>HG995152.1:46507936-47757936 GCA_905333025.2 Pyrochroa serraticornis
GACGCGTACCACAGACATGTGAACAGGTCCTCGATATTCGTAACGAGCAATTTATCAATTTTGTATCCTTTCAAGATTTTTTGGATTAAATTTCTGTTAACAGTTTTCGTAAATTGGTTCCCAAATTTTCATGCACAAGGAATATTTTTTACCTTTTACGTAGGGATAAGTAATAAAAAAAATTGAGAAGCAATAATTTTATAAATTGTTACCTAACTGTGCTCTGTCTAGAAAAACCTCTCCCTGAATGTTCTGGGGTCGTTCGGGTTCCACCTTAGGTCCCACATGTCTGCGAACTAATAAAGACGCGTACCACAGACATGTGAACAGGTCCTCGATATTCGTAACGAGCAATTTATCAATTTTGTATCCTTTCAAGATTTTTTGGATTAAATTTCTGTTAACAGTTTTCGTAAATTGGTTCCCAAATTTTCATGCACAAGGAATATTTTTTACCTTTTACGTAGGGATAAGTAATAAAAAAAATTGAGAAGCAATAATTTTATAAATTGTTACCTAACTGTGCTCTGTCTAGAAAAACCTCTCCCTGAATGTTCTGGGGTCGTTTGGGTTCCATCTTAGGTCCCACATGTCTGCGAACTAATAAAAACGCGTACCACAAACATGTGAACGGGTCCTCGACATTCGTAACGAGCAATTTATCAATTTTGTATCCTTTCAAGATTTTTTGGATTAAATTTCTGTTAACAATTTTCGTAAATTGGTTCCCAAATTTTCATGCACAAAGAATATTTTTTACTTTCTACATAGGGACAAGTAATAAAAAAAAATTGAGAAGCAATAATTTTACAAGTTGTTACCTAACTGTGCTCTGTCTAGAAAAACCTCTCCCTGAATGTTCTGGGGTCGTTCGGGTTCCACCTTAGGTCCCACATGTCTGCGAACTAATAAAGACGCGTACCACAGACATGTGAACAGGTCCTCGACATTCGTAACGAGCAATTTATCAATTTTGTATCCTTTCAAGATTTTTTGGATTAAATTTCTGTTAACAATTTTCGTAAATTGGTTCCCAAATTTTCATGCACAAAGAATATTTTTTACTTTCTACATAGGGACAAGTAATAAAAAAAAATTGAGAAGCAATAATTTTACAAGTTGTTACCTAACTGTGCTCTGTCTAGAAAAACCTCTCCCTGAATGTTCTGGGGTCGTTCGGGTTCCACCTTAGGTCCCACATGTCTGCGAACTAATAAAGACGCGTACCACAGACATGTGAACAGGTCCTCGACATTCGTAACGAGCAATTTATCAATTTTGTATCCTTTCAAGATTTTTTGGATTAAATTTCTGTTAACAATTTTCGTAAATTGGTTCCCAAATTTTCATGCACAAAGAATATTTTTTACTTTCTACATAGGGACAAGTAATAAAAAAAAATTGAGAAGCAATAATTTTACAAGTTGTTACCTAACTGTGCTCTGTCTAGAAAAACCTCTCCCTGAATGTTCTGGGGTCGTTCGGGTTCCACCTTAGGTCCCACATGTCTGCGAACTAATAAAGACGCGTACCACAGACATGTGAACAGGTCCTCGACATTCGTAACGAGCAATTTATCAATTTTGTATCCTTTCAAGATTTTTTGGATTAAATTTCTGTTAACAGTTTTCGTAAATTGGTTCCCAAATTTTCATGCACAAGGAATATTTTTTACCTTTTACGTAGGGATAAGTAATAAAAAAAATTGAGAAGCAATAATTTTATAAATTGTTACCTAACTGTGCTCTGTCTAGAAAAACCTCTCCCTGAATGTTCTGGGGTCGTTCGGGTTCCACCTTAGGTCCCACATGTCTGCGAACTAATAAAGACGCGTACCACAGACATGTGAACAGGTCCTCGATATTCGTAACGAGCAATTTATCAATTTTGTATCCTTTCAAGATTTTTTGGATTAAATTTCTGTTAACAGTTTTCGTAAATTGGTTCCCAAATTTTCATGCACAAGGAATATTTTTTACCTTTTACGTAGGGATAAGTAATAAAAAAAATTGAGAAGCAATAATTTTATAAATTGTTACCTAACTGTGCTCTGTCTAGAAAAACCTCTCCCTGAATGTTCTGGGGTCGTTCGGGTTCCACCTTAGGTCCCACATGTCTGCGAACTAATAAAGACGCGTACCACAGACATGTGAACAGGTCCTCGATATTCGTAACGAGCAATTTATCAATTTTGTATCCTTTCAAGATTTTTTGGATTAAATTTCTGTTAACAGTTTTCGTAAATTGGTTCCCAAATTTTCATGCACAAGGAATATTTTTTACCTTTTACGTAGGGATAAGTAATAAAAAAAATTGAGAGCAATAATTTTATAAATTGTTACCTAACTGTGCTCTGTCTAGAAAAACCTCTCCCTGAATGTTCTGGGGTCGTTCGGGTTCCACCTTAGGTCCCACATGTCTGCGAACTAATAAAGACGCGTACCACAGACATGTGAACAGGTCCTCGACATTCGTAACGAGCAATTTATCAATTTTGTATCCCTTCAAGATTTTTTGGATTAAATTTCTATTAACAGTTTTAGTAAATTGGTTCCCAAATTTTCATGCACAACGAATATTTTTTACCTTCTACGTAAGGATAAGTAATATAAAAAAATTAGGAAGCAACAAGCAAAGTCTTCATATAATTTTTTTTAACAGTTTCTCTCCATTTATTTAGCGATAATTCTTCTACAAAGTAAATCTGGAATGTTCAACAATGTTTCAAAATTAATTCCAATAACATTAGCAATCTTATATCAATTATCGCTAATCTCTGCACTAATGAACTCGTTATTTGTGTTTCAGAGATAACGTAAATTTGTCAGAGATATTTCAGTCATAATGGTTCAGTTAATTCTTGTTTGTGGCAATAACTACATAAAGTGACTTGGGAATAATGGAAAAATATCAACAACTGCGATATGAATGCAACCAAAGATAACAAAAAAATTTAAACATCCTTCCAAACTGATTTAGAAGTAGAAACTGTTTATTAGTCTTTAGAGTCTTCCAAACGAAATCTTATTATTAATCATTTCGACTCTAGCTAAATGTGTAATTAATGATCGCAGGTGCCCCCATTAGTTAACTGCTCAAAGACTACCGACCATGAACTCCACTACTGTTGATTCAGTATTTTAAAAATAAATCCACCCAAAGAATTGCCAACAACAGACTCGTTTCTCAACTCGCCTAAATATGTAGCGAATCGAAATATTTACCAGTAAAAGTTTCTATTGTTGTGAAGTCGCAAGAAAATTAACTAAGTGGTTCGAATAGAATTTGCCGCTTCTTATAAACAAGAACCGCAGAAATCAAGCGCGAATTTCTTGAGTACTTTGTTTCCGCAACCAACAATACATGTATTGCAATTGAGACAATTAATTTAGTTGCGTAACCATACAACAGTAATCATGACTAGTGTTGAGGCTTTTAAAATCAAAGAGTCGCATCTTCGATTCTGATAACTTTTTCCAAACTAATTTAACATCGTTGTAAAAAAAATTGTAACTTGTCGATTTTTTGCAATGAAATTCTCCGGTATCTCTGGGATACGTAGTGAAGTTGCTAAGGAAGCTCTTGTTAACACTGTTTACGCGTGGATAACACGTTGTAATGCTAAATTGAACTCGATGGCAAACAGTGTTATTAAAACAGCGTTACTGTACGCTAAAAATAGATTCTAGTAATTAATGTACAACAATGATCAAAATAACCGCTTACAGTATCAACCTAATTATTTACGGTTACACGAAGAATAGGGGGCAAGAGACCGTCATTAAGGAGAGTAAAGTAATTAGGCGTGTTGGATAAGTATCTACTTTTTTAACTGTCAATTAACTTAAATTAGTTTCAACCGTTACTTCGATCCACCTCCTTTCGTTGAGCAAAAAAAAAACTCGTTACTTCAGCCCCCGGAATTGAGAAAAACCATCACGGAATTGCAACGTATTAATAAGAACCGTTGTAATGGATGAAGAACTGCAATTTAGTTTGAATTCTTTCAGGTAAAGATGCACCGGACGCAAGAGTAAGCGGTTCTTCCAAAGATGTCGATAGAGGTGCTCCCCATCATGTTGAAATCCATCAAGCCACCAGTAGAACGTCAGTATTTACCACTAGCACTAAGGTAATCATTTTGGTTTTTCGAAGAAAACGTTTTTGTTGCCACCAACACTTGTTTGGTTTTTATCGCGTGTTTGCGTCGTTTTTAATTCTTTTACTTTTGGTAAATAAATTTCAATAACGCAACGAAAACAATGATGATGGTTGCATTTTTGTTGAAATTTATTAAATAACGGACCAGTTGTAAAACAATTAAATGTTAATTTATTCAATCGGTGATTGACACTCGAAGTGTTTTTGAGAAAAAATGGCGTTTCGTAGATTTCGGGTAATACCAAGTGGAAGATGTTTCGTTGCAAATTGTTTTCTAATATCGCATTTTTCTGTTTAGAGCGGCGAAGTGGCTTTATCCATGGAGTGTCCTCTTTGTTTCGCGGAACTGGCGGCGGATCAGTTTTGCGAGTTGGCAGGTTGCGGCCATCGTGCCTGTAAATCTTGTCTCCAGCAATATTTACGGGTGGAAATTACGGAATCTCGCGTATGCATTTCCTGTCCGGAATGTACGGAACCGATGCACCCCAACGGTATGAGTTTCATCGAACTTCGACCACTTAATCGTTTTATCGTTGGATTAATTTCAGAAATTCGCACGATTAGTGAAGATGAAATTTTGTATGCAAAATACGAAGATTTTATGGTTAGGAGAGTTCTGGCAGTCGATCCGGATACTAGATGGTGTCCGGCTCCGGACTGCGGGTAATTCGATTATTAATTAATTCACGTAATTTAATTATTAATTTTTCTATATTTCCAGATTTGCTGTGATAGCTAGTGAATGTGCCAGTTGTCCCAAGTTGGATTGCAAACGACCGGGATGTAATTCGTTCTTTTGTTATCACTGTAAAGCCGAATGGCACCCCAATCAAACCTGTGATGCAGCACGTGCACAAAGATCCCCAAACATTCGTTCGTCCTCTATTACTTATAGTCAAGATTCGCAACATCGTATGAGTATTTCACAATTTGAAAGGTTAACAATTTAATTAATTGTCGAATTTGCAGGAGATGACATTAAACCGTGCCCCAGGTGTCAAGTTTTAATTGTGAAGATGGATGATGGTTCTTGTAATCACATGATGTGTGCCGTTTGCGGTGCCGAATTCTGTTGGCTGTGCATGAAAGAAATCAGTGATCTTCATTATCTTAGGTACACTTTTTCTTGTCTTATTGGATTCGAAAAAAATTATCCGATTTCTCCCGTAATTATCGATTATTAACGCAATCGCGAGTTTCTAATTCAACTCGTAGCACAAGCGAATTTGTTAATTATTCAATTTGCAAATTACTCACTTAATTTTGTTTAATAATTGTGTAACGTAATCAATTGTTATCTCTAGTCCTTCTGGCTGCACTTTCTGGGGGAAGAAACCTTGGTCGAGAAAGAAGAAAATTCTGTGGCAATTAGGAACGTTAGTTGGTGCTCCCGTAGGGATTGCCTTAGTTGCAGGTATCACAGTCCCTGCAATGATCATAGGTAAGCTAAATACGGCGTTATCTTTCAAGTTTGAAGTTACGTAGTCAGAGCCGCAACCCACAATACACGCGCATAATACCGGACAAATGACTTGTTGTCTTTCGGCACTTTTAAACACGTAGCTTCATTCTTTCAGGATTTCACTAAATCAATTAATGAGTAATAGTTTTAGGAATTTACAAAAATTAATTATAAATAGTTAAACATAGAAACCATTTTTTTTATATTCGCACAGAACTGAATTCAGCATCTCCGGCCTCTTCAGGATCAGGAAGTGGCGAAAAAGTTGTAAACTTATATCGTGGAGCTCAAATAAAGGAAGACTTCCGCTCTTTAAACTTTGGATTTGTTTTAGTAGACTTGTAAAGTAAAATTATGCAACTTATATTTTGTGTAAAAGTTTCTAAAACGCAATTTGCGTTAACTTGTTCATAATTTCAAAATACTTTTCGTTCCTAGAATTAAAAATTGAATTTAGAAGTTGGCAATTAAAATTATCTTGTTTGTTCTTCGCAACTACACTTCGGCCGTTCTTTATAATTGTAATTAATATAATTATTGCTCTATGTGGTATTGACGAGTATTTAAAAAACTATGTTATGTGTAGATTTTTTTTTGAAGTTTTGTTTAAGGTAATAGGGCGATTCAAATTAATTACAATCACAATTAGACTTCGTTTTAACATTATGTAAATCCACGTTCATAATTACGCTACACAGGACGTACTTAGTGCAAGCACTTGGCGCTGTTTTAATTAGTCCATTAATTAAACGCATACAACATAAATAATCGCTCTAAACATGCATTGAGTAGTTTGTTTTGAATTTTAAAAATTAATTTTTTCGTCTTTAATCTTGCCAGACACTAGTTAACTTTTTGCTTTACTTGAAACTAGTTTTATTAATTTTTGGTGTTGGTTAAATGGTTAACTGACCTTAACTTTTCGCTAAAATGATTTATTTACATTTCAGGAATTCCAGTATGGGTTGGTCGAAAGTTGTACACACGTTACAAAGTCGGAAATAAACACAAGAGGAATGCTGCCATTGTCGGCGGTGTTATTGCCTCGGTAAGTAATTGTAGCATGCTTTTTATGGTACAAATTCTATCTGTTCATAAATTTATCAGTTCGTTTTTTTAAGTTCTGCAAAATTAGCGGCTGTAGACTACTTGAGATCTGTAACCTTACTAAATAAGGGGAAGCATCCCCCAAAGCTACCAACTAGTAAGATTCTGGTCTTCACATATACCCTACAGTTCTGAAGTACCAAGACCCTTTTTTAATAAACAGAAAATATTAAACTTTAAGTAGAATTTCAACAATTGTTTGAACAAAATTGCAGAATTAACCAAATTTTGTGGTTGCGGAATTCAGAAAACGATTTTGCTTATCCATTCGGCGGTTTGAAAATGTCACCGTCAGTGCCGCATAAATTTTGAGTTTACTATTGGTAAATCCGTGCTCAAATTGAAAAAAATTGCGCACAAGATCATTTTGGACGTTCAATGCAAACAAGAACGAAATTCCACTTACTTTTCTGATTCTTAAGGCTGCAATATTCAAATGTTTGTTGTAAAGCTGCCTTAATACTAATTCGTACTCAAAATACGTATCTTATCAAAAGTGTGGTGTTTGTTAATGGCACTCAATATCAAACATCCCACATGAATGCCTGTGTAGAAAACATTCGATATTTAGGCGGCTGCTTTATGCAGATTAAATCTCAAGTAGATGATACACTATCTAACATTAATTTTCAACATCGGAACCCCGCTGATCGTTCCGATTCGAATAAAACAACAAAAGAATTTCTTTTCTCTCCCGACCCGTTTTCGTTACGTGCCGTTTTCCTCGGCGATGAAGCTTTGAAAAGGGCCATAAAGAGGAGCGATCTAAATTAAGGTTTCGCCAACAATTTGCAGGAGATTTAGACGTTAGCCGCCCCCTTTCAGCTTCGACGACCTGGCGTCAGCGAGAGTGCACAACCACACACACACCTCCCGATTCCCGTTCGTTGGGCCTTATCGATCGTCGGGAAACTCAGATAGGTATTTGTATGTGTGACGGGAAGCTTGACCCCTCTCCAACGCACGATGCACACTTCAGAACACCCCCCCCATGGATGCATCTCTTGTCCGCATTATCGTCGAGTTGAAGTTTTCAAAAGTTCTCTCCGAACGTGATCGATACGTTAAAATGGAAAGAGACGGTAATGCGGGTTATTGCGAAACCGCGCGAACCGAGCAAATTCCATCGGCACACAAAAATTGTTCTTTGTGAACCGACGATTTAGATAAATATTTGAATTTCAATTCCCCAACTATGAAAACAAATGAAGTTTCTCCCAATTCTATTGTTTAAACGCGGGAAAACTCAAATCGAATTGGAGTTATCATAAATTATTAATTGTGCCAATTTGATCAGATTTTCTACTCAATTTCTTGCAGGTGCTCCTCTATTCAGGAAACAATCAAAAGTTTTTGGGATTTGGATTTGGATTGATGGCCGGTTTGATTTAGATGGGGATCTCGATCGAGATTCGCTACTGTGTGGGTCGACTGGCAAATCCAGAACGTTTCCGAGCAAATTTTCACCTCAATTACTTTCTGAATTGATTTTTATTGTCGGTCACTTTCGTAAACAGACGCATTATTCATAACGTCCCTTTGGATGTTCGAAAGCACGCAACTCCCCCGCCGGGTGGGCGGATGCTTCCAGCAAAAACATATTCATCATGAATGTTTTTGCGAGACAATCCCCAGCGACATCCCGAAATCTCGTCCGCCTATCTTCAGTAAATCCCTTCCAAAATAGGTAAACCGAACGCTTATTAGATGACTCGACCCGGAACGTTTCCAGGTAATACTCGAAGTACCTACCCCTAATGAGATTTAGTTGCATTTATTTCTGTTTCATTAGGTAAAACTTTGGAAGTGTTGAAGACCTTTTTTTTATTAAATTACGAGCGGCGGCGTAGTTGAAAAAATTGTCGTTTTTTCCGACGTTATCAATAATTGACTATCCAGCCTCGAGACAATGTATGGCCGTAATCATTTCTGGATGAACGATATCTAAATTGGCGTATAAGTAATTGTCCGTCGTTCGGGGTGGCGATAAACCAAGTGCTCTGCACCGTTAAAGTGCCTAACTTCTGCAATTTCCGCGGCCGAGGTTGTGTCGTTAAAGGGTTGAAGGGTGGGTGCAAGTGAATCATTTCTATGCGGCCGTTCAAATTTCGCGTGCAATAAATAGTTCACGTCCTCCAAACGGCACGTTTGATTTGCATCAGATTAGGGGAGGCACTCTTGCCCAATGGAATTAAGTTAAATAGGGATGTGAATCACGTTTCTGAAATTTTCAAGAGACCAACTGGATTTTTTAACGAAAACTCTATCGATCCTTCAGTCCCGTCGCAGACTTCTCTTTCCTTCTGTTTTTCCGCCATTCTTACGAATTTTCTTTCGCATCATGAACTCGGGGAGGCTTCTTGTGGTCGTTGAAAACTGGAATCGCTATTATACAACACGCTTTGCCGCTCACAAATGTAGTTTTTAAGTAAATAACGAAATTCCGTTGTTCACTGTCGCGTTGTTTTTTCTTTTAGTGAAATAGCGAAAACTAGGTGCTGTATTTTGGGGAAACAGGATGAAAGTGATTCGTGTGTATGGAAAAAGCGACACTGATTTATGACGGTAGTTTGTTTCGTGTCGAAAATGCTAAATTGGTTTTGTTGTAGGACAATGCAAAATCGCTCAAGCGTTAATTGTCGCATCCTTGTCTTTTTGCGATATCTCAATAACTGCCTGGATGCTGGTAAAGGTCGCTTTTTTTACTTGGCAATACGCCCACGCGTTTGATGGCTGAACTTTATTAATATCTTGTAATTCTGCGAGACATTTACTTGTCGAGAGAAAGTTCATTTCAACTTCAGTATTTGGAGCGACTTCGAAAAAAATTTCTGAACATTCCGAAACAGCTGCTTACTCTTTTCATCCATGTGATTCTAACAAGAAATATTACAATGATCCTTTAATCGTTGAAGGATCATTTAACGGTTAAAGAATCATTGTAACAATTCTTTCGGTTAAATTTTAACCGATCCTTCTGCCGTTGCAAATACAAAGTTTATTCTTCTGGGTCTTACTCTTCCTAACTCTTCTATTCTATGGATTTTTCTTCTAAGAATTTTCAGAAGTATGCAGAATTTTCTATATTTTCTGACTCTTTAATTTCATGGGTTTTCTTTAAAAAAAGACAGAATTGTACAGTGGGAAATTCTACTCTTCCTCACTCATCCAGTTTATAGATTTCTCTTTTAAAAATGTTTCCAAATTTTCAGAACAATCTTCTACATTTTCTAACTATTTTTTCTATGGGTTTTTCTTTCGAAAAATTACAGAAGTATGTAGATGAATTTTCTATTTTTCCCAACTATTTCACGCTTCAGGTTTTGCTTTTTAAAATTTACGAAATCATGCAGAAGGATATTCTACTTTTCTTCAATCTTCTATTATTTGTATCCTAAAAATTCTTTTACTCTTTCTAACTGTTTCATGTTTTGCATTTTTCTTTTAAAAGTGTTCAGAAGTGGCAGAACTATCTTCTCCTTTTTCTAACCCTGATATGCTTTTGGTTTATCTTTTAAAATTTACAGAAGTATGCAGAGGAATTTCCTGCTTTTCCTAAGTTTTATGCTATGGATTTTTCTTCTAATTTTTTTTAGAAATATGCGGAAGAATCTTCTACACTTCCGAATTATTTCTTACTATGAATTTGCTTTAAAAATTTACAGAGCTTATGCAAGGAAAACTCTTTCCTGCTCATCCAGCCTATAGATTTCTCTTTTAAAAATGGTCAGAAGTATTCAGATCAATCTTCTACTTTTTCCAACTCTTTTATGCTATGTTTTTTTTTTTGAAAAATTACAGAAGTATGTAGATGAATTTTCTACTTTACTCAACTATTTGAAGTTTCAGGTTTTGCTTTTAAAAATTTCCACAAGAATGCAAAATGATATTCTAGTCTTCTTCAATCTCTCAAAGTCTTCAATCTTTTATTATTTGTATCCTAAAAAAATTTCGATTCTTTCTAACTTTTTTATGGTAGAAGTTCTTTTAGAAACGTTCAAAGAGAAGTATGCAGGGCAATTTTCTACTCTTTCTAACTGTTTCATGCTTTAGCATTTTTCTTTTCAAAATGTTCAGAAGTGTGCAGAACTATCTTCTAATTTTTCTAACCCTGATATGCTTTTGGTTTATCTTTTAAAATTTACAGAAGTATGCAGAGGAATTTCCTGCTGTTCCTAACTTTTATGCTGTGGATTTTTCTTCTAATTTTTTTAGAAATATGCGGAAGAATCTTCTACACTTCCGAATTATTTCTTACTATGAATTTGCCTTAAAAATTTACAGAGCTTATGCAAGGGAAACTTTTATTCTTCCTAGCTCTTTCATGCTATGGATTTCTCTTCTAAGAATTTTCAAAAATATGCAGGACAATTTTCTATATTTTCTAACTCTTTACTTCTATGGGTTTTCTTTAAAAAAAATTGAATTGTACAGTGGAAAATTTTACTCTTTCCCACTCATCCAGCCTATAGATTTCTCTTTCAAAAATGGTCAGAAGTATTCAGATCAATCTTCTACTTTTTCCAACTCTTTTATGCTATGGGTTTTTCTTTTCAAAAATTACAGAAGTATGTAGATGAATTTTCTCCTTTACTCAGCTATTTGAAGGTTTTGCTTTTAAAAATTTCCACAAGAATGCAAAATGATATTCTAGTCTTCTTCAATCTCTCAAAGTCTTCAATCTTCTATGATTTGTATCCTAAAGAAGTTTCTATTCTTTCTAACTTTTTTATGGTAGATGTTCTTTTAAAACGTTCCGAAAGAAGTATGCAGGACAATTTTCTACTCTTTTTAACTGTTTCATGCTATTGCATTTTTCTTTTAAAAATGTTAGGCAGTGTGCAGAACTATCTTCTGCTCTTTCTAACCATGGTAATCTTTTGGTTTATCTTTTCAAATTTACAGAAATATGCAAAAGAATTTCCTACTCTTCCTAGCTCTTTCATGCTGTTTTTTTTTTTAGTTTTTTAGAAATATTCAGAAGAATCTTTTACACTTCCCAATTGTTTCTTACTATGGATTTTCCTTAAAAATTTACAGAATTATGCAGGGAAAACTTTAAATATTCCTAGCTTTTTCATATTATGGATTTTTCTTCTAAGAATTTTCAGAAGTATGCAGAATCTTCTATATTTTCTGACTTTTTAATTCTAGAGTTTTCTTTAAAAAAAATCAGAATTGTACAGTGGAAAATTCTACTCTTCACTCATCCAGCCTATAGATTTCTCTTTTAAGACTGCTTAGAAGTATTCTCGAACAATCTTCTACTTTTTGTAACTCTTTAATGCTATGAATTTTTCTTTGAAAAATTACAGAAGTATGTAGAAGAATTTTCTATTTTTCCCAACTATTTCAAGCTTCAGGTTTGGCTTTTGAAATTTTACAAAAGCATGCAGAAGGATATTCTACTCTTCTTCAATCTCTCAAAGTCTTAAATCTTGTATTATTTGTGTTCTAAAAATTCTTCTATTTTTTCTAATTTT
The DNA here is from genome assembly GCA_905333025.2 of Pyrochroa serraticornis. NCBI lineage: Eukaryota > Metazoa > Arthropoda > Insecta > Coleoptera > Pyrochroidae > Pyrochroa > Pyrochroa serraticornis. The sequence goes on from HG995152.1 coordinate 46,520,150, forward strand.
TTTTTGTAGGAGTTCTTTTAGAAAGATTCAGAAAAAGGTATACAGAACAATCTTCTACTTTTTCTAACTGTTTCATGCTTTTGCATTTTTCTTTTAAAAATGTTCAGAAGTTTGCAAAACTATCTCCTACTCTTTCTTTTGCACTTCATAATTGTTTCTTACTATGGATTTGCCTTAAAAATTTACAGAATTATGCAAGAAAAACTTTTGATCTTCCTAGCTTTTTTATACTATGGATTTTTCTTCTAAGAATTTTTAGAAGTATGCAGAATTTTCTATATTTTCTACCTTTTTAATTCCATGGATTTTCTTTTTAAAAAATCAAAATTGTACAGTGGAAAATTCTACTCTTCCTCACTTATCTAGCCTATAGATTTCTCTTTTTAAAATGTTTAGAAGTATTCAGAACAATCTTCTACTTTTTCAATTTTTTTTTTGCTATAGGTTTTTCTTTCGAAAAATTACAGAAGTATGTAGATGAATTTTCTACTTTTCCCAATTCTTTTACGCTACAGGATTTGCTATTAAAAATTCACACAAGCATACAGAAGTTTATTGTAATCTTTTTCAATCTCTCAAACTCTACAATCTTCTATTATTTGATCCTAAAAATTATTCTACTCTTCCATACTTTTTTATGGTAGGAGTTGTTCTTTTAGAAATGTTCAGAAAGAAGTATGCAGAACTATCTTTTACTCTTTCTAACTGTCATGCTTGGGGTTTACCTTTTAGAAATTTGAAAAAAAATTGCAAAAGGATATTCTAGTCTTTCTAACTTTTTCAGGCTACGGGTTTTCCTTTTGAAAATTTTCAGAAGTCTGCTGAAACATTTTCTACTCTTCCGCCTCTTTCACGCTACAAGTTTACTTTTAAAATTTTTAAGCAGTATGCAGAAGAATATTCCACTGTTTTTCAATCTCTCAAATTCTTCAATATTTCTATCACTTGCATGCAAAACAATCTTCTACTCTTCCAAACTTTTTCATGCTATGGATTTTTCTCTTAAAAACGTTCAGAAATGTGTAGAATAATTTTCTACTCTTTCTAACTGTCAAAATAAAATTGAAACAATTTTAAAGTACTTGTGGTTTACTTTTGGTACAGATGGATATTTTCATTGAGTGTAACTGTACAATTAGATTCAAAATTTATCACGTTTCCACTTTGCTTACGTTATTTTATTCAAAATTGGTACCAATGACCCTGAGTACTAGTCGGTTTATCAAATGGATTATTAAAAAATTAAATTAAAACATTATTTTTGCAGTTGACTGTACTTAATCGGTTAGAACGTTTCCAAGTAATATTGTCGGACAGGTAGTTATTTTAAGTCGACCTTTCTCACATAATAGAAGCAAATTGTCCCCGACCATAGTTACTATTAGTTATTTCCGCTTTCCACGAAACTCAAAGAATCTCAAAGTAAACCGTTTAAAAATTGATTTGTAACGATACTGACATAAATGAGAAACAGCTTGCGAAACTGGCGTTTTGTTACTAGGATTTGGCCAGAAAAGTTGAAACCCAATTTGGACAGAGTTAAGTAATTCTGAAATAGAATTTATTCAATGTTAGTTTATACAAATTTCGTGTAGGCTTAAAGAAGAACAAAAGTGTTGAAGAAAAAACGGTGTATTTTAACACTAGATGGTGCTACGAATTTCCGAGTTATTATAAATATAATGATCTAAAAAGAAAATTACATTGGCACGGAAAACACTTTTTTTTTTTTTCGTTAACTGGCACATAAACTTGATATAATATGATGTAAGCTAATAAACAATTGAAGCACTCATTATAATGTCGTTCGTAATTACGTTTTGCACAGCATGTATCACTAGACAGGTTTCACGACTTAACTCGCTTTCAATTCGGTGCTTTATTCGCAACATCGGCGTTGAGCAACCCGTCTGCGTGCAAATCCTGCAAAAGAACCAACAGTCTCTCTTCCATCTGGGCGTTTCCTAGAGCCAAATCGACCGAACCTATGCAGAGGAGCAGGGCTAATAATTGGGAACGTTTGTAGTCCTGTCCTAGTTGTTTTCGGTCGTAGCCCAATTCTTTTTCGACGTCTAAACCTAATTTCCTGCAAGTATTGGTCAGTCCTTCCCAATACCCGTCTAGCAGTTTTTCGGTGTGTATCCGTCTCAGTTCCGCAGGAACCGAACTGATCAGAAGTAGAGCCAAATCGTTAGTTGCTCTACTGTACGTTACCATTTGCCAATCAAGAATTGAACAAATCGACGACGAATCGTCCTCCAGAAACATGAGGTTGTTGCACCAGAAATCCGTGTGGGTGATCAAAGCCATCGGTTCTTCCGGTGACAATAGATTTTCGATTATATCTTTGGTGTGAGGTCTGAGATCGTTGAGGGCGGCCAGTACGTTTTCTAAACCGGCCCTTCGTTCCAGAAATTGTGATAGTTGCGGTAATCCCCGTTCGACTAGTTGCTGATACGAATCGGACGCTCGAGTCGTTTGGAACAGGAACGGATATCTTTCGGAAAGACATTTGCCTTCTTTGATTTTCAACGCTAAAGATAAACCGTGCACCTGGGATATCGCATCGACTGCGGCGGTTGTTTGACGTAAAGTTAAACCTCTGGAAAAGTCGGCGCTCGAAAAACCGTTCGGTTTTATGTTTTCTAATACTAGGACGGATTCGGGTGGTGACGGTTCTGGATCGTTGCTACCGGCGGAATAGTGAGCGTAATAACATTTCGGGATGGGGATGCGGATCTCGCAACCGGCAGATAAATTTTGTGACTTGAAATTCTCCAAGTCGGGCACCACCTGCAACAATAACGATTCAACTGTTAGGGGCTTCAACAAAACGCGAAACCCACCCCAAGCCAACAGTTTTCACTTCCAATTCGCACGCCGAATCTAGGAAATAAATGTCAAGTGTGTTGCCTATCTGCAAGTTTCAAAATTCATATACTCCTTGAAACTTGCAGATAGGCAACCCACTTGACATCTATTTCTCAGGAATCTTCAAAAAGGGTACGAAACAGAACTTTGAATCTCAACATTAACTTTTTGCAACCGACAAGAAGTGTAATTCGTCACTTATGGCGTTTTGAAAAGATATTACTGGCAGCCTGAGGAAAACCAGAAGAGTCCTTCAGATGCAATTTATTAGTAAATTTTGTTAACGATTTCTTTCACGGCTTTGTTTTGATTGCAGAAAAATCCAAAATTTTGCAGGACTGTGATTAGAAAAAAGAAACGAATCAAGTTCTGGGATACTACCCAGACACGACTAAGTGTGGCGGCTTTTTCAAGAAAATTCTTGCAATAGTTCAGACAGGCGATAATTATTTATGCGCTTCCTTAATGATATTGTCGTCCTTGTATGGCGTCTATTAATTATCCGTAATATCGAATGTGGAGGGCATACCGAACAGCTCTCGAATTTGTCCGGTGACTCATCCCATTACACCCACAAATAATAAACGGAATTAGTAACCGCAATTGAGCATGCGATGGCCACCGGTGACAATTAAGGACTTACTTGCGTGTAAAATTTGATTTCCCGAAGGTCGAACTGCGCTTCTGTGACGAAAAACCTGCTGAACGGATCCTGGGGCAAAAGTTTGATGATGAAACATAAATTGTAGGGATTCGAAGCGGGTTCATCCCTAATACAATACTTGACAGCCACCGCCAGGATGTCGCTTAACACGCTTTCCCCGGCGTCGCATCCGGGTTTCACAGTAAAATCCACGACGGTTATGGACGTTTCGGGGAGATCTTTGTGGTGTTCCTTGAGGACAGCTTGGAGCCATTCTTCGGTCACCGGCCAATCGGCGGCGCTGCTGGTTTCTTCTTCACTTTCCGACATCACACTTCGTTTTTAATTGCTCTTCTTACTTGTGTCGTTCAATTTGTTTCCATGTCGTGTAAGGTGCACACGTTGCGGTCTGGTAGTTGAGGACGGCGCACGTCGTATGCGATCACGTTACGGGCGGTACTGTTCGCGATCCCGTTTCGAGGTCTGGATCTCTGGAAATTTGACGGGACGCGTCTGTGCGCTGCGTCTCGACGCGACAGTAGGGCGTGGTGACGGCGGTTATCCCCGGAATGGCGCTTTCGTACCACTCTTTCCAACCGGCAGCAATCGATAGAATGCATCCAGATGATCCTGGCGTCCTTAACGACCGTCACGTTCGGTCGTCTGCTAATAATTACCGATCGAAAAGGACGATAATGGAGCCGTTAACCTGTTTGACAACGCCTAATTGAACGAGCGAAATTTGCATTTTCGTCGGAAGCGTCATCAATCCCATTATACCTGCCGGAAATCACGACAAACGTCATTGTGTAGCAATTTACCTTTTCTGGATTTGAAATAAACATGCAAGAAGGTCTTAACACAAAATAAAGAATTTTTTTGTTTTAAGATGATCCTGGTTAGAATTGATTCCTTTTATTTCTTCATTTTACAAGATTTTTACTTGAATGTTGGACTGTAAGAATTTTAATTGAAACTACCTCAATTATCCAGTGTATCGTTTTCGATCACTAATTATACATTTTAATTACATCCTCCACCTCCCCAAAATCTAAAAATTCTTATACACAATTTCAGTTGCATGTGACGTATCGAATTTTTGATATCCACCATATTAATGAAAGTAACAAGTTGAAGCCGGAAAGTTAAGACTCCAAATAAATAATGCAACGATGTGGGGGTGCGATTCGAGAAGTTTGATGAACTTGCCAACCTCGAACTGAATATATTCCCGCAGGGACGGAAACATACTTTTTAAACTAACATCGTCCCACGTTTAAGTCATTTATTAAATATTGCAAGCATCCCTTATAAACCTGAATGGAGCTAAAAAGTCGAAGTTACTTTAAAAAATTGTCAAACTCGGCTCTAGCCCAAATCTTTTTATTTGAGTTCGAGATTAATGTTTGTGTTGTTGCAGGTGATGATCTCCCCGATTCTAGCGGGTCTCGCCGTCGGTATAGGGGTGCCAATCTTGCTGTTCTACGTGTACGGTGTTGTTCCTGTTTCATTGTGTCGTTCCGGCGGTTGCGGTGGTTCGTCGACAAACGACGACTCGACCATTGTGACCACCCGAGCCCCCGATGCGTCTTCAATTGACGCCGTTAGCGCTAAAATTGGAAATCCTTCGATAGGGGAGGCGAGTCTTTCTTTAGCCAGCGGTAGTCAAGTTCTGCGAGATGTCGATCGCGAATCTGCCAGTACTGTAGCTTTAGCCGGAAGCGTAGGAACTGCCGGTCATCGTCTCGAAGTTCAAGCTGATCTAGCATCGGCACAAAGATTCAGTATGAGCAGTTTAACTGAATCCGCTAACGCTAGTATCGGTGATGACGGCGGTGCTTCCACTAGGGCTTTAGCCGGTTCTATGTTGAATTATAAGGTGATGATTAAATATGTGGATGTTTGTAATTAATGGGAATTTTTTAGACTAACGGAAGCGACTCCTGCAGTTGTGTAACAACCGAAGATTGTACGTCTGAAAGAGTACGTTTTGATGATAACGTCAGCTTCATTGCATCTCAAGCTGAAAAAACGAGTATCGGAAGTAGTTGCAGCTTCCGTGCTCGATGCACAACGAAACCAACATTGTCTAGATCGGATCGTGTTTATGATACTTTGAGTAATGATAGCATTTACGTTGACATGGCTGTTTCGGATGAAAAGCCTAGGAAATCTCAAGCGGCTATTTTAAGAAGTCAGTTCTTTTATTCAACTTTTAATGATAATAAGCCGACTACTAAGAGTTTGGATGATAAAACTATTATTGAAGTTTCAAATGAAACGCTTGATAAACAATCATTGCCTCTTATTAGCGAGCCGATTCAAGAAACCGCGAAAGCTTTGCCGATTAAAGCGTCGTCATCTTCTTTTATTCTCGAAACCTCAAAGTTATAGCTATCTAATGTAGAAATTCTTTTTTAAAAGACTGATGTGCATAAAATGTCTAATTTATTTTATATGTAGCTATAAAATAATATCTGGCTTAAACGTGTATGTCTGTATGTAAAAGATGTATAATTTTGGTTTCAATATTTTTTATCCATTTCTTTATCTGTACATATGGGATTTACAAACATAGTTTATTTTAACGTACTCTTAGTATAAATGTTTATATTCAGGCTCAGTTTCGAATGTTTTGTTGAAATCACTGTTACTTTTTTTTAATATAATCTTAAACAAGATGTATTGAATTTCAAATAATCTACCATGTAACACTATTCTTGTTTCATTCGAAATACCTACACACATACTTGCAAACGTTCCTAATTCAACTTTATTTTATACAAAAGTGTTGGCCATTTTGTATCAGGCTAAATTTCCTTTAAAAGTGCTAAGACGGGAACACGTGGTACAGTGACTACCAGAAGGGAATAAAATATAAAAGCGTGATACAAAATGGCGGGTATAATACCTTAAACGCTCTTGATACAATGAGCGTGTTCAGTAATTTTCAATTATTACCTAAATTAATTCTTTCACTAGTAATGTGATCTACAACATTAAAATTTCGGTTCAAATATGTTGCTTTACTGAAATAATCCGATAATATTTTTCACTTTTAGGACGAAGATAGAAAACGTACCTGAGAACGAGACTAGCACTCGTGCCGTCACCTACACCTGCTCTGCCGAGTCGGGCAAACCAGTCAAGCGGGATAAGCTCGTATTTTTCTTGTAATTCTAAATGTGTTAGTTCTTACTTTAGAAAACGTGACAATGACCATTCATTGTCAGGTCTTTGAAGTATTTGAGGTACAAAACCCATGTTTTGTACCTCAAATACCTCAAAGAGAAAGTCAAACAAAAGTGGAATGCACTAGGTGGAAACAATCTTGCAGAAATATTTTACAGAAATTGGCCATTTTGAGTAAACTTTCTATACATTATAAAAATTATCGTATTGATATTACAGTTAGCTGCAATACCGAACACTGAATCGGGTGTGATTCATTAAAGTTTCCGAAGTGCCGCAATGTCGGATCGGATTGAATCCGCAACATTAACAAAATTACACCGTTACCGGATCACAAAGATGTTTGAAGTCCCGAAGATTTGCAAGTTTTAGAGAAATTCTCGATACTCGAGCTGCTACGCCACCATACAAACCGACTTCGATGTTCACGTTTTGTACTATGCTAAATGTACTCGTCAATGTTCTTAAAGATTTCATACAAATCATGAAATTGGAACTGATGCCGGGATTAATTCAGCAACAAGGCATGAAATGGTCAGTACAATGGATGTTAGGATTCCGGCTTACGCGACGCCCTTTGTACCGATCGGGATGTCGGGAGTTTTGGTATATAGGCAAAAGTACTGTTTTTTGTAAATAATTTTTAGTCGAAATTTCGGTCGTAAGTAATTTGCTTGATTTAACTTGACGATAAAGTTGGTAAGTTTTCAAAATTGATTTTGACTAAAAAATAAAATATAAAAGTGTGATACAAAATGGCGTTCTTGATAGAATGGGCGTGTTCAGTAATTTTCAATTATTACCTAAATTAATTCCTTCACTAGTAATGTTTCATTTCATTTATTAACCAGATTGAAAAAATATACATAGATAGTACAAGTACTTTCCAGTGTATTACCACAGAAGTAATCACAGTTACCTGTTCGTGGGACTGGTTGTCTAAAACTAAACTTATAGCTAAAACAATAATTCAATGTTGATTGTATTTAATTATTTGCATTTTTTGAGTGCTCTCCTATTGTTTTCCTAATTTTATTCTTTTGATTTAGTTTTGTTTATTCTAGATTTAAGTCACATTTCATATAACATTAATATTTCCTATTATTCATTAACTAAACTTATACTAAGAAGTACTATAACATAGGATGTTATAGTATTTTTTTTTCCGCATCACTTAACCACCTCAGCTCTAATTTTATTTATACAATATAATTCGCTTTAAACTATATTTATTTCCTGTCAGAGTTTTTATGTCTTTCGGGAGATCATTGAAGATTTTAATTGCTGTATAAAGACTATTTTTAGTAGCTATTGTCTTCGACATTTTCGGTATTTGTATACTTTTATGTCTCGTTTTACTTGTATTGCCCTGATAATTTTCTCTTAATCGTCTGTAGTGGTACAATATTGATTGGAGATAGTATAATTGTCGTATATCTAGAGGATAATTCTGTTTTGGAAAATTGTTTTTATAAATCAATTTCATAATCTTATTTTTTATTCCTTGTATCAAGGTAAGGCAGGTGCCATATGCTCCACCCCATGCAATTATCCCATAATCAACAATACTTTAAAAAATGCATAATAGATAATCAGTAAGGTTTTCGTATTCATTATGTTTTTAAGTTTGGCAAATATGAAAATTAAGTATCTAGTTTTTTTAATAATGTATTCGATATGCTTATCCCATTTCATATTATGGTCAAAAATAAGACCTAAATATTTATGAGACTCAACTCTTTGCAATATTTTATCTTCTAACTTAATATTTACATTACTTGGCACACTATCACAGTAATTTCCGTATGTCATAAACACAGTCTTTTTTATATTTAAAGATAATTTATTTATCGCAAGCCATTTGGACACCCTATTTAGATAATTATTTAACCTTTCTTCTGCCTCTGTCCACGTATCGTCACTCGATATGACGATGGTGTCATCAGCATAGGATAAGATAGTATCTTTTGGCATACCTCTCAGTAGATCATTGACGTAAATTATGAACAATAAAGGTCCTAGGATGGTTCCTTGAGGAACACCAGTTACCAATTCCTTGTCGTCGCTTACACAGTCATTTATTCTTACTCTTTGTGTTCTATCAGTGAGATAGCTAGTTAGCAAAGTAAGAGCTTTCCCTCTTATTCCACATCTCTCCAACTTCTTAAGTAGAATTTCATGATTTACCGTATCAAATGCTTTCGAGAGATCGAGAAAAGCAGTTATTAGTGGTTTACTTGTATCTAGATTCTTATAAATAATATCTGTTATGTATTGCAAGCAGTCATTTGTGCCCTTATTTTTTACGAAACCAAATTGTCTATCCGATATTATTTTATGTTTCTCCAGAAAACTGTATAACCTGTTAAAAATAATTCCTTCGAGAATCTTGGCCAGACCCGAAACAAGGGAGATCGGCCTGTAATTAGTCATACAGGCTCTGTCTCCGGTTTTATAAATGGGTATTACGTCTGCCTTTTTGAGTGCTGAATGCCAAATTGATTTTTCGATACATAAATTGAATATGTGTTCTAATGGTACTGTTATATTCTCAGCTAACTTTTGTAATGTGTCTACATTTATTTTATCAACTCCCCCAGCTTTTTTTTTCAGAGAACGAATTATGTTATATATTTCAATAGCACAAGTCGGACTTAAAAAAATTGTTTTTTTGTTACTATCTGGCAACTTCAAAACGGTGTCTTTGGTATTTTTTATTTGCTCGCTTAATTTTATTCCTATTGTACAAAAGTAATTATTCATGGCATCAGCTATATCACATTTGTCTTCAAGTTTTGCATTTGTTGTATTCAATCGTGTCTTTTTTTTGTACAGTATTTTTGCCTAATTTAGATTTAATTGTTTCCCATAGTTTTTTTGGATTGTGGCTGTTACTCCTTATTAATTCCCCTTCATATTTTATCTTAGCCTCTTTTATTACTTTAATTAAGACTTTCTGATAGTTATTATATTCTTGTTTCAAAATTTGACATGTAGGGTTCCTTTTCCATAGATTGTACATATTTTCTTTCTTTTTACATGATACTAATATTGCTCTAGTTATCCAATGTTTCCTTGGTCTCGACTTCATATTCACAGTCTTTTCGATTTTCTTAATCATCGTGGCTTCGTCCACGCAGTTTTGTATCATTTCAATTAAGCTATTTATTGCACAATCCGGATCACTTATGCACAGTATGGAGTTCCAACCCAGCATTCCGGCACACATTCTGAATTCTGAATGTTTCTTCATTCATCGGTTTAATGTTAGTACTTATTATTAGTCTGTCTACTATGTCTATGTTAGAGTTTTGCAAATTTTATCTTTTATGTATACCATCACCCCATCAGATTTATTAATGTAACTTTTATGCTCTGCTTTACCGAGGTATCTTGGAACAATCGGTGACAATATATAGTCGGTAACATCAATCATTTTCCTTATCTTTGATTTCAATATTGTACACTCATGGCTATCGGTTGCTACGTGTCTTGTGTCGTATTTAGTTTTGTAATTTGCATTGCTAAATGAGCAATTTGGACAGTTGTATTTATTATCTTGGTGGCACTCTTTAGTACTATGTGTTCCTGAGCATTTTAGGCATGTTGTTCCATTTCTACATTTAGCAACATTATGTCCATATCTACCACATTTGTAGCATGGCTTTACATTGATGTGATCAAAAACTTTTCAGCTTTGATAACCAACATATATTTTATTGTTGTTTTCTCTTATGTGTTTATATATTTCAGCTGTCGTTTCTAGTATAACCGTTTGAAGATTTGTTTTAGGGTTTTAGGTATGAAGAACTGTACACTTTTTTGTCATGTTATTGAAATTTCGAATATTTATATCATCTTCTATACCTGCACTATCTAAATTTTCAAAGTTATTGATTCCAACAACACGTACTTTAGGATTGGCCATTTCTTCTTTCTTTATTGTACACATGTTGGCATTCACTAGCTTAGCTAATGCTTTTACAGCTTTGTCAGCACTTTCCTCATTTCTGCAGTTTATAATTAACTCTTCTTCATTTTCTTAGTTACTCTCTTTGTTTGAATAGTTTTGTCTTTAATTAAGTAATGATTTACTTTATTGGTGACATTTTCTATGGTTTCCTCTTTTTTAACCTTCTTAACTATTACTTTCGGCACACGTTTTGATACTCTTTTTTCTTTAATGTGATCTACAACATTAAAATTTCGGTTCAAATATGTTGCTTTACTGAACTATTTCGATAATATTTTTCACTTTTAGGACAAAGATAGAAAACATACCTGAGGCTAGCACTTGTGGCATCACCTACACCTGCTCTGCCGAGGCGAACAAACCAGTCTAGCGGCATAAGCTCGTATTCTGCTTGTAATTTTAAAAGTGTGGGATTATCCCTTACATTCAAAAACATTTAGAGAACGTGACAATGAATGGGTTTTGTACCGGAAATACTTCAAAGAGAAAGTCAAATGAAAATGGTTTGCACCAGGTAGAAGAAATTTTGCAGAAATATTTTTTAGAGAAGGGTCCATTTTAAGTAGACTAGTAAACTTACCATACATTAATGAAAATCAAAAGTGATCATTCTTTTGCTGACTGTTTTTATGATTTCAAAGACGTATGCAAGTGAAATATTTCACCATAGCGCTACAGTCCTAGTCTAAAAAATTGAAAACAATATCAAGAGCTACGCTGAAGCGCAAAAATGCATTGAAGATCTGAAAGTGTTTTTATCGAATAAAAACGATGGCGAAGGTTTCGAAATTTTAATCTCGTTGCAGAAACACTTTTTAGAGAACACTCATAGCTTAGTTACGACGAAATAGATGCTAATTACTGATTTCTTTAAATAGCGTAGGTACATATGTACTTGCAAGTTACATAAATGCACATCGTATATGTAACTACCTTAATTGTTAATCTATTTTGTGTTATGTTGGTTCACTTTTTTAATAAACCTTCAGTTTCATTCGGTATCAAATAATTGTTTTCACCCTATGTGCAATAAGTAGTATTTTTTTAATCCTCTTATAAACGGACACCTCTCTTGACCGTCGATGTCCGCCTAAGGGAGGTTTAACTGTATATGCAACTTTTGGCGATTTTAAAATAGCTAATTGACCTAAATGTTAACTGTATTAACTCAAAATAAATTTAATCTCTACAAATACTCTACAACAATGAAAAGTGTCAATTCTTTGTCATAGTCTTTAGAGAGTGTATTTGGTGTATTATCAGTCATTACGTATATTTTTAATGAATTAAAAAACTATGCGCGTTTTATAATTACGCTTCGAAACTAAAAAACCTACAGCCTAGAAGATAAATGATTTGAATATTCCGCCACGTCAGTCCGTTTAAATGAGGGTGACTACAGCGCCGCTGGCGGCACCATGTTACTACAAATCAAAGGAGTGGGGGTAAAATTTTCGAAAGTGGGGGGTAAAAATGACGAGAGTGGGAGTTCTATCTACCTGCCTGCATCTTTATTCTATGGTCAGTTATCATAAGAACAACATGGAGAGTGGACGTGAAAATTAAGTACAAAATTATCACATAACCTGTCTATAAACAAAACTTTACGTAAGTGTATTAAAAGAAGACTCAAGAGTTACGTTGATTAACCGGTGCAAAGTGACGTTGTGTTGAATCTCCCAATTGCGTTTCCGAGTTACTTTAGGTCAGTTAAAAATTAAAATATCTACGAAATTATTACCAAAACCCTTGTAGTTTTATCGAGAATGGCTCCAGTCCCTTTAGAGGGCCTACAGGCTTTAGTTTCCAATCCCGCAGCGCAAGGTGGAAGTCTCGGGGGACCCCAGGAAGGTAATCGAGGTGGCATGATATCTCTTGCCAAATTGATCGACTATATCATTCAAAGGACCTACCACGAACTGTCTGTTTTGGCGGAACTGTATGTAGTTAATTGAAATCACAATTGTTGTTTAATTAAAAATTTTAGGTTACCTCGAAAAACCGACATGGAACGCAAAATTGAAATATACAATTTTGCCACAAGAACGCGACAGTTATTTGTGAGACTTTTAGCGCTGGTTAAATGGGCGAATAGCGCGTCAAAAGTTGAAAAATCAGCTGTAAGTTGGTGAATTTTTCAAGTGATTTAGACTAAATTTTTGGTTTTAGAGAATTATGGGGTTTTTGGATAAACAATCGTTGTTGTTTGTCGACACTGCTGATATGCTTTCTAGAATGGCTCGTGATACTCTTGTTCAAGCTCGGTTGCCAAATTTCCATATTCCGGCAGCTGTTGAAGTACTTACAACCGGAACTTACGGCCGCTTACCCGCTTGTATAAGAGAAAAAATTGTTCCTCCTGACCCGATTACGACAGCAGAAAAACGAAACACTCTCCTCAAATTGAATCAAGTTATCCAACACAGATTGGTTACAGGAAATTTACTTCCGCAAATGAAAAATTTGAAGGTATTTCAAGAATTAATTAATTTAACAATTTTATTCAATTTTTTTTTTAGATTGAAAATGGTCGCGTTATTTTTCATGTCCAGCATGAATTTGAAGTTTCCTTAACAGTTATGGGAGACGGCATGAATATTCCTTGGAGACTTCTAGAAATTGATATTTTAGTTGAAGATAAAGAAACTGGTGGTAGGTTTGATTTTTTTTTAATTATTTCAAGTTGTTAAATCTTTTTTTTTTCAGACGGTAAAGCTTTGGTTCATTCTCTCCAAGTCCAGTTTATTCATCAATTAATCCAAACCCGTCTGGTCGATAATCAACAACCTCTAACCGAGGTTTATAATTGTTTACATTTCTTTTGTCAATCGTTACAACTTGAAGTTTTATACTCACAAACACTTCGTTTAATGAGAGACCGTTTGGATGATCACATCCATGTTGACGAATACGTCCCTGGCAAGTGTCTAACAGTTTCGTATTGGAGGTAAGTTGTTTGTTGTTTTTGTATAAAATTTTATTGATTCAAAAATTTATTAGGGAATTGACGAGTAAAGGGAAGGAATCCACAAGTAAGGATCTTAGGTCGGAATTGGGATATAGATTAACAATCCAAGTTGACACCCATGATCCTGCGAGACCACTGGCAGTCATGCACATTCCGTCTCTTGGAAACAAGGTAATTTTGCTCACATTTTAATATTTTTCTCGTTTCAATTTCTTTTGCTGAACCTCGACCTTATCGCTATATTTTCGCTAAAGTAAGGAAAGTTAATTTTTCAAATTTACAGGAGTGTGAAATTGCGGATCGCGCCATTAGGTCCGAAATACTATCGATGGAGCGTCTCCTGGTCCACACGATTTACGTTCGAACTCGCAGTCGTCTCAACGACATTAAATTGGAAATTCAAGCGATGTTGAAAGAAGTCGATTGCAACCTTCAAGGATCACCCGCTATATTATCGGCGGCAATCCTTCAACCTTGTTTAAGAGCCGAACAACTCCTCATCACCGTTGATACTCATACTGGAATGTTGCAATGTCACGTTCCTCAATACGACCCACCACTCATTCCCGATCTTAATAACGCCCTCAACGGCGATCACAGCAAACTGACAGTTTTAATCAACGAATTGAGATTTTGGATAACCCAAAGACGTTGCGAGAAAACGTTACAACATTTGCCGGCGACAGCCCACGAAAGACTGCCGCTGTTGCACCATTCCGATCATCCCCTAACGAAGATTGGTAGACACAGAATGTATGTTCAACTTCACAGGCATCCAAATGTTGTTCTTGTAAGTATTTGTCCATAACTGTTTTTTGGGTCATTATGAGTTAAATTATTTGGAGAGACTCCGAAATTTTTTTATTAACGAATCCGAGTCTAAATTTGGTTTTCAAGATTGAGATTCCAAATTTACCCAACAAACGTTGATTGACCGCCTCCTAGCGGTCATTTTAGGAACTAAAGGGCGCGTCGCGAAATGGCCGAACAATCTAAACAACGTGGTTGCCTAGCAACGTACGCGGATATTGAGCTGATACTGTGACGTAGGGTTAAGTTTTGAAAATTTTCAATTTTTTTTTATCACTAACTGGCTATGGGTCCGCATTTTCGCGCAACTCAATTAAACTCGTTCTAACAAAAAATTTAATAATTTTCGAAATTAATTGGATTAATTGCGGTTGTTTCTCTAGATCGTGGAACTGAAAGAAAAAGAAAATTGTCCGTGCGAGGTGGATTGTGCGTTCTACATGACGGTGGTGAAACCTTCGAGTATCGAAGATAATCCAGACGATGACAGTATCGAAACCGAAATACCTAAAGTCTATTTGAAAGTGCAAACTTTAATCGAATTCGACACTTTCGTTGCAACACACGGTCCGTTTACTTGGATAGATGGCGGCACTGACGGAGACCATACAGAATTCGGTTGTTCGAAACGTAAGGGAGGTATCAGACCGGAACCCCCCGCCAGAAGATCCAAGCAACCCGCTTATTTTATTGCTGAATTAGCTCATGTTGTTGCCATGTGTGACGAACGGTTACCTTATGTTACTTTAGCGAACGAGGTAAGTCCGATTGGTTAAGTTAGTTGCAACTATTAATTTTTTTTTTAACAGTTGACGAAACGCAATATTTTCCATCAAGGACTCCAAGTGGAAGCTAACGCTACAGGTCTAGTGTTGAAACTAATTCAATTTCCACCACCTACTAGCGAAATCGGCCAATCACCTTCGTGGCACGCGTTACTTAAGAGACTTCTGTCAGCTTCGATACGGGTTTTGAGCAAAGGACATATCAAAAGTTGGATGACGGAGTTCGTTTTTTATTCAACGCCACTATCCAGCACTCATCCAAAGGAGCAAGGTTTGTAATTGTTTTGTTGGTTAAGGTTATTAGTTGCTCGTTACAGCCGCCAGAGGGCGCACATTTAGATGACGTATTTGATTTCCGTTACTTAATTTTCTCTATAATTATACACTTTTGGCTGCTGTGACGTACGGCCGCGAAAAACTAGTTAGTGTTTTGTTTTATTACTAGCTTGGTCACGAAGGGGCGATACAAATTAAAAAAATGAACCAACAAAAAGGTTTCTGTTTTATGTATTGTCGAAATTGGATATTGCCGGAATTTTCTCCCAAATGGAGTCGTAAATGATGGAAAGTGTGCAAGAAGTAAGTTTTTTGCACCACCACTAGAGGGCGCACAATTAGATGACCTGTTAATTACAATTTTCATTCGTTTTGATTAACATTACTCAATTCTCTGTTTACTTTTATACTTTCGGGTGCAGTGGCGTACGGCCGCAAGGTCCTTTCTAGTGTTTCCGTTTATTGCTAGTCTGGCCACGAGAGGGCGACAGAAATTGAGAACTAATCTCTTTTAGTTACATCTGTTCATTGAAAAATATACAGGGTGTTCTATTTGAAAAAATAATTTAAAAGAGTTTTGAATGGACCTTTAGTTATTGTTTCGGTTTATTACTCGCTTGGTCATTGCGCTGCAAATTAAAACAATTAACCAACAGAAAGGTTTCTGTTGTATATATTATTGAAATTGGATATTGCCGAAATTTTCTCGCAAATGGTGTCGTGAACGATTGAAAGTGTGCTAGAAGTAAGAATTTTTGCACCACCACTAGAGGGCGCACAATTAGATGACTTGTTAATTACATGTTTCATTCGTTTTAATTAACATTACTTAATTCACTATTTACTCTTATACTTTTGGGTGCAGTGGCGTACGGCAGCAAGGCCCTTTAGTTACTTGTCCTAGTGTTTGGTTTTATTACTAGTCTGGTCACGAAAGGGCGGCAGAAATTGAAAATTAATCTCTTTTAGTTACATCGTATAGTTCAAAATATACAGGGTGTTCTATTTGAAAACAAATTTAAAAAGTTTTGAATTGAAAAATTAAGTTTTGCCACCCTGTATAATTTCTAAATAGTAAAAATGATTCAAAGACATCCCACGGATGTTTTCTAACTAGTATTTACATATTTTTTCTTAAAACCTGTAATTGTGACTCTTGTGATTTTTTTAACATCCATCTGCAGATGCCATTGTTTGAACAAAAAACAAAAAAAACTACATCGAAGTGATTTAGAAATAGTCAGTAACAATATTGGAGTGAAGAGAGTTTAGGAAAGGCTCTAAAAAAATTTCTTTTAAACACAACATTTCATTAAAAAAATGACTTGCCCCTGTATAATCGTCTTGGCTCACCCTGTATGTTAGAAACTAATTTCCGCTTATAGACCTTTTCTCTAGTTTATTTACGTTCTTAAATCAAATTTCTAGCTATCATAGAACTCGAACTATCGAATTCGGACTCCACTCGGTAGAGAGATGAGCGCCCTCTCTTACCATAATGCTGCATTATTGTTGTACTACTTGGGAATTTTTTTCAATAGAAAGTTAGTGAACATTAATTTTTTACCATATTGCTGTTTTTTTGTGCTATTTGCGACTTAGATTTTTCTAGAAGAGCGCCCTCTCTTGCCATAAAACTGCATTATTTTATATTACTTGCGGTACCCTAATTAAATTAAAAAAATGTCTAAATACAAATGGGAGTACTTAAAATTACAAGAACGAAGCGTCAATTTAAATTATTTAAATAAATAAAAAATTTGCATTCAAACCACTTCTAAATATTCAGCGCTCCGCACTAAGATATTTAGTAGAAATTCAGCGATTAAAGAAATTATTGAATAAATTTGATTTTAATAAGCAATTTTGCTGTTTCTAGCCAGTACCCGTTTCGCTTATCCTGGTTTTTAAGAGGAGCGCCCTCTGTTGTCATATGATTGCATTATTGTTATACTATTTGAGGTTGTGATTTTTTTAACATGCGTTTGCAGATGTCATTATTTTAACAAAAAAAAACTACATCCAAGTCAGTAACTATATTGGAGTGAAGAGAGTTTAGGAAAAGCTCCAAAAAAATTTCCTTTAAACTCAACATTTTATTAAAAAAAGAGCTTGTCCCCTGTATAATCGTCTTGGCTCACCCTATATGTTCAAAAATAATTTCCGGTTATAAATTTTTTCTTTAGTTTATGTTCTTAAATCAAATTTCTAGCTATCATAGCTATCGAAGTTATACGCTAGATGAGCGCCCTCTCTTACTATAATGCTGCATTATTGTTGTACTACTTGGGAGTTTAATTTTTTTTTATGGGAAGTTCAGTGAACATTAATTTTTTATCATATTGGAGCTTCTTTGTGCTATTTGGAACTTTTTTAGAGGAGCGCCCTCTGTTGCCGTAATACTGTATTATTGTTATACTACCTGAGATAGCTTAATTAAAGTGGTAAAAAAATTGTTGCAATACAAATGGGACCGGTCAAAATTACAACAATTAAATATCAAATAAAATAAATATTGCCCCACCAGGTATATCAATTGACTTAAAAAAATTGTAAAAACCAAACACTTGGCTGTATTGTTTATATTTTGGATACAATTCTTTAATACTTCAGTTCAGCTGTATTAGTTGAATATTTTCATAGTAGGTGGAGCCACAATCTTAGTTATTAATAGCTCAGTACCATTAATGAATTTTTTGACTATTCGTAATTCGAACATGAATCAGCAGTAACACAGTTGGTGAACTGTTGTGATTGTTACAGTTTTAAATTGTAAAATTTTTAATTAGTTTTATTTGCAGGATCTCGACGCCCCGTATACTTTCAATACGACATGACCACCGTGGACACTACTTCAAGAACTGTTGATTGTCTTCTTAGCGATTGGGGCCAAATTGTACATTTATACACAATCGTACATGATCTAAGTGAATATTTAAAAATAGGTAAAGCTAGTTGTAGGCCTTCGAAGTTTTTTTATTAACAGAAAAATATTTTTCAGATAAATACAACCTTTCTAACATGTTCAGTATTAAATCGTACAATTATAGCAAGTTAGTTCTAAATTATGGTCCCGATAAAGGCGCCATGGTTTCAATCAACTGGAGCAGTACAGAAAAAGCTTTCAAATTAGCTTTCGGTGCCACCAATAACGCTTTAAATGCCCATTCCCTCATTAGGGAACAGCTAGAATCTCACTTAAACGAACATCGAAACCTCGCCCAAATTATACAATTATTGTACGAAACTTACGAGCCTCTGATTTCGTTCAGTAAATTACCGACACTTCCACAATTAGGTGTCCATAATACTGTAAGTAACTTTTCAAATTTTCTTGACTGTTTCGTAATAATTTTTTTCCAGCGTCCTCAAGTACCTGTTCAAACCTTCACAATTATGGCACAATCGTGCACTTTGATCCGTTTAGCGTATCAAGGCATGTATTGTTTAGAATTGAGGATCCGCGGTGCAGGATTGGTTTCGCTACGAGATGGCGCCTACAGTCGTTTCGATCGAAGTAACGTTGTCGACGTATTTTCCCCAACACAAGGTCTAAAAGCTTTTCTATCGAAATACGTCGATGAAACCGCAGTATTTCGTCGACGGTCGCAATCCGAAGATGACAACCCACCATCACCGATATCAATGGAAGTTGAAGGTGGTGGTTTTTTGAGTCATCATCGCGGACCACAATCGCCGGCGGGTACTCGCGAACCCGGCCTTCGATTCCATCCCCCTTTAACACCTCCTTCCGGTTCCAACCCTCACACTCCCGCTAGTCCGCACACGTCGAATATTAACCAATCGAGCAGTCATACTAATTTCGGTTCAAGTCCCGCCACTTCTTTCAATCTGGCCTCACCTACCTCTCTTTCGGCCAACATCAATCCCAGCCCGATGCCGCATCCCAGTCCGGGAGGTTTAGTTGCGAATTCGCCCCTTAATCCGCAATTACCGAGTCCGGGGGGCGGATTATTGTCCAATTCGTCGCCGGGGCCCGCGTCGACCAACTTACCGGGGCATTCGCCAGTCAGTAGTTTTATGCAAACAGGTAAGAGACGTGGTGGAATTCAGTTTAGACTTTAGGCAATTATTTAAAACAATTTCGCTCTATCAGCGCAACTATTCCTCGATATTTTCGTCCGTATCAGCAGAATTTTTGTACTTTATGTAAAGGTGGCTGTACACTTCTAGAGGAAGAAAACGCTAATTGACGGGTTTTGCTAGTAAGAGGGAAAATAGTCGAAATAAGAAACTGCTTTGGACCAAAACAAGTTTTGAGAACGTCTTTGAAGTATTGATATAATAATTATGGTCATATATCTTGTAGTGGTAGCGTATGATGAAAAGGTGAAATATAATAAAAAGTAAATTTTTTGAAGGTGGTTGTACACTCCTAGAAGAAAAAAACGTTAATTTACAAATTTTTGGTGCATCCTACTGCATACATTTAGTTCATTTAACGCCCGCGGAAACGTGAAAACGAAAATGTATGTAAACATATTATTGTTTGAAGGTCATAACGATGGCAGTCCCTTTCCGTCATCTCAAAGCATGGCATCTCCTGCCGCTTCTAACTGGCCGGGTTCACCAAGTATGCCTAGGCCTTCACCTGCGAGGCCGGGACAATCTCCTGGTGGTCATCCAATAATGCATAGTCCTCAATCGGACATGAAAACCAGCAGTCATCTGTCTCGAGTACTTCCGCAAAGGTCGTGGGCTGGAGCAGTACCAACTCTACTCACCCACGAGGCTTTGGAAACTTTATGTTGCCCCACCATGCATCCCCAGGGTCTTCCTGGTCCGGAACTGGCACCCTTAGAACGGTTTTTAGGTTGCGTTTACATGAGAAGACAATTACAGAGATTTATCCATACGGAAAATTACGTAAGTAATTTCAATTGAAAAATTACCGTATATTGATTGAATTATTACAGTTAACTGCAATACCGAACACCGAACCGGGTGTGATTCATTTTAAAGTTTCCGAAGTGCTGCAATGTCGGATCGGATTGAATCCGCAACATTTACAAAGTTTACATTTGAAAATTACACCGTTACCGGACCACAAAGATGTTTGGAGTCCCGAAGATTTGCAAGTTTTAGAGAAATTTTTCGATACCCGCGCTGCCACGCCACCATACAAACCGACTTCGATGTTCACGTTTTGTGTTATGCTAAATGTACCCGTCAATGTTCTTAAAGATTTCATACAAATTATGAAATTGGAACTGATGCCGGGATTAATTCAGCAACAAGGCATGAAATGGTCGGTACAATGGATGTTGAGGATTCCGCCTTCCGCAACGCCCATAGTACCGATCGGGATGTCGGGAGTTTTGGTCTATAGGGCGAAAATACTGTTTTTCGTAAGTAATTTTTATTGGAAATTTCGGTCGTAAATAATTCGCTTGATTTAATTTGATTGAGTTGTTGGTAAGTTTTCAAAATTGATTTTGACGTTTCGGGACGTAAATTCTCAATATTTTTTTAATGTTCCGGAACGTAATTTTTCAAAATTTATCTCGAAGTTTTAATCGTATCATGATCTTACTCA
This sequence comes from Pyrochroa serraticornis, assembly GCA_905333025.2. NCBI lineage: Eukaryota > Metazoa > Arthropoda > Insecta > Coleoptera > Pyrochroidae > Pyrochroa > Pyrochroa serraticornis. The sequence continues at coordinate 46,541,225 of HG995152.1, forward strand.
CAAGGTAATTTTTTTAAATAAAAAATTTCAAGAATTTATTTGAGGAAAAAGTATTATCAAGCGAATTCGGATACAACCCAAAATCTTTTTTCCGTTATCGTTTGTAGTAAATTTCTGAATATTATTTCAGTTACAAATCACCCGAATCGGGGTGCAGTATCCGGCAAATTTGGAGCCCCCCTCGCTGGTGCTACCTTTCATTTACGATATCAACACGAATATAACTCAGTTGGCTGAGAAACGGGAACCAGGTGCTGTGCCAGGAATGGCGGCTGCTAGTCAATTACTCAAACATTTTACACAGTTTCAATCGAATATTTCTGAATGTTCGATTTTTCCTGCTTTGAGGGAACTTTTGGTAAATTTAGTTTTACCGTCGGAACCTCAACAACCGAGTCCAGCACCAGGTGGCGTTCCACAAATACAATCTCCTGCTATGCAGATGCCTCAAGGAGGACAACCAGGGTATCCAGTCAATATGCCAATGGGCATGATGGGACCCCAATAAATACTAAAAGCAATTCATTTATTTTAATGGTTGTTTTCGTTATGTAAATATTTTTTTATTCAAAAGTATATATGTAGTAAATCGTTAATCGTTTTTTTTTTTGCCAGAGGAAAGGGTGAAGAACACTATTCAACAAATAATGATTTATTGTACTCACGTGAACATTGGTCGTAATTATGTTTTGAACATTCTTGATTAATTCAGGCTTTTTTACAGAAAAAATTGGCATACAATCGTGTTTTTGTCAAACAACGGGCAGTAAAGTAAGTTAGAAAACATTTGTAAAACTTACGCTACAGTAATTAGAAAAGTTACAATTTTAATATGCAATGATGATTTATTATCATTCTTTTGCATAACTAGGAAATGATAAATAACAAATAATCGCGTACAGAAACTTATAATAGTAACTAAAACTATAAGACGTTATCACCAATAAAACAATTGCCTCTACTGTACTGAAACTTAAAGATGGATGCGTTGTCGGTAAGGAATATTCGAACTAACATTAATAAATTTGCTAGGTAAACATAATTAATGTGTATGGTAAGGTAAGTTCCTTTTTGGCTTTGAGTTTTAGTTGATAACCCATACAGAATCTTCCAATTGGTTATAACCTCCAGCAAAGACAAGAAGCAAGAGCGATTGCTATTCTCGTTCCTTTAATGCATTTGCATTACACACTAATTGCATTCGCAGTTTCACCTATATCTAGGAATGCTTGTGGAGACAACCGGTAGATGTCGTCTATCTTCATACAGTTGTTATTGATTGTATACTTCAATAATTAATTTCTCTGGGCTTTTACAAGCAACTTATAGTATTTTTATACCGATAATCTATTTATCCATCTTAACTTATTAAACAGTCATAGTGAACAGCGCAGTGTTGCATTTTTGGCCCAGAAACAACCCTGGTGGGTTAAGTTAATTTCAAATCTATTGTCAGGTTCTAAAGGCACGTTTTTTCTATATATAATACTGTTTCATAGTGGCACTGCGACTAATACCTAAACATATTAGACATAAATGAGTGATCGAATAAATGAATGGTTTCCGATATGTAAACTATTTACATGTTATATAAAATCTCAACATTTACAATAAAATGCTTTAGTTGTACGACTAGATTATAAAAACAAACACAGGTAATTAATTCAATGTGTAACTAAACATTTCATGATGAATTACTTTACTTTCTATATGGGGTTAAAGATTTAGAAAGGCAAAACGCTAAAAATATGCCTACCAATTCTAGCACACCAAGGCCGATCGCTACTCCTATAACTATGTCGACATGCGACATAATCCAGTTCATTACGGCCGTGTAACATCCCTGAAAAAAAAACAAAAATTCAGTAAACTAATCGCTGCCATTTCAGACAAGAACTGCAGAAAGTCCCGAAACGAGGAGAAGCAGAAAAACTTATTTAGCTCTATACTTCTACAAAGCGTTGTTGGAAAAAACTGCAATTACAAAATCAAGAAGGGTGCGGGCTAAATTTTAAGCGCCACGACCTCGTAGCGGTGAATTCTTGAAACTTTCGATATCGGTCGAATTTCCTCATAGTAAGTGGAGCCACTATCTCAAAATTATTCAACCGAAGCTACTAATAAATTAATATTTTGTGACTTGTTAATTTGAGATTTATTTTAGTGAGAAGCTGCTCACTGAATGGCGCTGAAACCTGCATAAAAATTGCTTGAGGTTGACGTTGCAACGATTGTTAGGTGTACTTGTAAGTTGATTTTCGATAATACGGAAAATTGTTCAAACTGTTCTCAATTAATCAAACTAAACATTTATTTCCAGAAATGACTCCTGGCGTGAAAACTTAGGGCACAATAATCTTTTGGGGCTTTACAGTCACAACTTGATTTATTCGACATAAGGTCGAGTAGTTAAAAGTGCTACATGTAAATGACACGTTGCTGAATGCTACAATTTGCTTTACTGACGCAACTATTATTGGTAATCAAACTATTTGGCAAATTCCGTTTTTTGTTCGCCAAACAGACGTAAGAACTAACTTCCGGAGAAATTCATTCAACATTAACGTGCCGTCCGACAAATGGAGCGTTCTTATAACAACTCGATTCGCCATTAGAGAAGAAATTAACTGCTTCGAGCTCGTTACGGTAGATTTAATGCGTCAATAACGAGTGTTTTTGTCTTACTTTTCTATAATACGAGTTGACATCGTTCGGTTTGGTCACGCAAGCCGGTGCAAGAGGTTCGAACTTCAAGGGATCATCCGTTAAAACGCAACACGATTCCGGCACAATTTTCCCGGTAACGGTCCATTTGGTGCTCGATTGAAAATCGGTGTAATTGTTAACGCCGCAACAATGCAATTTCGCCTGTAAATGATCCCACATTAGGGTGACGGCGTCTTTTTCGTCCGGCGTCGAATAATATTTTTCTATCGTCGTTTTCAATACCAGTTTCGTTTGTTCTTCGGCCTTTAAGGTTGAAACAAAAAACAGATTAAAAGTTCCATTTCGTCAAGTGACTTACCTTCGCTTTGTAGGCGACTGCTAAACATCCAGCGGTTACCTCCAATACCAGAATGATGAGAAGACACAAACCGTACTGGAATTTAGGAAAAATTATCATTTACACGCTACAACCGTCAATTCGACAGTTAGTCCGTTACATTTTTTTGCACAAAACGGAAATTATTGTGGCAACTTGTAATAATTAAAACTTAAATAGCGGAAAAAAGAAAAAGTTTTAACTGCCCGCGAAACGTATAGTAAGTTGTTGGTAATTTTTGTTGTTATACTTTTCAGTTGTTTTCTGTTATAGATAGAAGAGGTGTTTACTGTTTAACGGGAAAATTGAAGGTGTTTAGATGCATTTCCGCCTTGATGGTTATTATCTAAATAACAGGAGAAACACTTTTAATTTCGTGATCAAAATTGGGCACTTGACCGTAATTTACTTTTTATAACCCCCCGGCTAAAGCCAAGATGATAAATTAGCCGAATTAATTTATTCCGGGAAAAAAACAAATGAGGTTTCTAAATATAATTTGGAATTCCCCCACAAGTGGTTCAGCTGCAGATAAATTTTAGTTTTTTCGTAATCTATCAATTTTCCTGAAATGTAAATTTTGAAATTAGCAATATTGATTGATGTTGTTATAGTTGCCACTTATATGCGGAAATGATGAAAACTAAACAGGCAAGGTCATGACACAATGTTCCAGTCATATTAGTTTATTGCACAGCTGCTTTCTATATTAGCAATAATGTTCGAAACACGGCCTTACAATTAATTCAGATCATCCCACTCACTTTTCGAAATTGACCAGTATCTCCTGAGTAATTTACTAATTGTTGCAAAATTCGTTACCACTCTCATATCTTTATTTGAATTGTTTACCAATTTTATAGTACAATTCGAAAAAAATTGGGATGGTTCTTAAAGTGATTTATTGTTATTAAAAAAAATTGAACGTTTTCAGGAGGATCACCCTGAAAGACTTGCGCAACAAAGATCTACGCGCGCGCCATCTACATTTTAATAAGATTACTAAAACCGTATCTTTCCTTATGCAACAGCAATTTCGTGTGAACTGATTAATTATTATAGAAAATTGAAAGCGCGCATTTGCAACTATTATCGATATGGTTTAAGTAAAGAAAAACGTTTTGGTTTCTAGTCTCAAAAAAAAAAATTAACATACTAAACGTGTTCAAAGACACTATCTATTGCGGTTCGTCATATCGGATGTGCAAATTAAAAACAGTGAACCCTTTGACTGCTGAAATAAATTGATTTCAATTAATGTGGGTGCCTGTCTATTGAGGACAAGAGCGTCTCTCAGTCGAAGCAGAACTTTTGCGTCGACATTTAAACTGAAGAAAAACCGGCGCTTGTTTAAAAAAATACCACACATAATGCAACAATTGTTTTAATTATTTTAGAAAAGTTATATAGGTGGCAGCACTTGGAAAATCTGATTTTATTATTTATTAACTTGCGGAAATGATTAAATGAGTGATGTTCGCGTTTAAATTGGTTCATATAGTTGAATAAGCGATTTTCATGTGTCAGTGGTTACGTTTTAATAGAATAATGAGTTTTAACTAAAATGGGGGTAACTTACCGTAGTTAAGAGACATTGAGATTCCCTTAAAGCTCCGCAATAACCCATAAAACTGACAATGAACATGAAAGCTCCGATTGCGATTAAGATGTAGGAACCTTGCTCAATCACTGCCGGTTGCGTGAATTGCTGAAACAAAAACGAATTAATTAAAATAAAAATTCAATTTAATTCTGCATAAATATTAATTTTAGTCGTGATCTTCGTTATTATGGCGAAATAAAATGACGTTTGGTACTAGGGTCAATTGGGTCCATTTTCTCAATTAACCCTGCGTTGTAGATTAAATAATTTTCGCTCAGTTAGTAACGTTACTTAATGCGACCCATTTGCAGCGACAATTTGTTCTAGATTCAGTTTTTTTTGGAAAATATTAATCGATACTAATTACTAACCGACTTGAGTCTGTTGCGTAATTTTTTTTAGTTGCGCCATAAATTCTTGTTTTTTGAAAAAAATTGTAACTAACAACGGTATAGCTCTTGTTCACATTCAAAGTTTGAGCGCCATAACTTCGTAGCGGACAATTTTTGAATCTACAGTTCCATCCACGAAAATGTGGCAATCTTGGGCAAAACTTATTAACGGTCATGTGAATTAGTAATAGTTTCACAGAAAAATCACGTTTTACCCTTAAAGTTTCCGTCCGCCACTTTAAAGAGCATCTTATATAATTTTCTTTATATTTTTCGTCTACAGGAAAAACTAACTGTTGTCGTTATTTACTTTTTGCAACAAGTTACTTACTTGCCATTCCATCCCTGTATTGTTGGTTGCGGAAAACAAAGTGCGCACAACATTTCCTTGTTTATCTCGCGCTTCATGATCTATCAACAGCGGCAAAAGGAAATTTTCTTCATTACGTAACTTGAAGATCTAAAGATCTAAAGGTGTTAGCTCTTGTTCACATTCAAAGTTTGAGCGCCACGACTTTGTAGCGGACAATTTTTGAATTTACAGATCAATCCACAAAAATGTGGTAATTTTGAGCTTACATCAAGAAATTGTGCTAAATCTCCTTACAAGCAGTAAAACTTATTAACGGTAAAGTTGATTAGTGATAGTCTCTGAAAAATCACGTTTTACCCTTAAAGTTATGTTCCGTCCGCGATCTTAAGAGCACTTTATATGATTTTTCTTACATTCTCTAAAATTTTATGTAATTCCGTAAATATCACTCGTTAGTTACTCTAGGAAAAACCTGTAGAACGAAGTGTTCTCATTATTTACTTTTCGCCACAAGTCATTTATTTGGCATTCCGTCCCTGTATTGTTGGTTGCGGAAAACAAAGTGCGCACAACATTTCCTTGTTTATCTCGCGCTTCATGATCTATCAACAGCGGCAAAAGGAAATTTTCTTCATTACGTAACTTGAAGATCTAAAGATCCAAAGGTGTTAGCTCTTGTTCACATTCAAAGTTTGAGCGCCATGACTTTGTAGCGTACAATTTTTGAATTTACAGATCAATCCACAAAAATGTGGTAATTTTGGGCTTGCATCATGAAATTGTGCTAAATCAACTTACAAACAGTAAAACTTATTAACGGTCAAGTTGATTAGTGATAGTCTCTGAAAAATCACGTTTTACCCTTAAAGTTATGTTCCGTCCGCGACCTTAAGAGCACTTTATATGATTTTTCTTACATTCTCTAAAATTCTATGTAATTCCTTAAATATCACTCGTTAGTTACTCTAGGAAAAACCTGTAGAACGAAGTGTTCTCATTATTTATTTTTCGCAACAAGGCATTTACTTGGCATTTCATCCCTGTATTGTTGGTTGCGGAAAACAAAGTGCGCACAACATTTCCTTGTTTATCTCGCGCTTCATGATCTATCAACAGCGGCAAAAGGAAATTTTCTTCATTACATAACTTGAAGATCTAAAGATCTAAAGGTGTTAGCTCTTGTTCATATTCAAAGTTTGAGCGCCACGACTTTGTAGCGGACAATTTTTGAATTTACAGATCAATCCACAAAAATGTGGTAATTTTGAGCTTACATCATGAAATTGTGCTAAATCTCCTTACAAACAGTAAAACTTATTAACGGTCAAGTGGATTAGTGATAGTCTCTGAAAAATCACGTTTTACCCTTAAAGTTATGCTCCGTCCGCAACCTTAAGAGCACTTTATATGATTTTTCTTACATTTTCCAAAATTCTATGTAATTCCTTAAATATCACGCGTTAGTTACTCTAGGTAAAACCTGTAGAACGAAGTGTTCTCATTATTTACTTTTCGCAACAAGTTATTTACTTGGCATTCCATCCCTGTATTGTTGGTTGCGGAAAACAAGGTGCGCACAACATTTCCTTGTTCATCTCGCGGTTCATGATTTATTAACGGCGGCAAAAGGAAATTTTCTTCATTACGTAACTTGAAGATCTAAAGATCCAAAGGTGTTAGCTCTTGTTCACATTCAAAGTTTGAGCGTGACGACTTTGTAGCGGACAATTTTTGAATTTACAGATCAATCCACAAAAATGTGGTAACTTTGGGTTTACATCATGAAATTGTGCTAAATCTCCTTACAAACAGTAAAACTTATTAACGGTCAAGTTGATTAGTGATAGTCTCTGAAAAATCACGTTTTACCCTTAAAGTTATATGTTTTTTTTTACATTTTCCAAAATTTCGTGTTTTTCCTTAAATATCATGCTTTAGTTACTCTAGGAAAAACCTGTAGAACTAACTGTTGTCGTTATTTACTTTTCGCAACAAGTTATTTACTAGGCATTCCGTTCCTGTATTGTTGGTTGCGGAATCAAAGTGCGCACAACACCTGCACGATCATTTCGCACTTCGTGATCTATCAACAGCGGTAAAATGAAATTTTCTTCGTTACGTAACTTGAAACTGAAAAGATCACGTTGTGTAACGATTTCGGTACCAAGTAAAAAAGTGAAATAACCGCATGCAGGTTGTCGACTTCAATGAACATCTTGTAAAAATCGATTTTCTAAATTGGGTCATGATGTTAAATATTAAAAAGAAAATGCAGGCAACGACCGCATCCCATGCGATGCTCTATAATTATTAAAATATGAATGAGGCAGTTTCTGCGATGAACCACAACTCAACCAACCACCACCGTTCCTCTTCTTATAATTCCTCGAGGAATTTGTTAAGTAACGGAGGAAACGTCCGTGTTGAATTTATGCTACAAGAAAATTAGCAACACATTGTCGGTTTGCCCAATGACCATCATCAATTACCACAAACTTGGTAGTAGCGGTAGTGGTAGGTGTAAATACGCAATACAATTAATTCGAAACAATAAGTAAAATTCCGAAATAAGTTACGGTAATTTTCTTAATACGCAGTTTCCTGTTCTTTTTAACTTTATTCGAGCGAAGAATGCAGTTGCACCCACATCCTTTTCGTCCTTTAGTTCGCGTGCGTCTTCTTCATGAAACCCACCAATTATTGTAGAACACGCAAAGGAACTGAAGAACAATTTCAGGAAATACTTTTACGAAACAATTAACGCGTGCCGTAATTTGACGCTCCATTGCGGCGAAGAGCTAACATCGTTACGTAACGTTTTGTAAATCGCTTTCTTCTGCTCTTCTCAAATATTTAGCATTTCTATTCGTTTCGATAATTATAGTTTCGAAGACGCTACAACGGTGTTTTCAACAAATTAACTGTTATTCGATTAACACGTGCTAGAGGTGTTAAAAAAGAATGTTGACACTCGTTGTATCTAAAAAAATCCGCTTTGGCAATTTTGGTTAATTATCGCGTTGTTGAATGATTTTTTGCACGAGTTGTCGGTAGGTACCGTTTTTTATCGAGTGAGGGATCTGAAAAAGAAACGACACGTGGGTAATGCACGTAGGGGTTGGCGACCCTTCTCCCTTTGAATATTTTAGTCAACTTCATTGACAAAGGGGTCAGAATCGGACGATGAATCAATCGTACGACACGTGTCGAATACGAGATGGCACAAGGCACTTGTTGGAAAATTTATTAGTAAATGTGGAAAAGATTTATTTTCTCCCTTGATTTCGTGGTAAAAAACATTTTCGGGTAGGGATAATTTAATCGTTAAAATTGCAAATTTTACACATTAGGAAAGTGCAATAAATTTGTTTAAAAAAATCTTTCTTTCTCTTTTATTGTTTACAAAATAATCTTAACAAATCTTTATGTAGATTATCAAATTTGCAAGATTTATGATAGTGACAAAGATTTTATAAGTTCCAAGAGAGTATAGCAAATTCTCTCAAAGAAATTCTTTTTGTCTTTTTTGTTTATTAAATAATTTTTCGAAATCTATGTAGATTATTAAGATTGCAACATTTATGATAGTGACAAGGATTTTATAAGTTACAAGAATGTGCACCAGATTTGTTTAAAAAAAAATTTTTCTCTTTGATTGCTTACCAAATAATTTTCACAATTTTGTAGATGATCCAGGTTGCAAGATTTAAGATATTGACAAAGATTTTATAGATTTAGAAGGGAGTTTACCAAATTTGGTCTAAAAAATTTTTCTTCTTTCATCTTTTACAAGAAAGTGGGCCAAATAAAATTTTAGAAATATTATTAAATTGATAGATTCATGAAAGTGAAAAGATTTTATAGATTTAGAAGGGAGTTTACCAAATTTGGTCTAAAAGATTTTTCTTCTTTCATCTTTTACAAGAAAGTGGGCCAAATAAAATTTTAGAAATATTATTAAATTGATAGATTTATGAAAGTGAAAAGATTTTATAGATTTAGAAGGGAGTTTACCAAATTTGATCTGAAAGATCTTTCTTCTTTCATTGTTTACAAGAGAGTGAGCCAAATAAAATATTAGAAAGATTATTAAATTGATAGATTTATGATAGTGACAAAAATTTTATAGATTTAGAAGGGAGTTTACCAAATTTGGTCTAAAAAATCTTTTTTCTTTCATGGTTTACAAGATTTTTTCATTTTTCACTGTTTACAAAATAATTTTAACAAATCTGTATGTAGATTATCAAGGCTACAAGATTTATGATAGTGACAATGATTTTATAAGTTACAAAAGAGTGTATCAAATCCGCTCAAGCAATGTTTTTTTCGTCTTTCACTGTTTACAAAATAATTTTAACAAATCTTTATGTAGATTATCAAGGCTACAAGATTTATGATAGTGACAAAGATTTTATAAGTTACAAGAGAGTGTATCAAATCCGCTCAAACAATTTTTTCTTCGTCTTTTACTGTTTACAAAATAATTTTAACAAATCTTTATGTAGATTATCAAGGCTACAAGATTTATGATAGTGACAAAGATTTTATAAGTTACAAGAGAGTGTATCAAATCCGCTCAAACAATTTTTTCTTCGTCTTTTACTGTTTATAAAATAATTTTAACAAATCTTTATGTAGATTATCAAGGCTACAAGATTTATGATAGTGACAAAGATTTTATAAGTAACAAGAGAGTGTATCAAATCCGCTCAAGCAATTTTTTTTTCGTCTTTTACTGTTTACAAAATAATTTTAACAAATCTTTATGTAGATTATCAAGGCTACAAGATTTATGATAGTGACAAAGATTTTATAAGTTACAAGAGAGTGTATCAAATCCGCTCAAACAATTTTTTTTTCGTCTTTCACTGTTTACAAAATAATTTTAACAAATCTTTATGTAGATTATCAAGGCTACAAGATTTATGATAGTGACAAAGATTTTATAAGTTACAAGAGAGTGTATCAAATCCGCTCAAACAATTTTTTCTTCGTCTTTTACTGTTTATAAAATAATTTTGTCCGCTCGTTCGTAAAGCCGTTCAATACGACGAGGACAGACCACACAGATGTAAACGGCCAAAAATGATCCTAGACGACTAGGACCATAATTCCCTCCGACATGACACTAACCGATGGTTAACACACAACTCCCCCCCCCCCAAGATTAACCCCACTATGTTTCAGATTACGGGGTAAAGGAACTTGGTTCCGGCCCATCAACCAAGAGAAGATAAGGATAAGGAAAATAATTTTAACAAATCTTTATGTAGATTATCAAGGCTACAAGATTTATGATAGTGACAAAGATTTTATAAGTTACAAGAGAGTGTATCAAATCCGCTCAAACAATTTTTTTTTCGTCTTTTACTGTTTACAAAATAATTTTAACAAATCTTCATGTAGATTATCAAGGCTACAAGATTTATGATAGTGACAAAGATTTTATAAGTTACAAGAGAGTGTATCAAATCCGCTCAAACAATTTTCTTTTCGTCTTTTACTGTTCACAAAATAATTTTAACAAATCTGTATGTAGATTATCAAGGCTACAAGATTTATGATAGTGATAAAAATTTTATAAGTTACAAGAGAGTGTATCAAATCTGCTGAAACAATTTTTTTTTCGTCTTTCACTGTTTACAAAATAATTTTAGCAAATCTGTATGTAGAGTGTCAAGCTCGCAAGATTTATGATAGTGACAAAGATTTTATAAGTTACAAGAGAGTGTATCAAATCCGCTCAAACAATTTTTTTTTCGTCTTTCACTGTTTACAAAATAATTTTAGCAAATCTGTATGTAGAGTATCAAGGTTGCAAGATTTATAATAGTGACAAAGATTTTATAAGTTACAAGAGAGTGTATCAAATCCGCTCAAACAATTTTTTTTCGTCTTTCAATGTTTACAAAATAATTTTAACAAATCTTTATGTATATTATCAAGGTTACTAGATCAATGATATTGACAAAGATTTTATAAGTTACAAGAGAATGTGTCAAATTCGCTCAAATACTTTTTTTTCATTTTCCATTGTTAACAAAATAATCTTTACAAACCTTTATGTAGATTATCAAGGATGCAAGATTTGTGATAGTGACAAAGATTTTATAAGTTACAAGATAGTGTATCAAATTCACTCAAACAATTTTTTTTGTCTTTTACTGTTTACAGTATGGTCGTTACAAAGTTTTATGTAGATTATCAAGGGTTGCAACATTTATGATAGTGGCAAAGATTTTACAAGGTACCAGAAAGTTCACCAGATTTACTCTAAAAAAATTTCTCTTTCTTTGATTGCTTACAAAATAATTTTCATAATCTTTGTAGATGATTTATGACAGTGGCATAGATTTTATAAGCTTACAATGAGTGCACTAAAATTGTTCAAAAAAATATTTCTTCCTCTTTCATTGCTTACCAAACAATTTTCAAACTGTTATGTTGATTATCAAGTTTGCAAGATTTATGATCGTGACAAAGATTTTTATAAATTTACAAAATAGTGCACCAAGTTTGCTCTAGAAAATTTTTCTTTCTCCTTGATTGTTTACAAGACAATCTTCACAAGTTTTCATGCAGATGTAGAAGAGAGTCCACCAATTTTACCAAACAAAACTTTTACGTAGATCATGAAGGTTGAAGGTTGATGACATTTTCAATTTTGGATAAATTTTCCATTAACATGAGGAAGGGATTTAAAAATTAAATAGAAATATAATTTGAAAATCATCTCCTTTGCTTCAATTAATTATCGCAAATTTTTGTTACAAAAAAATTTAAATAAAAAAGTGACAATTCTTAGTTTTTGAAGTATGAAGAAACAAGAAATTCAAACATGTAACAACCGGCTCGTGTGTGAAATCTTGAAATTAGTAATTAATTATTCATAGTACTTGGACTTAATGCACCGCCAATCCAAAAGGTAAGATCGAAGATAAAAGTGAGAAAATAGCGTCATTTCCATATTTAATTCCAACGAAGCCACCATTATCTACTCCACCTACTAATTTGAGTTTCTAAAAGCCATAATTTGCGAAAGACGTTATGTAAAAGAATGTGTCTACTCTAATTAACTACAGCAACAAAGTTGATAAAACAAAAACAATACGGAGAAAAAGAACCAAACACTAAACGCGGCCTAATTATTTTTGTTTAATTCTGCGTGAAAAGGGAAAGTTTCGCATAAACTTTAAATTGTTCACAAAACAAATTGGGAAACGACGTTAAAGTTGAAAAATCAACTTTGACAACAACAGAAAATCTTGCGGCAACATCAACAATCGATCACGAAAACGAAAAGTTGGCCAAATAAGTAAACAAAAATAATAGTTTCACAACCACAATCGCCGATATTAACAAATCAATATTGCAACAATGACCGCCACTAACGTTTGCAGAAACAACTACGCGGACAAAAAATTTTTTTTCCCTCTAATTTCCAAAAACGATTACTGTTGACTGACCCTGTATAACGTTAAATTGTCTAGAAATTAAATAAAAGTGTTTCAAATTTTTCTACAAATTCGTGTTGTTTATTCGGTTTAGATTGGACGAAGATAACTTTTACTCCCTAACTGTGGTTTCCCCAAACCTTTTGGACTGCACCCTTCCTCCCCTATGTTGTTACTGCACGTAACTAAACCAAAGAGTGGAGAGCTTTTATAAGTTCTTTACTCTTGGACAAAACCATTTACATACCTGCACATGTTCGCTTGGCACAATTTTGCTGAGACCAATAAAAGAGTTTTTATCGACAGCCAACCATATTCCAACCGTTAAAACCGCCGAACCCGCAAGCTGAAAAAAGAAAAAAAATTAGCGACAAATCCTCGTGGTTTCACTCAAAAACAATATGCGGCCAAAAACCACACATCACGGCCGTTAAATTTGCAGCTTTCTTTCAACGCGACGAAATCTCACGTTTGAAAAATCGTAGCAATTCCAGCCATGCACGACTTTTTCTATTAGTCATTTTGATGCGTGATCGAAGTACGAAACTCTTCAATTATCCCACCTTTCCAATAACAATCGGTTTCGTATTGAACGCGAAAGTTAATTGAAAAACTTCAATCGATCAAAATTCGTACCGAAGAGAAAATTTCGTCGATGGAAAGCTATCGAAATGATTACAGACACGAAGTGTTGTTTAAATAAATGCGTCGCTTTTCGAAAATTAAACGTGCAAATTGTGTTGTAAATAAAGATTGAAGGAAAGTCAATTTAGTTGCTTTCTAATCGATAAGTTCCAGCTACACGACAATCACATCAATAACAACAATTATTATTATTAATAGTTGTCTTGATTGAATCCACGATTTTTTGTTTAATTTTTTTCTCTGAATTGGAGAGAAAGATTAATTGGAAGTAATGTCAATTGTGGCAAAAAAACAAAAGAATTTTAACTTACAAAAAATACTGTTAGAAACGGTTACTTCGAGTGAGAAGTCTGGGTCAAGTCTATTTGCAACGTGTACAGTTATAATGGGATGTAGTGTGATAAAAATAAATAACAAACATGAAGGAGTTAATTGATAAGCAAATTGGTATTTTGGGAATTTTCGAATTAAGTTGCACTTATTATTGAAAATCTAGTTCAATTCTATTATTGTAACGTCCATTTAGTTCCTTTGATTTTACCGTGCCAAAAATATGTTTTTTCGTTCTTGTGAAAATATGTCAACTGTTTTAGAAGATTTACCAAATTCTAACTCTTTACTCTTTAATTGTAAACCTTCGCCCTCCAGAAACTCCAAGATCTATATCTACACAAAAATTTTCTTGGACCCAAAATTATTTTCATTCCCCAAATTTGTCCTTCCATGATCTCGCATTAATTTGTCTTCTATTTGTTTTTTATTATTGAACTTCCCTGGTGACACACGGTCAGTTTTGAATTTTTAACTTGTCTAGAAGTTTTATTTTAAGTGTCTTTATCACATTTTTTTTAGACCCAGCCAATCAATTTTATAGCCCCATCAAATCTGGAGTCCCACAAGACAGTGTCTTAGGGTCACTTTTGTATCTTATGTACACATCTGACTTTCCTACAGCAGATTCTACTATAACTTAGCTGTCCATGAAGATCCGGTAATTGCTTCAGCAGACTTGCACATGGAAGAATTGACCGAAAGATGGAAGATAAAGATTAACGAAAATCTCCTCCAGTGTACATTAACAATACATAAATCCCATTATCACCCTGTGTACTTGGGAATTCACCTCAATACTAAACCATATTATCACAGTCAAAGATTCTAAGAGCATTAGTCAACGCTCTATGGTATGTCACAAATCAGATGCTACATCAAAATCTCCGTATCCAGAAACATCATGAGAAGATTGAACACACTCTAACTTCTTTCTCACATTAAGCGCAGTCAATGTCCCTAATAAGTAGTGTTATTAGTCATTTTATGCATTAGCGTCGCTTTTTACAATTTTTTCAGGATTTTTTAAGTTTTGTCAATTTTTCGAATTTTTTACAAATTATTTCCTTGATTTTTTTCAATTTTCTATTTTATAATTAGAAACACATTTTCTGATTGTTTAGTTAATCATCACAAGTGTTGAAGCCACTTTCAAGTTCTTGGGCTTACTCCAACTAGAGTTATACCTTAAAACTGTTGCCGCGTGTATTGTTGGTTGCAGAAAACAAAGTACGTGCATTATTTGCCTGTGTATTCCGCCGTTCTTGATTTACAAGGAGCGGCAAAGCACATTTTTATCTTATGCAGCTTCAAACCTAAAAAAACTGACTACTTTGTAGGTACCTGTTACGCCATAAATATGCAGTTTTTAATAAAATTACAAGTTAATTTCTTAAAACGATTTAACAGGTGATCAAGAATGAAAAACGTGAATTGTGAACTAATAGTGGTAGTATAAAAATTGTGGGGCTAGTTTTTAGTGATTTTAATAATTTTTAGTGACACTTTTAAGCCAAAAAAGTTATTAACAGCAAGTAACTATATCGGTTTTTCTACCTATGGACAATATGGGCAATTATCTAATTATCGAAATAATTTGCATAATCCAATTATTGTTATAACATTCGAATGTGGAATAAAATAATTCGACATCACACCCATACACGTAGGGGATTTTTGAGAGTTTTTGCTAACAACCCCCATAGCAAACTCCCACTTCTCAAAGCTTCCAGTAATTTTTAGCAACCGACAGTAATTTTTTATTCCTTATAAAATTCTGAACACGCATGTCGAGTTTCTTTAAAATCCGAGCAGCTAAATTTTCTTCCAATTTTTGAGAAATATCTGAAAATTTTCGCCATTTTTTTTTCTCCTGATTGTTATAAAATTTGGTACGCACGTGAGTTATGTAATTACGAACCAGGAGACGTATTCAGTTGTTCTGCACCATTCTTAGTTTTCGAGAATTTTTTTATTATATGATCAACGTAAAATCGACTAAAATTTTGATAACAACCCCCATAACAATCTCCCACTTCTCAAAACCTCCAATAATTTTTAGCAACCGACACTAATTTTTGTTTTCTTATAAAATACTGAACACGCATAT
The DNA here is from genome assembly GCA_905333025.2 of Pyrochroa serraticornis. NCBI lineage: Eukaryota > Metazoa > Arthropoda > Insecta > Coleoptera > Pyrochroidae > Pyrochroa > Pyrochroa serraticornis. The sequence goes on from HG995152.1 coordinate 46,557,118, forward strand.
CGAGTTTCTTTAAAATCTGAACAGGTAAATTTTCTTCCAATTTTTGGAAAAAAACAGAAAATTTTCGCCAATTCTTTTTTCTTCTGATTCTTATGAAATTTGGTACGCAGGTGAGATATTTAATTATGAACTAAGAGACGTACTCAGTTGTTCTGGACCATTCTTGGTTTTCGAGAATTTTTTTATTACATGATCAACATAAAATCGATTAAAATTTTGGTAACAACCCCCATAACAATTTCCCACTTCTCAAAACCACCAATAATTTTTAGCAACCGACAGTAATTTTCGATTCCTTATGAACTTTTGAAAACGCATGTCGAGTTTCTTTAAAATCCGAGCAGGTAAATTTTCTTCCAATTTTTGGAAAAAAACAGAAAATTTTTGCCAATTCTTTTTTCTTCTGATTCTTATGAAATTTGGTACGCAGGTGAGATATTTAATTACGTACTAAGAGACGTACTCAGTTGTTCTGTACCATTCTTAGTTTTCGAGAATTTTTTTACTATATGATCAACGTAAAATCGACTAAAATTTTGGTAACAACCCCCATAACAATCTCCCACTTCTCAAAAGCTCCAATAATTTTTAGCAACCGACAGTAATTTTCGATTCCTTATGAAATTCTGAACACGCATATCGAGTTTCTTTCAAATCTGAGCAGGTAAATTTTCTGCCAATTTTTGAGGAAAAGCTGAAAATTTTTGTCAATTTTTTCTTCTTCTGATTGCTATGAAATTCGGTACGCAGGTGAGTTATTTAATTACGAATTAAAAAACGTACTCAGTTGTTCTGCGCTATTATTAGTTTTCGAAAAAAAAATTATTATATGATTAACCTAAAATCGACTAAAATTTTGGTAACAACCCCCATAACATTCTCCCACTTCTCAAAACCTCCAATAATGTTTAGCAACCGACAGTAATTTTCGATTCCTTATGAAATTCTGAACACGCATGTCGAGTTTCTTTAAAATCCGAGAAGGTAAATTTTCTTCCAATTTTTGGAGAAAAACTGAAAATTTTCGCCAATTTTTTTTCTTCTTCTGATTCTTATGAAATTTGGTACGCAGGTGAGATATTTAATTACGAACTAAGAGACGTACTCAGTTGTTCTGTACCATTCTTAGTTTTCGAGATTTTTTTTATTATATGATCAACGTAAAATCGACTAAAATTTTGGTAACAACCCCCATAACAATCTCCCACTTCTCAAAAGCTCCAATAATTTTTAGCAACCGACAGTAATTTTCGATTCCTTATGAAATTCTGAACACGCATATCGAGTTTCTTTCAAATCTGAGCAGGTAAATTTTCTGCCAATTTTTGAGGGAAAGCTGAAAATTTTTGTCAATTTTTTCTTCTTCTGATTGCTATGAAATTCGGTACGCAGGTGAGTTATTTAATTACGAATTAAAAAACGTACTCAGTTGTTTTGCGCTATTATTAGTTTACGAAAAAAAAATTATTATATGATTAACCTAAAATCGACTAAAATTTTGGTAACAACCGCCATAACATTCTCCCACTTCTCAAAACCTCCAATAATTTTTAGCTACCGACAGTAATTTTCGATTCCTTATGAAATTCTGAACACGCATGTCGAGTTTCTTTAAAATCCGAGCAGGTAAATTTTCTTCCAATTTTTGGAGAAAACTGAAAATTTTCGCCAATTTTTTTTTCTTTTGATTGCTATGAAATTTGGAACGCAGGTGAGTTATTTAATTACGACCTAAGAGACGTACTCAGTTGTTCTGTACCATTCTTAGTTTTCGAGAATTTTTTTATTATTTGATCAACCTAAAATCGACTAAAATTTTGGTAACAACCTAATACTTCTCAAAACCTCCAGTAATTCTTAGGAACCGACTGTAATTTTTAATTTCTTATGAAATTCTGAACACGCCTGTCGAGTTTCTTTAAAATCCGAGCAAGTAATTTTTTCCAAATTCTTGAACAAAGCAGAAAATTTTTGCCCAAATTTTGTTTCTTATGATTGCTATGAAATTTGGCACGCAAGTGTATTATCTAAATACGTTCTCATAGCGACATTCAGTTCCTCTGCAGCACTCTTAATTTTCCAGAAATCTTCCATACGTGGTCAACATAAAAATGTCGAAAATTCCGCCCATAACAAAAAACTGAGTAGACATAAACTATTTGGCAACACAATTAGTTATCACTAAAACTATTATACACGTAACAGTTATAAAAACGTTAACAAACAGAGATTAAGAATTTAATTTACTTAATTGTTAGAAGCGGTATTGGGGGTCCCGAAATAATTTGCGATATCAATGATGGTCGAAAAAAAATTGACAACCTCTTGGTTGTAACCTTTGAACTATTCGTGGAGTGGTGAGTGGTCATGGTGCAGTTTTACAATAATTAGGTGTACTTAATCGATTTTCGCTAGAATTGCCGCTACTGGGTCACAATTGTATGTACGTTGTAGTAAATGGCGTGGGTAATCTTTTACTACGTAATGTTTTTATGTGCTTATTACTTACAAAAATAACGAAATTGAAGAGACATAAAACGTATTTTGCTATACACGATCCACAATCCATCATGAAAAGTTCTCTTAAAAAACGACACTTCTTGCTAATAACCAACTGGAATCTGAAACAAAAATGACAATAAAGTATTGGACGGGAAACAAAAGTTTGATCATATAATATTTACTTTTATATCTACAGCGAAGTGAAATCAATAGCAGTTCTCAACAATTTATGAAATTTCTCGAGAAACTCGATAGTTAATATCTAGTATTAGTACTTGTCTATTTATGATATGCAACTGACTCGAATTGACACTTTTGACTTTTCTCGATGGACTACTAGATCTATCATTTGAAACCAATCACATAACAGCCCTTAAAATTAATAAAAATACTTTTTCATTGTGGTCCAAATTATTTCAAAATCACCCGACGTAATTGGCTTGACCAAACTGGATTAAATATAAGAAGTGGAAAAAGGTGTAAGGTTTGCTTTAATGGCATTTCAGTGCAGCGGGGATAAAATTGCGTTCAAACCCGGGTCTCCCAATTGCCGGTTGGTTGCTCTGACCGCTATGCTATCCAGGTCCACTGATCATCCCCGCTACACGTCCATCTTAGCAGCAAAGTTCGAATAAAGCTTCTATGATGTGGATAGAAACAAAAACAAAGGAAAAGCAAGAAAGAGTAGTCACGGATATATGACAAAAAATTTGGACGAATCACAAAGGAAAAGTGTGGAGAGTTAAAATGGAAAAAAGAATACAAGTACGAGAAATGGGAATAATAACAAAAAATAGCACTAAATAGGTGAAAATAAGAAGGGAAGTGATGAAGAAAACTAAGATTGGTGGAAAAGAAACTTTAGCAGAAAAATAACAAGAAGAAATGAGCGAAGATAACCGTCTAGAGGCACATGGAAACACAGATAGGATAAAGTGTTTCATGTTCTGAATCAAAAATGAGAAAACCACAAAGATGAAGGTTCAATGCTCCAATAGACTATGTGATAATAAACTGAAGAAGAGAGGGGTTAAAAGATTTTAGGGTGGAAGCAATCATTTGGGTAGATCAGCATTTTGGAAGTGGAACTGAAATGGGGAAGGTACAGGAAGAAGATTGCCGATAAAAAATATTGAACCTTTCAGATATCCTCCCTGGATTGAGGTTGTTATAAGAAAATTATTTCTAAATTATCTGAATGGGAAAGCTACAAAGAGATTGTTGACAATAAATAAATGACCTTTAAGATATCTTACCAAAAACTGATTGAAAGAAAATCATTTCTAAATTTTCTGAACGAAAAAGCTACGAAAAGGAGATTGTTGACCAGAAATAAATGAGTTTCCAGATATCTTACCAAAAGCTGACCACAAGAAAATGATTTCCAAATTACCTAAATGGTGAAGCTACAGGAAGGAGATTTTTGACAAGAAATAAGTGATCTTTCAGATATCTTACTGAAAACTGACCAAAAGAAAATGATTTCTGAAATTTCTGAATGGAAAAGCTACAAGAAGGAGATTGTTGACAAGAAATATTTGGCCTTACAACTATCTTACCAAAAACTGACCAAGAGAAAATTATATCTAAATTATCTGACTGGGAAAGTAAAAGCTACAGGAGGGAGATTGTTGACAAGAAATACTTGACTTTCCAGATATCTTACCAAAAACTGACCAGGAGAAGCATTTTCTTAAATCATCTCAATAAAAAAGCTACAAGAAGGAGATTGTTGACAAGAAATAATTGGCCTTCCAACTATCTCATCAAAAACGGACCAAGAGAAAATTATTTCCAAATTATCTGTATGGGAAAGCTACAAGAAGGAGATTGTTGACAAGAAATAATTGGCCTTTCAACTATCTCATCAAAAACGGACCAAGAGAAAATTATTTCCAAATTATCTGTATGGGAAAGCTGCAAGAAGGAGATTGTTGACAAGAAATATTTGGCCTTACAACTATCTTACCAAAAACTGACCAAGAGAAACATTTTTTTAAATAACCTCAATGAAAAAGCTACAAGAAGGAGATTGTTGACAAGAAATAATTGGCCTTCCAACTATCTCATCAGAAACGGACCAAGAGAAAATTATTTCTAAATTATCTGACTGGGAAAGTAAAAGCTACAGGAGGGAGATTGTTGACAAGAAATACTTGACTTTCCAGATATCTTACCAAAAACTGACCAAGAGAAACATTTTTTTAAATAACTTCAATGAAAAAGCTACAAGAAGGAGATTGTTGACAAAAAATAATTGGTCTTCCAACTATCTCATCAGAAACGGACCAAGAGAAAATTATTTCTAAATTATCTGTATGGGAAAGCTACAAGAAAGAGATTATTGACAAGAAATAAATATCCTTCTAGATATCTTACCAAAAACTGATAAAAGGAAAATTATTTTTTGAATTATCTGAATGGAAAAGCTACAGGAAAGAGATTGTTGACAAGAAATAATTGGTCTTCCAACTATCTCATCAAAAACGGACCAAGAGAAAATTATTTCTAAATTATCTGTATAGGAAAGCTACAAGAAAGAGATTATTGACAAGAAATAAATAACCTTCTAGATATCTTACCAAAAACTGATAAAAAGAAAATTATTTTTTGAATTATCTGAATGGAAGAGCTACAGAAAAGAGATTGTTGACAAGAAATAAATCACCTTCTAGATATCTTGCCAAAAGACTGACCAAAAGAAAATTATTTCTAAATCATCTAAATGGGAAAGCTACAGAAAAGAGATTGTTGACAAGCAATAAACGACTTTCCAGATATCTTACCAAAAACTGACCAAGAGAAACATTTTTTTAAATTATCTCAATGGAAAAGCTACAGGAAAGAGATTGTTGACAAGAAATAATTGGTCTTCCAACTATCTCATCAAAAACGGACCAAGAGAAAATTATTTCTAAATTATCTGTATAGGAAAGCTACAAGAAAGAGATTATTGACAAGAAATAAATAACCTTCTAGATATCTTACCAAGAACTGCTAAAAAGAAAATTATTTTTTGAATTATCTGAATGGAAGAGCTACAGAAAAGAGATTGTTGACAAGAAATAAATAACCTCCTAGATATCTTGCCAAAAGACTGACCAAAAGAAAATTATTTCTAAATCATCTAAATGGGAAAGCTACAGAAGAGAGATTGCTGACAAGCAATAAACGACTTTCCAGATATCTTACCAAAAACTGACCAAGAGAAACATTTTTTTAAATAACCTCAATGAAAAAGCTACAAGAAGGAGATTGTTGACAAGAAATAATTGGCCTTCCAACTATCTCATCAAAAAGAGACCAAGAGAAAATTATTTCTAAATTATCTGACTGGGAAAGCAAAAGCTACAGGAGGGAGATTGTTGACAAGAAATACTTGACTTTCCAGATATCTTACCAAAAACTGACCAAGAGAAACATTTTTTTAAATAACCTCAATAAAAAAGCTACAAGAAGGAGATTGTTGACAAGAAATAATTGGCCTTCCAACTATCTCATCAAAAAGAGACCAAGAGAAAATTATTTCTAAATTATCTGACTGGGAAAGCAAAAGCTACAGGAGGGAGATTGTTGACAAGAAATAATTGACTTTCCAGATATCTTACCAAAAACTGACCAAGAGAAACATTTTTTTAAATTATCTCAATGGAAAAGCTACAAGAAGGAGATTGTTGACAAGAAATAATTGGTCTTCCAACTATCTCATCAAAAACGGACCAAGAGAAAATTATTTCTAAATTATCTGTATGGGAAAGCTACAAGAAAGAGATTATTGACAAGAAATAAATAACCTTCTAGATATCTTACCAAGAACTGATAAAAAGAAAATTATTTTTTGAATTATCTGAATGGAAGAGCTACAGAAAAGAGATTGTTGACAAGAAATAAATAACCTTGTAGATATCTTGCCAAAAGACTGGCCAAAAGAAAATTATTTCTAAATCATCTAAATGGGAAAGCTACAGAAAAGAGATTGTAGACAAGCAATAAACGACTTTCCAGAAATCTTAACAAAAACTGACCAAGAGAAACATTTTTTTAAATTATCTGAATGGAACAACTACAAGAAGGAGATTTGTTGACAAGAAATAATTGGCCTTCCAACTATCTTACCAAAAACGGACCAAGAGAAAATTATTTCTAAATTATCTGTATGGGAAAGCTACAAGAAGAAGATTGTTGACAAGAAATAATTGGCCTTCCAACTATCTCATCAAAAAGAGACCAAGAGAAAATTATCTCCGAATTATCTGACTGGGAAAGCAAAAGCTACAGGAGGGAGATTGTTGACAAGAAATAATTGACTTTCCAGATATCTTACCAAAAACTGACCAAGAGAAACATTTTTTTAAATTATCTCAATGGAAAAGCTACAAGAAGGAGATTGTTGACAAGAAATAATTGACCATCCAACTATCTCATCAAAAACGGACCAAGAAAAAATTATTTCTAAATTATCTGACTGGGAAAGCAAAAGCTACAGGACGGAGATTGTTGACAAGAAATAATTGACCTTCCAGATATCTAACCAAAAACTGACCAAACGAAAATTATTTCCAAATTATCTGACCAGTTAACACATAAAAAACAGAAAAATTGCAGCTTTTTCTCTAATTGTAAATTTTCTACAATTATATTCGCAAACCAAAATATTTAATTGCTCTCTAAAAAATCGAAAAGAAGTTTTCTCTAAAACAAAGTCCAAGAGATTAACTTATCGTCATGATAAGCAAAGAAACATTTCTTAATTAAATTTTAATCGACACAATCAAGCTTGACTTCCTTTGAGTCATGACTAGCTCTTGAATGCTACTTCAAGTTACTACAGGGTGTTTATGTTATAAAAAAAAATTACGTTACAAAGTTTTAATTTCAAATTTATTCACTTCCTAATACAACAAATTGTAGTTTCTAAAATTGGCGGAAATTACTTGTCAAAGTGTTACGTTTTGTAGCCAATGCACCTGTTACGTGCGGTCGAGCTAAAGAATGTGAAATGTGAGTTCTTGAGACAAGGAGGCACGTTACCTCCAGTCAGATGCTGAAGGCCGGTCGATCAATTATTTTTGGAGCAGGTGTGCAGTTTGACTTTAACCACTTTAAACCCAGCATCCCTTAATTACAGTTTTTCACAATCTCAAAAAAAACTTTTAAATCAATTTTACACAATAGAAAAAACGAAATAAAATCTTGTGGACCAAGATAATTTTAGCAGTAATAAGGAAATTAGTATTTGCTCTAATGAGTTAGAGGTTTTTTGGGGGGTTAACCAGATGGAAATGGAGCTATAATTAGATTTTGATAAAAAATATCTGGTAAAGCAATTGCTGGGGTTTTTCGAATAACAAAAAGGATTTACTGGACTGGAAATGCAAACTACAAAAAAGAGATAGTAACGCGGTAAAATTGTGTTAATTTCGCTACAGTACCTCCAATAAATCCAGCGTAACATAAATGATGAACACTATCACGCATTTTATTTATTTGCATAAATAATAAGAATTGCCAATAAGATAAAAAATATTTACCATTTATTTTTGTGTTTTTTCAGAGACACCACAACACTAAGCCACATGGGTACTAGAAATGAAAACCAAAATAAACACTCGAATCAACAATGTGTCAAAAAGTGAACTGAATGAACTAAACAGAACTAAATTAACTAAACAGTCGACTCCTATCTGCTCTGAGGCAGGGAATAAACTCGAAACCGACCGCGACCAGCGACCGAGCCAAATATTTCTGATCGTTTGAACTGGAGGAAGAAGCGAAGCCAGCTCATGCGTTTGCGTCCTTCGTACTGCCTTTAATTGTATCTGTGCACTTTGAATAACAAAACGGAACACTTGTTGCTTTCTTTTATGGATGTCAGGAATTATTTGCATACGACGTGATTTCCTTTGAACATAACCATAGACCGCATATATTTGATTGTACCTACAAGAACATGTTTGTTAATTAAAAAATAGTTTTATTGTAATTAGTTCGAAATAGAGAAACGTAAGAAGGTTGAAGGAGTAACTTTTGGTAAAGAAAAACTTTTTTGAAAATTTGAGCTAATTAAAGATTTTTCTGTTGCAATTTCATTAAAGAAACTCAATGGTTTATTTATACTTACGGAAAAACAATAGTAAATTATGAATCAGAATTAATAACAAATAGCGGAAATAAGGAGGATAATAAATACGAAAATGGGCCTTGAAATAAGAAATAAACAAGTTTTTAATTTACTAAGAATAAGAGACCCTGTCGGTTTTTTTACTAGTGTGATGAAGAGAATAGTAACATGATGGTGGAAGAGGAGGAAATGAAAGGAAAAATTTGGGGGAGAATAATTGGAAATAGTAAGAAAACTTGTGATCAAATTTGAAAAGTAGATAGTTAGGAAAGTTAGGAAACTTTATGAAAAATACATACAATCAACATAAAAGAGTTCAAGAAATAATGAAATTACTAAAAAATTTGTAGAAATTTTGAAAATAGATGGACGCTTAAGTTAGTGTAGCAGAAGATACCAACATGAATAATGGTAAGTAGAACAAAAAAGGAAATGTTGTAAGTTTTATTTTTATAGATTCTGGAACAATATAATGAAATAACAAAAATAGACTTTAAATGGGAAGACAGAAAAAGTAATTGTTAAAGCTGAAATTTTTTATTAAAAGTAAGTAGAGCAGTGGCGGCGAGTAATGTTTATTATAGCGTGTTCTGCAGCAGCTATAACCTTTCTGTCGACTAGAACCAGCAAGTTCAATTTTTCAATTTTTTTGTTTTTGTCTGATAATAGCAAAATTTTATTTTCTAACAAATATTGCCCGGAATTCATTCTATTAATTTAACTTCTAACCCGGCATCTGATTTGCCGATTAGTTTTGTTAATAAAATTCCCGACTTTTAAGTAGTGGTTCTGCAGACTCTGCAGCCACAAATTTGTGTTATTATGCACCACGTGAGCAGCTGACCAATAAAATCGCTGATGCTCAAAACCACGCTCTATGAACATTGACTATCAAAAGTTTGCAGTAACCGATAATTCATTGTAATAGCGGGGCCAGTTGAAATTTGTTTTTTTATAAACAATTAGAAGTTGAAGAATATGATGCCAAATGTAAAATTTTAAGTTGAATTGAAAACTTTGATAAATAAAACAAATTTGTGGTTATAACTGCTTAATGTATAAGACATAGTGGGATAAAGTAATTAAATTAGTTAAGAAATTTGCAAATAAAAAAATTAGAAGAGGGTAAAATTAAAAGTAGAAGTGAAATGAAAGAAATAAATAAATTTATTAGATGCCTACGTTACAGAAACCTACTTACATCAAAATTTAAATCCTCTTAAGGTGATCTATTTGTGAAAAATAAAATGTGACGGATTACAATATTTTGAAAAGTTGACAACTTTAACAAATTTCTCCGGAAGAACTCCAAAGCGTTGCTTATATGCAACCAACCAGGAAGACTTTAAAATTAAGACCACTTTAGACGTGGGGAATGTAATAAATAAAATAAAATAGAGAAAGTGGCGGTGACAATTAAGTTCGTAATTTTATTTTATAATTACTCTTATGTAATCTTAGTAATTTGTCTAATTGAACACTATTTACATCGACTTCATGGGGTACTAAGTTTTATTGTATTGCTAATTAAAATTGGAAAACAATTATTAGTACTACACGAAATAGTTAATGAATATTTATAAATTTTTTAAATATTTTTGTTTAGTTGCTTTTTCCAACCCAATTTTGCTTTTCTCTTGTAATTTTTCTTATTTTATTTTGTAAGTTTCTTTCTTTCCAATCGGATTGTCGTCAATGTATTCTTCTCTCTATACTGCTAAGTTTCAACTTTTGTTACTATCATTCTTTCCCAATTTACCTCAATTGCTTCTTCCACTATGACAACTACCTCTATTTATTCTTTCTATGTTCCAGTTTGCTTTCATTATTTGTTTTATCGTTTTCTCCAATATTTTCACCTATAACTCCAGCGTACAGTTTATTGCGATTGGTACTCCTATATCTTGAACTATTTTTCTAGTATCTCAATTTTTTTTTCAATGGCCCTCTGATCTCTTCTATTTTCTTTCTAACTGCTTTTTGATCCCTCATAGTTTTCCCAATCTAAAGCAACAATTGATTGAAAATCTCTTCATCCATTTTCACCTGTTTTGACTCTACAGGTTGGGGTATTGTGTCGTTATTCCTAAATATCTTAAACAGGCAAAGTAGAAGTTGATGTATTCAACAAAAGAAGTAAAATTTAAACTTATAGAAGTTATGAATGATAGGGAAGAACAATTTTTCAATGAAAGTAGATATTTACTTTATTCACAGAAAAGGACACTAAAATCTAATTACTAACTCTCTAAGAAACAGATTGTGGAGTAAATCATGAGATCTATGTGATGATGCTAGAGAAAAAACTAAAACTAAAGCTGAAACAATGGGATGCTGCTTGAAGTGAGGAGTCAGGAAAGGTAAAAGCACAAGAGACAACATTACATAGAGAAATGAAGGTAGAAAAACAACGTTACATGTTCTTGAAATGAAAGTGAAAAGTATTATAACTGGATATGTACTAAGAAAGATTGAGACAAAAAAGAAAAACGGAAGAAGTACTCATTGGAAGTTTTAGGTGTAAGAAAGAAAGAATGTGTGACGCGAAGACAAAACCTTTGGAATATATTGCAAAAGAGTGTACAAACATAAGAAATCCGGGAGAGTAATAGACAAAAATGGATGAACGAGAATGGAGGAAGACTAAAGTGGAAGCACCAAGAGAGAATAATAAAAATAACCGAAGACAAGTATATCTTATCAAATTAGTAATTGAAAAGCTTCCAATCTATCTACAGAAGGGCATGGTAGAAAAGTACTAGTAACCGTTGGAAGTTTTAGGTGTAAGAGAGAAAGAATGTGTGAGGAGACGACAAAACCTTTGGAATATATGGCAAAAGAGTGCACGAACATAAGAAATCCGGGAGAGTAATAGACAAAAATGGATGAACGAGAATGGAGGAAGACTAAAGTGGAAGCACCAAGAAATAATAATAAAAATAACGGAAGACAAGTATATCTTATCAAATTAGTAATTGAAAAGCTTCCAATCTATCTACAGAAGGGCATGGCAGAAAAGTACTAGTAACCGTTGGAAGTTTTAGGTGTAAGAGAGAAAGAATGTGTGAGGAGACGACAAAACCTTTGGAATATATGGCAAGAGAGTGCACGAACATAAGAAATCCGGGAGAGTAATAGACAAAAATGGATGAACGAGAATGGAGGAAGACTAAAGTGGAAGCACCAAGAGAGAATAATAAAAGTAACCGAAGACAAGTATATCTTATCAAATTAGTAATTGAAAAGCTTCCAATCTATCTACAGAAGAGCATGGTAGAAAAGTACTAGTAACCATTGGAAGTTTTAGATGTAAGAGAGAAAGAATGTGTGAGGAGACGGCAAAGCCTTTGGAATATATGGCAAAAGAGTGCACAAACATAAGAAATCCGGGAGAGTAATAGACAAAAATGGATGAACGAGAATGGAGGAAGACTAAAGTGGAAGCACCAAGAGAGAATAATAAAAGTAACCGAAGACAAGTATATCTTATCAAATTAGTAATTGAAAAGCTTCCAATCTATCTACAGAAGGGCATGGTAGAAGAGTACTAGTAACCATTGGAAGTTTTAGATGTAAGAGAGAAAGAATGTGTGAGGAGACGGCAAAGCCTTTGGAATATATGGCAAAAGAGTGCACAAACATAAGAAATCCGGGAGAGTAATAGACAAAAATGGATGAACGAGAATGGAGGAAGACTAAAGTGGAAGCACCAAGAGAGAATAATAAAAGTAACCGAAGACAAGTATATCTTATCAAATTAGTAATTGAAAAGCTTCCAATCTATCTACAGAAGAGCATGGTAGAAAAGTACTAGTAACCATTGGAAGTTTTAGATGTAAGAGAGAAAGAATGTGTGAGGAGACGGCAAAGCCTTTGGAATATATGGCAAAAGAGTGCACAAACATAAGAAATCCGGGAGAGTAATCGACAAAAATGGATGAACGAGAATGGTGGAAGACTAAAGTGAAAGCACCAAGAAAGAATAATAAAAATAACGGAAGACAAGTATATCTTATCAAATTAGTAATTGAAAAGCTTCCAATCTATCTACAGAAGGGCATGGCAGAAAAGTACTAGTAACCGTTGGAAGTTTTAGGTGTAAGAGAGAAAGAATGTGTGAGGAGACGACAAAACCTTTGGAATATATGGCAAGAGAGTGCACGAACATAAGAAATCCGGGAGAGTAATAGACAAAAATGGATGAACGAGAATGGAGGAAGACTAAAGTGGAAGCACCAAGAAATAATAATAAAAATAACGGAAGACAAGTATATCTTATCAAATTAGTAATTGAAAAGCTTCCAATCTATCTACAGAAGGGCATGGCAGAAAAGTACTAGTAACCGTTGGAAGTTTTAGGTGTAAGAGAGAAAGAATGTGTGAGGAGACGACAAAACCTTTGGAATATATGGCAAGAGAGTGCACGAACATAAGAAATCCGGGAGAGTAATAGACAAAAATGGATGAACGAGAATGGAGGAAGACTAAAGTGGAAGCACCAAGAGAGAATAATAAAAGTAACCGAAGACAAGTATATCTTATCAAATTAGTAATTGAAAAGCTTCCAATCTATCTACAGAAGAGCATGGTAGAAAAGTACTAGTAACCATTGGAAGTTTTAGATGTAAGAGAGAAAGAATGTGTGAGGAGACGGCAAAGCCTTTGGAATATATGGCAAAAGAGTGCACAAACATAAGAAATCCGGGAGAGTAATAGACAAAAATGGATGAACGAGAATGGAGGAAGACTAAAGTGGAAGCACCAAGAGAGAATAATAAAAGTAACCGAAGACAAGTATATCTTATCAAATTAGTAATTGAAAAGCTTCCAATCTATCTACAGAAGGGCATGGTAGAAGAGTACTAGTAACCATTGGAAGTTTTAGATGTAAGAGAGAAAGAATGTGTGAGGAGACGGCAAAGCCTTTGGAATATATGGCAAAAGAGTGCACAAACATAAGAAATCCGGGAGAGTAATAGACAAAAATGGATGAACGAGAATGGAGGAAGACTAAAGTGGAAGCACCAAGAGAGAATAATAAAAGTAACCGAAGACAAGTATATCTTATCAAATTAGTAATTGAAAAGCTTCCAATCTATCTACAGAAGAGCATGGTAGAAAAGTACTAGTAACCATTGGAAGTTTTAGATGTAAGAGAGAAAGAATGTGTGAGGAGACGGCAAAGCCTTTGGAATATATGGCAAAAGAGTGCACAAACATAAGAAATCCGGGAGAGTAATCGACAAAAATGGATGAACGAGAATGGTGGAAGACTAAAGTGAAAGCACCAAGAAAGAATAATAAAAATAACGGAAGACAAGTATATCTTATCAAATTAGTAATTGAAAAGCTTCCAATCTATCTACAGAAGGGCATGGTAGAAGAGTACTAGTAACCATTGGAAGTTTTAGGTGTAAGAGACAAAGAATGTGTGAGGAGACGACAAAACCTTTGGAATATATGGCAAAAGAGTGCACAAACATAAGAAATCCGGGAGAGTAATAGACAAAAATGGATGAACGAGAATGGAGGAAGACTAAAGTGGAAGCACCAAGAAAGAATAATAAAAATAACGGAAGACAAGTATATCTTATCAAATTAGTAATTGAAAAGCTTCCAATCTATCTACAGAAGGGCATGGTAGAAAAGTACTAGTAACCGTTGGAAGTTTTAGGTGTAAGAGACAAAGAATGTGTGAGGAGACGACAAAACCTTTGGAATATATGGCAAAAGAGTGCACGAACATAAGAAATCCAGGAGTGTAATAGACAAGAATGGATAAACGAGAATGAAGGAAGACTAAAGTGGAAGCAACAAGAGAGAATAATAAAAATAACGGAAGACAAGTATATCTTATCAAATTAGTAATTGAAGGGCTTTCAATCTGTCTACAGAAGGGCATGGTAGAAAATTACTTGTACTTATTAGAAGTTCTAGGTGTAAGAGAGATACAATGCGTGAGGAAACGGCAAATCCTTTGGAATATATGGCAAAAGAGTGCACGAACATAGAAAATCCGGGAGAGTAATAGACAAAAATGGATGAGCGAGAATGGAGGAAAGCTAAAGTGAAAGCACCAAGAAAGAATAATAAAAATAACGGAAGACAAGTATATCTTATCAAATTAGTAATTGAAAAGCTTCCAATCTATCTACAGAAGGGCATGGTAGAAAAGTACTAGTAATCATTAGAAGTTTTAGATGTAAGAGAGAAAGAATGTGTGACGAGACGACAAAACCTTTGGAATATATGGCAAAAGAGTGCACGAACATAAGAAATCCGGGAGAGTAATAGACAAAAATGGATGAACGAGAATGAAGGAAGACTAAAGTGGAAGCAACAAGAGAGAATAATAAAAATAACGGAAGACAAGTATATCTTATCAAATTAGTAATTGAAAAGCTTTCAATCTATCTACAGAAGGGCATGGTAGAAAAGTACTAGTAACCATTGGAAGTTTTAGGTGTAAGAGACAAAGAATGTGTGAGGAGACGGCAAAGCCTTTGGAATATATGGCAAAAGAGTGCACAAACATAAGAAATCCGGGAGAGTAATAGACAAAAATGGATGAACGAGAATGGAGGAAGACTAAAGTGGATGAGAGAAGTAAGAACCAAAAGAGAAAAATAAAAATAAAAGGAGGCACATATAAGAAAACCTGTACAAAAGAGCAACGGAAAGATTTTTCTTAATAAAGGATCAAGAGCAATGAATGGATTAGTGTGAAACTAAAGGAAATATAAATATATTTTGATCCAGTAAAAGAAAGTGTAGAATATGTGGTGAGATGCCAAAAATGGTGAGTGTATAAAGATTAAAAAAAACACATTGGAAGATAAGAGGCAATAATGGAAGAGGATTGAACAGAATAAAAGAAGAAAGGAATCGAAATAAATTAGAAAATTAAAAAAAAGCGTGCGAGAATTATTAAATTGTTACTTAAAGAAAGGCCCCTTGCGGTTCGGTTTAATTTGTGATGTGCGTGTTACTTTTATTGTCATAATTTTTCCCGTTATTCGAATTTTAGTTTAAAATATTTCTCAGTAAATAGATCAAAGCCGACCCTGTGCTGTCGAAAACACGTGCTTGTGAATGCTTGTAACTCCCTACTTTGACAGTCTTGTAAACGTCAATCACGATTTTAGTCCTTATGGCTAGTATACATACCGGTTTTCTCCTTTGAACAAGTGAATACGAAAAAGTGAGGTTAGGTTAAATATTTACTCAATAGTAAAAGTTATGAATATTTTTCTTGAATTTTCTCTATAATTTTGTGATTAAAATGGGTAGTGCCAAGAAAACAGGAACAATAGATCCCGATTATGAAAGCTACAACACGGCACTGGAATTTAATGAAGAAGAAGGTAATTTTTCCTTTTAAACAATTCGAGTTCATGTGGTCACATTTTAATTTTCAGAGAAAAAAGAGAAATTAAAAACAATTAAGAAAATTATAGATGAAGAATATGATAAAGAAATCAACAGTAGATTTGAACAAATTAAACAAATAGAATTACAAATTTGTAAAGCACGTAAACTCCTTGATTTAGTACGTAACGTAACGATAAGAGACTATTATAACAAAAAAGATCTGGAATATCACGGTGATGAAGAAGAAGCTTCAACTTCTGACGGCATACTATCAACTGATAAACAAAACCGAATACATCCAGCAATCAAGAAGTTATTAGGTAAAAATTCACGTCCTTTAGATTCGATTTATTTGAACAACAAACGAAAAAGGAATCGAATTATTAGTCCCGTAAAAAAGGAAGTAGCAGAATCTACCTTAAATACGTTTTTAAAACCAAAGAAAATCAAACTGGAACCTTCCGAAATTTTCTCATCATCCGAAGCAACAACAAGTGATAAAAACCAAGGAATTAAAACCGAAAATATTAGGAATCGGAACAAAATTAGACGTAGGATAGTTATTGGGAATATTTCTACGCGAATGCCCTCTTCTGAAGACAACAAATTAACGCATAAATGGACGGTTTATGTTCGAGGGGCTAAAGAAGAGGAAGATGTTTCGCAGTTTGTCGAAAAAGTTATTTTCCATTTACATTCTTCATACAAGCCCCATGATGTTGTCGAAGTCAGGTACGTATCCTTAGTTTGATTAAAAAATTGCAGATTTGCAACGCGTTTCTAAAAATCTGAAAATTTTGTTATACCGCTAGTAGAGATTTTTACTATACGGGGCCAATAATGCGTCCGACTTCAATAACTCGAGTTCTGTCATCGCTAGAAATTTGATTTAAGACCGTAAATAAATTGGAGGAAAATGTCTACGACCGGAGTTATTTTTGAACATACAGGGTGGCCAAGACAGCTATACAGGGGCAAGTAATTTTTTTTAAATGGAATGTTGTGTATAGAAGAAGATTTTTTGGAGCCTTTTTCTAAACTTTTTTTACTCCACTAACTATTTCTAAACCACTTGGATAGCATCTGCAGATCGATGTTGAAAAATTCACACCAGTCACAATGTCGGGTTTTAAGAAAAAATTATCTAAGTCTCTAGTTAAACATCTGTGGGATGGCTTTGAATCGTTTTTGTTTTCTAAAAATTATACAGAGTGGCAAAACTTAATTTTTCAATTTCTAACTTTGAATTTTTTTCTCAATTTTTTCAAGTAGAACACCCTGTATGTAGAAACTAAAAACGAACATTTTTTGTATATCCACCTCTCTATGAAAAAATTGAATAAAATTAAATTCAAAAAGTTTTAATTTCAAAAATTAAGTTTTGCCACCCTGTATAATTTCTAAAAAGTAAAAATGATTCAAAGACATTTCATAAATGTTTTCTAACTAGTACTCACATATTTTTTCTTAAAAGCCGTAATTGTGAATGTCGTGATTTTTTTTACATTTTGGGCCCACCCTGTATGTTCGAAACTAATTTCCGGTTATAAACCTTTTTTTTTAGTTTATTTACGCTCTAAAACCAAATTTCTAGCTATCATATAACTCGAGCTATCGAAATCGGACCCAACTCGGTAGATAGATAAGCGCCCTCTCTTACCATAATGCTGAATTATTGTTGTACTACTTGAGGTAGCCTAATTAAAGTAAAAAAATTGTTGAAATACAAACGGGAGTAGTCAAAATTACAAGAACGAAATGTCAATTTAAATTATTTAAATAAATAAAAAATTGCATTCAAACCACTTCTGAATATTCAGCGCTCCGCACTAAGATATTTAGTAGAGATACGACGATTAAAGAAATTATTGAATAAATTTGATTTTAATAAGCAATTTTGCTGTTTTCAGCCACTACCCGTTTCGCTTATCCCGGAGGGGATGGGGAGAATTTAAAATTAAAGTGGAAATATTCTTCAAAGTAACGCTGAATAAGCCGGTTACTATTGAGCACGATATCAAACTTGATAACGTTTTTGTTGGAAGACCAACTTTAGGTAATCGTAGCGTTAATTGTTTTCGTTGCTACAAATAATTTGATTTCAGGTAACGAAACAGTTGTGGACCTATTTCTGTACGAAGAAAACGACTCTAAGTACTATTCAAGTATTGAACCCGATATTAAGCCCAAATTGGAGCCCCAAAACACTTGGAATGAAAGTCCCGGGAATTTCGATACGTTAGAGCAATCCATAAAAATAGAAGAAAATTTCATGGAAGACCTCAATAACGCTTCTACCAGTTTCGAGCACGATTATTGTTTCGAGGAGGAAAAGAAGGATGATTTTCGTCACATTCCAATTTTTCATAGTTACTGTTTGTCGCCATCCAGCAAAAGTAAACCGGTAACAGAAGATTTTAGTGTTATCGAAGATACTTTTGAGGATAACAAATTGATTTACGGTTTAGACAAATCTTATTTCGAGTCACCTAAAGATTTACAAGTCAACAATTTGCAACCGGAGAAAATACTCATTCCATTAAATGAATTGAACGATTTTCTGCAAGTACACCGAAAAGATATTAAATTTAATAACCCAAAAATAATTGTATTAGGTAAAAAAATTGACGGTTTATTAACGAATTTCTCCAAATTGGAGCAAGTTCCTAAATTCAATCAAACTAACGCTAGTATCGCGGTTAAAAGCGACCAAAAAAACTTCAAAGTTTCGTTACCGAAAAACAAATTTAAAAACATGGGGGAAGCTCTTCCTTATTTATTCAAAAATTTGCCGCTGATCAGCGAATTGGCGAATAATTTCAATTATAAACGACGCTACCCCTTCACTTCTCCTAGTCTCAAAGAATACGTTTCGTGGAATGTTGCCAAAAAACGCAGCGCTGAGGTAATATCGTTTTGTTGTTAAAACAATTTTTATCATTTATTTTGTAGTGGAGTCGAGCTAGCAGTATTAAAAAAATTGTTATTTCCGAACACGTACACGAAGCCGAAAAGTGGAGCACTAAAACGATTTTGATGTACGGAAGATCCCATTTTTACAACCCCTCACCCAGTTTCGGATTATTCGTTAGAGATTCTCCTGAAAAAAATTTGTTGCTGTCGTGTTTTGCTTCGTCCGCTTCAAATATTCCCAGTTTCAATATCCAGGATGCTTCTAACGATGATATCGGTCCCATTAATGTTGTTACAGATACAGGTGATAATTTTAATTGTTTAGTTATGTAACGAATTTTGTTTCTAGATATAGAAACTCCTAAAAAGTACAATAAATCAGCTATCGATATTTCCGATCCTGATTTGCGACATCAATGTTCCTATATTAGAGAAAACGCTTTGGATTGCGGTGTTATATTGAAACCTGAAGAACTTAGTGAAGGTGTTGTGATGAACGGGGCGGAACGGATGATTTTTGAAGCTGTTAAATGTTTGGCGGACACTTTAGTGAGACGAGCTGTAAATCACAAAATTTGTGGGATGAGGGCAAAGTATGGCGATTTTTTTGTTTTTGTGTGAATTAATTGATTTTTTTAGCTGCAACAAATCCTTTAGTCGCGACGAAACTGTAATTAGTGTGCAAGAAGAAGATGTGATTGCGGCAATAAACGAAAGGCCGGAAATGAAGGCGATTGAACAGTTCAAAAACAAAAGGAGGGATCTTGATTATTGATTTTCATGTAAATGTAAATTTTATAATCGAATTTTCTTGTTAACTTAGTTCACAGCCTGATTTTTGAAGAAATACGGGAGTTTTGAATTTTTTTCGTTCTTTTTACCAATCATGTTTTACAATTTGCTGACGTATAGTTTTACAAAAAGAAATTCTCGTATTTTATTCTATTTGATTTAGGGGTGGACTAATTCGACTGGTCTACGTGATGTGATGAATATATTTTTATAAGACTTTCTACGTTATTTTTGTGGATTGTTCATTTGATAAATTCCTTATAACACAAATTTGGCTCTATCAAGTTGCCCCACCATGAGTAATTTTTATTTTGGTATGCCATTGTGACCTTGCCCAAACCTGCACCACTTGTAGCAAAGCTTAGGTAACCCCTATAGTTACATAAATATTTAACTATAAAGGTAGATAACGATAACAGCACAGAAATCTTGCACCAATGACCTTTCAGTTTGCACCACTTCTGCAGAGTTATTTTTTCATTCTGGGGGGGGGGGGGCAACGTGACTTGACGCCTTTGGAATGAGTCTTAAAATAATAAGGGAAAATTTTCAACAATATAATGGCTTTGCACTGAGCTTGCACCCCCCGCCTTAGGTCCTTATGGCTACCTAAATATTCAACTACCAAATAGTGTTACGCAGTAGTTTGCCATATATTCACCAGTTTTCGTGGAAGTATGATATAAAAAGAAAATTACCAGAAATGGTATAACACAAAAGATTATTGGTGCAATTTGGTACAATCGTTTAAAAATTTCTCTCATGTGTCTAAGAGTGATTTCCGAGGGCGTCAATATCCCTCCCCCACCTTATAAAATGAAAAACTAACTCTAGATGGGGTGCAAGCTGAAAAGTTATTGGGGTAATGGGATGAAAACTTTTTGTGCTATTTTTATCGTTATTTACCGATTGAGGGGGGCTACCGTCAAGTTGTCCACTTTTATTGTTGAAAATTTAGGTAACCATAGTGCAAGCTTTGCATAGGTGGTGCAAAGTTACGATGGCATACGAAAATAAAAATTACTTGTAGGAAGGGGCTCTATTAAGTTTACATTCACGGGAAAGCTAAATTTCTTCCAATAATTTAGGCCAACAACTGGACCCAAATTTAATTTTTTGCGGTACAACGCGCAACCACTGTAGTTGTTGCTAAACTTTGTTCTAACGACGGTAGTGATTTTTATCCACCAATTTAAATATTGTTAAGATAATTTCTAAATTCTCTATTTCCGAGATTACCGTGAAGCCAGTTGGGCTGTTTTGTTGGAGATCGAACGATAAGGATATAAAAACAATTTTTGTTTTTATCACTTAAAACGTTAAACGCGGCGTCAGTTCAATTGTGGCTTGTAGTGTAAACTTTTGTTTAATTCATCGTAGCGTTCGAAATTTTATAGTTTAAATTTTTAAAAATGAGTTCTCCCGACGATTCAACTTTAACAAATTCTTCGGAAAGTGATAGTGATCTAAATTATTCAGAGAGAGATTTAAATCGTGTTTTACAATCCAAAGTTTATGAGCAAGTGAAGAATTTAGAGACAGAAGTAAATCTGTTAAAAGAAAATTTCACTAGTCTTCTGGTTGTCGTAAAAAATATTCAGGATGGAGAACCCGTGAGGGCAGGTAAACGTGAAAAATTATTTGAAATTTTTTGTTAGTTCACGTTCTTTTTTTAAACAACTACTAACAGTACCGATGAATTGTGGAAGTATTCTGCACTTTTTTTGTTTTTGTTCTTTGCCTCAGTTCCTCTTTATTTACAATTTGGCAAAAATTGTACGTTAGTGTTAGTTTAAATCTACGTCGTAACTACAGAATTTGGTTTTACAACCAAATTGTCGAAGAAGATGGAAAATACTGTACATCAAAATATGCACAATTTTTATAATTCTTTTAACCCTACAAGCTGAAATACAGAAATTCTTTCTTCTTTCTGCAAAAAAAAAACTTTCAAGGACCAAAACCTATGTCGCGTGCACCCTCTATCATCCTTTTTTGTTGTCATTAAAAATAAAAGAGCGATAACAATAAAACAATTCTCTGCTATCACAGAATTTTCTAAGTTGCTTATTACTTAAGATCAGAAACATTTAAACGTTGTAACGCCATTTTCTTGGTTTACAACATAACGGTCGAGGCCGATGGATGAGACTATACATCAACATATGCAAATTTCTTATTAACTTCTTTTAATCTCTACAAGTCAAAATGTAGAAGTTTTTTCTATAAAATTGAAGCTTTGAAGAACCAAAATATATATCGCGTGCACCCTTTCTCATCCCTTTCTGTTGGCAACATAAATAGAAGAGAGTGATAGCAAGAAAACAAATCTACTATCACAAAATTTTTAAAATTGCGTATTGCTTAAGGTCACAAACGTTTAAACGGACGTCGTAACGAAATTTTCTTGGTTTACAACATAAGGGTCGAAGGCGATGGATGAGACTATACATCAACATATGCAAATTTCTTATTAACTTCTTTTAACCCCTACAAGTCAACATGTAGAAGGTTTTTCTATAAAATTGAAGCTTTGAAGAACCAAAATGTATATCGCGTGAACCCTTCTTCATCCCTTTTTGTTGGCAACATAAATAGAAGAGAGTGATAGCAAGAAAGCAAATCTACTATCACAAAATTTTTAAAATTGCGTATTGCTTAAGGTCACAAACGTTTAAACGGACGTCGTAACGAAATTTTCTTGGTTTACAACATAAGGGTCGAAGGCGATGGATGAGACTATACATCAACATATGCAAATTTCTTATTAACTTCTTTTAACCCCTACAAGTCAACATGTAGAAGGTTTTTCTATAAAATTGAAGCTTTGAAGAACCAAAATGTATATCGCGTGAACCCTTCTTCATCCCTTTCTGTTGGCAACATAAATAGAAGAGAGTGATAGCAAGAAAACAAATCTACTATCACAAAATTTTTAAAATTGCGTATTGCTTAAGGTCACAAACGTTTAAACGTACGTCGTAACGAAATTTTCTTGATTTACAACATAACGGTCAAAGCCGATGGATGAGACTATACATCAACATATGCAAATTTCTTATTAACTTCTTTTAACCCCTACAAGTCAACATGTAGAAGGTTTTTCTATAAAATTGAAGCTTTGAAGAACCAAAATATATATCGCGTGCACCCTTTCTCATCCCTTTCTGTTGGCAACATAAATAGAAGAGAGTGATAGCAAGAAAACAAATCTACTATCACAAAATTTTTAAAATTGCGTATTGCTTAAGGTCACAAACGTTTAAACGGACGTCGTAACGAAATTTTCTTGGTTTACAACATAAGGGTCGAAGGCGATGGATGAGACTATACATCAACATATGCAAATTTCTTATTAACTTCTTTTAACCCCTACAAGTCAACATGTAGAAGGTTTTTCTATAAAATTGAAGCTTTGAAGAACCAAAATGTATATCGCGTGAACCCTTCTTCATCCCTTTTTGTTGGCAACATAAATAGAAGAGAGTGATAGCAAGAAAGCAAATCTACTATCACAAAATTTTTAAAATTGCTTATTACTTAAGGTCAGAAACGTTTAAACGTACGTCGTAACGAAATTTTCTTGGTTTACAACATAACGGTCGAAGCCGATGGATGAGACTATATATCAACATATGCAAACTTCTTATTAACTTCTTTTAATCTCTACAAGTCAAAATGTAGAAGTTTTTTCTATAAAATTGAAGCTTTGAAGAACCAAAATATATATCGCGTGCACCCTTTCTCATCCCTTTCTGTTGGCAACATAAATAGAAGAGAGTGATAGCAAGAAAACAAATCTACTATCACAAAATTTTTAAAATTGCGTATTGCTTAAGGTCACAAACGTTTAAACGGACGTCGTAACGAAATTTTCTTGGTTTACAACATAAGGGTCGAAGGCGATGGATGAGACTATACATCAACATATGCAAATTTCTTATTAACTTCTTTTAACCCCTACAAGTCAACATGTAGAAGGTTTTTCTATAAAATTGAAGCTTTGAAGAACCAAAATGTATATCGCGTGAACCCTTCTTCATCCCTTTTTGTTGGCAACATAAATAGAAGAGAGTGATAGCAAGAAAGCAAATCTACTATCACAAAATTTTTAAAATTGCTTATTACTTAAGGTCAGAAACGTTTAAACGTACGTCGTAACGAAATTTGCTTGGTTTACATAAGGGTCGAAACCGATGGAAGGTACTATACATCAAGATATGTAATTTTTTATTAATTTCTTTTAATCTTTACAACATTGAAGTGAAAGTACAAAAGTTCTTGCAACACAAGAAATACATTTTAGTTTAAATAATTATCGTTGATTGAACACGGGTCAGTGTTTGAATTTGAATTGATTTTAGTCCGGTCCTGTCTCAATTACAAGCAAAGCATTACGCAAGAGCACCTTGTGATGCGTGTGATTTGACGTTTAATTGACAGTTGACAGTGACACCTCATTGAAAGCTGTTTGGTTCACGTTCTCGAAGTGTTTTCGTGTCAATTAAGGTGAAAACCGGCATTTAACTAAGCTATTTGAATCAGCAATCAATTGTTCAACGTTTAACTTAAAACTACATTAAGTTTAACTGAAGAGTTAACATAGTTGCAACTACAATGTCCGGGGAATCAATTCGTAAGTCACACATAACCTCAATTTAATTAAGATAACTTTTTGCCATAAAATTGTATTAAAGCTATTGCAACAATTAGGTTTTGGATCAGATTTCACCCAATTTTTTGTAGTTTTTTCTGCAATTTTTCCTCAATTTTCCGGTAAACGTAACAATACTTAATATTGCATCAGCTCATTTTTCCACCCTTATTGCCATTTTTTTATATACCAGCAAAGTGTTTTAAGAAACAAATACAACGTGGTTGTTGCGTTAATTTCTTCGATTAAATTTCAGCGATTTACACTTCCGAAAAGAATGGGAACGACCAATCGGGTAGAGGCACTGAAACGGAACCGTTCAAAACGATTCTTCAAGCGATGAAATATGCCGGTACCGAACCGTTCCCGATGATTTTCGTTGATGCTAAAGACGCAGCTCAAAAGTACGAGCCGGTGTCGAAATCGCAATTAAAAAAAATTCAAAAAATTTGGCAAAGAGACGTACATAAACAAGCAGATGCTGCTAAACGAGACGAAGAAGATGCCGCGAATCGCGCCAAAAACATAGAAGAAGCAAAAAAAATTGTTATAACAGAAGACAAGGCGTTACCGGTTGCGAAAAAAATTAAAATTAGCCAAGGTAAATAATTGGCGTACCAATTGGACGAAATTAATTTTGTTGGGTTTAGGTGCTGAATTTCGGGGACAACGCGTCAAAATTTGCGGTTGGGTTCACAGGTTGCGCAGACAAGGCAAAAATCTTATCTTTATCACGTTACGAGACGGAACCGGATTTCTTCAAACCGTAATGAACGATTTGTTGTGTCAAACCTATGATGCTCTCGTTCTTTCCACCGAGTCTTCTGTCGTGCTTTATGGGGTGATCGAGGTAGTGCCGGAAGGGAAAACTGTAAGTTTCGATTTTTTAATTATAATTTTTGTAAGCGTATGGAGCTTCAATTAAATTCTAAATTTAACAATAATTGGGAAATTAATTAATTTTTTTAGGCACCCGGGGGTCACGAACTTCAAGTCGATTACTGGCAACTGATCGGATTAGCGCCACCTGGCGGCGCAGATTCAATCTTAAACGAGCAAGCGTTACCGGACGTTCAAGCCGAAAACCGGCATATTATGGTTCGTGGCGAGAACACCTCGAAAGTTTTACGTATGAGATCGGTTCTTCTCCAAGCGTTTCGGTAAAATTTTAGTTAATTTTTTTTCAATTTCGTGAAATTTTTCAATTATAGCGACCATTTCGCCGCTCGAGGTTACTGTGAAGTAACACCACCCGCGATCGTTCAAACGCAAGTGGAAGGAGGCTCAACTCTCTTCAAATTGGATTATTTCGGGTAATTTTTGACTTTTTTAGATTTTTAATAAATCACAAAATTTTGCAGGGAAGAAGCGTATTTGACTCAAAGCTCCCAGTTGTATCTCGAAACTTGTCTGCCGTCAATGGGCGATGTTTATTGTATCGCCGAAAGTTTTCGGGCGGAACAAAGTCGAACTCGCCGACATCTAGCAGAGTAATTTTGTTTTTATTAAAAACTTTCGGTAATTTTGAAATTTAAGATACACTCACGTCGAAGCCGAATGTGCTTTTATTACTTTCGATGATTTATTGGAGCGTCTCGAGGACCTCATCTGTGATGTTGTCGATCGCGTTTTGAAGAGTCCTTACGGTCAAATTGTTCACGAATTAAACCCCGATTTTAAAGTACCTTCACGACCCTTTATGCGAATGGACTATTCGGATGCTATAAAATATCTCAAAGAAAACAAAATTACGAAAGAAGATGGCAGTTTTTATGAATTTGGCGAGGTTCGTTTTGGTTTGTTGTTAGTTGTTAATGAAATTGTTGACGTTTAGGATATTCCCGAAATGCCGGAAAGGAAAATGACGGATCAAATCAACAAGCCGATTATGCTTTGTCGCTTTCCGGCTAACATAAAATCTTTTTATATGACCAAATGTCCCGATGCTAAACTATTAACTGAAAGTGTCGATGTTTTGTTGCCGAATGTTGGAGAAATTGTTGGTGGTTCTATGAGGATATGGGACTTGAAAGAGTTGTTGGAAGGGTAAATTTTGTTGATTTGAAAAAATTGTTTATTTTTGAATACTTTTATAGCTATAAACGCGAAGGAATTGATCCCGCTCCATACTTTTGGTACACCGATCAAAGGAAATACGGAACTTGCCCCCATGGAGGATACGGGCTTGGATTGGAACGATTTCTTTGCTGGTTACTAAACAGATATCACATCAGAGAAGTTTGCTTGTATCCACGTTACTTGAACCATTGCAAACCTTAATTTTTTTACTTTATTTTAATGCATTTATTTACTTGCTTTTTTGCTGGAGCCTCAAATAAAATTTCTAATCTTAATTGCTTGTTTTAATCAATATTGTTAAATTGTTTATTAAAAACACTTAGTCATGTAACATGATTTATTAATTAATAATTATAAAACCTAAAAAAATATTTAACTTTGCGAGGTGGCCACATCAACATTTGTGGCTTAGACCGGTCCTGGTTGAAAATGGCCGGTCCTGTTGATCATTGCACCAATCAAATTGCCCGTCTAATGACGTAAAGGTGATAGCAACCTGTCAGATTGTTCCAAACATAACCCTACTTTATCCGAATTAGTATGTCAGTGGGTCGAGTTGGAATTTTGGTTAAAAAGACAACAATCGGTAAAAGAATCTTTCCGAAAATGGAAGATTTTTTCAAAGAATCATATTTTCAACAATTACCCAACGAATTGTTGATCACCATATTGTGTTACGTGGAAACTTTTGATCTTATAAATTTTTGTGAGGCATATGCTTGCGATTGGTTTTTTAATGAAAGAAAAGTTGTAAAGTAAGTACAATAGGTGAATTAATTATTGTTGTTTATAGTTGATGTTGCTACATTTTGGTGTCACTCAAGAAATTGCGAGAAGAGCAGAATTATCGACTCAACGAAAAAAATTTTGACCATAAAACATTGGTCAAAAAATGAGCAATTTCGGAATTTTTTATTGCAACAAATTCGAATTATTTACTAAAACCAATAGACTTACATTGTTAAATGGTTCTTCCTGAACCGTTTTACAAAAAATCAGACTTACGAGTGGTCACGTTAACTAGTGGGAGTCTCACAGAAGAAACACGTTTTTTGGTTAAAATTGTCGATTGAACGACGAAATTTTTTCAAATTCACGATTTATTGCTAACAATTACGATGACGTTTTTGGTTTTTAGGCACATAAATCTTTGTCGACAATACGGGTTGAGGGATATAAAACATTTATCTAAGAACCTCGCTTGTGAACACGTGACAACTTTAAATATTAACTACTTATACTGGATACCGCTTAAAGACTTGCGAAGGGTTTTAACAAAAATGGTAAATCTTCGAAGTCTATTCGCAATAGACACAGAATTAGATTTAGCGATGGAAGATATTTTAATATATAACGCGATAAGGGTTTGTACTATAGTAACAGTTACGTAGCAAATTTTTAAATTTTATTTCAGATCAAAAAACTCGCCATTACCGTGAAAATTGCCCAAATAGGTCTTGAAACGTTGAATTATATAGACACGTTATATATCAACGTTATTAAACCCTCATTGTTTTTAAGGGGGTTGTTTCCTGGATTAAGAAAACTTTGGGTAGTTTCAAAAAAATGAAAAACTTGAATAAAAAATTTTTGTAGGTCGATCTTCGTGAAGAACCTTTCAACAATTACGGCCACTACGTTTGGAATTCCCCAAACCTTACCAAAGTTTTCTACAAAGTAGAATTCAAAATGCTTCAAAACTACACGCATTTAGGTCTTTTCCGCTACTTTAACACTTCACGTTATCGCCAACCAAGTGCAGAATGTTGGGGTACCTAACCGAATTTTTAAATTCCCAATAATTTCGGGATATTTTCAGAAAAATTCCTACCGTGTCAGTTCCGCAGTAGCATCCCAACGCACATTCCTGCCTGGCAAACGTTAATTGAATTACACGCGCAACACCCTTGCGGGATTAAATTTGCGAGGGTAATTTTTGCCGAAATTAAATTGAATAAACAATTAAATTTTGTAGGAATTATACTTGCATCACGCTTGTTTAACCGATATTAATTTCGACGAATTGAATTTTAATCATGGAAGAGATTCTTGTACTTCAAGGTGTTGTCAGGCTTCGAAAAAAATTTTGGAGTTACCGAATTCGAGATTTCTAAAAAAATTGTGTGTACCCTCCTGTTTTCTTCAATGTCAGTTGTGTGAAAAGGAACGAGTCGTACAATCTGAACCTCAAGGTTTTAAGAGGAAACGGGTTGGGTTAGTTAATAGCGATTGCGCCCATAAGGACCAACATTTTTTGGGGAATTTTTCCGATTTGGAAGTGTTAGAAATTTTCGCTTGTGATCAGTAATTATTTTTATTTAAATGTTGCAATTACTTTCAAGTTGTTTAAGGACTCCTCACACCACTGCGGTTCAAGTGTTTCCTCTAATAGGTGACATGAAGATGTTAACGAGTTTAACTGTTGAAGTTCCTCCTTTTATCGACGGCAGTTTTTTGATAAATGTAAATTGTTATTTCACTTTTAACAATTTCGTTATTTGATATTTTAGGTACTCAATAACTGCAAGTGTTTGGAGGTTCTTAAAGTAACTTCTTTGAGACAAAACGAAACTTTGAACTACAATATTTGTAAAGCTATCCCGCAAGGATCTTCGTTAAAAGATTTTAGGTAATTTTTAGCTATTTTCTTTAATTACTAATAACTTTTTATTTTAAGGTACGATAATTGCCACGTACCGATAGACAGGTTAATAGAAGCAATATGCGTAATCGACACTCCCAAGTTAGAACGAGTAATGTTAATTTGCGATACCATAGATAAATTTAGTGCTAAACCCCTGAAAACTATGCTGGATTTAAATCTTAAATTAATTTTTCTATACATTGTGATTGAATCAGGTACTCAAAAAATTATGAAAATGGCGAGAGAAAGTTTGAAGTTTTACAAGAAACAACATCCGGCTAAATTGCTTTTTATAGAGAACCGCAATGTTTTTACTAATGGAGGTTACCCGATTCCAGATTTTCATTACCAAGAGATTGTCCGTTTTGAAAGTAGAGTTTCTCTTCCCACCGTTTCGGAACATTTCGAAACATTTTAATAACTGTTGTGGCCAATCACATAATTTGCAATATCGTGTTTGTACAGATTCATGCAAAATGAACACTGTTAGATGGACAATGCAAATTTTCGGTTTTATCCACCGTAATTTGTTAAATAATTTTTCTCTTGACGTCTTGATAATCTTGTCGTGACTTTCCTCAGAAACTTAAAATCTCGCTGTGCAAACTTTTTCCTGCCATATAAAGTCTTATGTATTATGATACCAAAGAATCTGGAGTACGTTACACTGGAACTACCAATGGAGAGGACCAACGTGGTGCTGGCGCTAGTTGTAGACCACCAATGTGTTGCAAACTTACGGCCATATCGGAGAGAATCGTATAGATTAAGATAAATTTTAGTTTTGGAAAAATTGATGTTTTACAAATATATGAACGGAAATAAATGTTGAAAACAAGCAGAGTTTTTATTTTCCTATCAGAAATGCAAAAAAGTTATGAGACGAAAATAGGAGAATCGGTATCTTAGCTGGGAGTCGCTCTTCGTATCGTAGACTCACACCTAGTTCGCAGCCACCTATAATGTTATTTAGTCTATTTGCAACTCTTCTACTGCGTATTTTTCGATGCCTACACTTACTGTATAATTGCTCATTTTGTTGTCTTTTGGTAACAAAAATTTAGTACGAAGGAGAAAAAACAATTTTTCAAAATACTAATTTATTACAATAATGTAACTACAATACGGAATTATAAAATTTGTAAATAACACCAGAGGA
Source organism: Pyrochroa serraticornis (assembly GCA_905333025.2). NCBI lineage: Eukaryota > Metazoa > Arthropoda > Insecta > Coleoptera > Pyrochroidae > Pyrochroa > Pyrochroa serraticornis. Next base: position 46,587,353 of record HG995152.1, read on the forward strand.
AGGATCTTGCAAGTGATGAATATTGTAGCAATCCTTGTTAGTGAAACTTCATCCTGAACAAACAAATTACATGAGTAATTACCAAAAAAAGAAAAAAATAGCTACCCTGAGTTTAATTTTGCGCGGGGATCGATATCTGTGTTTTTGCTAGTGAACAAGAACTTCCGATTACGTTTTACTCCAATCTTAAAAAATTGAAGGAAAACCTATCTCTTCGGATTTCAACAAAACTAGAACTCCGGATGTAGAACCATATAAGGAATCGAAAAATACGTTTGGTTGCTAAGAATTACTGTTCGTTTTGAAAAGAGCGCCCTTCTTATCGGAGTCGCTAGAAGAAATTTTGGTCGTTTGTATATTGAGCATATGATGTCATGTTGAGCATTTGATGCTCGATTTCTCGAAAACTAAGCAAGCTACAGAGGAACTGAGTAGCTCTATGAGTTCGCATTCAAATTACTTCACTGCGTACCAAATTCCATAGCAATCAGAGCAAAAAAGTTTTTTCGTCAAAAATTTTCATAAGGCTATAAGCTTCCTTTTTCTTCAAAAGTTGAAAGAAAATTTAACTCCTCGGATTTCAACGAAACTTCAATAGTGGATGCAGGACGTGATAAGCAATCAAAAAATATGCTCAGTTGCTTAAAATTACTGCTCGTTTTAGATAGAGGCGCCTTCTATCGAAGCCGTTAGAGGAAATTTTGGCTTTTGTCATGTTGAGGATATGATGCTCGATTTTTCGAAAACTAAGCAAGCTATAGAGGAACTGAGTAGCTCTATGAGTTCGCATTCAAATTACTTCACTGCGTACCAAATTCCATAGCAATCAGAGCAAAAAAGTTTTTTCGTCAAAAATTTTCATAAGGCTATAAGCTTCCTTTTTCTTCAAAAGTTGAAAGAAAATTTAACTCCTCGGATTTCAACGAAACTTCAATAGTGGATGCTGGACGTGATGAGCAATCAAAAAATATGCTCAATTGCTTAAGATTATTGCTCGTTTTGGATAGACGAGCGTTCTATCGGAGTCGTTAGTGGAAATTGTGGCCTTTGTCATGTTGAGCATATGATGCTCGATTTCTTAAAAACCAAGCAAGCTACAGAGGAACTGAGTAGCTCTATGAGTTCGCATTCAAATTACTTCTCTGCGTACCAAATTCTATAGCAATCAGAGCAAAAAAGTTTCTTTGTCGAAAATTTTCATAAGGCTATAAGCTTCCTTTTTCTTCAAAAATTGGAAGAAAACTTAACTCTTCGGATTTCAACGAAACTTCAATAGTGGATGCATAACGTGATAAGCAATTAAAAAATATGCTCAGTTGCTTTAAATTATTGCTCGTTTTGGATAGACGAGCGTTCTATCGGAGCCGTTAGTGGAAATTGTGGCCTTTGTCATGTTGAGCATATGATGCTCGATTTCTCAAAAACCAAGCAAGCTACAGAGGAACTGAGTAGCTCTATGAGTTCGCATTCAAATTACTTCTCTGCGTACCAAATTCTATAGCAATCAGAGCAAAAAAGTTTTTTCGTCGAAAATTTTCATAAGGCTATAAGCTTCCTTTTTCTTCAAAAATTGGAAGAAAACTTAACTCTTCGGATTTCAACGAAACTTCAATAGTGGATGCATAACGTGATAAGCAATCAAAAAATATGCTCAGTTGCTTTAAATTATTGCTCGCTTTGGATAGACGAGCGTTCTATCGGAGCCGTTAGTGGAAATTGTGGCCTTCGTCATGTTGAGCATATGATGCTCGATTTCTCAAAAACCAAGCAAGCTACAGAGGAACTGAGTAGCTCTATGAGTTCGCATTCAAATTACTTCTCTGCGTACCAAATTCTATAGCAATCAGAGCAAAAAAGTTTTTTCGTCGAAAATTTTCATAAGGCTATAAGCTTCCTTTTTCTTCAAAAATTGGAAGAAAACTTAACTCTTCGGATTTCAACGAAACTTCAATAGTGGATGCATAACGTGATAAGCAATCAAAAAATATGCTCAATTGCTTAAGATTATTGCTCGTTTTGGACAGACGAGCGTTCTATCGGAGCCGTTAGTGGAAATTGTGGCCTTTGTCATGTTGAGCATATGATGCCCGATTTCTCAAAAACCAAGCAAGCTACAGAGGAACTGAGTAGCTCTATGAGTTCGCATTCAAATTACTTCTCTGCGTACCAAATTCTATAGCAATCAGAGCAAAAAAGTTTTTTCGTCGAAAATTTTCATAAGGCTATAAGCTTCCTTTTTCTTCAAAAATTGGAAGAAAACTTAACTCTTCGGATTTCAACGAAACTTCAATAGTGGATGCATAACGTGATAAGCAATCAAAAAATATGCTCAGTTGCTTTAAATTATTGCTCGCTTTGGATAGACGAGCGTTCTATCGGAGCCGTTAGTGGAAATTGTGGCCTTCGTCATGTTGAGCATATGATGCTCGATTTCTCAAAAACCAAGCAAGCTACAGAGGAACTGAGTAGCTCTATGAGTTCGCATTCAAATTACTTCTCTGCGTACCAAATTCTATAGCAATCAGAGCAAAAAAGTTTTTTCGTCGAAAATTTTCATAAGGCTATAAGCTTCCTTTTTCTTCAAAAATTGGAAGAAAACTTAACTCTTCGGATTTCAACGAAACTTCAATAGTGGATGCTGGACGTGATGAGCAATTAAAAAATATGCTCAGTTGCTTAAGTTTACTGCTCGTTTTGGATACACGAGCGTTCTATCGGAGCCGTTGGAGGAAAATTTGGTCCTTGTCATGTTGAGCATATGATGCTCGATTTCTCAAAAACTAAGCAAGCTACAGAGGAACTGAGTAGCTCTATGAGTTCGCATTCAAATTATATCTCTGCGTACCAAATTCTATAGCAATCAGAGCAAAAAAGTTTCTTCGTCGAAAATTTTCATAAGGCTATAAGCTTCCTTTTTCTTCAAAAATTGGAAGAAAACTTAACTCTTCGGATTTCAACGAAACTTCAATAGTGGATGCATAACGTGATAAGCAATCAAAAAATATGCTCAATTGCTTAAGATTATTGCTCGTTTTGGACAGACGAGCGTTCTATCGGAGCCGTTAGTGGAAATTGTGGCCTTTGTCATGTTGAGCATATGATGCCCGATTTCTCAAAAACCAAGCAAGCTACAGAGGAACTGAGTAGCTCTATGAGTTCGCATTCAAATTACTTCTCTGCGTACCAAATTCTATAGCAATCAGAGCAAAAAAGTTTTTTCGTCGAAAATTTTCATAAGGCTATAAGCTTCCTTTTTCTTCAAAAATTGGAAGAAAACTTAACTCTTCGGATTTCAACGAAACTTCAATAGTGGATGCATAACGTGATAAGCAATCAAAAAATATGCTCAGTTGCTTAAGATTACTGCACGTTTTAGATAGAAGCGCCTTCTATTGGAGCCGTTAGAGGAAATTTTGGCTTTGTCATGTTGAGCATATGATGCTCGATTTCTCGAAAACTAAGCAAGCTACAGAGGAACTGAGTAGCTCTATGAGTTCGCATTCAAATTACTTCTCTGCGTACCAAATTCTATAGCAATCAGAGCAAAAAAGTTTTTTCGTCGAAAATTTTCATAAGGCTATAAGCTTCCTTTTTCTTCAAAAATTGGAAGAAAACTTAACTCTTCGGATTTCAACGAAACTTCAATAGTGGATGCATAACGTGATAAGCAATCAAAAAATATGCTCAGTTGCTTTAAATTATTGCTCGCTTTGGATAGACGAGCGTTCTATCGGAGCCGTTAGTGGAAATTGTGGCCTTCGTCATGTTGAGCATATGATGCTCGATTTCTCAAAAACCAAGCAAGCTACAGAGGAACTGAGTAGCTCTATGAGTTCGCATTCAAATTACTTCTCTGCGTACCAAATTCTATAGCAATCAGAGCAAAAAAGTTTTTTCGTCGAAAATTTTCATAAGGCTATAAGCTTCCTTTTTCTTCAAAAATTGGAAGAAAACTTAACTCTTCGGATTTCAACGAAACTTCAATAGTGGATGCTGGACGTGATGAGCAATTAAAAAATATGCTCAGTTGCTTAAGTTTACTGCTCGTTTTGGATACACGAGCGTTCTATCGGAGCCGTTGGAGGAAAATTTGGTCCTTGTCATGTTGAGCATATGATGCTCGATTTCTCAAAAACTAAGCAAGCTACAGAGGAACTGAGTAGCTCTATGAGTTCGCATTCAAATTATATCTCTGCGTACCAAATTCTATAGCAATCAGAGCAAAAAAGTTTCTTCGTCGAAAATTTTCATAAGGCTATAAGCTTCCTTTTTCTTCAAAAATTGGAAGAAAACTTAACTCTTCGGATTTCAACGAAACTTCAATAGTGGATGCATAACGTGATAAGCAATCAAAAAATATGCTCAATTGCTTAAGATTATTGCTCGTTTTGGACAGACGAGCGTTCTATCGGAGCCGTTAGTGGAAATTGTGGCCTTTGTCATGTTGAGCATATGATGCCCGATTTCTCAAAAACCAAGCAAGCTACAGAGGAACTGAGTAGCTCTATGAGTTCGCATTCAAATTACTTCTCTGCGTACCAAATTCTATAGCAATCAGAGCAAAAAAGTTTTTTCGTCGAAAATTTTCATAAGGCTATAAGCTTCCTTTTTCTTCAAAAATTGGAAGAAAACTTAACTCTTCGGATTTCAACGAAACTTCAATAGTGGATGCATAACGTGATAAGCAATCAAAAAATATGCTCAATTGCTTAAGATTATTGCTCGTTTTGGACAGACGAGCGTTCTATCGGAGCCGTTAGTGGAAATTGTGGCCTTTGTCATGTTGAGCATATGATGCCCGATTTCTCAAAAACCAAGCAAGCTACAGAGGAACTGAGTAGCTCTATGAGTTCGCATTCAAATTACTTCTCTGCGTACCAAATTCTATAGCAATCAGAGCAAAAAAGTTTTTTCGTCGAAAATTTTCATAAGGCTATAAGCTTCCTTTTTCTTCAAAAATTGGAAGAAAACTTAACTCTTCGGATTTCAACGAAACTTCAATAGTGGATGCATAACGTGATAAGCAATCAAAAAATATGCTCAGTTGCTTAAGATTACTGCACGTTTTAGATAGAAGCGCCTTCTATTGGAGCCGTTAGAGGAAATTTTGGCTTTGTCATGTTGAGCATATGATGCTCGATTTCTCGAAAACTAAGCAAGCTACAGAGGAACTGAGTAGCTCTATGAGTTCGCATTCAAATTACTTCTCTGCGAACCAAATTCTATAGCAATCAGAGCAAAAAAGTTTTTTCGTCGAAAATTTTCATAAGGCTATAAGCTTCCTTTTTCTTCAAAAATTGGAAGAAAACTTAACTCTTCGGATTTCAACGAAACTTCAATAGTGGATGCATAACGTGATAAGCAATCAAAAAATATGCTCAGTTGCTTTAAATTATTGCTCGCTTTGGATAGACGAGCGTTCTATCGGAGCCGTTAGTGGAAATTGTGGCCTTCGTCATGTTGAGCATATGATGCTCGATTTCTCAAAAACCAAGCAAGCTACAGAGGAACTGAGTAGCTCTATGAGTTCGCATTCAAATTACTTCTCTGCGTACCAAATTCTATAGCAATCAGAGCAAAAAAGTTTTTTCGTCGAAAATTTTCATAAGGCTTCCTTTTTCTTCAAAAATTGGAAGAAAACTTAACTCTTCGGATTTCAACGAAACTTCAATAGTGGATGCATAACGTGATAAGCAATCAAAAAATATGCTCAATTGCTTAAGATTATTGCTCGTTTTGGACAGACGAGCGTTCTATCGGAGCCGTTAGTGGAAATTGTGGCCTTTGTCATGTTGAGCATATGATGCCCGATTTCTCAAAAACCAAGCAAGCTACAGAGGAACTGAGTAGCTCTATGAGTTCGCATTCAAATTACTTCTCTGCGTACCAAATTCTATAGCAATCAGAGCAAAAAAGTTTTTTCGTCGAAAATTTTCATAAGGCTATAAGCTTCCTTTTTCTTCAAAAATTGGAAGAAAACTTAACTCTTCGGATTTCAACGAAACTTCAATAGTGGATGCATAACGTGATAAGCAATCAAAAAATATGCTCAGTTGCTTTAAATTATTGCTCGCTTTGGATAGACGAGCGTTCTATCGGAGCCGTTAGTGGAAATTGTGGCCTTCGTCATGTTGAGCATATGATGCCCGATTTCTCAAAAACCAAGCAAGCTACAGAGGAACTGAGTAGCTCTATGAGTTCGCATTCAAATTACTTCTCTGCGTACCAAATTCTATAGCAATCAGAGCAAAAAAGTTTTTTCGTCGAAAATTTTCATAAGGCTATAAGCTTCCTTTTTCTTCAAAAATTGGAAGAAAACTTAACTCTTCGGATTTCAACGAAACTTCAATAGTGGATGCATAACGTGATAAGCAATCAAAAAATATGCTCAGTTGCTTTAAATTATTGCTCGCTTTGGATAGACGAGCGTTCTATCGGAGCCGTTAGTGGAAATTGTGGCCTTCGTCATGTTGAGCATATGATGCCCGATTTCTCAAAAACCAAGCAAGCTACAGAGGAACTGAGTAGCTCTATGAGTTCGCATTCAAATTACTTCTCTGCGTACCAAATTCTATAGCAATCAGAGCAAAAAAGTTTTTTCGTCGAAAATTTTCATAAGGCTATAAGCTTCCTTTTTCTTCAAAAATTGGAAGAAAACTTAACTCTTCGGATTTCAACGAAACTTCAATAGTGGATGCATAACGTGATAAGCAATCAAAAAATATGCTCAGTTGCTTTAAATTATTGCTCGCTTTGGATAGACGAGCGTTCTATCGGAGCCGTTAGTGGAAATTGTGGCCTTCGTCATGTTGAGCATATGATGCCCGATTTCTCAAAAACCAAGCAAGCTACAGAGGAACTGAGTAGCTCTATGAGTTCGCATTCAAATTACTTCTCTGCGTACCAAATTCTATAGCAATCAGAGCAAAAAAGTTTTTTCGTCGAAAATTTTCATAAGGCTATAAGCTTCCTTTTTCTTCAAAAATTGGAAGAAAACTTAACTCTTCGGATTTCAACGAAACTTCAATAGTGGATGCATAACGTGATAAGCAATCAAAAAATATGCTCAGTTGCTTTAAATTATTGCTCGCTTTGGATAGACGAGCGTTCTATCGGAGCCGTTAGTGGAAATTGTGGCCTTCGTCATGTTGAGCATATGATGCCCGATTTCTCAAAAACCAAGCAAGCTACAGAGGAACTGAGTAGCTCTATGAGTTCGCATTCAAATTACTTCTCTGCGTACCAAATTCTATAGCAATCAGAGCAAAAAAGTTTTTTCGTCGAAAATTTTCATAAGGCTATAAGCTTCCTTTTTCTTCAAAAATTGGAAGAAAACTTAACTCTTCGGATTTCAACGAAACTTCAATAGTGGATGCTGGACGTGATGAGCAATTAAAAAATATGCTCAGTTGCTTAAGTTTACTGCTCGTTTTGGATACACGAGCGTTCTATCGGAGCCGTTGGAGGAAAATTTGGTCCTTGTCATGTTGAGCATATGATGCTCGATTTCTCAAAAACTAAGCAAGCTACAGAGGAACTGAGTAGCTCTATGAGTTCGCATTCAAATTATATCTCTGCGTACCAAATTCTATAGCAATCAGAGCAAAAAAGTTTCTTCGTCGAAAATTTTCATAAGGCTATAAGCTTCCTTTTTCTTCAAAAATTGGAAGAAAACTTAACTCTTCGGATTTCAACGAAACTTCAATAGTGGATGCATAACGTGATAAGCAATCAAAAAATATGCTCAATTGCTTAAGATTATTGCTCGTTTTGGACAGACGAGCGTTCTATCGGAGCCGTTAGTGGAAATTGTGGCCTTTGTCATGTTGAGCATATGATGCCCGATTTCTCAAAAACCAAGCAAGCTACAGAGGAACTGAGTAGCTCTATGAGTTCGCATTCAAATTACTTCTCTGCGTACCAAATTCTATAGCAATCAGAGCAAAAAAGTTTTTTCGTCGAAAATTTTCATAAGGCTATAAGCTTCCTTTTTCTTCAAAAATTGGAAGAAAACTTAACTCTTCGGATTTCAACGAAACTTCAATAGTGGATGCATAACGTGATAAGCAATCAAAAAATATGCTCAATTGCTTAAGATTATTGCTCGTTTTGGACAGACGAGCGTTCTATCGGAGCCGTTAGTGGAAATTGTGGCCTTTGTCATGTTGAGCATATGATGCCCGATTTCTCAAAAACCAAGCAAGCTACAGAGGAACTGAGTAGCTCTATGAGTTCGCATTCAAATTACTTCTCTGCGTACCAAATTCTATAGCAATCAGAGCAAAAAAGTTTTTTCGTCGAAAATTTTCATAAGGCTATAAGCTTCCTTTTTCTTCAAAAATTGGAAGAAAACTTAACTCTTCGGATTTCAACGAAACTTCAATAGTGGATGCATAACGTGATAAGCAATCAAAAAATATGCTCAGTTGCTTAAGATTACTGCACGTTTTAGATAGAAGCGCCTTCTATTGGAGCCGTTAGAGGAAATTTTGGCTTTGTCATGTTGAGCATATGATGCTCGATTTCTCGAAAACTAAGCAAGCTACAGAGGAACTGAGTAGCTCTATGAGTTCGCATTCAAATTACTTCTCTGCGAACCAAATTCTATAGCAATCAGAGCAAAAAAGTTTTTTCGTCGAAAATTTTCATAAGGCTATAAGCTTCCTTTTTCTTCAAAAATTGGAAGAAAACTTAACTCTTCGGATTTCAACGAAACTTCAATAGTGGATGCATAACGTGATAAGCAATCAAAAAATATGCTCAGTTGCTTTAAATTATTGCTCGCTTTGGATAGACGAGCGTTCTATCGGAGCCGTTAGTGGAAATTGTGGCCTTCGTCATGTTGAGCATATGATGCTCGATTTCTCAAAAACCAAGCAAGCTACAGAGGAACTGAGTAGCTCTATGAGTTCGCATTCAAATTACTTCTCTGCGTACCAAATTCTATAGCAATCAGAGCAAAAAAGTTTTTTCGTCGAAAATTTTCATAAGGCTATAAGCTTCCTTTTTCTTCAAAAATTGGAAGAAAACTTAACTCTTCGGATTTCAACGAAACTTCAATAGTGGATGCATAACGTGATAAGCAATCAAAAAATATGCTCAATTGCTTAAGATTATTGCTCGTTTTGGACAGACGAGCGTTCTATCGGAGCCGTTAGTGGAAATTGTGGCCTTTGTCATGTTGAGCATATGATGCCCGATTTCTCAAAAACCAAGCAAGCTACAGAGGAACTGAGTAGCTCTATGAGTTCGCATTCAAATTACTTCTCTGCGTACCAAATTCTATAGCAATCAGAGCAAAAAAGTTTTTTCGTCGAAAATTTTCATAAGGCTATAAGCTTCCTTTTTCTTCAAAAATTGGAAGAAAACTTAACTCTTCGGATTTCAACGAAACTTCAATAGTGGATGCATAACGTGATAAGCAATCAAAAAATATGCTCAGTTGCTTTAAATTATTGCTCGCTTTGGATAGACGAGCGTTCTATCGGAGCCGTTAGTGGAAATTGTGGCCTTCGTCATGTTGAGCATATGATGCCCGATTTCTCAAAAACCAAGCAAGCTACAGAGGAACTGAGTAGCTCTATGAGTTCGCATTCAAATTACTTCTCTGCGTACCAAATTCTATAGCAATCAGAGCAAAAAAGTTTTTTCGTCGAAAATTTTCATAAGGCTATAAGCTTCCTTTTTCTTCAAAAATTGGAAGAAAACTTAACTCTTCGGATTTCAACGAAACTTCAATAGTGGATGCATAACGTGATAAGCAATCAAAAAATATGCTCAGTTGCTTTAAATTATTGCTCGCTTTGGATAGACGAGCGTTCTATCGGAGCCGTTAGTGGAAATTGTGGCCTTCGTCATGTTGAGCATATGATGCCCGATTTCTCAAAAACCAAGCAAGCTACAGAGGAACTGAGTAGCTCTATGAGTTCGCATTCAAATTACTTCTCTGCGTACCAAATTCTATAGCAATCAGAGCAAAAAAGTTTTTTCGTCGAAAATTTTCATAAGGCTATAAGCTTCCTTTTTCTTCAAAAATTGGAAGAAAACTTAACTCTTCGGATTTCAACGAAACTTCAATAGTGGATGCATAACGTGATAAGCAATCAAAAAATATGCTCAGTTGCTTTAAATTATTGCTCGCTTTGGATAGACGAGCGTTCTATCGGAGCCGTTAGTGGAAATTGTGGCCTTCGTCATGTTGAGCATATGATGCCCGATTTCTCAAAAACCAAGCAAGCTACAGAGGAACTGAGTAGCTCTATGAGTTCGCATTCAAATTACTTCTCTGCGTACCAAATTCTATAGCAATCAGAGCAAAAAAGTTTTTTCGTCGAAAATTTTCATAAGGCTATAAGCTTCCTTTTTCTTCAAAAATTGGAAGAAAACTTAACTCTTCGGATTTCAACGAAACTTCAATAGTGGATGCATAACGTGATAAGCAATCAAAAAATATGCTCAGTTGCTTTAAATTATTGCTCGCTTTGGATAGACGAGCGTTCTATCGGAGCCGTTAGTGGAAATTGTGGCCTTCGTCATGTTGAGCATATGATGCCCGATTTCTCAAAAACCAAGCAAGCTACAGAGGAACTGAGTAGCTCTATGAGTTCGCATTCAAATTACTTCTCTGCGTACCAAATTCTATAGCAATCAGAGCAAAAAAGTTTTTTCGTCGAAAATTTTCATAAGGCTATAAGCTTCCTTTTTCTTCAAAAATTGGAAGAAAACTTAACTCTTCGGATTTCAACGAAACTTCAATAGTGGATGCATAACGTGATAAGCAATCAAAAAATATGCTCAGTTGCTTAAGATTACTGCACGTTTTAGATAGAAGCGCCTTCTATTGGAGCCGTTAGAGGAAATTTTGGCTTTGTCATGTTGAGCATATGATGCTCGATTTCTCGAAAACTAAGCAAGCTACAGAGGAACTGAGTAGCTCTATGAGTTCGCATTCAAATTACTTCTCTGCGAACCAAATTCTATAGCAATCAGAGCAAAAAAGTTTTTTCGTCGAAAATTTTCATAAGGCTATAAGCTTCCTTTTTCTTCAAAAATTGGAAGAAAACTTAACTCTTCGGATTTCAACGAAACTTCAATAGTGGATGCATAACGTGATAAGCAATCAAAAAATATGCTCAGTTGCTTTAAATTATTGCTCGCTTTGGATAGACGAGCGTTCTATCGGAGCCGTTAGTGGAAATTGTGGCCTTCGTCATGTTGAGCATATGATGCTCGATTTCTCAAAAACCAAGCAAGCTACAGAGGAACTGAGTAGCTCTATGAGTTCGCATTCAAATTACTTCTCTGCGTACCAAATTCTATAGCAATCAGAGCAAAAAAGTTTTTTCGTCGAAAATTTTCATAAGGCTATAAGCTTCCTTTTTCTTCAAAAATTGGAAGAAAACTTAACTCTTCGGATTTCAACGAAACTTCAATAGTGGATGCATAACGTGATAAGCAATCAAAAAATATGCTCAATTGCTTAAGATTATTCCTCGTTTTGGACAGACGAGCGTTCTATCGGAGCCGTTAGTGGAAATTGTGGCCTTTGTCATGTTGAGCATATGATGCCCGATTTCTCGAAAACTAAGCAAGCTACAGAGGAACTGACTAGCTCTATGAGTTCGCATTCAAATTACTTCTCTGCGTACCAAATTCTATAGCAATCAGAGCAAAAAAGTTTTTTCGTCGAAAATTTTCATAAGGCTATAAGCTTCCTTTTTCTTCAAAAATTGGAAGAAAACTTAACTCTTCGGATTTTAACGAAACTTTGATAGTGGATGCAGGACGTGATAAGCAATCAAAAAATATGCTCAGTTGCTTAAAATTACTGCTCGTATTGGATAGAGGCGCCTTCTATTGAAGCCGTTAGAGGAAATTTTTTGTGGTGATGTCATGAATGTAATTAATGTAGTTAAGATATAAAAGAATGAGCAAAACTAATCACTACGTAGAGAATTTTACCAACTTGAAGTAAAAAATAAACTTATAAATTATTTAGTCAAAATAAATTGTTTGGGAAATAATATCATAAATTTTATTCATTGATATGGTGTTATCTCAAATATCAACGACTGTGAACTACAAACAAAAATGCGTACACTTCACTGACTTAAATAATTTTATTCATAGAGTAATAAAAGATTGAAAAATCAAAAAATATTATAAACTAAAGGAATCGATTATTCTGAGCCCTGCAAAAAATACAATTAAGAACCGCTACGTACTTCAAATGAACTAACTTACTGTAGGATCACAATCTGCACAATGCCAGGAATAACCCCTTTTCTTCGGTGATTTCTTAAGCGGGGGATCTAGACATGTAAAATGATAATTTTTCTGACAATCATCACACCTAAAACCGATTCAATAAATCAATATCGAAACAACTCATAAAAACACATACCTAACCGCGTTATTATTCAAACTTTCACCTTGACAAACATCACAAATTTCTTTAGTAACTACCATAACTTTCGTTCCAAGCGAAACTCTCGGACTAAACACCTTTTCCTGTATCGGAACTTTAATCGATACCGGAGGAGGGGCATTATCGTTATCTTCGTTTGGAACGTAAAAACACTGAGGATTAGATTCCGAAGCCACTTCCCCGGCAGGCAATGGAATCGGTTTAATCTGCAATTATCATTAATTTACTTTATCCCATTTTACTTTCAAAAACTACCTTTATAGTGATTCTAGGATGTGGAATGGGCGCTTCAAGATCGATACTCTTCTTCTTCCTTTTCCTTTTATGTTCTTTCGAAGACGATCCGATTTCGGGAGAATATCGATTCTTATGTTTTTCTCTCCTTCGCTTTTTTCCCGATTTCGAAACGTGAACCCCAATTCCGTTATCGAAACTCGGCATACCGTTAACTTCGGTGGTAGTTATCGAAACTTCTAAATTATTTAAAGACGATGATTGTAATGATGCGTGTTTCAAGTGTTCCGGTGACGGTTCTAACGGTTTAATTTTTAATTTGGGGGTAGTAATTTCCGGATCGGATCTCGCTTCTCTGCTGTACCTGCTTTTGCTGCGACGTGGCGTTTTCACTTCTTCCACTTCCGAATCCGAAGTTTTGTCGCATTCGGAACACTGCCAGCCGTATAATTTGGACTTCTTAGGTAAACGTGTCAGTGGCGGGTTCAGGCAATTTAAGTGGTAATAGAGATGGCAAGTGTCGCATTTGGCGAGGAGATGTTGATCCCGCTTTTGTCGGCAGATGCCGCATTCGTTCAACATCAACGAATCTGGAACAAAAGTCCGTAATCCAATTTAATATGAGCCCATGTACGAAGCGCATGCGCACAATAAAATAATTTAAGAAAATAGCGAGACAGTTGATCTTCAGCCTTGTATTGTGGACTGAGACGACACCGTTTCACTTTTCGTTACGCAAACTTTCACATTGAGGCTACGGCGTCAAAAATTGGGACTTGAAAAATAATTTTACTACGTAAGAACCACATGCGCTTGGTAAAATAATTAAGAAAACAGCGAGGAACATTTTGTAAGACAAAAGTGAAACTTAAAAAATCGCAAATTTTTACATTTACAAAAATAATTCAAGACAAAGACGTGACTATCACCTTGCTTGGCATGACTGCTGAGTATTCTGTCCGTTCTTCCGGCCGGTATGTTGTTCAAAGGAAACCCGACGCCCATTTTCAGAGCGGCAGCAGTCGGAACCATCATCGGTTGTACAGTTCTTACGACCGGAGGTTTACCTAAATCCTCGATATTGGGTAAATGTTTTGTGGGACAAGCGCTTAATATCGCCGAATGAAACTTATGGATCGCTTGCTTTAAATCGATGTTCTTCTTAGATTCTTCGGAATTATTTTTTAACAACTAAAATAGCAATTTGTAAGATTCTTCGAATTATTGTTTTAGAAAAAAACCTCATCGTATCGCGCTCGTAACGATTGTTGTTCATCGAGTAATTTCGCGTTATTTTCCAACAACGATTCCAGAGTGTCCTTCATCCCTTTTAACCGATCGTTTCGATCGAGGTAATAAGCGATAAATTCAACAGTAAACGCGGGGGCGATATGCCACTTTTTTCTTACGTCCACCAAAGCAGCGGCTTGTGCTTCTTGCATTTCCAGCACCATAGTGTTAATCCCCATAAGTTCGGCTTTTCTCAACAATTTTCGACAAGCCGACGCGCTAGTTGTTAACAGTCGAGGCATTTTCTGTGTAGGAACTGCGAAACAAAAAATTAATTATCACAATTATTTAAGATTCAACACTTTTACCCCATGGAGGTGGTTTTAGGGATTTGTGACTAAAAAAATGAACTTTCTGCTTCTCCAATTTCCTCTGTATCCTCAATTGTTCCGGAGTATTAGCGTGACCTTCTTGATCAAACTGTAATCGTCTGTAATGCGTGCGCAATTGTAATGCCAAATAATTCCGTTTGCGTCGCTTCACTAAAGTTTTATCCGAATGCAATTTGCAATGAGCATAAAAAGGATCGGCTTGATCGACTTCTTCCGAATGAGCTTCCGACAAAAATCCCTCTCTTTGCGCACTTGAATCCAAATTATTAACAATAAAAATAAAATAAAAATAATAATAATTACCAAGTAACATGGAAATAAGTTTTGCACATTCCTGCATCACAACCGATACAAACACCGGTTCGAGCAAATCTATCATCAAGACATAAACTACAACCTTTCGCCCCCCATTTGCTGTAAGGCATTTCGAAAAGTGTTACGCTCGTTAATTTGTCGACTTCACCGAAAGCTACTCCTGGAACGTAGAGGGCGCATACTAAATGTATCCATTTACCGACATCGGTTTCTTTGAAAATGCCCCCGGAATTCGGACATAGTTCGCAAATGGGGTTTTTGACGCCGGCTTTGCATGCTTCGCAAAACCAGGGGGCTGTGGGGGAGAGAGAATCGGTACTGGCAAGACTTCCCGTGTCTGATATTCCGTAGCAGGCTTCGTGGACGGTGACGCCGCAACTGTCGCATTCTACGATTTCGTTAACACCATCGCTTTGGTCGCCGAGACAACCGCAGCAAATCAGTAACTGAGCATCTTTTTCGTTAAACTGCAACATAATACGATTAGCGAGTTTTTAATTAAGCAAATTTAGTAGAATCTTCAGTCAAGTGTATTCGAAAATTTTGCTATTGAAATATAAAAAAAATTTTTTTTGACAAATCGTCCTAATCTATTAATTCTATTTAGAGAATTATTCTCCACACAAATACGGAAGTTGTTTCCTACATTAAGCAGTTTATTTTTAAATATATAAAAATGCGTTTCAGTTGGTTTAAACATGGATGTCGGCCCAGTTTGGGCTACCTGGAAGGACAGGGTTGTATCCCAGCACAGTACAAAGTCGAGGTTATCATTAGAATGTGACGCTTTTACTGTCACTTAAAACGTGAATCATCGAAAATGCGAGAACCAACTACAATGTCCATTTACAAAAATTAATTTTGTACTTTGTAAGTCACTGGACAAAATCTGCTTTTTGTTGCTTATTCAGAGTCACATTATCTGCGACTTGCGTACTTAAAGTTTACGTAGAAAAAACAATAATGTGAGTGTCAGTCAAACAGGAAACTGTAAAAAATTATGAAAAATGCTCAAAAACAAAAGACATTTTTCTATATTAGAAATAATTTTGTATTTTCTAAGTTAGTGAACTAAATGTGCTTCTTGTTGTTTATTCAGCATAACATTATCTAAATCTTGCGTAATTAAAGTTCTTTCTACGCAGACAAAACGATTATGTGAGTGTCGGTTATACAGGAAACTGTAAAAAATTGAGGAAAACAGGAAATTTCTCTATATTAGAAGTAATTTTGCATTTTCTACGTTTGTTATTGTTTATTCAGCGTAACATTATCTAAAACTTGAGTAATTAAAGCTTTTTCTACGCATAAAATACGATAATGTGAGTGTCGGTTATACAGGAAACTATAAAAATTTACGAAAAATTATCAGAAACAAAAGAATTTTTTTTACATTAGAAGTAACTTTGTATTTTGTAAATTAGTGAACGAAATTTGCTTCTTGTTGTTTATTCAGCACAACATTATCTAAAACTTGAGTAATTAAAGCTTTTTCGACGCATCAAATACGATAATGTGAGTGTCGGTTATACAGGAAACTATAAAAATTTACGAAAAATTATCAGAAACAAAAGAATTTTTTTTACATTAGAAGTAACTTTGTATTTTGTAAATTAGTGAACGAAATTTGCTTCTTGTTGTTTATTCAGCACAACATTATCTAAAACTTGAGTAATTAAAGCTTTTTCGACGCATCAAATACGATAATGTGAGTGTCGGTTATACAGGAAACTATAAAAATTGAGGAAACATTATCAGAAGCAAAAGAAATTTTTTTACATTAGAAGTAACTTTGTATTTTGTAAGTTAGTGGACGAAATTTGCTTCTTGTTGTTTATTCAGTGCAACATTATCTAAAACTTGAGTAATTAAAGCTTTTTCTACGCATAAAATACGATAATGTGAGTGTCGGTTATACAGGAAACTATAAAAATTTACGAAAAACTATCAGAAACAAAAGAATTTTTTTTACATTAGAAGTAACTTTGTATTTTGTAAATTAGTGAACGAAATTTGCTTCTTGTTGTTTATTCAGCACAACATTATCTAAAACTTGAGTAATTAAAGCTTTTTCGACGCATCAAATACGATAATGTGAGTGTCGGTTATACAGGAAACTATAAAAATTGAGGAAACATTATCAGAAGCAAAAGAAATTTTTTTACATTAGAAGTAACTTTGTATTTTGTAAGTTAGTGGACGAAATTTGCTTCTTGTTGTTTATTTAGCGCAACATTATCTAAAACTTGAGTAATTAAAGCTTTTTCTACGCATGAAATACGATAATGTGAGTGTCGGTTATACAGGAAACTATAAAAATTTACGAAAAATTATCAGAAGCAAAAGAATTTTTTTTACATTAGAAGTAACTTTGTATTTTGTAAGTTAGTGGACGAAATTTGCTTCTTGTTGTTTATTTAGCGCAACATTATCTAAAACTTGAGTAATTAAAGCTTTTTCTACGCATAAAATACGATAATGTGAGTGACGGTTATACAGGAAACTATAAAAATTTACGAAAAATTATCAGAAGCAAAAGAATTTTTTTTACATTAGAAGTAACTTTGTATTTTGTAAGTTAGTGGACGAAATTTGCTTCTTGTTGTTTATTCAGCGCAACATTACCTAAAACTTGAGTAATTAAAGCTTTTTCTACGCATAAAATACGATAATGTGAGTGACGGTTATACAGGAAACTATAAAAATTTAGGAGAAATTATCAGAAGCAAAAGAAATTTTTTTACATTAGAAGTAACTTTGTATTTTGTAAGTTAGTGGACGAAATTTGCTTCTTGTTGTTTATTCAGCGCAACATTATCTAAAACTTGAGTAATTAAAGCTTTTTCTACGCATAAAATACGATAATGTGAGTGTCGGTTATACAGGAAACTATGAAAATCAAGGAAAAATTATCAGAAGCAAAAGAATTTTTTTTACATTAGAAGTAACTTTGTATTTTGTAAGTTAGTGGACGAAATGTGCTTCTTGTTGTTTATTCTGCGCAACATTATCTAAAACTTGAGTAATTAAAGCTTCTTCTACGCATAAAATACGATAATGTGAGTGACGGTTATACAGGAAACTATAAAAATTTACGAAAAATTATCAGAAACAAAAGAATTTTTTTTACATTAGAAGTAACTTGGTATTTTGTAAGTTAGTGGACGAAATTCCCTTCTTGTTGTTTATTTAGCGCAACATTATCTAAAACTTGAGTAATTAAAGCTTTTTCTACGCATAAAATACGATAATGTGAGTGTCGGTTATACAGGAAACTATAAAAATTTAGGAAAAATTATCAGAAGCAAAAGATTTTTTTTTACATTAAAAGTAACTTTGTATTTTGTAAATTAGTAGACGAAATTTGCTTCTTCTTGTTTATTCAGCGCAACATTATCTAAAACTTGAGTAATTAAAGCTTCTTCTACGCATAAAATACGATAATGTGAATGTCGGTTATGCAGGATACTATAAAAATTTACGAAAACTTATCAGAAGCAAAATATTTTTTTTTACATTAGAAGTAACTTTGTATTTTGTAAACTAGTGGACGAAATGTGCTTCTTGTTGTTTATTCAGCGCAACATTATCTAAAACTTGCGTAATTAAAGTTTTTGCTACATATAAAAACGATAACGTGAGTGTCGGCTAAACAGAAAACTGTAAAAAAATTACGAAAAATTATCAAAAGCAAAGAATATTTTTCTACATTAGAAGTAATTTTTCATTTTATAACTTAGTGGACGAAATCTAATTCTTGTTAATTATTCAGCGTAACGTTATTTGAAACTTGTATACTGAAAGTTTTTTCTATGCAGATAAATCAATAATATGAGTGTCGGCTATACAGGAAACTGTAAAAATTGAGAAAAATTATCTAAAACAAAACAAATTTTTCTACATTTAGTTCTGAAAGTGAATAGCTTTTAGCTTCTGACACCTTTAATTTGGTTAATTCTACCATTTTTGCCATTCAACTTTTCTTCTATCTACCAATTGCTCAAAATCCTCATAAACCCCAAAATTTTCACCCTAAAAACCAATTCCTTGTACCCCCTTCAATGCAAACATTGAACAATTGAACATTTGGAGATTTTTACGTTATCAAACTTGTATCCCATTGAAACAATTTCGTGAACGTTAAAAAAAAAGAACTTTCTCTTTTTAAAGTTTTCTAAATAATGCGGTAATTAAATTCTAACAATATTTCGAATAATTACTAAATACTGACCGATGTTAACTGCAAATTGGCTTGTTGTATGAGGTCTGTGATCGATAACCCGTTGCCATTGGGAAGATTCAAATTTTTGAGTTCATCTAAATCGGATTCCTCGGACGCGTCTTCTTCCCCGCTACTGTTACTGCCTAAAACCCCCAAAAATTGATTAAAAAAAAGTATAAGAACCCCACAACTTACCTGCGTGACTATTTTTCGAATCGTCATCATCATCGCTAACGTCGGGATGATCTTCTATTCGAAAATCCGAATCGTCTGAACTCTCCTCCTCCAAATCGAAATCGAGGATTGAAGCTTGAGTTTCAACTGGTTTCACCCTGCGCTTATTAGGGTCCCTTTCGACTGTTAAAAAATCCATGTTAGTGTTTCAAAGGAAGCTGCATCTTATTGATTAAATTTAAAGGGAAAAAAGTGTTTAAACGTTGCCAAATGTTGTGTTGAAAATGTTAACGCGATTATTGGGGTGATTTGGGGGTGGTTTTCGGGGGTTTGAATACGTACGGGAACTCATTGTTGTTTCGGTTTATGGCAAATAGCAATTAAAATGGACACCATAATATCATAACCTAAGTTTTACGCGTCAGACAAGAACAACACCGGCGTGGTACAGCCAAGCGAAAAGCGCTCGAGTATTATCGATTTTTCATGTGCAACAACATAAATGCCGGGAAACTTCGGAAAAGTAATGTTTATGTGGCTTTTTTTTAGGTTTTTTGTTGTACTTACTCGCTGTTTTCGTTACAAAATCGATATCTTCGGCATTTTCCAAATGGTTGGCCATGCTTGCCTCTTGATTCTCGAGGGCAAACTCTTGCTTCTGGTAGCGGAGGTACAGAAAAGGCGCGCTGAGTTGTTCTTAAATCAAATTCGCATCTGGCATTCGGCACATACTCCAAGCGTTTTCCGCAACCGATTCCGGGTCCCCTCTTCAATCAAAGAACTTTCCTCTCAACTTGCCTCAAAAATTTCAAAATTCTGACGTTTTTTTTAGGTTGGTCTTGGTTTTTTCTTTTGTTTAATTTGCTGTCTTGATTTTTTCAACTGTACAGTGACGAAAGGTTACTGGTTAGGTTCACCCATAAACCACTCACTCTCTTCAGGACCGGATTTTAAACCTTAGTTCCGTTTTTTGATAACAGAAAAAAGATTTACAAAAATCCACACAATTATTTACTTGAAGACAAAACCGATGGCTTAATAGAAATTTTTGAAAAAGATTTTTTTAACAAATTCCGGGTGCCCTTTTGAAGTACACAATTTTCAAAATTTAAAAATTTTAAAAGTTTCTTGATTTTATTTTTTATTTTACTAACTAATCAAATAAATATTTTCAATTTAATAATTTATTCTGTTCATTTTTCTCCAAGTGTCATTTATTGGCCAGCAAGAACCAACGTGGAAATCCAATAACCAAGAACAGATCTAGATAAAGAGGATGGTCAAGTAGTTGCTGATTAAACATTTTCGACCGATTTTTAGGGGTGGATTTGAGAAAAAAACTTCAAAATTTCGAATTTGAGAACACTCACGTTGTAATTCACCACGTTGTTTTCATGAAGCTTTCAGCACTATTACGTCAATGAGTGAAGTTTCAAACCAAAATAGTTCCACAAAAATTGGGTAGATGTCGCAACTCAAACTCGCAACATTGCTCAATATTTAAATTATAACATCAAACACTTAAAATGATTATTGTTAGAATCAACAATAGTCACGAAGAGTTAAATCATTAATAACTTACATGTTGAGGTTCTTGTCGGTTTCGAACAATTGGCAACAGCGATAGTGGCGCCACTTACTGTGAAAATATTTGACCAATACAGTGAACTGTAGTAGAGATTCAGGAATTGACATTTACGTAGTTGCAGCCCTGCAATTTTTATATGTACTTTTACTAGTTCATTAATTTAGATGTCA
This sequence comes from Pyrochroa serraticornis, assembly GCA_905333025.2. Classification (NCBI taxonomy): domain Eukaryota; kingdom Metazoa; phylum Arthropoda; class Insecta; order Coleoptera; family Pyrochroidae; genus Pyrochroa; species Pyrochroa serraticornis. The sequence continues at coordinate 46,608,105 of HG995152.1, forward strand.
CTCTAAACAAGTGGAAAAGAGTGGAGTAGTCATTTTTTCTACCTTAAGACTATACTGCGAGTTCACAATAACTGAGAGTGACTCTTATTTCAGTATTTGGCGGGTTGCGGGGAATAACGTGGGAAGGGGTAGGAAAAGTCATAGGCAAATGGTGAAAGAAGGGGCAAAAGTTGAAAAATGGGGAAAAATTATCATTATCTGAAGCTGCCGCTGCTGCTGTTGCCCCTCACATTAATTGATGAGAAGCTCCAGCTACAAGAGAATTGGGAATTATCGAGAAAAAACTTTATGCTGCGCTACTGGTTAACCATGTGGGCGCAAGTGAGAGACCATCTAGATTTGTTTGTTAAGATCGAAGTTATTCGGTGAACGCAAAAGTTGCTTTCGGATCCCTCCGTGTTTTTCCGATCGGTTGATCTAGGCGTGCTCCGTTGTGGACTAGTTCGGTTCTCCATTTTTTAGAGCGCAAACTTTAGTTTAAAAGCTTATAAAAAAATATAAAAAAATAGTGTTTTGATTTTAGGCATGGGTCACTCTCAGTATTTTCGATTCGTACTATAGACATAATTTTAGTGAGTAATTTTGGTCTAAGCCCAAGATCTCTATAACTTTCTTCAATCAAAGGCACTACCTTCACTGTCGTCAAACTTCACATTTTAATCATGTTGTCGACTGGGTATCGAGTTGGGATACACCATCATCTTTCAGGTAGCCCAAACTGGTGTGCAAATATTCGAATTTTTTTGTTATCGACTGGTTATAGCTTTGTCCATTAATTTAGATGTCACTGTAAACAAGTGGAGAATAGTGAAGTGGTCACTATAACCTCGACCTAGACTAGACATAATTTTAGTGAGTATTTTTGGTCTAAGCCCAAGATGTCAATAAATTTATTCAATCAAGGGCACTACCTTCACTGTCACTTCAAACTTCACATTTTAATCATGTTGTCGACTGGGTATCGAGTTAGGATACAACATCATCTTTCAGGTAGCCCAAACTGGTGTGCAAATATTCGAATTTTTTTGTTATCGACTGGTTATAGCTTTGTCCATTAATTTAGATGTCACTGTAAACAAGTGGAGAATAGTGAAGTAGTCACTATAACCTCTACCTGGACTAGACATAATTTTAGTGAGTATTTTTGGTCTAAGCCCAAGATGTCAATAACTTTATTCAATCAAGGGCACTACCTTCACTGTCACTTCAAGCTTCACATTTTAATCATGTTGTCGACTGGGTATCGAGTTAGGATACAACATCATCTTTCAGGTAGCCCAAACTGGTGTGCAAATATTCGAATTTTTTTGTTATCGACTGGTTATAGCTTTGTCCATTAATTTAGATGTCACTGTAAACAAGTGGAGAACAGTGAAGTAGTCACTATAACCTCTACCTGGACTAGACATAATTTTAGTGAGTATTTTTGGTCTAAGCCCAAGATGTCAATAACTTTATTCAATCAAGGGCACTACCTTCACTGTCACTTCAAGCTTCACATTTTAATCATGTTGTCGACTGGGTATCGAGTTAGGATACAACATCATCTTTCAGGTAGCCCAAACTGGTGTGCAAATATTCGAATTTTTTTGTTATCGACTGGCTATAGCTTTGTCCATTAATTTAGATGTCACTGTAAACAAGTGGAGAACAGTGAAGTAGTCACTATAACCTCTACCTAGACTAGACATAATTTTAGTGAGTATTTTTGGTCTAAGCCCAAGATGTCAATAACTTTATTCAATCAAGGGCACTACCTTCACTGTCACTTCAAACTTCACATTTTAATCATGTTGTCGACTGGGTATCGAGTTGGGATACACCATCATCTTTCAGGTAGCCCAAACTGGTGTGCAAATATTCGAATTTTTTTGTTATCGACTGGTTATAGCTTTGTCCATTAATTTAGATGTCACTGTAAACAAGTGGAGAATAGTGAAGTAGTCACTATAACCTCTACCTAGACTAGACATAATTTTAGTGAGTATTTTTGGTCTAAGCCCAAGATCTCTATAACTTTATTCAATCAAGGGCACTACCTTCACTGTCACTTCAAACTTCACATTTTAATCATGTTGTCGACTGGGTATCGAGTTAGGATACAACATCATCTTTCAGGTAGCCCAAACTGGTGTGCAAATATTCGAATTTTTTTGTTATCGACTGGTTATAGCTTTGTCCATTAATTTAGATGTCACTGTAAACAAGTGGAGAACAGTGAAGTAGTCACTATAACCTCTACCTAGACTAGACATAATTTTAGTGAGTATTTTTGGTCTAAGCCCAAGATGTCAATAACTTTATTCAATCAAGGGCACTACCTTCACTGTCACTTCAAGCTTCACATTTTAATCATGTTGTCGACTGGGTATCGAGTTAGGATACAACATCATCTTTCAGGTAGCCCAAACTGGTGTGCAAATATTCGAATTTTTTTGTTATCGACTGGCTATAGCTTTGTCCATTAATTTAGATGTCACTGTAAACAAGTGGAGAACAGTGAAGTAGTCACTATAACCTCTACCTAGACTAGACATAATTTTAGTGAGTATTTTTGGTCTAAGCCCAAGATGTCAATAACTTTATTCAATCAAGGGCACTACCTTCACTGTCACTTCAAACTTCACATTTTAATCATGTTGTCGACTGGGTATCGAGTTGGGATACACCATCATCTTTCAGGTAGCCCAAACTGGTGTGCAAATATTCGAATTTTTTTGTTATCGACTGGTTATAGCTTTGTCCATTAATTTAGATGTCACTGTAAACAAGTGGAGAATAGTGAAGTAGTCACTATAACCTCTACCTAGACTAGACATAATTTTAGTGAGTATTTTTGGTCTAAGCCCAAGATCTCTATAACTTTATTCAATCAAGGGCACTACCTTCACTGTCACTTCAAACTTCACATTTTAATCATGTTGTCGACTGGGTATCGAGTTAGGATACAACATCATCTTTCAGGTAGCCCAAACTGGTGTGCAAATATTCGAATTTTTTTGTTATCGACTGGTTATAGCTTTGTCCATTAATTTAGATGTCACTGTAAACAAGTGGAGAACAGTGAAGTAGTCACTATAACCTCTACCTAGACTAGACATAATTTTAGTGAGTATTTTTGGTCTAAGCCCAAGATGTCAATAACTTTATTCAATCAAGGGCACTACCTTCACTGTCACTTCAAACTTCACATTTTAATCATGTTGTCGACTGGGTATCGAGTTGGGATACACCATCATCTTTCAGGTAGCCCAAACTGGTGTGCAAATATTCGAATTTTTTTGTTATCGACTGGTTATAGCTTTGTCCATTAATTTAGATGTCACTGTAAACAAGTGGAGAATAGTGAAGTAGTCACTATAACCTCTACCTAGACTAGACATAATTTTAGTGAGTATTTTTGGTCTAAGCCCAAGATCTCTATAACTTTATTCAATCAAGGGCACTACCTTCACTGTCACTTCAAACTTCACATTTTAATCATGTTGTCGACTGGGTATCGAGTTAGGATACAACATCATCTTTCAGGTAGCCCAAACTGGTGTGCAAATATTCGAATTTTTTTGTTATCGACTGGTTATAGCTTTGTCCATTAATTTAGATGTCACTGTAAACAAGTGGAGAACAGTGAAGTAGTCACTATAACCTCTACCTAGACTAGACATAATTTTAGTGAGTATTTTTGGTCTAAGCCCAAGATGTCAATAACTTTATTCAATCAAGGGCACTACCTTCACTGTCACTTCAAACTTCACATTTTAATCATGTTGTCGACTGGGTATCGAGTTAGGATACAACATCATCTTTCAGGTAGCCCAAACTGGTGTGCAAATATTCGAATTTTTTTGTTATCGACTGGTTATAGCTTTGTCCATTAATTTAGATGTCACTGTAAACAAGTGGAGAACAGTGAAGTAGTCACTATAACCTCTACCTAGACTAGACATAATTTTAGTGAGTATTTTTGGTCTAAGCCCAAGATGTCAATAACTTTATTCAATCAAGGGCACTACCTTCACTGTCACTTCAAACTTCACATTTTAATCATGTTGTCGACTGGGTATCGAGTTAGGATACAACATCATCTTTCAGGTAGCCCAAACTGGTGTGCAAATATTCGAATTTTTTTGTTATCGACTGGTTATAGCTTTGTCCATTAATTTAGATGTCACTGTAAACAAGTGGAGAACAGTGAAGTAGTCACTATAACCTCTACCTAGACTAGACATAATTTTAGTGAGTATTTTTGGTCTAAGCCCAAGATGTCAATAACTTTATTCAATCAAGGGCACTACCTTCACTGTCACTTCAAACTTCACATTTTAATCATGTTGTCGACTGGGTATCGAGTTGGGATACACCATCATCTTTCAGGTAGCCCAAACTGGTGTGCAAATATTCGAATTTTTTTGTTATCGACTGGTTATAGCTTTGTCCATTAATTTAGATGTCACTGTAAACAAGTGGAGAAGAGTGAAGTGGTCACTATAACCTCTACCTAGACTAGACATAATTTTAGTGAGTATTTTTGGTCTAAGCCCAAGATGTCAATAACTTTATTCAATCAAGGGCACTACCTTCACTGTCACTTCAAACTTCACATTTTAATCATGTTGTCGACTGGGTATCGAGTTGGGATACACCATCATCTTTCAGGTAGCCCAAACTGGTGTGCAAATATTCGAATTTTTTTGTTATCGACTGGTTATAGCTTTGTCCATTAATTTAGATGTCACTGTAAACAAGTGGAGAATAGTGAAGTGGTCACTATAACCTCTACCTAGACTAGACATAATTTTAGTGAGTATTTTTGGTCTAAGCCCAAGATGTCAATAACTTTCTTCAATCAAGGGCACTACCTTCACTGTCACTTCAAACTTCACATTTTAATCATGTTGTCGACTGGGTATCGAGTTGGGATACACCACTATCTTTCAGGTAGTCCAAACTGGTGTGCTAATATGCAAATTTATTTAGACAAGAGACGTTGTTCCATATTTTTGACTAACCTGTAGAATTTCTTGAATAAAAGTCTCCATACCACTAATCCTCTTACATAGAGAACCTCAATTCTTATTCGCCAGTCTTTAATAAGCCCTTAGAAATTTAAAAGTATACCTCACAAGAGCGGGAAAACTCACCTTAGACCCGGTCCTCAAGGAAAAATAGGAGTAATGCTTAATGGAAGCAAAAAAAAAGAGGTTAATTGTGTTGTTCTTAACGATTTATTCGGTTTTCTCGCAGTCACCCTCGCTCATTTTTTTGGGTTTTTGAAGTTTAGTAGTTGCGTCATTTTTATAATTTTCTACATTTTCATAATGATAACTTTTCGTGTGACGTTATTGTTAGCATTCAACTTAAAACGTGACGGTTTTGATAAAAGTCCAAAAGGTAAACGAAAAGCACAAAGTCGATCATCTTCGAAAGAAAGTCGTTCAAGTTCGAAAAATAAAAAAAATAAACCGCTCAAACCCACACAGTCCAAAGTTCAAGATGAAACTTCAAGATTTATAATTAATGTAGAGAAACCAACAAATTATCTTCGTGTACAATACGAACTGATCCCAGGTAAATTTAAATATTGGATAGACATCTTGTGTTGGGGACCAGTAGCAAAAGTAAGTTCAACTAGTTAATGTGCCTAATTAATTGTAAATTTCAGATTTTCACGTCTGATGGCACAAAATGTGTCAAAACATTGATTAAAGAAAATGTAGTTTGGGTCCCCGTATTTTTGGAACATTATATCTACAAGTTGGGTACAGAAGATATTCTTGCGCTACTGAACCATGTCGTTTCTTTTGAATTTTTCACAACCAAAAGTAAATTAGGAACTAAGTAAGAATCGTCGTAATAAATTTTTGAAAATGACCAAAAACTTTAGTGCAAAATCCGAAAAGTGTCGAACTTTTTACTCGAAAATTCAAAACGATGATAAGTTGGAAGATTTCGAAGAAGTTTACACAGAAAATCCTAACAATAGCGAAAAAGAGGATAGTCATCAGAAACTTACACAGTTCATGACTGATATTTTGTTGGAATGTATCAATAATCCTTATAGCAGCAACGAAGTAGTTACATGGATCCACAATAGGAGTATTAAGACACTTTGTTTGGTTTGCATTAAAATTTTTGATTTTAGACAAGTTACATGTTTATACGGTACAACAAATAGTGGCGAACGGTGCGGTGGAATTTCGAAACTATTTCAGCTCTTCTGTTGAAAATAAAAAAAACAAGAAAAATAAAAAGAAAAAAGCAAAAACTTTTATTCAGATTCCGGCAGAAATCTTCTTCACTGATCCCGATTTAGCGACTTACAAATTAAACCAAATCGATCCTGAAATCGCTGCAGCAAATATCTTAGTCAGTACAGTAAATTTGCTTTCAGTGCACCAAAAATTCGAATTGAACCCTTTTATAATGAAATTTCTGAAAATCAGTAATTTGCCCTACGAAATTTTGTTGCAAAACGGGTAATTATCCAGTGAAAGTAATTACGTTGTTAATAACTAAAAAATTAGATTCACCAGTGTTTATGCTTCTTGCACAATTTCTGAATTGTTCAAATTTCAATCGCCACCTAAACCACTCAGTGAGACAATAAAATTAACCGATTCTCACCTAGTAATTACCCAAAATCTTCCAAAAACTCGATTTATAGAAATTTTTAAAACCCACAACATTATTGTTGAAGTACGGTCCGCTTCTTAGTTTTAATTGTTGGACTTATTCAGTTCTTGCAGTTATGTGCTGTTAAAGAAGTTTCAATAAATCAAACAGATTCGAAAAAATCGAAGAAAAAGGAGAAGAAAAAAAATAAAAAATCTAAGAAATCCAAAAAAGGGTCGAAAAAGAAAGAAAAAAATTTAAATGATGGCGGAAACGAAGTAGAAGTTATCGCTACAGTTAGTTACGATTTAAGTTCGTTAATGAACAATATTTGGATTTTTAAAGAAAAAGGGCAATGTCACAACCCTAACGTAATGTTGTGCCAAAAACGCATCTACCACAAGGCCGAATTCGTTGATCGTTTAACAGTTAACGAAATTAATGTAATCATCGATGTTCAACGTATGAACAAATCTCCTTTAACTGAAGAACTTTTACTTAGCAAAGGAACAACCCTTAAACTAGAATGCCACTTTTTGGCACCCCAATATCCGGCTTTCTACAAGCAAAATAACGCGATCAACTTCAAACGTCTTCTTCTAATAATATTCAATAAAGGAGTAGCGAAAGTTTTACTCAACGAAATCTTATTACATAATCAAATAATTAGAGGTCCTGACGTTCTAGGACCAAGTTTATTATTTAGACAAATTCGCACAATTGAATTTAATTTAGAAATGACTGGTACTGACGTTTTGACAGGTTTCACGATTGATAGTGGAGACAGATACATTTTCTTTATTGAAGGTTTAGCTGATGGATTTATTTTGTCTTTGTTCCATCATATTCGTGAATTTAATCCATGCACAGCCAAAATTTTTTTCAATTCGGATTACGTTTTCGAATGCAGACTCTACAATCTTTTAATATGGATAGGAGGACTTTACAATATTTGCGTAAAAATGCCGCTACAAGAAATTTTTGATAAACAAGACATTTATGTAGAAGGAAACGCCCCCTGTATGTGTTGGAGGGTACTTTGAGTGCCACGTTATTGAAGTGTTTTGTAACATGAAATTATTTTAGGCAGTCAAGAAACTGAATTTACTTTTAAATTCTACCAAATTTTCCAACATTCTACATTATGATTTGCTACCAACAGTGTCTGAATTGATAAGTTTTGGAATAGAATTTGGTCTTCAGTTAAGATACAGATTCAAGGAGGAAGAAGAGCATTACTCGCTGAAACCACGACATAGCACATTTTGTAGTCGAACTGGAATCAGTCCTGTCCCTTCCACCACAGATTTGTTTGGCAATGTGCAGAAGTTGTAGAAATGTTCCGTAATAATTAAATTTTGTGTAACGCAATATCAATATATAGCTATATTGTCTCATAATAATGATGTTAAATAGATATTCTATATATTCCTATATTCTTCAGATCGTACGCCTGTAATGCTAAGTTTAAGCTCTCAAGTGGTAAATATATCAACTATACCAACACTAATCACAGGTGCAATAAATTGGGACAACTTGAGGACTTTCATCGATGATTACATAAACATGAGAATTAAAGAATTAAAGCAATCCAGTATTTTACCTCCCTGATTCAAGAAGCAGCATGCAGCCGCAAAGCAAAGATCACGAAGGAATGATGACAGAATAATCTACAACAGACTCAAACGTAAACTGCACAACGCTCTAGCAGAGGGAAAAGTACGACCTTTGAACAGTAGATGATATCCCCCAGTAAAGATGGTTAGGCAATTTGAAAAATCACAAAAAAATTAAAACGACCCCAAATATCTCGTAAGGAAAGTGTTGGGTTAGAAGTGACAGGAAAAAGCCACAAATTTTGCGAAATACCGCACAAAAGTATTTACTAAAAGTAATGTAATTGAAAACCTTCTAAAAGTACCTTGCCAGATGCCACTCCCAGTTAAGCCTTTCTCTCCCAAAAAAGTAGCACGGGAAATTAAAATTTTAAATCAATATAAAGCACCTGGATACGATCTTGTAACAGGGAAAATACTGCAACACTTACCGAGAATGGCAACCATCTACAATAGATGATTGGACTATCGTATTTTCCAATGGTGCCGAAATTTGCCCAAATTATAATAGAAAACCAATCAAGGAAATTAGTTCGTACCGTCCCATTAGTCTGCTACCTATCCCCTCAAAGATATTTGAAAAACTTTTACTAAATAGAATCAGAAGTTACCCAGAATTACAAGAACTTAGACCTGACTAGCAGTTTGGATTTAGAGAAAACCATTCTAATATCCAACAAGAATCGTTAGCAAGATAATAGAAGCCTAGAAGAAAAAACGTTTTGTGCAGCAGTATTTTTAGACATTGCCCAAACCTTTGACACGGCTGTTTTGCTGAACTTTTATAAAAATAAAAATTAAATTTCCAAGTCAATACTATCTCATCTTTAAGTCGTACATGTCTGAAGATATTTTCAAACTAAAGATTCCTATTCAAATTGCCAAATAATAAAATTTGGAGTACCACAAGGTAGCGTATTAGGCCCATTATTGTATTTGAAGATCCTACCAACAAAAAATCGCATCACAATAGCAACGTTCGCGGACGATACAGCCCTAATAGCGATATACGATAATCCAGCAGTAGGATCCCAGCAACTCCCACATCATCTGGACCTATTAGAAGATCGGTTCGATGCATGGAAAATAAAAATTAATGGGACAAAATCTGTGCAGATCACATTCACAACTAAACATACAAATTGTTTACCAGTTACCGTCAATAACTAACAAATCACAGTCCATACCGAAGTGAAGTGTTTAGATCTACACCTAGACCAGAAATTTATACGGCAGAAACGACAACAATTGGACCTTAACACACGCAAGATGCCATGCCTTCTAGGTCCTTGGATGTAGGTGTATCATAAAGCCAATTCGGATATATGGCATAGAATTGTGAGGGTGTACTGAACCATCAAACTGCAAAATAATCCAAAGGTTCCAATCAAAGATGGTTCGCCTTGGTATGTGTTAAACTTCACTCTACACAATGATCTGCAAATTCCATTGGTGATAGAAGAAATTTATGCGTGGCTGAAATGCAATCCCTCAAATGTCCATAGAAAACCTGCAGAACTCAAAGAACTTACAATATAAATATTTATTGATTACAGAGAGTTGTCACTGGACGATCGTTATCAAGTCCATCAACTTACAATCAATTTAGTGGAAGAGTAGAATGTAAATGTGCAATAAATTCATTAAAAAAAATTGATATTGGCCTTAAACTAAATGGTTCAATTGTGTAAAACAAAAATTGTTGTTTATTGACTCTTGGAAAGATTTACCCAAATTAAAAAAATCTGTAAGCACTAAACTTAACTGTTACTCAGCAAAAGATTGAGGAACACTTTGACACTTTTTAAAATTTTAGAAATTAAAATAAAGGCGTTTAAAAATTACAAAAATATATATCAAACAACGGCCTCAAGAACTTAAAATTAACAAAACAATAGAAGAAATATATTTAGTAAATAGACTAAACATGGTGTTGATTGCAGAATTTTGAATTAAGACCTGCGCATGAACATAGCGAGTCTATTGACTTTGATTTGCAACATACAAAAATCTAAACAATTTTTATCATAGATATGGCAACAATTTGAAAGTAATCAACACGGTTCTACACTTAGGAAATGTCTTCGAGGGGAAATTTACTTAACATCTAACAATTTAATTACTTAGCTACTTGGAACTACTTATTAAAATTCGTTTCGAAAGTTATTTCCACGAACTAATAATTAATTATAATGCTTTTTAAAAATGATCCTGGAAGTATATAATTGGAATTGTTAAGCTACTTAAGGCGGAGGCGCTGGGAGAATTTTTGATAAAACGTGTAGCAATCATTGTGGATAACAGTGCATGTTGGAACCTTCATTGACAAAGTTTCTCAACTATTTACGAGGATAAGCAAGAGTTACAGTTGAATCAGTTGGTGAATGGGCTGTGTTCAAGGATTAATTAATTTCTGGAGAGGGAATACCGGGTTTCCTTATTAAAGTAGAACGAAGCTCAACATTAGCATGTGCATAATTACAATTGAAAGAAAATCACCCAAAAATCCGCACCTTTCGGAGGTTATTATTATTATATTGTAAATGTAGTTTAATATTATTCCAACGCTCGTAAATTACCAAAGAAGCTTTGACGTGGGCTCTCGCAGCACTTTGCGTCAATCCCTCCAGCTTTTTAATTTTTTTTTAACACGTGAATTCTTCTCAGATTATTGCCAATTTAAGTCTAAATTATTGTAATTGTCATCTTGGTGAAAATGGCTATTGCAGAATCATAACTTGTTGAAAATCTCAATGAAAGTAATATAAATTAAAATTAAAAGTGTTAACACTTAAAAGTCAAATAAGGAGAAGTGTTACATATAATAATGCAATCTGCAGATATTGGTGAACAATTAACAGTCATCTTGAACGAATTTAAATTTATGTTCTCGCAGCTGATACACCAAAACAGCATGATCCTCAATTTGCTAACAGCGGTCATGGGAAAAATTTACTCTTCGCGGCCATAATAAGAATTGCAACATGGACTTCTGAATCACAGACAGGAGGGGGAACAATAATCGTTCGTTCAGCGATATCCCATCACGAGGAACTCAAAATTACAAACAAAGTACAAGAAACAACTATTGAAGTGCGTCATCATGAGGATTCAAACCCTCCGCCATGTATAGTCGGCCACAGCACACAATTTCATCTAAATAATACAAAAACTCCTTCCAGACATGGAATGCACAGAACTTAGCTACTTAGGACTAGTTATTAAGGTTCATTGTCGACAAGAAGTAGTGTTCGTAAGAGCACTGAACGCTTTATTGAAAAAAATCGAAATATTTACAACGCTAGCTACAATCTAACAAAAGCAAAATAAATTATTAAAATACATTGATCATTCCAAATCCTCTAATGTGAAAGAAAAATAACGTAGCATTACTTATATGTAGTATTTCAGATTCACATTGGCAGTGCATTTACTTTTCTTACACACAATTATAATCTAAAAGTAATTTTTTCTAATATAGTCAAGCCTTTGAACATTTATTTTAAATTCTGTTTAACTATTTTATCATAATGGTACGGTCAGTTCTCATACATTTATTTAACATTTATAGGTAGGTATATGGAAATCACTTCAGTTTCGTACCCAAAAACATTTTGATTTATTACCTTTCGTAAACTTAACGTTGGGTCTGTTCTTTGGTTTAAAGTGACGTTTAATTGATGTGTCTACGTTTTTAGAATTAAAAGAAAATGAACGTTTTGGAAATTTATTGTCTAAATTAATTGTGCAATAAATGATTGAACGTTTCGATACATCAATTAATTTCTGATAATGTGAAGCATTTCAGTGCCCAACACTTAATTAATTTGTTATAAACTACATAAAAGCAATTAAAGAAACCTATCTAGACTAAAATTATTGTTATATTAGATTTTATTATCTAACATTTATAAACATTTACTGTCAAAAATATGAACATTTATACACATCCACACTTATGTACAAATTTTAGAAATTAAATATGAAAGCAGCTCGTTCTAAACATCACACGACACTATAAATGTTTTGCTGGTTGGAGAAGGTTTCAAAAACTGACAAGCAAGTTACAAGATTTTGCCAACAGCAGTTGCTTGATAGTGGCTCGAACAACGTTTAATATAATGGAATGTAATAAGTTTAAGGACACTACTCAGGATTTCTTTGATATAAATAGAGAAAATATTTTAGAATTCAGTCATATAACAATTTTGCATCGATAAATGCTTTAAAATAATTTCGATTAGAAGGCAATACAGTTTTTTAATAAACATGTAGGTATAAATTTCTCAACTGCAATTTTCAACATTTATTTATTATATTTATATTTGATAGAACACGATCGTAAACATTCATTATATTAACTGAAATGCTTCAAATTTGTGTACTTACGAGTATAGCTATTTGGGGTCAATCAACTTAATAAATACAAGAATCCTAAAAAGACAAAAATATTCGAAATGACTATTTGTTATAGTATATACAACAATGAAAGTAAACACACCGTTTATTTACAAATGTAAACAGATGATAAAATTAGTTTTGTGATTATTGGTGCGAACATTATTTGATTATGAAATATTCAAAAAACGTAGAATTTCTGTCATGATATTTTTTTTATTGAAGTCATTATAAAGAGTCGCAAACAATTCAAAATAAACGACGGTACTCTGTAAAGAAAAACAAACAAAAAAAATTATTCTCGAGCAACTCTTTACAAGACGATTCACATTATTTTGTTAAGTTTTTACAACTTTATGGCTAAAACAAAAGGGCACCATTAAAGCAACAACCATTTGGCGGCCAAAACCATTATTAGATGGGGGGCGAAACTTAAAGATGTACCTCCATTTGCACGGATATCGCCGTCAGTGAGGAAGGGTGCATCGATGACGTGGATAATGCCATTAGTACATGCCACATTTGGCCGGTACACGGGAATCCTCTCCCCTTTCCAGTGTATGACGAAAGCTGGGGAAAATCAAAACGTGTAGCAAAAAACTCATCCACCCTACAGCAATTTATTCGGTATCGATCTAGTTGGCCGGACAATAATTTTACTGAGCATTTATTCACTCGTGTTGATGATCGCGCAATATTAAGTGCACAGATATATTGAGATTACAATTATTAATATTGTGGTTGAGTGTACAATATTAAGAATTACCTGTTAGTTGTTAGAAATTGTTCGGGCATCAAAATCACTACAATTCTCTTTAAAATGTTAAAATTTTAGGAGGGAAATAGCAAATAACCCATTACTAGTCTCATTGTGCATGCAGTGGCGTATTAAGTCAATTTTGCGCCCGAAGCCCAGAAAAATTAGATCCCTTTGGTTAGGAATTTAATTTTTAAATCAAACACCAAATAATCCGAAAAATTTCATGCTCTGTTAAAGGTTTGACCGGAAGGTTTCAGCTATAATGCGCCACTGTGTGCATTTGTCAACACGCAATCAAAAACGCACGTCTCTATGCGATTTACTAAATACTCAGCACATTGTTACGTAGTGCCGTATGTAGAGAACTTTTCCTAAGCAAGTTAAAGCCAGAAAGATTTTTTTCAATTACGTGTCCTGTCTCTTCGGCAACTTCTACAATTCTTCGTTAACATCCCGTTTCCAGTGGTTCATGAAAAAAATGTCCGGTAGCTCACGAAGAGTCGATAAAATAATGAAATCAAAATTAGTAGTCGATTTTTGCGGTTCGAGTCCATTTCAGGTTAACCGTCGAATTAACGTTGTGCAACCGGATATTGTCGATATATAAATTTCGTTTAAACGCCGCTGCGAGTTGATACACAATGGTGTGTGATTGTGTGCGTGTGTGCTTTAGTATGTAAAACTACTCGTGTACTCCCCCTGCCCCCAAATGAACTTTGCAATTTAGCGTGTCGCAGTGCAGTTGGATTTAGATTTTGAGATAACCTCAGTTGCAGTTTTCGTGAGATGAATAATCAAAAAGTCAGTAGACAGCAACGAAACGGATGGCCTCGTATAACTAAGATAAGCGATAGCAAAAGCGTTTTGGGATAGTGAAGTTTGCATAAATTCAAGCAATAAGAAGAAAAACTGCAATTGAGGTACTACACGAACAGAAGCGCACGTATTCGGGAACTTTTCAAGCCGATTAAATTAGCGCGACAATAAACTTACTTGTATTACTTGTGTTAACCGAAGGACCATCTAAGTGAATTAAAGTTAATTAAACGATAAAAAGAAAGAAAAAAGCTATAAAACAACACGAAAGCTAACTCACTATGATCGGCGAGTTCTTCGACGAAAATACGCAATTCTCCTCTAACAGTCGGTAGTTGAACTTCTCTTCTAGGGCCGAAATTGTTCGAAATTGTACTGTCGACCGTCAGTTGCTTAATCCGTTCCATAGTGTAGGGTTCATCTGATATGACTAAGTGACGCTCCAGGATGGTTTGCGCCTGAATTAAAAAAAATTAAAATTGCTGCAGATAATTGGAAATTTCCATTGTAATCAAATTAAGTGTGCCGCTTTGTAAATCGAATTACTTTTCCAAATAAGTTAATAACTTGGATTTACGCGTATTGTTGGTTGCGGGCAACAAGGCGCGCTCAACACTAGATGCGTTTTGTGCAGTTCAAGATAGAGAGCGGCAAAACATTTTTATTGATTACTTTCTAATTTTACTAACATGATATCGGATGAAGTCGGGCATGAATATTTTTTTAACAGCGGAAGGATGATCGACTCTGGCTTCTTCCCACGCACGGTCTCTCGGCACGAAATACGTAAACTTCTTCGTAGTGTCGTTGAGTTGAGTATTGAATGCCGAGCGTTGTCCTAAAAAGTACGTGCCGCTGCGAAAAAACAAACAATTACTTCAAGTAATTTGCAATTAAGATTCATAGAGAAAATGTAGTCGGCGACATTTAAGGATGATACTAAAATTTTATAGTCGACAACTGAGATCCATTTATCATCCCTTAACGAAACATTGTTGTCGAACTCACTTCAACATTGGATCCATCCGCAATTTGTCAAAGACGGTGGTATAGGGGACGCCCAGGACTCGATCAATTATGTGGATTATGCCGTTTGTAGCTGCAAGGTCTGGTTGAATAACTGTAGCATTGACGCCGCCACCCTCCACGGTTACGGTCCGGTTAGGGCCAGATGTCACAACGTTGAAATAAAGATTCTTGCGGGGATCCATCGTGGGGACCTTTTCAACAAAACGTAACAACATTAAATCCGCCACCACGGTATTGGATAACGCGTCATATAAACAACGCGATTAAGGTTTTATGATAGTTAGCTGACACTATCGATTGCGGCGAAATAGTTCCAATAGCTGGCGCTATAATAAAGTTACAACTGTATGAGTTTTGCAAATTTTTTCAATTCAATTCTAGCAAACCAGGTAACGGTATCTTAAAAACTTTTCCTCAAAGACAACAATTGAATAAAGGAATTCGTAAAGTGTTACAACTTAATTGCAAACAAATAAATTTTGGTACTGCATCGAAAAAATTGTATAACGTCTTCAACTTTCGTTTCGCGAACCGAATTGTGTCTCTTAAAATGCTCGCTAGCAACTAGCACCATTTTCGAAATTTTGTACCTAACAATTTGGTTTGTAAAAAAGTTCTAAAGTATCTTGAATAGTCACAACTTTGTTTTAGATTACATGTCAACATCAATTTGAACCTCAAGTGTTTTTGATTTCATGATTATTATTCTAACAATTTGATATAATTTTGAGAACTCCAACAATATGACACTGTCGCCACCTAGCGAGCAAAAACACAATTTCTATCACGTTTCCGCGGTGGCGCCATCTGGATTTCACTACACTGATACAAGTTTCGTAAATGTAACAATTTGGTTTGTACTCAAGTTAGTACTGTTGTTTAGAATATTAAATTAGTAGATCGTAAATAAATGAAAAATACAAATTATGAGATATCATTTTGTGTTGCAGAATGTGTTGAATTGTCGCGACAATGTATTTAGACACCTTTTATCATCCAGTTCGACCTCAGGAGTGTATTTAAGCGTTTATTTAAATTTTAGTACAATTTTAAAACCCTGTCAATGAGGAATTATCGCCATCTAGCGAGTAGAAACGCAACTTTTATCCTTGTTCAGTGGCGGGGTCTGGATTTCACTATACTGATACAAGTTTCGTAAATGTAACAATTTGGTTTGTACTCAAGTTAGTGCTGTTGTTTAGAATATTAGTGGATCGTAAATAAATGAAAAATAAAAATTATGAGATATCATTTTGTGTTGCAGAATGTGTTGAATTGTCGCGACAATGTATTTAGACACCTTTATCATTCAGTTCGACCTCAGGAGTGTATTTAGGAGTTTATTGAAATTTTAGTACAATTTTAAAACCTTATCAATGAGGAATTATCGCCATCTAGCGAGTAGAAACGCAACTTTTATCCCTGTTCAGTAGCGGGGTCTGGATTTCACTATACTGATACAAGTTTCATAAATGTAAAAATTTGGTTTGTACTCAAGTTAGTGCTGTTGTTTAGAATATTGGTAGATAGTAAATAAATGAAAAATAAAAATTATGAGATATCATTTTGTGTTGCAAAATATGTTGAATTGTCGCGACAATGTATTTAAACACGCTTATCATCCAGTTCGACCTCAAGAGTGTATTTTAGAGTTTATTTAAAATTTAGTACAATTTTAAAACCCTATCAATGAGGAATTATCGCCATCTAGCGAGTAGAAATGCAACTTTTATCCCTGTTCAGTGGCGGGGTCTGGATTTCACTATACTGATACAAGTTTCGTAAATGTAACAATTTGGCTTCTACTCAAGTTAGTGCTGTTGTTTAGAATATTAGTGGATCGTAAATAAATGAAAAATAAAAATTATGAGATATCATTTTGTGTTGCAGAATGTGTTGAATAGTCGCGACAATGTATTTAGACACCTTTATCATCAAGTTTGACCTCAGGAGTGTATTTAGGAGTTTATTTAAATTTTAGTACAATTTTAAAACCCTATCAATGAGGAATTATCGCCATCTAGCGAGTAGAAACGCAACTTTTATCCCTGTTCAGTGGCGGGGTCTGAATTTCAATATACTGATACAAGTTTCGTAAATGTAACAATTTGGTTTGTACTCAAGTTAGTGCTGTTGTTTAGAATATTAGTGGATCGTAAATAAATGAAAAATAAAAATTATGAGATATCATTTTGTGTTGCAGAATGCGTTGAATTGTCGCGACAATGTATTTGGCCACGCTTATCATCCAGTTCGACCTCAAGAGTGTATTTCAGAGTTTATTTAAAATTTAGTACAATTTTAAAACCCTATCAATGAGGAATTATCGCCATCTAGCGAGTAGAAATGCAACTTTTATCCCTGTTCAGTGGCGGGGTCTGGATTTCACTATACTGATACAAGTTTCGTAAATGTAACAATTTGGCTTCTACTCAAGTTAGTGCTGTTGTTTAGAATATTAGTGGATCGTAAATAAATGAAAAATAAAAATTATGAGATATCATTTTGTGTTGCAGAATGTGTTGAATAGTCGCGACAATGTATTTAGACACCTTTATCATCAAGTTTGACCTCAGGAGTGTATTTAGGAGTTTATTTAAATTTTAGTACAATTTCAAAACCCTATCAATGAGGAATTATCGCCATCTAGCGAGTAGAAATGCAACTTTTATGCCTGTTCAGTGGCGGGGTCTGGATTTGACTATACAGATACAAGTTTCGTAAATGTAACAATTTGGTTTGAACTCAAGTTAGTGCTGTTGTTCAGAATATTGGTAGATCGTAAATAAATGAAAAATAAAAATTATGAGATATCATTTTGTGTTGCAGAATGTGTTGAATTGTCGCGACAATGTATTTAGACACCTTTACCATCAAGTTTGACTTCAGGAGTGTATTTAGGAGTTTATTTAAATTTTAGTACAATTTTAAAACCCTATCATTGAGGAATTATCGCCATCTAGCGAGTAGAAACGCAACTTTTATCCCTGTTCAGTGGCGGGGTCTGGATTTCACTATACTGATACAAGTTTCGTAAATGTAAAAATTTGGTTTGTACTCAAGTTAGTGCTGTTGTTTAGAATATTGGTAGATCGTAAATAAATGAAAAATAAAAATTATGAGATATCATTTTCTGTTGCAGAATGTGTTGAATAGTCGCGACAATGTATTTAGACACCTTTATCATCCAGTTCGACCTCAGGAGTGTATTTAAGAGTTTATTTAAATTTTAGTACAATTTTAAAACCCTATCAATGAGAAATTATCGCCATCTAGTAAGTAGAAATGCAACTTTTATCCCTGTTCAGTGGCGGGGTCTGGATTTCACTATACTGATACAAGTTTCGTAAATGTAACAATTTGGTTTGTACTCAAGTTAGTGCTGTTGTTTAGAATATTGGTAGATCGTAAATAAATGAAAAATAAAAATTATGAGATATCATTTTGTGTTGCAGAATGTGTTGAATTGTCACGATAATGTATTTAGACATCAAGTTCGACCTTAGGAGTGTATTTAGGAGTTTATTTAAATTTTAGTACAATTTTAAAACGCTATCAAGATGGAATTATCGCCATCTAGCGAGTAGAAATGCAACTTTCATCCCTGTTCAGTGGCGGGGTCTGGATTTCACTATACTGATACAAGTTTCGTAAATGTAACAATTTGGCTTCCACTCAAGTTAGTGCTGTTGTTTAGAATATTAGTGGATCGTAAATAAATGAAAAATAAAAATTATGAGATATCATTTTGTGTTGCAGAATGTGTTGAATAGTCGCGACAATGTATTTAGACACCTTTATCATCAAGTTTGACCTCAGGAGTGTATTTAGGAGTTTATTTAAATTTTAGTACAATTTTAAAACCCTATCATTGAGGAATTATCGCCATCTAGCGAGTAGAAACGCAACTTTTATCCCTGTTCAGTGGCGGGGTCTGGATTTCACTATACTGATACAAGTTTCGTAAATGTAAAAATTTGGTTTGTACTCAAGTTAGTGCTGTTGTTTAGAATATTGGTAGATCGTAAATAAATGAAAAATAAAAATTATGAGATATCATTTTCTGTTGCAGAATGTGTTGAATAGTCGCGACAATGTATTTAGACACCTTTATCATCCAGTTCGACCTCAGGAGTGTATTTAAGAGTTTATTTAAATTTTAGTACAATTTTAAAACCCTATCAATGAGAAATTATCGCCATCTAGTAAGTAGAAATGCAACTTTTATCCCTGTTCAGTGGCGGGGTCTGGATTTCACTATACTGATACAAGTTTCGTAAATGTAAAAATTTGGTTTGTACTCAAGTTAGTGCTGTTGTTTAGAATATTGGTAGATCGTAAATAAATGAAAAATAAAAATTATGAGATATCATTTTCTGTTGCAGAATGTGTTGAATAGTCGCGACAATGTATTTAGACACCTTTATCATCCAGTTCGACCTCAGGAGTGTATTTAAGAGTTTATTTAAATTTTAGTACAATTTTAAAACCCTATCAATGAGAAATTATCGCCATCTAGTAAGTAGAAATGCAACTTTTATCCCTGTTCAGTGGCGGGGTCTGGATTTCACTATACTGATACAAGTTTCGTAAATGTAACAATTTGGTTTGTACTCAAGTTAGTGCTGTTGTTTAGAATATTGGTAGATCGTAAATAAATGAAAAATAAAAATTATGAGATATCATTTTGTGTTGCAGAATGTGTTGAATTGTCACGATAATGTATTTAGACATCAAGTTCGACCTTAGGAGTGTATTTAGGAGTTTATTTAAATTTTAGTACAATTTTAAAACGCTATCAAGATGGAATTATCGCCATCTAGCGAGTAGAAATGCAACTTTCATCCCTGTTCAGTGGCGGGGTCTGGATTTCACTATACTGATACAAGTTTCGTAAATGTAACAATTTGGCTTCCACTCAAGTTAGTGCTGTTGTTTAGAATATTAGTGGATCGTAAATAAATGAAAAATAAAATTTATGAGATATCATTTTGTGTTGCAGAATGTGTTGAATTGTCACGACAATGTATTTAGACATCAAGTTCGACCTTAGGAGTGTATTTAGGAGTTTATTTAAATTTTAGTACAATTTTAAAACGCTATCAAGATGGAATTATCGCCATCTAGCGAGTAGAAATGCAACTTTCATCCCTGTTCAGTGGCGGGGTCTGGATTTCACTATACTGATACAAGTTTCGTAAATGTAACAATTTGGCTTCTACTCAAGTTAGTGCTGTTGTTTAGAATATTAGTAGATCGTAAATAAATGAAAAATAAAAATTATGAGATATCATTTTGTGTTGCAGAATGTGTTGAATTGTCGCGACAATGTATTTAGACACCTTTACCATCAAGTTTGACCTCAGGAGTGTATTTAGGAGTTTATTTAAATTTTAGTACAATTTCAAAACCCTATCAATGAGGAATTATCGCCATCTAGCGAGTAGAAATGCAACTTTTATCCCTGTTCAGTGGCGGGGTCTGGATTTCACTATACAGATACAAGTTTCGTAAATGTAACAATTTGGCTTCCACTCAAGTTAGTGCTGTTGTTTAGAATATTAGTGGATCGTAAATAAATGAAAAATAAAAATTATGAGATATCATTTTGTGTTGCAGAATGTGTTGAATTGTCGCGACAATGTATTTAGACACCTTTACCATCAAGTTTGATTTCAGGAGTGTATTTAGGAGTTTATTTAAATTTTAGTACAATTTTAAAACCCTATCATTGAGGAATTATCGCCATCTAGCGAGTAGAAACGCAACTTTTATCCCTGTTCAGTGGCGGGGTCTGGATTTCACTATACTGATACAAGTTTCGTAAATGTAAAAATTTGGTTTGTACTCAAGTTAGTGCTGTTGTTTAGAATATTGGTAGATCGTAAATAAATGAAAAATAAAAATTATGAGATATCATTTTGTGTTGCAGAATGTGTTGAATTGTCACGACAATGTATTTAGACATCAAGTTCGACCTTAGGAGTGTATTTAGGAGTTTATTGAAATTTTAGTACAATTTTAAAACCTTATCAATGAGGAATTATCGCCATCTAGCGAGTAGAAACGCAATTTTTACCCTGTTCAGTGGCGGGGTCTGTATTTCGTTACAAAGCTGCCGGAACAAGTTTCATAAAGCATAAATTAGTTTTGTATGGTAAGTTAGTCACTGTTTGAGCGTAAGTATGGACATCCAAAGTATAATAATCCGGATTACCGTCTGAAATTTACCCATTTGTGAAACACGGTTGTGCTCGTATACAACAGTTAATCCAATAATTACAATGGGAACACGATAGAGGAAATTCACTATGCTCAACAAGAATGCCTAAGGGAAACGATTCAGTTCCAAACTGATCCGAGTTCGTCATCAACTAAACATTAGAAATTTTCAAAACTCACCCTATTCTCCCTGTTTTTGATAATTTTGTCCACGTACAACCGATTGTCGACCACCACATGCATCTTGAGGATATCCTTGAAAAGTTGTTTGTTCCTTATGATGCTGTTGAGAGTGAAATCGTCATTCCAGGCGGAATTACATGGAGCAAACAGCGTTATATCTTGCGAACGCTCGAGGAGGTTGTAAAAATCCTTATATTCAGAGTCCTTAATGGCTTTCACAAAGCTGTTAAGTATTCCACCGTCTTTCTCCTAGAGTAGAAAAAAAAATTAATAAAACAAAACATCACGATTTGACAGATTTCATGCATCTTTACAACCAAAATTTTAGTTAAAAGATACATCAATGGTAATAATGCAGAAACAGTGACAACATTGCATAACAATTCATGCGAGGCACTTCGAGTTAATTAAGCCGTCGAAATTAATAATAACGTCTATTGAAACAGTGTCGCAAATTAATTTCGTTTTGGAATTGTTGAAAATTCGTGATGGAACAAAACAAGAGAATAAATATTTAATCGTCATTTGTTGTTTAATTCACTTGAAATTTAACGGTCTGGAGAATTCTCGTTTTATGTTTTCTTCAGTTTAAGACGATTACTTTGGAAATTTAAACAGTTTCCGTAAAGACGCAAAACAAAGCTGGAGGAGCAAGAGACATGTTAACTATTCATCAACGGAAACAAAGCCGGATGCGGCAATAAAATAACTTTGATAGAGATAGAGACGGTAAAAAGGTTCGTTTCGAAATTTATTTCCACGAATGAACTATTAATTCTGAATTTAGAAACGTTTTAACTCGTAACGGGATTGACTCCTTTCGGAGTTTTACACAAAATCAATGATTTTTGTTGAGAAAACTGCTTTGAAAAATGATCGTGGAAGTATATAATTGGGTTCGTTATTAAGCTACTTATGGCGGAGGCGCCGGGAGAATTTCTGATAAAACGTGTAGCAATCATTGGGGATAACAGTGTATGTTGGAACCTTCATTGACAAAGTTTCTCAACTATTTACGAGGATAAGCAGGAGTTAAAGTTGAATCAGTTGGTGAATGGGCTGTGTGTTCAAGGATTAATTAATTTCTGGAGAGGGAATACCGGGATTCCTTATTAAAGTAGGACGAAGCTCAACATTAGCATGTGCATAATTACAATTGAAAGTAAAATCACCCAAAAATCCGCACCTTTCGGAGGTTATTATTATTATATTCTAAATGTAGTTTAAAATTATTCCAACGCTCGTAAATTACCAAAGAAGCTTTGACGTGGGCTGTCGCAGCACTTTGCGTCAATCCCTCCAGCTTTTAATTTTTTCTCAACTCGTGAATTCTTCTCAGATCATTGCCAATTTAAGTCTAAATTATTCTAATTGTCATCTTGGTGAAAATGGCTATTGCAGAATCATAACTAGTTGAAAATCTCAATGAAAGTAATATAAATTAAAATTAAAAGTATTAACACTTAAAAGTCAAATAAGGGAGAAGTTTTACATATAATAAAGCAACCTACAGACTTTGGTAAACAATTAACAGTATTCCTGAAGGAATTTAAATTTATGTTCTCGCAGCTGATACACCAAAACAGCATGATCCTCAGTTTGCTAACAACGGTCATGGGAAAAATTGACTCTTCGTGGCCATAATTAGAATTGCAACATGGACTTCTGAATCACAGACAGGAGGGGGGACAATAATCGTTCATTCAGCTATATACCATCACGAGGAACTCAAAATTCCAAACAAACAAAGTACCAACAACAACTATTGAAGTACATCATCATGGGGATTCAAATATTCCGCCATCATCATCATCACAAAAGGTCGAAATCTCTCTCGTGCCATGACCGACATCAACCTTGACTTCCTCACTAATGGAGCACTCACATACTGGCCAACGGACCGCACAAAGATTTCAGACCTGCACGACTTCTTTATAACAAGAATCCCAAGAAATTATTGCTTTGATCTCTCCTCCTATCACACCTTTGTTATCCTTAGCATGAGTACCATCATTATCAGTAAACTACCTCGATCAAATTTAAAAAAACACTTAGAGGTTGAAGAAAATTTCGACCTTAATCTACGCATCAAATGTCTTATCGACGTAGATGAAGTTGTGCAGCACTTCACTACACTGTGGAAAGTCAACAAAAAGTTCAAAAATCCTCAAACACATGTACCTCCAATCCGTAAACTAAATGGTGAGTCTTTGCTGAATATTTAAGAAAAGTTTTTAAAGGTGCCCCAGGAAATGTAGATAACGATGTACAAGATTCTATTGACCCACCTTTATCAAATCTCCCCACCGATAAAAACTTTCACACCAGCAGAAGTCAAGGCAGAAATTACAAATTTAAATGTGCGAAAAGCGTCAGGATACGATTTAATAACCGGTCAAATCCTAGACCATCTGCCACCTAAAGCAATTGTCTTCTTAACAGTTACTCCTATTTCACTTTTCCACCACATGAAAGTATGATGATCCAGAAACCAAAGAAGTCTCCAATGAATCAACTTTATATCGACCTATCAACCGTCTTCCTATACCAAGCAAACTATTTGAGAGGCTACTCAAGAGGGTTAAAGACGATTACGACTTTCCAATCATCTGTTTGGCTTTCGTGAACACCATTTCACTATCCAGCAAGCCGACAGGATAGTAAGCAAAATTGCCAACCCCTAAAATTGTGGCATTTGTGTGTATTGTAGGTTGCAGTCTATCGCTTCCAAACCTGAACCCAGAACCCATCGTGGTGATGGCGGACATCTACGAATTCATCTCTCCATAACCAGAAGAATCCAGAGTTTTACTTAACGAAGATCAAACGGTGCTAATTTCCTGGAGGCACTCTTAGGGTTGACTCACGAGAATCCGTAACGGTTGAAGCAACTTGTATTTCGGGAACTGATCTGGGAATTGAAGATGAAACTGTTGATTTCACCGAAATCACTTGCTTCACCGATTCTGTTCATACAACATCTCTGGCATTCGACAGGGCTTCTCGTCACATTAATGGGCTCTCTGAACTCCAACTATTACCTCTTACTAAAGTCATTCATGTCTGAGAGAAACTTCTGCATCAAATAAAACGAACAAAAATCCAACTACATCTCTATTCAATCAGGTGTGCCTCAAGGCACTGTACTCGGACCGCTGCTCTTTCTAATTTACACCAACGATATTCCCGAAACAAATGACATCGCTATAGTAACCTTCGGTGATGGTGTAGCAGTAATATCTATTGAGAAAGCTCCGAGATTGCGTCTGAAAATCTACAAACTCACCTACTTGCAAAACGGTATAGCAAATGGAGGACGGAAGTTAATACAGCTAAATTTGCTCAAATTACCTTCACCAACAGATTCACCACTTGCCTACCGGTAACAATAAATAACTCTCCGATTCCAATTAAAACTGAAGTGAACTATTTGGGACTCCACCTTGATTAATGTCTCACCTGGAAGAAACACGTTGAAACTGAACGAAGACAGTTAAATATGAAGTCCCAACAAATGTATTGGGTCATCGGAAGGAAGTTTAAACTTTCGATGACCAATAAGGTTCTACTGTACCATTCTGAAACCTGTAGGGTCTTAGGGGCTTCAACTCTGGGAATGTGCAAAACCCACAACATTAAACAGTATACAAAGGTTTCAGTCAATGATACTCAGGAATAACAGATGTAGCTTGGTATGTCAGCAACTTAATGATCCACGATTATCTACGAGTACCATTCGTCAGGGATATAAAATCCAGAAAGTCGCGGCCAATAAAATCTTTCAACAGGATACCATTAGAATAGATTAGCTGAGTAGCTTTACGATAATGATTCTGAAACCAGAAGACTCCGCAGAACCTGCCATAAGACGTCCTACAGCACATCATAAGGCGAGACGTCAGTGGATGTCCTCTTTCAAGTGCTAAACATTGAGAATATTTAATTAGTACTCCTTTGTAAATTTATTTGAGAACAAAAATGTTGAAGAGAAAAATAGCAAAAAAATTTTTCAGGAAGGTATAGAAACTGGAGGAAATTTAAAAAGTATAGACAATCGATTTAAAGTGAAAAATAAAGTAGCAGTTAAGGTCTTGTAGGGTCAATGTATTTACTTGAAGTAAATACTGGTTTTAGATATATTCGTTGATATTGCTTTCAGATCTGAAGCAAATAAAAAAATTACCTCAAAAATGGAACAAGATTGAAGAAAAATGCGAGGAAATGGATAATACAAATTTTATATATTTCAAAATTATAAAAATTGTGCAAGAATCACATCAAAGGGATACAATTACGAAATGGAAAATGTGCAGCTAAATGAAAAAAGAATGAAAATAGTAGAGAATAGAAGGTAACATAAAACAACACAAGAGAAAACAAAATTTGACAAAATTTTAAAAAAATATGAGGAAATGGATGACACAAATTTTATATCTTTCAAAATTATAAAAATTGTGCAAGAATCACATCAAAAGGATACAATTATGAAATGGAAAATGTGATGCTAAATAAAAAAAGAATGAAAATAGTAGAAAATAGAAGGTAACATAAAAAACACAAGAGAGAACGAAATTTGAACAAAAAATTTGAAAAGAACTAAAATTTTTTTGGAAAGAGTCGAAAAAATTTAATTTCTTCCTAGAAGCAAATAGCAAAATAAAAAAATATTAGAAATATAAACCAATTATTGTTTGGTATTAGGAGTAAAGAAAATTATTTTTTTTAAAGAGTAACTCAAGGCCGCTTTAACCGATAGACTTGAAATCCAGTCAAAAAGCTAGGAAAGAAACTGCAACAAATTTGGAAAGCAAAATAAGTAGCGTCAATATTTACTGCAATTAAATTTGAATAGACACAGTTCTAGAATATAAAAAAGTCGCGAGATTATGACCTAAACACTTGAGACACATGTTAAGTCTTTAAGGAAAACTTTCGATGTGCTACCTAAACTTTAATTTTGCGATTGTGCAAATTTTTACTATTAAATCAATTTCTCATTATATTCCTGTCACGTAGTTCAAGTGGCTCTGCCCTAGCGGCCAAAAGAAGCAAAACTGGGATGACTCTTCGACGAATTCCAGATTTTAGACCAAAATATAGCAGCAATAATTTTTGTTGTCGCTTATTTGCAACGACCCACTTCTTCGATTATTACATTTATTTAAAGTGTCATAGAGAAACATTTGATTTAGATGAATATCTCGTAACAAAATTTATTTATTCTATTTTCAAAGACTCTAAGTTAACTGATGATAAAGTTATTCTCCTACAATAAAGAAATTAAAGAAACAAAAAGAGCAGCCAAAAACTTCCCTTTGTTGGACGAGAATAGCAAAAATTAAATATAGAAAAATCATAAACCACAGCGTGGAAAACATTAATTGTCGCTTAAAATCAATTTCTTAAAGTATCGCGAGACTTTGAAGTTCACATTTGATAATATATGGAGGCGCAATCACAAAAAAGGAATTAGAGAGGTTTACTTACTCGGGCACCCCAGTTTTGCCTTGGTCGCGCCCCGAGATGGCGCTATAGACGTGTGAAAATTGTAAATCTAGACTAACGTGTACTTTGTGTTGATGTGCTTACTAAGTAATTATTTGTACGTCGCGTTGCAGGTGTAATTAAAATAATCTAAGGCAACACAAAAACGTAACTCCAATCTACTCTAATTATATTACAGAGATGACGACACAAGCGTGTGATATATTGCGGGGTACACCCAAGCGAAATTTGCTTCAATAACGTGGGTTCAACATCCATTTTAAAAACCATCAAATTTACCTTGTATTGCTGCAGTTTCCAAAAGATGCGCATAAAATAAGCGGATGAATTAACGGTTCAACTGCTGTAGGATTAGTAGACAATCACCTACACTGCTGCAGTGTTCAGAATGACTTTCAAGCGTTTAAAAATTTTTATTGAGTGATACAAGTAAATAGTTTGGAAGTCACTTTGGTACCGAACAAACAGAAGCTAGATGGATGTAAGCAAAATGAAACAATAAAAACATACACGTAATGCTGGATTAGTCGCGTAATTAGTGTAATTGCATTTCCCCATGTAATAAATTTCGAGTAGCTATGTAACGCAATGATGTAATGAGTTATATTGTTAAATTGTATGTAATTTGTGTAATGTAGTGTAGTGGAAGCTTTTCAATTCCAACACCCCCCTTCGGTTCAACCAGAAAAAATTAACACTGAAATTGCCCAATATCAACAAGCTAGCGTAGCTAAAATGTCGTGTTGTAGTAATAATTTGGTTTCGTCCCTTGTTAATTGTTAAATTAAATTTGTATTAAGTGGACAAAATGGACGACACCCACTAAATAGATGAGACTTATATACACATATTTTGGAAGCAGGGTCTTCAAAGCTTCAAACAGTTGTTAGCAGGGAAAGTTCATAGTTTCGATGATTTCGTTCGATAGGTATGCGCAATCATGTTACCCAAAATTTAGGAGTATCCGGTGATTGTAAAAATTTTGAAAAATACCTCAAAAAATGCTAGCAAATGTACGCAACGAATATTACTACAGAAGCGAAGCAAATGAAATAATTTCAATTATTTTCATCAACAATATTAGTTAGCTTACAGTACGTCCGAGAACAAAAGCGAAATTAAAACCCGTCTAACTAACAAAGGTTCAACGTACAAAGAATTGGTATGGGTCTCCTTCTTCCAGCGTCTTTTTATTGCCTATGTTGCAAATATAATCCATTTGTTCCTGCTTTAAAAACAGATTAATTATATAGCATCATTAGTGAAGAGAAAAACATTTTAATGAATTCGACGATGTCGTTCCTTCAACTCGCAAATCACTTAACAAATTGTTAATTTTATTAGGAAACTACTAAAATACAACAAAAATATTTTCATTTAATTTAGTTAGTCGAATTAAATTTTGTGTCAGTTCGGTATTTGTGTACAAGTTTCAGTGTGTAAGTATCATGTATGATGAAATAAACAATGAAGTATAGTTAAAAAAAAAAACAAAAGTTGCAGAGTAAAGTGTTTCAGCTCAAAAACACACTTGTGAAAAAGCAAAATTGCGTGAAACAAATCACTAATGTTCCTTAATAGTTTCGCGAGAATCAGTTCTTTCGTTATCACAACTTGCAGCGGTAAAAAAATTACGGTGGGTTAAAAATGAGAAAACACGTTCTCGCAATTTTTGGTTACACACTTCGCTATCAATTTCTAACAAATTCTGATTATGTTGACGGAAAGAGTAACGGTCAACGAATCCAACAAATGTGTTTCTAAAAAATATTTGTCTCGGTTGCAAGCCCGGAACTTAAGTTCAAGTTTGTGTACACTTTATACACAAAACAAAATTATTTTACACGTTGGTTTTGGTTTAGTTACATAGACAATTTATTGCAGTTTCTATAACCAGCACAAAAAAATTGTAGAATTGATAGTTTTTACTGTAACCAAAAATTCGAAGAGAAATAATTTTGTTGGCGCAATAATAGTTGTTAGAAGCAAAGAAAAAATTGTGAATGTGCTCCTCGAACTACAAAACAATACAATTATTTATTTCCGCAAAATACAATATTGAACTAATAGTTAGAAAAAAATTTTAACTGCTGCTAACATTTGGACCACGAAAGTTCCGATTCTCAACGATATTTTATTTTTACTGACACATCATTTCTCAATGAAACAAACTGGCGTAAAATTGCCACTCACCTCCAATAATTCCTTAACGTTATTGTCAACAACCATAAGCGGTTTCTGTATGAGATGTACAACTCCATTCTTCACCGGTATATTGGCTTTAACAATTTCCGAAAGCACCACTCCTTGTGAATGTTTCCCATCACTCAAGAGCGTGTGACTCTTGACATAATCTGCAACAACATTAATCACGTCAACCGATATCATCACCGTAACATCAAAAATCCCTCCTACTTATGACATTGCCGGCTCCTCTTGTTTCTTGTGTAAAAGAAATAACAACTCTGACGTTATTATCGCCGTTTGCCAAAGTCTGGAAGGGAACATCTTTTTTCGTTGGCGACGTGAACAGAACTTGTTTCGGTATTACGTGGCCGTCGATGATTTTACCATCGATCAATTCGGCACGTTTGTTCTGAAATGATATTGTAAAGGAATTTGTTGGATCGATCCTATTTATCACCTTAAAGCCCTCGTCGACGGGGATGAAAAAAGTGTGACCACCCTCTGTTTTGAATATGTCCTGTTTGTTGTTCTGTTGGATTTTCTGGCGGAAACTCCTGCGGATAGAGGAAACGAATCAAAAACTTTTTTTAAATTCTGTTCAGGGATAAACAAACCGAATTGTTTGAATTATTTCGTAGCAGTTCTAATTACAAGCCGGAAATGAACTTGTGTGTGGGAGAGTGAAATGTGAAAAACACATTTGGGTCCACAAACCGGTGGCGCTTTTGATATTGTAATTCGAGCCAAATTGACTCATTAATGGGAGAATTTTTTAGGGTAATGAAACTATAATACAATAAGGGCATACGCGTTGCTCGGATTTAATCCTCCTCGCGTCAATCACTAGAAGTTTTAATTTTGTGTCGCAACTACATTCGCTACACATTTGACTACACAACAATTGCGAAATTTTGCACTTTCATTGACTCTAATCTGGATGTAAAGCGTTCTAAAGCAACGCAATCAACAATTGCTGTATTCTTGGTTGCTGCACCATGAATCGAGCTTTCAACAAAAATAATTAAATTACACTAGACGGGCAGTTTAAAAGAAAAATGTCTCTCTAATAAAAGCTAAACAATGTCTAAAGTAAATTCTTATTTATTAGCAACAACATCTTTAGAAACGTTAGGTAAAAAGTGGAGACAGCAGCGTCCTTTTGACACAAAGGTCTAACCTGAAGGAATCGACTCAACTACCGTTTCGTCTGTTGAGCACTTGATAAACTCTGCATATTGAATTGCCAGAGTTCGTTTCAAAGATAGATGTACAATTTTGGGGACAACGCAAACAATTGGTGTATTGTTGGTTGCCGGTCTTCCGGCTCAATGAAGAAAAGCGTTTCTCAAACAAACTAACGAATGGCTAAGTTAGTTATGACGTTGGGAAGGGACATCCCCGCGCAGCTAATGAATCATTTCGAACTTTTTGCCCCTCTCGTGATTTATTGGAGCAATTATTCACGCACAGAAAAGAGTCGAAACCGCTGAAACGTAGGTTCCCGTTCTTTGCGTTTAGTTTCCAGCCTTCGATTCCTGCGAGAGAACCCGAAATTACCTGACTCGATGTGGGTGTATAATGAGGGACTCGTAGTACTCCAAGAACTCCAACGCGGTGGGGTTGTAGACCCGAACGGCTCCGGCTCCTGAACCCGGATTTTTGCGAGATCTCGTGGGAACTAGGACTTCGTCAATTTTATGTAAGACCTGAAAAAGCAAAGCAAGTCGCAGAAAGATTTCAAACATTTGAGTTGGAAAGTGTAGTGGAATAAGTTTCGGGGCAGCTCACGAGACCTACTTTAAATCTACTTTCTCGGGGACCAGAATGCGTGTCGTAAAACACCGAAATCACCCGTGGGATCGTAGATGTTCCTGTAATCGTGAATTATAATATGGTTGTATAGGAATAGCTTTAGGGGTAACGACGGCTTTTGTCGGACCGCCACGATGTTTTATTTAATGTGAGATGGGAACTTTTCAATTTACGTTCGAGTCTTTGATTTTCGAGCACCATCCAATTTCCCGTAAGGGGATGTTCCGAAATTGAACCCCTTTCCGCCAGTTCTAATCGAATCAGGTTCTCGCAATCAAATTATTATAGGTAGGTATGTCAAAAACGATTCGGAATTGCCCGATATTCAACTAATTTGCCTGATTTACGATCGAGTTGTCTCTGTCTCTAAAGGCAAGTCCGGTAATGCGACCGGTTCCTGAATTTCCAATTAATGACTGCGCTTTCAGGTGGAAGTCATTTGTGTAACTAAATAGTTTCGGCTATTAAACTAGATAACATAACATATAGGCGCTTTATCGCCCAACAACCAACTTATTGGTTTAACTGCACCAGAATATTCGAAAATGTGCATCCCAAAGCTGCTGAATCTTTATCTAACTACATATATCACATTCATCCGGAGGAATATATTCAATTACTTCATTATACTTTATTGAAACATTTTTCACTTTTCACAATTTCTTCTGAATGCTCTCTAAACAATTTCTCTTCAATACTTTCTGTTTTTAAAATTATTTGCCCACCTCTAGTCTTCCTTCTTCTTGTCACTATTGGATTTCAGCTTCAAACTAAATTTGTCAATCTCTTTAGTGAATCTTCTATATGTCCCAGTCATCATTACTCTAATACTTTTTCTCCATCCCCCTATTATTACTGTTCCTTTTTAAATATCACGTAACATTTTTCTTTACCATCTTCTTAGACCTTTCTCTTTGTTGGTATCTCTTTGAAATTTCTAACCTTCACTCAATTCAAATCCTCATCAAAACTATTTGTGCACTTCTTCCTTAGTCTTCGTTCTTATTTTCACTATTGGCTTTCTGCGTAAAACTTCCTTTGATAATTTCACTGTAGTGAATCTTTCTACATGTACTAGCTATCCTAACCTATGTGCACGATTTACAATTTTCATGCAATTTCTACAGCTCCTGGCTGGTTCTTCTCCTTTATCCCTCCTTTGTTCGTGTTCCTCTATAAATATTATTTGGCATTTTTCTTTACCATCTTCAAATGCCTATCTGTTTGTTAGTGTCTCTCTCAAATTTCTAACTTTCATTATTTTTAAATCCTCTTGCTAACTATTTATCTCCATCTTCCTCGGACTTCCTTCCTCATTTCACTGTTGGATATCTGCTTAATACTATTTTTGGCAATCTCTTTGTAGGCAATCTTTCTATATGATCCAGCCATCTGAACCTACGTGCATTGATAGCATTTACGATATTCTTAAAATTCCTCCAATTTCCGGTTAAATCTTCTTCTCCATCTCTCCTTCCTTCTTGTTCCTCTACTATCACGTAGCATTTTTCTTTACCATCTTCTTAGACCTTTCTCTTTGTTGGTCTCTCTTTGAGATGTCTAACCTTCACTCAAATCAAATCCTCATCAAAACTATTTGTGCACTTCTTCCTTAGTCTTCATTCTTATTTTCACTATTGGCTTTCTGCGTTTCTCCCTTTGATAATCTCTCTGTAGTGAATCTTTCTACATGCTTTCTACTAGCTATCCTAACCTATGTGCACGATTTACAATTTTCATACAATTTCAACAGCTCCTGGCTGGTTCTTCTCCTTTATCCCCCTTTTGTTCGTGTTCCTCTATAAATATGATTTGGCATTTTTCTTTACCATCTTCTAATGCCTATCTGTTTGTTAGTGTCTCTCTCAAATTTCTAACTTTCATTATTTTTAAATCCTCTTGCTAACTATTTATCTCCATCTTCCTCGGACTTCCTTCTTCATTTCACTGTTGGATATCTGCTTAATACTATTTTTGGCAATCTCTTTGTAGGCAATCTTTCTATATGATCCAGCCATCTGAACCTACGTGCATTGATAGCATTTACGATATTCTTACAATTCCTCCAATTTCCGGTTAAATCTTCTTCTCCATCTCTCCTTCCTTCTTGTTCCTCTACTATCACGTAGCATTTTTCTTTACCATCTTCTTAGACCTTTCTCTTTGTTGGTCTCTCTTTGAGATTCTTAATCTTCACTGAAATGAAATCCTAATCAAAACTATTTGTGCAATTCTTCCCTAGTCTTCATTCTTATTTTCACTATTGGCTTTCTGCGTTTCTCCCTTTAATAATCTCTCTGTAGTGAATCTTTCTACATGTACTAGCTATCCTAACCTATGTGCACGATTTACAATTTTCATACAATTTCAATAGCTCCTGGCTGGTTCTTCTCCTTTATCACCCTTTTGCTCGTGTTCCTCTATAAATATTATTTGGAATTTTTCTTTACCATCTTCTAATGCCTATATGTTTGTTGGTGTCTCTTTCAAATTTCTAACTTTCATTATTTTTAAATCCTCTTGCTAACTATTTATTTGCATCTTCCTTAGACTACCTTTTTTTCACTGTTGGATATCTGCTTAATACTATCTTTGGCAATCTCTTTGTAGGCAATCCTTCTATATGCTCCAGCCATCTGAACCTACGTGCATTGATAACATTTACGATATTCTTACAATTCCTCCAATTTCCGGTTGGTTCTTCTCCTCCATTTCTCCTTCCTTCTTGTTCCTCTAATATCACGTAGCATTTTTTGCTTACCATCTTCTAAGGCCTTTCTCTTTGAGATTTCTAACCTTCACTCTATTCAAATCCTCATCGAAACTATTTGTGCACCTCTTCCTTAGCCTTCCTTCTTCTTTTCACTATAGGCTTTCAGCTTAAAACAACTTTGATATCTCTCTGTAGTGAATCTTTCTACATGTTCTAGCCATCTTAACCTATGTGGACGATTTACGATTTTCTTACAATTTTTACAATTCCTCGGTTCTTCTCCTTCATCTCTCTTTCGTTCTGGTTCTTCTACAAATATCACGTAGCATTCTTCCTTACCATTTTCTTATGTCTGTCTGTTTGCTGCTCTCTCTTTCAGATTTATAACTTTTATTATTTTTAAATACTCTTCCGTAGATCACCTCGTCCTTAGACTTTTTTTCCATTTCACTGTTGGATAGCTGTTTAAAACTATCTTTAGAAAACTTTTGTAGCTAATCGTCCTATATGGCCCAGCCACCTATGTGCATTGATAACCTTTACGATACTCTTACAATTCTTCCAATTCCTGGTCGGTTCTTTAAATTCATCTCTTGTTCCTCTATAAATACCACGTAGTATTTTTCTTTACTATCTTCTTAAGCCTTTCTGTTTGTTGCTAATTCTTTAAAATCTCTAACCTTCATTCTATTATAATTCTTATTGAAACTATTTTTCCACCTCTTCCTTAGTCTTCCTTCTTATTTCAATATTGGGTTTCCGCTTAAAACCAACTTTGATAATCTCTCTGTAGTAAATCTTTCTACATGTCCTAGTCATCTTAACCTATGTGGACGATTTACGAATTTCTTACAATTTCTACAATTCTTGATCGATTCTACTTGTTCATACCTCTTTCGTTCTAGTTTTTCTACAAATATCACGTAGCATTTTCTTTACCATCTTCTGCCTGTAGGTTGGTGGTGTCTCTTTCAAAGTTCTAATTTTCATTATTTTGAAATTTTGTTGCTAACTATTCATCCCCCTCTTCCTTAAACTTTCCTCTTCTTTTCATTGTGGGATATCTGCTTAAAACTATGTTTGGAAAACTTTCTGTAGCCAATTTTTCTATATGCCCCAGCTATCTGAATCTATATGCATTGATAACCTTTACGATATTCACACAACTCTTCCAATTTCTGCATGGTTCCTCTCCTCAATCTCTCCTTCCTTCTTGTCTCTATAAATATCACGTAGTATTTATCTTTATCATATTCTTAAGCCTTTCTGTTTGTTGATAACTCTTTAAAATTTTTAACCTTCATTCTAATCAAATCCTCTTCAAAACTATTTATCTACATCTTTTCCTTTCTTCTTTTCCCTATTGTCTTTCTGCTTCAAACTATCTTTGGCAATCTATCTGTAGTCAATCTTTCTACATATCTCAGCCATCTCAACTTCTGTGTACTGATGACAATAAAACGATTCTTCTAACTCCTTGTTTGTTTTTTGGTTCAATCTCTCCTCCTTTCCTTAAGTTCTTCTATTCCCTTTTCAATTTCTAGGTTGCGTTATTTTCAAATCATCATTCAAGTTATTTCTTCACCACTTCCTTAGTCCTTCCTCTTCTTCCATCTATTGGTTTTCGGCTTAAAACTGATTTTTGCAATCTCTTTGCAGTAAATTTTTCTACTTATTTCCGCCATCTTCACCTCTGTGCTTTGATAATCTCTATGCTCTACTATTCGTCCAATTTCTGGCTTATTCTCCTCCTCAATTCTTCTTGCGTTGTTGTTCCTCCATAAATAGCACCTAAAATTTTTTCTTCTGCCCACGTTTCACAGGTGTGATCGTAAGTTTGTTATATTTATTCTCTCTTTTGTCTCTCTCTTGATATATACAATTTTGATTTCTTAAACACTTTAACACTTCCCTATTTCCAGTAATCTTTTGCAATCCTTGCATGTATTTCTTTTATGATACTGAAACAATTCTTGCAATTCCTGGTTCACTCTTCAGCTCCATCCCCCTTCCTGCTTGTTCCCCAATAAATAGCACGGAACATTTTTCTTTCCCATTTTCTTAAGGCCTTCTATTCTCTTTTCAATTTCTAATTTGCGTTATTTTCAAATCACACTCCAAACAATTTATTGACCCCTTCCTTATTCTCCCTCCTGCTTTCATCTATTGGTTTTCTGCTTAAAACTGATTTTTGCAATCTCTTTGTAGTGAATCTTTCTACATACTAACCTTTGTGCTTTGATAATCTCTTTGCTCTACTATTCGTCCAATTTCCGGCTTATTCTTCCCCTCAATTCTTCTTCCGTTGTTGTTACTCCATAAATAGCACGTAACATTTTTTCTTTTGCCCACGTTTCACACGTGTGGTCGTAGGTTTGTTGTATTTATTCTCTCTTTCGTCTCTCTCGATACTTACAATTTTGATTTCAAACATCTTCAGATCTTCCTACTTCCGGTAATTTTTTGCAATCCTTGCGTGTATTTCTTGAACTTCACATCCATTTTCTCTAAACTTAATGTTATATCATCTCAATAAATATCTCTCAAAGTACACTTCCACCTTGCATACGGATTTCTGATGCTTCCTGCTAGGGCCTCGTACATTAATTCTTTCTCTATTTCTTTACCCCTTTTTCTAGCAACTCCAACAACATACGAAAGAGAAAATTTGAGTAACTACCAGAAACGTGTCAAAACTAGTTTCAAATATGGACATGGAGTCTGAACAAGTTTGAAGACCGAGACGCAGTTGCCTAAAAACAATCTTCAACTAAGTTTGTGAAAAAATTTTCAATATCTCTTGCGTGATTGAACTAAATTTAAACAAAACTAACGCTAAATTTGGTTACTGCTCTGAATTGCCCAGCCCTTTTGTTCTAAGCATTGGACAAAAAGAGTAAAAATTTTAAAAACAATTTTCTTTATTAAAATAGTTTTGGTTTTGGTTAATCTTATTTCTTTTCCTCAAGAATAAAGTCCACTAAGAAGCGACAAAAAATTTCTGACACGAAATCGAAATTGACTACCAAATTTCTCTTTACATTTGGAAATCGGATTTGGGATGAAAGAGTATCGTGGTGCTAAAACCAATTAATTTACACAGTTTATTGTTATTATGGTAAAGTACCCAGGAAATAAATTTAGCGTAGCAATAATTAATAAATGGACAACCGATTTGAGCTTTCGAGGCCATTAATCCATCGCTTGTGTATAAAATTCAATTGAAATTTTCACTCACGTTCTACACTAACGAAATTATTAGACCAATATAGCTTTAAACGTTTACATAATATCCTGACCATAATTAAATTTCTCTTTTATAATTCTCGACATTTCGGTATTTCATGAAAGGCCTTTGGTCTCTTCAATATCTGTTGATTAAACTAAACCGAATAGTTGCTGTAACTAAATTCTCGTAATAAATTAATACACATCTGTATTGTTGGTTGCGGAAAACAAGGTTGCATCCCATTTGCGTATGTTTTCAGCGATTCACAGTAATAACGTGAGACTGTGCTATTCAAGTTGAATTTAGACGGTTAAGCCACCGCAATCGTATTTTATCACCAAGAAGTCGACACGAGGAATAGGGTTACAGCGGTTAGATTTAATATCCTTTATAAAATATGTGCAATTAGTTGATACGTATTAAGTCCTTCGCGAAATTCCCGAAAATTAACTAAACCAAGATACTTAGTAACAAAAACGCAAGTGAAACGTCAAACGTTACGATTTTTCTCGTAATTCCGCAATTTACTTCAACAAACAAATAATTGAAACAAACCCATTGTTTATGTTGAAGGAAGATACGCTAATGGAGGGAGCCATTATTTACGTATAACACACAACCAAAATCCCGGTTGAAAGTAGCTAGATACCTATTTTATGTATTCGTTGTTAATTTACTTTATTTTCAACAAAACAGTTACCAATTGAATTGGATTAGCAAACAATAAAAGCAGAACAACGTAACCGTATCGATCGATAAAACAAACACGAGAATAACAAATTTATTTCAGGGGGAGGAAAAGTCATAAATCAAATCAAAAATATTCCTAGTTTTGCTCCACCAATTACCCTTACGACATAAAATATGGAGTGGCAAGTGCATAAAAATGACAAAAGTTCAGTACCTAA
The DNA here is from genome assembly GCA_905333025.2 of Pyrochroa serraticornis. NCBI lineage: Eukaryota > Metazoa > Arthropoda > Insecta > Coleoptera > Pyrochroidae > Pyrochroa > Pyrochroa serraticornis. The sequence continues at coordinate 46,646,095 of HG995152.1, forward strand.
TAGTGAATTATGTGATACCTGGTCGAAGTAGAGTGCAGAAGGCGAAATTCAAAGTCATCAAAGGACTATGACGTTAGGATAAGGGGTGAGGAAAGAAGCGCGTTAATATCCTGGCAAAAGCTGAATGGAGTAGGGGTTCGATCGCGTCGTTCTCAATAGATCCGAAGAGTTGAGATTCACGTTCCGCTTCTAGATTGAACCTTAACGTACTTCTCGCTACATATCCCGGGGGGTGAAAAAAAAAACTCTACGCGTGATCCTTTTGGAAAAACTTACATGAAACCGGTTGCAATAAATTTTATTGGGTTGTTGCGGTATATGGGAGGTGTGATTTTTATTGCAGGTACACTACTTACGTGTTCGTTGCCGTTCTTTTGAGTGCTCTGGATGTTGGATTGGCTTACAAGTAGTCTTGCGTTGTTCACGAATATATCGTCGTGATAAGTGCCGGTGATGTGTGTGATCCAAAGGGGAGGATTGCCGTCGAGTTCCGAATAAAGCGATGTGTAGGAAGTGCCCAATTGGTCCGTCCTTTTAGGAATGCTCGCTGGAAAATAAGAAAAGACACGAATTCAGATAACAAGTCAACATCTTCTTGACGTACATACAAGAAAACTTCTTTTAGTTACAGATACTGGAATTTTAGCAGTTGTTATAATATTAGTTAATTTTCACAGTGCGGCTTTGGAGGAAACTTTGTTCAACGACCATGCCTTGGGCGCACCTTTGAGAATTATCACGTGGAGATGACACCGTCATCCCCGAAATTCAACTTTGGAATTGCAAATTTTATTAAATCCCCCTGCGATCCGCCGAAAAATTCTAGATATTAACTCTACGGAAAGGGTGGAAACGCTAATCAAACAAACAAATTATAAATTCTCTCACTCCGGACCAGAAGTGTTGAAATGAGATTCTCCTCTAGCAACCCCAAATTGATTTCATAACCATAAATATTTTTGTAGCGACATGTTTTTTAATTAACCAACTAAGTGTATTGCAACTATTTTGGTAGGTTGTAACGGATTTTATAATTACCATATCGAATATATAGATTGAGATGACAGCTACTTGCAGAAAATTAATTAAGTTTGACCTTTTCGAATTTTCAATCTACTCACTTCAACTGTAGTTCCTATATTTAGGCAACACATATTACTCGCGTTGCGACCCACCCGTTTGGAAGTATCAGTAGCAAAAAAAAATGTGGCTACAACTTGAAACAATCAAATTTAAATTGGCTTTACTTCTTAAGGGTGTGTCTTCAACCATTTTGTAATCTATTAAATAATGTCTAAGTTGCTCTAATTATTTTAGAAAATTTCGAACTCTAGTTCCTCGTAGGTATTTGCTTCTATCAAAGTTTCAGCGCTAGCGGTCAATCTTTGAACCTAAACGTCAGTTCACATGAAGTGTATTAGTCAAAGATTATCATAATATGTGGAGCCACTAACGTATTTTCTAATTATTTAAGGCCGACACTGTAGATTTACTGTAAGAACATTCTGCAAAACTTTCTACCTGTGAAATCTATTTCTTCAGCGGAATTACTCCAACGAAAGAACGAAATTTAAGAGCTAAGTTGTTAACTCCGAAATCTTCACATATGGACACATTGTGAATGAGTTAGTACTGCAAAAAAAATTATACAAAATAATTGTTGTAATATAACAAACGCAATCCTATTTTGATGCCGATCAAGTCAATACTAAAGTTTGTTTATATTTATAAACAAGCTGAAAGGCAAAATTTGTAATGTTACTTTTTTGGTATTGGGTAATCTTAAAAGAAGTTTTCTTTCGTCACGCAAGCTTGCGTTACACGTCTGTATTGCTGGTCACGGAAAACATAATATGCACACCATCTCTGTGTATATTTGCAATTCATCCCTTATAGAGAGCGGCAAAAGTCAACTAGAAACGTTAGTTAGATTGCTGGAAATGTTACAATAAGGTTAAGTTTCGGTACAGCGGGCTTAATCGCCAAACATTACTAAAATATTCGTGTAACGTTTCAAATTTCTCTAATCTCAGAGATAACTTAAATACAATAATTCCCTTCAAAAATTGACATCCCCAGCGACTGTTGGCATTCTCTAGAGACAGTTTCTTAACCATTTCGCATTTCTTGAGCCAAACTTTTGTCATAATCGAAAAGCATCAGTGTAACTATATGCTGAGGGCCAAGCTGTTTCGCGACTCTTCGACATAAAAAAGATTGTAGCTTTTGTTACGTTAAATTTTTTCCACTGACTGACGCTCCTTTATTTTAATTTTCTACTACACATCTGTATTGCTGGTCACGGAAAAGTAAAAGTGCGGAGCATCAGCGTGTGTATTCGGCAATTCATCGCTTATAGAGAGCGGCAAAACTCAGCTAGAAGCGTTAGTTAAATTGTTGGAAATGTTACAATAAGGAGAAGTTTCAGTGCAGGGAGTTCCTAACCTCAAAAAATAATTAAAATATTCTCGTAACGTTTCAAATTTCTCCAATTTCAGAGTGAATTTAGATACAATAACTCCCTTCAAGAATTGGCACCCTTTGCGACGGTTGGCATTCTCTAGTGACTATTTCTTAACCATTTGGTATTTTTTGAGCAAAACTTTTCTCATAATCGAAAAGCATCAGTGTAATTATATGCTGAGGGCCAAGTTATTTCGCGACTCTTCGAAATAAAAAATAATTGTTGCTATCATTACGTTAAAATTTTTCCCGCTCCTTTATTTAAATTTTTTATTACATGTCTGTATTGCTGGTCACGGAATACTAAAAACGTGCAGCATCTGCGTGTGTATTCTGCTGTGCATGGTTTGTAGAGAGCGGCAAAACTTGTTTTTGGTAATGTCAAACTTAAAAATGATCTAATATTACATGTGGCGGATGTTCATTTAGTACCAAGTTAGTTAAAAAACGTTAACAACGTGGACAATTGGAGAGAAATTTATCCTCGTCCGAAACGAAGTTTCTGAGACCCACTGTCGTCATATTATTGCAAAATATTCAAGCGTAATGATGCATTATTAATTTAGGATTAAATATAAAGCGGCAGAAGTTTCAAAATGCGAACCAATTCTGGGGGATTTATGCGCACAATTGATGTCAACATCACAACAGCTTTTCGAGTATTAATCGAAACAGTATTTTGAATAAACTTAAAACCACGTGTCGTGTCCAATACCAATTTAAACTTTTGTTACATAAAATCCAAAAAGGGCTGTCATTACATTACCGAACTCGTAAAATTTATAATTGAATGATGTTGTTCGCGCCTCGACCATTTAAACTGGCTAAACTCTTAAAAATAACAAATTCAAAAAAAAACAAAAACAACCCCTCGCACCACAATTGTAAACACAAACAAAGGCCCCAGATTCATGAATAAAGCAATGCCAATTATATTATATTCGTCTGCAACGGAATTCATCGCACCCCTAAGTTGCTTTGTTAAACCTTCAACTGGTGGCTACTTGATCTATGAAACAACCACCCAACAACCCTTGTATCTATCCACAAGCCGTTTCGTCCGGTAACTTTAATAAGTGATGGAATTCAAAGTTTCTACCATAACGTGATGTGTAGGTACGTCAAACAAAAGGCAGACAACCTTATTAATTGGAGAGTGATCTGTTTAATTCAAGTTCAAGAAGTTTTAGGGAAACAAATGGTTGCGCAGGGTTAATCCTCGCAAGCGGATTTATGGATCTATTTTCGAATTAATTATTTGTGGAGAAACTCGTCGGCTTTTATTGATTTTATCGAATAACCCCACTTGCGATCTAGAAAGTTCTCTATTAATGTTTAATAAGTTGAAAGTGGATGATAATTGGTTTTAGTGGGGTAACGTAAAAGAAGTAGTAAAGACATTATCGATAGTATGTGGGAAAGTTGGTAGATAGACAGATTTGTGGGTTTCGTCGTATTTGAGTGGCTTTAGGTCGGCCTCTAATGTTTTGCACTAAAATATAAAGAGGGTTTATGGACAACTCGCAGACTTGATAGTTATTTTTTACCCTTTCAGACGCCGCCGCAGTCATGATTAAATAATGAGGAAGATGCCCTTCTGAGGACTTACGCGAATTCATTAACTTTTCAGAAAGTGTTGGGATTTTACATGTTATCTGGGGTGACGTCGCTACTTCGTACCGACTCAATCACGAGCAAAGCTTTTAAAAAAAATTAACGTTTTAAAGCAACTTCGGAAACTACGAAGTGTTTCATTAGAAGTTGCCGAAAATAGATTGCCAGCAACTTTGCAGACAATTTTAGATTTCGCGCAATTATTCGTGTTTATTATGGCAGCAATATTGTTGGAACCTGGCACAAGGAGGATTTGTTAGAGCATAAGCTTCGAGGCTTTCAGGCCAAAAATTTATTTCAAACAAAACTTTGCAGCAAGATTTCAGTTGCACTTTCGTGTATAATTGGTTGCAGCTTCTCGCCATAACATTGTCCTATCAGTTCAGTCAAAACGATCACAGTGGATTTTTCATACATTTCTACAGTCTATTCCATTGGGTTAGTCCACTAAGTTCTCAATTTCCAAATTAATCGAGTGGGACGTAATCGGCAACAAGAACTACTACTGAATGTTGTACAAAGATATGTAAAGTTTTTAATATATTTCAGTCTTTTAATTTAATTGTAGATGGTAATAGAAGGAAACTAATGAACCCAACTTGGATTAGCACAAGTTCGAGATTCTTCTGCCCTTTAATTGTTGTAGAAAAATATTAAAATCAACGATTTTTATTAATTTAATATCTCCTCGATTCATGATAACTTTTTTTTCATTGTCGCCAACTTTCAAATAAAACTGTTGAACAACTGATTTCTGTTTGACTTTTCATACATTGTTCACGATTTATTCATTTACTTGCGTTTTACTAAGCTACTTTTCCTCCACCTTTTACTGTGTTACTGTGGTATAAATAATTTATGACGGACGTTTGTTAAGCTTGAAACTGTGTATTTTAATATTTGATTTATTATAAACAATTCATCAACTTTCAACAATTTCCCATTTTTGCTATTACTTGTTAAAAGCAAAGTGCGAATAATTTTCCATGGCGTAAGCTCTTAACTTATATATGAGCTCCAACTTTTTTTTGTTTCCTTCTCTAGCTGCTATGAATAAAAAAGAGACCAAAACGTTACTTCAACCATTTCTGGTAACTACATTAGCTTCCCTTATGATTAAAATGTATAATTCACAACAATAACAGCTTCTTGCCGCTCTCTATAAACTACAAACCGCAACATTGATAAGTAGATTGTGGACGTTCTTTGTTTTCCGCAACCAACAATACAGATGTGTAATGTCAATTAAATAATTTATAACGAAAAGCGAAAAGTAAATAAAAGGAATAATTCGATCTACAAAGCGGAACATTTAATTTGATTACATAACTTAATTCCTTTGGGATTACCTGATATTTCCATTAATGAATAGCAGGAAAGCGAGTGCACAAGTAATGATGTCCCATTAAGTTACGAGTCACAGAATACGGCGGCCAATCAGAACCGTTATCGTATCGTAATACTACACTTAAGGTTACGGTTTGTCTGTTTGAGTTTTTTGTCGCACGTCAAAACTTCAGTGACTCTTCTTTCTTGAAGAAATTCAATTGGCCCTACTTCTAAAAGTACTGGATCGATTGACTAGAAATTACTTCTAAATCCGAAAAAAATCATAAAATTTGGTGTAGTTTTGCAGCAAAGCACAACGCTAGATGCATGTCAGGTGCGTGCGACAGATTAAACCGCTTCCTTAAAGTACAATTATTTATTGGCGGTACTGAGACAGTGGTGTAGATGGAGGTGGCCGTTTGAAACTTAAAGTATTTAAATATCAAAGAAAACAATTTTAACGTCCCTTCTATAGATGCGAAAGTAAGGTTGGAATTAGAAAAAGTCTCAAGTGTGAAAATCTCAATTACCGGCTGAGGAGCTTTAAATATTTGAAATACGATGTGAGATAAACATTTAAAATACTGTTAAAAATTTTCTAAGCAGATCTATAGAATCTCGCATGCAAGTTGAAACAATTTCGCTATTTAAAATATTTTTGTCCCACGTAATTAATTACTTACACGAGTTTCGCTTCCATAGATAGTTCAAAGAAGAGTAAAATTTTAATTACGAAAATATTCAGTTCAAAATTTTACTAAAGACTAAAAGCGAATCGTCCAACTTTAATTTATTACTGAATGTTAAAGTTTTCAGTTTCTCTTCAGTTTCCTTTATTTACGCAATATCACAAAAAAATCGTAAATACTGTGACAAATTTAATGAGAAAAAGTCGCTTTTGCCTCTAATTAATGCAGAATCTAACAAAAATTCCCCCACCCTCCTTTCAACTATAATAATTTCCTTCTGGTTGCATTCTCTCTCGTTGTACAAGACTCCACAATTATAGCGAATCTTCAGGATTTTGTTGTGAATCAATGAAAGACAATCTTGTCGAATAATAATTTTAAATGAGACGGTTTCAAGAAGAAATAATTGAAATAAAATTTTCGTAATAAACTTAATCAACAGTATTTTAAAAAGTACTTGACCGATCACTTTGGAATTGGTTTTAAGCCCGAAACTGTCGTGTCTAGATTCTGGAAGATAAGAAAAATTCAAGAAATTCGCTCTAGTTCTCGAGCCTCGCACAACGCCCCGTGCGTGCGACATCTAAACTGTACCCTTAAAAACTTTCAATGACTGCAATCAATTGAGTGAAGCTGAATATCTTTCGTAAAGAGTCACGCTTACATATAATTGACCTAACAACTTAAGGCAGTAGATATGTTGAAATCAGGAAGGTAAGTAAGGGAATTTAATGAGAAAAAGTAGCTTTTGCCTCTAATGAATGCAGAATCTAACAAAAATTCCCCCACCCTCCTTTCAACTATAATAATTTCCTTCTGGTTGCATTCTCTCTCGTTGTACAAGACTCCACAAGTATAGCGAATCTTCAGGATTTTGTTGTGAATCAATGAAAGACAATCTTGTCGAATAATAATTTTAAATGAGACGGTTTCAAGAAGAAATAATTGAAATAAAATTTTCGTAATAAACTTAATCAACAGTATTTTAAAAAGTACTTGACCGATCACTTTGGAATTGGTTTTAAGCCCGAAACTGTCGTGTCTAGATTCTGGAAGATAAGAAAAATTCAAGAAATTCGCTCTAGTTCTCGAGCCTCGCACAACGCCCCGTGAGTGCGACATCTAAACCGTCCCCTTAAAAACTTTCAATGACTGCAATCAATTGAGTGAAGCTGAATATCTTTCGTAAAGAGTCACGCTTACATATAATTGACCTAACACCTTAAGGCAGTAGATATGTTGAAATCAGGAAGGTAAGTAAGGGAATTTAATGAGAAAAAGTAGCTCTTGCCTCTTCCTTTCAACTATATCAATTTCTTTCTGATTGCGTTTTCTCTCGTTGTACGAGACTCCACAAGTATAGCAAATCTTCAGAATTTTGTTGTAATCAATGAAAGACAATCTTGTCGAATAATAATTTTGAATTCGACGGTTTAAAAAAAAAAATCAAATAAAATTTTGGTAATAAACTTAATCGACAGTATTTTAAAAAGTACTTGACCGATCGACTTGAAATTGGTTTTAAGCCTGAAGCTGATGTGTCTAGATTCTGGAAGATAAAAAAAATTCAAGAAATTCGCTCTAGTTCTCGAGCCTCGTACAACGCCCGGTGCGTGCGACATCTAAACCGTACCCTTAAAAACTTTCAATGACTGCAATCAATTGAGTGACGCTAAACATCTTTCGTAAAGAGCCACGTTTACATATAATTGACCTAACACCTTAAGGCAGTAGATATGTTGAAATCAGGAAGGTAAGTAAGGGGAATTTAATGAGAAAAAGTAGCTCTTGCATCTTCCTTTCAACTATATCAATTTTATTCTGATTACGTTCTCTCTCGTTGTACGAGACTCCACAAGTATAGCAAATCTTCAGGATTTTGTTGTAAATCAATGAAAGACAATCTTGTCGAATAATAATTTTGAATTCGACGGTTTCAAGAATAGAAAAATTGAAATAAAATTTTGGTAATAAACTTAATCGACAGTATTCTAAAAAGTACTTGACCAATCGCTATGAAATTGGTTTTAAGCCTGAAGCTGATGTGTCTAGATTCTGGAAAATCAAAAAAAATCAAGAAATCTCCTCTCGTTCTTGAGCCTCGTACAACGCCCCGTGCGTGCGACATCTAAACCGTACCCTTAAAAACTTTCAATGACTCCAATCAATTGAGCGAAGCTAAATATCTTTGGTAAAGAGTCACGCTTACATATAATTGACCTAACAACTTAAGGCAGTAGATATGTTGAAATCAGGAAGGTAAGTAAGGGAATTTAATGAGAAAAAGTAGCTCTTGCCTCTAATGAATGCAGAATCTAACAAAAATTCCCCCACCCTCCTTTCAACTATAATAATTTCCTTCTGGTTGCATTCTCTCTCGTTGTACAAGACTCCACAAGTATAGCGCATCTTCAGGATTTTGTTGTGAATCAATGAAAGACAATCTTGTCGAATAATAATTTTAAATGAGACGGTTTCAAGAAGAAATAATTGAAATAAAATTTTCGTAATAAACTTAATCAACAGTATTTTAAAAAGTACTTGACCGATCGCTTTGGAATTGGTTTTAAGCCCGAAACTGTCGTGTCTAGATTCTGGAAGATAAGAAAAATTCAAGAAATTCGCTCTAGTTCTCGAGCCTCGCACAACGCCCCGTGCGTGCGACATCTAAACTGTACCCTTAAAAACTTTCAATGACTGCAATCAATTGAGTGAAGCTGAATATCTTTCGTAAAGAGTCACGCTTACATATAATTGACCTAACAACTTAAGGCAGTAGATATGTTGAAATCAGGAAGGTAAGTAAGGGAATTTAATGAGAAAAAGTAGCTCTTGCATCTTCCTTTCAACTATATCAATTTTCTTCTGATTACGTTCTCTCTCGTTGTACGAGACTCCACAAGTATAGCGAATCTTCAGGATTTTGTTGTAAATTAATGAAAGACAATCTTGTCGAATAATAATTTTGAATTCGACGGTTTCAAGAATAGAAAAATTGAAATAAAATTTTGGTAATGAACTTAATCGACAGTATTTTAAAAAGTACTTGACCAATCGCTATGAAATTGGTTTTAAGCCTGAAGCTGATGTGTCTAGATTCTGGAAAATCAAAAAAATTCAAGAAATCTCCTCTCGTTCTTGAGCCTCGTACAACGCCCCGTGAGTGCGACATCTAAACCGTACCCTTAATAACTTTCAATGACTGCAATCAATTGAGTGAAGCTGAATATCTTTCGTAAAGAGTCACGCTTACATATAATTGACCTAACAACTTAAGGCAGTAGATATGTTGAAATCAGGAAGGTAAGTAAGGGAATTTAATGAGAAAAAGTAACTCTTGTATCTTCCTTTTAACTATATCAATTTTATTCTGATTACGTTCTCTCTCGTTGTACGAGACTCCACAAGTATAGCGAATCTTCAGGATTTTGTTGTAAATCAATGAAAGACAATCTTGTCGAATAATAATTTTGAATTCGACGGTTTCAAGAATAGAAAAATTGAAATAAAATTTTGGTAATAAACTTAATCGACAGTATTTTAAAAAGTACTTGACCGATCGCTTTAAAATTGGTTTTAAGTCCAAAACTGATGTCTCTATATTCTGGAAGATCAAAAGAATTCAAGAAATTCTTAAAAACTTTCAATGACTGCAATCAATTGAGTGAAGCTAAATATCTTTCGTAAAGAGCCACGCTTACATATAATTGACCTAACAACTTAAGGCAGTAGATATGTTGAAATTAGGAAGGTAAGTAGGGGAATTTAATGAGAAAAAGTAGCTCTTGCCTCTTCCTTTCAACTATATCAATTTCCTTCTGATTGCGTTCTCTCTCGTTGTACGAGGCTCCACAATCTTCATGATTCTGTTGTAAATCAATGAAAGACAATCTTGTCGAATAATAATTTTGAATTCGACGGTTTCAAAAAAAAATCAAATAAAATTTTGGTAATAAACTTAATCCACAGTATTTCAAAAAGTACTTGACCGATCGACTTGAAATTAATTTTAAGCCCGAAACTGTTGTGTCTAGATTCTGGAAGATAAAAAAAATCAAGAATTTTGCTCTAGTTCTCGAGCCTCGTACAACGCCCCGTGCGTACGACGTCTAAACCGCACCCTTAAAAACTTTTAATGACTGCAATCAATCGAATGGAGCTAAATAACTTTCGTAAAAAGCAATGCTTACATACAATTGACCTGCAACACCTTAAAACAGTAAGTATGTTGAAATCAGGAAGGTAAGTAAGGGTACTGTTTCTTTGAAACATGAAGTTGGGTACGTAACTAAATTGAAAATGATTTAGACGAAGCGTATTCTCGGCCAGACAAACCGAGCGAAGCCAAAAGTAGGACTAAATATTCATGAGCAGCTAACAGACCACATCTGCTCTTAGTAAATACGGCCAAACCGAAACACAATGCGAATATACAAATTTCAGTACATCTTAAATCCATTAAAAATTCCACGGTCCGTTTAATTAAATTTTAATATAAGAAATTGCTTCTAACACTAATTTATGTAATTTCTTAAAACTATCGAAACGAAGCAATCTGCAAAAATATCGTTTTCCTACAGAATTATTAGTTGTTGAAACAGTCGGGGCGGAACTTTTTCATTTTTTAATTATTGAATTCTGTCTCTGGTAAATGTTGGTAAGTGGAAAGGAATTTTTAATTTGAAATTCCTGCTTGTTTTCCGTTTCGTTTAACTTGCGACCTACCGGTAAGAAATTGAAATAAGTAGCACAAAAGGTAAATATAGAAACGAACTCAATAAAATTTAAAACTCATTTTGAGATAACGAGTTTACTCTAATGGAATTCCCCTGCCAAATATCTCAGTTGAATAGCGAGATGCTGCGAAAGTCATTTAGATTATGAATAAAATGATGTGAGGAAATAGGATAATAAATTGTTGGAAGAAATTCGAATCTACGTGAGAACGGCAGAATATTGGAACGCGGTGCGATTATCTTGTCTTTACTTAATTACTGAAGCGCCCCGGTTCCTTAATATTCACATTCTCCCGAAATTATCCTCCCCTTTATTGTCGGTTTTTCTGGACGCAGACGGCTGCGAATCCGGGACTTACGCGCCATTCTCCTAGTTTTTTCATTAAGGGCGGGGATCAAAGATTTAGTCCCCGGATTTCCCCCAATTTCTGCACGTTGACAGAGTATTGTTCAAAAAGTCATAAAATTTTCTGAATATGAGAAAAATAAGAAAAAACAAAAAGAAGATATGTCCGCTACATCTGTTGTTTCTTTTATTCTTCTCATTTTTTATGATTTATCCATTATAGGAAAGTAGATTTCAGTAACAAAAGATATAACTCATAGAACTTAGCACAAAGTAGATAAAAAATGAAGTCAAACTAAGAAGATTGATAAGTTGAAGCATTGAAAGCAAAAAAAAATTGTACTGGAAGAGAAGAAGAGTAGAAAATCGAAATTAATCCATTCTGACTTAAAACTTGGTACCTGGCTACTAAAATCGAATAACTCCATATGTCTGAACGGCTAAATAAAAGGAGCGGGATGGGAGCTGGTTGTTAATCATCGAGTCGAACTTGCTGCAATGAAACAACGTTGTTGAAATCGATGCTTGCATAAAACCCCTACAGGCTGCTTACATCCTCATTGTGGTAACTGATTCGTAAAGCTCTGACTGTAAGCCTTTTTGCACGTGTTCATTGCATTACCATTGTGCAAACACACTCATCTCGCAGAGTGTCTAAATTAGCCCCGAGATGGTCTTTATGTTGAGTGATTATGCAACACTGAAAACAAAGCCACGTCCCGACACTGCTGCTAATACCAAATTATTTCAGTCATCTTGAAGCGCCACTTTAAACCAAAACCATCTTAACATTGTAAGTTACTTTATTGGAACATATTTGTAGAGTTCTCGAAAAAACGTTTGGAATTATTTTTATAACGCAATGTTTCAATGTTTAAAATTAAACTAATTGCACCGAATTAGATTAAGCCTGTAAACCTCCAGTTGAACTCAAGCGAAATTTAAAAAATATCGAGCCACACTGTAGACACTTTTTTAAATTAATCTGCTTAATTAGTAAATTTTGTCGCCCTCTATAACCAATTATCCGCAAAATAAACGACAGATGGCGTTAAAACTCTATTTTCCGCAACCAACAATACAGCGGTGTAAGTGCGGTTAAATAATTAACGAAAGTAGATAAAATTAATTATTCGATCTGCTAACGACACGTTAATTTTTTAACAAAATTTTTGTTTAGTTTTCGATACCTTTCAATAGTGAATGACAAGAGACGAATTTCTTTGTTTGTAATTCCGTGGCTTGCAGTGCTTGCGATAGTTGCATTGTTCGAATGGAAGCTCACGGTTATAATTGACGACCGCAACAATCACCAGCAATAGCAGAGCACGTTTCAAACAATACAGAAAGCATTAAGTTCGATACAGACCACAACATTCTCCTATCTATTTACTGTTGCCAATTAAACAAGTTATATCTCCATTAGTTGCAGGACTAACTTCAAGTATTATTACTCAATAGTAGTTTGTTTTGAAATTATAGTTGTAACTTGTAAAAATAATTATGATGTAGATGGCAATTAGTAGCTGTTGGCGGGATAGACTTTTTGTTAGTTGGAAGCTATTTAATTGGAGCAACGAACAAGTCTTTGCGATAGATAGAAACTAAGCTTCCAGTTTCTCGTGACATCTGGTTATGTAAATGAAGATTAAATTGTGTTTTCGGAAAACAGATGGTCTTGTGGAACAAATCAGATATGTCTTTGGTGAAAGTTGTCTGGATGCAGCTTTATCGATGTGTAAATGGAAATTGTCTGAATCCTCTCGAAAACTTGGCAATCGGCAAGTCGGGAATGATGCAAAATACGTTTTCGTTATTATCAACTGCGAACGTGATTGAGTGACGCCCTAACAATTTATGTGAGAATTATTAGGCATTTCTAAATTAAAAAAAAAATATTTTAAGACCCTGCAATATTCGGCAAAAATTGTTCCATAGCTTCGCGTTTATTGGACAAAATTTTATTGAAATGTAAAGTGGCAATTTATTGCATTTCGAATATATTAGAGAATCAATTTTGGCGGAGGCGCCGGGTGAATTGTTTGTAAAGGATCGAAATCAAAGTTTATTTAAGGCGTAATGTCCCTTTAGAACCAAAACTCCATTAGGCGAAGATAATTTATTGATGACAGAGAAATGCGAATTAACAAATTGTGGCAATATCCTTAAACACATTTAAAATTATTCCAAATTTATGTGCTACTAAAAAAATAGAATAACAAAATTTTTGGGTAGAAAAAGAATGAAGTAGCTAACTATGATGATCACTGATACTTGTAAAATTGTCACTCTTTCATGAATCGCCAAATTAAGAGCGCGATTTAGGTTTCCGCAACCAGTAATACATATGTGTAATGTGTAACGAAAAGGGAAAATAATGGAAATAGTTCGATCTACACAGTGGCACATTTAATTTGCAATCTCTTGACATAATAAAAATGTTGTAATTAAAAAAAAATTCTAATGGCCTTAGTTGGTAAATCTGTCTAATAGAAGCTTCGTATTGATAATTTTTTTTTTTTTAATAAAATTCTTTAATTTTTTTGTAACTACGAAATTTTTTAAACCGAAATTATTGATTATGCCAAAGATTGAAGCGTATAACTTCAATTTTGTCGTAAATCTCAATTAAATTTTCCTGCTACTAGTAAGTTTCTTGATTTTGCATCTAACAAAAACACTCAAATCTGATACGTTACCATTAAAAAGGCAAAAATGGATAGTCACGTAATAAAAACATTTGCGTATCTGAAAAATCCTGAAACAAAAACTTAACGTAGGGATGAGAAAGAAGCAAAATTTAGTAGCGCAAGCGTCCCTATGTTTAACCAAAATGCACAAAGAGAAGATAATATTCCACATACATTTCCCGCCAAATTTAATACGTTTCTGTAATTTTTTCTCTACCCTTAATCTAATTTATTTTCAACATAAAAAATTCGCCACAATTTCGCATTTGCTTAAAAATTGTTAGACGAAATCCCCATCTTTTGTGGACGGATTACGTAAATGTGATTGACGAATAACGCGATGAAAATCGAACGAATTAAACGAAACCGGGCGGATGAAAGTCGTAAGCAGAAATTGCTAACCTGTTCCGTTCAAATTCTAGTTAGGTACTTTTCGTTCTCTCTTTCCCCTTCACCTTCGCATCTCTAATCAACTAGAAACCACCATCACTTGAGGAATGCCCTTTGTAAATCTCATTGTCAGGAATTGCGGTATCGTACGGTTACGTTTCGTTTTATTTGCGGGTCTCCGACTGGGTGCAACCGCGTACTTAACTCGTTACCCGCAAACTCCGGAAGGTCCAAAACTGGAAACAGCGATTGCCGTTTTACGACTTCTCAATAACGGTTTAACACCAAAAAATACATCGCCGACTTGAAGGCTACTAAAAACAATATTAAGTGGAAATCGCTGCCCAAACACGTAAAAAGTTTAAGGTCATAGTTTCCAGGATAGCTTGACGACGTCATCATTCCGAGGCAAATAAAGTCTAGAAGGGCGCCACATAATTTAAACGGAAGGTAGCAAAAATAGAATAAAAAGCAGTAACGATAGGCGAAGTAGAATTATTAGGAGTTGCCACAGTGTTCCTGCTGTAGAGAAAGCGCGTTAGTACTCTGAGAATGATCATGTGATCTACTTCTGCGAGGAAGAGTGTGGCATAGCAACCCCCTCCTAAAGAGTAGAAGTCATACTTTCTCCTACTCTTCTAATCTTGAAGGATTTTAGGTCATTTAAAAAGCTACACAAAGGCGAAAATCTAGGGTAAGTGCCAGAAAAAAAATCGGACATCTTGATGATGTATGATGGTAAATAACATCAAGATCAATGAGCAGCTGTCGCCTAGAGGTGCAAAGTTCAACGATTCAAGTAAAGTTGGTGTCATCAGGTCATTGCTACTACCTGGATTTTCTATCCTGAAGGATCTAGAAGTTACTAAGTTATGGATTGATAGAGAATGTTCGCTAGACTACCATTTTATTAAAAAAAAAATCTCAAAATGCTAAAAAACACAAAAGATAATTTAATGATGCAAGCATAGAATTATTAGAAGTTGCCACAATGTTCCCGCTATAGGGAAAGCGCGTTAGTGCTATGAGAATAATAACGTGATCTAATCCTGCAAGGAAGAGTACGGCATCGCAACCCTCTCCAAGAGAGTAGAAGTCATATTTTCTCCTGTTCTACTCTTGAAAATGTCTCGGTCATTTTAAAAAAATTACACAAAGGAGAAAGTCTGGGATAAGTGCCATAAAAAAAATCGGACATCTTGATGATGCATGATGGTAAATAACATGAAGATCAATGAGCAGCTGTTGTCTAGAGGTGCAAAGTTCAACGATTCAAGTAAAGTTGGTGTCATCAGGTCATTGCTACTACCTGGATTTTCTATCCTGAAGGATTTAGAAGTTACTAAGTTATGGATTCATACAGAATGTTCGCTAAACTACCATTTCATTAACAAAAAATCTCAAAATGCTAAAAAACACAAAAGATAATTTAATGATGCAAGCATAGAATTATTAGAAGTTGCCACAGTGTTCCCGCTGTAGGGGAAGCGCGTTAGTGCTATGAGAATAATAACGTGATCTAATCCTGCAAGGAAGAGTACGGCATCGCAACCCTCTCCAAGAGAGTAGAAGTCATATTTTCTCCTGTTCTACTCTTGAAAATGTCTCGGTCATTTTAAAAAAATTACACAAAGGAGAAAGTCTGGGATAAGTGCCATAAAAAAAATCGGACATCTTGATGATGCATGATGGTAAATAACATGAAGATCAATGAGCAGCTGTTGTCTAGAGGTGCAAAGTTCAACGATTCAAGTAAAGTTGGTGTCATCAGGTCATTGCTACTACCTGGATTTTCTATCCTGAAGGATTTAGAAGTTACTAAGTTATGGATTCATAGAGAATGTTCGCTAGACTACCATTTTATTAAAAAAAATCTCAAAATGCTAAAAAACACAAAAGATAATTTAATGATGCAAGCATAGAATTATTAGAAGTTGCCACAGTGTTCCCGCTGTAGGGGAAGCGCGTTAGTGCTATGAGAATAATAACGTGATCTAATCCTGCAAGGAAGAGTACGGCATCGCAACCCTCTCCAAGAGAGTAGAAGTCATATTTTCTCCTGTTCTATTCTTGAAAATGTCTCGGTCATTTTAAAAAAATTACACAAAGGAGAAAGTCTGGGATAAGTGCCATAAAAAAAATCGGACATCTTGATGATGCATGATGGTAAATAACATGAAGATCAATGAGCAGCTGTTGTCTAGAGGTGCAAAGTTCAACGATTCAAGTAAAGTTGGTGTCATCAGGTCATTGCTACTACCTGGATTTTCTATCCTGAAGGATTTAGAAGTTACTAAGTTATGGATTCATAGAGAATGTTCGCTAAACTACCATTTCATTAACAAAAAATCTCAAAATGCTAAAAAACACAAAAGATAATTTAATGATGCAAGCACAGAATTATTAGAAGTTGCGACAGTGTTCCCGCTATAGGGGAAGCGCGTTAGTGCTATGAGAATAATAATGTGATCTAATCCTGCAAGGAAGAGTACGGCATAGCAATCCTCTCCAAGAGAGTAGAAGTCATATTTTCTCCTGTTCTTCTACTCTTGAAAGTGTCTCGGTCATTTTAAAAAAACTACACAAAGGCGAAAGTCTAGGATAAGTGCCAGAAAAAAAATCGGACATCTTGATGATGCATGATGGTAAATAACATGAAGATCAATGAGCAGCTCTTGTCTAGAGGTGGAAAGTTCAACGATTCAAGTAAAGTTGGTGTCATCAGGTCATTGCTACTACCTGGATTTTCTATCCTGAAGGATTTAGAAGTTACTAAGTTATGGATTCATAGAGAATGTTCGCTAAACTACCATTTCATTAACAAAAAATCTCAAAATGCTAAAAAACACGAAAGATAATTTAATGATGCAAGCATAGAATTATTAGAAGTTGCCACAGTGTTCCCGCTGTAGGGGAAGCGCGTTAGTGCTATGAGAATAATAACGTGATCTAATCCTGCAAGGAAGAGTACGGCATCGCAACCCTCTCCAAGAGAGTAGAAGTCATATTTTCTCCTGTTCTACTCTTGAAAATGTCTCGGTCATTTTAAAAAAATTACACAAAGGAGAAAGTCTGGGATAAGTGCCATAAAAAAAATCGGACATCTTGATGATGCATGATGGTAAATAACATGAAGATCAATGAGCAGCTGTTGTCTAGAGGTGCAAAGTTCAACGATTCAAGTAAAGTTGGTGTCATCAGGTCATTGCTACTACCTGGATTTTCTATCCTGAAGGATTTAGAAGTTACTAAGTTATGGATTCATAGAGAATGTTCGCTAAACTACCATTTCATTAACAAAAAATCTCAAAATGCTAAAAAACACAAAAGATAATTTAATGATGCAAGCACAGAATTATTAGAAGTTGCGACAGTGTTCCCGCTATAGGGGAAGCGCGTTAGTGCTATGAGAATAATAATGTGATCTAATCCTGCAAGGAAGAGTACGGCATAGCAATCCTCTCCAAGAGAGTAGAAGTCATATTTTCTCCTGTTCTTCTACTCTTGAAAGTGTCTCGGTCATTTTAAAAAAACTACACAAAGGCGAAAGTCTAGGATAAGTGCCAGAAAAAAAATCGGACATCTTGATGATGCATGATGGTAAATAACATGAAGATCAATGAGCAGCTCTTGTCTAGAGGTGGAAAGTTCAACGATTCAAGTAAAGTTGGTGTCATCAGGTCATTGCTACTACCTGGATTTTCTATCCTGAAGGATTTAGAAGTTACTAAGTTATGGATTCATAGAGAATGTTCGCTAAACTACCATTTCATTAACAAAAAATCTCAAAATGCTAAAAAACACGAAAGATAATTTAATGATGCAAGCACAGAATTATTAGAAGTTGCCACAGTGTTCCCGCTGTAGGGGAAGCGCGTTAGTGCTATGAGAATAATAACGTGATCTAATCCTGCAAGGAAGAGTACGGCATCGCAACCCTCTCCAAGAGAGTAGAAGTCATATTTTCTCCTGTTCTACTCTTGAAAATGTCTCGGTCATTTTAAAAAAATTACACAAAGGAGAAAGTCTGGGATAAGTGCCATAAAAAAAATCGGACATCTTGATGATGCATGATGGTAAATAACATGAAGATCAATGAGCAGCTGTTGTCTAGAGGTGCAAAGTTCAACGATTCAAGTAAAGTTGGTGTCATCAGGTCATTGCTACTACCTGGATTTTCTATCCTGAAGGATTTAGAAGTTACTAAGTTATGGATTCATAGAGAATGTTCGCTAAACTACCATTTCATTAAAAAAAAATCTCAATATGCTAAAAAACACAAAAGATAATTTAATGATGCAAGCACAGAATTATTAGAAGTTGCCACAGTGTTCCCGCTATAGGGGAAACGCGTTAGTGCTATGAGAATAATAATGTGATCTAATCCTGCAAGGAAGAGTACGGCATAGCAATCCTCTCCAAGAGAGTAGAAGTCATATTTTCTCCTGTTCTTCTACTCTTGAAAGTGTCTCGGTCATTTTAAAAAAACTACACAAAGGCGAAAGTCTAGGATAAGTACCAAAAAAAAAATCGGACATCTTGATGATGCATGATGGTAAATAACATGAAGATCAATGAGCAACTGTTGTCTAGAAGTGCAAAGTTCAACGATTCAAGTAAAGTTGGTGTCATCAGGTCATTGCTACTGCCTGGATTTTCTATCCTGAAAGATTTAGAAGTTACTAAGTTATGGATTGATAGAGAATGTTCGCTAGACTACCATCTTATTAAAAAAAAAATGATGTAGAGCACTAAATCTCAAAATGCCGAAAAGCATGAAAGATAATTTAATGCTGCAAGCATACAATTTTTTTTGTTAATACCAGAGTTACGCAGAGAGGTGTTCGGGAGTCTATAATCTCTTGAACTACTCTAACAACACTGAATAACAAATTGTAAAATATACAAATGACCCTTAAAGAGATCTGAACAAATAACTATGAATAATCGTGTTCTCCCCTCGATTTCTTTCTTTGTACTAGAGATAGAGTGGGGGGCGTTTCACTTTTCGTTACACACTGGACGATTTTACGTTACATTAAATTTTAATTTCTTTGTACTACTAACATTTACGTTATTGTTGTTAGCAACTGGGAAAATTAACAATTAAGTAGAAACTGTAGAAATCAAATGCTAGAATGCTGTAAATAAGACACTTACTCATGTGGTATAAGACTAACGAGTTGGGGTCTTCGGCTTCGTTCTCGTAGTGTTGAAAAGCTTCATTGATGGGTGCGAATATTGTAACTTGCTTGTATTGCAAAGTTACATTGGCCAATTCGCTTCGCTCCAAGCGCGCCAAAAACTGAAAACGAAACAAACGATATTTTAATACAAGATAACAGCGGGTCAAAGTTATTCTAATTTATGTGGATACGACTTGTAAATTAAATTCCTGAATTCCGACGACGCAAAAAAAAAATAACAACAACAAGAAAAATACGCATCCGTTCGTAATTATTACGTTTTTGGATTCGTGTTTGTTACCAAGTAAGAGTTGGAAACTTCCATAAAGCGAAACTTATCGTTGAGAAACTTTTAATTAAAAATTTCCAATTAGCACCCCGTACGCAAATACAACGTTATTATTTTCATGTTGAGTAATACGTTTTAATTAATATTCGAGTTTCCGGCTTTACTTGATGAATTAAAAAAAAAACGATTTAAGGGTTGCACATTTGACGTCAAGTACGTAACGAAGTCAAGACTCATGTATTGGAAAAGTTTAAAAGCAAAGTGCGACATAAAAATCCACGCTTGCCAAATTCTCGGGCCTCAACCCTTATGTACATGGTAGTTTTGGGGGATTTACTTCTCATGGGGATGGAATTGCTTGTCATATCCAAGCGGATTTCACGAAAAATGACGTTCAAGATTTCACTTTATACACTAGCACGAAAATAAATTGAAACGAAAATTTCTAGTTATTTAACCTTAACCGGGAGACCGCCCTAAATTGCGAAACGTTATCCAAAGGAGCTTCTATCAATTTCTTGTTTCGTCTTTTCATAGTGACTAGCTGGAATTATACACACTTTGAGAATTTTCATATTTAAATTTGCACGTTACGTGCAGCAGCTTATTACACTCTATTTACGTTATTGTGCAGGAGATTAACAATTTGATTATGCCGCTAATGGTACGCTTCGCCACAATGCGCCTCATAGTTGAAGTTAAAAATAATTGGACGTGCCTCTTAGGCTACAAATTCAATTATTCATTATAGTTCCAGTGTTGGAGATTTAAATGCAACTTCATAAAAGGTCACACAATTATTTTTTTGGTAATACTGTTAATTGAATAATGGTAGAGAGTATATACGTTGAAAAGTATTCTGAATTTGGCTGAGAAAGTTTACATCTCTATAAGATTTAGAGTTCTTGAGCTTCTTCGAATTCGAGGACATCCCCTTAATCGACCGTCAAAGGGCTCTCGAACAAACCTAAATTGTGTCAAATAATAAATAAAAAAGTTCAAATATGCAACAAAGTAAGAGTGAAATTCAAATTGCCATAACTTCGAAAGTAAAAGTCCCAATTAAAAACTAGCGACAGCTTTGTGTTAAAGGAACTCAACAGTATAAAATGAAACCATAAAGGAGCTTTGAAAGATTTCAATATTTTGATTTTTTTTTATCTCAATCGATAAAAATATTCAAAAATTGGTAAAATCGACACCATCACTCTGACCTATAAAAAATAATATTTTCTGACGTAACTTGTCTTACTGATCTCAATTTTGTACCCGGCTTGTCCATTTAGGTGATAGATTTTGAATATTTTACAAAAGCAGACCAAATTAGAAATTTTTATAAATTTTACTCCTCGATAACTTCTTTGAGCAATATTAAATATAAGAACATTCCTTTAATCGTCCTTTAAAGGATTTTCCAAGCAGCCTAAAACGGATTTTCTATCACCGTAAATAAGAAAAAGCTCAATTTTTCAATTTTGACCAAAGTTTTGCTCAAAAAAATCAAATTATAATAGTTTTGAAAATTAAGACTCCAAGTTAAAAACTAGCAACAGAGTTTTGTTCAGTGAGCTGTCTATTATGAAAAAACACCATAAAAAGGAGCTTAAAAATTTTGAAAATCTTTGGCCAATAACAGTTCACATGAGCATGGAAATGCTCAAAAAAACCCAAAATCATTCCCATTCAAATAAAATGTTCTTCCCGGCCTAATTTTTGTCGCTTAACACGTTTTGGTATTAGGGTTTCCCATTTAAGCCATGAATTTCGAGTGTCTCACAAAAGGTGACAGAAATTCAAATTTTCAAAAAGATTGAATCTTAATAATTTCTAGAGTATTTGAGATACTGCCAATACAAAGATATCCCCGCAACGGAAATTCAAAAAGCTTTCTGAAAAGCTTAAAATGAGGTCCGGAGGGTCGTAAATAAAAAATCGCAATTTTTCACCAAAGTTGGAGTAAAATTGAAACGGCCATAACTTTGAAAGTACGAGTCCGAATCATTAACTAGCGACAGCGTTACGTTAGACAAGCTCAACAGTATAAAATGAAGTCATAAAACAGCAACGAAAAAATTCAAAATTTTCAATATTTTTTTTCTATCTCAATCGATAAAAATTTAAAAAAATGCTAAAATTCACATTAACCATTCCTAGTCTTTAGAAATAATATTTTCTGACAAAGTGAGTCACCCTTATCTCATTTCCGTACCTAGTTCGTCCATTTTGGTTGATAAATTTTCAACAATTCACAAAAGAACACAAAATTACAATTTTTTTTCAAAATTTACATCTCCACAGCTGCCGGAGTTTTTCAGCCATCTCGAATATGAAGACGTCACATTTATGGGCCTTTAAAGGGCTTTCCAAAAAGCCTAAAACAAATTTTCTACCGCTGTAAATAAAAAAGTTCAATTTTTCCATTTTGACCAAAATTTTGTTCAAAAAAATCAAAGTGTCATAGTTTTGAAAATTAAGACTCCAAATTAAAATCTAGTAACAGCATTTTGTTCAGCAAGCTGTCTATTATGAATTTATGGGCCTTTAAAGGGCTTTCCAACAAGTATGAAACGGATTTTCTACCGCTGTAAATAAAAAAGTTCAATTTTTCCTTTTTGACCAAAATCTTGTTGAAAAAAATGAAAGTGTCATAGTTTTGAAAATTAAGACTAAAAGTTAAAATCTAGTAACAGCATTTTGATCAGCAAGCTGTCTATTATGAATTTATCGGCCTTTAAAGGGCTTTCCAACAAGTATGAAACGGATTTTCTACCGCTGTAAATAAAAAAGTTCAATTTTTCCATTTTGACCAAAATCTTGTTGAAAAAAATCAAAGTGTCATAGTTTTGAAAACTAAGACTCCAAATTAAAATCTAGTAACAGCATTTTGTTCAGCAAGCTGTCTATTATGAATTTATGGGCCTTTAAAGGGCTTTCCAACAAGTATGAAACGGATTTTCTACCGCTGTAAATAAAAAAGTTCAATTTTTCCATTTTGACCAAAATCTTGTTGAAAAAAATCAAAGTGTCATAGTTTTGAAAATTAAGACTCCAAATTAAAATCTAGTAACAGCATTTTGTTCAGCAAGCTGTCTATTATGAATTTATGGGCCTTTAAAGGGCTTTCCAACAAGTATGAAACGGATTTTCTACCGCTGTAAATAAAAAAGTTCAATTTTTCCTTTTTGACCAAAATCTTGTTGAAAAAAATCAAAGTGTCATAGTTTTGAAAACTAAGACTCCAAATTAAAATCTAGTAACAGCATTTTGTTCAGCAAGCTGTCTATTATGAATTTATGGGCCTTTAAAGGGCTTTCCAACAAGTATGAAACGGATTTTCTACCGCTGTAAATAAAAAAGTTCAATTTTTCCATTTTGACCAAAATCTTGTTGAAAAAAATCAAAGTGTCATAGTTTTGAAAATTAAGACTCCAAATTAAAATCTAGTAACAGCATTTTGTTCAGCAAGCTGTCTATTATGAATTTATGGGCCTTTAAAGGGCTTTCCAACAAGTATGAAACGGATTTTCTACCGCTGTAAATAAAAAAGTTCAATTTTTCCTTTTTGACCAAAATCTTGTTGAAAAAAATGAAAGTGTCATAGTTTTGAAAATTAAGACTAAAAGTTAAAATCTAGTAACAGCATTTTGATCAGCAAGCTGTCTATTATGAATTTATGGGCCTTTAAAGGGCTTTCCAACAAGTATGAAACGGATTCTCTACCACTGTAAATAAAAAAGTTCAATTTTTCCATTTTGACCAAAATCTTGTTGAAAAAAATCAAAGTGTCATATTTTTGAAAACTAAGACTCCAAATTAAAATCTAGTAACAGCATTTTGTTCAGCAAGCTGTCTATTATGAATTAAAACCACAAAAAGGTGCTTGAAAATTTTGAAAAATTCGACCACAAACAGGACTAGAAAATGCCCACAAAACCCAACATCATTTCGACCAAAACAAAAGGTTTTTTCCGACATAGTTTTTGTCGTTGAACACGCTTTTGGCTGGGTTTCTTCAGTTAAGCCACGAATTCCGAGTGTTTCACAAAATATGACAAAAATTAAATTTTCCCGAAGTTTGCACCTCTATAGCTTCGGGAGTTTTTGAACTACTTTGAGTTCGAGTACATCCCCGTAATCGACATTCAAAGAGCTTTCTAATTAAACTACAACAAATTTCTTGGAATTTTAAATAAAATAGCTCTAATATTGGCCAAAGTAAGAGTGAAATTCAAATTGCCATAATTTCGAAAGTAAAGTTCCAAATTAAAATTTGCCACAGCGTTGCGTTGAACTATCTGTCTATTGTTAAATAAAACCTTAAAATCCTAGAAAATCTTGAAAATTCTCAGTGTAGTGAGATGAAGTTGTAAATTATTCAAGTCGTGGTTAGTACTCGATAAATTGAAAACGCTCATTTCAGCAAAGTGGTTGTCATGTCCTTAAGTGCATTCTCTGGCATTCCGTTAAACACCAAAGTGACAGTTGGGAAATTATTGCTATTGCAACAGTGATATATCATTTGAATTTACCAAGTAGTTACAAGTCATATTGGTTTAATATGGCATGTTTGCTGTTTCCGCCTTGCTTAATCACATAATCAATGAACTTTACGTTATTGCATCAACGTCATAAACGATCGCCCGACCTTTCCGGTAAATTGCGGAACGAACTTGCACGAAATACAAACAGCAGAATTGCACAACACAGAACTACTGATCAATTGATGTAATTCAATTGACCATTGCTGCAACCACACTCGAGCGAGGCACTTCAGAAATTTTTGCCTTCGCTGAGTGTTTCAACATGACAACCAATCGAGCACCCAGCCAATGAGAATTAACTCTTAGACATCCTTAGGGTTAAAACTCGAAATTACAACTAAAAAACTTTCCAAGTAACCAAATAATTAGAAAGTCCTCTTCTTCTAGTGAGTCCGAGAATCTGGAACTGGATCTAATCCTCACCTTCAGCTTGTTTTTAGAGTGACTCCATCTCCTTAACTTTCCGTATCTGGTTGATCCCTCTTGTTACGAGTATTCCAGGACTAAGGATCTCAATCCCATATTCTTCATTTAAAATTTTTCAAAAAAATCACGAAGAAGATAAAAGTGTTTTCTCCTTCTGCCATACTCATAGAGTTTCGAATGGTAAGCTTAGTTCACACAGAGGCTTGAGATCTCCAGTTTTAAGTAGGATCCGAACGACCAACAATTTAGAAAAGTTTCTATGCATGACTTCACGCAACGTTTTGCCATTGCCGTTCGAGGGGGAGCACCCAACTGACTCGACCGTTACGTCACGATGCGCAGAACACGTCATCCCACCTCTTTCACTACCCAATAAGACATTAACTTCGCCTTTGCGCAAGTTTCTTCAGTATCATGACTTTACAGTAGATCACCTCAAGATGATTAACCCTTCGGGGAGTTTCTAGACGGGTTTTAAAGAGATCTCTGACAGGTACTGGTCGTCAACTAATAACTTGAAAACAAATAAGACAATTAACTGCCACTGTTCCAGAACAGTGGCATATGTCGGTCCGCAGTTGTATTCATTATGGAGGTCCGGGTGTTGGTTAAATCTTTATTAGTTTCGGACTAAGCGGGCACGCTGCAACGTAAATTATACAAATTGTTGACCGCAGTGACTCTAGGGTCATAAGACAAGGGGCAGCCGGCAGTGGTCGCCGATCAAGTGGGCGCCGGAAGTGCCTGTTTAAGACAGGACCAGTCTAAGCGATGACTAAATGCAGAACGTTCACAATTACGGAATTAGGATATTGCAGCAGTTTCTGACACCAGTAGATTCGGAATTAACGAGCGTTTAATGAATGCGATCCGTCACGTTGGTTGAAAAGAATTCAGGAAGTTTTTTTTTCATGAACATTCCCAATAGAAAAGTTTTACTTCGACTATTTCGAATCTTTCCTTTTCGTTTGTTGGGATTTTACTGAATTAACTACGTGAAATATTTTAATTAGACGGCACAAACAGTAATTAGTTGGTGCGACAACTGGAGGAGTCTTAAAGTTTAGAAGCGAAATTACGCTATTATAAAGGACCGGAGGCCATAACCCGCGCCGCCAGGAGGGTTGGTCGGTCGGCGTTTGGAATCGTGGCGATGAAGAAGGTAATTTCTACAGTAATCAATTGAAAAACTTCCAGGCTTGAAGTTATTCAATGTAGACCTCGGGCAAACATTCTCCCTTCAACTGATTATTAGATCCATTCGTTTCAAATTGGACTTTCAGGAATATTATTTGCCTCCCTGAAACTTAACAAAAGTTTTTTTAAGCGCAGCGTAATTTCCGATACCGATGTTGCCCCGTCTTTTTGTTTCGTTTCAAATTTTCAGTGTGGCAACAACTGCAGGCCAATTCAGCAGAAGTAATTCGCAGAAAGATAACAATTAGATATGACCAATTCCTAAAAATTGAAGTGCAAGAACCGCAAAATGCACACTTAGAAGCAACCTGCTTGCTCCTACGTCCATTGTCAAACTTAATTTCATGTTGTGAGTTGGCTTTTTTCAGCTTCAGGCGGCTTTTTACTATTTTCTCGCATTGTTATTTATTTCTTAGTCTATTAAACACTCATTGAACTCCTACTCTTCGTTCACATTACGTTTCTGAAAAATTTTTACGAGAGGGTTATGCAACCAATAATACCGACGTGTATTACTGGTTGCCCAGGCGGTAGAGGTTTCTCTAGGCAGAATACCACTCGCTGGTTTGCCACTGCCTATCGAGGGAGAGCAACCGAAGAAAAGCGTTCCAGATTTAACCCGAAATAGAACTCGGGATCAACACCGCTATGCCGAGGCCTACGTTAAGTTACATGGGCCTCGGCTATGCGCACTAACTTGTGCACCGCTAGGATCGCACCAAATTAAATGTGGAAAATCAAACAGTTTTATCAGACGAATAATTTGTAATGGATCTTTGTTTATTAATATGCCCTGGTATAATAACAATAGAAGTTAAGATTTTCAAAACAAGAAAAACTCATAAAAATATATTTGTAGGAACTCCCACAAGTAGATAAATATAATTACCAATGACTGTGCAACCCCAAAATTATCGCTTTTTCTACTAATGCCAACAGAAAGATGAGGATAAAGAGAAGCTAGAAAACGAAGCGGTGACCAGTACTCTTTCATAGAAATAATTTTTTCTTGGGCTTCGTTTCTCAAATAAAAACAATTTTGATCGTACTGGAGAGTGAAATATAAAAATCATCAGTTTTGTCACCCTAAATCGACGTTGATTGTATTATTCCAGTGACAAGGTCATAACGTCCGTATTGTAAACCAATCAACGTCCATTACGCCTTTCAACGAATGACGCATTTGGCTCTCGCACCGCTTCCAGTAATTTCCGACTAACTGATTGAATCTGGAGTTGTAATAATGTTCTTGTTGAAATATGTCTGGGGACTTGAACTTTTTCTGATTTGAGAACTGAACGCAATAAAAATATATTGAGGCCATAAACTCCCGAAAATCGATTCATTCTTCCCAAACCCTCCCACTTTAAAACTGCCCTTATATCCCAATAGCATTCCAAATTTGCTAATTTTTCCATATCACAAACTAGACATAAGTGAGCATGAGTGTTGAAGATAGCTCCAAATTTTGATGAGGGTCAAGCAATTACTTTAACTCATCTTGTTTCCACCAAAAGAAAAGAAAGACCCCGCCTAAACGCGATAGTTGCAGTAAAACCAAACGCAAGGTCTTTTAAACTGAGAGGGTGAGCCATCAGTTGGCGTCCTAGCAATCAACCAATCAGAGTGCGGTTCGCGATTCAGAACGATTCTTATCGACGATGTTCGATAGACTTTTAAACTGCACGCTTACGTTATCTCTGTCAACCAATCAACTGATTGTCGTCTCTATAAATTTTCTTCTACTGTTTGGTAGAAACGAAGTTGGCGCTCCTTTAAAGAACTTAAAGGGGCGTCGTTTTGGTTAAAGTTTTAGAACTAAATTCTGGAACCTCCAAACGTCATGCTTTTAAACTGGGTGGGGCAGACACGTATAGTTGTCCTTGCGTTAGTTGGCGCCTTAACTAACGGCCAATCACAACGCGTTCTCTTCACGATTTAGAACGATTGTCATCAACGATGTTCGATAGACTTTTAAACTGCACGCTTACGTTATCTCTGTCAACCAATCAACTGATTGTCGTCTCTATAAATTTTCTTCTACTGTTTGGTAGAAACGAAGTTAGCGCTCCTTTAAAGAACTTAAAGGGGCGTCGTTTTGATTAAAGTTTTAGAACTAAATTATGGAACCTCCAAATGTCATCCTTTTAAACTGGGTGGGGAAGACACGTATAGTTGTCCTTGCGTTAGTTGGCGCCTTAACTAATAGCCAATCACAAAGCGTTCTCTTCACGAATTAGAACGATTGTAATCGACAATGTTCGATAGACTTTTAAACTGCACGCTTACGTTATCTCTGTCAACCAATCAACTGATTGTCGTCTCTATAAATTTTCTTCTACTGTTTGGTAGAAACGAAGTTGGCGCTCCTTTAAAGAACTTAAAGGGGCGTCGTTTTGGTTAAAGTTTTAGAACTAAATTCTGGAACCTCCAAACGTCACCCTTTTAAACTGGGTGGGGAAGACACGTATAGTTGTCCTTGCGTTAGTTGGCGCCTTAACTAACAGCCAATCACAAAGCGTTCTCTTCACGATTTAGAACGATTGTGATCGACAATGTTCGATAGACTTTTCAACTGTACGCTTACGTTATCTCTGTCAACCAATCAACTGATTGTCGTCTCTATAAATTTTCTTCTACTATTTGGTAGAAACGAAGTTGGCGCTCCTTTAAAGAACTTAAAGGGGCGTCGTTTTAATTAAAGTTTTATAACTAAATTCTGGAACCTCCAAACGTCATCCTTTTAAACTGGGTGGGGAAGACACGTATAGTTGTCCTTGCGTTAGTTGGCGCCGTAACTAATAGTCAATCACAATGCGTTCTCTTCACGATTTAGAACGATTGTGATCGACAATGTTCGATAGACTTTTAAACTGGACGCTTACGTTATCTCTGTCAACCAATCAACTGATTGTCGTCTCTATGAATTTTCTTCTACTGTTTGGTAGAAACGAAGTTGGCGCTCCTTTAAAGAACTTAAAGGGGCGTCGTTTTGGTTAAAGTTTTGGAACTAAATTATGGAACCTCCAAACGTCATCCTTTTAAACTGGGTGGGGAAGACACGTATAGTTGTCCTTGCGTCAGTTAGCGCCTTAACTAATAGCCAATCACAACGCGTTCTCTTCACGATTTACAACGAATGTGAACGACAATGAACGAAGGATCTTTAAACGGGGTGGATTTGGCATTTCTGTCACGAAATCACTTGCCTCGTCCGATGATCGCCTCTAATCTTTGATAGGACTATGTTGAAAGATTTTATTCCACAAAACCGATGATGTGAAAAAATTCGATTTTTACGTTAGTGAACACCAGAAGAAGGAACAATGCGGTGATGTCGAGCTACCTAAGAATAGTAACGGGAAACCTCAAAACCGCACATGACAACTAAACAAGCACATATATTGTGTGCGGAGAGGATTGCGCCTTACCGAGGATTAGAGTTTCCATCCGTTCCTGTGATGTTCGCAATTCTCCTGTCGGTTGATAAAAGGTTTAGCTTGTACTGAATTTTTTATCCGTCCTTTTTAATAGCCGTGCCGGATTCAAAAGTAACAAATTAATTGCTAACGAACTCCACTGGATGTACAGCACAAAAATCACCTCTTTATTTAACTCCAGCGACTAATTTCAACCATTTTCACATCCAGAATTCCAAATGCTTGTTTTAACCTCAACAATTTTTTGGGCGGGTAGCATCCCAAAAATTCAAATTACTCGTTTCAACTTCTACAATTTTTTGGGGCGGACAGCATGTCCAAAAACTTAAATCACTCGTTTCAACTTTTATAATTTTTCGGGTGGTTAGCATCCCCTAAAATTTAAATTACTTGTTTTCACCTCCATAATTTTTTTGATGTAGGTAACACATTTCGTCAAGTTGTTCAATAATTTTAAAGCAGCAATGTTGGAGGAATTAAAATGAAAGGGTTAAATTATTCTTTTGAACTGAATTGGTCGTGTGGTAGTGGTCCAAACTAGCCTTGTCGCTTTGTTGGCACCAGAGCGGATATTTGTCCATTAACGCCCGCTCCTCCAACAGACGCCATAACCTATTTCAGGAAATTACATGCCATTGTTTAACCTTTCCAGTTCACATATATTAGAGAGACCGGCGTCATTAGTTTATGGTATTAGGAGTATTTCATTAAGGTGGAAAAAGCAAACACATTAACCTACGTGTGACTGAATCACCTTAATGTACGATTTAGGTTTGTACGCCCTGCTGGCTTTAAAAAAAAATCCAATTTGCCGGACGTTAAAGGACTGTAAAAAGCTCAACTAATCGCAGGAAGCAACGCACCGGGAAGGACGTCAATAAGCGGAGGGATCAAAGATCGCACGTGCAGCGTTGTTGAAAATTCAGAGAGGAGAAATTCGAATTAGAAATTTTTCAAATCTTCATTTTCCAAAAATAACAGAAACACTTTTTGATTAGAGAAAATGTGAATAACGAGAGGGAAACTTTTTTTTAATTTAAAAAATATTTTTACCTACATTTGAGGCTACGGTTTAACTTGGCGGTCTCTGTCGCACGCACGGGGCGCTATAGGTCGTTGCAGAAAATTTCGAAATTATTAGAATTTTTTTGTTGAACACTAAAGACGATGTCGACCGTCTAATACTTTTAACAATAATTTCGTAGGCGGCGACTTCAGAATAAAAACAAAAAGAAATCCACTCGCGTTTTTAAAAGTACATGACCTAAAAATTAGTTTGTGTCTCGATTGCTAAAAGTAAAAAATTAGAAATTAGCTAGTTTTGATTTCTAGTAGAACAACAAAATTTATCCCAATAACGCTCCGTGCGTGTGACAGAGAACGCAACAACCAAACCGCACCATTAGCATATTTTTGCTCAATTTAAAATTTCTTGAACAAAACGAACTAGCAGAAACGCTGACGTTAGACTTTGCTTCACACCTTTACTTGTTTTTTAATTTTAGTGTTTCCTCATAATTAGGAGATTTTAAACAATTATCCTGGGCCGTCCTTAATTAAGGATCTGAAATATATTTTACGACCCGAAACGTTTACTCGTATAATTTGACGTAAATAGTCGCAAGTGGGGCGGCTATAACTTTTAAAAAATCGCTTTAAAAACTTTTCGTCTAAATCCTCATTTTCTCTCTGACAGATTCATTTTCAGACCGTTGTTGTAGCGTTATATTTATGTTTCAATTCTCGACGACTGTTCCTTATTGGACTGTCATATTTCATACTAAGTTACCTGCTGCTTTCCAGTAGAACGGCAACAACCGATCAGCTTTAATATCTCTAGTAATGTTGACAGCGTGGATCGTTACAAAAAAAAAAACAATTTCCTCTGTATAGTGCCAATAACGACACGAACATATTGTGGGGAATGTTAAATGAAAATTCAAGTTAACGATGTTATTCAATTAACTTGTGTATGTTGATGATGTCTAATGAAGCAGTGTCGGTATTGCTGCTACTTCATCAAAATTGAGCGGAATCATGTATAAGGGAGTTTATTAGTTTATTTTCAAGTGAAGCCAATATCGTGGAAGTAAATCAGATGCGTGAAAAGCGAACCGAGCAATGGGAAAGCGTCAGACGTCTCGGAAGGAGCGAATAAATTTCATTTGTAGCAAGTTCTTGACTTTCTGGAAAGTCTAGGAATAAGGGTGGAGTGAGGCTTGCATTTTAGTTGGGGTTTGTCAATTTCAAAATTCAATTCAAATGAAAAGTATCACTTCACTTAAGTTTCTTTATGGAACGCTATAGAATTTTGGGAAAAAGCCGACAACTTCCATTTTTAGAGATATGCAACCAAACAAACTTAACTGTGTCACGTGTGGTCTAGGCAAAGACCAAAAGTGTATATTCTCAGAATCTCAGTCTGCTTATTAGTGTTATAGTAATAGTCCGACTGCTCCTTGTTTTTTTTCAAAATGACTGCAATTGAAGATGCTTAATCACTGTAATTTACATATTCAGTTTTTACTAAGACCCACTTTTGATTTCATTAAAATCCATTGACTAGAAAACTTAAAAATACACTTCGAGCTGAACTTCTGCAAGAGTCCTGAAGTCGACCCGAATACTACGCTCTTAACAATTTCGGACCTAAATTTTTTGGTTGATTTTTGATTTTAATAAGAGTCTGCTGCGCATTAGACCCATATCGGTGGGCGGGCTGCGCATTAACCAAAACTCGTCGGACCAGTCTATTCCGCCAGTTGTGGGTGTGGTTTCTTCTACTTAACGACGTAATTTCTTGCGCTGAAGACGTTTTTGTACTCGGTTTCCCCATTTAAGCAATGCATTTCACAAAAATTGACAAAATATGAAATTTTTACAAAATTTGAACTTCAATAACTTTTAGAATTTTTGAGCTACTGCGAATACAAAGACATCTCCGCAATGGACAATCAAAGGGCTTTCCGAGAAGCCAGACTTTCTACTACAGTAAATAAAAACGCTCAAATTTTTAATTTCAACAAAAAGATTGCTCAAAAAGTTTAAATTGTCAAAAGTTTGAAATTTAGGAATACAAATTCAAAGGTAGTGACAGGGTTCAGCGAATTGTCTATTATGAATTAAGACCATAAAAAGGTGTATAAAATTTTTAAAAATTTTGACCAAAAACAGGGCACATATTAGTGCCTGAAAATGATAAAAAAACAAAACAAAAAAACCCAAAATCATTCCCACTCAAAGAAAATGTTTTTTCCAGACGTAAATTTGGTCGCTGAATACGTTTTTGTACTCGGTTTCCCCATTTAAGCGATTAATTTCGAGTGTCTTACAAAAAAAAGGTGACAGAAATTCAAATTTTCACAACGTTTGAACTTTGATAGCTTTTAGTTTTTAAGCTACTGCCAATACAAAAACAACTCCGCAATGAAAATTTAAAGAGCTTTATGAGAAGTCTAAAATGAAGTCCGGAGGATGGTAAATAAAACATCAAAATTTTTCACCAAAGTTGGAGTGAAATTCAAACGGCCATAACTTGAAAAGTATGGGTTCAAATCATAAACTACCGATAGCGTTGCGTTAGGCAAGATTAACAGTATAAAATGAAGCCATAAAACGGCATCAAAAGATTTCCAAATTTTCAATTTTTTTTTTCAATCTCAATTGATCAAAATTTTTGAAAATGTTGAAATCGACGCTAATCATTCTTAGCTTTTAGAAATAAAATTCTCTGACAAAGTGTGTCACTCTTATCTCACTTTCGTGCCTACTTCGTCCATTTTGGCTGATAGATCTTCAACAATCCACAAAAGAACACAAAATTACAATTTTTTTCAAAATTTACACCTCAACAACTACCGGAGTTTTTGAGCTATTTTGAATATGACAACATCCCTTATATGAACATTTAAAGGGCTTTAAAATAAACCTATAACTGATTTTCTACCACGGTAAATAAAAAAGTTCAACTTTTCAATTTTGTTCAAAATTTTGACCAAAAAATTCAAATTGTCATAATTTTGAAAATTAAAACTCCAAATTCAAAACTAGCGACAGCGCTTCGTTTAGCGAGCTGTTTATTATGAAATGAGACCTTAAAACGTTGCTTGAAAATTTTGAAAATTCTCGACCAAAAACAAAGCACATATTAGGGCATACAAATGCCCAAAAAACCCAAAATCATTCCAACTCAAAGAAAGTGCTTTTTCCAGACGTAATTTTGGTCGCTGAACACGTTTTTCTACTCAGTTTCCCCATTTAAGCTTTAAATTTCGAGTGTCTCAAAAAAGGTTACAGAAACTCAAATTTTTACAAGGTTTAAACCTCGATAGCTTTTAGAGTTTTTGAGCTACTGCCAATACAAAGACAACTCCGCAATGGAAATTTAAAGAGCTTTATCAGAAGTCTAAAATAAAGTCCGTAGAAAGGTAAATAAAACATCAAAATTTTTCACCAAAGTTGGAGTGAAATTCAAGCGGCCATAACTTGGAAAGTATAGGTTCAAATCATAAACCACCGACAGCGGTGTGTTAGGCGGGATCAACAGTATAAAATGAAGCCATAAAACGGCATCAAAAGATTTCCAAATTTTCAATTTTTTTTTCAATCTCAATCGATCAAAATTTTTGAAAATGTTAAAATTGACACTAATCATTCTTAGCTTTTAGAAATAAAATTCTCTGACAAAGTGTGTCACTCTTATCTCACTTTCGTGTCTACTTCGTCCATTTTGGCTGATAGATTTTCAACAATTCACAAAAGAACACAAAATTACAATTTCTTTTTAAATTTACACCTCAACAACTACCGGAGTTTTTGAGCTATTTTGAATATGACAACATCCCTTATATGAACATTTAAAGAGCTTTTCAATAAACCTATAACTGATTATCGACCACGGTAAATAAAAAAGTTCAATTTTCAATTCTGATCAAAATTTTGGCCAAAAAATTCAAATTGTCATAATTTTGAAAATTAAAACTCCAAATTCAAAACTAGCGACAGCGTTTCGTTTAGCGAGCTGTCTATTATGAAATGAGACCTTAAAAATTTACTTGAAAATTTTGAAAATTCTCGACCAAGAACCAGGCATATATTAGGGCATAAAAATGCCCAAAAAATCCAAAATCATTGCAACTCAAAGAAAGTGCTTTTTCCAGATGTCATTTTGGTCGCTGAACACGTTTTTCTACTCAGTTTCCCCATTTATGCTTTAAATTTCGAGTGTCTCAAAAAAGGTGACAGAAATTCAAATTTTCACAACGTTTAAACCTCGATAGCTTTTAGACTTCTTGAGCTACTGCCAATACAAAGACAACTCCGCAATGGAAATTTAAAGAGCTTTATCAGAAGTCTAAAATAAAGTCCGTAGAAAGGTAAATAAAACCTCAAAATTTTTCAACAAAGTTGGAGTGAAATTCAAGCGGCCATAACTTGGAAAGTATGGGTTCAAATCATAAACTACCGACAACGTTGCGTTAGGCAAGATTAACAGTATAAAATGAAGCCATAAAGCGGCATCAAAAGATTTCCAAATTTTCAATTTTTTTTTCAATCTCAATCGATCAAAATTTTTGAAAATGTTAAAATTGAGACTAATCATTCTTAGCTTTTAGAAATAAAATTCTCTGACAAAGTGTGTCACTCTTATCTCACTTTCGTGACTACTTCGTCCATTTTAGCTGATAGATTTTCAACAATTCACAAAAGAACACAAAATTACAATTTTTTTCAAAATTTACACCTTAACAACTACCGGAGTTTTTGAGCTATTTTGAATATGACAACATCCCATATATGAACATTTAAAGGGCTTTCCAATAAACCTATAACTGATTTTCTACCACTGTGAATAAAAAAGTTCAATTTTTAATTTTGATCAAAATTTTGGCCAAAAAATTGAAATTATCATAGTTTTGAAAATTAAAACTCCAAATTCAAAACTAGCGACAGCGTTTCGTTTAGCGAGCTGTCTATTATGAAATGAGACTTTAAAAAGTTGCTTGAAATTTTTGAAAATTCTCGACCAAAAACAAAGCACATATTAGGGCATACAAATGCCCAAAAAACCCAAAATCATTCCAACTCAAAGAAAGTGCTTTTTCCAGACGTAATTTTGGTCGCTGAATACGTTTTTCTACTCAGTTTCCCCATTTAAGCTTTAAATTTCGAGTGTCTCAAAAAAGGTGACAAAAACTCAAATTTTTACAAGGTTTAAACCTCGATAGCTTTTAGAGTTTTTGAGCTACTGCCAATACAAAGATAACTACACAATGGAAATTTAAAGAGCTTTATCAGAAGTCTAAAATAAAGTCCGTAGAAAGGTAAATAAAACATCAAAATTTTTCACCAAAGTTGGAGTGAAATTCAAACGGCCATAACTTGGAAAGTATAGGTTCAAATCATAAACTACCGACAGCGGTGTGTTAGGCGGGATCAACAGTATAAAATGAAGTCATAAAACGGCATTAAAAGATTTCCAAATTTTCAATTTTTTTTTCAATCTCAATCGATCAAAATCTTTGAAAATGCTAAAATCGACACTAATCATTCTTAGCTTTTAGAAATAATATTCTCTGACAAAATGTGCCACTCTTATCTCACTTTCGTGCCTAGTTCGTCCATTTTGGCTGATAGATTTTCAACAATTCACAAAAGAACAAAAAATTACAATTTTTTTCAAAATTTACTCCTCAACAACTACCGGAGTTTTTGAGCTATCTTGAATATGACAACATCCCTTTCATGGACATGTAAAGGGCTTTCCAACAAATCTAGAACTGATTTTCTACCACTGTGAATAAAAAAGTTCAATTTTTCAATTCTGATCAAAATTTCGGCCAAAAAATTCAAATTATCATAATTTTGAAAATTAAAACTCCAAATTCAAAACTAGCGACAGCGTTTCGTTTAGCGAGCTGTCTATTATGAAATGAGACCTTAAAAAGTTGCTTGAAAATTTTGAAAATTCTCGACCAAAAACAAAGCACATATTATAGCATACAAATGCCCAAAAAACCCAAAATCATTGCAACTCAAAGAAAGTGCTTTTTCCAGATGTCATTTTGGTCGCTGAACACGTTTTTCTACTCAGTTTCCCCATTTAGGCTTTAAATTTCAAGTGTCTCAAAAAAGGTGACAGAAATTCAAATTTTCACAACGTTTAAACCTCGATAGCTTTTAGACTTTTTGAGCTACTGCCAATACAAAGACAACTCCGCAATGGAAATTTAAAGAGCTTTATCAGAAGTCTAAAATAAAGTCCGTAAGAAGGTAAATAAAACATCAAAATTTTTCACCAAAGTTGGAGTGAAATTCAAAAGGCCATAACTTGGAAAGTATAGGTTCAAATCATAAACTACCGACAGCGGTGTATTAGGCGAGATCAACAGTATAAAATGAAGCCATAAAACGGCATTAAAAGATTTCCAAATTTTCAATTTTTTTTTCAATCTCAATCGATCAAAATTTTTGAAAATCTTAAAATTGACACTAATCATTCTTAGCTTTTAGAAATAAAATTCTCTGACTAAGTGTGTCACTCTTATCTCACTTTCGTGCCTACTTTGCCAATTTTGGCTGATAGATTTTCAACAATCCACAAAGGAACACAAAATTACAATTTTTTTCAAAATTTACACCTCAACAACTACCGGAGTTTTTGAGCTATTTTGAATATGACAACATCCTATATATGAACATTTAAAGGGATTTCCAATAAACCTATAACTGATTTTCTACCACTGTAAATAAAAAAGTTCAACTTTTCAATTTTGATAAAAATTTTGGCCAAAAAATTCAAATTGTTATAATTTTGAAAATTAAAACTCGAAATTCAAAATTAGCGACA
Source organism: Pyrochroa serraticornis (assembly GCA_905333025.2). Taxonomy (NCBI): domain Eukaryota; kingdom Metazoa; phylum Arthropoda; class Insecta; order Coleoptera; family Pyrochroidae; genus Pyrochroa; species Pyrochroa serraticornis. Next base: position 46,683,280 of record HG995152.1, read on the forward strand.
GCGTTTCATTTAGCGAGCTGTCTATTATGAAATGAGACCTTAAAAAGTTGCTTGAAAATTTTGAAAATTTTCGACGAAAAACAAGGGACATATTACGGCATAAAAATGCCCAAAAATCCCAAAATCATTCCCACTTACAGAAAATGTGTTCTCCAGACGTAATTTTGGTCGCTGAACACGTTTTTGTACTCGGCTTTCCCATTTAAGCGATGAGTTTCACCAAAGATGACTCCTACCAGAGTTATAGAGCCATTCCGAATATGACAACAAACCTTTAATTTGATATTTGAAAGTAGCGCGTATTTTCTTTAACCTCAGTAAAAAAAATAATAATTAATTAATTAAGACAGTAATTAGGGCAAATTGAACTTTTTCAAATCTATGAAGCCAACCTGACAATCAATTGACATTAATACTTGCAATATCCAGAATATTAATTAAGTAATTAATTACGTTTGCATCTCGTGGGCTTTCTGTTTAGCATCGCCGCAATAATGTTTTGATTTGATTGCTCGTAGGTTCACAGCAGGCGAGTAATTATGGTGGAGTGCACCACCACCCTTTTCGTTATGATTATTTCGTCGCGAATCGTGAATAGATCTCGCCCGTCTGCATCCAGCAGGCCCACACGAAGTTGGCGGAGAGAATATTGCGGATGGCACAAAAGTGCGGTAAAACATCCACCGGGATAACATCAGCAATCTCTTTTACGTTACGTCAAGACAAATTGCGGTGCACAAATATCACAAAGAACGTACCTCCGTCACGAACAAAAGGAAATTAACTTCGTTCCCGTTCCATCCGCACCAAGATTCCATGGTAAATTTCGCGAAGACGCTCAACGATTTAATTAGGAACGAAAGAAAATCCGAAAATGATACCGCGTCTAGCGACCGACCGATTTCCATTAAACAAAGGAAAAACCACCGAGGGAAGGTGGCGACCCGAAATTAAATTTTAATACGCCTTAACCCCTTAAATTGAAATTTATGCGGGTGGGTGTCGTATTTGCAATTAAGGAAAACTTAATTAGGTAATTGTATGGGAGAAAGCTTTAAAAAATTTTGACTCAATTTCGGCGAGTAGCGCAACGTTTTTACGTGTAATTTGCACCGTAAAACTGTACCGCACTTAAACCCATCTCAAAGTCACCCTCCCGTTTCACATTTTTTAAATAAAACTTTTTAGTGTAAAAAACCATTTTTTTAATGTAAAACTTTCATTAACCGTTCCGCATCTAGGAATTGCGACACTAAAATCAGTTTCCGCCTTAATTGTTTTCAGCGAGTATCGGAATTGAAGGGTTGGTAATAATTCAGAGGGGGTAGCGTCGTCGAGCTTATGTTTAGCGAGCTTTCTGCGGGCTTCTAAACTTGGAAAGGAAAGGGATGGACTCCCTTGAGGTTCATTATTCATACAAATAATTGGTGTAGTGGAACTGCGGTCAATGATGGCTTATTATGCAGTCACCAAACGCATGCGGTCCTCGGAGGATTCAACATAATTATAGAGGAAATGACGTCAGTTGCGGCGTTATCGCAATAAAAAGGATCAAAATTAAATGCGAACTCCCATTACAAAGACAAATCGTGTAAAGTTCTTTCGCACTTCAGTTAGAGCGAGTATTATGAATAGAAGGAATTTCAAGTACTTGAGGCGACAAAAAGGCGAGTTCCTTGTAATTGCGGAACTAAAAAAAAATCAACAAAAGACCACAAGACGTGCATGCGGGCGCCTTGTGGCAACTCTACGAGAATTTTGATGAAAATAACGCGAAGGGATGGCAGAAAAAAATTGCTCGAAAATAAGTTTCAGCTCCAAAATTATCATTTTTCGAAAGGACTAATTTTAATATTTTTGAGACAGTTAAAGAATCAAAAGTTTTGTCTTTTTTGTGTCAGATAAGAACAAAAACATAAGTTTCTGCATAATTACTTTTAACAAATTTTTGCACAATTAGATTTGCACTTCCGAACTTGCGCCGAAGTGGTTAGCCATCTGGTGAAATCTTGTTAGCACCCATTTTATAGCCGATTTCGCAATTTTTACCATCAAAGACATTAGGTGGATATAAAATCGGCATGTCTCCACCATTTGCAAGAACAAAGAGTGGACGATTGCAGCCACAACGAAGTACTCATAAAATTTAGAAAAGTTACTTCGATATTAAAGAAAAACGAGATTGTGAAAGCTTCTTTTAGGGGCGAGTGGAGATTTTTCGGAGTTTCAATTTCCAAAATTATTTTTTTAATTGAAGGTTAGACGGAAAATTTGCCAAGAGATGTTTAGGTTGATATGGTGAAGATATTTAGGTCTTTTAGCTAAATTACTACCCCTATGAAGTCGTATTTTACTGACATCGAGTCTAGTCAGATTTCCTCCTTTGTACCTTTGCGACCTTCTATTACTTTTCCAATTTCTTTGCCTGACGTTTCATGTTCTACTGCTAAATTACCTCACATGCATCACAAACGTCAAGATTCCATAAAGAAGCTTTCATTACTACAACATTTCTAGATTTACTGTGCCCCTTCGGGAATTCAACTCTAACGACATTTGATGTTATTTAAATTTTAATAAACCTCCATATTTAGGTACGTAAAAAAATAATCCTCGAGGGTTTTAGACGATATGCCCCATTATTAAAAAGTTTTTTCGGCAATTTTTCTAAATTTATTTTCAAATAAAGTTTTAAAAATCTTAAACTGTGCAAGCAAATTATTGGGATCTAACAATAATATCCTTATCACCATCAAGTGTTTTTACTTTAATTTTTTTCTCTTAACTCGAGCATTTTAGACGACATGCCTCATTTTTAAAAAGCCTTATCAGCGATTTTTCTAAATTTATTTTCAAATAAAATTTTAATAAACTTAAACTGTGCAAGCAAATTATTGAGATCTAACAATAATATCATTGTCACCACCAAGTGCTCTTACTTTAATTTTTGTTCTCTTAACTCGAGCGTTTTAGACGACATGCCTCATTTTTAAAAAGTTTTTTCAGCGATTTTTCTAAATTTATTTTCAAATAAAATTTTAATAAACTTAAACTGTGCAAGCAAATTATTGAGATCTAACAATAATATCATTGTCACCATCAAGTGCTCTTACTTTAATTTTTGTTCTCTTAACTCGAGCGTTTTAGACGACATGCCTCATTTTTAAAAAGTTTTTTCAGCGATTTTTCTAAATTTATTTTCAAATAAAGTTTTAAAAATCTTAAACTGTGCAAGCAAATTATTCGGATCTAACAATAATATCCTTATCACCATCAAGTGTTTTTACTTTAATTTTTTTCTCTTAACTCGAGCATTTTAGACGACATGCCTAGTTTTTAAAAAGCCTTATCAGCGATTTTTCTAAATTTATTTTCAAATAAAATTTTAATAAACTTAAACTGTGCAAGCAAATTATTGAGATCTAACAATAATATCATTGTCACCATCAAGTGCTCTTACTTTAATTTTTGTTCTCTTAACTCGAGCGTTTTAGACGACATGCCTCATTTTTAAAAAGTTTTTTCAGCGATTTTTCTAAATTTATTTTCAAATAAAACTTTAAAAATCTTAAACTGTGCAAGCAAATTATTGGGATCTAACAATAATATTCTTGTCACCATCAAGTGTTTTCACTTTAATTTTTTTTGTCTTAACTCAAGCGTTTTAGACGGCATGCCTCATTTTTAAAAAGTTTTTTCAGCGATTTTTCTAAATTTATTTTCAAATAAAACTTTAAAAATCTTAAACTGTGCAAGAAAATTATTGGGATCTAACAATAACATCATTGTCACCATCAAGTGCTTTTACCTTAATTTTTTTTCTCTTAACTCGAGCGTTTTAGACGACATGCCCCATTTTTAAAAAGTTTTTTCAGCGATTTTTCTAAATTTATTTTCAAATAAAGTTTTAAAAATCTTAAACTGTGCAAGGAAATTATTCGGATCTAACAATAATATCCTTATCACCATCAAGTGTTTTTACTTTAATTTTTTTCTCTTAACTCGAGCATTTTAGACGACATGCCTAGTTTTTAAAAAGCCTTATCAGCGATTTTTCTAAATTTATTTTCAAATAAAATTTTAATAAACTTAAACTGTGCAGGCAAATTATTGAGATCTAACAATAATATCATTGTCACCATCAAGTGCTCTTACTTTAATTTTTGTTCTCTTAACTCGAGCGTTTTAGACGACATGCCTCATTTTTAAAAAGTTTTTTCAGCGATTTTTCTAAATTTATTTTCAAATAAAGTTTTAAAAATCTTAAACTGTGCAAGCAAATTATTCGGATCTAGCAATAATATCTTTATCACCATCAAGTGTTTTTACTTTAATTTTTTTTCTCTTAACTCGAGCGTTTTAGACGACATGCCTAATTTTTAAAAAGAATTTTCCGCTATTTTTCTAAATTTATTTTCAAATAAGATTTTAAAAATCTTAAACTGTGCAAGCAAATTATTGGGATCTAGCAATAATACTCTTGTCACCATCAAGTGTTTTTATTTTAATTTTTTTTCTCTTAACTCGAGCGTTTTAGACGACATGCCTCATTTTTAAAAAGTTTTTTCAACGATTTTTCTAAATTTATTTTCAAATAAAATTTTAAAAATCTTAAACTGTGCAAGCAAATTATTGGGATCTAACAATAACATCATTGTCACCATCAAGTGCTTTTACCTTAATTTTTTTTCTCTTAACTCGAGCGTTTTAGACGACATGCCCCATTTTTAAAAAGTCTTTTCAGCGATTTTTCTAAATTTATTTTCAAATAAAGTTTTAAAAATCTTAAACTGTGCAAGCAAATTATTCGGATCTAGCAATAATATCCTTATCACCATCAAGTGTTTTTACTTTAATTTTTTTTCTCTTAACTCGAGCGTTTTAGACGACATGCCTAATTTTTAAAAAGAATTTTCCGCTATTTTTCTAAATTTATTTTCAAATAAGATTTTAAAAATCTTAAACTGTGCAAGCAAATTATTGGGATCTAGCAATAATACTCTTGTCACCATCAAGTGTTTTTATTTTAATTTTTTTTCTCTTAACTCGAGCGTTTTAGACGACATGCCTCATTTTTAAAAAGTTTTTTCAACGATTTTTCTAAATTTATTTTCAAATAAAATTTTAAAAATCTTAAACTGTGCAAGCAAATTATTGGGATCTAACAATAACATCATTGTCACCATCAAGTGCTTTTACCTTAATTTTTTTCTCTTAACTCGAGCGTTTTAGACGACATGCCTCATTTTTAAAAAGTTTTTTCAGCGATTTTTCCAAATTTATTTTCAAATAAAATTTTAAAAATCTTAAACTGTGCAAGCAAATTATTGGGATCTAACAATAATATTCTTGTCAGCATCAAGTGTTTTTACTTTAATTTTTTTTCTCTTAACTCGAGCGTTTTAGACGACATGCCTAATTTTTAATAAGTTTTTTTACCGATTTTTCTAAATTTATTTTCCAATAAAATTTTAAAAATCTTAAAACTGTGCAAGCAAATTTTTGGGATCTAACAATAATATCATTGTCACCATCAAGTGCTTTTACCTTAATTTTTTTTCTCTTAACTCGAGCGTTTTAGACGGCATGCCTCATTTTTAAAAAGTTTTTTCAGCGATTTTTCTAAATTTATTTTCAAATAAAACTTTAAAAATCTTAAACTGTGCAAGAAAATTATTGGGATCTAACAATAACATCATTGTCACCATCAAGTGCTTTTACCTTAATTTTTTTTCTCTTAACTCGAGCGTTTTAGACGACATGCCTCATTTTTAAAAAGTTTTTTCAGCGATTTTTCTAAATTTATTTTCAAATAAAACTTTAAAAATCTTAAACTGTGCAAGAAAATTATTGGGATCTAACAATAACATCATTGTCACCATCAAGTGCTTTTACCTTAATTTTTTTTCTCTTAACTCGAGCGTTTTAGACGACATGCCTCATTTTTAAAAAGTTTTTTCAGCGATTTTTCCAAATTTATTTTCAAATAAAATTTTAAAAATCTTAAACTGTGCAAGCAAATTATTGGGATCTAACAATAATATTCTTGTCAGCATCAAGTGTTTTTACTTTAATTTTTTTTTCTTAACTCGAGCGTTTTAGACGACATGCCTCATTTTTAAAAAGTTTTTTCAGCGATTTTTCTAAATTTATTTTCAAATTTAAAAAATCTTAAACCGTGCAAGCAATTTATTGAGATCTAACAATAATATTCTTGTCACCATCAAATGCTTTTACTTTTATTTTTTTCCTCTTAACTCTTAGACGACATGCCTCAATTTTAAAATGTTTTTTCAGCAATTTTTCTAAATTTATTTTCAAATAAAATTTAAAAAATCTTAAACTGTGCAAGCAAATTATTGGGATGTAACAATAATATTCTTGTCACCATCAAGTGTTTTTACTTTAATTTTTTTTTTCTCTTAACTCGAGCGTTTTAGACGGCATGCCTCATTTTTAAAAAGTTTTTCAGCGATTTTTCTAAATTTATTTTCAAATAAAATTTTAAAAATCTTAAACTGCGCAAGCAAATTATTAGGATCTAAGAATATTATCCTTGTCATCATCAAGTGTATTTACTTTAATTGACCGGTACCGACCTATATTGGGTCGAGACTCGCTTTACGCAAATATTGAAGCTTTTTGATTTAGAATATGAATATCGATTTCGACTTGTTTTTCGATTTTTTTTCTCTTAACTAATGCAAGATTTCCGATATCGCAAAACCTTAAGCAATTCCATAATCTATAAAGTACCTGCCCGTTATATTCAGAAGAAGCTAAAGATGTCGGTAAATCAAGTCGTTTGAAGGGGAATGAAAACAAAGCTGATAAAAGCTTTTGAAAGGCGAATCTGAGGACGAGCTACTCGGGCCATAAATCTTCAAACATTTTACGTCTGACAACGACAACGGATCACATAACCGACATAAATGTGTCCAACTGCGGAAGTGACGATATTAAAATTTAGTAACCTTAAAATCCCCCCTCGCTTTTTTCGACGCGAACCTGACCCGATGTGCAACAAAACATTTAAAACCGTTTTAATCTAATTCGTGGAAAACGCTCAGAAGTTTGACAGGAAAAGCAAACTTTTCGACATTCTCAAATACCTATCCGTCTGAAAAATTTGACGGATCATTACGGAGCTTTCTTTCAGTCGCGGGTCGGAAGCTCTCTGAAAACCCGACACGAGGCATCTTTTAACGATGCCGTAATGACTGGCGGATGTATCTGGTGGCGAGACTTCTTCGCTAAAAACAAAACGGGTTCATTAGCGCGAAACTTTGGTCTTTGCGTCGGGGGTGATAATAGATAAACTTCGTTATTAATTACACGAAGACTCACTTATTAGCGAGTGTCGTTATTGGGTGTTATCAATTGCAAAAATCGATTCGTTCATTGATGAAATTAGTCCGCTGAAAGATTGGTCCTTCACTTGCTGTTGTGCCCGATTTTACAGATACTGATGGTAACTAATGAACGTCCTTTTTCTGAAAAATACCCCTGCCACTCAACCTACATAAAAAGAACGGCACGGTAATGTTGAATAATTGCTTGCAGTCAAAAAAGAACAAAGTAAAATAAAGTGGACCGAAATTAACGCGTCTACTGACTGGACCAGTTTCAGTCATACTATCGATTGTAACGATTGTTCTGAACCGAAAACGCCGATGGCCTTCGGCCATTTGAACTGAAGACCTTGCCAGATTTTTTCGAAATTATTTTAAGAAACCTTCAAAATTCAGGGGAGAAAGATCAGATGGAAAGTAGCTAAAGAATTTTGGTTGTTGTCAACAATTCTGGTCAAGAAAATAATTTTTAAAAATTAATTGAGGCACAACTTTTACATATTTAAAAATTTCAACCAGTCCCAAGTGTCTTTGCGTTGTCAAAAATCAATATAATAGGTATCGGAACCAGTTAGGTAATTTCCAATAAAATAAATTTAAAAAAGAATTTCAAACCAAAAATTGCAGGAATTTTATTTTCAAATTTATTTAACGAATTAAAAAAAAATTCTTGAGAAAGGAAATTTATTTTTGAATAAACTCCAACTTCTCAAAGTACTTGATTGACTACATCTAGAAAGTCTTGTGCAAAAATTTCCTCATCTCGTAAAATTATTTTAAGTAATCTTCAAAATCGAGAGCGAAGAATCAGATGGAAAGTAATTAAAAGATTTTGGTTGTTGTCAACAATTTTGGACAAGAAAATAATTTTTAAATGTGATTTATGACAAAAAATTAATTGCTGCACATCTTTTACATATTTATAAATTTCAATCAGTCCCAACTCTCTTTGCGTTGTCCAAAAATTCGACATAATAGGTATCGGTCCCAGTTAAATAATTAAAAAAAAATTTTCAACCCAAAATTTTCCACGAATTCTATTTTAAAATTTAATTAAGCAATTTTAAAGAATTTCTTTAGGAAGGAAATTTATTTTTGAAGAAGCTCCAATTTCTCGAAGTACTTGACTACATCTAGAAAGTCTTGTGCAAAAGTTTCCTCATCTCGGTATCAGTAAATGATTTTTTTAGTTTTAATTTAATTTGAACCCAATTTTTTTTCAAAACTTAGATATTCTTAACAATCCCAATTCTTCCGAAAAAATTGGTCCATAGGCCCAGCAATCACAATAAACTTAACAAAAAATTCTTCCAAGACTGAAACAGTCCCCAAAAATATTGCTCCTGAAAAATTTCAAGCAATAAAAAGGTGACAACCAACTCTTTGTTGTTTCTAAATCGAACGGCTTTTAAGTTTAAAATTGGAAATTTCGTTGCGGTCGGCCGGTTCCATTTGGATTAATTTTAAAAACTTCCAAGGTACATGGTTTCAACATTTTATTTATTTGTCGGTTAACGCATGATAAAACAGCGGTTTTCAATAAAATCAAACAAAAAAGTTTTTAACGTTATTTTCAATTACGATTCCCATTTGCAGTTTGCAAATGTCATTCGAGGCAGATGCATCGACAAAAACTCAACATGTTTCTGGTTTGTTTCGTAGTCGAGATGAAATTTAAAATATGAATTTCGTTCAATTCTCACTGGAACCCAATTTGTGAAAATCGAATTCGCAGGACGTGCAAATGTAATTCGGTTTTGCTACATTTTCCGGCGAAAATTTCCAACATCGCACCTGAAACAATTTTAACTCCTTCACCGACCAGTTCAGCTCCTAAAATGCCAACAAGTCGGTCCAAAATTAGATAATTTCGCAATTTTTTTCATTACTTTACTCGAACATTGATTTTCACATGTGTGTATCGCAACTAAACAACAATTACGTTTTTTCGCAAAAAAAAACAATTTTTTCGGCACTTGAAGTTTGCAGATTTTCCAGAAAAAGTGACACGTTCTTGAAATTTGAAATAAAAATTAGTTTCTCTGGCAAAAACATTTTTTTCAGCACCTTACTCAACCGTTTTAATTTACAGGTGGGTATCAGAAGTGGCACGTTTTTAAAATATTGAAATAAAAATTTTCACTACCTGACTCGAACCTTTTTAGGAGAATCGCGTGAAGACAACTTGATCGCCGATAGAAACTAAAACTGCAACGAAAACTGAAATGGTGGTCGAATTTCCCGAGCGTATTAGATAAAAATATTGGTAGGGCTTTGTCACAAGCCTCCCTTTGTGCCGTCGTCTTTATAAACACTTTACGGACGAAAAACGTAGCGGGGATTACTACATTGTCGAGTTTCCCGTCTGAATCTCAAAATTCTCAAACACAAGCCGATGGCAAATATCCGAAAAACATTCCTCATAAAACAAAGTGGCACATTTCTTACTCAGATCCTCCGAATAAAAATGTCGCCATTCAAAAATTGACGTGCGACTCACTCAAACCATCCGCCGAAATGCTACAAAATCGTGATGACTTGCTGGCACATTTTTCATGTCGTGGCCGTGGTTCGCAGCGGTTGTGGGAAATTCATTAGTGTCGCTTTTCGGGAAAGTCGATGTGAAAAGCTAGGTGGCTCTATTCGGATATAATTAATCTAATCTTCAGGTTCAATTAAATTTCGGGTTTCATTAATAATTATTGCAACTATGCCAGACTTGGGTGTGAGCTTAAAAGATCCGACACAACGTCTCAGATGCTAATGCAAAAGTGACGCGTCAGGATGTCGAGCGAAGAGGTGTTTGATATAGTTTCTATTAAATTTAAACTTAAAGTTTAATTATTGCCACACCGACACCGACGAACTGTAACGAAAACTAACCAATGAGGAAAACGTGCGAGGTATTCGCCCAATTTCGACGTCAATCGAACAACTTGACGGCCTCTCACCAGGCGCCTCCACCATTTTTCAATTCAACAATCCAGTTGAAAAATCGAATCTTTTGGAAATGACACTGAACTGCAATAGCCTTCAGGAAGGAGACAGAAAAAATAACAACAAAAATCTTTCTCCATAATTTTTAACACTGGCCCCTTAGCCACACACCACCCGCCAAACACAGTTCCGGCCCATCGACCAGGACAAGACCATATTTTCGGTCGTAAATAGTAGCGGAAGAAAAAACCGAGGAGACGTAAAGGAAAAAATGACTCGATTGCAATAATTAAAAACGTAAAAAATTAAATAAAAGAAGACAAAAAAATAAAAAAAGGACAAAAAAATCGTTCATTTTTGATTCAGAACCATAAATGCGAAACTTTATAAGGAGATACTTGATCCAGAAAGTTGTGGGTCGGTAAAAAAATAAAAAAGCAATAATAAGAGTTCAATAAAGAAATTGCAAGAGTAAAATGAATAATAGAAGCAAAATTGCGAAGTGAAAATGTGATGGCGTGTAGAAAAAATAAAATTGTAGCTGGTACTTGGCTCAATTCTTTGGTTGCTTACCCTTGGATGACAATGGCAAACCAAAGAGTAGTGTCTAATTTTAGGTCGTTCAAATTCTATACTTGTAAGGCATTTAAAGAAGGAAAACGGAAGAAAGAGAAGCTCTAATAATGGAAAATCTAAAAGCAGTAGTTAGTTCATAGAAAATCGAAAGAAATAGTTTTAAAATAAAAAACTAAATAACTTAAATAACAAGTGCCATTGAAAAAAAATTGCAAAGGAAGGAACGAAACAAAACAATACGATGAAGTAAAAGAAATTTAAATTGTAGACATAAAAAGAAAAAATTAAAAGTATGAAGCAGCATAGATAAAAAAATTGAAGTTAGTAAAATTTGCTACGTTGAATATTTTATGAAATTAACACAAAAAAGAAATAAAAATATTAGTGAAATAAAAAAGAAATTGCAATCGAACGGTGTATTACTGGTTGCCGAAATCATGATGCGCACAGCATTTGAGTGTATTCTACGCTTCATTATCTTTAGAGAGCGGCAAAACCGCTTTACCGATTATCTCAAATTTGAAAGTTTGAATTAGAAGAAATTCCGGGCCATTCCGTTCGATATTTATGATATCTGAAGAGTTTTTATTCGAACAAAAAAACTTTTGCGATATCGTCTAGTCCCTTGAACATCTCACGGCTCGAAAGCATTAATTACTTGCACAGCCGATTTATCACCGGCAACTAAATTACGGCTTCCTGTCAATATTGCTAAATAATCTCGTAGAGGAACATCCGAAATTAACGACGTGTTGTTATGTGCCACGTATCAGGTGATAAATAATCCCGAGCTTTTCTCGGTCGACTCATTGTTTATCTTTCCGGTTTTGTGTGTGCCGGACGCGATCGATCGGGATGGCAAGAAGGACTTTTGCAGGTTTCGGGGTCAGCTTTAACATCGCATGCACATATCGAGATAGAACTGACCCCCGAAAGATATCATCCGTTTCCTGCTAGTTCGGCCAGTAGAAGCAATAAATGCGGAAAAGATCGATCGAGAACTAGACGATTTATAAAGAAAAATTCTCATCGGTTGCTGTATAAAATTATTATAAATCCACGCACCCTCAAAAAGTTCCGATAGAAAAATAGCGGGGAGTCGATACTTTATTGCTGATATTCGGAAATTTTGTTTTATTACGGGGGTTTGGATGGTAAGTAATGTTTGATTTTGCGATCGTCAGTCTCGGATATTTTTATTTTTATTGCGCAACAGATTCGTTCGAGTGTTGGGGCAGTTTCGTATCTAGATCTTCCTTATCGGAGAGGGACGAGACTAATTGAAAATAAGCAGGAGTCGCGATAAAAATTCCTAGATCCTCAATCCTTGATTAGAAGTTGGAAAAAATATCAAAAAATCCTCAAATTGGAAACCAACTCGATTTTCCATTAAATTTTTCCAAACGCACTTTAAGGAACAACAACTGGAATTTCCAGGTTACAATCCGAAGCTTCATCAAGATTCTCAACTATTCACTATATGATACCAAAATGCTGATGGGATTGCCCATGGTGGTAGCGAACTCAACAAGTCTAATACCGAATATCTACAAGCCACAAATGCAGTTGTCAAAGACTGAAAAGGTCGATTAACTATTTTAGCCATATATTGCCCACCTCGCCACGCGACTGATACTGCAAAATTTGTCGAGTTCCTCAACTCATTTGGATCAAGGTTTATCACAGGCGGAGACTACAACTCCAAGTATCCCTTCTGTCAATCCCTGAAACAACTTTACAGGGCGTCAGAAAATCAAAACTTCCAATTTATTCCAACCCAATCTACCCAGTTTGGTCTGGAATCCCACAAGGAAGCATACTGGGGCCCATCCTCTACACAATATACACAGCTGAATTGTAAACATTGGGCAATGTCATTACAGCTACATATGCAGACGACACAGCCAGTCTCACATCACATGTAAACTCTGTTATCGCGTCACAACTTCAAGCAAATCCTAATCAAATCCAAAGTGGCCAAGCAAGTGGCGAATCAGAGTAAACCAAGAGAAATCTATGCCTGTAACATCCACAACTGGAAGAAGCGACTGCCTCTGAACACCAAATTTTTTTTAAACGTATACCTTCATATTATCTTCAAGTGTCGAAGGGTAGAACGCCATATACTTACGTTAAATAATTAGAAGAAGAAAGTGACTCAATGGAACATACCTGCAAAAAGAACGACAGTTAGTTATTTATTCCAAGTCATACATATGAAGATAAAGATATTGTCACTAATTTTGTTAATTTTAATCTTCCACTCTACCAAAATAAAAATTCGCAAATAATTTCAGAAAATTTTTGCAAGCTCTTGCAAAATTTTTGACTGGTGTCTTGTTAATTTTTTAAATAAGTTTGCTGCATGTCTATATTTGCTTCTTAACGTTCCATCAATATACAAAGAGCCTAGAACGGTTAGACTGGCACTTATCGCTATTTACCAAGAGATGTCTTTCGATACTGATTTTTCAGTGTCTTCGTCAATTGGGTTGAGCTTTTTTTCTATATGTTGTAACGGGTTAGTATTGTGGCCTTGTTCTTCTAAACTATCTTCCAATAGAATGTCCATATCATCTTCCTCGATTTCACCCTCTGAAGGTATTTTTATAAATTTGCGATTACTTCACTAAGACGTTCTCACGTGTAACGAAAATTGGTTGGGAAAATATTGAAAATGTTCGAGTTTGGAAAAGTTTGGTACTGAAGCGAGTTTCTTGTTTATTTAATGCGAAATAATATATTGCAAAGATATTTTTGCCCTTAACGTGTTTATACTTGGTAACGTCCTCGGTTTTACCTGCACACTTAAAATAACGAATTATTTCGCTTTATATTCATTTACCGCCATCTGGTCCATTCACATGCTACCTCCATCTTCCTTACTTTAGAGCAATTTATAAAATTTCCCTTGCATGAACCTGTTTATTCTGGTATTTAACAGAAACGAACCGCCAGAGACAATTTAATAAGGATAAACATTAACGGATTTAATTTGCGAGGAAATCCAGTTGAAGAAGAAAAAAAAAGACTTAATGAAAAGTCAAGCTTCGATATAAGAAAAACAATCGCTCGACGTCAACGTGACATTTTCGGAACTAAACAGAACTTTCCAACAACTAGACGCGTCAACCGATTGATGTTTAGATAACTTAATAAAATCTTTTCATGTTACTCGAAAAGGAAAGAGAATCTAAGAAAAGACACTATTATCCTTATCAGTTCTGTCATGCGACAGAATTAAGCGAATTATAACGAGGCGTCGCCGTTATCAAATTGATTTCGATTCCGGGATAAAACAACGCGCCTTTGCTAGCTTCCAGTTCCGGTGACGTTCCTTCCTGGTTTGACTCGAAGGAAATTTTAATTATAGATCGACATGACGGCATTACGACCTATCGATTAGATAGATACGTGGATTGAGAACGACACGAAGACGTCCCGCAAGTTCAACTTATTGGTAAAGCTTTAGTTTTTTTTTTGCCATAGATTTTAGAGCTTCATTCGTCAAAAAATCTCATTAGTAAGTCGAAACTAGTTATTAGTAATTGTTATTGCTCACTTTAATTTTTAGTTGCAAAGTTGTTTGTGTTTGGCCCTTTAATTGGGTAATTTTGTTGAGGCTCCTAATCGTTTTCATTACTGTTCAAATAAATTAACATAATCAGGCGAAAGGTATGAACATTGTTTCTAATGAAGTTGTGTTGCTAATACCTGCTAGTAATAATACGTGCGGAAGTAATTAGGAGTGTCGTCATTGTATAAATGGCTGAAATTTCTACCAAACTCTCTAACACTTGCTATTAGTGATTAGTTTCAATGCATGTTGCTGATTTTCTAGACAAAACTAATCAACTTATAAACGATAAAGGCAAACAATATTTTTAACATATCACAAAATAACATAAAAGTATAAACATTAATAAAATTTAAACCTCGATAACTACCAAAGTTTTTGAGTCATTACGAATATTAAATAATTGTTTTATTCTATTTAAAAAACTTCCGAATAAGCCGAAGACGAAAGATTTAGCTACGGAAATAAAAAAGTTCAATTTTTCAATTTTGACCAAAATTTTGCTGAAAAAATTCAAATTTTCATTGTTTTGAAAACTAAGACCCCAAATTAAAAACTAGTAAGACAGTTTTGCTTAGCAAGCTGTCTATTATGAATAAGACCATAAAAAGGAGCTTAAAAATTTTGAAAATGTTTGATCAAAAAGAGGGCACTTCAGTTCATGAAAATGTTCAAAAAAACACTAAAAAACCCAAAATCATTCCAATACAAAGAAAATGTCCTTTCCCGACGTAATGTTTGTTGCTAAACACGTTTCTGTACTCAACTTTCGCCCTTTTGGCAATGAATTTCCAGTGCCACAAAAGGTGACAGAAATTTAAATTTTCACAAAGTTTGAACTTCCATATTTTCTAGTGTTTTTGAGCTACTGCCAATGCAAGAATATCCCTGTAATAGAAATTGAAAGGGCATTCTGAAAAGCCGAAAATGAACTCCGTAGGATGGTAAATAAAAAGTCACAATTTTTCACCAAAGTTGCAGTAAGTTTCAAGCGGCCATAACTTAAAAAGTACGGGTCCGAATCATAAGCTAGCGATAGCGTTACGTTAGTCAAGCTCAACAGTGTAAAATAAAGCCATAAAACGGCATCAAAAAATTTCAAAATTTTCAAATTTTCTTTTCATCTCAATCGATAAAAATTTTGAAAAATGCCTAAATAGACACTAATCATTCTTAGCATTTAGAAATAATATTTTCTAACAAAGTGTGTCACCCTTATCTCATTTCCGTACGTAGTTCGTCCATTTTGGCAGACAGATTTTTAACAATTCACCAAAGAACACAAAATTACAATTCTTTCTCATAATTTACACCTCGATAACTACCGAAGTTTTTAAGCTATTTCGAATATGAAAACATTCTTTCTATAGGCCTTTGAAGGGTTTTCCAAGAAGCCTAAAACGGATTTTCTACCGCTGCAAATAAAAAAGTTTAATTTTTTAATTTCGACCGAAATTTTGCTCAAAAAATTCAAATTTTCATAGTTTTGAAAACTATGACCCCAAATTAAAAACTAGCAAGAGAGTTTTGCTCAGCAAGCTGTCTATTATAAATAAGACCATAAAAAGGTGCTTAAAAATTTTGAAAATTTTTGATCAAAAACAGGGCTCATTAGTTCGTGAAAATGTTAAAAAAAACACTAAAAAATCGAAAATCATTCCAATCCAAAGCAAATGCATTTTCCCAACGTAATTTTTGTCGCTGAACACGCTTCTGCCTTTTAGCAATGAATTTCGAGTGTCACAAAAGGTGACAGAAATTCAAATTTTCACAACGTTTGAACGTCCATAGCTTTTAGAGCTTTTGAGCTACTGCCAATACAAAGACATCCTCGCAATGGAAATTCAAAGGGCTTTCTAAGAAGCTGAAAATGAACTCCGTAGGATGGTAAATAAAAAGTCACAATTTTTCACCAAAGTTGGAGTGAAATTCAAGCGTCCATAACTTAGCAAGTATGGGTCCGAATCATAAACTAGCGACAGCGTTACGTTAGTCAAGCTCAACAGTGTAAAATGAATCCATAAAATGGCATCAAAAAATTTCGAAATTTTCAATTTTTTTTTTTCATCTCAATCGATAAAAATTTTGAAAAATGCTTAAATAGACACTAATCATTCTTAGCATTTAGAAATAATATTTTCTAACAAAGTGTGTCACCCTTATCTCATTTCCGTACGTAGTTCGTCCATTTTGGCAGACAGATTTTTAACAATTCACCAAAGAACACAAAATTACAAATTTTCTCAAAATTTACACCTCGATAACTATCAAATTTTTTGAGCTATTTCGAATCTGAGAACATCCTTTTAATGGGCCTTTAAAGGGTTTCCCAAGAAGCTTAAAACGGATTTTCTACCGCTGTAAATAAAAAAGTTTAATTTTTTAATTTCGACCGAAATTTTGCTCAAAAAATTCAAATTTTCATAGTTTTGAAAACTATGACCCCAAATTAAAAACTAGCAAGAGAGTTTTGCTCAGCAAGCTGTCTATTATAAATAAGACCATAAAAAGGTGCTTAAAAATTTTGAAAATTTTTGATCAAAAACAGGGCTCATTAGTTCATGAAAATGTTAAAAAAAACACTAAAAAACCGAAAATCATTCCAATCCAAAGCAAATGCATTTTCCCAACGTAATTTTTGTCGCTGAACACGCTTCTGCCTTTTAGCAATGAATTTCGAGTGTCACAAAAGGTGACAGAAATTCAAATTTTCACAACGTTTGAACCTCGATAGCTTTTAGAGCTTTTGAGCTACTGCCAATACAAAGACATCCTCGCAATGGAAATTCAAAGGGCT
The DNA here is from genome assembly GCA_905333025.2 of Pyrochroa serraticornis. NCBI lineage: Eukaryota > Metazoa > Arthropoda > Insecta > Coleoptera > Pyrochroidae > Pyrochroa > Pyrochroa serraticornis. The sequence goes on from HG995152.1 coordinate 46,700,519, forward strand.
TTCTAAGAAGCTGAAAATGAACTCCGTAGGATGGTAAATAAAAAGTCACAATTTTTCACCAAAGTTGGAGTGAAATTCAAGTGTCCATAACTTAGCAAGTATGGGTCCGAATCATAAACTAGCGACAGCGTTACGTTAGTCAAGCTCAACAGTGTAAAATGAATCCATAAAATGGCATCAAAAAATTTCGAAATTTTCAATTTTTTTTTTCATCTCAATCGATAAAAAATTTATAAAATGCTAAAATTGACACTAATCATTGTTAGTATTTAGAAATAATATTTTCTAACAAAGTGTGTCACCCTTATCTCATTTCCATACCTAGTTCGTCGATTTTGGCTGATAAATTTTCAACAATTCTCAAAAGAACACAAAATTACAATTCTTTCTCATAATTTACACCTCGATAACTACCGAAGTTTTTAAGCTATTTCGAATATGAAAACATTCTTTTTATAGGCCTTTGAAGGGTTTTCCAAGAAGCCTAAAACGGATTTTCTACCGCTGTAAATAAAAAAGTTTAATTTTTTAATTTCGACCGAAATTTTGCTCAAAAAATTCAAATTTTCATAGTTTTGAAAAATATGACCCCAAATTAAAAACTAGCAAGAGAGTTTTGCTCAGCAAGCTGTCTATTATAAATAAGACCATAAAAAGGTGCTTAAAAATTTTGAAAATTTTTGATCAAAAACAGGGCTCATTAGTTCATGAAAATGTTAAAAAAAACACTAAAAAACCGAAAATCATTCCAATCCAAAGCAAATGCATTTTCCCAACGTAATTTTTGTCGCTGAACACGCTTCTGCCTTTTAGCAATGAATTTCGAGTGTCACAAAAGGTGACAGAAATTCAAATTTTCACAACGTTTGAACGTCCATAGCTTTTAGAGCTTTTGAGCTACTGCCAATACAAAGACATCCTCGCAATGGAAATTCAAAGGGCTTTCTAAGAAGCTGAAAATGAACTCCGTAGGATGGTAAATAAAAAGTCACAATTTTTCACCAAAGTTGGAGTGAAATTCAAGCGTCCATAACTTAGCAAGTATGGGTCCGAATCATAAACTAGCGACAGCGTTACGTTAGTCAAGCTCAACAGTGTAAAATGAATCCATAAAACGGCATCAAAAAATTTCGAAATTTTCAATTTTTTTTTTCATCTCAATCAATAAAATTTTTTAGAAACGCTAAAATCGGCACTATTCATTCCTAAAATTGAGAAATAATATTTTCTGACAAAGTGTGTCACCCTTATCTCATTTCCGTACTTAGTTCCTAAATTTTGACTGATAAATTTTCAACAATTCACAAAAGAACACAAAATTACAACTTCTTTCAAAATTTACACCTCGATAACTACCGAAGTTTTAGAGCTATTTCGAATATGAAAGGATCCCATTTATGGACCTTTCAAGAGCTTTCCAAAAAGCCTAAAACGGATTTTCTACAGCTGTAAATAAAAAAGTTCAATTTTTCAATTTTGACCAAAATTTTGCTCAAAAAAATCAAATTGTCATAGTTTTAAAAATTAAGAGTATAAATTAGAAACTATCAGCAGCGTTTTGTTCAGCAAGCTGTTTATTAGAAATTAAGGCCGTAGAAAGGTGCTTCAAAATTTTGAAAATTTTTGACTGAAAACAGGGCATATATTGCTGCATGAAAATGCTCAAAGAAACCCAAAATTATTCCCATCCAAAGAAAATGTCTTTTCCCGACGTAATTTTGGTCGCTAAACGCGTTCTTGCACTGGCTTTCTCCATATAAGTCTCGAATTCCAAGTGTCTCACAAAAGACGACAGATTTTCAAATTTTCACTGTGATCACACTTCTTTAACTTCTGAAGTTTTTGAACTACTTCAAATTCGAGAAAATCCCCATAATCGACATTTAAGTGACTTTTTAATACGCCTGTCACAAGGCATTCCTTGTGATGGTAAATTGACCAAAAGTTTGCACCGAAAGTTGTGGTTACTTCAAAATTAAAAGCCCAAAAAATGCTGGCGACTTCGTTGCGTTAAGCGAGCAATGTATTATAGAATAAGATCATAGAAAGACCTTATAATTTCTTTTTTTTTTTTAATTTGGCCACTTATTCAATAGAGTGAAATTCGCAAAATTGCCAAATCATTTCGTGCCACAAAAATACCGATTTCTAACGTAGTTGTATAAAAGCTTCTTGCAAAAAATTTAACTTCTATACTTCTTGAGTCATTTCGTATTACTCAACATTTCAAATTTTTTGCAATAAAACTAAAATAAAATTTTCGGACCCGTAAATAGAAAACCTCAATCTTTCACGGTTGATCAAAATTTTGCGCAAGAAACCCAAAGTTTCATAACTTCGAAACTAAAATGATGAGAGTCCTAGCGAAATTTATTTAAAATTTCCTAGAGCAATACCCACCACCAACATAAAGTTGTAGTTTGGAGAACAGGTAGTTACAATATCTAATGGAACTTGCTACCCCAAACTTGTAAATAAAAGTGCAAAACTAAGTGTAAGGATTCGAACTTGTACAAGTTGATGAATGGCGGCTCTTACAAATTCTCTAATAGCATCTACGATGTAAAGTTTCCCGAATTAGTTATAGCGAACAAGGAGAGCATCACTATAAATAAATGAACATCACAACGGTTCGCTTTTAGCAAGATTACTTAGCATTCCACCTATATACTTGGACTAATTTATTAATCGAAAAGCAAACGCGAATTTAATTTCCTAATTAAACTGTCGCTAGGATTACAGTGACCTGTCGCAATATACCAACACACCGATTCAACCGACCCCCCTCTTTGACATTCTGATAATAATAATGCCTGGGTCAGACAGATATGCAGATTATAAAACATGACGGGAACGTAATGAAAATCAAATTTGATAAATTGAAGCAGCTGCGTCGCCCCCATCAAAGCATCCATTGAAATTATGTTTTTCAAATTGCGCAAACCGCAATTCTCTCCTCTCTGGAAATTTGACGTAAGTATTCGCAATTTTTATAAAACTCCACTCAAAAAAAAAAAAAAATTGTATCCGCGATACAAATAACTCGAGCCATTAAAACCGTGATATACGACATTGGGGTGGGTTAAATGACATCAGGAATTGGGGATAATAAAAGCGACGATGCATTCGTACTAGAAAATTTTAATAAAAGTCGTAATGCACGCACTTCTGACTCATGCCAGTCAGTACTTCCCCTAATCCGTAATTTGTAAAATGGTGGCATAGCGCGTGTCTATTCCGGAAATCTGAACGACCCCCTGCTACAATTCAGCAATTTTACCCCATGCTCGAAACGAACGACCCTTCGGGCGTCACCCTTTCTTACGTCGAACCGGCACTTCCTAGACACAAAAGGACATGGACGAGATATCGATTAGTTTTAAAAATAACCGTCGCATTAAATACTCGATATTTGTCAAGTGCTTCAGAGTATCGGGGAATATCAAAAAACAAAATTGGGATTTTGGTTGCATGATGTGGATTTTTTCAGTCGAAGCTCTGTAATAAATCCGCAAATTTCAAGTGGTAGATGATAAAATTATCTGGAATCAGGCAATAAATTTTTACAACAATGGAGTCCTGTTCGAAATTTCCATTCGATACTTCCGGAACGGAGCGTTATTAATTATTTTTTAGCCATTGCTGATGGCTTTTTTGGGAATATTTCAATAAATTGAACGGAAATTGGTGTGTTAGGTGAAATCGTACTTATCGTCCAATTCAAAGAAATTTTATAAAATGTTGCTTAAAGTTTTTCCTGAATCCAAGAAAAGAATTTTCGAGATTATATCTACAATGGGGTACTTGCCCCAATTGCTATTTTTAATCTCTAGATGTAAGCAAAAACCCGAAAGATATTTTTTTCCCATTTTTCTATTTCGTATTTTTGTAAATATTTCCAAAAGTCGATATTGATGACGTACGTAGTCTCATATCTCAGATTCACACCTATATTGAACGGATTCTTTTAGTTACCATGCCACACTGCCAGGAGAGGGCGCGCATGTGTAAACCGGAATGGAATTGGATTTAAAAATAGATGGAAGGCTAACGTGTGCTCTGAGTGTGTAAGATAAAACCATATTAGAGTGTAAGCAAGTTTCCCTGTCTGATCGCAACTGTCAGTGGTCGCCGTAGCCTGATGCCAGCTACCAGCTATTTGAACTTTTTGAGTGGCGCCATCATACGGTTTCTTTTAGAACTACACCGCATGCGGGACATGTACGTCACAGATCCCCCACTTCAAAAATTAATTCCGGACGTAATATTAAACCTAGAAAAAAGGCAAAATACGAAATAAAGAAATCGCCTAAATTTTCTAGATATTAAATTTCCCAAAAATGAATGTCACAAATAAAACTTTGTACAAACAAAACTGCTCCACGGATTGGCAATGCAAGCGACTCCTTGAACCTAAAATTAACATTATGCAGATTCGCACAAAAGAACATTTTCTTATTAAGAGGAGGAGTTTTAAAAGTAATTGTCTTATGAAGTAGGCAAAGTGTACACATTTTCGACCTACTCTTCATGTGTAACTATCTCTATTTTAACAGTTTCTGGGATAATTTGTAAAATAAAATTTATTAAAGAAATTTTGTACAAAATGCATTCTACTTAGTTTTCTGATTTCAGCAAAAGAGATAAATGGGCGATCGAAGTACAATTAAAAAGTTCTAACGCAATTATTTACCACAAGTATTTAAATAAATTATGAGATTACAAGACTTTAAGTGAGATGTAAATACATTTCCAGTCTGAACCTCAAAAATTCTTCGAAAATTAATCAAAGTAACGGAATTTTCCGATTACCGAAATGCCATCTCCACCAACATTTAGGCACAAATTATTCGTAACACACCCACAATTAGATCTACCAAAGACAATTATACTCCTAGGGCTGAAAAACGAAATCAACTGAAGAGACACCTCGAACCGCGAGCGTGGGTGATTTCAAAGTTTTCAGTTGTTAATTCGTCAATTGAGAAAAAATGCTACAATTGCGTACCATTCTTAAATAAATGGGGAGAGATATTTCGAATGAACCAAATAAATTGACTTGGTTACAAGACAAATAGTAATGGCCCCAACACCGATCCTTGCGGTACCCCCGATTTTAAATTTATAGCAGTAGCTAACTCATTTTCTAATTTGACACACTGAATGAGTTTTTGAAAGCTCAAGAAGTAAAAACTGCAAATTTTCAGAATAAAAATCGAAATTTTATGCTCACTGAAAGTGAAGATTACGAAATTAGCTGGAATCGCCAAATTCTTTCTTGGTGTGTCACTTGGAGGAAAACAGTAATGTTACTGAATTTCGGGGAAAAACTTAACTGTACTGGTGGCAAAATCGTATTCGGTTCTAAATAATCAAATAATTGTTTAACCAGAATTTCTGTCGTTAGTTTCAATAAATCGAAGAATTTTTAGAAACCTCAAACCGGAGATTCTGTTGGGATTATTAATCTTTGAGGTAGGTGTGACATGAGAAGTTCTTCAGACGGTAGGAAAGTTTCATAATAACTATGCATTTTACAATATTCATAAAAAAATTGCACAATATCAAGAGAGCAGATCTGAAGAAGCAACATACTTAATCAAGACGAACTTCTATTATTTTCTGCATCGTTAGAAGACTAATTTGTTCAAAATAAAATCAAAATGAAAGCCATTATTATAGATCTAAGTGTTTGGTAAGAAATACCAATAATAATTGCCACCAATTTTAATAAAATAATTATTGCCATAAATGCTAAAATTTTGAAATTGTAATCTAAGAAAAATTTAACGACCTCAACTCCTTTCTTAGGAAATTTGTTAAAACAAATTGAGAATCTGATCTCTTTCTCAATTTTCGCAAATATTTTTATGGTTTACTCAGTATCGCTCTAGTACTCTCCCCCAGCTTTCCCAGTAATCACCAAGCTCCTCTTCTAGTAGTTTTTGATGTTCTACGAGGCATATGTTTAAATAATTCAATTATTGCATCCACTTCATCTGGAGGGTGGAAGGTACAAAATTTGATTGAGGACTTGAGAAATTACTCACTTTTGGTGAATTCCCAAATGCCAGTTTGGATAATTGGTACATACCTGAAAAAAAAAGAAGAGTTAGTAAGGTTTAGAAACTTCATATTTGGCGTTACACAATAATTCTATTAAAAGACGATACTGACCAAAAATGGCCTAAATTGCCAAAACTGTTGGGGGACTTTTTTTGACTTTTGCTTTAATCTTTTTCTATTGTAATTAAATTTGTAATTTCCTAAAATTTTTCTTATTTAAAGCTGCTGACCACTCAGGCACTATCATTTTTATTTCGGCAAAAAGAAACATTTTTCTATTCTAGTTCATTGGTTGTCATAACTGTTGTAAATCATCAATATTAGACAATTCTTGTGCATGTCTCCTTTTAAACACAAAAATCCTCGATCTAGTGTCGGATTAGTTCTAATTCATTGAGCAAAATCCTCCACACACTTGACAATTATTTTTCTTCGTTGCTAAAATATTATCTCAATTTCAGATTTTGACCAATGCAATTTTCTAATAATCAAAATTCGGTGTATTAAGCAACACGAATTTCCATAGTAAAATTATTGTAAAACCAAAAATATTTTAAATATCCGTAAAAAAAAACATTAAGTACCTTCGAAAAAACCTTAATTAGAATCACAAAAAGGTAGAACAATCGCAATTTTCCTTTAATAAATCAACGAAACCAAACCTATCAAGGAAATTGAATTTTACATTTTCCATCTGCAAACTTCCTTCCATTCATTCATCTATTGTATAAATATCCAACAGCGTAAACACTTCCGCACATAACCCGCTTTCCAAATAACAAAAAAAAAACAATCAAAACTACAACCCTTCAAACCAACCAGACGTTACGATCCACCCGCTTGATTAGAGCACCGAGTGTCCAATTACAGGGCGTCCTCTTCAGCATATCTATGAAAATAATTACAGTGCAAGTACCTCATGTAGCACATCAATTCAGCAACGTCGTTGAAAAAGCTTTTTCATTTTTCCACGGCCAATCGGGAATTTAACCGGCAGCGAAAATTGTCCCTTTTTTCCCATGAGGGCAGATAAAGAGATAGCGTTGATATAAGGGCAGTGGGGGAGAATTTCGCGTAATATATGCGGGTAATTCAAGTAGACGCCGGTGTTGGCGCCATAACCACCCCAACCCCTCTTTAGTTTGACGTCGAGAACCGTCAAAACACTCAGATGATTGGCGTCTCGCCGACTCCCTCCAAACGTTTATAATCAACTTGAACCATTAACATTACTTATTTAAAGTTGATTCAAGCGAATTGTGTCTAATTGAAACCAGCCACAGCGCTCCCCAATTACGTGCACAACATAATGCCCCACGGGTCTTTTCGGGAATTATTAAATTTTTATGCGAAATTTTGTTGAATTTTCGGTTTTGTTGGGGCTTTTTTGGATCGAAATGTGACGGAAATAAATTGAACGGTGCGAGGTAGATAGTTGGAAAATGTGGAATTAGGGCAAATGAAATTATTGCCAGCCACTTTGAGATACAAGAGGAAATTAAGCCGGGGATGTTGCTGAAAATATCGATTACGTTATTCAGGAAGAGGTAACTGTCATGTTGCTTTATCAGCTGCCTAAGTGTTGCATGTTGTGTAGAAGTTTCTCCTCTGTATTGAATTTTGTACACCGACGAGGCGTAATGCTGGTATTTAGTTAAACTTATTGGACAGAAGGGAACAATGGGATTTACATAAAAATACTTTTCTCCTCTCAATTATGCGTAATTGTGATAAAATCCGCCAAATAAACAACGTTAAAGCCATTAGACCGGTTTCGAGAAGTGTACTAAAAATGGGTTTGTGAAAGCTAAAATATTGTAGAAAATTTTGGAATTTGTCTAAAAATATCTACAAAATACTGCCCCGAAAATTCTCTTCGGAACAAATACGAAAATTGTGCATAACAAGGAACGAAAAAAAATATTTTTTCGATAATTTCCTCAGTTGAAAATTTTGTGAAAGTACGATTCCGTTTCAATTAAAAATTTAAGTCATTAGCGTAACAGGTAATCGAACAATCCAACGAAATAGACAAAAAAATAAATAAATTGCAGCTATACTTAATTTTTTTTTTTGAAAATTCGAGAATTTTGAATAAAAAAAAGCAAATTTCGCTCTTGTTGGCATTAATATTAAGAATTATCAGTGAAAGAAAAACATTTTTTTTGTAAGTATATATCTACCTATGTCAAACTTTAGGAGTTACTAACCTTCTTGTCATTTTAGAACAAACTTGAAATTTTTTTTTCAAAACAAATACGAAAATTCTGCATATCAAGGAACGGAAAAAATAATTTTTGGATAATTTTCTCAGCTGAAAATTTTGTTGAAGTACAATTCCGTTTAAATTAAAAATTCAAGTCATTAGCTAAACAGGTAATCGGACAATCCAACGAAATGGACAAGAAAAAATTTAATTGCAGCTCTACATCAAATTTTTTTTTTGAAAATTCGAGAAAATTGAATAAAAAAAGCAAATTTTGCTCTTGTTGGCATTAATATTTTAAGAATTATCAGTGAAATAAAAACATTTTGTAAGTATACATCTACCTATGTCAAACTTTAAGAGTAACTGACCTTCTTGTCATTTTAGAACAAATAACTTGCCCGCGACAGTCCAAGAATTCTGCACATTTTGTGACATCGCCTCGTATTTTAAATTTCGCGCCAAACCCAATTCTAACTCACCAAGAAGAACCGACTTTGGTCGAGTGCGCCCGAGTCGCTGCGCTTTCCGTTATGCTGCGATGGCTCATACTTGACCTTATTTCACTGACAAAAAAAAGTTTTGTTTCAAAGAAACGTTAGATGGAGCTTTATAAGATTTGGAGCTTTTAAAAAAATTGAACAATCTGACGCACTGCACATCCAATTAATAAAATAACTGTTTCGCACAAAAATTCTCAGTATGACGTATTTAATTAGTTTTCATAAAGTAAATTGCGGTTACATGAAAGGGTTAACTTGTCTCGAGCAAAAGGTGCCCAATATGTTGCTTGGCAAAATTTTTGTTTCCATTTTTCAGTTTTCTTGTTCATCTCATGTGTATCTCTATTATGAATTTCTGTCTCTTATGATTCTTATGTTAAAATATTGAACTTTACTATACTCGTTTCTAGCATATTGTCATAATAGAGTAACTTCTTTTATGGATTGTTACTAATAAGTTTCTTATTTAAATTTGCAAAATTGACAAAATTTTAGGACCCGGAAAGTTTATCAGTGAACCCAAGCAAGACTAGCGTCGTGATGCTCCGAAGAAGAAGAAATTTCTAAAATCTTAAGACGAGGTTAAGTACTTGGAACTAGATACCAATAAATGGGAGAACTATGAACGTCTAGCAGGGTGGTGGAAAAATTTTGGGGCTTACAACCAAGAATGGTGTAATGTACTGAAAAACGCGGGACGTTGGTGCGGATAGAATACAAAACCATTTTCTGCAGTTTTTAACTTTTGGCAGAAGACAGCAGTTTAGGACAAAGTAGAAAAAGATTTATGGAAGAAAAGAGGAACAAAGAAAATATTCGCTGTACGATTATAGTGAAAACTTTTAGAACCTAAATTTCTTGCAAAAACGTGGATGTGCAGTAAATTTCTAACAGATGGCAGCAAGAGAAGGAATCCAAGATAAGTAACGTATCAGTTTTACCCCTAAAACCTACAATACCACGAAGTAAAACTGAATACGGCCAAGACTGACTGCAAGAGTGAGAAACATTTTTGATAAAAAAGAGTGGAACACTCAGTAACTTGAAGACTTAAGTGGTCAAAAAGATTAAGTAAAATTAAACAGTTAACATCCTCATTAGTTGGTTTCATAAATCTATCAGTTGAATCAAATATCTCGTAGGAAATCATCTACAACGGACCATCAGGGAATTGCATCAAGAATAGATAGGGCAGAATAATATTTTATACCAGTAGATTCTGGATTCCTGTGTAGGACCCATAATGACAATTATTGTGGTAGAGTCACCAGTTAATTTTGTGATCTTTCCAAGATTATTTTCATTTCTAAACAAAATTTTGCGACATTACCACAGATACTTGAAAACTTGGCCAGTTAAAGCTAAGAATTTTTAATGAGTGACCTTTTTCCAGATTAGAAGAAAGAGTAAGAAAGATTTTGAGAACAAAGAGTGGAACACTCAGTAACTTGAAGACTTAAGTGATCAAAAAGATTAAGTAAAATTGAACAGTTAACAGATCCGCATTAGTTGGTTTCATGAATCTATCAGTTGAATCGAATCCAGTAGATCTAGTAGGAAACCATCTATAACAGATCATCAGAGAATTGCATCAAGATTAGATAGGGCAGAATAGTATTTTACACCAATAGATTTTGGGTTCCTGTGTAGGACCCATAATGACAATTATTGTGGTAGAGTCACCAGTTAATTTTGTGATCTTTCCAAGATTATTTTCATTTCTAACAAAATTTTGCGACATTACCACAGATACTTGAAAACTTGGTCAGTTAAAGCTAAGAATTTTTAATGAGTGACCTTTTCCCAGATTAGAAGAAAGAGTAAGAAAGATTTTGAGAACAAAGAGTGGAACACTCAGTAACTTGAAGACTTAAGTGATCAAAAAGATTAAGTAAAATTGAACAGTTAACAGATCCGCATTAGTTGGTTTCATGAATCTATCAGTTGAATCGAATCCAGTAGATCTAGTAGGAAACCATCTATAACAGATCATCAGAGAATTGCATCAAGAACAGATAGGACAGAATAATATTTTATACCAATAGATTCTGGGTTCCTGCGTAGGACCCATAATCACAATTATTTTGATAGAGTCACGAGTTAATTTTGTGATCCTGCCAAGATTCTTTCCGTTTGGGAACAAAATTTTGCGACATTACCACAGATACTTAAAAACTTGATCAGTTAAAGCTAAGAATTTTTAATGAGTGACCTATTCCCAGGTTAGAAGAAAGAGTAAGAAAGATTTTTGAGAACAAAGAGTGGAACACTCAGTAACTTAAAGACTTAAGTGATCAAAAAGATTAAGTAAAATTGAACAGTTAACAGATCCGCATTAGTTGGTTTCATGCATCTATCAGTTGAATCGAATCCAGTAGATCTCGTAGGAAACCATCTACAACAGACCATCAGGAAATTGCATCAAGAACAGATAGGACAGAATAATATTTTATACCAATAGATTCTGGGTTCCTGCGTAGGACCCATAATCACAATTATTTTGATAGAGTCATGAGTTAATTTTGTGATCCTGCCAAGATTCTTTCCGTTTGGGAACAAAATTTTGCGACATTACCACAGATACTTAAAAACTTGATCAGTTAAAGCTAAGAATTTTTAATGAGTGACCTATTCACAGGTTAGAAGAAAGAGTAAGGAAGACTTTTGAGAAGATAGAGTGGAACAATCAGTAACTTGAAGACTTAAGTGGTCAAAAAGATTAAGTAAAATTGAAAAGTTAACAGATCCGCATTAGTTGGTTTCATGAATCTATCAGTTGAATCGAATCCATTAGATCTAGTAAGAAACCATCTACAACGGACCATCAGGGAATTGCATCAAGAACAGATAGGACAGAATAATATTTTATACCAATAGATCTTAGGTTCCTGAGGAGAATTCAAAATTATAACTTTTCTGGTACAGCCACCAGTTACTTTTCCGATCCTTCCAAGGTTTTCTTCATTTGGAAAAGAATTTTTGCAACATTATCATAGATATACGAAAACTTTGTCATTTAAAGCTAAGAATGAGTGACCTCTCTGAAATTCTAATATTTTTCGGCTAAGCCTCTTCAGGATCTGTGGAGCTGAGTATGGAAGGCTAGTAACACTTACTTCTGCTCATTGACGAAGATAAATGCTTAACCAAGTCAAATATTGCATATTTAGTGTGTATTGCTACTAAAGAGACATCGTGAGTTAGTTAATAGTTCAGCAAGCGAAATCTTTTAGAAGCTTTTTGAAGATTTACTGTAAGAAGAGGATTATGCGAGAGTCTCTTCAAACCGAAACTATTGCACCACAAATGGATACATTGAGTTAAGACTGCAAGAAAACTCTTATACAAAATAATTGTCTTAATATACCAAAAGCAATTTTACTTCAATGCAGATCAAGTCAATGCTAAGGTTTAGATAATTCCATTTTCCAGGAACTGAAGTAACTTAGGGTACTTTACCTCAAGTCACTTCCCAATTCTGTCTCTTCAACAATTAAATTTGTAAAGTACCTTATTGTAATTATTTATAATATAGAAAGGCAAAAATTGTGAAAGTGAAATTCCGCTTTAGGATTTGTTAATCTTGAAAATTATTTTACATTTGTTACTTTTCGTTCGCATTACACGCTTGTATTGCTGGTCACGGACAACACAGCGGGTATAGTTGGCGATTCATGGCTCATGAGGGCGTTATATTTTTGGTAACGTAAAATTTAAAAATTATGATACGGTAGTTGTTCATTTATTACAAAGTTACCGCTATAGTGTTTGAAATAATGTAATAAGCTCAAGCTTCAGTCTAGAGGGTTACTAAAAATGCTTAAAATTTTGTTGGAACTTTTCAAATTTCTCCAAATTTACAGTGAAATTAGATACAATAATTTCTCAAGAATTGGCACCCTCGGCGACTGTTGGCATTCTCTGAATTTATTTTAACCATTTGGCGTTTCTTGAGCTATAACCGACTCTGACGGTTGAGCTGTTTCACGATTTTCCAAAAGAGAAAATAATTCTTGTTATGTTCTACTGCTTTACTTTAATTTTATAACGTCCCAAATTTATTGCGTTACTCATGTATCTAGTAGACGATAGTACTAGAGATTTTTGGGTTGCAAACAAGAGTTAAATTAATTCTTCCTCTCAGTTTTTTAATTTTCAAAAAATTACCCTATTTCTGACTCCTTTTGGTATGCCAAATTTTGAATTCTCTCAAATAAAGATATCGGACCGTTCTTTCTATTTTTAGTCATCGCATTATACGCATACAAAGTAAGTAATGTGTTTTATCGATTTTGTGGCACCTATCACGACCTACCTTGTAATACGTAAATTAGGTATTCACCCATAGTCACCATAGTAACAACATTAATTGTACACTACAAACAATCCTTTGTACCTTCGGTTCTTATTGTTATTCAATCACTAACAGAAAGATATTTTTCTACGCAACAATCGAATCATAAATTTACCATTTAATTCGATGAAAATGTAATTGGGTTGGGTGAATTAAAAGAAGTAAGTAGTGCGGAAATTGCAATTAATTTCACAAAGACCTAAAAACTTTAGGGAATTAAACGAAAATAAGCTCGAAACTTTTATAAAAAGTGTCGTAAAGATGCTTGTCGGAATAAGAAGTGCCATCTCGCAAATTTAATAATTGCAGAATTTTAACAGTAGACACCGATGATTCACTCCAGTCCCTTTGTCTAGATATTTTTTTATTATTTACGTTATTTACATAAATTATTATTATTTATAGATTATTGCCAAGCAATATAAATAAATACACATAATGCCTAGAAGTAAAAAACAGAAACTGCCAATTTAAAAAGAAATTGTTGATACAAGTATTTTTGATTAAAAAAAAAGTTTTCTGATATTGCTTTCGACTTGGAGAACAAAAAAATTAATTTATGCGTAATGGTAGTTTTTCTGAACCGGTGGCAGATTTGAGGCGATTTTTATCATTTTTATTTTGCTGCAAAAATTTTCCAGATTCACTAACAATGTAAAAATTAATTAGAAGCGTCTTGTGGACCCCAAAAAATGTTACAAATTCCGATTGACTCACAACAATAAATCAACTTTGCCTCTATTCGAAAGTAACTTTCAAAAAATGTAACATTTGAACAAATTTTTGAGAGAAATTATGTAAGAGTATTAAAATTGCACCGTCAAATCAATTTCAGTGACTTAAAACTTCCTACTAAGAGAGTGTCGAATTTTTTTATTCGTTCAGGTAATTATTTTCAACAAGTAGAAGCTTTTTCTTAGGTTTCAATAAAATTTTAAAATTTCACCAAAATTCTCAAACCGTCCAGAAATATTTATTATAGTGGGATCCAAGAAAAAGCTATGAACGTGCCGCTTTATAGATTAAACTACGCTACTATTTACTTTTTGCAACCATATTTGTTTGCAATTATTCATCTCCATGTACTGTTTGTACATGTAGCAAAGCAAACTTTTTATCAACTAACTTGAAAATGTTTTCTTAGATTTGAATTCTATAAAATTTTCTGGCAAATGATAATGACATTCCTGACACTAGGTCAAAATGTACGTGAAATCCAAAAAGACTAAGTAATTGAATTTGACAATTTACATAAAATTAAGCGCGTGCAGCATCTGCATGTAGTCTGCAGTTCCTGATTTGTAGAGAGCGGCAAATTCATATTAATAACGCAACTGCAAACGTAATGGGACCGTTGTACGAGTATAGAATGTTTAGGTCAGTGTTGGATTTGGCTCTGGCCTCCGGGCTACGTCACTGGATTTCGAACAAATCGCCTCCTGTTGGGATTTTTTCCGATACCGGGGCAAATTTCTAAATTAACGTTTGACGTTAAACAAAGGTGTGTTGGTGTTTAATAGACGCAATTAACTGTCGCTCTATTAATAAAGTTCGCTTTTTCCATTAACTACAGGTCTCGTTAGAAGTCTTCATGCATTATTAAATATCGTGAGTTGGAGGTTTCCACCCTCTTATTTTCGTTGAATATTCGATACAAATTATTGGATATGGTGGAAAATGAAAAACAAATATTTGCTCCCAAATTTATATTGACACTTCCCACCCCGATTGGAAACTCAAATAAATGTTTTTTTCTAACAAAAACCGAATGACAGGAGTTGAAAAAAATTGTCACTGCCATCATTTGCTTTAGCCCTCATTATGTTGTATCACCTGCCCGACAAATTTGGGGTAATTCAGGAAGTGACGCATCGACAAAACACAAAGTAGTCAAGCTGCAATCGCCGATAAAAATCACCCCTTTCATTACTGCAACCCCGCAATTAAATCGTTTTCGTTGCAGAAAATTTTTGGTTCGACAACAATTATAGAAATTTTAATTAAAATGTTAATTTTGAAATTTCTTAAGTAAAGCAACGAGGACAATTGAATTTATGTCGAATACCTGGGAGTAAATTGCTTGAATGCATGAATTGTTGAGGGGTTGAAGTGGAGCGAGATTTTCGCGAAAGTACACAAGTTGGTCCTGTGTCAAGGACGTTACGTTGCTCGAGTCCCTGGGGTAATGGAAGCGCAGAAAGCAGCCAACTCCAAGTGTGAATTAATGAACTCGAGGAGGTGAAAAGGAGTAGAAGCAATGTGGGTTTGAACCGGACAACTATTACAAACGCAAACACGTTAAATTATACGGCTAGCTACACGAAGCGACTTCAAACAATCAATGAAAAGTCATACCCTATCACCAATTCAAACGCGAGCAGGTATTCAACAACAAATTAATGTAAGCAGAGCAACAAACTTTGCGAAACTAACAAAGTTTTCACGAAAATCTGGCATGGAACTACAAAATTGTGAGGCGACAAGTATCTGTCGAAAATGGATCAATAAAACTTCCACAGTCGCTGCGGTTTTGTTTTTGAAAATAGACCAAAAATTACCTCGATTTTTGCAATAATTTTTTTAATCAACATTCAAAAATCCAGCACCTTGCAAGCATCTTCTGTTCTCCTTTGGTGAGTTTCGTTCCAGGGGAAATAAATTTAAGCGAGAAGAAACTATAAAAAAAGTCGACGCCAATTTGAAAAACATAAATTTTTATGTTCTTGATATTAATTATTAAATGAATAAAATCGACAATTATTTAATTATCTCACGTGACCTAGAACGCGCTGTGATTGGACGTGACGAATGACGTCACCCAGCCAATCGCCTCTCCAATTCTGTTACTTAGACGTTCGCGGCGTTTTGGCGCGAATATTTAAAATTTGAAAATAAATATTTAAATATGAGAAAAGTCGATATGAAGAAAAAAATACGCTTATGGTCAAATGCACTTAAAATGTCAGTTTAACATGAAAATACGTGGAAGTATTCAATTTCCAAATTTGGATTTCCAACAGTATCTAAACGAACCGTCTATTTGTCTCACAACTTTATTTCAAACTTACAAACGCAGCCCTCATCTGTAATTAAAAAAAAAATTAACTGGTCACAATTAGAAATCATAGAATGATGAAGATTTTATTTTTTAAACCTAACATAGATTCGATTTAAAAATGATTCCGTTTTATTAATAAAGTTGCGAGAATCTTCTTTCACCCTACTTACTGCAGTCATAAAATTCCTCCTGTAACGGGTAATTATAACGTTTCTTAATTAACTTCCGTTCGCAAATTGGTTAACCGGTTTTGAGCATTATGAATGGGTGATAAATCCATCCAGGTTATCAGTGTTATCTCTTTAGCCCTGCAGCTACTAAAAATATAGGATAAACGAGTCGGTGTCAGAGAGGGGTTGAATTTCTCAATAAATAATTCGTTATCGACAAGTTTTGAAGGAATATTTTCTAAATTTTTTACTAGTGAAACTATTTTCTTAAGTCGATTTAAAAATTAAAATAAACAAAGAGAATTAGAGAAAATTATAATCCACTTAGCGTCATTAAAGAATTTTTTTTACAACACAAAATTCGAATTGGTGAGAAGAAAAAAATTTATTTACGAATTTCTAGAGAATTTTTTTCATTATTATTACAATTATTAAAAAAAGTCAACTAATAAGTTACTAAAATATTAATTTTTTTTATTATTTATGAAGTACCAACCTAATAGGAGTTGACGTTAAATTTTAACTTTAAACGGGATGAAATTTTTAAAATTTCAAAATTGAGGGTCGATATTTCTGTACTTGCAATAATGCAGCCCCCTTGGCGACATGATTTATTGAGCGAAATAAATGTTTCAGCAAATAATGATGCCGCAGTCAATACCTGAACACATTGGGGTTGTCTTCCACCCCGTTGAAGTTCGCCGAAACCTGCAATCCAGTGATAATTAAGGCTCGTGGAGATCCAATCAATGGGAATATTCGCAGGATAACGACGTCGGAACACGGGGGAATCATCCTGTCCGATCCCGACGCCAAGCGTTGCGGTGCCAGGCGGCTAGGCGCCAGCCTGGCGCGTTGGCGACGTGCCTACTGCTCCATATTGATTTCCGCGACGACCCTCCTGAGGTCGTCCTCGTGCTGACGCCGACAACACGCGGTGTCTTTTCTTTTTTTACCGCCCCCCAAAACAACAACAACAAATCGACCCCCTCCGTTTTATTCACACAATTTAATTGTGGTCACGTTCACAATTTTAAAAGACGTAAATTTTAATCGCGCCAAACTCCACCAACGGAAACCCTTCTTGGCGCTCTATGTTTATTTCATTCGCGCCGGGAACAAATTGGAGCAATTTCAGGATGTAAATTTCAGCTCGATACCTACTTGGAAGTTATTAGACTCGCCAAGTTTTTTTTCTAATGAAATTTTTATAAGGTCGACGCCGGAGAAGAGTCGGGGGTGAAATCAGAATTTTGTAAATCTGATTAAAAAAATTTAAGCTTGCGGTCAATTTCGAAAAAATCCGAAACAAAATTGAGACGAATCGCCTTTTTGATTAAAAAAAAATCAGTTCTGGGGTTAAATCAAATCTTATCTTCGATGAAAAAAATATTTGAAGCAAAATCAAGGTTAGGAACGAAACTTGAAGGCGCAATTTAGCTCCAACTCTGATTAAAAAAATAAAATTTTTGGCTCGCTTCGCTAAAAAATTCCGAAACACAATTATTAAGGTTAACGAGTCGACTCTTTGATTAAAAAAAATAATTTTGGGGTTAAATTAAAATCTTGTCTGCGACAAAAAAAAAATCGAAGCAAAATTAGGGTTTACGAACAAAATTTGAGGGTGCAATTTAGTTCCAGCTCTGATTAAAAAATCAGAATATTCGATAAAAAAATATTCCAAGCAAAATTATTAAGGTTTACGAGTGAAACTTGTCAGAGCAATTTAGTTCCGACACATGAAAGAGCGGATGGTTTCATTGTTCAAATGAAGGTGAGTAAAGCTCTGATTTCAGCGGAGTTACTTCGAGAAAAAGAAATCCAGGAACAAGAAAAGTTTGGTCGAATAATTTTAGGTAAAGTAGTGCGCCAGAAGTGAATAAAAAAGTTGTCCAATTTTTGGATTTATCGGAGTGTTAAATTCGGCTGATGGAAACGATGGAAGTAAAAAAACATAGCGATAAACTTTTATTTATTCAAGCTATAACCAAACTACCATAGGAATAGTTTCAAGCTCTTCGGACATTATTGAATTTGTGCATTCTCCAAGTCACCATTGCGGCGAACAATTCGATAAAAAACTTTTTCAACATTTAAGAGAAAACTTTCTTTTACGATTTACTGCCACGAGCATATTACAAAAAATGGCAGCACTGTTTACGTTGTTGGAGCAAAAACTGCTGCGATAGAGATTTCAGCCAATTACCGACATTAGAATTTTTTTCTATAGAAAAGCAAACACTTGACGTGCTGAATTTCCTCAACAGACTTTCCGAGTACGTCACGGTGACGTACCCTGTTGAATTTGCAGCAGAAATACCTAGATTAAACTCAATTGTTTTTAATTATATAGCAACAAATGTTGTAGTTTATTAATTAAATTTGTGGCAACAAACAATAATTTGAGGTTAGACGCGTTTTGCTACAATTATTTCACAATTATACCACAAATTAGAGGCCGCACCGTGTTAGACCCACATCGATGGGCGGAGTTATTGTCAATTTCCAGTGGCGTACACTTTTCGCGCATTTTTATGGCAATCATAATATCGGTAACTAATTCACGTGCAAGAATTTGGCACTTCAAAATATCAAATACAACAAAAATCACCCCACAACTGGCGTAATGGACTGGTCGGACGAGTTTTGGTTAATGCGCAGCCCGCCCACCGATGTGGGTCTAATTCTTCGCGGACTCTACGCATATTTTTGCAACAATCAATAAAATTGATGATTCTTGTTATAACTATGAATTGTCACTCAGCCGCTCTATTTGACTGATATGCGTGACGTCACAAGAAAATGGTAAGCAACGAGAAAGTGATTTTTTCGGTGAATCTGTGGCGGAATTGGCTGCAATTAATTGTTGCGAAATTATCCACCGTTGATTTAATAATATCCTCTTCTAATCATAGTGATAATTGGAGAATACCACGGGAAAACCATTACGTTATCCTGTGGAGGAGAAGAGTGATTCAGACCAGTAAATGTAATTAGTTAACTAGCCGCAGACCGACATTTTGGGGTTGCTATATATTTGAATTTGAACAGTGCTAATTTAAAATCCCACATATCGAATCTGTTTATTGGTTATCGACGGATTGTTCAAACTACAGCTAATGAAATTTACCAAATGCACACATCCGTTTCGATTCAAAAACACTGTAAACAGTCAAGTGGGGAAGTGCGATAATTACAACCAACAATTACCAACATAATAAATTATTCGGGGAAAGGTTAATAGAGCTTTTTATTTATTTTCAGGTGAATTTAGTAATTGAGAATTGTCAAGTAAAATTTTATTTTATTAGCTTTAAGGACGCGCTTTAGTCGTCGTTGCGTTTTCTGTTACACCACAGAACATTGTGCAGCAATCCAAAATTAGAAGGAATTTCTTGATTTTTTTTCACCTTTAATGTGAACACATCAGTTTCAAACAAGTTGACAGAATATTTCCTAAGATTTAGTGGCAAAATTTAATTTATTTAAAAATATTCACATTCGATTTTATACCTAGACGACTCAATTATTTCGATCTTGTTAACAATAATTCCAATAATTCTCAGGTGGATTATTAAAAATTCCTGAATCCAGGTCAGGGTTACCCCGAATGTTCCTAATAAATTATGTAAAGTTGTTTAAGATTCTAAACAAAAACCTTTTTGGCAAAAATACAAAAAACCAGCTACAAAGTTGGCAGCTTAAGAAGAGAATTAATTATGTCTGGATTCCAGAAGGGGCGCCATCATCCAACTTTCAATAGAGTTTACCCTAAATATAATGCCTACCAGAAGGACTGCTAATATTAGCATCTAATCCGGATTCACTTAATGGAGGTGAAGTTTAATTCAGGCAACTAAACCTCAACTTCACTATTTCACTCGAGCAAAAAACCGAATTGCAACTTCACATTTAATTAAATCGCTGTGGAAATTATTTCGAGTCCTTCAATTTAGAGACGTTTTAGATTTATTTTATTAAAATTGAATTTTTTTTTGCATCTCCACGATTCTATTCTTAATCTCATCACACTTGGAAGAACGTGTTTTTCATTAAATATAATTTATTTGCTGCGAACCAACCTCAATGGGCTTTGAAAATAGTAATTAACCAAAGTCTGCGGATAATTCATCAAGACAAAAAAAAATTCGAGCTGAAACATTCGGGGTGGCATCCCAAACTGAAACCACATAATTTTTAATTTATCGAAATTATTGTTAGCGTTTTACTTAAATTTATCAAAAAAGAAATTTTCTTTAGAAATGCTGGTACTTCATCTAATATCGCAAGTTGAACTCAACTTCTTTATTTTAAGCAGAACAAAGGCGAGGAACTAGCGAAAATGCCAGCATTTCTAAAATATTTCTTTCGATAGAAAGTTATTTGTTTGATTTCTACACAAAATTTCAAATTTTTGTTTTCTTTGCTTCTCTGTATGAAAAAATTAACGAGGTGAAACAAATTCAAGAGATGTCCACAGTTTAAGATCTGATCTGAACGAGTTGAAAAATTTAAGAAAGAATCTTTTAGACAGAATACCAGTGGTTTGCCATTGTCTTCCGAGGAGAAGCGATAATTAAAAAATTCTCAAGATTTGACCCGGAGCCAACTGACTTAATGATAGTCTGCACAATCGCTGCTGCTGAATTTCATAAAATTAAATTTCCATAATTGTGAGAAATATGCCCTCAACTTCCCCAAATCGTAACACAAACGAGCTTTCAAGAAATGGTGGTACTTCCCCCAATATCGGAAGTTGATCTCAACTTTATTATTTTAAACAGATCAAAAACGAAGAGTTGCAATTGAGATCAATTTCCTGCACTAGCGGAAGTGCCACCATTTCCAAAAAATTTCTTTCGATAGAAAGTTATTCGTTTGACTTCTATACAAAATTTCAGATTTTTGTTTTCTTTGCTTCTCTATAAAGTGCCGTAAACAAGCTCCACCCTGTATGAAGAAATTAACGAGGTGAAACAAATCCAAGAGATGTCCACAGTTTAAGATCTGATCTGAACGAGTTGAGAAATTTAAGAAACAATCTTTTAGACAGAATACCATTGGTGGTTTGTCATTGCCTTCCGAGGGGAAGCGACCGTTGAAAAATCCTGGAGATTTGACCCGAAACAACTGACTTAATGATAGTCTGCACGGTCGCTCCTGCTGAATTTCATAAAATAAAATTTCCATAATTGTGAGAAATATGCCCTCAACTTCTTCAAATCGTAACAAAAAAGAGCTTTCAAGAAATGGTGGTACTTTCCCCAATATCGGAAGTTGATCTCAACTTTATTATTTTAAACAGATCAAAAACGAAGAGTTGCAATTGAGATCAATTTCCTGCACTAGCAGAAGTGCCACCATTTCCAAAAAATTTCTTTCGATAGAAAGTTATTCGTTTGACTTCTATACAAAATTTCAGATTTTTGTTTTCTTTGCTTCTCTATAAAGTGCCGTAAACAAGCTCCACCCTGTATGAAGAAATTAACGAGGTGAAACAAATCCAAGAGATGTCCACAGTTTAAGATCTGATCTGAACGGGTTGAGAAATTTAAGAAAGAATCTTTTAGACAGAATACCATTGGTGGTTTGCCATTGCCTTCCGAGGGGAAGCGACCATTGAAAAATTCTCGAGATTTGACCCGGACCAACTGACTTAATGATAGTCTGCACGGTCGCTCCTGCTGAATTTCATAAAACAAAATTTCCGTAATTCTGAGAAATATGCCCTCAACTTCTTCAAATCGTAACAAAAACGAGCTTTCAAGAAATAGTGGTACTTCCCCCAATATCGGAAGTTGATCCCAACTTTTTTATTTTAAACAGATCAAAAACGAAGAATTGCAATTGAGATCAATTTTCTGCACTAGCGGAAGTGCGACCATTTCCAAAAAATTTCTTTCGATAGAAAGTTATTCGTTTGATTTCTATGCAAAATTTCAGATTTTTGTTTTCTTAGCTTCTCTATAAAGTGTCGTAAACAAGCTCCACCCTGTATGGAGAAATTAACGAGGTAAAACAAATCCAAGAGATGTCCACAGTTTAAGATCTGATCTGAACGAGTTGAGAAATTTAAGAAAGAATCTTTTAGACAGAATACCATTGGTGATTTGTCATTGCCTTCCGAGGGGAAGCGACCGTTGAAAAATTCTCGAGATTTGACCCGAAACAACTGACTTAATGATAGTCTGCTCGGTCGCTCCTGCTAAATTTCATAAAATAAAGTTTCCATAATTGTGAGAAATACGCCCTCAACTTCTTCAAATCGTAACAAAAACGAGCTTTCAAGAAATGGTGGTACGTCCCCCAATATCGGAAGTTGATCTCAACTTTTATATTTTAAACAGATCAAAAACGAAGAGTTGCAATTGAGATCAATTTCCTGCACTAGCGGAAGTGCCACCATTTCCAAAAAATTTCTTTCGATAGAAAGTTATTCGTTTGATTTCTATGCAAAATTTCAGATTTTTGCTTTCTTAGCTTCTCTATAAAATGTCGTAAACAAGCTCCACCCTGTATGAAGAAATTAACGAGGTAAAACAAATCCAAGAGATGTCCACAGTTTAAGATCTGATCCGAACGAGTTGAGAAATTTAAGAAAGAATCTTTTAGACAGAATACCATTAGTGGTTTGTCATTGTCTTCCGAGGAGAAGCGATAATTAAAAAATTCTCAAGATTTGACCCGGAACCAACTGACTTAATGATAGTCTGCACAATCGCTGCTGCTGAATTTCATAAAATTAAATTTCCATAATTGTGAGAAATCTGCCCTCAATTTCCCCAAATCATGCCAAAGACACGATGCCGTAATTTAGATAACTGTTGTTTGTTTATGAGCAGGAAAACGGAATTTCTTGATTTTTCAGTTGCAACTTAGCTTCTGCAAAAATAGAAAAAATCACTGGACAAAGGACAATTACGAAATTTGCACTTCCGAAGATTTCTATTTTTATCGAATCACCGGTCCATTAAACAGTAAAGATTTAAAGCAACCATTACTCACGGAGATCCATTTCTTGTACTTTTGATGTGAATAAATTGCTTTTGGGATCATAATGTCGTGACAAACAGATAGTAGTCGAAGGAAAAACGGGATGCATTCGGTTTTTCCGTGCGGAAGGAAAGAAACGCGACTACTTAGAAATAGTCCCTAATACATTCACATTCAAATTTGGCAACTCGGTCCGCATCCAGATTAGGTTAGCATAAAAAAGTAAAAAAGTAGAACGTCTCATTCATAATTCCGACATGTGTGTGTGTGTGTGGTTTTCGGTCAGGGAATATCATCTCTGCGTCGTTCCGAGGGTTATCGGGAGTCCTGGTTCAACCGTCCGGAAGTTCGTCCTTAGTCGAGCTTATCGACTCCTGGCAATACGAAGGGTTTCCGAATGTGACCAAAAAAGAAACCGTTACATTCCGCATGTTTATATTCATGTCAAGTCACATTATAAAGGACGACACAATAAAAATAAATTGTTTTCGTCTCCATTATTTACCGGTCGAGGTTTGTCCGCAATAAAACATTTATCGATCCGAACAACAATCGACGACAATAAGCGTTTGAATAAGGCGAGAAGCAGGACCTTAAATTCATTATCCTGCCGACGTAATATCAGCCACGAAAGCTCGCTTTGGGAAATTTGGATTACGGACTAGACGCGATTTATTTCGCAATTTTCCATTTGCATGTCCGCACCGAGCACCGAGGTCCTCATCAATATTAAATTAATCCGTTACAGCACCAAGCACGAGGGTAACTAAATCAAAGCGGTTTTGGAAGAGGAAGTCAGACCATGTTTTGGAAGCCGTAACAACCACAATGTACATTACATTGCAAACATGTCCCTTGAGAGGGGTCGCCCTCCAGCTACGAACTTAGCTCTACCACCACCCCCGCGACCGAATTCTTGTTTTTTTTTTGTTTGTTATTTTTTAAATTCGGAACGAAAAACAATTTAATTTAGAAAACGCCCCGACTGTTTCGTACCACGAAATGGTTTCTGTTCGATTTTTAAATAAACATCGGGCAGAAAAAGACACAAAAGACTGTTTTCATGAAGTAAATTGAATTTGGTACGTGAGATCCCGCAATGTTGGAGAAAATCACTTAATAGTTTACTTTTTGTCCCGCGTGTATCCTAAACTCGGTGGATCGGAAATCGGGGATTTTTGCAGGTATCGAGTAATTTCCCCAAATACACTCCTGGACTTCTTCGCGGCTGATTGTCGGAAAATCACATTAGTTGCAGTAAATTGACGAAGAGAAACCGTCTGAATTTTTGTTACTAATTACCCCAGATTTCGATTATAGAAATTTAAAAAATTGACCAAAAATTCGGCTTATTGTCCCAATTTTTGTCGAAAAATTCCAGAATTTGCTGTAAATTGTTTTTCAATTTTTTTAAAAATAATTGCAGTTCTAATGGTATTTGCACGTTAATGTTCACTTCCTTTGCCGTTGAAAACACAACCAAACAAGTTTTTTGGAAAAACTCGAAGAAGCGTCTAATTTATTAAGACCGAAAATGATGCGGCCAATTTTGGCTTAATTTAGTCTTTTTGAGCTTTAAAATTTACGAATAACGCGAACTTTATACCTGAAAAGAAAATTTTGAAATGTCAATCGCCAAAAAAATGAAATTCCTAACAAATAAATTTTAAAAAATTGAAATAAAATTTTCTGAAACCAATCGAGTTTTTCTGCAAGAACAGTCGACTGGAGAATCAACTGCTAAGTTCGACCCTGGAATTTTTTACTACATTGAATTTTTTCCGCTCTAAGTAAACATTGTTGTGAATTTGTGAGATCTGTTGATTGGAGAACAAATTGTTTTTTTAATTTAAAATCTTCAGAATTTGTCATTATCACTGATAACAATTTGAAATGGCAAATAAACTAAAGAAAAAAATATAAATTTTGATTAAGAATTGCAGAATTAATATTTTAAACACACGCATACAGTTGGTCAATTTTAAACATCCTAAACATAACTTAAATAATTTTAAAATGAAATTTTTGGGTCAGACAAGTAAAATTTTTTTTTAACGCACAACAATACCCAAACTTTTGTATCAGCTGGTAAATGCGTCCCGCTATTGTTTTTCTACATACTTTTTATGAAGAACAGCACATATACTTTCTCTACGATCTTATAACAAATTGATATTTAAGAAATTGATCAATCTGAACCTAAAAGTATGTTTCTTGAAGTCTTTAAATTCTCCTTGGTCGATTCCTGAAATATCGTGGACAATTTTCAGGTACCCAATAATACATTTAAATTCGAATCTAACTAGATAAAGTAAGACTTAATAAAAAAGCCTTTTGTGCAAAGAAAACTTAGTTTTGGAAATGGCCTGAAGCTTTCAGAGCAACAACTTTGTCTGGCATATTCGGTCTAAATATAGGACCGAAAAGTTGCCACTTCCTCTTCGCTACATGTGCTAAAAATGCTCCAAAAAAGGTAATCAGCAGTATAGACCACAATAGAAATTGACTTGACCGATTTGATTCTTTGCGCCACTGAAAAAAATTCTATTTTCAGAGTCAAATTTGATAATGTTAGAAAAAAGAAGGAAAATTTTGGGAAATTAATGACTTTTGAATCAGCTGGTAAATGCGTCCCGATATTGTTTTTCTACATAATTTTTTATGAAGAACAGCACATTAACTTATCTATGATATTATAACAAATTGATAATTAAAAACTCAATCAATCTGAACCTAAAATTTTTTTTTAAGTCTTTAAAGTCTCCTTAGTCGATTCCTGAAACATCGTGGACAATTTTCAGGCACCCAATAATACATTTAAATTCGAATCTAACTAGATAAAGTAAAACTTAATAAAAAAGCCTTTTGTGTAAAGAAAACTTAGTTTTGGAAATGGCCTGAAGCTTTCAGAGTAACAACTTTGTACCGCATTTTCGGTCTAAATAAAGGACCGAAGAGTTGCTACTTCCTCGTCACTACATGTACTAAAAATACTCCAAAAAAAGTAATCAGCAGTATAGACAACAATAGAAATTGACTTGCCCGATTTGATTCTTTGCGCCACTAAAGAAAATTCTATTTCCAGAGTCAAATTTAATAATGTTAGAAAATAGAAGAAAAATTTTGGGAAATAAATGACTTTTGAATCAGCTGGTAGATGCGTCCCGATATTGTTTTTCTACATAATTTTGTATAAAAAACAGCACATTTAGTTTCT
This sequence comes from Pyrochroa serraticornis, assembly GCA_905333025.2. Lineage (NCBI taxonomy): Eukaryota > Metazoa > Arthropoda > Insecta > Coleoptera > Pyrochroidae > Pyrochroa > Pyrochroa serraticornis. The sequence goes on from HG995152.1 coordinate 46,727,086, forward strand.
CTATGATCTTATATCAAATTGGTATTTAAAAAATCGAACAATCTGAACCTAAAAATATATTTTTTGAAGTCTTTAAATTTTCCCTGGTCGATTCCTGAAACATTATGGACCATTTTCAGGTACCCAATAATACATTTAAATTCGAATCTAACTGGATAAAGTAAAACTTAATAAAAAAGCCTTTTGCGCAAAGAAAACTTAGTGTGGAAAAGGCCTGAAGCTTTCAGAGTAACAACTTTGTAATGCATATCCGGTCTAAATATAGGACCGAAGAGTTGCTACTTCCTTGTCGCTACATGTACCAAAAATACTCAAAAAAGACAACAATAGAAATTGACTTGCCCAATTTAATTTTTTGCGCCACTGAAAAAATTTCTATCTCCAGAGTCAAATTTGATAATGTTACAAAAAAGAAGAAAAATTTTGAGAAATTAATGACACAAAAATAATTAATCAAACTGATTTAGTCGATGAAGCCAAAACTTTTGAACTAATAGAAAACATGAATTGTGATTTCTACAAATTTGACTCAAATTTTCCATTTGATGTTTCAACTAATTCCCGGTTGATTCCGCATTTCCACAAAAACAAAAAACTTGCTTCGTCTGCAAGAATCAACAACAGATTTATTGCGTTCAGTTGCGATTCTTGGCGAGATCTCGAAAAGTCGTTTTTAACTTTCCAAGTAACGTAAGGAATCGCTTTGCTTAGCCTCCAGCACCGGCAACGTTCAACCTAAAGAGTATTCCCGGTTGCAAGTGTTTTTGTTTCGACACTTTTTGTTGAAAACTCGGTATAAATAACCGACTTACTGGAATAAGAGCTAAAATAATTTCGCCTTTATCAACACAATAGCTCTCCGCAGACCGGGGGGTAGCTTATGAATTATTAGCCAAATCTGGGGTGTTACTTAAGAAGCAAACGTGCCGGAAAACATACACTCGAGGATAAAAGACGCTTAATATTTCCCACCTCCATAAGATTGCAATTTCCAATTAGGATTAGAGTTTCTTTGTCCCCGAAACGTCGTCGTCGCAATGTTCGCCACCTCCCCAACTTTGAAGCTTTCAACTTTTCACTCGACACTCCCGAGTATTGAGAGTTTCGTGAAAAAGCGACCGTTTGTTCCGGACGCCTGTCCGGAATGCCGACTTCTGGATGCGCTACCATTGATTAAATTTAGGTAGGTCCTTTCTGTTAAGCGAATCCGAAATGGTAGGGAAAGAAACAAAAGCGTCCGCACGAAAGAGAACGTCCGTGATAAACAGCTTAATATTGCAACGTCAAAAACGGTACGTTTTATAACTGGAGGGCACTCGACGATATTGCCGAAAAAGACAACATTCGTCCTTTCAGTTTCGCCGTTTATTTTATCGAAATAAAGAATCTCTTTCGGGAAACGGCTGATTCAGTTAGGCGAGTTAATTCTCGAAATCGACGTAATTTACAAGAAATTTCATCGGTGCGGAATCGATTTCTTTAAACTCGGGACAATTTTGTAAAACTCGTCCAATTAAATTTAAAATGTTTACAAGAACTTGTTGGGTGGTTCAAAAATAATTTATTTACCAACTAAAAAAACTTGACGTTTTAATAATTTTTCCATCCCTCTAAGCGCCTTTTCCCCGCTTTGTCTCGAAACTATTAATATCCCCGGTAACCTCTTCTTGTAACGAGTTATCTTGCTTTGAGCTTTTTCAGGTTTTGCGGCTCTTGTCAGATGTTGTTATTGTCGGTATTAAGTTTCGTGTTTGTTATCTGGAATCCTTCCGTACGATGGTGTCAACAATAACGGTCTTGTCTCTCGTCTTTTTAAAAAGTGACAACGGACTTTTTTTTTCTTTACTTTTATTCTCGCGAGCTTTTCCGCATAATATTTGACACGGATGGTTACTCGAGATGGCAAGCATATGAAATATTATCAAGAAATGTTACATCTCTCTTGCATGAATTACTGTAAAAAATGCGACGTTTTATGATGAGGCTGGAAACAGTACCGATATTTTCATCAAAATGATGAACGTGTTATCCTCCATTGCCGAAGAGAGATGCGTCTCATATATCGGAGGTTTTATGAGAAAAAGCGCAAATTGGCCGTCTTTCGCTTAAATCACCTCTTCCGCATCATATTGCGTTAAGATTCGGCTATTATCGACAGGAATTGCCAACTGAATTTACAGAGCAAGCAAAAACAAGTAGAAGAAAATTAAAAAAATGAAATTACGAGACAGATTTTTGTTTCGTGCAAAAATTAAGGACTTTTCAAGTATTTCGGAAGCTTCTCTTTTCAGTTACTTCAATTTCTACTTCAGTCCACTTTTGGCCTAATCTTGTGATTCAGTTTTAGTTGAATTTTAATTGCTGCTTGCTGTCTGATTCGCTTTTCTGCAAATTACATTAACGTTTCAAAATTTAATTGTCCTTTGAATTTTAGGAAGATACGAACATCCCTCTTAGTCTTCCTGACTTTTAGATTCGGACTCTGCACGTAAAAAATTTTTAGTATATTTTGGAAATTTTTTTCTTAATATTAAAATTTTCTCAATGATCTCCATTACTGTCTTTAACGTGTCTTCTCTTTGCATCAATCCCTTTGTTTAAAATATTTTTTTAACAAAAAAAGTTTTTTCTAAATCCACCAGGAGAGCAATCACTATTAAAAAATGTCTAGGACTAGGAATTTTTTATTAATAAAATTGCAAGAAAAATTTAATGTTTACCACTACGACACCAGGCGTTAGATTCATGTTAAGATAATTATTCATAAAGAGCTTTTGGTTCAAATTCAAAGAAATTTTATAAAATTTCGCTTAAGGTTTTTGCCGAATCCAAGAAAGGAATATATTTTAAAATAAAAGACACGAGATTATACAATTTCTAAATGTTACGGGGAAAACCTTGTGCACACAAAGCTGTTCCATGCATTGGCGATGCGAGCGACCCCTTGAACCTAAAATTAACATTATGCAGATCCGCACGAAAGGACAATTTATTATTAAGATAAGGAGGAGTTTTAAAAGTAATTATCTTATGAAGTAGACAAAGTGTACACATTTTCGACCCATTCCTCATGTGTAACTATCTTTATTTTAACAGTTTGTGGGATAATTTGTAGAATGAAATTTATTAAAGAAATTTTCTACAAATTCTATTCAACTTAGTTTTCTGATTTCAGCAAAAGACTTAAATGGGCGATCGAGGTAAAATTAAAGAGTTGTAATGCAAAGGGAAACTTGCCGAATTTTTTTTTGCAATTTTTAATCTCTAGATGTATGCAAAAACCCGAAAAAAGCTTACGAATTTTTTTCCCATTTTTCTATTTAGCATTTTCGTAAATATTTGCAGAAGTTGATATTAATGACGTACGTAGTCCCAAATCCCAGATTCACACCGATATTGAATGGATTCTCGCTTTAGTTACTATGCTACACTGCCAGTAGAGGGCGCGCACGTATAAACCGAAAAGGAATTCGATTTATAAATAGATGGGAGGCTGTCGTGTGCTCTCAGTGTGTAAGATAAAAATACTAGAATGTAAACAAGCAAACAACCGCAACTGATTGCGACGAGAGGTTTCCTGAGATACTATTTGAAGTTTTTGAGTGACGCCATCATACGGTTTCTTTTAGAACTACACCGCTTGCGGGTCACGTACGTCACAAATCCCCCACTTCAAAAACTAATTCTGGACGTAATATTAACCCTAGAAAAAAATTGCAAAATACGGCTCTAATGAAATCGCCTACACTTTCTAAATATTAAATTTCCCAAAAATGAGGCAAGTACCCCATTATTTATCACAAGCATTTACATAAATTATGAGGTTACAAGACTTTAAGCGAGATATAAATGTCAAAGATTCTTCAAAAATGAACCAAGGTAACGGAATTTTCCTGTTACTGAAATGCTATCTACACCAATACTTAGGCACAAATTGTTCGTAAAACACCCACAATTAGATCTACCAAAGACTACAACTAGAGCTCAAAAACGAAATCTACTGCAGAAACACCTCAGTTTTTCTGTTCGAATCGCGATAGCGAATAATTTCAAAGTTTCCAGTTGTTAATCCGTCAATTGAAAAAAAATGCTACAATTGCGTACCATCCTTGAATAAATGGGGAGAAAAATTTCGAATAAACCAAATAAATTGACTTGGTTACAAGCAAAATAGTAATGGCCCCAATACCGAGCCTTGTGGTACTTCCGATTTTAGATTTCGAGCAGTAGCTAACTCATTCTCTAATTTGACGTATTGAATGGGATTTTTAAGGGAAAGTTGCAAAGCTCGAGACGTTTTGAGTAAAAACCGCAAGTTTTCACAATGGAAATCGAAATTTTATGCTCACTGAAAGTGAATATTATGAAAATAGTTGGAATCGCCCATGTCTTTCTTGGTATGTCACTTGACGGAAAACAGTAATGCCACTGAATTTCGAGGAAAAACTTAACTGTACTGGTGACAGAATCCTATTCGTTTCTAAATTATCAAATTACTGTTTGGCTACAATTTCTTCTGTTCGTTTCAACAAATCGAAGAGTTTTTGGGAACCTCAATATAGAAATCTTGTTGGGATAATTAATTTCTGAAGTAGGTATGAAAGACGATGAAAAAGTTTCAAGCAAAATACTAATGTGGTCAGATTTAGAACCAATTTTTCTGCTTTTCAGCAGTAAAAGAAGTAAAAATGTTCACTACAAAATTTGAAAGAGGACTACTGGAAAAATTACTTACTTGTGAGACTTCAGTTGCTAATGGCAGTATTAACGTTTGAAAAATTGGTACATACCTGAAAAGGAAAGAAAAAATTAGTAAAATTAGGAAAACAATTACGTAGAACAATAATTATGTTGCAGGGTAAAAAGATTTTTTTTTATCAACTTTGTCACGTTATTTTCTCTAGTTTAGTTGATTATTCCTATCACCTTACCAGCATTACTGTTTTTTTCCTGTAATCGGGCTATTAATAAATTTTTATAAAATATAACAAATTAACATCAAAATAAAAACAAAACTGCTAATAGTAAAATAAACGAACAATCCATTATCGAATTATTTTTTCTAATAACGTGTCATCTGGAAGACTTCTGTTAGATTCTATATTGCTTGCTCTTTTCAGAAATGTTGAAAATTGTTGTGGTTAGGTAATTCCTTTCATTTAAGACAAAACACTGACAACTAAATGTGCCAAAATAAAGATAATATTGATAAGAATCTTTTACCAATAGAATGCACACAATCAAATATTTTATGTTGACTGTTCATCCACCAGTCAAAGGAACAACAGAATTTAACAAAAAAAGTTGAATAAAATGTTGGAAAAATTCCCGGTCAACAAAAAACATATCTACTGCTATCAATTGGTAGACATTTAAACTTTTAAATAACTCCATCAAAACTAGCAGCTTTGACCCCAAAATTTGCAACAAGAAGTCCGAAAAAGTCGATAGTGAAGAAAAAAAATTGTTAGAAATTGCGCAGTAATTAGATTTTTGAAATTTGTTGTATCTGTGTAGGCCCAATATTACGTAATGTTGTGCTTTCCTCTGATTCGTTTGCTTTGTTTGTAAAACAGAAACTTTAGATAAATGAATTCACCAATTACCAAAGAAATTTGTAGCTCCAAACAAAATTTCGCTTTCAGCATATTAAGTTACAATCATGGCCTTCACTTGAAGAGCTAATTATAAAATTTCGTGTTATTCGACTCAAAATTTCAAAAATTGTTATATTTCGGCCGATTTCCCTTAAAGAAGGGCGGTCTGATTGCTTAAATTCAATATCGCGGCGTTCGCTGTCATACACACAGAGCGTTATTGGTACGATAATGGATTGTTGGAAACTACAAAACTATAACAATTTTTTTGATTTTTGTTATTTTTAAGAATCTAGGCACATCAGTTTTCGATTTAAAACGAACAGTCAATAGAATTTCTCCTATAAACTAAAATTATCCCAACAATATTCTTCGAAAACCACAAGATCTTTATTAAAAACTTATTAAAAATTACAAAAAAGATTCACAATAGTTTTGGAATCTTCTACAACGTGTCTATGACGCCCCATGGGTGGGACAGAGAACGCAAAAACAGGTAACCGCAGTCTCAATGTGACCGAATACCGTCACAATTCAAACAAACCTAAAATTACTCGATTTCTTTAACTCGAATAAACATAAATTTTCGAATTTATCGAAATTGTAACTTACATCAGCTTGGAAACGTAAAATTGGAATTATTATAAATTTTCAAGCCATTTACTTTACGAATTCCGTGTGCGAAAATAAAATATTTACACTGTGAGAAATCTTTATTGCTCCTTTTTTCTTCGAGAATGTTTGTTCGCTCCAACTTTGGCCCAGAAACAAACAAAACCGTATAAAGTCTTAATGGCATTTGTTGCAACTTCGGACAATCGCTCTAATTCTTGTTGTGGTCGTTTGCCTTATCGCGTGCGTTCGTCGGAAAATTACATTTGTTCTGCAACGTTACTGACCATCCAGAAATCCGGCACACATACAAAATGCAACCGCGGCAGTTAACGTTTTATTCTTCTAACGCTATTTTATTAACAAACAACTCATTGGAGCGACCGAAAATAAGGTAATTTCGATCCCTTTGCAACAATGCAACTTAAATAACTGAAAACATCCAAGTTTGAGGGCGCAAAAATATTTTTAACTGTTAAAGAAATGGGCAAAAAGTCCCAAAAGGCGCTGGTTAATATCAATGATTTAAAGAACTTTGTCCATTACTTTTAATTTATTTTCAATGTTCAAATTTCCGACATCAAAGTTAATTTACGCAGAAATGGTGGATGCGCCGGGTGAATTCTCCAAATTTTTCGTGATAATCACTCAACACCGTAATCGTAGAATTTTTGTAATTTTAATTCCAACAAAGCGATTCTAAAAGAATTTTCTCAAGCCAAGTCAAAAAACAGCACGTAATGACGTTTTTCGTAAGTGTGTTTGACACTTTCTCAAAAACTTAAAACCCACCACCACTTTCACCATTTAGTTGATTTCGTATTCTTAAATAACTGAAAACATCCAAGTTTGAGGGCGCAAAAATATTTTTAACTGTTAAAGAAATTGGCAAAGAGTCCCAAAAGGGAGCTGGTTAATATCAACAATTAAAAGAAGTTTGTCCATTACTTTTAATTTATTTTCAATGTTCAAATTTCCGACATCTAAGTTAATTTACGCAGAAATGGTGGATGCGCCGGGTGAATTCTCTCAATTTTTCGTGATAATCACTCAACACCGTAATCGTAGAATTTTTGTAATTTTAATTCCAACAAAGCGATTCTAAAAGGACTTTCACAAGTCAAGTCTAAAGAACAGCACGTAATGACATTTTTCGTAAGTGTGCTTGACACTTTCTCAAAAACTTAAAACCCACCACCACTTTCACCATTTAGTTGATTTTGTATTCTTAAATAACTAAAAACATCCAAGTTTGAGGGCGCAAAAATATTCTTAACTGTCAAAGAAATTGGCAAAGAGTCCCAAAGGGCGCTGGTTAATATCAACAATCAAAAGAACTTTGTCCATTATTTTTAATTTATTTTCAATGTTCAAATTTCCGACATCTAAGTTAATTTACGCAGAAATGGTGGATGCGCCGGGTGAATTCTCCCAATTTTTCGTGATAATAACTTAACACCGTAATCGTAAATTTTTTGTAATTTTAATTCCAACAAAGCAATTCTAAAAGAATTTTCTCAAGCCAAGTCAAAAAACAGCACGTAATGACAATTTTCGTAAGTGTGTTTGACACTTTCTAAAAAAATTAAAACCCACCACCACTTCACCATTTAGTTGATTTTGTATTCTTAAATAACTGAAAACATACAAGTTTGAGGGCGCAAAAATATTTTGAACTGTTAAAGAAATGTGCAAAGAGTCCCAAAGGGCGCTGATTAATATCAATAATTGAAAGAACTTTGTCCATTACTTTTAATTTAATTTCAATGTTCAAATTTCCCACATCTAAGTTATTTTACGCAGAAATGGTGGATGCGCCGGGTGAATTCTCTCAATTTTAATTGCAACAAAGCGATTCTAACAAAATTTTCTCGAATCAAGTCAAAAAACAGCACGTAATAGAATTTCTCGTAAGTGTGTTTGGCACTTTCTCAAAGTTTGCGTACCGGACTGTTCTTATAAAATAAATAATTGTCGAAGAGCTTACAGAGAAACTCGAATAAGCAACTTTTTCAGTCTCAACGCGTGAAACTGGCCCAAATGAGTTTTATTTTTGTGCCGTAAACTTGTACCATTGCTGTAGATAACTAGTGAGAACACGTCTAAGTTTAAACGACAAACTTTTAAACGAGAGACAAAAAAGAATTGCCGAAGATAACTCGAGCTCCAACAAAGCTACCTGTAAACGAACGAAAGCAATTTCCACTTATTAAAAGTGCGAACACGTCTCGATTACAATTCGAAATTTTTAATTACTCGAAATTCTTCTCTTTCAGACTGCCAACTTTTCACTTGTTTCGCACAATGGACAAGATTGCGGAAGGGCTTTGTGTCGTGCCGGTATTAAACTGGAATAAACTGTCGCAATGTTCAATTGTGGCAGATCCAGTTGGTTTCCAGTAGTCTGTGTCACTGGCATTGCCGGAGTTGAACTCTCTTATCGCCTGTTGAGCTCGAATTTAATTCAGCAACCATAGGGATACGGTTCGTCAGCAAGAAAACTAGCTTGACGTTTCGAAGGGGACGTTTAATTTCACCCTAAATTAGCTACATACTCCACCAGAATTCCTGGCATCCAAAGCTCGGCAAACCGGGAACAATTGAACGTACGCGCGTTACGTTACCCATCGGCACTTTACTGCAGGATCCGTTCGGGTATCCCACTGAAACGACAAATTTGACTTTCTCCTCTTCAACTATTTTATTTATCGAAAGATCGTTCGATTTGTAACTCGTAATTGTTAGCTTATTATAGTTAAAAATTTTTAGTTAGAGATCAATAAAGTACATACAGCGGGTTTCTTCAAAAACGGATGCTACCCACCAACAATTACGGATTTTTACTAGTTTTTAGTTTGAAATTTTGCAGAAAGGAATTAAAAAACCTGAATAATAATCTTTAGAGGTTGCACAAAACTTTAGAGAAGTTTCTAAATATTTACCAAATATTTTGGAAAACGTCAAAATTCTTTAAGGAGCTGTGAGATTTTAGAAAGTTTAAGAACCTTAAGAAATTCTAGCCGATCCTAAGAATCCGAAAAAATTTCTCAAAATGTACAAAATTCACTTCAAATTTGATTGCTAAATTTTTTTTCAAAATTCAGAAGTCTTTAGCCATAAATCTTTGAATAAAATTTTGAGGAGGACCAAAAATTTAATATAAAAAAAACTTGAACCAATTGTAGTGCCTCTAAAAACGTACAAAAAAAAATCAACTTTTTAACTTTTTGTTTGAAGAATGTACATGCAACTTCAACAATATTTGTATTTGTTATAAAGTTTTAGAAATTTCAATATAAAAAGATTCTTCCAACTAGTTTTGAAAACCTCCCACAAGCTGCGTCATAAGTTGGAGAACGTCAAGTAATGCAGATATTTGGTAGACTCCAACTGGATCGATGCTACCAAACAAAAGCACGAACGTATTGAGGACAAATTACAAGTGTGTGGTCCTGATGTGGCACTTACATAACCTGTAGGTGGTCTCTATCTCCAAATTCAACAATTAGAGAACAACGTTAGATTTTCAGGAACAAAACCGATCTCAACAGAAATCATTTTGTACTCGTTCATAATGGCACTCGAAAAGTCGATTGGTACTTAAAAATCGTTACAACTGCAATTGAGGTCACCCCCGAAGAACTCTCCTCGATGCAGCTGTGCATCAAGTGTGTTGCAGTCTTTTACACACTACCACTTGCGAAGTCCCAACTTCCATCGGATTTTATAAATGAAAATTAAGTCAGTTCGTGCCAACGCCATACTAAATTTCTTGCAACAACGAACAAGCTTCAACTTCGAAAGGAAGTTACGCTACAATCTAAACTATGAAGTGAAGTAACTAGATAATGTTTTCTCGGCTAGTTAAAAGTTTCTTAGTTTGTCAGGTCGGTTTACTTAGTAGCTTGCACACATTTCTTTGTTTAGGATGAAATTCAATAATTTTGGCATTAATCATTTAGTCAGATGACTGAAGTTAAGTTACCACTATTGAATAGTTCAAGATAAATGTTGGGGTCATGAGCTTTTCGAGAAAATATTCACGTGTCTTCAATTTCGGTGAAATCTCCAAACTGAAAAAACTTGGCGTAGGCAATAAATAAAATTTAGTAAATTGAAAAACACACAAATCATTTTAGCGTCTTGGAAAAATTTCGCATCGACCATCCTCTACTTGATAATGCCAGTCAAGTGAGTTTTAGTATTATAATTTTTATAAAATTGCTAGAATTCTCCGCAATAGTTGGCACAAACTGAAAGATTCTCTTAATTATCCATCAACGACTCGAAGTAGTTGGATTCGTATCAAAAACAACCCCGCCAGATCGATAAATACGAAAATCTTGTTCTCGTAGATTCGGGTTATTACAAGGGTTGGTTAGAGACACATCGCCGATCGTCCTGTTTATCTTGCGAAAACGACGATAACAACCATAAAATTCTTCCGATGACCGAACGAGCATTGAACCTTGGACTTCATCCAGGAATCGCATTTCCAATCCAATATGCTGCTGGCTCCAACCACAAATTCCATTGATTTTGTGTTTTCTAGGTCTAAACGTTCCCGTTTCATCCCGTTGCCTGTTTATGTGTCAGTTGCACAAAGAAATGGCGCAGTTTAGATTAAATTCCGGAAAACACCGGACAGCACCGATTTTAAAACGGCACACAACAAATTTCATAAACGCGACACATCAAAGATTTTTTCAGTCACAAAGTAAAGTGGAAATTACGCGGTCAAACAATTGCTTCGGTCCTCAATTCCCATAAAGCCACCACTCCATTTCGCTTTCTCTTGTTAGCAAATTAGGAGTAGCAGTACTTGTTAATAATCCCATCTAGCAGCAACGTGAAGATTTCGATTAGAGTAAAACGTCAAAAGTGTAAAGTAACTTGCAGCAAGCGTAAGTAAGACTTGGTAGTGAAGAATTTATTAACAATTAACAATTTTATTGCGCAAAGTTGGCAATTTGAAATAAATTAATTGTTGGTTATGCAACTTAATATACACCTTTGTGGAAATATTAGCAGGAATTATTTATTTTGGCACACGTTGGTGCCAATATTTTTAAGAAAAGGCATGGAGATGAGAAATCCAGAAGCAGAGCAAAATAATAAACAAAAAGTTTGTTTAAAAAATCAACACATAGACCAATACATTGGTTCTTCGAGCCGGATATCCGTGTAACAATTTTTCCATTGCGATCAAAAATTTTCTGTTTAATCTCTGGTAACTTTTATTCTTGACTCTTGAGTATCGCTGGATGAAGGTAAAGTTATAAATATCAAAAAAATTGTCACAGCTTCGGCTTCATTCAAAAAGGTAGAATCCTGAAAAAGTGCCGGTACCCTGAAATTTCTGTTTTAAAAGAAAATCAACGCCCATATCGTCCATAATAGTACAGAATATAAATCTAAGGATAGTTAGAATAGTTAAAACCAGTTCAATTCCAGTTTCAAGTAAGAAACAATTTTCAGGACGACTGCATGATGGATTTACCCTCTTAGAATCTCGTGTTAGTACGTACGCTTTCACGTATTAAACTTGTATTGACTTTCCGGATCCTATCAAGATGTTGGCGTTCTTGCATGATATTCCCCCGACGATGATGCCTCCGTTGAATCTTAAGCGATGGATCGATCCGAAACATCGCATCCGAACATTAAGCAATTAACACAATCTTTCGTTATTTAACAACTCGAATAAAGTCCGAACGTTGTTCTATCTGCAGGGTGAAAAGCTGTTAAAACAGTTAAATTCTCTTCAGAAATTCATTTCCGTTACGATATCGCACAGTTTAACTTCATTTCCAAAAACTCGAGTGAGAAAGTTTAATTTTAATACACATCGAAAGTTTTTGCAGTCAACCTCTCATGGGAGGAAACTTCTTCAAGATCACCCCCCATTAATTGGTCACGCCACACTAACCGTTACTTTAGATAAATCTTCAAGTACTTACAAGTCAGGATCTAGTAATTAAGTCAGGAAGTAGTTACCTGCAAAAAAGAACGTAATTAGTTAAATTGTACTGGTCAGGTTTAGGTAAAAAAATTGTTGAGTGGTGGATAAAAGAGCTGAAAGTTTTCGCAATTTTCAGGTCTGATAGACAGACTGTTGCAATGATGGTAATATAAATTAGCCGGAGCAGTTGTTATTACTGTATGCAAATAAAATATTTTGAATACAAGCGACCGGAATTGAATGAATTCATGGTAAATAGAGAGATGAAAGGAGATGTTGCAATTAAAATTCTAACCAATTAATATCTATAGAGTAAAATGCGACTATTGTTGTTAATATTAACGCTGCATCGTAGCAATTACATTTACGTAATCTTCGGAACAATAACTTCCAAAGCTCAAAGCTGCCCTTCAGGGGTCGCATTCAAAAGGAAAACTGATAATTGCCAGTTGGATTACGGCGATTCTGCCTTCTAGAAAAGTTTTATGCGTAAGGTTCAGACGTTTAACGCGTTCATTTGGAAAATTCAGAGGCAATAAATCGAATTAAATTTACGACAACCATCAACGGGAATTATAAAATATTAATATTTATTGCAGGCAAACGTCTTTTACAGGAATTCGCGTCAAATACCCCTAAAAAAATTAATAAGTTATTTGCCACTCTTCACATGTTTGTATTACTGGTTGTCGCCATGTCGGCGATGGATAAGCTGAAATAGAATTTGGGTGAAAAGAATATCGCACTAAAAAGACATAGAAAGTCTAATCCTCTTACGTTTGTTTTTATTTTATTCTTCTTATGCTCAGACAGATTTTATTTCAAATAGAAATTTCTGTAATAATTTTAGAAAAGTAAATTAGGCACAACTGGGATTAAAGTTAAATGTAGATAACTACAAGAAATTGAAATTAGAGTTTCTAAAAAAACAAATGCTGCAACAGGTTTTAGCTTTACTGTTAGAAAATGACGAAAACGACATACAATGAGCAACAGGAACAATTTTCAACATACAAGAAGTACCAATTTCATGGCACGTAAGAAGAAAACCGTGCCACTTTCTAAATGGAAGTAGAATAGATCAAGATCAGGAAGTACTTTAGTCACGTGAGAAACAATGCAACCGATTATTGCAAAATAAGCAATGAACGAAGGTTCTAGTATCAGAATCTCATGTTGGAAAACGACAAAAATTAGAAAACAATTTCAGCAAATAAAAAATTGAAAAAAAAGATTACATCAGCAGCAATAATAAGAAATCTTCAAGAAATAGCAAATTTTTGATTCTTAAAGTTGGACTTGATTTGTGGTTAACTCTGAAAACAACCCGAAAAGCCTTTATTGTGTTGTCTTAAACCATTTCTAATCAATATTCACCCAATTAGTTTCTTAATCCAATTAAATTTCATGACTAAATGACTTTTTGCGATTCTTAACAAACGAACATAATTCATCTAATTTTCCCCATATTTCCCCTGGATTACTCCAAAAAATTACAAGGGTATGAAAATTTCTCGTTCAATCAACACCGAAAATCGAATTTAGCCTAATTAAATTTAACGAAGATATCGACAGAACACAAACGGATTATCTACAGCTGTATTGACGTGGTCGGGATTGATGCTGAAAGAGGTGGTTAACGTTAAACGACAAGTTACCGAGAGACGCTGTCGGCTCAGTGAGCGTGTAACCTAATCAGCAAGTCAGCAGCACATGACTTGTAACATGGCTAAACTAATTCGATTATTGGAGGAGTTTGTACTGGTATTTGGTACGATCGCCATGTCTTATTAAGGACATTACGTACCTAGTTGCTTGACTCGCAACTAATTCGATCTAATGAACCGAACGATATACAGGATGGACCGCCATCTAATTGACAGCATCAGTGCAAGTCAAGGCGAGAAGTAAATTGAATTCAGAACAAACCCAACAAATTGATGGTAATAAAAATTTAAAAACTTCTCGAAACAAAATGGTCTAGTAACAGTTTCGGGAAATGCTGCAAATAATTTCAAGTAGTCTCTATATCAAATTTTCGACGGGAAATTGATTCTCTGAAACTATAACTAACACGCCGTGTATGCGGTGGTAAGCCATGTAGCTTTTGCAAATAATCAGACAGTATGCTTAGTTAATTGGCTTAACAAACTAAGTGAAGATCTTGTGAGCATAAAGTCCCGTAGAGATTTCATAATAGTACAGTTGATGAGCATATATACAAACCAAGAAGCTTGACGTCATCGCACTGATATATCTCCAGATTACTTTCGAGTAAAGATAAATTTCTTTCGTCATTTTTGAACAAATTATTAGAAAAACAATGCCAAAAATATTTACTAAATAATCTTAATTCATGGTTTCAGAAATTTAAATCTGGAAAAACATTTTTCTCTTCCTAGAACTTAAATATTATCTTTACTGATAAGTCATAAATTTAAAAAATAAAACGGTCGAAGCATTCGGAATTTTTTCCCTATGTTATGAGCGAAAAATGTGTGAAAAAAACGAGACTAGTTTCACCCCGTCTGCGAAAAGATCTTTAATACAATAGACAATTAATGAGTAGTATAGATATGGGGATTCTAGACCAAAGAGAGACGGGGCGTGGCTTGATTCGACGCATGGCTTCGAGCGTGACGTGTCCAGCGCCTTGCCGCGGCTGTTAGGGAACCGTGGTCAAGCTTTAGACCATCAGATTGGCTCAAAGCCAAGCCGCGGGGTAAGCCACGCCCCGTGTCTCTGTTCTAGAATCTCCATAACTTTACTACTTACTTAGTATATATCTCTTTTCAAGCCATTAGGCTCTGGAATAGAATTTGTAGAAACAAATACAAAGCAACACGTTCAGTGGTTTAGTGAAAGATTTTGTGAAAGTATAACGTATGTTGAGTCGTTTCCTAAAATGCACTTTCATAGACTGCGTTATATTGATTGAACTGAATAGGTTCGAAAATAAAGAAGAATAGTTAATTTACCGCTGCATTGTGCAACGTTGTTTTGTGAAAATCGATATTATTTTAATTAATAAATATAAAGGAATTCAATTTATTTCGAGCTAAATTGTTTGTGAACATTCTTTTAGTAATTTTAATTATTTCTGTCGACCTACAGAAATAATTGAAAATAATTTAAAAAGAGCTAAAAACTAATATTTCAGGAGCTATCCTCAAAGTACTGATGAGTTTTCATCTCGCTATGAAACTCTGGCTAAAGTAAACATGTGCTCGTCTAGTGTACTCTGCAAACAGTTAAAAAAATTAATCAAAATACTTGTTGCAAGAGACAGAACCTTTGATGTTTTTTAAGTTGCACAAATAAACTTAGAAGCGTTCTGTGATGAAAAATTATAAACGCAGTTGAGTGCTTTTCATTCTTCATAGAATCGAAAGACAATTTCGTTTGATACTTAATTATTTCAAAGTCTATCGCTATTAAATTATTTATTGAAATTTCGATTTCGATACGTTTCTCTCCAGAATCTGCGACTGGAACGAAATAACCATTAAAACTCAACGTCCTATTTAAAATTCAAACCTAAAAAGGTGCGGAAACTTACGTCAGTAATATACTGAATAATAATTTTCATTTCAACATGTTGGGTTTACATCAAGAAGTTTCTTAACCCGTAACTATATAGGGGGAGATTTGGGTCTAATTTACAAGGAACTCACAAAAGCTGAAAGATATGGTTGATTGCAGTAAGTAAGAAACCAGTTTATTTGAACCACAATTTCAAATCTAACAACTGTTTTTAGTATTTAAAAATCATTTCTGAAACCAAAAGATCTACTTAAACAATTTTTAACCAATTTTTGATTGACATAAATTGTGGGAGAAAAAATTGGTCGGTCTCAAGTTTATTTCTCTAGTAACAGTTCAGCAAAAAATTTTTAAAGAAAACAGCGACTCGTTGAGCATTTATTGTATTTCTTATTTATTGTACTTCGTCTCTTTTGCGATAGCGTGTGATTTTACTTTCTCCCCAAAATTAACATTTCAAACAACGACATAGAATTATTGACAGCTGAAATAGCTGCATCCTTCCACAATTCTGTTGCATTTTTGGTCTTACTGAGAATGCTTTGTGAAATATTACCCGAACAATTTTATGCAACTGGGAGAGAAAGTTTTAGATTTGTTGTACAATTAAATTCTTCTTCCTGCAATATTTCAATCACCGCCAACGGGTACAATGTTATAAATATTGAGATCATAAGGACTGGTGCAAATCTATTGAGTAACAGTTAACATTAAAAAATAACAAAAACAATAGTGGACCCAAGTTAGATCCTTGCGATACTCCCGATATAATTGCAACATCGATTCGTGGTATCTTTTAGGGCTGAATTCTTTTAGGCATTAATTAAATGAATATCGGAACATTTCCTTAATATTAAGTAACGATCAAAGTAAACCAAAAAAATTTATTTAAAAATATATTTCCAAGTGACTTATTGGAAAAACTATTTTTAATGATACTTGTATTGGATTCAACTCCATATTGTTGCCAACGATCTGCTTATTCTCTAATCTTCTCTTATTTGGTGGAATAGAATATTATTTTCAGGCATGGCTGCTCATCTTTTTAGATGAGATCCAGAATTCTTTCTTTTGACTGCTAGAGAATTTCTTAATATTTTGCAGAAAGTTATTTTTGTTGATCTTACAATTTAATCTCTTTTTCGAACTCAATCTGATGTTAAGTGAACCAGATAAAAAATATCAAAAGAAAAATCAAATTTTTGGAAAAGATTCTTCAGATTTTCATATTACTTTTCAACTTGACCAAGATATTAAATTCTTTCTCTAGAAAATTTTTAAAACTATTTCTTTTTGTTAAAAAAAAATCTCTTTAGAAAGTGAGTAATATTAAGTGGACTAAAAAATAGAATCAAAAGACGAATTAAACTTTTGAACGAGGCCTTTTTACTCATACAAACATTTTTTTAGACTTAAGCAGAAATTAGTTTCTTTCTATAGAGAATTTTCCAACAACTTCTTTTGTCACTAGATCATTTTTATTTCCCTTTACCAACTAAATAGTATTAAGTGAACTAGAAACAATAATTAGAAGGAGAATTAAATTTTTGGACGAGACTTTTCACTTTTACAAACATTTTTTTAGACTTAACCAAAAATTAATTTCTTTCTCTAGAAAATTTTCCAACAACTTCTTTCATCAGTAGAACCTTTTTATTTCTCTTTACGATCTGAATGATATTAAACGAACTAGAAAAAAAGAATCCGAAGAAAAATTAAATGTTTGGCCGAGAATTTTTAGCTTTAAATAAAAAAATTTCTGACCTAACCAAAAAATTTATTTCTTTCTTTAAAATTTTTTTATTTTTATTTATTTATTATTTATAGAGAATTTTTATTTCACTTTACAAACTGAATAATATTAAGTGAAGTAGAAAAGGAGAATCTGAAGAACTAAATTTTTGGACGAGAGCATTCACCTTCACATTAACACTTTCAACAAATTAATTTCTTTTTCTAGAAAATTTTCCAACAACTTCTTGTCAGTAGAAAAATTTTATTTCTTTTTACGAACTGAATAATATTAAGTGGGCGAGAAAACAAATCAGAAAAAGAACTAAATTTTTGGACGAAACTTTTCAGCTATAGAAAATATTTTTTCTGACTTAACCAACAAATTAATTTCTTCTTCTAGAAAATTTTCCAACAATTTCTTTTGTCACTAGAGAATTATTACTTCACTTTACGAACTGAATAATATTAAGTGAACTAGAAAAAAATAATCTGAAGTACTAAATTTTTGGAGGAGACTTTTCAGCTTTAGAAAATATTTTGTCTGACTTAACCAACAAATTAATTTCTTCTTCTAGAAAATTTTCCAACAATTTCTTTTGTCACTAGAGAATTGTTATTTCACGTTACGAACTGAATAATATTAAGTGAGCTAGAAAAAAAGAATCTGAAGTACTACATTTTTGGAGGAGACTTTTCAGCTTTAGAAAATATTTTTTCTGACTTAAATAACAAATTAACTTCTTCTTCTAGAAAATTCTCCAAGAATTTCTTTTGTCACTAGAGAATTATTACTTCACTTTACAAACTGAATAATATTAAGTGAACTAGAAAAAAAGAATCTGAAGTACTAAATTTTTGGAGGAGACTTTTCAGCTTTAGAAAAGATTTTTTCTGACTTAACCAACAAATTAATTTCTTCTTCTAGAAAATTTTCCAACAATTTCTTTTGTCACTAGAGATTATTACTTCACTTTACGAACTGAATAATATTAAGTGAACTAGAAAAAAAGAATCTGAAGTACTAAATTTTTGGAGGAGACTTTTCAGCTTTAGAAATTTTTTTTTTCTGATTTAACCAAGACATTAATTTCTTCCTCTAGAAAATTCTTCAACAACTTTTTTTGTAACTAAAAATTTTTTATTTCACTTTACGAACTAAATAATATTAAGTGAACTAAAAAAAAGAATCACAAGAAGAACTAAATTTTTGGACAAAAGCTTTCACCTTTGCATAACATTTTCTTTCTGACTTGGATAAGAAATTAATGTCTTTCTCTAGAAAATTTTCCAACGATTTCATTTTTCACTAGAAATTTTTTACTTCATTTTACAAACTGATTAATATTAAGTGGACTAGAAAAAAAGAATCATAAGAAAAATTAAATTTTTGGACAAAACTTTTCACTTTTACATAACATTTTCTTTCTGACTTAAGCAATTAATTTCTTTCTCTAAAAAATTCTCCAACAAGTTCTTTTATTCGTGGAAGAATTCAATATCTCTTTCCAAACTGAATTACATTAAGTTAACAAAAAAGAATATGAGAAAAAATCGAATTTTTGAACAAGATTCTTCCATTCTTTGAAAAAATTTGACTTGAGCAAGATATTAAAATCTGTAGAAAATTATTTTTTTTCTGTTTGCAGCTACTTTTTGTACGTTAATGATGCCTTCCATTAGAATTGACCATTGAGGAACTGTTTGCAGGTGGTTTTAAACCAAAAAATCTCGTTTCTCAACATAATTTTAGAAAAGACCACAATCGATGAAAACTGCTAAAACCTTATTATTAACAAAATAAAATTCAAAAGTGTTGTGCCCCAAGAAAAACTTTTTAGGCCATGTACATCAACCTCATTTGTTTACTGATACAGAATAATAGTGGAAGACCACGGGAAAATAAGAGCGAAGCTATTTTAGACATGGCCCAACTCGGTGGTTTGCCATAGTACTCCGATGGGAAGCGACCGAGGATAAATTCTCCAGAATTATCAAATTATACGCCACTTGAAGATTTCAAGTACGTTAAGAAATTAGGCAAGCAATTTTTTGAACTTTCGGAATTTCAACATCGTGAAAAGCATAAAAAACGTAACGCCTCCGAAACTTTGATATATAGCTGTAAAATAAATTTGCAGAATAACAAGAACATAAAAGTATAATAGGGGTAAGGGTTCGACGAATCCATCAAGTTCCTCGTATGTTTTCTATCTCCAGCTTTTGAGATCGCAAAAGCAATAAAATTTTACTAATTTCCCTTGCAACTAAGGACGAAATTGCCGAAAATCTCAATTAGTTTTATAGTTAGAATTGAGTTGCATAAATCGAGAAATTTTAGAAATTGCAAAAGGCAGATCGTTTCTGCCTCTTCATCTTCGTTTCGTCCTGACACGTTATCGATTTTGCACATATCCTTTTATAGATATTTGAAACTATTTTCAATTGACGAAACTCAGTGACGTGTTTCCTCATCGAAATTGGAGACGACGTAAAACCGATTTAATTGAAAATTACACCAAAAACTAGCAGAACAGAATTCGGTAATACACTGGCGAAGTGAATAATAATCTGAATAGTAGATGTCTGAATGCGGTAAACCAAATACTGAAGAGGAATGAATGTCTGGCAATTTGTCACGTGCACGTTAGAGATTACAACCGTTTCAAAATTTACATTTTCCACATGAGTAACATCGCCACATTTCACACTTGCAAATATTTGATGGGACTTAATTAAATTTCGCCAATTATTGGTAAAAAAAAAAACAACTCCAACGGGATTTACCGAAGAACAGAAGGATTGTTTTAGTAATCCGAAACCGTTATCCCTGTCCTGTCACCGGAATATTCCCGGATCTTCGTTTCTATAACGTCACAAAGCAGGTGCACAATAGGCCTAATTACGCTTTCCGAAGTGGGCTTCTTCAGTTCCTCTCGAGTACAAGAGATAATAATGGCTGATGAATACGTGGCATCAAGCAAAATTTCACGTCGTCGAGACGCTCCACAAGTATTTCAGCTTAAGATAAGGAAAAAGTCGATAACTTGCACTGTCTCGGATTTATTATTAACGAAACAGTGTGCCGCGTCACTTTCAGAGTTCGCTGTAATTATCCTGAAGCGAATTTCCTGACCGAAATGACATTATCCTGAAGGACATCGGAGCGTTCAAATGGTGCCGTGATTAAAATACAGCCTGGCTCTATGATTGATGGCACCCCAGAGTCATATTTAAATGCAGAGCCTGCTGTATAATACAACATATGGTATTTAAAATTTTATAAAAAGTTTTCAGATAAAATATGGTAGAAATGCCATTTTCGCGTTATAAATCATCAAGGTTCCCTTCTTTTAAGTATAAAAACTGAAAAATTGTTGCTCGCCAACCAAGCCGTGGATAATTTTTTTTTTCTAGAGCCATTTGTTGTAAATATTTTTTTTTTCAAACTGGTTGCATTACGAATTCTTCTATTTCACAACAATAGAAATCTTCTCTATTTCGATTAGTCAATCGGATTTGATGGTGCCCCCCGAAACTCGAACAACTTCATATTTATGAGGTCAACGTTTCAGTTTGATGTAGCTCGTTTCAGTCACTTTGACACTAATTTGATGGTGTGACAAGGGCGTAGGATAATTGACTGATTTTCGGGCAACTTTTTCGTTTTAGCTGAAAGTAGCAAAATCTTCAAGAATGGCGAAAAGTCGCCTGAAATTGATTTGAAACGCGAGAAAAGCACAAAATAATTGTTGCGGTTGAACATTTGCTACTATTTTTGCAAAATTGGCTTTTTAAGTTTTTCAGGTCACCTGAGATTACTGCAAAAATTTGATGTGGCGAAATTGGCACTGTAGAACTATTAAGATGCCAAGGGTCGTCATGAAAGGTAATTAGAAAATTCTTTCACTTGAAAATTATCATTGCGATAACATTCTTTATGAAGCAAGAATTATTTTTTAAATTCAATTCAGCTCTTCTATTTTCAATTGAAATTGATTGATATTGGGAAGATACTTTAGAATCTTTTGATTTATTTAAGAAATCGTAACAAAAATTAGCTACGTTCAAGTCCTTTTAAGTCAAATTCGTGTAATGAAATTACGCTCGAACAGTGAGAGAACTAAGTTGTCAGTTACAATTAGTGTCTGAAATTCGGCGCTGCTAGAAACGTGAAACGTAAATCCATTAGAGATGTAACAGTTTTTACTTATTTCTTATTAAAAGTCTTTTGAATTACGACGAAAATGGATGGAGCATTTGCGTTAAAGAGAGATAGCAGAAAAATAATTAAAAATATTTTTTTTGGATGAAAGCTTAAGATGACATCATAAAATTCTCTCTCTTAATAGATATTCAAAAGGTTTTCCAAAGAAAGTTTGGATTTTATAAATAAAAAAACTCAATTGTCTACGGTTGACACTTCAGAAATTTCAAAATAAAATCTTAAATAGGCCCTAGAAAAAATTGAAGATTTTTGACAAAAAGTTTAATTTTTTTTAAATGTCAATATCATCTTGAGCCATAAAAAAATCCAATTTCTGATGTAATTTTGATCCCTAATCATGCTTTTGAATTTGGTTTGTCCTTTCAGGCGATAGATTTTCAGTATTTCACAAAAGATCAAAAACACATTTTTTTTAAGTTTATACCTCGATAATTACCGAAGTTTTTAAGTCATTTCGAATACAACGACATACTTGTAATCGACACTCAGAAGACTTTTAGAAAATATTAAAACGAAAGTTGTCGGATTATAAATGAAAAAGCTCAGTATTTTAGCGTTGATCAAAGTGAAATTCAAATTGTTATAACTTCGAAAGTAGACTGCGTTGCATCGAGGATTATAAAACAGAAGCGTAGAAAAGCGCTCAAGAAATTAAAATAGTTTCGAGAAAAAAATTATCGAAATAGATAAAAATCTTCAAAAATGCCAGAATAATTTTTTGACAACGAGAAAAGCATTTTCTAATTTACCTGGTGTTGCTGATTTCGTTTTCTACTAGCTTTGTCCATTTTAATGATAGTTGGTCTTGCAAATCACAAAAATCATTTTTTGAAAAATTTAATCCTCGAGATTTACCAAATTTCTTAAGTCATTTCGAATGCAAAGACATCATCGTAATCGACACTCAAAGGGATTTGTAAAAACCTAAAACGAAAGTTGGTGGATCATAAATAAAAATGCTCATTTTTTTTTACTGTTGATCAAAGTGAAATTCAAATTGCCATAATTTCAAAAGTAAACTGCATCCCATTAAGTTAACTGAGAATGGTAGAACCATAAAAGCAATTCAAAAATTGAAAATGAGAGAAAAATAATCGAAATCGTTGAAAATTTTGAAAAATGCTAAAATAATTTTTTAAACATTTAAACATCGAGAACTACGAAATTTTTTAAGTCATTTCGAATATAAAGACATCATCGTAATCGACACTCAAAAGGCTTTGTAAAAATCCTAAAACGATAGTTGGTGGATCATAAATAAAAATGCTTAATTTTTTTCCGGTTAATCAAAGTGAAATTTAAATTGCCATAATTTCAAAAGTAAACTGCATCCCATTAAGTTAACTGACAATGATAGAACCATAAAAGCACTTCAAAAATTAAAATATTTTTGAGAGAAAAATAATCGAAATCGTTAAAAATTTTGAAAAATGCTAAAATAATTTTTGACAGCAAAAACATAATTTTCTTTTAATTGGTGTCGCCGATCTCGTTTTTCTTCTTGCTTCGTCAATTTGAAAAATAGATGGGCTTGCCAACCACAAAAATAATCTTTTGAAAAATTCAAACTTCGAGAACTACCAAAATTTTTAAGTTGTTTTGAATACAAAGACATCCTCGTAATGGACATTCAAAGGACTTTTTAGAAGCGTAAAGAAGAAGTTGTCGGATCATAAATAAAAAAGCTTAATTTTTTTACCGTTAATCAAAGTGAAATTCAAATTGCTATAACTGCGAAAGTGGACTGCACTGCATTAAGTGAACTGGGAATGATAAAACAAGACCAAAAGCAATTAAAACATCAAAATATTTTCTAGAGAAAAATTTTCGAAATCGTTGCAAATTTTAAAAATGCCAAAATAATCTTTTGACAACGAAACAACATTTTCTAATTTAATTGGTGTCCCTGATCTCGTTTTGCTACTCGCTTCCTCCATTTGAATGACAGTTCGTCTTGCAAATTACAAAAATAATTTAATTAAAAATTTAAACCTCGAGAACTACCAAAATTTTTGAGTCACTTCGAACACAAAGACATTCTCGTAATCGACACTCAAAGGGCTTTGTAAAAAGACTAAAACAAAAGTTGTTGGATCATATATAAAAAAGCTCATTTTCTTTTACCGTTGATCAAAGTGAAATTCAAATTGTCATAATTTCGAAAGTAGACTGTCTCGCATTAGACAAGACCAAAAAGACAATTAAAAACACAAAATATTTTCTAGAGAAAAATCGCCAAAATTTTTGAAAAATACCAAAACAATTTTTGACAACAAAAAAATTATTTTCTGATTTAACTGGTATTGCTGATCTCGTTTTTCTATTTACTTGAACATTATGTTCATCTTGCAAGTCGCAAAAAATAATTTTTTAGAAAATTTAAACCTCGAGAACTATCAAAAATTTTAAGGCATTTCGAACACAAAGACATTCTCGTAATCGACACTCAAAGGGCTTTGTAAAAAGCCTAAAACAAAAGTTGTCGGATCATATATAAAAAAGCTCCATTTTTCTTACCGTTGATCAAAGTGAAATTCAATTTGTCATAATTTCGAAAGTAGACTGCCTCGCATTAGACAAGACCAAGAAACAAATATTTTCTAGAGAAAAATCGCCAAAATTTTTGAAAAATACCAAAATAATTTTTGACTACAAAAAAATTATTTTCTGATTTATCTGGTATTGCTGATCTCGTTTTTCTATTTACTTCATCCATTTGATTGATAGTTCATCTTGCAAGTCGCAAAAAATAATTTCTTGGAAAATTTAAACCTCGAAAACTATCAAAAATTTTAAGGCATTTCGAACACAAAGACATTCTCGTAATCGAAACTCAAAGGGCTTTGTAAAAAGCCTAAAACCAAAGTTGTCGGATCGTAAATAAAAAGGCTCAATTTTTTACGGTTGGTCAAAGTGAAATTCAAATTGCCACAATTTCGAAAGTAGACTGCATCGCATAAGGCTAACAAAGAATTATAAAACAAGACCAAAAAGGCATTTAAAAAATCAAAATATTTTCTAGAGAAAAATCATCAAAATTGATGAAAATTTTCAAAAATGCCAATAAAATTTTGACAACGAGAAAAGCATTTTCTACTTTAATGGGTGCCACTGATCTCGTTTTTCTATTTGCTTCGCCCATTTCAATGATAATTCGTTTTGCTAATAACAAAAATTATTTTTTGGAAAATTCAAACTTCGAGAACTACCAAAATTTTCAAGTCATTTCAAACACAAAGACATCCTTGTAATTGACACTCAAAGGGCGTTGTAAAAAAACCTAAAACACAAGTTGTCGGATCATAAATAAAAAAGCTCAACTTTTTTACCGTTGATCAAAGTAAAACTGAAATTGCCATAATTTCGAAAGTAGACTGCGTTGCATTAGAAAAGACCAAAAAGACCACTAAAAAATTAAAATAGTTTCGAGAGAAAAATCATGGAAATCGTTGAAAATTTTGAGAAATGCCAAAATAATTTTTTGACAGCGAAACAGCATTTTCTAATTTAATTGGTGCCGTTGATTTCAATTTCCACGCAGTTCGTCCTTTTCAATTCCAGTAAATCGTGAAAATCACGAAAGTTATTTTTGCAAAATTCCAAGCTTTATAGTTACCACAGTTTTCAAGTTATTTCGAATTCTATCAATCTAAATTCAAAAAACTTCTAGTTTAAATAATAAAAAAATAGAATTTTTCACCTTTCTCTAAAATTCTGTACAAAAATTTAAATGATCTCTACACGGTGAGTTACTTTAAACTGTAAAATTTGCAAAAATTTCAAAATCTCGCAATAACAATGAAAGCAGCGTCATCGAATTAATCGAACTTCTTCACTCCAATTGTTTTGTTTTTTTTAGAATTTTCAAATTCTTTAATAAACGTCGTTTGAGTTCAATTGCCTCGAATTGAAGACTAAACACAATCGTGTTGACTAAATTGAACCAGTCATGCCCCTGCAAATTTCGTGCTGCATACGTCAAGTGTGACCGAACGAAATGGTTGAATTAAGTGAATTGTCAAGGCACTGTCACCAGTTGAGAACTGACGCGGAACTAATAAATGGGCGGAAGAAGAGTCCTGAACTGAAACAAGTTGTGATCGTTGTGCTTTCATTGAAAAAAAATATGGCGGATTTAAGCCTCAGCGGATTAGGGACAGTTCTGTCAGGTTTCATCCCGACCCGATGACTTAGTTCTTCTTGGCCGCATCGACCGGATTACGGTCGAGAATACGCAGACAAGACAATGATCTTTGTTTCCGTTCCCTGTTCAATGAAGCAATTTATCAGGTCCATTCATGGACGGCAGCAACCAAAGGGGCCCGTGTTGCAGATGAGTCCGTTGTAATGTCGTTACATTAGGTACACGTTTTAGTCATACATCATCCAATCACATCGTGATCACTATTAAAGCGTCTATATTTAGTACGTGAACCTTATCGTAAGTTGGGGCGGGGTTCATTAGCACCGGCCTTTTTCCAATTAATCATCCGATGATTTCTCATTAGCTTCAGCCCGGCCCCGAAATCCGACTGCGATTTCTTCGACCCAATCCCATTTGGGAGGACGATTTTTAGCAATTAATTATGTTTAAAAACAAAGGGGGAAAATCGTAATTTCATGACATACACTCTCGGTATTTTCCGCTTTTAATTAATACAACAAAGAAATTAATTAAAGTCGGCTTCTTTAATTTTCTGCTTTAAGCTCTTCTCGCCGGAAAAAGCGCGATTTTTACGACAAAAATCGTTCGAGATTTAGCGGTTTCGGGGGAAGAAATCGCTTTTAATGATGAATCGCGAGAATCTTGTTATCGTGAATAATTGCATAGAGGAAAATGGCGATGTGTTCGGGGGAGCAAGGGATTATATCAAAAAATTAATCAAATTATAACGAGGTGACAGCCGAAACGGGGATGGTTGAACATATAAAAACTAACAAAGCGAGTTGTCAGGATCAGAAAGGGTGAGAATAATTGAATCGGTCTGATGATATCTGGATAACCTGGCGAGATACATTATTTCTGCAACATGTTGTTGGACTGATTTATTTGCTAGTTCTGTCAATATTGGACAGCCGTTAACTAGGAACGTCATTGTTTAATTAGGACCATCTAAATTATAATTGACACCTCCGAGTCGCTCCTTCCATCTTTTATTAAATTATGCCAGCAACATGTGGCCCGAAACTGTAACGGAAGAAACTTTTCCAAATCTTCATTTGCAAGCAATACAATTTGGAACTGCCAATCTACTTCCGGTCAAACCCCAAAAATTAAAACTCCAAAAATTTTTGAATGACTAAATGAATCGTATTTTGTCTTATTGCAGATTTTTACCTAGAATAAAAACTACAACTGACGCCATCTGTGCCTAGACGCTAAGGGTGTTTTGAAAATTTTGACAAACAATTTTTGAATAATTGTTAAATATTTAAAAAGATAGATAGATCAGATAATGTTTAAATTGTGTCTACCATTTTTTTCTTGGACACTTATTTTGGGACGATTTTTAATTTTCTGGCGATCGACAAAAAAAAACAATAAGCTAAAGTTCAACCAAACACAAAAATGTTCGAGGTAATCTCTACATCCTGATCATTATAAATAATTTTTAGCATGCAAGAATCTAATTGTGGCTGAAAAATAATTGCCGAAGTCACGCAAAAATTGCTCAATTTTTTTTTTCTTGGATGAAACTAACAAAAATTCAATATCCATGTTATAGCTTCAGTAAAAATTTTTGGAATAGAAACGTTTCAGAAAGAAACTGTCAATATTCAACTAAATTATAAATTTTATTACAAAATTTTGAAATTTGCTTGAATTTTTTGTATTGTAAGTAGACAACCAGTAGGTTTAAAGAAACAATCTGTTGATGATTAAGAATAGATGAGGAATATCAAATATGGTTTTTACTTGGTGCCAAAAATTTCGAAATTTTTTGATTATTTATCTCAATTGATACAAATTCGTCAAAATTTTAAAAACGCCACGGTTTTCCGTCCCACTAATATTTTCTAATGCATATGACCCCCTTTGGTTGAATTTTTTGACGTAATTGATGAATGTAGGACAACAGGAAAATAATCAAAGATGCTCCAAAAACACAAAATTATTCCCACTCAAAGTGGGTATCTTTTCCGACGTAATGTTGGTCGCTGAACACGTTTTTGAACTTGGTTTGACCATTTAAGTGATGAATTT
Source organism: Pyrochroa serraticornis (assembly GCA_905333025.2). Taxonomy (NCBI): domain Eukaryota; kingdom Metazoa; phylum Arthropoda; class Insecta; order Coleoptera; family Pyrochroidae; genus Pyrochroa; species Pyrochroa serraticornis. Next base: position 46,754,964 of record HG995152.1, read on the forward strand.
CGAGTGTTTCACATAAGTTGACAAAAATTCGAATTTTCACAAAGTTTGAACCTCGATAACTTTTAGAGTTTTTGAGCTACTGCGAATACAAAAACATTCCCACAATGGACATTCAAAGGAGTTTCCGAAAAGCCTAAAATGAATTCCGTGGGATGGTAAATAAAAAAGCACAATTTTTCACCAAAGTTGGAGTGAACTTCAAACTGCCATAACTCGCAAAGTATGAGTACGAATGATAAACTAGCAACAGCGTTGCGTCAAGCGAGTTCAACAGCTTAAAATGCAGTGATAAAACGGCGTCGTAAAATTTCAAAATTTTCAACTTTTTTTTTCTATCTCAATCGATAAAAATTTAAAAAAATGCTAAAATCGACACCAATCATTCTTGGCCTTTGGCAATCATATTTTCCGACGTAACGTGACACCCTGATCTCATTTCAGTACCTAGTTCGTCCATTTAGGTGATAAATTTTCAATATTTCAAAATAGAAAACAAAATTACAAATTTTTACAAAATTTACACCTCGATAACTACAAGAGTGTTTGAGGCATTTCGAATATGAAAACATGCCATTAATCTGCCTTTAAAGGGCTTTCCAACAAGCCTAACGCAGATCTTCTACCTCCGTAAATAAGAAAGCTCAATTTTTCAATTTTGACCAAAATTTTGCTCAAAAAAATAAAATTGTCATAGCTTTGAAAATAAAGAGTCCAAATTAAAAACTAGCAACAGCGTTTCGTTCAGCGAGCTGTCTATTATAAAATGAAACCTTAAAAAGTTGCTTGAAAATTTAGAAAATTTTCGACAAAAATGAAGGAACATAACTAGAGCATGAAGATGCTCGAAAAACACAAAATTATTCCCACTCGAAGAGAGTGTCTTTTCCCGACGTAATGTTGGTCGCTGAACACGCTTTTAAAGTCGGTTTGACCAGTTAAGCGATGAATTTCGAGTGTTTCACAAAAGTTCACAGAAATTCGAATTTTACCAAAGTTTGAACCTCGATTACTTTTAGAGTTTTTGAGCCACTGCGAATACAAATACATCCCCACGATGTAAATTCAAAGGACTTTCCGAAAAGCCTAAAATAAATTCCGTGGGATGGTAAATAAAAAAGCACAATTTTTCACTAAAGTTGGAGTGCACTTCAAACTGCCATAACTCGGAAAGTATGAGTCCGAATGATAAACTAGCAACAGCGTTGCGTCAAGCGAGTTCAACAGCTTAAAATGCAGTGATAAAACGGAATCGAAAAATTTCAAAATTTTCAACTTTTTTTTTCTATCTCAATCGATAAAAATTTAAAAAAATGCTAAAATCGACACCAATCATTCTTGGCCTTTGGCAATCATATTTTCCGACGTAACGTGACACCCCGATCTCATTTTACATAGCTTTGAAAATAAAGAGTCCAAATTAAAAACTAGCAACAGCGTTTCGTTCAGCGAGCTGTCTATTATAAAATGAGACCTTAAAAAGTTGCTTGGAAATTTAGAAAATTTTCGACAAAAATCAAGAAACATAACTATGAAATCAACCCTTTAACCGGCCTTTAAAAGGCTTTCCAACAAGCCTAAAATGTATTTCTTGCCACCGTAAATAAGAAAGCTCAATTTTTCGATTTTAGCCAAAATTTTGCTCAAAAAACTCACACTGTCATAGCTTTGAAAATTAAGAGTTCAAATTAAAAACTAACGTTCAGCAAACTGTCTAATATGAAATGAGATTAAAATTTTTGACCAAAAAACTAGACACATACTAATAAATAAAGATGTTCAAAAGACTAAATAAAAATAATTCTCATATTAATTTAGTAACCCCAACGAGACTTACTCCTGAATTGATTAACTTTTGAAAATTAAAAGTTTCAGGTGGCAAAGAAGAAGCTATAGGAAATATCACCGATGCAAACCCCGATGCTATTTTTACGAACGATGTGGCAAAACAATCCTCGGTTTTCAATTTTACTTTATCCGGCTTGTCTTATTCTACATGGCTGACTTCTCTTCAAGGTTTCCGTTAGAAAGCTTTCAAATAGGATTTGGAACATTCTCAGTTCAGTTTAGATTTACACAAGCGTAGGTACTCTTATAATCATCAAATGACACATTCGTTATCCTTTCATCAAACAAAAATTATTTTCAAACAGTCACGGAACGTAATTGGAATAAAATTTTAATAATTACCGTCAAACCAATTAAAGTTTGTCCGTCAATTTGCATAAAAACGTCCAAAATTCAATTCACCACAAGACCATTTTTACTTATTTTCGCCAACCCAGCAAACTACAAAATTTAGAACGTAGGGAGAGGTCTTTTGTCAAGATGTGTCGACAAATTTAATGTATTTCGTTTCGATGAATTTCTCTAGCGAATAGAAAAATATTGTACAGTAAAGCGTTGCGTGTTGCAATTCCGTTCGCCTCGAAGAGTTTCAGCACGCCATCTAGCAAAAGCGCTGAACGACAACAATTACAAATTAAAAGTGCGATAGAGAGAGAGAGTTCGATTAATTGTTATTGTAACTCTTGGTTTTGTTAAATAAGAGCAGCTACTACCAAAAATATGTTTTCAAGTATGTCATACCCAAAATATATTTTTTTTTATACATTTCCCTTTCCGTTCCAACGATAATTATAATATGCAGAAACACGAACACGCGCATAATTCAGGTAGCTTCGATAACTTTCGTTTTATGTTATATTTTTATAATTCTACATCATCGATGGGTGGCTGGTCAGAATTTCTCTTCAGTCACTCCCCTTCGGAAGACATCCGCAAACCAATGATTGGTAGCTCTTTCCATAAATTTCTGTTCGCTGGGATCAACAGATACAACTGTAGGTTCCTTAAAGTAAGAAAGACGCTACTGCTGGCACGTGTAGAGAGGAGTGTAACACTTTAAAAAAATTGATATAAATAATAAACAACAGGGGTCCAAGTACAGTTCTCTGTGGTACTCCTGTATTTCCTAAGTAGTTTAATGATCTAAACCCATCAATTCCATAATGAATATTTAGGTAACTCCAACAATGTTCTAATTCAGAAAACCTCCATCAAGACGTATTTCGGTTGAATCGAGTCTAACGACTTGTTAAATTAAACAAAAAACTTCAAAATCTTAATAGAAGTCTCTAATAACTTATCGATAGTGCAGCTACAAACTAAATAGTGATAGATCTGCGTATCACTTGTTCTGCAATTTTATTAGCAACACCTGCATGCATTATGTCTGCAGACTCCAAATTACAGGATGATTCGCCAATTTAATGGTCCGGTAGTGGCTGAAAGCTCCATTAGTGATTGTTCACTGAACCTGACTGATAACTAGTTAACCGATGTATGTATTGATTTCTTTGTTACCAAAAAAATTGGTAGGAAGCTTGTGAGATTATTTATTACAGAAAGCTTAAAAATGATAAATACCAATAAGTTTTGCGAAACTTCCACGACGGGCTTTTGCTTGAAAGCATAATTTATTCAAAGTTTCAGTAACTCGTAAACAACTCTAAAGCAATTTGAAATATTCCAATTAAATTGGTCGAGTAATTTTTCGATAGGCCTTAACAGCGAAAGAATTTTTAGATCTTATGATAGAATTGTTTAATTAAAAATTGCCCACCGCAACTAAAAGTACGGGCCCAAAACTAGATGACGAAAAAAAATTTCGTTTAACATTATTTTGATTTCGAGTTTCAGGGTAAATAAATTGTGTGAGTTTCTTTCTACACATCTCGATGGCTGCGTCTTGATAGACACCCGGGAATCTAAACGATCAGGAATTTACGAAAATTTGCCATTGACCTCTGAGGAGCGACTAAAAAAATTTTGCAGAATTAACCACCAATTGCGCACGGTTTATGTTAGATGCTATTGAATAGATTAAACGTATTAAATATGAATTTGGATTAATATAAATATTTCTTAGGTATCAAAAAAAATTCTGGAATTTGGTAAAAAATGAGCAGCAATTTTTTTATAGTGGTGCCGTTTCTCGATCATTTCCAACAAATATCAACTACGCAAAAATTAACTTAAGGGTATGCTAGGTATCAATATTTGAATCTACGCTTCAGTTCCATTAATAAGTAGCGAATTTTAGTTATGACATCTACCGGATTCTTGTCGAACTATCAGGTGGGAAACTGTGCTAACTGAAAATGGCGCTAAAATTTTGGAATAAACTAGTCAAATCGGTTGAGGCTTTCCTGAAAAATTCTGACATTGCATCAACTGTTCGCTACCAGAAAATCAATCTAAAGCGTTGCAGTTATAATGTGAGAAAATTCAAATTAAAAGAAAATCGCGTTCCTCTTTGAAAAATTGGGGAAAAATTTGCAATTTAAAAATTTTTGTTTGTAAACTGACTAAATGGAGCTTCCTAAATCTATTGACAAAAAGATTTATCAATGACATGTCAATTAGTAGTAGCCTCGCAAAAATTTTTTTTAATGTTTGTTGAAATTCGAAAGAGATGTCGTAATTAATAACTTGCCAACAATGCCATCATTATAATTGATTGTTAACGACATGTCGAAATCTTTCAATTAATTAACAAGTTTCTATATAAATCACCCCTAATGTTCTAAAGGGTGTCCCAAACCGGAATAGTGGTTTAACCCGAATCGCTATCGGAACTAAATTAGTACTCGCAAATTCTCCCCTTACCGTTCCCTTATCAGTAGTTTCTTAAGAAAAATCGACCCACCTTTAGTTTCGTCTCTACAACTTTTTTACAGAAAATTCGCAATTTTGAAGTCTTCTCAACAAAATTTTTGCCTTTCAACCCTTACATTTTTTTTCAAACTGTTATCACTGTAAGTAGTGCTGCTAATTTAGAAAAGACATCTTTAATTGCCATAAATTAATGTTAACACCACCTGTTGCAATTACCGAAAATACTGGTAGAAAGATAAAAAAATCTTGAAGTAAATGTCACTTAGTTGGGTAATGTTTGAAAATTTATTTCGAACAATGGTAAATAAATTCGTTAAGGTATGACAAAAATTTATTAACATAGCTGCAAAGTTGGAACGAGTCGGGTTCGGCCTCAGGGTCTGATTTGCTCGTCTCCAGACGCCAGTAGAAACTTGGAAAGGTATCCAAGCGTGGAAAGCAACACAACTAACAAAACAACGTTTTGTTGAACTGCCAGATTTATCCGGAAATAATTGAATCACACTATAAATATCTTTCAACGTAAACGATTGTTCTTCACTTAATTAAATCGTTAACGGTTCTTGTAAAAGTAAACTGACGAAATTGCTAACTTTACGCATAATAGAGTCATTGACGTATTGACTGCTGCGAAGTATTTAATGGGACTTTTACGACTTTCGACAATACCATCAAAAGTTGAAAGTAACTGACTGAAAAAGACCTAACTGAACGAGGTGAACGTGTCAAATATAACGTAGCTGAAGAAAGTATCGAAGTTTAAAGGAAATTGCCCTTTTCGCCCTTTGTATCTGGAAATAAGATTTTCTGCCCGATTGACAGAGATAATGGTCGCTTAACTACGAGTAGGAAACTCAAGATGGAATTGTTAGGGACAGTTTACGAGAAAATGTAAATGGGCCAAAATTGACTAAGAGGGTCATCAAATTTCTAGAATTTCTACCAAAAAAAGCAAAATTTTGTGGATAATTTGACAAAATTTGAACTAAGTGACAACTTTTGGCTGAACCCAGATATCGAAATTACAAGAAAAAAATCAAAACGGGTAAGGAAAGAAGTAAAGAAGATTCTATTCGAAAAAAATTAACTGAAACAGCTGCTATAGTTTATACAAAATTTGTTGAAACCCGCCCTAATCTTTTTCTGAAGCAAGAGAAAGTTATGAGAATTTTCAAAATATCATCAAAACAAAAAATTAAAAGTCGAGTTAACGAGGGGGAGAAGCATTTTGAATTGAAAAAATACTCGAAAAAAGTTTTTTAATTACTCTGAAGTTGAAATTTGAAATGGCGTGACTCAAAATTAAGTTCAAACTGTACGAAATGTATTCGAAAGATCCAAGGAAAATAAAAACGTAGTTTACGACCCCAAATCGGGTTAGCTGATTTAATAACGTTTAACACACCCGCAATAAAAATAATTACGTCAGCAGTTTCGCAACGTACAAGGAAACAACGTGGAATAAGCGTCAAGGGAGTGTCGACATGCAAAATTTGAATGTAAAATGGTTATATTCTAATTGCAATCAAGTTTCATTTATATTCTGGCCACTTCATACATACATAAAATATTGATATACCCTACCAACCAGCCTTTGTACGTGATCCAACCACTTCACTCTCTTATAAGTGCAGACGAAGCAGGTCCTCTATTATGTAAATTCTGCATAATATACTAAACAGATCATGGGGAAATAAATCGATGTTAAGTAGAGTGTAGTCAAGGACCAATAACAATTTGATCCAAGTGTTGAAGTTGAACCCTATTTTGTTGAAAAGATTATGGTAATTTACGTATATCCACCTCAACAGTTTGATAGATCGAGTACTAAGGACCAGAAATTTATTTCTCTTCTCGTCAACTATTTTCGAAGCTCTTCCTTACACATCATCCACTTTAGCCTTCTTTTCTTCATTACAATTATTTTCTTAATTATTGATTTATTTACTTTGAAATTCTTCTCTTCCATCGTGCGTTTCTCTACTGTTTTTTTATTTTTCAAAATTATGACTACACTTCCATTTTGCACTGTGTTTACGTATTTCTCACTCTCCTGTTCACTTCACTGCCTTTTCCATTATATTTCTAGCTCTTAGTGGTCTGACTCGATTCTCGTTCCTTTCGCATTTTTCTCTTTCTTATAACCAAATAGTAATTAAAATAGCTGGTGCCCCATTTTATACAAATTTTACCCCTTCCTCTCTTTCACAGTTTCTATTCAGCGTTTTGCAACATATTTCCTTAACTATGTCATGAAGTGTTCTTCCTTTGCGTTCCTCACTGTGTCATTTGTTATCCCTTACGCTACCAGTTACTTTTCTTCTTTTACTTCTTCATTTTGCTATATTCAGTTATTATTCTCCACTCCTTCTGTTGGTACTCTTCTTTCCCTTCTTCAATCGTGCTGCTTTATACTTACACGGTCGACGTTTTCTTATGTGCTTTCTTCAATATTTGACTCCCTCTTCATCTACTTCTGAAGCTCCTCCTTACACTTTATCCCCTCTACCCTTCTCTTCTTCATTACATTTTTTTTATTCATTGATTCATTCACTTGGCAACTCTTCGTTTTTTTCATCGTTCGTTTCTCTACAGTTTTTTTATTTTTCAAAGTTTCACTTCCATTTTGCATTGTGTCTACGTATTTCTCACTCTTCTGCTCGCTCCATTGCCTTTTCTATTGCATTTCTAGCTCTTGGTGATCCGACTCGATTCTCGTACCTACCCCATTTTTTCGCCTTATGATCACCAAATAGTAATTAAAATAATTGGTGCCCTATTTGTTACGAATTCTACCCCTTCGTCTCTCTTACAATTTAAATTCAGCACTCTCCAACACATTTCCTTAACTATGTCATGAAGGGCTTTTCCTCTGCGTTCCTTACTGTCGCATTTGTTATCCTTTACGTTAGCAGTTATTATTTTCCACTGCCGGATCAATACTTTTGTTTCATTTGCTTCTTCATCTTACTCTATTTAGTTACTATTCTCCACGCCTCGACTTCTATTGTTACTTTTCATTCCATTCTTCACTCGTGCTGCTTTATACTTACACGGTCGACGTTTTCATATGTGCCTTCTTCAATATTTGACTTCTTCTTGTCCCCCTCGTCATCTATATTTGCAACTCTTCCTTACACATCATCCCCTTTACCCTTCTCTTCTTCAATACAATTTTTTTCTTAATTATTGATTCATTCACTTGGCAACTCTTTTGTTTCATCGTTAATTTCTCTACAGTTTTTTAATTTTTCAAAGTTTTACTTCCATTTTGCATTGTGTCTACATATTTCTCACTCTTCTGCTCGCTTCATTGCCTTTTCTATTGCATTTCTAGGTCTTGGTGGTCCGACTCGATTCTCGCTGCTACCCCATTTTTTCTCCTTTTTATCACCAAATAGTAATTAAAATAATTGGTGCCCCATTTTATACAAATTCCTCCCCTTCGTCCCTCTTACAATTTTTTCTCAGCAGTTTCCAAAACATTTTCTCAACTATGTCATGAAGTGCTTTTCCTTTGCGATCTCTACTATGTCATTTGTTATGCTTTACTTTACCAGTTACTATTTTCCCACTGCCGGTTCAATATTTCTGTTTCTCTTGCTTCTTCATCTTACTATATTTAGTTACTATTCTCCACTCCTCGACTTCTGTTGTTACCTTTCTTTCCATTCTTCACTCGTGCTGCTTTATACTTACACGGTCAACATTTTCCCATTTGCCTTCTTCAATATTTGACTTCCTCTTTATATATATTTAAAAATCTTCCTTACACATCATCCCCTTTACCCTTCTCTTCTTCAATACAATTTTTTCTCTTAATTATTGATTCATTTACTTGACAACTCTTCTGTTTTATCGTTCGTTTCTCTACAGTCTTTTAATTTTTCAAAGTTACAATTCCATTTTGCATTGTGTCTACGTATTTCTCACTCTTCTGCTTGCTCAATTGCCCTTTCTAGTGTATTTCTATCTCTAGGTGGTCCGACTCGATTCTCGTTCCTACCCCATTTTTTTCTTTTTTATCACCAAAAAGTAATTAAACCAATTGGTGCCCCATTTTATATGAATTCCACCCCTTCGTCTCTCTTACAATTTCTATTCAGCACTTTCCAACACATTTCTTCAACTATGTCATAAAGTGCTTTTCCTTTGCGTTCCATACTGAGTCATTTGTTATCCTTTACGTTACCAGTTCTTTCTTTTCCCATGCCGGGTCAATATTTCTGTTTCTTTTGCTTCTTCATCTTGCCCTATTCAGTTACTATTCTCCACTTCTCGACTTAGGTTGTTACTCTTCTTTCCATTCTTCCCTCGTGCTGTTTTATCCTTACACGGCCGGCTGGTAAATTCTTTAACTGTCAGTTGCACTTAATTTCAAAAATTATCCTTAATTCAGGTAAGATCAACTTGGTCTAAATCCCAAAAACACTCCCAAAAAACTTTACCTTTCTCTTCGATCCCATATCCTCATCACTTTTGGAAGTTTTGTTTCATAATTTTTACGTTGTTTTCCTTCGATTTTTTCTTTCTTCTAATTTTTGCCCGTCGTCTTATTTTCCTTTTCCTTTGATTCTCTCCATTTCTTATTCCAAATCTCTCTCCATCAATCATTTTCCATAATCACCCACAATATTTTCCCAGTTTGTGTTACATTTCTTTGATTTACACCAAAATTTTCGAAAATTCATACTTCTTTTCCTTCTCTTCCCCTCAATTTGTTGTTTACTTTTCCCTTTCTTGCTAGCAGATTTTGATTTTTGCGACAATCATTTTTGTCTTATTTATATCGACTCCCTCTTTCAGCCCGCCTAATATCTCTTTCTTCATTTACTCCATATTTCCTCTTTAAAATCTTCAGAAGTTTCTTCTTAAAATGTGATCAAGATATTCACGTCTTCTGCCACTAAACTGACGCAACCTCTAATATCGAGTAACAATTTCATAAAAAAAATATAAAAAAGTAGAGACGACCACATAAAACACCAGAAATTTAGGAGAGATTTTCGTAGCCAAACACCACTCACTCGGTAGTTAGCCATTGTCTTCCGAGGGGAAGCAACGAAAAAAAATCTTAGAGTCTCACTTAATCGAAGTAAATCGCCGTTCCCTTCGTGACAAGGTAGATAAGATAAAAATCCACCCTCAAACATCTAACGTTGCTCCCCTTCCAATTCCAGCTTCTTCGCAGAAATAGTTTTATTCATTTGAAAGTGAATCAAGTTATGCTTTCATGAGTTGGCAAGCCCGAGTATTTATACGGTTGCCATCACGGAAGGAAAACTACTTCTTGTTAGTTCCCGTCAGACTGTATCATGTCACGGTCGAGTTCCTCGATTTTTACGCTCGTATTAACCCACAACATGTGTTTTTAGTGGAGACAGCCATCGTACGTCAGTTGTCGCCCAGATTACGTTTTATCGCATCAAAATTGTTGAATTGTTAAACCGACCTCTTCCTCAACGATTCCCAAATCCTGGCGCGAACGACGAACTTCATGTCGTTAAATTACAATTAAAACTTGCGCAATAACTGAAAATGTAATCTTAAGATACAGCGCCCTCTAGCTAGGTTGCAAACAATTACCTGGTTCGTTATGAGATTACATGATTAACGCTAGTCATTAGCATAGTTTAAATTGAACGTATGTTGTGGATGGATGTTATGTAACACCAGATAGATGTTGGGTTAGGTGGGGTGGTAATCTGGGCTATAGAGAACCTATCTAAATATTATGACTCCATCATGCTTTTCATCCGAAATCATTATTACCAGGTTTACAACGAGAACGAAACTACTAGTAATAAAGGAAGTAATAGGACGCAACGGTGTCGCAGCAAATGGTTCTTCTGCAAGGGTCAGTGTAAATGCTAGAATGGCACACCGATGACCTTTATACGTTCACCGCTGCCCTTTATAACCCCAAGGCAAATTGGGAACTGAAACGGCGGGAAAGGGAGGGATAATCTCGTTTTTTCAAATCCAGATTGGATTTCGGTAACCTGAAGCTAAATCTTCCGGTGATTATTAACAGCGCTAATGGCGGGGTCGTAGTGCCCATTTCGTAAAGCGCGTCATTCACTGGCGGAAAAATCATAACTCCCAAAGTGATCCCATTAAGACAACGCCAGCTACCATCACATCAATTTTGTTAATTTTCAATAGCAAATTCGGGTTAAAGCGAAAGTATTTTTTGGGCAGCAGCACTTTTGAATTGTTTAGTGTTTGGAAAAAAAGTTTTGGCATTATTTAAAAATAGTTTTATTAACCACCTAGAAGCAATTCATCAATGGTCAGTTCTAATGAGCATTGCAGGAGAAATGGGACAAGAAAAAATGAAAAATATGTAAATCATGTAAGAGTAAGGTTGCGAAATGTCAATTGGAACATTAAAATTATATTAATGCTACTAATTTAGCAAGAAAACTGTGATATTTCAAATTGTTCTTCAAATCTATTGCCCATCCACATCATGGGCTATTATTAAGTTAATCAACGTAGTAGACGTTTTTTTTTAAACACCTGGAATAGAAGACAATTTTGATCCTTCTTCCAGTTGTTAAGAAATTTTCAAGCAGGAACGAACAATATCTAAGTCACGAAAACAAAAATAAATTCTTTGACAAGCAGAAGAATTTTTTGAGAAATATTGAGAATTTATTTGATTTCTTTATTCGTCTTTTCTTGTCCGCTTAATATCAAAATTAGTTCAGAAAGAGAAATTAGAGTCATTAACAAGGAAACTGGCTGGAACATATCAAGTCATCCTCTGGAGAAAAGAATTAATACTCTTGGTCAAGTCAGAGAAAAAAGATTGGAAAAAGTAAAAAATGATGTCCAAAAATTCGATTCTTCTTCTGATTCTTCCTTTCTAATCTACTTAATATAATTCAGAAAGGAAAAAAATTAAACTCTTCGTCCAACAAAAAAATGTGTTGAGGAATTTTGAGAAATTCTCTAAAAGAAGATATTAATATTATGCCCAGTTCAGAAGAACAAAAATAATGAAGACGTGAAAAATCTCGTCCAAATATTTGATATTTGTTCTGATTCATCTTCTCTAGTCCACTTAATATCAAATTTAGTTCAGAAAGAGAAGTCAGATCCATCGACTAACAAGGAAACTTGCTGGCAAATATCAAAAAATTCTCTAGAAGAAAAGATTTATATTCTTGGCTAAATCAGAAGAAAAACATTGAAAAACGAAGAATGTTGTCCAAAATTTTGATTTTTCTTCTGAAACTTTCTGACTTGCCTACTTAATCTAATTCAGTAAGGCAAAAGAAATTAAACTCTTCGGCCAACAGAAGAATTTGTCCAAAAATATTGAGAAATTCTCTAAAAGAAGAAATTAATATTATGCCCAAATCAGAAGAACAAAATAGTTAAAGACGTGAAAGATTTCGTCTAAATATTTTAAATTTGTTCTGATTCATCTTCTCATGTCCACTTAATATAAATTTAGTTCAGAAAGAACAATTAAATTTATCGACTAGCAAGAAAATTTGTTGGAAAATATAAAATATCTCTAGAACAAAAGATTTATATTCTTGGTTAGATCAGAAAAAAAACATTGAAAAACGAAGAATATTGTCCAAAATTTTAATTTTTCTTCTGACACTTTCTGACTTGTCTACTTAATCTAATTCAGTAAGGCCAGAGAAATTAAACTCTTCGGCCAACAGAAGAATTTGTCGAAAAATATTGAGAAATTCTCTAAAAGAAGAAATTAATATTATGCCCAAATCAGAAGAACAAAATAGTTAAAGACGTGAAAGATTTCGTCTAAATATTTAAAATTTGTTCTGATTCATCTTCTCTTTTTCACTTAATATAAATTTAGTTCAGAAAGAACAATTAAATTCATCGACTAGCAAGAAAATTTGTTGGAAAATATAAAAAATCTCTAGAACAAAAGATTTATATTTTTGGTTAGATCAGAAGAAAAACATTGAAAAACGAAGAATATTGTCCAAAATTTTGATTTTTCTTCTGACACTTTCTGACTTGTCTACTTAATCTAATTCAGTAAGGCCAAAGAAATTAAACTCTTCGGCCAACAGAAGAATTTGTCGAAAAATATTGAGAAATTCTCTAAAAGAAGAAATTAATATTATGCCCAAATCAGAAGAACAAAATAGTTAAAGACGTGAAAGATTTCGTCTAAATATTTGAAATTTGTTCTGATTCATCTTCTCTTTTCCACTTAATATAAATTTAGTTCAGAAAGAACAATTAAATTCATCGACTAGCAAGAAAATTTGTTGGAAAATTTAAAATATCTCTAGAACAAAAGATTTATATTCTTGATTAGATCAGAAGAAAAAAGATATTGAAAAAAATAAGAATATCGTCCAAAATATTGATTTTTGTTATGAGTCTTCCTTTCTAGTCTACTTAATATAACTCAGTAAGGAAAAAGAAATTAAACTCTTCGGTCAACAAAAAAATTTGTTGAGAAATATTGAGAAATTCTCTGAAAGAAGAAACTTATATTATGCTCAAATCAGAGGAAAAAAAATCAAGAAGACGTGAAAGATCTCGTCCAAATATTTGATATTTTTTCTTATTCATCTTCTCTAGTCTACTTAATATCAAATATAGTTCAGAAAGAAAAATTAGATTCATCGACTAACAAGGAAACTTGTTGGAAAAAATCAAAAAAATCTCTAGAAAAAAAGATTAACATTCTTGGTTAAATCAGAAGAAAAATAATATTTGACAAATGAAAAAATTGTAAAAAAGTTTGATTTACCTTTTGATTCTTCCATTCTAGTCTACTTAATATAATTCAGTAAAGAAAAAGAAATGAAACTATTCGGCCAACAGAAAAATTTGTCGAAATATATTGAGAAATTCTCTAAAAGAAAAAAATATTATTATATCCAAATCAGAAGAACAGAAATAATGAAGACGTAAAAGATCTCGTCCAATTTTTTTCTGATTTATCTTCTCCAGTCCACTTAATATCAAATTTTGTTCGGAAAGAAAAATAACATTCATGGACTAACAAGAAAACTTGCTGGAGCATATCAAGAAACTGTAGAAGAAAGAATTATTACTATTGATTAAATCAGAAGAAAAACAAATTGAGGAAATAAGAATATCGTCCAAAATTTTGATTTTCTTTCTGATTCTTCTTTTCTAGTCTACTTAATCTAATTCAGTAAGGAAAAAGAAATTAAACTCTTCGGCCAACAAAAATATTTGTTGAGAAATATTGAGAAATTCTCTAAAAAAAGAAACTTATATTATGCCCAAATCAGAAGAAAAAAAATCATGAAGACGTAAAAGATGTCGTCCAAATATTTGATATTTTTTCTTATTCATCTTCTCTAGTCTATTTAATATCAAATTTAGTTCAGAAAGAGAAATTCGATTCATCAACTAACAAAAAAACTTGCTGGAGAAAATCAAAAAATTCTCTAGAAAAAAAGATTAACATTCTTGGTTAAATCCGAAGAATAATAATATTGGAAAAATAAAAAATATCGTCCAACATTTTGATTTTCTTCTGTTATTCCTTTCTAGTCTACTTAATACTATTCAGTAAGGAAAAACAGACTAAACTCTTCGGCCAACAGAAAAATTTATAGAAAAATATTGAGAAATTCTCTAAAAGAAGAAATTAATATTATGCCTAAATCAGAAGAACAGAAATGATGAAGACGTGAAAGATCTCGTTCAAACTTTTTTTGATTCATCTTCTCTAGTCCACTTAATATTAAATTTTGTTCGGAAAGAGAAATTACATTCATGGACTAACTAGAAAACTTGCTGGAACATATCAAGAAACTGAAGAAGAAAGAATTATTACTATTGGTTAAGTCAGAAGAAAAAATATTGAGAAAGTTAATAATTTGGTCCAAAAATGTCGTTCTCCTTTTGACTTTTCTTTTGTAGTCTACTTAACAAATTTCAGTACAATAAAAAAAATTATTTGGACAAAAAAAAATTGTCTAGAAATATTAGAAAATTCTCTAAAAGAATAAATTAATACTTTGGTCAAGCCAGAAGAAAAAATTGCTGGAGACATGAAGAGTTCCATCTAAAAGATTGACAGAACACAGTTCGATACACAGTTCGATGAATGGACGCTGTAATTATATCAGGCGTACCTCAAGGAACCAACTTGGGTCTGCTATTGTTTCTGTTATTTTTGTATAATAACTGGTGGTGATTGAATTCAACTTCTCGAACTTGTTCGACTATAGTGCCTAAAGAACAGATTTATACCATAGTTTTTCTAATCATATTTTGCAGTATTGTGACAAGATCTAAAATGCTTGACTTTCTTTTGTTAACAGAAACAGCAATTCCGTATCTCCCTATACGTTATTGCGCAACAAAATTATTTTCTACCACTAACAACCAAGACTTTGCTCAATTTTACTTCAATATATCTTTTATATTATCTCCTGAACGGCGATTGGTTATTTATCACTTACAGTTGTAGTTTCCAATTTCCCTTACAAAAGAATAGACACCGCAATCTTATTATTCGACATCGAACTGGAAAGGAGAGACAAAAGAACTCGCTTAATTCTGGAGATCGTGTTCGAATAAAAGAAATACGCCTCGCCGGTTATAAATAATCATTGACTCTCTTCTTCTGATATGTTTTTGACATATCAGAGGCTATCTATCATCAGAAAACGTCTAAAACAAAGAATTCATTAAATCACATCAGCAGATAAAGCTTGTGATACGACATTTACAGATTTCCTCGTAAGTAATTAACAATAAATCAAAATTTAATACCTGTACGATCCACTCACCCTATATGGATGGATGGATAACCTTCCTACTACCCCAACACCAAATTGAGAAGCGAGAGAAATCCGCGCCAATTATAAAATCGAACCGATTTGATTTATCGCTATAATTTTTTTCTACACAAACGTCGCATAGTTAAATACCCGTCAAAATTAACTGAAAACACCAAGAATTTGATGTTTAAACTTCGACATTAACGAGACGCGAAGAAATTGTGTTTAGTCTGGTCGGTAATGGTGAAATTTAGTCCGTTTGGGGGTTATGGGGAAGTTTTCGCTGGGATTCAGGAACTGAAATTAATATAACGTAAAGTATGGGCGATGTTTATAACTGTATCAGCTTGGAATCGTTTGTTACTATAACGCAATATTGCGTCCGCACATGCTCCTGAATGTTTCTCAACTTGTACATGTCACCATTATTGGATCTGTCACGGCCTTTTTAGGCTGCAATAAAACGAATCAATAAAGTACGGTTCAAGTGGATTTACGAGGTGCAGTGAATTAAAAAAAATCCACAACTGTTGTCAAGAAAAAATTCGAATTTGAAATTTCATGAAGATTTGTTTAAAGGGTTTGACTTAACTCTAAAAAGTTAATAAATCCCAAATTACTGGGGTTAGTACATCATATTTTTAGTAAAGGTTATAAATGATATTATGACGACGTATTTCGGGATCACGAAACGAATAAATTTCACGTTCTAAATTGACTATTCGTCAAAAAATAATGAAATGAAAGATTTTTACGGCGTGAACGTGAAAAATTTTCATCTTTTTTATTTAATATCCGTAAATAATAACTCGCTTCAGCCGTACCGGTCTCGCTATATAGCGGAAATCTAAGGAAAATTTAACAATATTTCTTAGTGTCTTTGATATTTATGAATAAGGAAAAATGCTGGCTCCAGGTGATTGATGTCATTTTATTTTGACAAAACCTTTCCTTCAACTCTGAAGTTGTGTAATCCAAAGAGACTGTTCGTTATCAACTAGAAATGACAAAAAAATGGAGAATCCAATTAGTTGCCGCAACCAACAATACACACGTGCAGCGTAAAGCGTGTAACTTATTACCGGAATAACTCAACAATTCGATTTGCAAAGCGGCACATTTAATTTTTTTAGGATCTCCACATGGTGAGTAAGTAAAAATCTTTGTCTTTCCAATTCCGGGTGGGTGACTCTTAAGGTGTCCAACATAATATAAAATAATTACGGCAGATTCCACCTCCTTACTTTCGCAAAACAATTTTTTTAACAACGTTATGGAAACGTAGAGCTTTTCTTAAATTCCATATTTTCATAGCAAAGTCATTATGTATCGTTGAAAGTCGTAAAGATATTTTTAGGAAATATAAAAAGTATTGGTCAAAACTATGAAAAGATCACAACAATTAATTGATAAAAAATATTTCGGATCATAAATCCCAAAGTAGAGATTCTCTTATAAATTTCATATATCCAAGACAAGGTGATTCAGGTTTAGTTTTGAACAATTTATCAAAATGTTCTCGTCATCGATATAAAATATAATGCCTAACAAAAATATGGAACGTCAAAGTTTACATTTTTAAAACTTTCCCAACAAAGAATAGCAAATCAAATAAAAAAAAACTGAAAGTTTGAAGAATGCAGTAACATCATTTTCTATTCACAAGTAACTTCGATGTAGCCCCACTATACGTCACTGATGCGCAACATTTGAATAAAAATAACTTGCGATAAAGCCCCTGACAAAGAAGAGACAAAATGAAAATTTTATTTTATTTTAAATATTTTCATAGAAGTTAAAAGAAAAAATGTTAATTTTTTTGGAAACTTTCGACACCCTGTATCTTTTTTATCAAACGGGTGAGAAATGTATATGTTGTATTTTTTTAAATCTAAGAACTAACAAAAATATTATCAAAATTTTCAAGACTAAACCAGAAGGACCTTGTATAAAATTATAGTAATGATTTAACTGTCAAATACTGAACTTGTATAAATATAAACAATAGTAGAACTTGCGATATGTAGCAGAGATTTAAAATGGGCACTCTTCCTTTTAGAATGAAAATTATTTTCTTGTCGAAAGAAGTATGCTTGTTCCAAAAAAAGTTTGTAGCGGCATGCTTTTTATCTAAAAATAATTTCGATGTAACCCAATTGTACATGCCACTGGTGCGTCACGTTTGGATAAAAATAACACTACATAATAGCTCCAAAAGATATAAGAAAAATAATGTTTTTTTGGAAACTTTGACACCCTGTATCTTTTTTATTAAACAGGTAATAAGTGTAAATGTTGTATTTTCTTGAATCCAAGAACTAAACAAAGATTTTATCAAAATATTTAAGACTTAACCAGAAGGACCTTGTATAAAATTATAGTATCGATTTGGCTGTCAAATACTGAGCTTGTATAAATATTAACACTAGTAAAAGTTGTGATATTTAGCAGAGACTTAAAGTGAGTGCTCTTCTTTTCAAGATAAAAATTATTTTCTTGTTGACACAAATATGATTATTCCAACAGTTTGTAGCGGCATACTTTTTATCTAAAAATAATTTAGATGTAACCTCATTGTACACGCCACTGGCGCGAGACATTTCGATACAAATAACTTCACATAATAACCCCTCAGAAGGAAGGTACAAATACAAAATTTCGTTCGTTTTGTTCTCTTTCCCCAAAAGATATAAGAAAAAAATGTTTTTTTGGAAACTTTGACACCCTGTATCTTTCTTATTAAACAGGTAATAAGTGTAAATGTTGTATTTTCTTGAATCCAAGAACTAAACAAAGATCTTATCAAAATATTTAAGACTTAACCAGAAGGACCTTGTATAAAATTATAGTATCGATTTGGCTGTCAAATACTGAGCTTGTATAAATATTAACACTAGTAAAAGTTGTGATATTTAGCAGAGACTTAAAGTGAGTGCTCTTCTTTTCAAGATAAAAATTGTTTTCTTGTTGACACAAATATGATTATTCCAAAAGTTTGTAGCGGCATACTTTTTATCTAAAAATAATTTAGATGTAAACCAATTGTACATGCCACTAGCGCGCGACATTTCGATAAAAATAACTTCACATAATAACCCCTCAGAAGGAAGGTACAAATACAAAATTTCCTTCGTTTTGTTCTCTTTCCCCAAAAGATATAAGAAAAAAATGTTTTTTTGGAAACTTTGACACCCTGTATCTTTTCTATTAAACAGGTAATAAGTGTAAATGTTGTATTTTCTTGAATCCAAGAACTAAACAAAGATTTTGTCAAAATATTTAAGACTTAACCAGAAGGACCTTGTATAAAATTATAGTATCGATTTGGCTGTCAAATACTGAGCTTGTATAAATATTAACACTAGTAAAAGTTGTGATATTTAGCAGAGACTTAAAGTGAGTGCTTTTCTTTTCAAGATAAAAATTATTTTCTTGTTGACACAAATATGATTATTCCAACAGTTTGCAGCGGCATACTTTTTATCTAAAAATAATTTAGATGTAACCTCATTGTACACGCCACTGGCGCGAGACATTTCGATAAAAATAACTTCACATAATAACCCCTCAGAAGGAAGGTACAAATACAAAATTTCGTTCGTTTTGTTCTCTTTCCCCAAAAGATATAAGAAAAAAATGTTTTTTTTGGAAACTTTGACACCCTGTATCTTTTTTATTAAACAGGTAATAAGTGTAAATGTTGTATTTTCTTTAATCCAGGAACTAAACAAAGATTTTATCAAAATATTTAAGACTTAACCAGAAGGACCTTGTGTAAAATTATAGTATCGATTTGGCTGTCAAATACTGAGCTTGTATAAATATTAACACTAGTAAAAGTTGTGATATTTTGCAGAGACTTAAACTGAGTGCTCTTCTTTTCAGGATAAAAATTATTTTCTTATTAACAGAAATATGATTACTCCAAAAAAAGTTTGTAGTGGCATACTTTTTATCTAAAAATAATTGTGATGTAACCTCATTGTACACGCCACTGGCGAGCCACTTTTGAAAAAAAATAATTTCACATAATAGCCCCTCAGATGAAAGATACAAATACAAAATTTCGT
Organism: Pyrochroa serraticornis; assembly: GCA_905333025.2. Classification (NCBI taxonomy): domain Eukaryota; kingdom Metazoa; phylum Arthropoda; class Insecta; order Coleoptera; family Pyrochroidae; genus Pyrochroa; species Pyrochroa serraticornis. The sequence continues at coordinate 46,774,480 of HG995152.1, forward strand.
TCGTTTTGCTCTCTTTCTCTAGAAGATATAAGAAAAAAAAATGTTTTTTTGGAAACTTTGACACCCTGTATCTTTTTTATTAGACGGGTGAAAAATGTATATGTTGCATTTTTTTTAAATCTAATAACTAGGCAAAAACAGTATCAAAATATTGAAAAAATATAATTAAATAATTAAATAGCTTAGGTAGTTTGCCATTGCCTTCCGAGGGGAAGCGACCGAAAATCAATTGATTCAGCCAGCTTAAAAAATTCGACACAATAACAAGACACACACTTTTACTTGAAACAGTTAATAAAATTAATTTTTCCCCGAACCGAAACATCCCCAAAACGGATCCTTAGGCTTTTCTCGGATTGTGCCACAAAGTGGCCGTTCCCCCAGACTTTCTAACCATTTAAACACTCCATCACACGTGATCAGTCCCTGTACACCAATACAACAATTACACGCCCTTCCTGAATTTTACCCAGCATGAAATTCCGTTGAAACCACCCCAATTTTCACCAAACAACTTCCAATAGAAGAGAAAGAAAAACTCAACAAAAGCCTCGACCGGTGGTGATACGGAGATAAATGTCAAATAGTGCACCCTCGAGATACGTCACTACCCATATTTTTTTATTGTTTCAACATTTCGTTAGCTGTCATATCGCATCAATTTTGCCGCCAAATTGGAACTTTAGGAACAATTTCTTCAACGATTTCCCCTACAACTTCATTAAGAATTCTCGCAAAGTTTACATTAAACGGAGTAACGTCTAATAGTGATATTACACCAAGTAGAAGTCATTCGAGCGTTTCGCCCCTTGAGCTTTCTCATTATTAAATTACCGTTCGTTCAAAACTCTTCCACGAAGACAAATCAAATTTTGAATAAAATCGCACAGTCGAGGATTGAGGTAGGTCGCTTTCAACAATTTGACAATGATCGAAGTGAATAGGTCCATAACACGCATGTAACAGTCCATTAACAAACATCGGAAGACGATTTTTAGTTTGGCTCTTGTTAACTTCTCTTGTTACATGGCAGTTTGGGCCATCGCCGCCCTTTGTGATGTTAATATGTGAGGGGGCAAAATTCGGGTGAAGGTACGACGTGAGAGGGAGAGCATGTGTCGATGTTGACAACGTTACTAGAATATGATAATGGGTAAGTGGTAGGTACATTGTGTGTAATGAATGTAAAATGTATTTGCCGGACGGTTGGGGTGTTTCCCTCTGTTTGCCGATTACACACACCCTTCAGCCGGGTGTGCACCTCTGACGTATCCCGCAGCTATCCTGTAAAACACACGCTACCTAGACGGCTTCTCGACGTTTAATCGAATCGAAGCGCTTCGAAAAAAGCGAAAACAAAAAAAAAACTAGAGCGAAGGGTTGAAGGGTTGCACGATAGTTTACGCGCGAGTGGTTACAAAATACGGGCATTGATGCATGTCGATATAATTATACCTAACGGTGAGCTTATGACTAATATCGAAATACTCGGTTATCTACACCTATATGCATTCCTGAGTGGCATTTCCGATAACGCGATTATTACCAATCACGAATATTGTTAACACTTAATTATTGAAGTAATTATTCAAATAGTTAATTTGCTTGTTGAAAACCGCTAGGAAACTGCAAGATTTATTGCTTATAATAATTCTTGTAGGATTCTGCAATATATGCTGCAGCTTCCTGCATAATTACGAGCCTCGCAGAATGGAGGATTAATAATGTGACTCGCAACGCTTCTTCAGTAGTCAATAACACAACAAAATGACGAGGAGTACGAGTTTTAAATAAGACAAGAATGTGTTCAGCAAAACTCGAGTTAATTGAAGGTTTCAACTTCAAAAATGGACGTAATTGCATGGTCGATGGTCAACCCTCCAACCGGGAGGTACTTTGAGGTTCGACACATGCGCAGATTAATTAGTATCCAACAATGAAGATATAATAAAGAAATATTATCCCTTTAGTGTTGTTGTTGACTTTTTCTTTTCAGTGAGCTCCAAACAAGATCGCAAAGATCCGGCTAGATAATTGGCCACTTCTCAATTTTTTACGAAACTTTCTTAGCTTGCCACCAAAGTTCAAGACACAAGTTTTTGTTGTAAAAAAACTAAAAAAAATGTTTTTTTAACATTATCATCTCTAAGCAGTCAAAAATAAATTTCTTAGCCACTTTCTTCAAACTCTCCAAAAGTTGCCTAAAAGCTCAAAAATTTTGATAAAAATTTTTAGGGTGTAATTTTTGGAAATTATTCAAAAGTTTTCAGGTAATTAAGCGAATATCTGAAGATTTTAAAATTATTGAGAATTTTTACAAAAATTTCTTGCCCCCAAAAATCTAGAGATCCTAGAGAACGACTTTAATTTTTGAAAATTCTTTAAAAGTTTTCAGGTAATTGAGCGTTTTTAAAAAATCTCTTTCGTCCAAAAATCTAGAAATTCTAGAGAAATATTTTTTTGAGATAATTCTTTAAAATTTCAAGTATATTAATGTTTAGCCATTTTTCTAAATCTAAAAAAATTACCTAAAAGCTGATGGAAAGCTTTTAAACGTAACTATGGACCTAATTTTCGAAGATTGTTTTGCAAAAATTTTGGAAAAATTATGTAAAAATACCAAGGTCCAAACATTATTAATAATGTATTTCCTCTTTCGAATCCTTTTAGAAAACTTTTAGATTGCCTCCAAAATTGTAGGAAATAAATTTTTATTTTGAAAAAGCTAAAGAACAGTTTTTTCGACGTTATTTTTTTAAAGCTCTAATGCGTTTAAGAATCAAATATTTCGGTCATTTTCATAAAAATCTTCGAAAATTACTCAAAAGCTCAAAAAAATTATAAGAAGTTTCTAAAACTACCAATAGAATTAATTTTTCAAGAAAAAAATTACAAAATTTTTGGAAAAATTTAGAATTAGTTAATACAAAAATTCCAAGATCTGAAAGTTATTGAAAATGTATTTCTTTCTGAATACTTTACAAAAATTTTATATTGCCTAGAAAGTTGTAGGAAATAATTTTTATTTTGAAAAAGGAATTATTTCTTCGGCATTATTTTTCGAAAGCTCTAATGCGTATAAGAATCAAATCTTTTAGTAATTTTCTTAGAAATCTGTAAAATTAGGAAAAATGTCTAAAATAGATAGAAAGCAATTATGGCCTTCATCTTTGAAAGATACTCCTTCAAAAATTTAGAAATAATTTTGAAAAAACTTCAAAGTCTGAAAATTATCGAAAATGTAACTTTTTATTTTGAAAAAACTAAGAAATAATGTTTTCCACGTTATTTTCGAAGTCATTTAAAAATAAATCTCTTAGCTACTTTCTTCGCATTCTCCAAAAAATGCCTAAAAGTTAAAAAAAACTAACAGAAAGTTTAAACGAGTAACAAGACTCAATTTTCGGAAATTCTTCAAAAATTCTCAAATAATTGAGCAGAAATCCGAAGGTTTTAAAATTACTGAGAATGTGAGCACTTTTCGAAATTTTACAAAGTTGTCTTGACTTGCCTTTAAAATATCTAAAAAACAACTTTTTAAACTGAGGAATGTCTTTTTCGAAATCATTTTTAAAAATTTCAAAATAATTTATTTTTAATCACTTTCTTAAAAATCTCCAAAATTGCAAAACGTGTAAAATGGATAGAAAGCAACTATGATCTTCATCTCTCAAAAATGCTTTTTCAATAATTTAGGAATAATTTTGAAAAAAATTCGAAATTCTAAAATTATCGAAAATGTAAACTTTTTTCGAATTCGTTTCTAAAACTTCATTAGATTACCCCCAAAAATTGCAAAAAGTAACTTTTTATTTTGAAAAAACCAAGAAATAATTATTTCAAAATTATTTCCGAAACCATTTAAAAATAAATTTCTTAGCAACTTTCTTCACGTTCTCCAAAGGTTGCCTAGAAGTTAAAAAAAAAATTAATAAAAAGTTTAAACGAGTCACTAGACTCAATTTTTGAAATTGGTTAAAAACTTTCAGGTAATTAAGCAGAAACCCGAAGATTTTAAAATTATTGAGAATATGAGCACTTTTCGAATTTTTACAAACTTACCTTACTTGCTTTCAAAAATCTAAGAAACAACTTTTTAAACTGAGGAACAATTTTTTCGAAATGATTTTCCCAAATTTCAAAATAATTTATTTTTAATCGCTTTTTAAAAATCTCCAAAATCGTCTAAACTATGGTCTTCATCTTTGAAAGATGCTTCTTAAAAATTTAGAAATAATTATGCAAGAATCTCAAGGTACAAAAATTATTGGAAATGTAAACTTTTCTCGAGTCCAATTACTAAATTTCAAATGGTAGCACATTACTTTTATTTTCAAAGAACTAAGAAATAATTTTTGCGACAATTTTTAAAAATCTCCAAAATTGCTGAAAAGATAAAAAAAATTTGATAGAAAAAAAGTTACTACAGAATTTGCAAAAATTTCGAAAAAGTTTAGAATTAATAATGTAAAAATTTGATAGGCCAAAAATTATTGGAAATTACAACCTTTTTCGCATCTTTTCCCCAAAATTAAAGAAACAACTTTCATTGAGAGAAAATAACGAATAATGCCTCCAGGATCTCAACTGCATTCAAGAGTCAATTATTGGCCACTTATTATTTTCTATTTGCAGCTTCATATTTAATCATCCTCGAGCTTTCGAGTTTCAAGAACTTAATAAGGGTATTGTTTGCCTTTCGCCTAATAATTCCGAAATGAGATAATTAAAATACGAAGTCGAGACATTTTTCAGTGACCAAAGCTATCTGATTATGGCAGTTTCGCTTTGAAGAAAATAAAAATAAGACACACAGAACTCGTCCCTAATTCAGTGACGATGTTCTTCAGCAGCGACATGCTCATTGATAAAGTTAGTAATAACTCTTCTTGTAAACATTTTTTTTAACTAACGTAACTATTCGATTTAGCCTTAGCATAAACTCCAAAAAATTAGACGCTAGGTACTTAACCTCAACGAGATGGGTAATTTGAAAGTGATACAGGAGCAAAAGTAGTTTCTAGACATCATAGAAGTGATGTTGATATAATTTTTTTAAAACGTTGATATTTATGGCGCATATTCAAAACGTTAAGAAAAATATGAAAATATAATTTTATCCACCTAAATCGAACGGTCTTTTTAATATTTACATTCAACTACAAAATTTCCAAACTCAACTTGAAAAACAAGTATGGAAAACTTTGGAAATTATTTTTTTTAAATGTGAAAACTTCTAAAATGTAACTCTTTCCTCTACTATTTTTACAGAACCTCAAAACAATAAAAAAAAACACTCTTGAGGAGTTGTTGGAAGGTTCGTTTTTCCTGAAATTATTTTTCAAAACCTTCGATTATTCGAGAATCACCGTTTTCCTTATTTTAAAATATTTTAGTTTACTACATTACGTTATTATTACGCGAACAAAGCAAAAAGGAAAACAATTTCTCAATAACCACAACTTCCTGCCAACGATTTTACTGAAAACTCCTGCGGTTAAAAAGGAAAAGAACTGAAACTCTTTTAAAAACGCAAAATTCCTTACAATATCGAACTTTATTCAATTATCTAAACTTAAACTATCAAAGTTCGAAAGTTTACCCTTTGCACGGTAACAAATAAACAAAGTGCTTGATTTATCTGGTAAATTCAACCGTACTTTGCATTATTTCTATTTAATTAATCGAGTTCAGTGGCAGTTTCATTAAAATCGCCAGCAATTTTAAATTTACAATAAACTAGAAGAGAGCTCGTAACGCACCTCCCAGTTTCCGCAAGATAATGGTGATTATGTCAATATGGGGTCTATATCGGTACTATCGATTTATTTTCAAGAACACCCAACCCTTACGACCTACAGCAATCATCATTATTCCCCTTTGAAGATTATCTCTTAGTCGCTGAAACCCGAAAAATACTGCTCCGACCCCTAATCTTTGCAGATTTAAAAAAATTGTAATAGTCCACCATAAACAACAAAGAAGGTTTCAAACAAATTAATTATGCATTCTTGCGTTGTAGTTCTTCACGTTTAATTTAATTACAGACAGAATTGTAGTTGGAGAGAACCTTTCTGACACGCCTGAAACAAGCAGGAGATTCCTGAATTGCATCAATTATGAAAGCGATGACGGTTTCAAGGAAACCATTTCAATGAGAGTTAGCCCTTGACGTAACATTTAATCCCTAATCGTAGTTGAGTTTAAATTTAACAAGTCACTCTAACTAGAAAATTATGAGTCTTTGTGTTTTCGTTTCAAAATAAAAAATCGACTTAAAGTTTAATCAGAATCAAACTACTTTGCTGAAGATCGAACGAGTTACTCGAGTAGAAAATTATGCTCGTCGTTTCTCATAAAAATTTAAAAAGTTGAAACTTGAAACGGCAATTATGTAATTCTACTTTTCCACAAGCTCTCATTAAATTCTTTGAGCTAAATATAGATGGGAGAAAATTTGAAATCGTTACCGATACCAAGAAGGTCTCATCAGGTTCATGGCTAACACTGACTACTGACTTATCTTAATAGACCAGCCTCCTCAATGATGTAAGACGTTGAATTCGTAATTAATGCACGATAGGGGCGGGCATTGTGATCAACGGTTAAAAAATTACTTCCTGTTGCAACTATTTTATGGAATAGGTCGAAAGTTACTAAATGTAATGACATGGCGGTTTCTTGTTCGTTGTTAATCTGAAAGTGATCGTGCTAGCACTCTAATTAATTCGAACAATTGTGCTAAACATAAAACCGATCAGTTTCCACTCAAGAATCCAAGTGTGTAATGATGAGCGATTATTGCACATTTTTGAAAATTTGAAAATTCCTTGTAACTGAGAGCTATCTACTGAGTTAAGTTTGAATAATTTTAGTTAGTTAAAATTAAAGAAACTCTGACATTATTATGCAGAGTATCAGTTGTATTAAAAAATTATTAGTCTAGTTTTCTTTAATATTTTTAAAAGTGAATTCCCACATAAAAAGTCGCAAGGGTTCAAGTGCGAATAATTAAATATAATTAAAAATTCAAAAAACGACCGAAGTCACGTGGCAAGGGCTATTTCTGGCAAAATTAATGCTTTCAAGAATTTTTCGAAGCAAAACTATTAATTTTACAGCTCGCTGTTTTGTTTACTGAAATAAAATGTCTGTAAAAAATTGAAAAAGCTTTATAATTGCTATTTGTAATGGACAATGCGAATATATTTAAACACAAAGAGATTGTAGGTATTACCACTTTATTTTCCTTCAATCTTTTTAAGAAGACAATTTTTTTTTAATGAAAAACTTTTTAACAAAACCTACAATTTCTTTTAGAAATATTTGACTGTAAATTTAAAACAATACATAACTCACTTGTTACGTTTGCCATGCAGACAAAAAAATTCTGGCGACAAAGACATTAATTTTACAGTCGACTGCACCTGTTAACTGAATCAAAGTTTTCAGGAAAAATAGTTAAAGTTTGAAATTGTTACTTTTGGTACAAAGATTAAAAAAAGTTCAGTCCTCATTTTACTGTTCCTCAATTTATTGGAACTGATCTTTTGAGTGCAAAAAATTCAAGAAAAAAATCCTTTAGGAAATTACTTTTCACTGACAATTCAAAATTTTCGATTTTAATAGGAGAACAACAATAAGAAAAATCCAGAATTTATTACAAGTTACATGGGCATGTAGTCGAAAACATTGAGTTTGCAGTCTACTGCACCTGTTAACTGAATCGAAATTTTCTGAAAAAATTGTAAAACTTTGAAATTGTTACTTTTGGTACAATCATTAAAAATAATTCAGTGCTCATTTTACCGTTCTTCAATTCATTGGAAGGGATTTTTTGAGGCAAAAAACTAAATAGAAATTTTTTTTTGGAAATTATTTTTCATTGGATATTCAAAATTTTCAATTTTAATGGGAAAGGGACAATAACAAAAATCGAGAATTTATTACGCAGAATGTGAAGACCTTTAGGAATTTGGTTCTAAACTCAATTGCCAACTTACTTTGTTGCTACGAATGGCAAAACTAAGTTTCGGATGCATAGTAATTTTTCAGTCGCTGAAATAATATTTACAGAGCAAAAAGGAACACTAAAAAGGAGAAAGATGGTTAAAAAAATATTTTTCGTTTAGTTATCATGTCCTTTAGAACATTTTTTTTACTACAGTAAACTATTTTTGAATAACTGAATAGAATCAAAAATTCTAAAAAAGTTCTAGCACCATGTGCCAAGTAACAAAACTATTTCCGACAAAGTAAATACCTTTTAAAAAATCTTCGAGGTTAATACATTAATTTTACAGCACGCTGCATTTTTTCATCGAAACAAATTTCTATGAAAAAATAGAAGAAACTTTAAAATTGCTGTTTGTAACAGAAGATGAAAATATATTTCAGGAACAAAGTATTGGGAGTATTATTATTTTACTTTCATTTATTTTGTTTAGAAAACGACTTTTCTAAATAAATAAAAACTTTCTAAGCACTGGAACTATTTCGAAAAAACTATATTTGTATGAAAATGGAAAAAAGACATTTTAATTGACAAGTTAAATGGCCACGTAGTCAAAAGAAATTCCTTTCTAGACATTAATTTTGCAGTCCAATGTACCTTCCTGTTAATTGAATTAAAATTTTCTGAAGAAATAGTGAAACTTTGAAATTGCTACTTTCGGTACAACCATGGAAAAAAATCAGTCCTCATTTTACTTTTCTTCAATTTATTAGAACGGATTTTTTGAGAACAAAAAATCCAACAAAAATTTTTTTTTGGAAATTACTTTTCACTGACAATTCAAAATTTTCAATTTTAATAGGAGAACGACAATAAGAAAAATCCAGAATTTATTACAAGTTACATGGGCATGTAATCGAAGACATTGAGTTTGCAGTCTACTGCACCTGTTAACTGAATCGAAATTTTCTGAAAAAATTGTAAAACTTTGAAATTGTTACTTTTGGTACAATCATTAAAAATAATTTAGTGCTCATTTTACCGTTCTTCAATTCATTGGAACGGATTTTTTGAGGCAAAAAACTAAATAGAAATTTTTTTTTGGAAATTATTTTTCATTGGATATTCAAAATTTTCAATTTTAATGGAAAAGTGACAATAACAAAAATCAAGAATTTATTACGCAGAATGTGAAGACCTTTAGGAATTTGGTTCTAAACTCAATTGCCAACTTACTTTGTTGCTACGAATGGCAAAACTAAGTTTCGGATGCATAGTAATTTTTCAGTCGCTGAAATAATATTTACAGAGCAAAAAGGAACACTAAAAAGGAGAAAGATGGTTAAAAAAATATTTTCCGTTTAGTTATCATGTCCTTTAGAACATTTTTTTACTACAGTAAACTATTTTTGAATAACTGAATAGAATCAAAAATTCTAAAAAAGTTCTAGCACCATGTGTCAAGTTACAAAACTATTTCCGGCAAAGTAAATACCTTTTAAAAAATCTTCGAGGTTAATACATTAATTTTACAGCACGCTGCATTTTTTCATCAAAACAAATTTCTATACAAAAATAGAAGAATCTTTAAAATTGCTGTTTGTAACAGAAGATGAAAATATATTTCAGGAACAAAGTATTGGGAGTATTATTATTTCACTTTTATTTATTTTGTTAAGAAAACAACTTTTCTAAATATATAAAATTTTTCTAAGCACTGGAACTATTTCAAAAAAACTATATTTATCTGAAAATGAAAAAAAGACATTTTAATTGACAAGTTAAATGGCCATGTAGTCAAAAGAAATTTCTTTCTAGACATTAATTTTGCAGTCCAATGTACCTTCCTGTTAATTGAATTAAAATTTTCTGGAGAAATAGTGAAACTTTGAAATTGCTACTTTCGGTACAACCATTGAAAAAAATCAGTCCTCATTTTATTTTTTTTCAATTTATTAGAATGGATTTTTTGAGGCAAGAAAAGTAAATAGAATTTTTTTTTTGGAAATTATTTTCCACTAAAAATTCAAAATTTTCAATTTTAATAGAAAAACGACAATAACAAAATTTATTACGCAGAATGTGAAAGGTTTTAGGAAGTTTTTTCTAAACTCAATTGCCAACTTACTTTGCTACGAATTGCAAACCTGAGTTTCGGACGCATAATATTTTTCAGTCGACTGTAATTGTTCACTGAAACGATATTTATATGGAAAAAAATGCTGAAATAAGAGAAAGATGTTTAGAAAAAAATATTTTCACTTTAGTTATCTTCAGTTTCTTTTACAACAATTTTTTTTACTAAAGTGAACTATTTTTGAATAACTAAATAGAACCAAAAATTCTAAAAAAGTACTAGGGCCATGTGGCGAGTTACATAACTACTTCTAGCAAAGTAAATACCTTTTAAAAAATCTTCGAGGTTAAAACATTACGTTTACAGCACGCTACATTTCTTCACCAAAACAAATTTCTATGAAAAAATAAGAAAAACTTTAAAATTGATGTTTGTAACAGAAGATAAAAATTTTCTTCAGAAAGAAAATATTGAGGGTATTATTACTTTTTTTTGCTAAGAAAACAATTTTTCCAAAAAAAAAACTTTCTAAGCACTGGAACTATTATTGAAAAACTAAATTTATCTAAAAATGAAAAAAAAAACATTTTAATTGCTAAGTTATATGGTCAGGTAGTAAAAAAATCGCTTTCTAGCTATAAAGACATTAATTTTGCAGTCGACTGTACATGTTAACTGAATCGAAATTTGCAAGAAAAAATAGTAAAGCTTGTACTTTTCGTTAACTTATTGAAACAATTTTTAAGGCAAAAAAATTATTAAAAATATTTTTTTGATTTTTTTAGTGTAAATAGAAAAGCAAAAAAAAATAATTTAAAATTTATTATACAGAATGTGGAGACTTTTGCGCAATTACAAGAAATTCAATGGTTAGCCGAAATCTCAAAAAAAGTTATTGATAAGAAGTTTTAAAACGTGACTAGACTTAAATTTTCCAGAATAATTTTTCAAATATCTTGTAAAAAATTTTCAGTCATGCTAGTGTCTAAATATCACTGAAAATTCCTGTTCTTTTCGAATTTGTTTACAAAAGTCAATTTTTCTATGAAGTTATCAAATTTTTGCAGATTTTCATTCAGTGACTTCTAAAAAAAGTTGGAATAATTTTGTAAAAGTTAGTCATATCTTACAAAAACTATCTTTGGGTGAAAATGCAATTCATTTACGAGATCTTGATTCAATTTTAAAAACCTGTCGAGGATACTCCGTTGATTTATAACGTTTCGAAGTTTCGCAATTTTTCCGGGTTTTTAAACTGCCGTTCATGCGTAGGAGATTAATGCGTATATACATGTAAAATTTACAAAAGATAAAACTTCAATTTCGAAACAAAAAAATTGTCCAGAAACAAACGATAAACCCCAGTAACTCGCCGAACAAAACAGTTGAAACAAATCAAACCAATTTGTGACAATTTATTCGGTACACGAACGTTCCAGAATTCATCACACCGATGATTAGTCAGTTTTATGACCAAAACAAATTCTATCAGTCGAACCTCATCGCTCTACAATTTAATACCTCACATGGCATCGATTTGGCGAACACCCCAAAACACTACCAACCAGTGCAACGATGACCCTCCGAACCGTGGACACTCACCTGAAACAAATTAGCGGAATTAATTAAATTCATCAACGGCATTATTCGAATAAGTTAAATGAAGTGTTGGGGAAATTTCGATTTAATCAAGCATTAAAACAAGTGGTAAATACGGGTGTTTTCCGCTTTTAAGAAAATTATTGCAGCAGTTTCGCCGTCCTGAAATACGATTTAAGAGGCGAAAGTGGGCTGAGATGTAGCAATTCGTTAATTAATTAATTTGGAAAATCCACCGATGTGAAGAGGAGTGAACTCCCATAAAAAACGAAACGTTTCGGTTCAAGCTTAACGAGATTAATTCGTCCATAATTACTGATGGCTGGTTAAGGGTGAAAGACGATTATATTAAATTATCAAAGACGATCTTCTCTGCTCTTCGGACGCTCCGGTTTAACTGATTAATTTCACGCTCTCCTTAGAGACATCTCTGCAACATTATCCAATTTGGGTCTTTGCTATTTATAGTATTTATACAAGTTACGAGATACTTCCGATAACTAATTTAGTTTAATACAAACGGAAATCGAAATGCTTAACTCCTATTTGTCACGAAATTGTAAAAATTTAGTTCTTGAAGAGTTAACAATTTGTCTGAAGGAAACTCGCTGGATTACTGTCGTCTTGTCAACAACGTACTTAGTTGCCTTAATTATTAGATTCCCATCACGAGTGCTCTATTATCTTCATCACGTGGTAAAGCCGGTTTGAAGAAGCCTTCCACAATTTAATTTGTTCGACGAGATTCTCGCAACTAGAAACCTTCATCCCTTATACATACGTAAGGCAAATTTAAAAAGTTTCTAAGAGTCGGCTGAAATTTCAAGTCTTCGCCTCCAACTAGTTTCTGGTTCCTGAAACTTCTTCAGCCAAACCGTTGTAATTTCCATGCTACTTGAAGAAAATAAATGCGAGTCTGGTGGAACTAAATCCGGTGAATTATTTCAACAGCTACTTGACGAGTTAACTAAACATTTTTAGTTTTTTCACGAATATCCCCGACCACTGGAGAGGACGTCCAGTAATTTTCTTGTAGGTGGTAAAATCTTACATATAGATTGAAGCTTTTTTATTAGCCTCAATGGCATTATAGAAATTGGTATATGGAATATGATTTCCGTTGAGGTAGCCGGATGTCTTTCCCATAGTGATTCAAAATGTAAAGAGGTATCGCCAAAGGTGCATGTCGAGTAGTCAAGGAGCCAATGGATGTCAAAAAAGAAAATTCTTCAACAATTTTGACGATCCTCAATTATTATTTTATATTTACTTGAAAATACTTTCGAAACTCAATTGCCAACTTTTTATTATCAATGCTAAAAATTTCTCGAATACACCTCCAACTAGTTTCCGGCTGCTGAAACTTTTTCAGCCTACCAAACCATTTCATACTTCTCGAAAAAAATAAATCCGAGTCTGATGGCGCTAGATCCGGTGAATTATTTTAACAGCAACTTAACTAACAAATTAACACGACATTTTCAATTTTTTTCAGGAAGACATCCTGTAACTGGAGAAGACGCCCAATTGTTTTTTGTAGGTGACAACATCCCACGATTTCAATTAAAGTTTTTTTTATTAGCCTCAATAGCATTATAGAAAATGTTTTATGGAATTATAAGATAAAAAAATGTTTGAAAAAAAATGATCACTCAATTTTTTTAAGAATGGACGTTCACAAAAAATCGCAAAGGGTTAAGTTCGTTTAGGTAGCTGGGCATTTTTCCCCTAGTGATTCAAAATGTAAAGAAGCCTCGCCAAAGGTGCATATCGAGTCGCCAAAGAGCCAATGGATGGTAAAAAAGAAAATTCTTCAACAATTTTGACGATCCTCAATTATTATTTTATATTTACTTGAAAATACTTTCGAAACTCAATTGACAACTTTTTAATATCACTGCTAAAAATTTCTCGAATACACCTCCAACTAGTTTCCGGCTGTTGAAACTTTTTCAGCCTACCAAACCATTTCATGCTACTCGAAAAAAATAAATGCAACTCTGATGGAGCTAGATCCGGTGAATTATTTTAACAGCAACTTAACTAACAAATTAACACAACATTTTCAATTTTTTTCAGGAAGATATCCTGTAACTGGAGAAGACGCCCAATTGTTTTTTGTAGGTGACAAAATCCCACGATTTCAATTAAAGTTTTTTTTATTAGCCTCAATAGCATTATAGAAAATGTTTTATGGAGTTATAAGATAAAAAAATGTTTGAAAAAAAATGATCACTCAATTTTTTTAAGAATGCACGTTCACAAAAAATCACAAAGTGTTAAGTTCGTTTAGGTAGCTGGGCATTTTTCCCATAGTGATTCAAAATGTAAAGAAGCCTCGCCAAAGGTGCATATCGAGTCGCCAAAGAGCCAATGGATGGTAAAAAAAAAAATTCTTCAACAATTTTGACGATCCTCAATTATTATTTTATATTTACTTGAAAATACTTTCGAAACTCAATTGCCAACCTTTTAATATCACTGCTAAAAATTTCTCGAATACACCTGTAACTAGTTTCCGGCTGTTGAAACTTTTTTAGCCTGCCAAACCATTTCATACTTCTCGAAAAAAATAAATCCGAGCCTGATGGCGCTAGATCCGGTAAATTATTTTAACAGCAACTTAACTAACAGGTTAACACTAAATTTTCTAATTTTTTTCGGAATTATCTCCTGCAACCGGAGAGTGTGTTCCGATATTTTTTGTAGGTGATAAAATCCTAATATTTCATTGGGTGCTTTTCTTATTAGCCACAATATCCAATGTAAAATCATTTTAGTTAATGGGAAATTTTTTTATTTTATTTTAAAAGTTTAAATAAAGTAAAAAAATGTTTTGTTGGTAGTTTTAGGTATTATTTCCAAAAATTGCCCTGTAAATAAAAATCACTCTTTTACTGTAAATAATGTAAATGACGTACAGATGAAAACATAAATAATAGAAATTAGCTTTTCCAGGCCCGTAATCACGTGATAAATAATAAATCTCACCGGGGTGTCTGAAGGGTGATACATTAAGCAGGTAAATCGCGCCTTTTCAGTTCCTTCTACTAAAATAAAATAACCCCCCCTGTGAAGTAAAAGGCATGTAAGGTTTCCCGTAGGGTATCCAGCTGTGTAAAAAAATACGATTCAATTTCCTAAAGGTGAACATTCACAGTTCTGAAACCATCCCTAAACAATCGTAAACTTGTAGCATCCAGGACGGGCTAATTTAGATCTGTAATAAACTACGAGTCCGAACACAGAATTTCGTAAGTTACATTACACAAACCGAAATGTTAGGGTAGATGCCTTTGAAGATAATTTCAGCATGTTCCCTATTCGAAGTTTACAAAAAATTCTATTGTCGATAGCATAATTTAGTTTAGTAAAACACTGCGTCTCTCCGTCGAATCAGTTTACCCGAGTTTTCTGCGCTCGCTCCCCCTCGGAAGGCAATGGCAAACCGCTAAAAATTATTCTACTCGTCTATGCGAATAAAAGAATGCCACAGACGCGTCTAGCGAGGTTTATGGTGGAAGAAATCGCTTGAAAATATTGAGATTTCTAACAAGTTTGTAACGTTCGAACTTGGTTATAAAAGTTAAACGACTAAGTCCCTAACAGAACTGTGTCAATGGTATCAAATTTTTATAAGTAATTTAATAAATGCAGCCATGAAATCAAATCGCCAATAAGGTTTTTATATCAGATCGTTTCCTTACAAAGACCCGTCCGGTTTGAGGTCACGTCTATTAAGTTAGTTAATGGCCTCCCCTTGGTGGCCAATTGATTTTCTACTTATTCCCGTTTTTATACCTTTCCACGACATCAAAGGTGCACATAACCCAACCGAATAAAAAAGCGAAAATCCCAATTTTAGAAAACCAACGAATTTTATTCGCCAATCAAACAAATAAGTAGATAGACAGTCCACTGGCGGAAATAAAATTGTTATCTCCTCAATTAGTCATTGAACAACTTTAACGAGTAATAAAACTCTTAAGAGGATAAAACCCCAATTCTTTTACAATACAAATTGATGCAATTAAAATATTCGCGTTGTCACATAAAATTGTAAAGAGCGACAGAATTTACGCTCCATAAAATTGTAATTTTTCAAACACACGACTGGGTTTTAAAATAGTTTCAAAATTCACTTACATAATTTACTACCCCATTATGGTAATAAGACGAAGTTTATCTTGAACAGATGGTTACCTCGACAGGGTGTGACTTTAACGCGATTTTATCATTGTTGCTGCCATCAGATTCGAAGGGTGTAATTTGCTGATTTTTAGCTTCAAAAAGCAACAAGGATCAAAGAAAATTATGGGGGGTTGAATCAATAACGTGACGGGTAGGTTATCACGGATCACGTTGACCGATTACCAAGACGCTGTTTAGTGAAGTATAATATTGGCCTTCCTTTCATGACGTTGATGTCGTCCATATAGAACTAGAAAAAATCTATACACTTCATTGGTTGAGTTGAAAGGTTAATACGCGCCCTCTAATGTCGACGATAGGAAGTTAAGTAATCGAAGATTAGAAAGGAAGAAAATTTTAGAAGTAGCAGTGATATTTAAGTATAAGAAAGAAGATAAATTATGGAAAAAATGTGATAAAATTTGGATAAGAGTTGGAATGAAACTAGAAATTAGAGAAATTGAAATTAAAAAAATATACAAAATGTGTAAAAAACTATTGAAAGCACAAAATGCTTATCTATAGGAAACAAAAAGAAATATAGTGAAGAAGACCTGCAAAGAAAATTGGTGAAGGAAAAAGATAACTACAGAAAACAAGAAGAAATATAAAAACCAACTACTGCAAAAGGGAATATTTGAAAAAAATATTTCTACAAAAAAAAGGCGGAAAAAAAATAAAACAGTAAAGACATGTGAAAAGAGAGGTTCTCTATAAATTTAGAAAACACAAGAAAAAAGTCGACGCACACATTAGAAGTTTTTAAGAGATTTTCAAATTGTGAAAAATTTTATAAAAATAAAAACAAGTAATAAGACAAAATATTAGAAAATATTTTGAATAATGTGATAAGATTCAGTAAAAAAGAAAGAGTTGGAATGAAACTAGAAATTAGAGAATTTCAAATTAAAAAAATATACAAAATATGTAAAAAACTATTGAAAGCACAAAATGTGTATCTATAGGAAACAAAAAGAAATATAGTGAAGAAGACCTGCAAAGAAAATTGGTGAAGGAAAAAGATAACTACAGAAAACAAGAAGAAATATAAAAACCAACTACTGCAAAAGGGAATATTTGAAAAAAATATTTCTACAAAAAAAAGGCGGAAAAAAAATAAAACAGTAAAGACATGTGAAAAGAGAGGTTCTCTATAAATTTAGAAAACACAAGAAAAAAGTCGACGCACACATTAGAAGTTTTTAAGAGATTTTCAAATTGTGAAAAATTTTATAAAAATAAAAACAAGTAATAAGACAAAATATTAGGAAATATTTTGAATAATGTGATAAGATTCAGTAAAAAAGAAAGAGTTGGAATGAAACTAGAAATTAGAGAATTTCAAATTAAAAAAATATACAAAATATGTAAAAAACTATTGAAAGCACAAAATGTTTATCTATAGGAAACAAAAAGAAATATAGTGAAGAAGACCTGCAAAGAAAATAAGTGAAAGAAAAAGATAACTACAGAAAACAAGAAGAAATATAAAAACCAAGAACTGCAAAAGGGAATATATGAAAAAAATATTTCTACAGAAAAAAAGGCGGGAAAAAAACTAAAACAGTGAAGACATGTGAAAAGAGATATTTTCTATAAATTTAGAAAACGCATTAGAAGCTTTGAAAAAATTTTCAAATTATAAAAAAAATTATAAAAATAAAAACAAATAATAAGACAAAATATTAGAAAATATTTTGAATAATGTGATAGTGGTAAAAAATAATGGACAGAAATTATTACCATAAAAGATAGAAGCAAAATAAAAATTTGAGGGACAAATGGAAATTAAAAAAAAATAAAAAATACAAAAAATTTCAAGTAAAACGATATTACTGAATATTAAAGTTTGTATTGAATTATATAATGAAAACTGCAAACTAAATAATCCAATAACGTAAAATGGAGAAAAAATTGAATGTGCAGAAAACAAACCAAAGAATGTAAAAAGCACAAGCTGGGAAAAAAAATTTGGGAGAAAATAGTGCATAAGGTAAACTAATATAAAAAACCATGAACAAAAAAAAAATTGAGAGACGATACAAAGATTAGAAAAGTTTTTACAAAAAACAACAATAAAGGTGAAAAGGACGATGGTAGAAAAAAAAATATGGCGGGGAATTATTTGTGAAAAGTACAAAAAGTAACGCTTTGAATGACAAAACAAAAATTAAAAAATAACAAACTTGCACGTATAAAAAGATGAAAAAAAAGTATTCAAAAATAATATTTTTGAAAATAAAAATTTGAGGATCGACTTGCAGAGTAGAAACAGCAAGCAGCAAACCTTGAAACTATTGAATATTGAAAAAATGCAAATCTAATAAAAAGCAACATAACAATTATGAAAAACACAAAGAAATTTGAAAAGGAGAGAAATTATCTGCGGAAAAAAAATATAAAAGGAATTATGTACAAATGCTGAAAATAAATTAACATTTTGAAAGCTAACGTAAATATCAGAAACAACACATGTTGATGGATGAAAAAAATATGAAGAAGAATTTCAAATAAAATTCAAAATATTGAAAAAAGACGAAAAAAAAATTCCTAAAATTTCCTGAAATTCCGTTGGTATTTAAATTTATTTCGTCTATTCGACTGCAGTTTTCAGAACCATTTATAACTGAAGTGGCCACAAATTGGATGTTGCAGCAAAGTGCTACATCCATCCGCGAAATTTATTCCTGAAACTTCAGTTGTTTTTATGGTTTTCACCGTGGGTAATGCTGCCGTACCGTTACTTTCAAATTACATCCACTTTAACGTTTGCAAGATAAACATTACGGAAAGCTTCTCGACTTTAAAACCGATACTAATAAAAATGTAGGGCCTGGAGGAAATTTCACAAAACCGCAAGAAAAAAAACAACAACGAAAATTTACTCAAACGAGTTATTAAGTGCCGCAATGAAAATGTTCTTTTCGCAGATATTGTTTTGGAGAAATGGAATGTAAATTATTTGACTGAAAACAAAGAGAGCCTCCCGCGTTCGCATTCCTGACGGACGAGGAAAAGAAACGATGAAAACGAGTGAAGAGGCGGCGAACGGCGGCGTCTTGTTAATCCCCACCCCTCTTGCGGTCTTCAACGAAATTAACACATTTTATTTGTTGTTAGAAGCTGACGGCTTAACAATCGGTTAAGTATTTAATTAAACAAAACGGTCGAATTAAAGTGATAAATTTTAGGGCCGAAGGGCAATGCTCCCCAGTTATGATCTTTACTCTAGCCAGTCCCTAACGGAACATTGAACTTGTTTACGACGCGTATCTGGAGAGGGTGAAAGCGCCAAGATAAGCTTCAAATGAAAGATTCAGCAATAACCAGAGGAAAATTTGCAAGTTTTCGTGTACACACGGCCGTTCGGGGTAAGTCAACAAAAGGGTAAAGTGGGCTCGAATTTCATTTTTACCGCGGTAATATTACGCGCACATTCGTTATTTCAACAATTGTAATTTCAGGGGAGTTTTCAATTAATTCATAAATTTTCTTCGCACCTCAATTTTTTTGAAATTTTTGAACGTTAAGGTTAAGAAAAATTGAGTTTTCGAACGAGTTTTTGTTTCTCTTATAGTCCCTCGATTAAGCACAGTTCGAAGAAACTTTTGGACCAATTTTTTAAATATTAGAATTAAGTAAATCTGAACTCCCTCAACAAGATTTCGCCCAAAACCCAAAAGCTTAACACAATTAGCCCCAATAATCTAGCAAAGTAAAGCTAAAGCTCAAGTCGACTTATTCTAATTTTCTACGAGGTTCTTGAACAATTTAGAAATTTCGAATTTTGAGTTTGTTCATTTAATTAACACAAAAATTCCTTTAATGTCAATTCCAGAAAGTTTAATGTTTTAGTATTGAAAGTACAGCTGTCCTTACTATAAGAACAAAATAGGGTCGATTCGAATTTTCAAGAAATTCTAACTATAAACTCGGAAGGATTTTCAAAATTTCTGAACAGACGTTTCGATTCTATCAATAAACGTTTTTTAATGCGAGATCCAAAACAACAAATGTTAACAAAAATCAGATAATAATTTCGAAAATTTTCTGAAATTTGCACATGAATTTTTTCAGACATTTCTGAAACTTCGCCTCAAAGCCACATTCAGAAACGCTTTTGTTTACAGAAGTCTGTTTCGAGGTATTCATGTAAATTCGAATTTTTCTATAAAACTTTTTATTCGAAAATAGTTTTTTTATCCAAATTACAATTTTCATAAATATGGACATCCTCCAAAGGGCCTTTAAATTGGTAGGTTTAAAAACCAAATACACACACTTCTTGAGGTATTAACGTTAATATTTTTGATTTACAATAAGGAATATTGTAATTGCAATATTATAAAAAAACTAAAAAAAAATAATTCTACCCTCACTAATGCTAAAATATTTAAAGATTAAAAAATTAAGTAAGTGATATTATGACTCCGTCCTGTATTTTCTTGAGACTTTCAATTATTTTGTAAAAAAAAAGTTTAGGCAAAATATTTTAAACAATTATTTGGATCAATGCTGAAGTTGATTTGGCTCAACTTCGAACTAAACCAGCTCTGCTTTTCAAAATTAACTCCTAGAGAAACTTTTGGTAATTTTGGGGTAAACCTTGAATATTATTTGAAGTGCACCCAGAAGACGAAACAATTTTCTTTTTACCCAAAAATTACTGGGCCCATTTTTAATAATAGCGCTAATTAAGTTCTACGTAATTTTACATTAGCAAGATGTTTCTCTAGAAATGGGAGCCGTAAGACCGTTCGCCCCAGACTTTGAGTCAAAATTAATCAATTTATTGACATTTTACAAAAAAATTTCATATCTCAATTTTTTTGAAAATTTTGGTACCAACTTTTTTAAATATTAGAGTTAAGTAAATCTGATTTCCTTCAACAAAATTTCGCCCAAAATCCAAAAATTCAACACAATTTTCCTCAATGATCCAGCAAAGAGACGTTAATTTCCTAAAGCTCAAGTCGACTTATTCTAATTTTCTACGGGGTTCTTGAACAATTCAGAAATTTCGAATTTTGAGTCTCCTCATTTAATAAACACAAAAATTCTTTTAATGTCAATTCCAGAAAGTTTAACGTTTTAGTATTGAAAGTATATCTATCCTTACTATAAGAACAAAATAGGGTCGATTCGAATTTTCATGAATTTCTAACTATAAATTCGGAACGATTTTCAAAATTTCTGAACAGACGTTTCCATTTTATCAATAAACGTTTTTTAATGCGAGATCCAAAACAACAAATTTTAACAAAAATCATAGAGAAAAATTTCGAAAATATTCTGAAATTTGCACATGAATTTTTTCAGACATTTCTGAAACTTCGCCTCAAAGCCACATTCAGAAACACTTTTGTTTACAGAAGTTTGTTTCGTGGTATTCATGTAAACTCGAATTCTTCTATAAAACTTTTTATTCGAAAATTGTTTTTTTATCCAAATTACAATTTTTCTAAATATGGAAATCCTCTGAATGGTCTCTAAATTGGTAGGTTTAAAAATCAAATACACACACTTCTGGAGGTATTAACGTTAATATCTTCGATTTACAACAAGGAATATTGTAATTGTAATATTAAAGAAAAAAAATTTAAAAATTTAATTCTTCTCTCACTTAGACTAAAATTTTTAATTTGAAGGGTAAAAAATTCAGTAAGTGATATTGACTCCTTCCTGTATTTTCTTAAGACTTTCAATTATTTAAAAAAAAAAGTTTAGGCAAAGTATTTTAAACAATTACTTGGATCAATGGTGAAGTTGATTTAGGCTTGACTTGGAACCAAACCAATTTTGTTTTCCCCAATTTACTCCTGGAGAAACTTTTGGTAAATTTGGGGTAAACCTTGAATATTATTTAAAGTGCACGCAGAAGACTTGAAACAATTTTTTTTTACCCAAAAATTACTTGGCCCATTTTTAATAATAGCGCTAATTAAGTTCAATGTAATTACGAATTAGCAAGATGTTTCTTTAGAAATGGGGACCGCCAGACCGCTCGCGCCAGACTTTGAGTCAAAATTAATCAATTTAGTGACCTTTAAGAAATTTTTTTTAAATATCTCAATTTTTTTGAAAATTTTGGTACCAATTTTTTTTAATATTAGAGTTAAGTAAATCTGATTTCCTTCAACAAAATTTCGCCCAAAATCCAAAAATTCAACACAATTTTCCCCAATGATCTAGGAAAAGAGACGTTAATCTCCTAAAGCTCAAGTCGACTTATTCTAATTTTCTACGGGGTTCTTGAACAATTCAGAAATTTCGAATTTTGAATCTCCTCATTTAATAAACACAAAAATTCTTTTAATGTCAATTCCAGAAAGTTTAATGTTTTAGTATTGAAAGTATATCTATCCTTACTATAAGAACAAAATAGGGTGGATTCGAATTTTCATGAATTTCTAACTATAAATTTGGAAGGATTTTCAAAATTTCCGAACAGACGTTTCGATTCTATCAACAAACGTTTTTTAATGCGAGATCCAAAACCACAAATGTTAACAAAAATCAGATAAAAATTTCGAAAATTTTCTGATATTTGCACATAAATTTTTTCAGACAGTTCTGAAACTTCGCCTCAAAGCCACATTCAGAAACGCTTTTGTTTACAAAAGCCTGTTTCAAGGTATTCATTAAATTCGAATTCTTCTATAAAACTTTTATTCGAAAATTGTTTCTTTATCCAACTTACAATTTTTATAAATATGGAAAACCTCCAAATGGCCTTTAAACTGGTAGGTTTAAAAATGAAATACACACACTTCTGGATGTATTAACGTTAAGATTTTCGATTCACAACAAGGAATATTGTAATTGTAATATTATTGAATAAAACTAAAACAATTTAATTCTCCCCTCACTAAAACTAAAGTTTTTAATTTGAAGATTAAAAAATTCAGTAAGTGATATTACGACTCCTTCCCATATTTTCTTGAGACTTTCAATTATTTTGTAAAAAAAAGTTTAGGCAAAATATTTTAAACAATTATTTGGATCAATGTTGAAGTTGAGTTGGCTCATCTTCGAACCAAACCAGCTCCGCTTTCCCCAATTTACTCCTAGAGAAAATTTTGGTAAATTTAGGGTAAACCTTGAATATTATTTTAAGTCCACACAGAAAGACTTGAAACAATTTTCTTTTTACCCAAAAATTACTTGGCCCATTTTTAATAATAGCACCAATTAAGTTCAATGTAATTATAAATTAGCAAAATGTTTCTTTAGAAATGGGGCCGTAAGACCACTTGACTAATTAAAATCGGAACCTCTTCAATAAAATTTCTCTTTAGTAATTCCTCAATTATAACGCAGGAATCACAGAGTACGAAGAATTACAAAGAGATGCAACGATAACACTTAGGTCGAACCATGTTTTGTGCATACGCTCTCCACGAGTAAACGCACAACATGCGGAAGTTGACCCCACTTCCACAACAGTCAACGGCATTAACTTTAACAATAGCAACGTAGCTAACATTTCGTGTAAAATATAATCTCCGGATTAAGTCTAAGCGTATTTATTTTCGCCCGACTTTTTGTCACCACCTCCCTTTGTAGTTAGATCAAATAGTTTTCGTTAACTGCAAGGGCTCTCTTTCATCTATTTTTTCTATATATAGAACCGACAAATAAATCACAACGGGAACCTTGTTTTCTATAGTGTTTAGGAGGCACAAATAAAAAAAGGTTTTTATTATGTACTGCCATCAGATAAAATGGACACGCCCGATTCCGTACCGGATCAATGGTGAAGAACACGTGAAATCGTTGTTTGGAATATTTTTTTAAAGCGAAACTCCTTATTTCGCCTCGTTCCATCTGGCCGCTGCACCGTTTCCAATTAAACAACCTTTGAGGAAGTGGAGGGTGAGTTTTGTAATATACGCAACCTGGCGCAAGCAACAGAAGTTTATCATAGCTTTATCAACAATAAAAGGAGACACGTCCAGCAACCAACTGCGGTTATTAAATTGCCGTATTTATTTACGGTTAATTTGATTTAAGGTTAATGCCGAAGAATAGTAAATCCTCTGAACTATGAACAATAACGATTAAAGAGCTCCGCATCGTTGAACATCGTTTGATCTAATTTTTAATATTCAATCTAGTAAAACGATTTAATGACGTACTCATCGGAACCGTTATTGAATTCGCCGATATGGTAAATTCAAACTTATTTTGTTGAATCGTAAAAGAGATGGTACATTAACTTTTGAGGGCACGACATAAACTAAAATAAACGACTGTTAAGGGGGAAATAAAAAAATAAAATGCGCGAAGCGTTTAATTCGGAAAATAAAATTGTAAACAATAAAATAAGTAATGGCGAGGATTCTATATTTTGTTAGAAATAGCAAGTAATTGAATTTCGCGTCGGACATACTGCGCAATTTTACCAGGATGCAAGATTGAGTGGGAGACGCATGCAACCGCTGCGTCTCGCTCGGTCTTTATTCTACCAATCACACTCACTGATAGTCTTTTCTTGTAAACTACGTTTTGACCCACTTTTTACTGTCTTTTCTAGTTTCACATTTTTACCAGTAGGTCGTCCTTAATCCCGTTCCACAATTCCTTAATTCTCTCTTCGTTTATTTTAAGTGTTTTTGTTCTGCCTAACGCGTCGTTAATTTCTAATTCAAGAACGTAGACAAGCATAATTTTGAATGTTGTACTCGAAGCAATTCCCGAATAATTTTTATTAACTGAAATTGGAACTTGTGACCAAAAAGAATTGAAGCGCAAATTTTTCTAGTCATCATCTGTCCAAAAGTTGAAGATTTTTCACGATTTTACAGCTTCCATGACAAGTTCTTGCTAGCTAACATTTTCGCACTTTATTTTTGGTGTATTTCTTTATTTACTTGCATTAATTCAATTAGAGTAGACGGCACCAGTTTTAGTGGAAAAACTAAAGCAAAACGCATGTAGCGTCCAAAATTCGAAGAAAAAAAAGAAAATTTATGATTTGTTCAAATTCCATTTCGAGAATTAGAGTTAAAACAAATGACCAAAGCTTCCTTCTCAACACATTTAATCACTGCAACATTTGAAAGTTTTGCCAGTAAACTGACGTAACTTGTACTGAGTAATAACTTGATAAAGTAAAAAAAATTGACTGCTACTTAAAGTGTAGACGAATAAGTGCACAACCATAAATTAAAGAGAGATTTTGCTGGACAATATACGATTCAGTGGTTTGCATTACCTTCCGAGGGGAAGCGACAGAAAAAATTCTCCGGATTAACCGGGAATTAAACAACAACCTCAACCTAACTACGTGACCTAAGTAAAGAAAAATCAAATTATCGCATTGAAAGTTTCAAAGTCGATAATTATTTTCGTGGAGACCTAAACGAATTTGCAGTTTTAAAACCAAAACGATTTAGCACCATTTAGTTGCATTGCTGCAAAAATAATTATAAAGTGTAATTTTCATATTTAATTAAACGTAAAATTTTGCAGTGTCAGAAACATTGGATATTGACAATAACTTGAGAGATCGTTTTTGAAAGAAATGCAGACTTGGAAAAAAATAATTTGCTGACTTTAAATTTTATTAACAACATTCGTTAAGTTGAAAAGTTGTTGGCCAACGAATTTAAATTCGTTTTTTCCAAAAAGACGTAATCAACTGTAACATTTGATTCGTAATTCCTGAAAAGCCACCCCCTACGAGAATATCCCATTTATCAAAGGTTTCATCAGTTCCAAGTAATAAAATTACAGAAATACCAACGAAAAGTTACACACCACATTTCTCTCCCTTCATTGGAGATTAAGGTGTGTCGTAATCCTCAAGTTAAACATCTTGGTACGTTTATTATACGCCTGCACGGTTCTAACGTCGAAAACGTTTGAACTATAAATCCAAAGAGGCCGTTTGCATGAGCATATAATAGCAGTGCACGCCATTTTCCTATTTTATTGCGAGAAGGTCGGCTAAAAGTTATTAAGATTTCTGTAACGTATGGCTAATAGGGCTAAGAAACTAAGTCGTCACAACCTGAACAAAAAAAAAGTTCAAATTTTAATTTTAACAAACCTGAAACCAATAAGTAAAGTTATAGCTACCAAAAAAATTTATTTTGTGGCGATAACTTGGAGAATTTCGAAAAATGAGCAAGTTTACGGTCGAAAAAGCTCACGTGTAAAGAAGTAATCTGAGCAGACATTTTAAGACGTTTTTAATGAAAACACATCACCACGTTACCTCATTGACCTCTTTGGAGCTTTTAATAGGAGCTCGTTTTTCCACCGTCTAGATCGCAATATTTCCTGATTTATGATGGCTTAATCAGCCAGACTAAGGGAGAAATTTACACAAAGGATAATAACATTTTTTTTGCTCCCCAACAAATTTGCACCAACAAATGACGAGACGGAACCTTTCTATTCTAATTAAGGACGTTAATTGATGATTGCGGCCTCGAAAAAAATCTACTAAACACCTCAAAAATTTCAAGTTTTCTAACGTGGATTTTTGAAGACTTTTACCTACAAGTATCAATTGTTGCTGTAATAATGCGAGTTAAATTAATAATGCTGTGGGACACGCCGCCTCCATCCAGTAGTTCGTTAAGTTTTAGTGCTCGAATTAAAGTTGGACAAGTCAACGACATTGACATTGGTCATGCAATTATTACTGTTATTAAGATAATTAGTCGAGTTCTTGAGTTTCGAAGAACATCGTTGGTAACGAAAATTTCAGGAAAAATTTTTAAAAAGTATTTTCAGTTGTCTCTCTAAAATTCAACTGAAGCTCAAAGGACAAGCGACGTAATCGATCGATATTATCATTAGCGAAGCCATTTCGTGCCTCCGTTTGTTTTCATAAGGATTCCGACGAGAATCAGGTGGAAAGGAATTTTAAAATAAGTAAATATGAACTTCTAGAAGGATGGCGAACACGAATATTTGCAATGTGTAATTAATTTAATGACATGTAAAAGTAGCTGAAAATCGAATACGACAGCGAGAAAGTACTGAAATAAGAAAAGGGGAGTAAGAATGAATTGGTTCTGTTGAGCGAGCTTGTTTAAGTATGCATTAAAGAGAAGTAAAACTATTTTGTTTATGCTTAAAATTCAATTTTGGACTCTCGAGTAAATATCTTATCCAGATAGCAACAGCGATGTCGCCGGGATAATGGTTAAAGTTAAAAATTGTGGACGCGTTCAAACAATTTATACGAGAATTAGAAATCGAATTATTTATTCTTTGGGATGATTATTTAAATTTCAGTAAAGCGCGGGTCCGTGAAATTTTAAGCTTTCGTCCATTTCACGACGGATTGGAGATTACTTTGGAACTAAGCGTCTAAAAAATATCAATAAAAGAAAGGAGGCACGGTTCAGAATGATTTATCACTTCCTCTAGCTGGACTTCTTTTATAAAGAATTTAAACCGCATAAAGAATTAACTGTAGTTTCTTACTTTAACCACCCACCGAGTTTCATTTAAATTTGAAATATTTTCGAAATTTATTTCGAAAAACTGAAAATGAAAATTTTCGACACGCGTGATATTGCAATGCGCACTGATAGAGTTCCTCTTTTGCATTCTTACTTTTCCAGAAATCTTTCATTATGTAGTCAATGATGAAAATTCCGCTAAATAAAAATTTTCGACAACTTTTTTTTCTTCTGAGTGCTCTGAAACTTGACACATGTCTATGTTAATTAAATACGAACTCAGGAAGACCTTCAGTTTCTCTGTAGCGTTCTTAGTTTTTTAGCAATCTTCCATTATGTGGTCAACATGAAAATGCTGAAAATTCTCTTAACAACCCCAATAACGCCTCTTTTTGTAAACCGCAAGTAATTTTCAAAAAGCGAGTGTAGTTTTCGATTCCTTATAAAATTCTCAGCATGCCTGTCAAGTTTCTTTAAAATCCGAGGAGATAAATTTTCATACAATTTTTGAAAAAAAAAACAGAAAGGGATCGCCTTATGAAAATTTTCGACTAATTTCTTTCTTCCGATTGCTATAAAATTTTATTCGCATCTGTGTTATTTACATTCCAACTCCAAGAGGCCTTCAGTTTCTCTGTAGCGTTTTAGTTTTCCAGAAATCTTCCACTGTGTGTGTTCAACATTAAAATGCTGAAAATTCTGCTAGCAACCTCATAACGACGCCTCTTTTTGTAAACCACAACTAATTTTTAACAAGCGAGTGTAGTTTTCGATTCCTTATGAAATTCTCAGCATGCCTGTCAAGTTTCTTTAAAATCCGAGGAGATAAATTTTCATACAATTTTTGAAAAAAAAAACAGAAAGGGATCGCCTTATGAAAATTTTCGACTAATTTTTTTCTTCTGATTGCTATAAAATTTGATTCGCAACTGTGTTATTTACATTCCAACTCCAAGAGGCCTTCAGTTTCTCTGTAGCGTTTTAGTTTTCCAGAAATCTTCCACTGTGTGTGTTCAACATTAAAATGCTGAAAATTCTGCTAGCAACCTCCATAACGACGCCTCTTTTTGTAAACCACAACTAATTTTTAACAAGCGAGTGTAGTTTTCGATTCCTTATAAAATTCTCCACATGGCTGTCCAGTTTCTTTAAAATCCGAGGAGGTAAATTTTCATACAATTTTTGAAAAAAAAACAGAAAGGGATCCTCTTATAAAAATTTTCGACTAATTTTTTTCTTCCGATTGCTATAAAATTTGATTCGCATCTGTGTTATTTACATTCCAACTCCAAGAGGCCTTCAGTTTCTCTGTAGCGTTTTAGTTTTCCAGAAATCTTCCACTGTGTGTGTTCAACATTAAAATGCTGAAAATTCTGCTAGCAACCTCCAGAACGACGCCTCCTTTTGTAAACCACAACTAATTTTTAACAAGCGAGTGTAGTTTTCGATTCCTTATAAGATTCTCAACATGGCTGGCCAGTTTCTTTAAAATCCGAGGAGGTAAATTTTCATACAATTTTTGAAAAAAAAACAGAAAGGGATCCCCTTATGAAAATTTTCGACTAAATTTTTTCTTCCGATTGCTATAAAATTTGATTCGCATCTGTGTTATTTACATTCCAACTCCAAGAGGCCTTCAGTTTCTTTGTAGCGTTTTAGTTTTCCAGAAATCTTCCACTGTGTGTGTTCAACATTAAAATGCTGAAAGTTCTGCTAGCAACCTCCATAACGACGCCTCTTTTCGTAAGCCACAACTAATTTTTAACAAGCGAATGTAATTTTCGATTCCTTATGAAATTCTCAACATGCCTGTCCAGTTTCTTTAAAATCCGAAGAGGTAAATTTTCTTCCAATTTTTGAAAAAAAAACAGAAAGGGATCCCCGTATAAAAATGTTGGACTATTTTTTTTCTTGTGATTGCTATAAAATTTGACTCGCATCTACGTTATTTACATTCGAACCCATAGAAGCCTTCAGTTTCTCTGTATTGTTCTTAGTTCTTCAGAAATCTTCCAGTATGAAAATGCTGAAAATTCTGCTAACAACCTCCATAACAACGCATCTTTTCGTAAACCACAACTATTTTTTAATAACCGAGCGTAATTTTCGATTCCTTACAAAATACTAGACACGCCTGTGAAGTTTCTTCAAAACCCGAGGAGCTAAATTTTCTTTCAATTTTTGAAAAAAAAAACAGAAAATTTTGGATTATTTTTTTACTTCAGATTGCCCTGAAATTTGACATGCATCCGTGTTATTTAAATACAAACTCACAGAGCCCTTCAGTTTCTCTATAGCGTTCTTAATTTTCCGGAAATCTTCCATTATGTGGTCAACATAAAAATTCTAAAAAATCCGCTAACAACCCGCTTAACAATGCCTCTTCTTCTAAACCACCAGTAATTTTTAACAAACAACTATAATTTTCGATTTATTATAAAATTTTGAACACGTCTGTCAATTTTCATTAAAATCCGAGGCGCAAGTGCAGTTGCGGACCATCCACAATCGAATGATTTTAAACTTGTTAACTAACTAAAAATCGTAGTTTAGACGCGGAACTTTAGCGGAAGCTTTTTAAGAGTGCATTGTGTTTGAAAGTACATTTATTGTGCTGAGAGCGCGGATTTCAGTTTTCAGGAACGTAACCGGCAGCCGATTGGATGAACAATTTTAGTTAGTTAGTAACGTAATGAAATGACAAAATGATCCTTTTTGAAATCTACCGCTAATGGTGGCACGTTGAAATGCCTTCATTAAAATTTCCATTCTACAAACCTTATATTTGTACATTATGTTTGAAAAGAGCGACAAATTGTGAGCGGAACATCCGAATGTAAAAGGGACAAAATCTAATCAAAACTCACAATGTGGGAAACTGCTTTCAGCTGCAATAAATACCGGATTTTCAACTAAAACAACGTTTCAGGAGGAGGGTAGATACTAAATATGTTAAAAGGTAGTTTAAATAATTAAACATCGCAAGCGATTCAACTAACGTTTTAAGATATTGCTATTGGCTGCAAATTCGCAAGAAAAGCTTGACAAATTTAAGTCGAAATATTTTTGTTTCAATTTCACGTAACTGGCATCACTTATTTTACGTCGTTTGGTAGTAATAAACGGACCAAACATCCTAAGCTAATAAAGCAAAACTATTTTCGAAGTCAGAGTTATTTCCTGTAAAACACGTAATGTACGTAACTGTAATGGATGTTTGTTAATTCTCTTTTATTTTTTCAAAACGATTAAGTTTCAATTAAATTGACGTTTCCTGCACGTAAAATAAATGTGACACACATCACTCGTTTGTAGTTCATCGTCATTGAAATACTAACAAATTTATCGAACTAAATAATGAAGGAAAGTGAAAAAAAAAATTATTGGCGCTAAATTTGCGATTGGATCGAAAGATAAAAGAAACAATTTATTTTATATCAATTTCGACGTTTTGTCTTTTTATTTTGAACTTTTCTACCAAAACCGTCCGCTAACATCTGCTGCAGATTTGTGCTACCACGAGTTTCAAACAGACACGACGTAAATTATTTTAGACAAACTTTTTTAATAAACAACACCGACTCTTGCAGTATAACAGAATTATTCCCAATTTGGTTATTTCAAACATCAACATTTTTGTACAATTTTTGGAGCTCCTTAATCGCTCGATTTTTAATATTTTTTTTATCTGAGGCAATAAATAGCTAGAGTAAGGTGCGATTCAATTTAATATTTTGATTTTTTGTGTATATAAAATATTTTGCTAAAATTTGGGCTATTTAGTTGCTAGCAACAAAATATATAAACATATCACTGAACAGAAATCTACAAATAAAAATAAAATGTTGACACCAAGTTTTTTTGAAAATTGAAGACATTTATATCTTATGATACATGAAAATTTCCGTATTTTTCTGAATAAGACAGCAACAAATTTTCCTACAGTTTCAGTTGCAATTCTAGCAACAAACAACTTAAGTGTCAGAGTGTCAAACAATTGACTTCGTAATTATTTTTTCATTTCGAAACGTTTGTTAAAGTTCGCGATATATTCGACCCATACCGATGGGCGGAGCTACTGCGTCAGCTGTAGATCTCCAGTGCCGTACACTTTGAATTTTTCTTTTCGCAATAGCCATAATATTTGTAAATAGTTCACGTGATTGATTTTAAAAAAATTGGCCCGTTTTATCAAAAGTGGACTTAAAACTGGTTGAATCTTCAACTTCAAGTTGGGACAAATTATCCACCAGGCGGAGTATTCGGCTACTTAGAAGCCAAAAACAGTTTTTAATAAATTTCTAGTCTGTTTACTTTTTTTTGATTTTTTTTGGCATCTGCTGCAATTATCTAAATATTATTCGAAAGCTTGAAGCGGCATTACCCATGAGGGTAGTTGATTAAATTTTTTTTTTCATGCGACGGAATCCCTACCATAAATAACTAAAATTGTCACTGATTACTTTAATAATAAGAATATTCATAATGAATAGACCCGCATACGGCCCGGGCATAAATCCAATCGAAAAGGTTTGGGATCAATTAAGGAAATTTCTTAACGACGTCCAAATCCTTCAATTACAAAATTATAGCCGATGACTTGTGACAGAGCACAACATTACGTGATATTGTATTCTACAGACCAAAGAAATTGTTAAGAAGTTCGGACTTAATTTCAAATATTTTATCTTTAGTTGAATTCCAATGGATGCATTATGGATAAATACAAAATTTCACCTCTTTGGGACTTCTCTACACGTGTCGAGCTTTATTAGTTAAGACAGACACGTCGAATCTACAGTTTTAGATCGAATCTAAACGCAGAGGATTTAGAAGAAACTTTTCTACTATTAAGTCGTTTTAAGTGGTTGCAGTCAAAGTATTTTTCTAGTAAACTATTATAGGTCTGTGGATTTTTATTTGCAGAAGAAAAACGACATTCGGTGAATTGCCGTTATCTTCCTAGGGGGAACGATCCAAAAAATAACTTCTATACTTAACCGGAAATTAATCCCAAAAAATGTCAGTCCAAAAACTTTTTTTGGATAAACGTAAAAAACAAAATCGAATTGTAACTTTGTAACTTTGGAATTTTCGTAAATTATTTGAAAAGTGGTTGCAGTCAAAGTAACTTTCTAGTAAACTATTATAGGTCTCTGCATTTTTATTTGCAGAAAAAAAACGTCATTCGGTGATTTGCTGATATCTTCCTAGGGGGAGCGATCCAAAAAATAATTTCTATACTTAACCGGAAATTAATCCCAAAAAATTGCCAAAAGTGTGTCAGTCCAAAAATTTTTTTTGGGTATACGTAAACAACAAAATCAAATTTTAACTTTGAAACTTTGGAATTTTTGTAAATTATTTGAAAATTGGTTGCAGTTAAAGTAACTTTCTAGTAAACTATTATAGGTCTCTGCATTCTTATTTGCAGAAGAAGAACGTCATTCGGTGATTTGCCGTTATCTTCCTAGGGGGAACGATCCAAAAATTAATTTCTATACTTAACCGGAAATTAATCCCAAAAAATTGCCAAAAATGTGGCAGTACAAGAATTTTTTTGGGTATACGTAAACAACAAAATTAAATTGTCGCCTGGTAACTTTGGTACTTTCGTAAATAAAATTTGTAAATTATTTGAAAAGTGGTTGCAGTCAAAGTAACTTTCTATTAAACTATTATAGGTCTCTGCATTTTTATCTGCAGAAAAAAAACGTCATTTGGTGATTTGCCGTTATCTTCCTAGGGGGAGCGATCCAAAAAATAATTTCTAGACTTAACCAGGAATTAAAGCCAACCAATTGCTTCAATGGTAGATATTTTTAATATAAATATTTTTTTCAAATATAATTCTAAAAAGCTTCCTAGATAAGAATTTTTCTTAATTGGAAAAACTAAACTAATCTGCGATATAAAATTAAACGTCTCATAGATGTATCAACATACAACAATGAGTAATCAATAATGTAGGTCAAGATGTAAAATAACATTAAATTATTAAATGAGAGAAAATTCCAAGTATTATTGCGTAAACAATTAATTGTAACGCACGTTATTGTCCGCGCGTGGATAAATACAAAACTTCAAGAAACTGCAATTACCATTTAAAATTGTAACTTCACCAGCGCAATCAATAACGTGCGCCAATATGTAAAATAACTAAAATTCTCAAAGGAGAGCAAAATCATATCGTTAAAGCCTCTAGATTACTATAACGCACGTTACTGTCGACGCACACCTGAATGCGCTACTTTAGGAAACGTTATTATGTACCATTAGCCTAAATTATGGGTTTTACATTATTCGCAGTACAAGAACGTTGATGTAGTTGCATTCATTAAACACAATCAATAACGTGCATCACCATAAAATATCGTTAACTTAGAGAGCTAGTTTCAATATTCCCATTACGCACGTTATTGTCTATGCGTCGATAAATGCAAAAAGTGAACTTAACGCAAGAAAAGGTGGACAATCAACAAAAATCGAGGCACCTGTTGTCTGGCTACAACACAACAAGTAAATTACGTATGCATGCCATTTATTATTTAAACAACGTACATGCAATTATTTATGTTTGTTATGTTATGAACAATCGGCAGCCTTTTCGTTGGCTGAATTAATTAAAAGTAAATGAACGATCAGGTATTTGAAATATGGGCCGGTAATGTACACCATCCACAACAAATTCAAACAGTGATTACATAAAGTTAGTAAAAAATCTGGAACCTAAGCTTTTTCAAACTGGAGATCCGCCCAGTTTGGGTTACCTGGAAAAGGGGGTGTATCCCAATACAATACAGTCGTCAATACCGTTACAATGTGATCTTGCCATTGTAACTGTCACTCAAATATCACATTCTAATGATTTTGTTGGCTGTGTATTGTATTGGGATACACCCCCTTCTGCCAGGTAACCTTCAAACTCGCTGAAAATTTAAGTTTAAAAAAATTGAAACGCATTTTATTTATTTTAATTTCCGGTTTATGCAAGTAAAGTTTGGTGTCTACTTTTGACTGAGCCCGTAGAGTAATAAAATTTTAATGTTGAAAATTTTGACCGAATTATGACATGGAAAATTTACATCAAAAATCTTAGAGAAAGAGGGAAAACTTGTAATTATTATTATTAATTGAAAAAACGTATAAACGAAATTGTTTAAATTTTGACAGCAACACAATCGCCAATGCTAAATAATTCGCAATTTTTAGCTTCGCTTATTGTGGGCGTTTCGTAAGCAATAAAGTCATTAATTATTTATTTATTAAGCCAACAAGCCGTGCATATTGTTTAAATTATTTAATTGTGTGCAACAGACCGCCGGAATATACTTTTTCGTATCGAAATTAATTTTAGCGACTGAAATCGAGTCAATCAGTAGTTGAGTATAAGTTTAGAGACCGAGACGCAGTCGAGTTTTCAAAAATTGTATTTGCTGCGCAATTAAATTAAAATATTAGGTAGAAAAATGATTTTCTACATCGTCCAATAAAAGCGTAATTGTTTGAGAAAGAACAACTTCGAGAACAATACAAACCAACACCATTTGGATTAATTACAAGACGCAGAGAAGGGTGGGTAGGGAGACGAAGACGTCGACAAGGGAATTACAGCATCCAGATAATTTAGTAAAGAAATTACAGTATAAAATATCACCCTCATTATATTCAGTCCAATTACGCAATTCCTTCCAATCCGGCAGCCTATAAATTAATTAATTTCAACAATTTTATTGGACTTTCAAACTTTACCCGTTTTTTCAGCAATCAAATTAGTAGGGTCAAAAACAATTTCGACAATCTGTCTGCACCACTCGAAGTAGGTACTTCACCTAGAACAACGTTCCGGCAGTAAAGCAACGTAAAATCAACAGAAACCACCCAGTGGCAGCAAATGTTTGAAGAAGAAACTGCTGCAGCGCCAAAACGGCTCGACACACCATAATTATGTTTAACACGTGACTTAAAATTTAACGATACTTCCCAGTTGCAAGAAATAAACGTCAGTAACTGAAAACTCCGCATAATTATGGACGTCATCGTCGAATCGTCGGTTTTCGGTTGAGGGGAGCAACAGTAAAATAATCAACGGATGACCTACAAATCAGTTTAATAAGTGTAGCGACACTTAAATGGACCGAGGAAATCTGTCAGCCCTAACAAATTTTTGTCAAACAAACGTAATTTTCACTCAAAGCAGTTACTTGCTCTGTTGAACCCGCAATTATACAGTCAACCATCAAATTCCATACCAACACTTCACTCTTCGAACACAGGAAACTGCTGCAAACATCGTAACGTCCTTGATACAAGTAAATTGTCAATTTGATAAACGCGAGTGTTGGTCAATTGATTCGTTTGCTAAGTGCAAGTTTTTTGGCGGTCGATGGTTGCAATTTTATCAACCGTCAATTTTATAGTTTCAGGTTTCTGGGTTTGCGCTTCCTGCTACCGTAAATTCGGCGGAAACCAGGAAGGCATTTTTTCGAATTTGTAGGTAGCTGAAGTCAGTGGTGACCATCTGGTGATTAATGCATGCTAATTTTTTAAAATTATACCATTTTCAAGGCTAGTCAGTTACTTACGTGTGTTAAACAATTTTCTTGATTGGCTCGTAATTATTGGATTTTTTGTGGAATTAAAGGTTGGAAAAAGCAGGTTCGACTGAGTGGACAAAAGTCAACTTAATCCGAGTTCAACAATTTGACATTAATTTCAAACTATTCCAGTTAAAGACAGTTTTAGCCCAGCAGTTCTCAAAATGAGTGATTGCGGAATTTTGACTACAATTGGGAGGGGCTAAAATAAATAAGAGACTCTTGGAAAAATCTAGAAAGCAAACTACTTATTCCATCATTTTATTTTTATTTAACATTCTTCTCCTTTACGTGCTACCATTGATTAATCATTTCATCATTCATCAATCATTAATCAGTGAAAAGTCAATGGTGTGGTCTGCGCTATTATTAGTTGACAGACACGGGGACCTCCGGTTTTAGACCGAATCTGAACGACCACAAAAAATTTGGAGACCAGTCAGTGGTAAAAAAATCTAACTTTTCACTATACTGAAGGATCCAGGTAGAAGTATAGATGCATAAAGGACACTGAGAACTTTGAAACGCAAGTAGTACAATAAATAATAATTTTTAATTGCTTGCTAAAATTATCCCCTTCGGCAATGTAAAAAGTTGAAGTCACTTTCCCCAAGTGCCTTGAAAAAAGTTTTCAATTTTCTGGAGTACGCCAATGGCACTAATTAAGGTTGTTGATGAGATTTTTATTTGTTATGAGTGCTAAGTATTTATTTCATGTAAACTGGCCAAGACAAGAATGTTGTGCTGTGGTTGCAGGCAAAATCTCAGTTTCGTCCTTTTTACGCTTTCCATCGAAAGTAAATTAAAGCAATTATCTGAAATGGAAAGTGGGGTTAAATGCGTATTGATTCCATGATCCCCAAAATTCGTTCGAGTTAAAGGTAATTTAATATTGACAATTCGAATTCGGCAGAGAAACTCGAAACGTTGGTCACGCTTTTGCCAGGTGACTGATTTGGGGGTGAGATAAATTTAATTCAGAGAGTTCGTGTTAAAAAAAATTTATTTATTCTCGAAAAATAACAAATGGACTTGAATGGTCTATTTGTAATAAAAGTTAACGCGGATATTTATAATTTCCAAAATAAAAGTGTTAAGCTGTTAGAACTGAATCACAAATTTACACCTCAGTAGGAAAAAATCAAAAAATACCTCACCGTAATAATTAAATTCACCCTTTTAACAATGGTAGAGGGAGAAAATTTCTTTTCATGTGTATGCATTGTGCGATTCTTTACGTTTCAGATTATTGAACTGCAGAATAAACAAGCAGATCCTCCGCGCACCTTGTTTCCGCAACCAACAATACAGACGTGTAACGCCGGGCAAACAACTTAATAAAAAGTAAATAACGGTAATTATTGGACCATTGGAAAGTTAGAGAGATCTTATCAGCTCTTTTGTCTCTCATCTAATAAGTGCTGGACTTAATAGAAAATATGTTAAGCGATTCCAGATAATTTTGTCTAGTTTTTTAAATTAACGTATCAAATGCGAACGGGCAGACTAGAGAGCTTCCAATTTTCAGTAAAGCAGTTATCTCTTTATCATAATAGAATCTTTTTTTAGGTTTACTGTACCCACTTGGTTCTAGTCTAGTAATAACCGACTATCTTTCAGTGATCAAAAAAAAAATTCAGCCCCGCATTACATTTACTTTCCTTCTTACAACTTAAATACAGGGTCAGTCGGAAGTGAGGAACCGAGCTTTGGTCAAAATTATTAAACATAGAGAAAAAATGAGAACTGTTAGTCAAATAAGTAATTTGAGGCCAATAGTGCATTTTTTCTACAAAATGGCCTGCGCAATTTTTTTTTCTTTCTTAAATAGCAACTAATACTTCTACTTAGCTTGAAGTAGAAAATTATTCTCCAAAGAAACGTAAAAACTACGTTTTCCTAAATCAAGCCGTTTATTTTTAAATAAATTAAATCTTTACAAAACGCCCAGTTTCATCTACCTGCCAAAAATGGGCCATACCTCAATACAATGAGTATATATTTTTAAATAGTGCAGGCCATTTTTGCTTGCAGTATTTTTTTTTTCTTTCTTAGAAAGCATACTGATACCTACTTCTATTTAGGCTGGCGTAGAGAATTATTCACCATACAAGTGTAAAAACTAATTTTTCCTACATCAAGTCGTTTATTTTTAAATAAATAAAATCTCTATAAAACGTCTAAATTTACTTAGCTGCCAAAAATGAGTTATACCTCAACACAATTTACAGCCAACAACAATATTAAAATGTGTTATTTTAGTGACAGTAACTGTGCCACATTCTTATGTTGTCAACTATATTGTATTGGGATCCGTTCACTTTTTTCCAAGTAGGTACAATTAGGTGTTTTAAACATATAAACCGCAAATTTTCTTTACTCTTACCCTATTCCTTTCAGTTCAAAGCATACTTTTCTGTTTTCCTAATCCCTACTCTTTTTTGCATGTAATGTCAAAGTATGAAGTTTATTTCTAAGAAAAAAAATCCTCAATGTAATATATTTACTTTCTATCACTATCTCTATGCTTTTCGTTGCCATATATATTCGGGATTATTGTTACTACTAAAATGTCTATAAAACTTCCAAATTTACTTACCTGTCAAAAATGGGTTATACCTCAACACAATTCACAGCCAACAACAATATTAGAATGTGTCATTGTAGTGAAAGTAACTGTGTCACAGTTTATGATGTTGTCAACTATGTTGTTGACTATATTGTATTGGGATACCTCCACTTTTTTCCAGGTAAGTGCAATTAGGCGTTCTAAACACATACCGCAAATTTTCTTTAGCCTTACCCTATTCCTTTCAGTTCAAAGCATACTTTTTCTGTGTTCCTAAACCCTAGTCTCTTTTATATGTAATGTCAAAGTATTAAGTTTATTTCTAACAAAAAAAAAAATCCTCAATGTAATATATCTACTTTCTATCACTACCTCTATGCTTTTCGTTGCCATATATATTCGGGATTATTGTTACTAATAAAATGTCTATAAAAAGCCCGAATTTACTTACCTGCCAAAAATGGGTTATACCTCAACACAATTCACAGCCAACAACAATATTAGAATGTGTCATTGTAGTGATAGTAACTGTCCCACAGTCTTATGATGTTGTTGACAATATTCTGTTGGTATACCTCCATTTTTTTCCAGGTAGGTACAATTAGGTGTTCTAAACATATAAACTGTAAATTTTCTTTACACTTACACTATTCCTTTCAGTTCAAAGCATACTTTTTCTGTGTTCCTAAACCCTAGTCTCTTTTATATGTAATGTCAAAGTATTAAGTTTATTTCTAACAAAAAAAAATCCTCAATGTAATATATTTACTTTCTATCACTACCTCTATGCTTTTCGTTGCCATATACATTCGGGATTATTGTTACTAATAAAATGTCTATAAAACGCCCGAATTTACTTACCTGCCAAAAATGGGTTATACCTCAACACAATTCACAGCCAACAACAATATTAGGATGTGTCATTGTAGTGATAGTAACTGTCCCACAGTCTTATGATGTTGTCAACTATGTTGTTGACTATATTGTATCGGGATACCTCCACTTTTTCCAGGTAGGTACAATTAGGTGTCCTAAACATATATACCGCAAATTTTCTTTAGCCTTACCCTACTCCTTTCAGTTCAAAGCATACTTTTTTCTGTGTTCCTAAACTGTACTCTCTTTTGTATGGAATGTCAAATTATCAAGTTTATTTTTAACAAAAAAAAATCCTCAATGTATTATATTTACCTTCTATCACTACCTCTATGCTTTTCGTTGCCATATATATTCGAGATGATTGTTACTACCAATAATTTATCGTTAACACTTCACAAAGTGTTTATTTTATAAATAATATTTAACTATTTACACTATATTTCTTTCAGATTTTTGTTCACGTGTGATTTCTGAAGATTTTGTAGAATTTTTCTTCGAATTTATTCGAGGGCCTAGTAGATAAATTCCAATGCGAAATATAATCCTAGCATTAAGTTTGTTATCCTCAGTTGCAAACATTTATTTTGCAAATTAATTTTTCTAGACTCGATTAGTTCAATTTAACATCTTCGATCCGAAGTTTCCAGGTATTCACCAATTCCAATTTTCTATTCCTTCTCAAGCATCCCTTCCAGCATTTTTTTGTTTATATTTTTATTTAAGCAAAACTTAGTTACGGTTCTTTTTTAGCATCCGAATTCTTACAATTATTTTACATTTGTCTTCAAGTTAATGTTTAAATAAATTTTAAAATGACAGACCTGCAATTCCGGTAGATTCAAAATAATTCTACAAACAAATTGCAAATAATTATTCTCAATAATTTATTATTCAGATTTTATTTGCATTTTTTACCAAAAACATTCTTTTTAGATTCCAAAGATTTTTTGACGACTAGCTTTCCAATTTTATTTTGCAAAACATTGTAAGGGATTTATTTTAACTTCTACTCCTTAACATTTTGTTGCATTTTTCTTATAAGAATTTTTTTTCGAAGTATGTTCGAAGTTACTGGTTAATGGTTACAATTTTTATGTAAATAAGAAAGGAATTCAACTTTGCTGCATTATCAGATTTTTGCCAATTAATACAATTTTTCTATAGAGCATGAAAAGATTAATAAAAAGATGGACAATAGGAATAAAAAGTTCATTAATTCACCTCAAAGGTATGCAAAAAAACCGGACCATAAAAATGATTTTTTCTTAAAAAAATTAAAATTACAAAAATAAAATTGTTCCTTCTCCTAGTGAAGTGAGTTTTAAAAATTGCAAGACCTTCAGAAGATACTTTTTTCCGATTCCTAATAAATGTCTGCAAAATTCCCGACTGTGGATTCTTGAAAAGACAACAAAACATGCCTTTTACCAACAATATAAAACACTGACAAATAAAAATTGACAAACCCTCCATATCAACCAGAGTTGAACCCCATTAAGTTAGTGTGGATATCTCTAAATCAATACGTGGACTAAAAAAATAATGAAATTCAGTTTCAAAACCGTCGAAAATCTCTCGTGATTAATTTTTTTTAATATTTTCCAAAAAAGATTGCAAAAATAATTGCGAACAAACAACTTAACAGTTTAATTTCGATATACTTCATCAAGCGAAGCATTTTTCTGCGCACAAATATGTCTAAGACGTTTCGTCAATTTTGTTAATAACATTAACTGCAACAAATTGAGAAAATTACACATTTCAATAAAAAATCTACGTATGCAGTTAAAAAAAAGGAAATTCTCAACCGGAAGTAACGTAGTTGCAAACTAAACTAGCAACATAGAGAAAATGACTCGAACTAACTGCAGAAGATCAAAAGGAAAATAATTATATCCTCAAATACGGGCAGCAACAGAAGTGTCTATTAAGCTTTACAACCAGCCAGACGACTTTATTGCACTGACAAACTTGCACTGCACCCTGCATATTCATCAAGTACCAAACGCAACAAAAAAGCTCGTTTTTAATAAAACATTTCGGTTTGAGCCCAAAATTCATTTGTTTACTGAGTACGCACAAAGCTCACAATAATAAATTACAATCATCCAACATTATTTCGAGTACTTTTTGATCAACAAAAACAATTTGGCAAATTTACATCCCCTAACCAAATTAACCAGGCAATATTAACAAATAATTATTACCCGTCGTTAGTTGCTTCGAAATAATTAAAGCCCGAAAGCTCGAACGCACAAACAACATCAAAGCTCGAGTATCACCTAAATTTCTTACAGGTGATTAAGGACGTTGTCGAAAGTTTTAAGTTGCGTGATAATTTCACGTTAATTTTCGTCCCAACAACAACACGAAACGTTTGTTTTAATATCGCAAAATCAGTTCTAGACACGCTTTCGGCAGCGAAAAAATTCGAGTAAGTTAATTAGTTCGAACGAAATCCGTCAATAATTAATTGAAATCGTTATGACCGATGCGTCAGCTTTGAATATGATGACAAATGTTGTGAGTCAACAGGTTTTATACCAATAACGATATACAATAAATCAAGCTAGCATGAAGGATGTGATTCGGGGATGTATCAGTGACCGTTAATGGTCGTTTTATTGCGTTTTCCGAATTACATTAGCATGGTAACTGGTACGTGTTGCTTTAATTATGTGTATGCGATTATGACGAAACGCCACCTGGAGGGACACTCGGTCTCTATGACAAACGGACATGTGTCCCCGAAATTAGGCGTCGAAAAATGACACGTGACTGTATGTTGCGACCGATTGCCCGTCGTTAGTTTTAGTAGACAACAAAATTTCAACTGAAATTACGATTCAGTAGAAATCGTCACATTCAGGCTCAGCCAACTATTTTCTATAACACTCCCAATGATGGGAATTAAAATGAATGAGGCAAGTCGAGGGCGAAGCGTGCGCCGCAAGATGCGCCGTTAGGTACGATTCTCGTCCTCGAACCGTCGACGCACGAACAGCGCTGCATTCGTTTTCGTCAAGTATGCGCCCGGCCTTAACTCTGTTCTCGCAAGCAAATTGTAACTTTAATCACATTTTTTTCAAATATTTTTCGCCCAATATGCTCCGATTTTTTTTGTACATAGAAAAAAATTTCGAATGCACCAACGTTTTGTTTTTTAAATTTATGGCTTATGAATAAAGATAATAATTATGACACGAAAAAAAATTTTTTTTACACCAATTGATCATTTTCAAATTGCACGTCTATTGCAAAATAATTTAATAAATCCTCGACTATTAAAACTATTTTTTTGACATTTCCTACGTTTAGTGCCTGAGATTTTGCCAATTTTTCCAATGTGAGTAAAGTTTTTTAAAAAATCGCCGCCGTCACGGTTTGTTAGTATGAGACGCCACTGGTTGGGAAAATGGAAACTGGCGTAATCCTTGAAGAAATTATGATAAATTTGATCCGGATGAATTATTCAACGCGAAATTTTACCGCACCAAATTTATTACTTTATTATCTACCCAGTTTTGTAATGCTTTGATACAGTGTTGTCGTTTGTTGGGGATCACAGATAGTAATGTATGGGTAAACAATTCAATAAAATCCATTCAAATTTAACAATGCAATCTACGTAAATTAACGAAATAGTTAGCTGTAGTTATCACGAAACTGAAAACAGGTTTCTATAATACATTGAGATAGTTACTAAAAATAATTTCCAAAAAAAGTCAACTTTTCCACCAGACCTGAACTCTATTGAAATTTTGTGGCATCTCGATGGAAGATTTCAATTGATTCGCAAATTTTTATAATTTCATCATTTTGTTCTAAAACTAGTAAAGTTTGATGGGTGTGGGATATATGATTCACATGTTTTTGTTTTGTTGTCTAAATTGCTTAGTTGAAACTCATAGCAATTAACTTATTGTTTCAGTATTACTTCCTAATGGTTGGGGGAGTACAGAAATTTTATTCATTAACCTACTTCAATACGCATGAATTATATATGCATTGATAACATTAATTGTAAAATCGAAGCTAATTGACTCTAAACTATAACGTGATCACCTATCGGAGCCACCGAGCGACTAGTGAGTCAGTTTGTAAAAAATCTTCGGTCACTCCCCTTCGGAAGGCAATGGCAAAACTTTACGTTTTTGCTGAGACTATCAACAATTTATTAATAGTTTTCTAATTACACCTTTTCGCTTCGTAGATTAATATTGGAACTTATTTATTGTAAACCAACTTACAAAAGTACCATCCATAACGTTTTACTAATTTCTTTTTATTTTTCTACATATATTTCACTTAATTTTGTTCGTTTCTCGACATTTCACTTTAGTTACAAAATTTGAATTAAAGATTTAATTTCTATTACCTACCATCGATTTTGCTTTAAATATTTTACTCCCTCGCTCTCTCCCCTGATTTTTCCTATTTCGTTTTACGATTTTCCTCTACCTTCTTGTTTGTTTTTATTAAACATACGTGTTATGTTTATTGCACAGGGTGAAAGTGCTAACTTTTGATTGGATGTGGCAGCGGGTTATACAGAATTTCGAGGATCGACTTCAAAGAATGCATACAAAGATAGGAAAATTATTTACAGGACGTAATTTCTGCGAAATAAAAATAGGATACTACCCTACCACCATATACTGCTATATTTTGTTTCAATTTAAAAAAATATTATTTTCGAATTATTTTTTTTCAAAATTTCTCGTTTGTTACAACATACAAATTATCTAGCAATATTTTTCGTTAGCTACTTAAATTTTGAAAAGTAAATTCTTTTCATTTTATTACCACTCCTGTCTGTTGTAATTTTAGTTTCCACCATTATTAAAATTACTAATAATTCTACTTATACAAGCGCAAAAACTATTTTTTCATACTCTTAAATAAATAACAAAAAATTAATTTTATTTTTATACTCCCAATTTTACCTACCTGCCAAAACTGAGAGGTACCTCAACACAATTCACAGCCAACAACGATATTAAAGTGTTTCATTGGGGTGACAGTAATTGTGTCATATTCTAATAGTAATGTCGACTGTTTATTGTATCGGGATACTTCCCCCCTTTTCCAGGTAGGTAGAATTA
This sequence comes from Pyrochroa serraticornis, assembly GCA_905333025.2. Classification (NCBI taxonomy): domain Eukaryota; kingdom Metazoa; phylum Arthropoda; class Insecta; order Coleoptera; family Pyrochroidae; genus Pyrochroa; species Pyrochroa serraticornis. The sequence continues at coordinate 46,818,874 of HG995152.1, forward strand.
ATGTTTTAAACACATGCTGTAATTTTATTTTCCACCTTTTGACATTTTCGTTGTTATTATTTTCAAATTTTAATACGCAAATTTTCTTTGTCCCATGCTTAATTAATTTTTTAACAGTTCCAATATTGTTACTTAATTTTAATTTAATTTTCAATGCAAAAATTGTAACTCTCATATTAACAAATTTTTATTCCAATAATATTTTTATTTCTTCTGCTTTATCATTCCATAGTGTCATCAACTTTTATAATTTCTCTTTCGATTTTGACAATATTTGGAAAGGTATTAAAAATTGGTCACTAATTTAGAGTCAAAGTACTAAAATTGTTGTTACTAAAATTACAAATACTTTTATTTAGACTGGCGCAAAAATTTATTCTCTATATAAGCTCGGGATACGTCCCCCTTTTTCCAGGTAGGTAAAATTAAAGTTTTAAACACATGTTGTAATTTTATTTTCCACCTTTTGACTTTTTCGTTGTTATTATTTTCAAATTTTAATACGCAAATTTTCTTTGTCCCATGCTTAATTAGTTTTTTAACAGTATTTCCAATATTGTTACTTAATTTTAATTTAATTTTCAATGCGAAAATTGTAACTCATATTCACAAATTTTTATTCCAACAATATTTTTACTTTTTTTGCTTTATTATTCCATGGTGTCCTCAACTTTTTTTTTCTGTTTCGATTTTGACAATATTTGGAAAAATATTAAAAATTGGTCACTAATTTAGAGTCAAAGTACTAAAATTGTTGTTAATAAAATTACTAATACTTTTATTTAGTCTGGCGTAGAGATTTATTTTCTATATGAGCCTAAAAACCAATTTTCCTACATCAAACCGTTAATTTTTAAATTAAAAAAATGCATTTCAGTTATATTACACCCTATTTTACCTACCTGGCAGAACTGAGACGTACCTCAACACAATTCAAAGCCAGCAACGATATTAGAGTGTGTCATTTCGATGACAGTAATTGTGTCACATTCTATTACTGTTGTCGACTGTCTATTATATCGGGATACGTCCCCCTTTTTTTAGGTAGGTAAAATTAATGTTTTAAACTCATGTTGTAATTTTATTTCCCACCTTTTGATATTTTCGTTAATATTGTTCTTAATAAGTTTAATAAGCAAATTTTCTTTGTTACATGCTAAATCAATTTTTTAACAACATTTTCAATGCTTGATTTTAATTTAATTTTCAATGCAAAAATTTTAACTTACATATTAACAATCTTTTATTCTAACAAAATTTTTATTTCCTCTGATGTCCTTAACTTCTTATATTTTCTTCTTCGACTTTGACAATATTTGGAATTATTAAGAAATGTGTAACTAATTTGGAGTCAAAGTACTAAAATTGTTGTTATTAAAATTGCACGCTCCAGTTTATTATCTACCACATTATTAATTTCGCATCGATCCCGTTTGTTTTATTAACCTCCATAATTTTATGCTTCGTTTTCCACTTTATATTGAGCTGTATATTAATTTTAATTTCTTTGTTTAGTCGTTCTGTCGCAAGCCCACCAATGCATCTTGCGTTGAACATGATTCCAAAACAACAAAAAATATTTTAGGTCCGCAACATCAGCATTCTCTTTCACGTACAAAAAAAAAAGAAAAAACTCCAAAGATTCGCTAGTTTTGGAAATTATAAACGGTAACCTCAATATCGGTAAATAAATTTTTATTTCTCCTTTACAGTATTTTTGTTTTGGTATAATTCTTCCTTAGCTCTTGATATCTTTTTGGTTTCGTAGGAAATTTTTCAAAATTTTAGAAAAATTTATTTTCAATCTACAATTTGGAAAAGTTGTGAATTCTTTTTAACTTAGAAAGCGCTTGGATTTCTTGGCCAATTTTTGTTTTCCTGTCTTTCTTGTCTCTAATGATTTCTTACGATTGCTTTATTCTTCATCTGATTCATTTGTTAGGGCCCTTTTTACTTAATTTACTGGCTCTTCAATGATATGGCTGTAAGACATTTAAACGTTACTGCAATAATTTGTGTTTTAGGTCCTCTACTTCATAATTGCCATTCCTTTCCTCCCGATTTCCTTCCCTTTCCGGCCTCACTTCACTTCTTCCTCTACCACTCATCCTCTACCACCTTATTGTCAGTTTTTATAATTTCTTATTGTAGATCAACATTCTTCTAATATTTAATTTTGTTTGCTAATTTTTTAAAATCTTCCCAAAATTTGTGTTTTCTTCTACATTCTATGATTTCCTATTTTGTATAGAAATGTTTCTTAATTTTGGATTCGTTATAAGTTTTCAAAACATTTTCCTCCTTTCTCAAGAAAAAAATTGCTAATTGTTTATATGGAATGCAAACTAAAGCGTGACCGTTACTGTTTCATGTAGATTTAAAAAGGCAATTTAAATTTTAAAAATGTGTGCAAGTTTTGCACAACGCACCCGTTAAAAATGCCATCCTACGCATATAATTCAGATTCGGCTCCTTGTGACTACTTTCTATTTCGAAACTTAGTTGAAGTCAGCAATTTTTATTTTTTGAAATCTTCATAATTTTTATTTAATTAAAAAAATAATTTTTGGAGTATCAAAACCGATTTTACTCGTAAAAATTAATAGAATCATCCCATCCTTCCTGTCGGTTCTGAAACCTAGCGTGCGACTCTACCAATAAAAAAAATTAGAAACCCTTAATCGACCGGGAAATAAAAAAAATTGTGACCTATGACGTCTTTTACACGCCCAATAATGGTTTTGTTGACCCCACCTTTTCCACTTCGAGCTATTCCAGGTTGCGTTCATGGGTGAGTCAGCGAATGGTTCGATAATCATGGATCTCCCTCGCCAACACCTGCTACTGGCAACTGCCAGTAGTCTCCATTCCTTTCGATTTTATACCTGACGACTGACACTAACGATCATCGACTTTCTTTTCTTCTGTGTATTTTCTATATATCTTTGTCCTTGCTCTCCTCCCCGGGGGTTGCGTGCCATCCAAACAGGCCAGATTAAAGTAATTGAAGGACCCGTGTTGCTGGGACGTAGGTGTGTGTGTGTGCTTCTGGTTATTATTGATCATTCGTGAATCGCAACAAAAATTGAAATTGTGTCGATCCCATCCAATTAAGGGACGCAATTCGAAAGATTTCACGTCCCATCACGTTCGACGTTCACAAATATTTTTACGGCAGAAATCCCACATTTGCAGATTTCACGAAACATGACGCTTCGCCAACAATAAATTTCTTGTATGCCTCGAAAATTGAATTTCGCAACGATGGATCTCAATCTCTTCCACTCTCACTAAACACTGGTTTCGGCGTGTTAGCAATCCGGGAATACAGCGAGTTTATTTTACGTATTCATGGAACTTTTACAGAAGCTTTTACGCTGCGATTTTAATACAATTTTCTTCGAAATAATTCAGTTTTCTAACGAAAAGTATACAAGAGCGCTTTCGCAACAAACTCTGCGTTTACTTAACTCGCTGCCAAACGAAATAAGGGCGAAGTTAATAGCCACTACCATACCTAATCCTGAATCATACAGTGAATCATTACGCCGTCAGATGGCGTGATTACAATTTAAACGTGACTCCCTCTTCTACTTAACTATTCACCACAACACTGGCAACGATTTTTTTTTTCGAAGAAAACTAACGACACACCAGTCCGGAAAATTTAATTTTCTGCGTCACTTTACTAGCAAATTTTCGAAACAATAAATTGTAAATTGCTTCGCCCACATATGGAATTAACTTGGACTCTCAAAAGCGAAAATTAGACATTGTAAGTAGGTTTCTGCATTTGCAATAATGTTGCAAATTTTAGCATAACAAACACGACTGTTTTGCGTTGTGGTACTTTGGCTCAATTAGAATTGTACAGTTATTAGGAACACACCGGAAGACGCGGTATTTTGTGTCATTGAATCCGTGGACTGGAGATCCGCTTTTTAGGGACGGAAGCACTACTCGTTTGGACATTGGAAACTATGACAAAATGCAATGTTTGACAAATTTGCAGAAGCTCGCTGCGATAATATTGTTAGAAACCCTCTGAAAGTTTTAATTTAAATAAGTGACTGTCGGTGCAAAATTTGCAGAAGTTAAATTGTAACGGTTTGTAACAATTTTATTTGTTTTACAATTTAATTACGAGGAAAAGTTAGAAAATAACTTTCGTCGCTTTAGATAAATTTTGAGATTTAATGATGCGGTTTAGTCATCATTTTAGCGTTGTACTTGACGCCAAAATTCAAGCAAATTTTTTGGGATTTTTTAATTTTAATTTAGACACATCAGTTTCGGAGTTAAAACAAATTTCAAGTCAATCGGTCAAACATTTTTAAAAATGGAATCGATTGAATCTTCTCTTTTTGTCACCAAAATTTTGACGCTTTTTTATTTTTTTCTGAAGACGTCGTATACAAAATTATTGTAAAAGTACTTTAAGTTCGAGACATTATCATTGTCCTGTAGAGCAAACAGATTTTAAAGAACCACTACGCGTTTAAACGTCCCGTCAGTACGACAGAGAACGCAATCAGAACGGCAGCCTTAATATTTTTTACAAACGACAAACACGAAAAAATTAAATAGTGAAAATTGTTGGTAATCAAGTCAGTTAGAAGCAAATTACCAAAACTAAATTTCTTGAAAATCTAGAATATCGTGATTTTTTCAAAAAAATTAAAAACTCCAATTAATTTAAAAATTCCCCACTATTGGTTTAATTTGGACATAATTTGCGAGATAGCCCAAAAACTCTGCGTAATCCTAATATTTTCTTAATAGTAGCATAGACTTTTTACTTAGAGATAAATAATCAATGATAATAGTTTTTACTATTTACCGGTGAATAAAAAACATTGAGGAATAGAAAGTAAAAAATATTTTAAAAAATTCGCTAGTCACAAGAGTAGTTTTTTATTTTTTATTAACGACACATACAAGTTTTTTGCAATTGCTCTCCGAGGAGAAGCAACCGAAGAAAAATTTTCCCGATTTGACCGGAAATAGAACCTGAAACCAACAGCAAGAAGAAGCGCTAATCTCTAGCCACATCTGGAATATCGTGGACTTTTCCAAAAAATTTAAAAACTCCTATAAATTTATTAAATTCCTCAATATTGGTTTAAGTTGGTCATAATTTCCGAGATAGCCCAGAAAACTCTGTGTAATCCTAATATTTTCTTAATAGTAGTTTTTTTTATTATTTACAGGTGAATAAAAAATCTCGAGGAATAAAGAGAAAAAGATATCTAAAAAAATTCGCTAGTCACAAGAGTAGTTTTTTATTTTTTATTAACGACACATACAAGTTTTTTGCAATTGCTCTCCGAGGAAAAGCGACCAAATTTTTTTTTCCTGATTTGACCGAAAATTGAACCTGGAACCAGCAGCAATAGAGCGCTAACTCTAGCCACATCTGAAGTATCGTAATTTTTTCAAAAAAAATTAAAAACCCCAATTAATTAAATAACTTCACCAATATTTGTGTAAGTTGGTCATAATTTTCGAGATAGCCCAAAAAACTCTTTGTAATCCTAATATTTCCTTAATAGTCGTTTTTTATTATTTACCGGTAAATAAAAAATATTGATAAATAAAATGTAAAAAATATTTTAAAAATTTCGTTAGTCACAAGGGTAGTTTTATATTTTTTTATAACACATAATAATTTTTTGCCATTGTTCTTCGGGGAGAAGCGACCGAAGAAAAATTTTCCTGATTTAACCGACAATTGAACCTGGAACCAGCAGCAATAGGGGGCGCTAATTTCTAGCCAAAGAAACCCTCAATATACAGCATAAAATCTCCATGGAACCAGATGTGTAAACAAAAAACGTAAAAGGCAGATAATGGAGAACTTTATTAAAAATTTATTAATTTCCTTCACGCAAATAATCTTCGAAAATCTTCTTTGTCCTGAAGTGAAATATCACGAAGCTCTAGAATTTTAGAATATTTTTAAATAAAACGACAATTGCGATTTAAAAGGATTTTAAAGTATTTTTGCAGTTTGAGTTTCCGAAAGAGTTGCTTCATAGAGAAAATCGCTAAATTGCATTTTCTCCGTCACTGAAATCCATTCGAGATTTTATTTTCTAAAGAAGGTTGCGACAAAACACCAAAACTCAAGAAAATAGAAAAAAAGAACAATTTAATCTGACAATTTAATTCAGAATTTTTTTTGTGTAAGTTTCGAATTCAACAGAAGCGAATATCTTTCATCAACTGCACGTTCGAAAATTTCACGTAGGTCAAACACGAGCTAGGTTTGCATGTATTTTTGAGTCTTAGTTCAAATTTTAATAAATTACCGATAATCGCATTAAATTCTACAGCAACTGACAACTCCCAGAAGAATCGCACCAATTACGGTACAGATGACACAAAAGCGAGCTTACCTTACTTTACTACACTTTACGAGCTTTGCTCAAAGAGTAAAGAATAATTCTGAGACCTTGAAACGACTGTTCTTTAAACTGGCATAGACGATAAGCACGTACTCGTCTAGATGTTATCCAAATGGAGCCTTTTAATGGCAACAACTCCATTTAGTCAAAAATTGTTTTTTTTCTAGTCGATAGTTCAGCAGCTCAAAGTTCAATTGACCACCGAACAAGCCACACGCCAGGTAATTGTTGACATAAAATGAAACAAGTGGTGTACTTAATAGAGACCCCAGCATTTATTGAACAAAGAAGTATAAACATTACACCCGCCAGAAATGTAATTAATTGACAAAAAGTTTTGTTTGTATTCATAATATGCAGAAAATATTTGCAGAAATAATTTGTTAACTTTTTTCCTAAATACAAGCGAAAATTAACTTTACGAAATTGGACAAGTTTTTTTAATAATTTCAGGAAACGCAAGTTCCTGAAATACTAATTAATATTCACACATTTCTTCCCCAAAAATCTTCCTGTTGCCCAAAATTCATAAAAATCAATCTAATCGTAAAATAATGTTTTAAGTAGTTTGTGAAGTCTTCAAAAAAAATAAATTTTGTACAATTCTAATTGTAACTTAATTGAATAATTATTAGAATACCAAACCTACCTCAATAATTTTTTTTGAGATCTTTGCTTTCTAAGTGCTTGTTGGTGCTTCAATAATTCGAAAACGACGAATTCATGCTGCAATAGGTCAAGGAAATAAGATTGGGAGAATTAGGTATGTGGTCAGCAACAATTTTTTCATTTAATTGATACAATGAACAATTTTAGATACGATTTTGATTTTTGACTCATGTTTCTATTGTTATAAAAAGACCAATTTAAACAATTACGCATAATCACACGAAATTGGCACAAAGAAAATACAAAAATCGTGACGAATCGCGGATAGTCATCATTCAGTTCTTTACGTCCTTCAGGAATCCTTCATATTGCGAGCTTTCTAAAAATTGTGCTACCTATCGCACGTTTCAGCTGAAGTTGCCACAAAATAATGGAGGAATGTGCTTCAATTAATTAAGTTAAATTGCCACTGGTGCGGATGAAACAAAAATTACTCCCTTGAACCGATTTAGTAATCGGTTATTTAGATCAAACAAGATTTAATTCAAATTAAAGTAAAAAAATTAGGGGAAAATCTGAAATTTAGGTCAAGATTTTCGAAATTTTCCCAAAATTCAAGTTTATTCACCTTTTTTAATTGGATTATTATTGTCAGTTGGACGAAGTGGGTTAAACCCGCAAATAAATTATCGCAATGATGACTGCATATTCATAAACAGAGCAAGACCCTGACCCCCAATGTTTCGAGACGAACGCTATTAACGATAAAAATATTTTGATTAAAATCGTTAAATTCCTCGCCAAATTTAACATTTTGTGGTAAACCGTGTTCTGCCAACGGTTGGATAAATAAGCAATGAGGCTCCGTCACCCCCGTTAATTGTCATTTGAAATTTCATTGATGAATTAAAGGAGAAAAGCGGGCAACAAAACCGCTATTGCGATAAAAAATTAGCAAAAATTTTCAGTCTTCACGAACGACAAAAAATATTTTCAAGAATCAACACCCCAAAATTTTTGGGGTGTATTTCCTAATTGTGTCTACCCCTAGGTAATTAAGCTATGGGTAGAAATTTTTAAATTCCCTTTTTCAGATTTGAAACAAGAGAATTGGAGGGAATTTGAAAATTTTGGCACAAAACCCAAGAAAACCAAAAATGTGGCGTTTGGAAAAATTGTAACACCAACAGGAACAAGATCCCAATTAAGCCTAACAACCCGCGAATTAAAAGAGAAAAGCGGACAACCAAACCGCAATTACGTTAAAAAATTTGCAAAAATTTTCAGTCTTCACGAACGACAAAAAATATTTTTAAAAATCAATTTTTTTTTTTAATTTTTGAGAGTGTATTTAATAATTGTGTCTACCCCTAGGTGATTAGGCTATGGTAGAAATTTTTAAAGCCCCTTTTTCAGATTTAGAACGAGAGAATTTGCGGAAATTTGAAAATTTTGACACAAAAACCGAGAAAACCAAAAATTCTGCGTTTAGAAAAATTGATACACCAACAGGAACAAGATTCCAATTATGTCAAACAACCCGCGAATTAAAAGAGAAAAGCTGACAACAAATCTGCAAATACGTTAAAAAATTAACAGAAATTTTCAGTCTTCACGAACTACAAAAAATATTTTCAAAAATCAAAAACTTTTTTTCAAAATCTTTGGGAGTGTATTTCCTAATTGTGTCTACCCCTAGGTAATTAGGCTATAGGTAGAAATTTTTAAATTCCCTTTTTCAGATTTGAAACAAGAGAATTGAGGGGAATTTGAAAATTTTGGCACAAAACCCACGAAAACCAAAAATGTGGCGTTTGGAAAAATTGTTACACCAACAGGAACATGATACCAATTATGCCAAACAACCCGCGAATTAAAAGAGAAAAGTGGACAACCAAACCGCAATTACGTTAAAAAATTAGCAAAAATTTTCAGTCTTCACAAACGACAAAAAATATTTTCAAAAATCAACAACCTTTTTTCAAAATTTTTGGGAGTATATTTCCTAATTGTGTTTACCCCTAGGTAATTAGGATATGGGTAGAAATTTTTAAATTAACTTTTTCAGATTTGAAACAAGAGAATTGGGAAAATTTTAAAATTTTAACACAAAAACCAAAAATGTGGCGTTTGAAAAAATTGTTACAACAACAGGAACAAGATCTCAACTATGCCTAACAACCCGCGAATTAAAAGAGAGAAGCGGACAACCAAACCGCAATTACGTTAAAAAATTAACAAAAATTTTCAGAGTCTTCACAAACGACAAATAATATTTTCAAAAATCAAAAACTTTTTTTCAAAATCTTTGGGAGTGTATTTCCTAATTGTGTCTACCCCTAGGTAATTAGGCTATAGGTAGAAATTTTTAAATTCCCTTTTTCAGATTTGAAACAAGAGAATTGAGGGGAATTTGAAAATTTTAACACAAAAACCAAAAAACCAAAAATTTGGCGTTTGGAAAAATTGTAACACCAACAGGAACAAGATCCCAATTAAGCCTAACAACCCGCGAATTAAAAGAGAAAAGCGGACAACCAAACCGCAATTACGTTAAAAAATTTGCAAAAATTTTCAGTCTTCACGAACGACAAAAAATATTTTTAAAAATCAATTTTTTTTTTAATTTTTGAGAGTGTATTTAATAATTGTGTCTACCCCTAGGTGATTAGGCTATGGTAGAAATTTTTAAAGCCCCTTTTTCAGATTTAGAACGAGAGAATTTGCGGAAATTTGAAAATTTTGACACAAAAACCGAGAAAACCAAAAATTCTGCGTTTAGAAAAATTGATACACCAACAGGAACAAGATTCCAATTATGTCAAACAACCCGCGAATTAAAAGAGAAAAGCTGACAACAAATCTGCAAATACGTTAAAAAATTAACAGAAATTTTCAGTCTTCACGAACTACAAAAAATATTTTCAAAAATCAAAAACTTTTTTTCAAAATCTTTGGGAGTGTATTTCCTAATTGTGTCTACCCCTAGGTAATTAGGCTATAGGTAGAAATTTTTAAATTCCCTTTTTCAGATTTGAAACAAGAGAATTGAGGGGAATTTGAAAATTTTGGCACAAAACCCACGAAAACCAAAAATGTGGCGTTTGGAAAAATTGTTACACCAACAGGAACATGATACCAATTATGCCAAACAACCCGCGAATTAAAAGAGAAAAGTGGACAACCAAACCGCAATTACGTTAAAAAATTAGCAAAAATTTTCAGTCTTCACAAACGACAAAAAATATTTTCAAAAATCAACAACCTTTTTTCAAAATTTTTGGGAGTATATTTCCTAATTGTGTTTACCCCTAGGTAATTAGGATATGGGTAGAAATTTTTAAATTAACTTTTTCAGATTTGAAACAAGAGAATTGGGAAAATTTTAAAATTTTAACACAAAAACCAAAAATGTGGCGTTTGAAAAAATTGTTACAACAACAGGAACAAGATCTCAACTATGCCTAACAACCCGCGAATTAAAAGAGAGAAGCGGACAACCAAACCGCAATTACGTTAAAAAATTAACAAAAATTTTCAGAGTCTTCACAAACGACAAATAATATTTTCAAAAATCAAAAACTTTTTTTCAAAATCTTTGGGAGTGTATTTCCTAATTGTGTCTACCCCTAGGTAATTAGGCTATAGGTAGAAATTTTTAAATTCCCTTTTTCAGATTTGAAACAAGAGAATTGAGGGGAATTTGAAAATTTTAACACAAAAACCAAAAAACCAAAAATTTGGCGTTTGGAAAAATTGTAACACCAACAGGAACAAGATCCCAATTAAGCCTAACAACCCGCGAATTAAAAGAGAAAAGCGGACAACCAAACCGCAATTACGTTAAAAAATTTGCAAAAATTTTCAGTCTTCACGAACGACAAAAAATATTTTTAAAAATCAATTTTTTTTTTAATTTTTGAGAGTGTATTTAATAATTGTGTCTACCCCTAGGTGATTAGGCTATGGTAGAAATTTTTAAAGCCCCTTTTTCAGATTTAGAACGAGAGAATTTGCGGAAATTTGAAAATTTTGACACAAAAACCGAGAAAACCAAAAATTCTGCGTTTAGAAAAATTGATACACCAACAGGAACAAGATTCCAATTATGTCAAACAACCCGCGAATTAAAAGAGAAAAGCTGACAACAAATCTGCAAATACGTTAAAAAATTAACAGAAATTTTCAGTCTTCACGAACTACAAAAAATATTTTCAAAAATCAAAAACTTTTTTTCAAAATCTTTGGGAGTGTATTTCCTAATTGTGTCTACCCCTAGGTAATTAGGCTATAGGTAGAAATTTTTAAATTCCCTTTTTCAGATTTGAAACAAGAGAATTGAGGGGAATTTGAAAATTTTGGCACAAAACCCACGAAAACCAAAAATGTGGCGTTTGGAAAAATTGTTACACCAACAGGAACATGATACCAATTATGCCAAACAACCCGCGAATTAAAAGAGAAAAGTGGACAACCAAACCGCAATTACGTTAAAAAATTAGCAAAAATTTTCAGTCTTCACAAACGACAAAAAATATTTTCAAAAATCAACAACCTTTTTTCAAAATTTTTGGGAGTATATTTCCTAATTGTGTTTACCCCTAGGTAATTAGGATATGGGTAGAAATTTTTAAATTAACTTTTTCAGATTTGAAACAAGAGAATTGGGAAAATTTTAAAATTTTAACACAAAAACCAAAAATGTGGCGTTTGAAAAAATTGTTACAACAACAGGAACAAGATCTCAACTATGCCTAACAACCCGCGAATTAAAAGAGAGAAGCGGACAACCAAACCGCAATTACGTTAAAAAATTAACAAAAATTTTCAGAGTCTTCACAAACGACAAATAATATTTTCAAAAATCAAAAACTTTTTTTCAAAATCTTTGGGAGTGTATTTCCTAATTGTGTCTACCCCTAGGTAATTAGGCTATAGGTAGAAATTTTTAAATTCCCTTTTTCAGATTTGAAACAAGAGAATTGAGGGGAATTTGAAAATTTTAACACAAAAACCAAAAAACCAAAAATTTGGCGTTTGGAAAAATTGTAACACCAACAGGAACAAGATCCCAATTATGCCAAACAACCCGCGAATTAAAAGAGAAAAGCGGACAACAAAATCTCAATAACGTTAAAAAATTATCAAAAATTTTCAGTCTTCACAAACTACGAAAAATATTTTCAAAAATCAACAACTTTTTTTCAAAAGTTTTGGGAGTGTATTTCCTAATTGTATCTACCCCTAGGTAATTAGGCTATGGGTAGAAATTTTTAAATTCCCTTTTTCACATTTGAAACAAGAGAATTGGGGGGAATTTGAAAGTGTTGACACAAAAACCGAAAAACCAAAAATGTGGAGTTTGGAAAATTGTTACACCAACAGGAACATGATCCCAATTATGCCAAACAATCGGCTTTTTTGTTAATAATTTTCTGTGCTTATTTCCTAATCGCATCGATGATTAATTACGTGTGAGGCTAAAACTAAAAATTTTCACGAGCAACTTTTTTGCGGAATTAAAAAAGTGTAACTGATAAGAGACACGAACTCGGTAACAACTACGAAAACTGTTTTTGCAAAAAATTCTTTAATAAATCGTAAAAACTGGGCAACTCAATTGCGATTTCCAGAACTAAAAAAATAGTTTCTGGCAAGCAACCCCAATTACGCCAAAAAAAACGCGCATGGTGTTTGATCGTTTTCAAAAATAACAACATAGGAAAATATTTTTGTTAATTTTTGCAATTTGTTATCAACCACTTTTTCCTGGCCGCACCGAAACTTAATTAGTTTGATTTAAATTGCCGGTGAATTAAACGGTGCTTTAGGAGAGAAACCCTTCCTGCAATCGGTTAGGTACTTGAAGAATGCGGCCGCCACTTTAAAAGACATTAACTTCGTTACAATCAATTGAAGTAACGTTTTAGTTTCGAAACCACGAAAAATTTCAATTAGCTCCTCTCCAGGTGCTTATCCTCCAACCACAACCTTGACCACGACAGCGCGCCTTCGACATAAACAAACTTCTTTCTTACCTCAGATAGATCGGCGTCATGCCGGATTTTTTCCTCGATAGATTGCGAACGGACCGGAAGAATTCCGGCAACGAAAATCAGCAGGAGGATTGCCGTGGAAAATTTGCACAAATTCCGCATGGAATCTTTTTCCATTTCGATATTGGCACTGACAAAAACTTTCGTTCACTTCACGAGTTCGTTGACACAACCGGCTTTTCGACAAACACACACACAACCCGACGAGAAGCCGTGGTAAACTGAAGGAAATACACGGAATGATGACGCCGTCCCCACCACTGCCAACTTTGTGTTCCGCGGTGAGGTTTACGCAAACGCGGGACTCGTTACGTAAGGTCGAGTATGTTGTCCTGTAAAAATCCGGGAATTTTTCCGGGATTCCACATATTAGCCAAAAACGAAATCTGCTTTTATTGCCGGATATTCTCCCCGAATCCGTATCTTAAATATTTGCATAAGTTAATGTTGGAGGCCGGAGACGATGGCTCGTAATTTAGATCGCTTCGGATTTTTATGGAGAAAAATTGTCGATTTTCCAGTAATTTTTTTAATAAAAATTATCAATTTGAAACTACTTGAGGCGTGAAATTTTAATTGTTTACACCTCAATTATTAAAAATCTTAATTACTAGTTGGCGGCAGCGGTTTCTTGAAGACTCGCTTACAAAAAAATTGGCGGTTTCATAATTCTTGCAAAATTTGTAATTTCAAAAATTTTGCATTTTTATTGGATAATTGATGGTAGTTGAACTGAATTTCGCTGCGTATATTGTGGACGATAAATCAATAAGTGAACCGGATATTCTTAGCCTTATAATTTTTTATCGATTTCATGGAATTTATGACCAGAAACACTCAATAAATAATTAAATTGTATAAATTAAAACACAATCAGAAGTCCAGGGTTGCGACGTACTTTCCATCCTTCTTTAAAACCTTCCAGTCAGGGTAAATTAAAGAAATTAGATATTCATCCCCGATTACATAGACGATAATTAAGAATTTTCACGTCGGGCGCGCTTGTTCCAATTTCTTCAAGTGGCCGAGTCGACGTGAAGAAATGCAAGCAAGCGCGCCCAATAACTCGTTAAAATTTTCAGTGCTCGCCTAAATTTGGTCGCCAGTGGTAAAATTTTGGTTATTGGAAGCTACCACGCTTTACAATTCTTCTGCTTAAATCAAATAATTCACGTCGCAAATCGACCTAAAAAAATTGGTTATTGAGCTTGAATTATGCTACTATAAAGCGTTATGTCGTTCGATATTCAAAATTTAATTACTCACAAAGAATTTTATCTTATTACTAAATAATCGGATTTGCGGCCTAAATTTCACGCTTTTCATTCAAAAATTTTACGTTAATTTGCTAAAAACCGAAGAAATTGTATGTGAACGTTGTGTATCTAACTGGCGATATTGTAGACTCTATTTCATTAGACTGGATACAATATGATCCAAATTTAGAGCTCATCCATCAAAGTTTTTTTTATTAGTTGTCATAAAAAGAACAGAAGCGGATCCCTTTCGGGAAGCTACCGCCAGGGTCTATTAAACTGCACAGAAAATAATAAAATCATTGAAGGTTATCGTTCCAATTTTGCATTATTTTTTCTGAAATTTGTTATAAATATTTTTAAAATAGAACGATTATATCGTTAATCGTGAGGTGAAGCGAAAAGAAATCGTCTTGATGGTATAGATAAACGGGAGCAATTTTTATGACCAGTAACAACACCTTCAAGGGAATACAAGATTTGAACAGGAGCATTTGTTCGAATTTCCACAATTTCTTTGTATAGGCAAAACAAATATTTGCCTCAGAGTTAAATTTTCAAACTTGAAAACTTTTTATGGAAAATTTAGTGCAATCCTGCAGGTTGTTACATATGAAAATTTTTATAACAATTTTCAACCAATAGCAAAACAGCGAGTTAGTAGTTAACTTGTTGCCGGTTCAATTTCCGGTAAATTTTTCTTCAGGCGCTCCCCCTCGGAAGACAACGGCTAACCATCAAATGGTATCTTATCTAGAAAAGCCTAAAACCGTAGATTTCACGTATAAAAACGTCGTCAAAACTCGTTAACGAGAGGAAGCAAATTAATAACTCAGCATCGTTAGAAAAAGTATGCAACACATGGTAAAAGTGTTTTCTTCAAATTACTTCATCTGAATAAACTCTCTTCACTCTTAGTGATAGAAAAAAAAAAATTCCAAGTATGTATGTAAAGTTTTCGATCTCTCCTTCGCATTTGTTGCTTCCTGAAACTCCTCAAACACTTCGGCAGCTAATATTGCTGAGAGTAACAATTTCGAGTTAACTTATTCAAAATTGACAACTTTTTACTGAAGATTTAGTGCAATCCTGCAGGTTGTTACGTATAAAAAAATTTATATCAATTGTCAACCATTAGCAAAACTACCAGTTAGTAGTTAACTTGTTGCCGGTTCAATTTCCGGTAAATTTTTCTTCAGGCGCTCCCCCTCGGAAGACAACGGCTAACCATCAAATGGTATCTTATCTAGAAGAGCCCAAAACCGTAGATTTCACGTATAAAAACGTCGTCAAAACTCGTTAACGAGAGGAAGCAAATTAATAACTCAGCATCGTTAGAAAAAGTATGCAACACATGGTAAAAGTGTTTTCTTCAAATTACTTCATCTGAATAAACTTTCTTCACTCTTAATGATAGAATTTTTTTTTTCCAAGTATGTATGTAAAGTCTTCGATCTCTCCTTCGCATTTGTTGCTTCCTGAAACTCCTCAAACACTTCGGCAGTTAATATTGCTGAGAGTAACAATTTCGAGTTAACTTATTCAAAATTGACAACTTTGAACTGAAGATTTAGTGCAATCCTGCAGGTTGTTACGTATAAAAAAATTTATATCAATTGTCAACCATTAGCAAAACTACCAGTTAGTAGTTAACTTGTTGCCGGTTCAATTTCCGGTAAATTTTTCTTCAGGCGCTCCCCCTCGGAAGACAACGGCTAACCATCGAATGGTATCTTATCTAGAAGAGCCTAAAACCGTAGATTTCACGTATAAAAACGTCGGCAAAACTCGTTAACGAGAGGAAGCAAATTAATAACTCAACCACATCAGAAAAAAGTATGCAACACGTGGTAGAAGTCCTTTCTTCAAATTACTTCATCTGATTGAACTTTCTTCACTCTTAGTGGTAGTAAAATTACCTTTTTTAGGTTCGTAATTAAATTTTTCCATCTCTCCTTCGCACTTGTTGCTTCCTGAAACTCCTCAAACACTTGGGCAGTTAATATCGCTGAGAGTACCAATTTCGAGTTAACTTATACAAAATTCAAAACTTTTTACTGAAAATTTAGTGCAATCTTGCAGGTTATTACGTATAAAAAAATTTATATCAATTGTCAACCATTAGCAAAACTACCAGTTAGTAGTTAACTTGTTGCCGGTTCAATTTCCGGTAAATTTTTCTTCAGGCGCTCCCCCTCGGAAGACAACGGCTAACCATCGAATGGTATCTTATCTAGAAGAGCCTAAAACCGTAGATTTCACGTATAAAAACGTCGTCAAAACTCGTTAACGAGAGGAATCAAAATAATAACTCAGCATCGTCAGAAAAAGTATGCAACACATGGTAAAAGTGTTTTCTTCAAATTACTTCATCTGAATAAACTTTCTTCACTCTTAGTGATAGAAATTTTTTTTTTCCAAGTACGTATGTCAAGTTTTCCATCTCTCCTTCGCATTTGTTGCTTCCTGAAACTCCTCAAACACTTCGGCAGTTAATATTGCTGAGAGTAACAATTTCGAGTTGACCTATTCAAAATTGACAACTTCTTACTGAAAATTTAGTGCAATCCTGTAGGTTATTACGTATAAAGAAATTTATATCAATTGTCAACCATTAGCAAAACTACCAGTTAGTAGTTAACTTGTTGCCGGTTCAATTTCCGGTAAATTTTTCTTCAGGCGCTCCCCCTCGGAAAACAACGGCTAACCATCGAATGGTATCCTATCTAGAAGAGCCTAAAACCGTAGATTTCACGTATAAAAACGTCGGCAAAACTCGTTAACGAGAGGAAGCAAATTAATAACTCAACCACATCAGAAAAAAGTATGCAACACGTGGTAGAAGTCCTTTCTTCAAATTACTTCATCTGATTGAACTTTCTTCACTCTTAGTGGTAGTAAAATTACCTTTTTTAGGTTCGTAATTAAATTTTTCCATCTCTCCTTCGCACTTGTTGCTTCCTGAAACTCCTCAAACACTTCGGCAGTTAATATTGCTGAGAGTAACAATTTCGAGTTAACTTATTCAAAATTGACAACTTTGAACTGAAGATTTAGTGCAATCTTGCAGGTTGTTACGTATAAAAAAATTTATATCAATTGTCAACCATTAGCAAAACTACCAGTTAGTAGTTAACTTGTTGCCGGTTCAATTTCCGGTAAATTTTTCTTCAGGCGCTCCCCCTCGGAAGACAACGGCTAACCATCGAATGGTATCTTATCTAGAAGAGCCTAAAACCGTAGATTTCACGTATAAAAACGTCGTCAAAACTCGTTAACGAGAGGAATCAAAATAATAACTCAGCATCGTCAGAAAAAGTATGCAACACATGGTAAAAGTGTTTTCTTCAAATTACTTCATCTGAATAAACTTTCTTCACTCTTAGTGATAGAAATTTTTTTTTTCCAAGTACGTATGTCAAGTTTTCCATCTCTCCTTCGCATTTGTTGCTTCCTGAAACTCCTCAAACACTTCGGCAGTTAATATTGCTGAGAGTAACAATTTCGAGTTGACCTATTCAAAATTGACAACTTTTTACTGAAAATTTAGTGCAATCCTGTAGGTTATTACGTATAAAGAAATTTATATCAATTGTCAACCATTAGCAAAACTACCAGTTAGTAGTTAACTTGTTGCCGGTTCAATTTCCGGTAAATGTTTCTTCAGGCGCTCCTCCTCGGAAGACAACGGCTAACCATCAAATGGTATCTTATCTAGAAGAGCCCAAAACCGTAGATTTCACGTATAAAAACGTCGTGAAAACTCGTTAACGAGAGGAAGCAAATTAATAACTCAGCATCGTTAGAAAAAGTATGCAACACATGGTAAAAGTGTTTTCTTCAAATTACTTCATCTGAATAAACTTTCTTCACGCTTAGTGATAGAAATTTTTTTTCCAAGTACGTATTTCAAATTTTCCATCACTCCTTCGCATTTGTTGCTTCCTGAAACTCCTCAAACACTTCGGCAGTTAATATTGCTGAGAGTAACAATTTCGAGTTAACTTATTCGAAATTGACAACTTTTTACTGAAAATTTAGTGCAATCTTGCAGGTTATTACGTATAAGAAAATTTATATCAATTGTCAATTATTAGCAAGACTACCAGTTAGTAGTTAACTTGTTGCCGGTTCAATTTCCGGTAAATTTTTCTTCAGGCGCTCCCCCTCGGAAGACAACGGCTAACCATCAAATGGTATCTTATCTAGAAGAGCCCAAAACCGTAGATTTCACGTATAAAAACGTCGTCAAAACTCGTTAACGAGAGGAAGCAAATTAATAACTCAGCATCGTTAGAAAAAGTATGCAACACATGGTAAAAGTGTTTTCTTCAAATTACTTCATCTGAATAAACTTTCTTCACGCTTAGTGATAGAAATTTTTTTTCCAAGTACGTATTTCAAATTTTCCATCACTCCTTCGCATTTGTTGCTTCCTGAAACTCCTCAAACACTTCGGCAGTTAATATTGCTGAGAGTAACAATTTCGAGTTAACTTATTCAAAATTGACAACTTTTTACTGAAAATTTAGTGCAATCCTGCAGGTTATTACGTATAAGAAAATTTATATCAATTGTCAATTATTAGCAAGACTACCAGTTAGTAGTTAACTTGTTGCCGGTTCAATTTCCGGTAAATTTTTCTTCAGGCGCTCCCCCTCGGAAAACAACGGCTAACCATCGAATGGTATCCTATCTAGAAGAGCCTAAAACCGTAGATTTCACGTATAAAAACGTCGTCAAAACTCGTTAACGAGAGGAAGCAAATTAATAACTCAGCATCGTCGGAAAAAGTATGCAACACATGGTAAAAGTGTTTTCTTCAAATTACTTCATCTGAATAATCTTTCTTCACTCTTAGTGATAGAAAAAAAATTTTTTTACAAGTATGTATGAAAAGTTTTCCATCTCTCTTTCACATTTGTTGCTTCCTAAACTCCTTAAACATTTCGGCAGTTAATATTGCTGAGAGTAACAATTTCGAGTTAACTTATTCGAATTTGACAACTTCTTACTAACAATTTAGTGCAATCCTGCAGGTTGTTACATATGAAATTTTTTTGATCAATTTTCAACCATTAGCAAAACTACGAGTTAGTAGTTAACTTGCTGCCTGTTCAAATTCCGGTTAAATTTTCTTCATACGCTCTCCCTCGGAAGGTAACGGCAAACCACCGAATGATATCTTATCTAGAAGTGTCTAAAACCGTAAGTTTCATATGTTGAAAAGTCGTCAAAACTCGTTAACGAGAAGTCCATCTGATTGAACTTTCTTCACTCTTAGTGATAGAAACAAAAAAAATTCTAAGTTTGTATCTAAACTTTTCCATCTCTCTTCCGCATTTGTTGCTACCTGTAACTCCTCAAACACTTGGGCAGTTAATATTGGGGAAAGTAACAATTTCGTAGCGACCCAGGAACGTTTTACATAAATAGTTACACTCCAATCTTTTCGGCGCTCCACCATAAATCAAAAATCGCACAATACTCCACGACCAACACAAAAAATTGTTTATCTCCTTTTTCAACAGAAATTTCACGCTTCCCTATCAATTTAAAAATAGCAATAATTTCTTTTCCTCGAATTCCAAAATAATATTTTCCTCCAGCAACCCTCAATTTCGATTATTAATCGAATCGCGAAGAGACGAACTTGCTCAAACGTCATCGAAATTTCTCCATATCGAAAATTACAAATAAATGCAGTCGACTATCTACTTCAAACATTTTACGATATCACAAAGCAGACCGTTGACTTTTAGATCTACAGATGCAGAACCGGGTTTAGCCGTAAACCTTTTTATTGAGAATTTATCTGTATTTGGGGGCTTATCCGAGTTTTGTTGCGTACAAAGTGTAAAATTAGGTACGCTTTGGATACGCCACTAAAAGTAATGGAAACCAGACTGCAATGAGTGTTTAGCATGTGCTACGTGGTTTTACTTTTGTTTAACTAATCTGACTCTGCATTTACATGTAATTTATTAACGCTTTGGTTCGTTTTTAAGACAATACAAACTATCCGGTCCTCAATTTTTTGGCTCGGATGCAACTTTAATAGAAGTAACATAAATAAAATTGCCACCAACCAACTGAATTTACTGAAACTTGTCACTTTATTATTTCATGCTGTTGAATTGAATCGGATCAAGTACTTAACCTGCCAAACCGGACGCACTAAAATTTTTAATTATTAAAAAAAATAATTTGTAGGTTTTGGCTTATTGAATAGAATCGACTGTTCTAATCATTCGTTATGGAGCTGACATTTTTCATCGATACGACCCTCAATTAATAACAGTGCAGGTAGAACTGTTGTTTCCAAAACCGGACCGACCATGGATGAAAGGGCTGATAAATTGATACTGAAATTCATCTCACCTGATTAATTTTGGTAGATATTGAAACTTCACGTAAAAATAAAAATTAAAAACATCAATGACTGACGTAAATCTTGGCTAATAACTGCAGTTGCAAATTTTTTTGAACTAATTAGTAAATTTGTCATGGATAATTGAAATGTATTTGTGATACCTCTGATGCGTCACGTTGGAACGTCATTATCATTTGATACGTGAAAGCAGAACAATATCACTTACAAACGCTCGTGACTGAAACAGCAAGAATTATAAAATTAATAAAATTCCTTGTGGAATAGCGCAAAGAATAACTTCAATTGATTATAGTTAATTAAAAATGAATATCTTGCGATCAGAAATTGACTTTTAATAGTCTTGATGAAAAACGATCCCAAAATGTCAACGACAAAGTCCGGTACAAAAATAGATGCAGCTTTTTGCGATATCTCAAAAACGTAGACTATAAACCTGTGGTGGCTGGTGTAGGGGGAGGCGCAGGGGCAATGACCCTCCAAGCCATCAAAAAAATTAAAGAAAGTATTAAGCCCAAGCGAGAAATTCATAAATGCCATCAGATATGTTACCTGGTTCTGTTGTTTTAACTTTCGCGCTACCCAACTGAACGCTGAGGGCCAGCTTGGCGTTGCCCTCCGTACTTTGCAGATTGCATTAAACTTTGTCTTCTTTCCTCATTTTTCAACGCAGTTAATACATCGAGAATAGTTGAAACAACGTTGGTTAGGGGCACGAATCATTTTGCCCAAGCCGATGGTAACTTGCTAAACTCGAACGTTGTCGAACTTTCCCGCTGTTAAATAACTTTGGCAATCTGCGTTCAAACTAAACAAAACACTCGCAAGTGTCCAGCTTTGAAATAATTCTGCTGTCCTACTGTTCTTGTTTTGTAATTTTACCGAGATTCAGCAGCCACTCAAAGTAAACAATTGAAAACAACTTCATTTGACAAAACGAGGGTTGATTTTTAAGACACTAAGATCCGGTTGCACAATCGTGACAAGAGTTTAACAAACCGTTAGCGCCACTCTAAAATGTTTATTGTGTTAACTGGACATTAGTGGTTTGTTACATTATTTAGAAATTTAACAAATATTAACTTTGCTTTTTTCAAATTCTTACAAAACAGCCGACGGTTCTGCAATTACCAATCAAAATTTTGATGAGAATTTAATCACGTTTTGCGCAACCGGTCCTAAAATTTTAAAAATACTCGCTTTAACAACAAATTCGGTCTATACTTTGTTACTGGGCTGCCAATAGAAAGTTTTGTAGGAAAATTATTTTATTTATCTCCACTCATCTAATGCTTTTTGAAGGATTTTACTTTTTAATTGTTAAAAGGCAAGTAAACGGTTTATTATCAATTAAATATTTTTAATAAAACTTATCTATTTACAATAATTTAAAAAAATATGGAAAAGTAAAAAAAATATTTGCAATAAATACAAAACTAAATATCTAAACGTCACTAATTATAGCACATCCCGGTCGTTCACTGTCTCTTTGCTGGGGGCGACTTCCTTTTCTCGAGGAAATAGAGACGGATGTTTGATGACACCGGTTTCTGACTAGTTGAAGAATGCATGGGGTTGACTATTATAGTTTCGTCATCCACCACAACTCTTTAAATGTCTGGTTTGATATATCGTCAACATCTCTGATCACGTCTTCGTTTGCTTGATTTTTTTTCTTTTTTTATCACCGATGGCCCCTAAGGAGTATGATATTCCCTGTCCTCATCTACAACGATTGTTTCGATGACCGGCTCAATTATGACAACATCATCGTCACAATCGGTGTAGATTTTTTCTTGTTTCACAGGGAATTCATACTCCCGGTCTTCATCGACCTCGATGGTTTCAATGACATTCTCGATGATAATGACATCATCATCGCTATCAGTTTCAAGAACCGATGATGCCGAGGCATTACTCTTCACCTCGGTGTCATTCTTCTCAAAAGGTGTGCCCAGATCGTTTCGGTTCCGACTTGTGTCATCGAATTTTGGCGTGTCGGACTTGTAGCGCTTACTAGATTGATTACGTTCCAAATCTTCTTCGTTGTTGCCACGTCTCTCTCTTTTGTGCCTTCTAGAAGACTTGGTGGAAGAGCTCGAGGAACGTTTTCTGTCAGTTTGACGAGCGCCTCTTAAATCGTTCCGGTTACGACTTGTGTCATCGAATTCTGGCGTGTCGGACTTGTAGCGCTTACTAGATTGATTACGTTCCAAATCTTCTTCGTTGTTGCCACATCTCTCTCTTTTGTGCCTTCTAGAAGACTTGGTGGAAGAGCTCGAAGAACGTTTTCTGTCACTTTGATGAGCGCCTCTTAAATCGTTCCGGTTACGACTTGTGTCATCGAATTCTGGCGTGTCGGACTTGTAGAGCTTACTAGATTGATTACGTTCCAAATCTTCTTCGTTGTTGCCACATCTCTCTCTTTTGTGCCTTCTAGACGACTTGGTGGAAGAGCTGGAGGAACGTTTTCTGTCAGTTTGACGAGCGCCTCTTAAATCGTTCCGGTTACGACTTGTGTCATCGAATTTTGGCGTGTCGGACTTGTAGCGCTTAGATTGATTAAATTCCAAATCTTCTTCGTAGTTGTCACATCTCTCTCTTTTGTGCCTTCTAGAAGACTTGGTGGAAGAGCTCGAGTAACGTTTTTCGTCCGTTTGACGAGCGCCTCTTAAATCGTTTCGGTTCAGCCTCTCGTAATCGAATTTTGGCGTTACGGACTTGTACCACTTAGTAGGTGAATAAAATTGCCAATCTTCTTCGTTATTGTCACTTCTCTCTCTTTTGTGTCTTCTATAAGACTTAGTGGAAGAGCTCGAGTAACGTTTTTCGTCTGTTTGACGAGCGTCTCCTAAGTTTCGGGAAGATTTAACCATCTTTCCTGGAGTAGTTATCTGAAATAAAACGTTCAAATTGAATAAAAGTCGTCTAGTAATGTTTCAGTAAAAACAAAGAATTTACACTGCAGGACGCACTAGGATACGTTGCAGTAGAGTAATAATAACCGTAAATAAAATTTAAAAAAATGTTTCTTACCTCAAAAGATGATATACACAAAACACTTGACCGTAATAAGTCTCACACAATCCACAATTACTTTATACAGTAACGTTTGCTCAAAGGAGTCGCGTACAATATCACTTGCACTTACTTCACCGAGGGTTGGTTAGGTATTACTGGGCTATCTACGTCACAGGTATATTTATAGTAAGGGTAACGTTGGTGGGGGTGGTGTTGCACTGCTACAAAATGATATCTGGCCCAGACTTTCTCTTTGTCATGACCACTCAAAAGATATATTTTTGAAAGTAAGGGCTAATGCCGCCCTTACTATCGAAACCATGAAAGAATGGAAAGACCATTTACCTGATTTACCGCGTCGGGCGAAGCGGTCAGGCGGAACAAACTCGTATTGTTATGGCAGTTATGAAGGTAAGGATTCAGGCCGCCCAAATTTTGGAAAACATTAAATTAATGAAAAATCTTGAGGAAATATTTTACACATAAGAGCCATTTTAAATAAACTTTTCATATATGTAACATTAGTGAAAATCAAAACTTATAATTTTTTTGAAAAAATTTCTGATCTATTTATGCTCTCGAAAACGTATGCAAGTGAAATATTTTACCACAGCATTACGGTTCTGTCTTAATTTATGAGGAAATTAATTATTTGGCTACGCAAAATTTTTATTAAAAAACTTTCCGGTACAGTTTAGAATTTGTGTTTTAAATGTATAATCTCCTATTGATTGTCCAGAAATTGAAATTGAAAAAACCAAGTGCAACCGTTCAACAAGCTCGTACATGGTCTCATTTTAAAAAGTGTAATATGATTAAATATTTAATTTAATCTTCTTCTGATGATCTTAAAAATTTAATCTCTGAGAGGTATGGTGGTCGTGCCAGTGACGTTACACTATTTAAAAATTATGGATTTTTAAATGCACCACATCGAGATACATGTGTAATAACATATAGGAAATTTAAGGAAATTGGAAGAAATTTAAATTAAAAAAAAGTACGATAGCCAGACATCCAGGCGTTAGTAGTAAAGAAAACATAACAAAAAATGATGCACTGTTAACAAAACGTGTGCGAATTCGTATCAAAGTGGCAATAAAGGGTGTTAGAGATTTTAGAATTTGTCTACATGTAACAGCTAATTTAAATTTCGTCCATAGACTTGATAATGTAATAATAAAAGCTTATGTTATAAGTAGTATACAAGAGTCAATTAAATTTTCTTTTCTATTCTCTATAAAATATTCTATTATGCTTTACCGGGTGATTCAAGCAAAACGAACCATACAGATTTAACATGGAAAATCGAAACATTGTAATTTTCTGGTCCCCATTGCAATATATTAAAAAAAAAATCTATCGCATAGAGGATATTTTTCTGCTTACGTCAAGGGATAATTACGAAGATGAGCTTTATTTACTTAAAATTATTTTAAAAGTCGTTGTGTTGGTTTTAATTTGCTCCATTTATGTTTGAAAATAAAGTGCGTCCTAGTTACACGGTAATAATGTCGTTTTCAAATTTGGGGATCGGGTTCATACACATCTTTTGAAAACGAAAAAAATTTTAAACTTGCAATTTACGATGTAACTTATTGATAATTCTGTGTTTTTTCATCTTTTCTGATTAGTAAACACCTGAGAGCGAGACTAGCACTTGTGACGTCACTTGCCTGCTCTGCCGAGTCTGGTGAAGCGGCCAGAAAGAAATAACTCGTATTGTTCTTGTATTATTAAAAGTATGGGCTTAGCCTCTACTTCAAAAAACGTCAGGCTCTCACATGGTCCTAATATAAAAAGTGCAACATTATTAAATATTTAATTTCATCTACTCCTGAGGGTCTTATTAATTTCCAGGCTGAGGAATATGGTGGTCATACCAGTGACGTTACACTATTTGAAAGTTATAGATATTTATGTTAATTAGTTATGTTTATAAATTTTTAATTAATTTTAATATTTTTTTATTAGAAAATAGAAAAGTTGTCAACCATTTTATAGTTGGAGATTCTAACATTGACACTTAATATTTCAAGGATGTAAATAATATTTATATAGAAAGGTTATTGGAGCATAGATACATTCCATATATAAAAACAATAATTAAACCTAATTTGATATGACAACTGAAGACAGAGAAAAATCACTTACATCTACACAAATAATCATCACTGAAACCCCAATAATTATAAAATTAATAAAATCCGTTGTGGACTAGCAGTGACTTCAATTAAAAGCTGGTACGTTGCTACATAAATTAAATTTGTTGTTCCTGCCCGCCCATAAAAAACACAATAAGTTGATAACTCCAACTCTAGCGCTCTCTTTAACTTAAATTTTCGCATTGTTTGATCTATCAAAAACATGCGTAACAGAAAGTGAAACGTCCCCTACTTTTCCAATAAAGCAACACTAAAGAAACAGAAGGACGTAGAATTTTAATCCCTACTCTTGTTAGCGTCGATAAGAAATTTTTTTCCCTATGAGTTCCTTACTGAAGACGTCAAAAGTTCTTGGTATAAGTTTCAAAGACAACCCATGACATAAAAGCTTCGATTCGGTTTCTAAAAATTCTGCAAAAATTCGAATTTATTAGAATTTATCGAAGCAATTTGTTAAATTAGAACTCAATTTCTCCGAAAAGTGACAATGCTAAAGAAACTACCAACTTTTCGCATTATCCTCTTAGTCTCAATCAGTTCTTCTTATTTTGAATTTGTGTTGATATTTTCAAATCCTTAAATTATCACAAAAGTAACTTCTCTCCTGGTTTTGTTATATGGACTCAATTTTTTTTAAATAATTTCTTTAATACTTTTTGTTAGCAATTTGAAATTGCAGTCTTTAAGCTATCGTTGTGATTCATGCATTTTTTAAGTTTATTCATTACTAAGGTGGTGTCCATCCAACGATGTCACCCTCGGTCTCTTACAGGCCTAATGGCCATAGTTGTTTCAATTTTGTATTGTTTATTGGATAAAGGAGCGTAACCAGCAGTTGGATGAAATTTCCTCCAAATCTGTTATGGTGTATACTGAATGAGTTACTTCACTTACATCTACACAAACGAACATGACTGAAACCGCAAGAATTATAAAATTAATAAAATCCCTTGTGGAATAGCATAAAAAGTGTCATCAATTGATTGCTGGTAAGTTGCTAAAAAAATTAAAATTGTTGTTGCGGCCCTTCCATAAAAAACCACAATCAGTTGATCATTTTGAAAATTGTTTGACAGCCCCAAATCTAGCGCTTCCTTTAATTTTGACTTCCTTTCGGATTGTTTAATTTATCAAAAACATGTGAAACAGAAAGTGAAACGTCCCAGAATTTTTCTTTGTCATGACCACTCAAAAGTTATATTTTTGAAAGTAAGGGCTAATGCGGCATTAGCCCTTACTATCGAATCCTTGAAATGAATGGAAAGACCACTTACCTGATTCACCGAGTTAGGCGAAGCGGTCAGGCGGAACGAACTCGTATTGTTATAGCAGTTTTGAAGGTAGGGGTTCAGGACGCCCATATTTTGGAAAACATTAAATTAATGAAAAATCTTGGAAAAATATTTTACACATAAGAGCCATTTTAAATAAACTTTTCATATATGTAACATTAGTGAAAATCAAAATTTATTTTTTTTTTTGAAAAAATTGCTGATCCATTTATGATCTCAAACACGTATGCAACTAAAATATTTCACCACAGCACTACTGTTCGATCTTAATTTATGAAGGAATTAATTATTTGGGCATACAAAATTTTTATTAAAAAACTCTCCGGTACAGTTTAGAATTTGTGTTTCAAATCTATAATCTCTTATTGATTGTCCAGAAATTGAAATTGAAAAAACCAAGTGCAACCGATCAACAGGCTCGCACATGGTCTTAATTTAAAAAGTGTAATATGGTTAAATATTTAATTTCATCCTCTTCTGATGATCTTAAAAATTTAATCTCTTAAAGGTATGGTGGTCGTGCCAGTGACGTTACACTATTTGAAAATTATGGATTTTTAAATGCACCATCGAGATACATGTTTAATACCATATGAGGAATTTAAGGAAATTGGAAGAAATTCAAATAAAAAAAAGTACGTTAGCCAGACATTCAAGCGTTAGTAGTAAAGAAATAATATCGAAAAATTATGCACTGTTAACAAAACGTATGCGAATTCTTATCAAAGTGGCAATAAAACTTGTTAGAGATTTTAGAATTTGTCTACATGTAACCGCTAATTTAGATTTTGTCCATAGACTTGATAGTGTAATAATAAGAGCTTATGTTATAAGTAGTATACAAGAGTCAATAATTAAATTTTCTTTTCTATTCTCTATAAAATATTCTATTATAGTATACCGGGTGATTCAAGCAAGGCGGACCATAATGATTTAACATGGAAAATCGAAACATTGTAATTTCCTGTTCCCCATTTCAATATATTAAAAAAAAAATCTATCGCGTAGAGGATATTTTTCTGCTTACGTTAAATGGATGTAATTTAAGGGATGATTACGAAGATAAGCTTTATTTATTTAAAATAATTTGAAAAGTCGTTGCGTTGGTTTTAATTTGCTCCATTTATGTTTAAAAATAAAGTGCGTCCTAGCTACACGGTAATAATGTCTTTTTCAAATTTGGGGATCGGGTTCATACCCATCTTTTGTGAACAAAAAAAAATCCAAACTTGCAATTTACCATGAAACTTATTTATAATTCTGTGTTTTTTCATCTTTTCTGTAAACACCTGAGGGCGAGACTAGCACTTGTGACGTCAATTTTTTGCTCTGCAGAGTCGGGTGAAGCAGCCAAAAAGAAATAACTCGTATTGTTCTTGTATTTTTAAAAGTATGGGCCAAAAGTGGTTTGCACTAGGTATAAAAAATCTTGCAGAAATATTTCGCAAAAAAGAGTCATTTTAATTAAACTTTCCATATCAAAGCTGATAAATCAAAGCTGATAATTCTTTTGAGAAATTCCTGATCTATTTAAGATCTCAAAAACGTATGCAACTAAAATATATCACCACAAGACTACTCTTCTGTTTTAATTTTTAAAAGAATTAATTATTTGGCCACACAAATATTTTTATTAAAGAACTTTCACAAACAGTTTAGAATTTGTGTTTCAAATGTACAATCCTGATTGATTGTCCAGAACTTAATATTCAAAAACCAAGTGCAGCCGATCAAGAGGCCCTCACATGGTCCTAATATAAAAAGTGGAACATTATTAAATTTTTAATTGCATCCACTCCTGATGGTCTTATTAATTTCCACGCTAAGGGGTACGGTGGTCGTACCAGTGACGTTACAGTATTTGAAAGTTGTAGATATTTGTGTTAATTAGTTATGTTTATAAGTTTTTCAATAATTTCTAAATTTTTTATTAGAAAGTAGAAAAGTTGTCAACCATTTTATAGTTGGAGATTCTAACATTGACACTTAATATTTCAAGGATGTAAATAAAATTTATATAGAAAGTTTATTGGAACATAGTTAAATACAATAACTGGACCTAATTTGATATGACAACTGAAGACAAAGAAAAATCACTTACATCTACAGAAACGATCATGACTGAAACCCCAATAATTATAAAATTAATAAGATCCGTTGTGGAATAGCATAGTGACTTCAATTGATGGCTGATAAGTTGCTACAAAAATTAAATTCGTTGTTCCGGCCCGCCCATGAAAAAACACATTAAGTTGATCATTTTGAAAATTATAGTAACAACTCCGATTCTAGGGCTCTCTTTAACTTTAACTTTCGGATTGTTTGATTTATAATGAGTAATTTTTTTCTTATGAATTCCTCACTGAAGATGTCAAAAGTTTTTGGTATCAATTGTAGAGACAATCCATGACATAAAAGTTTCGATTTGGTTTCTAGAAATTCTGCAGAAAATTCGAATTTATTAGAATTTGTCGAAACAATTTGTTAAATTAGAACTCCATCTCTCCGAAAAGTGGCCAAATGACCAATATCAATTATTTATTATTATTTTGAATTTGTGTAAGTATTTTTAAAATCTTCAATTTATCACTAAAGTAACTTTTCTAGTTTGTTGCTTGATTTCAAAACAAAATATTTAAATCCCCTTTGCTAGCAATTTGAAATTGCAGTCTTTAAACTATCGTTGTGGTTTATGCATTTCTTGAGTTTATTCATTACTAAAGTGGTGTCCATCCAACGATGTCACCCTCGGTCTTCTACAGGTCCAATGGCCACAGTTGTTTCAATTTTGTATTGTTTAATGGATACAGGAGTGTTACCAGTAGTTGGATGTGATTTCCTTCAAGCCTGTCATGGTATATAGAGGATGAGTTAATTCACTTACATATTTCATCCTGACGTCGATTGTCACTGATCCAATCGGCACCCTTGCATTATAGCTAAGTTCGATCTGCTACCACATCCCCAGACTCCAATTCCATATGTACATATGGTTTCGATCACCGTCTTGTGGTATAGAGAGATTCGATTTTCTGCCAATTATCCAGTTGATTTACGTCATTTTTTTATCTTCTTGTTCTATTTTTTCTCTTATGTTTCTTCCAGTTGAGTTTCAACTCTAAATTCGAAAACTAGGATTCTGCTTAAGTTAAGGGTGGGGCATATTCTTCCTTTAACCGATAATTTTGACCGGTTTGCTTTGATTTTTAATTTTTAAACATCTCCCGTTTGGTTGAGTTGTTTTTAAAAATTTGACGAGTCACCTGCAGGATCTTTGTAATATCAATTTCTTTATTAAACTAACACTTCTGTTATTTAATCTTATTATTAATTTAATTATTCACTTTATATGGTCATTCTTATTATGGTTTATCATTTAAAATTTAAAAATCTAAAAATTTGTCTAACTTCCACAAAAAAGTAGCTTATCTGTAACACTACCACATTAATAAGTCTCATTTTTTGTAGGGCAATTTAAGAAGCACCATAGAGCAATGTAAGCCTAAGAGTTTGGTCGAATAACGTGTAAGTGTCTCAATAAAAAAACAAAATTGCTCACTTTTGACCCAATTTTCAAAAAAGACTTAGAAAAGTTGTAATTTGACACTCACTTTGTAACTTTAACGCTACCGACTTTTTACCCGAAAACAAACAAGCGAAACAACTCCAGAATTTGTCTTGAAACTCTCAACCGATTCTAGCAATTTGTACCAAGATTTCAGCGCCGTTCCGCTGAGCATAGTTTTGCACCTGAATAGTTTGTTGGTAATCAGGCAGATGGCGCGGCAACATTTCTGAGAAAATTAAAATGATTTCCTGCAATTTGACAATTTAGAAGTATCACTCTTGGTTCATGAAGATTTAAAAAAAATTAAATATCCGATTAAAGTAATCAAAATGGCACCTGTTGCTATTAATCCACAAATTATTGGCATCCCCATTCGAATGATGAAGAGAACCAAGTCTTTCGTAACAATCATCAGTTGCGTCACCAAGTTGATCTTTGTTATACTTAGTTGATTCTCCAATGTCGAGTAATTTCTAACTCGCAATTAATCCAACAGTCCAAGTTACAGATCAATTTAGATCGTTGTTAATTAAACGTTCAAGGATAATCCGTGTCTGACCCAATTAAGTAAGACCGAAAGAAAACCTCGTCACAACCAGAAAACATCGAACGACAAAGCGAACGGTTACCGCCCTCTAAAAATGCGATGTCAACGACTAGAAAACTAGACATAGGTAGACACAGGTGGTCGGATGCGTGTTTCCGTCTCATCGACCAAATAACGGAAAGATACTGTTAATACCGGAAAACCGGGTGTACGCAAAAAACAAGTAGGAGACACGATTCGCAATCAATCGCAGTTTCAACACGAAATGTCACCAAGACAAAACAACAACAACAAAAAAACTTACTCAAATTTCCACTTCATGTGCGATTTTACTAACGAAGAGGTCTAGCTAGTTATCGAGTTAGACCCAACCCCATGTCAGTACGCATAAAAAATTATTACTAACCTGTTTGTTGCTGAAGTCTGCGTGGTTTGAAGTCACGGTATTTCTGTAAAACAAAAAAAAAATTAACAATTAACATGGAACCAAACAGCAATTACGTTGATGTTCCCACAATTTTATTAGTTCAAGTTGGCAACACTTGTTTGGCTAAATTGAATGACGTTTCTGTTTTGTGCAATTTTTTTATTAAATTTCAAATTTTTCAATTGCAATCAATTTGTTTCATGATTAACGAATAAAAATCTTTAATTTAATTTTATTCCTTTAATTCTTCTTAATTTCACCTTAATGTTGTGCGACTCCTACTTTTGTAAATATGTGTATGCTGTATTTTGATTAATTTCACAATATTTGGTTGTCGTCTCAAATACGTGAGGCTGCGACCCGCCTGTCAAAACGCTTCGATGCGTCAAAATTCAAACTGCGCCTCCCAGTTTTGCCGCCTTTGGCCGCTAGAGGCCGCTCACTCGAACTGCGACGTGTGCTCAAGTGTAGAGAATCGGGGCAGGAATCAAATGATAAATTTGTCTCTGGGACGGAACGTCACAAGTGATAAACACATTGCAAAAGAAATCGAAACCATTAAACCGATAATTTAAATGCCAACCAAGTGACTACTGAAAAATTTGAGCCCAATTAAGCGACATCCCTGGATATTAGAAAAGGAAGCAATGCAATTATGTGAGTATGAGAATGTAGTCCAGAACTTGAAATGACGAAGGGAAGAGGGGACAACGACCCCTCGAAGACGTCAAAACATTGAAATCTGCACGAGGAGTGGGCAGCTAAAACAAGAAATTTTTGTTGGTTTGCACACTTTTATCTTTAACCTATCGGAGCAGGAGACCTCAACAAACTAGACAATTAGAAATCCAATAACTGAAAAATGTTTGCTTCTGTCCAAGATCATTTCAGTGTCTGCAATTTGAATTAATTCCAAATTGCGGATCGAAGTAAAGTGTCATGGTAAATTTTCCATGTGCACGAACACGACGTATTGCATTAGTAATTGTTTTGAAAATGCAGGGGTAACAAAATATTGATTCTAATTCCACTGAAACACTTTTTATGACGGTGTTAGTTGGATAGGTTTCAGTCACGAAAGGTTCGATAATTTCATCCCTATATTAAAATAGAAAATGGTGCGATTTATGTGCAATTTTAGAGCTAACATAAACCATATCCTAACATAAAACGTTTTATATTTCGTGGATACTCAATATTTGCACTTTTTTAACAACAAATAATTTATTAGACACTTTAACTAATATACGAGTGAAATGTGACGACATAAAGGCTCCTCAAAAATTATTTTCAATCTTTCCCTACAGAAATTAAACTTCGTATATAGCAAAAGTTAAACGAATCGCAAATTCAGGTAACTAGCTGCATTCGACATGTCAATCTGCTGAAACGAAATCACGCGACGGAGTTCGCTGAACTCTCACGCATTTTCAGGAAAATAAAATTGGGGAGTGTTCCCAAACTTTTCAAACCCAATAATTAACACCCCCTGCGAGACCTGTAGGTAAATATTTTTCTGAGGGCAAGAAAATTGATTCTAGTCGACTTAAAAATTGGTTACGTGATCCCGTTCCTCTGAAACCCTCAAATTCAGGTCATCACCTTCCTCGTGCACTCCTGCACGTACCCCTTCGATTTTGAGGGACATTTAGTCATAAATCACAATATTGGCTAAAGGAGTTGCCTCAGAAAAACGTACGATGAGCTAGTCAGGTCATCACCTCCTCGTGCACTCCTGCACGTACCCTTTCGATTTTGAGGGACATTTAGTCATAAATCACAATGTTGGCTAAAGGAGTTGCCTCAGAAAAATTAACGATGAGCTAGTCGCACCGGCCGGAAAACGAACATCGACTCGTGCTCCCCAATAGGAAGTGGATTGAGAGTAGAAGTGAAAGTGCCACCTCTCTAGGTCACTGCTGCGGTACTAAGTTGGTTTGAGTTAATCGAATTTTCCCCTCAAGACCTTTTGGTCAGGATTGTTTCCAGTTAAAATAATGGTAAAGTGACTGTTCACTGCTATTGAATGGGTTTGAGCACCCCTATTGCTGTAAGGGATTGCCAAAGAGTTTTTGAAAATTTAAGAAAAAAAAAAGATTCAAGATTTAAATTTGGAAAGAGAGCAAATTATTAGGGGTAGTTGCTGTCGCTGACAAATTGAATTTTCTGTTAGTGGTGTGTCGCAATTTCCTTTCCAAATTTACCAATTTATGGTTCACAAAAAAAATTGAAGTATGTGCCCTATAATTTTACTAGTATTTGCTTTTGGTAACGTGCTCACATCTATGCAAATTTTATTTGGGATTACTGATATTATTTTAAATAATAACTGAAAACGTGTTATTGTTAATTTTTAAAATTTGTCAATTTACGGTGAAAACTAATTTTTTATTTTAATCATAATTTGGTGAATAAAAATTTTATTGTTCATTTAATTTTGGCTGAAAAATTATGAAATTGAAAATATTATGAGAGATTCCAATTGGATTAAAAATGTGTTATTAAAACCGGTTATGGATCGATGTCCAAAATTCTCGTGGTTACTGTTAGCATGTCAACCGACCGCAAGATGATCTTGATCCATTTCCACAAACGTATTGACACGGCACGTTTCCTGGATACGGTGACATGGCGGAACTGATAGTTACAAGTTCTTCGTCATAGTTCAAATCGCAAGAAACGTCGTGATTAACTTGTTTTTATGTCTCGGTAAGTTGAAAAAGTTACGGGAGGTGTTTGGCAAAACCCCAAAAAATTACAACAAAAACGGTAACAATCATAAAAAATATTTTATTGAATTTATTGAACACTTACAATCGGCTCTCTTACTTAGAGCAATAAGTAAATCGATTGTAAGTTGATGGACTTGAGAGTGATCCTCCACTGACAACCCTCTGTAATCGATATATTTATGTTGTTACTGTTGTAAGTTCTTGGAGATTTTTGAGCCACTGTCGTCTTCGGACGTTTGAGGGATTGCTCATTTCAGCCACGCATAAATTTCTATCTCTTGACAAACTTTTGGGATATGCAGTTAAGTATCTCCTTAGTTCTTCTGTCACAAATTCAATTTGCAGATCATTGTGTAGAATGACGTTTGACACAACAAGACGCATTGGTTATGGAGCAAACCATCTTCGATTGGAACTTTCGGATTATTTTGCACACCCCCACAAATGTATCACATGTCCGAATTTGCTTGATGATACACCTCTATAGTGGCAGCTAATTTTCCAAAGACCTAGAAGTCATGACATCTAACGAGCTTTAAGGTCCAATTGTTGTCGATTGGTGTTAATATGTTTCTGTCATGTAAGTTTTTGGTCTAGGTGTAAACCTGAATATTTCACGTCGGTATGTACTGTGATTTTTAGTTATTAATGGTAACTAGTGGACAATTTGTATGTTTAGTTGTGAATGTAATCTGCACAGATTTTGTATGGTTGATTTTTATTTTCCATGCAACGAACCAATCTTCTAGATTGTCCAGATGATGTTGGAGTTGCTGGGAAGCTACTGCTGGATTATCATTTATCGCTATTAGAGCTGTATCCTCCGCGAACGTTGCTATTGTTATTGGTAGATCTGCAGTGCACATTAAATTCAATAATGGGCCTAATACGCTCGTTTGTGGTACTAAAAAAGTTATTATGTGGCAATTTGAATAGGCAGCTTTGTATTTTGTTTGAAAATATCTTTCAGAGATGTACGATTTAAAGATGGGATAGTATGGACTTGGAAATTTGAGTTGCCAGAACATTTCAAAGGTCTGGGTAATGTCTAAAAATACTGCTGTACAGTATTTCTTTATGTTGATTTAGGATTTTAATCTCCTGTGCTACTTCTTTGGGAGAGAAAAGCTTAATTAGGAGTGACATCTAGCAAGGTTTTTCCAGGAAATTTTCAATTACATCTGCAGGGGCAATAAAGGTGTGAGCTGACATCTCGAACTTACCTTTACCAGGTGAATGCATGTAGATTGGATACGCTTGATGTCACGGTGCACCCCGACGCTGTTGTTTTGGGTATAACTTTGGTGTACACGCGACCCTTCTTTATGACAAACAAGGAACACGCTTCTTAAGCTCAAGATGGACCGGAGATAATTTTAGTAGAGTGAGAACTAGTATACCCAGCCATCCCGGTCCACGAAACCAGGTGTAAATACTTCTGTAAGGTATTCCGCAAAATTTGTGGATTTCTCGTGTCACTTCTAGCCCAACTTATATGCGGTTTCCTTAAGAGAGGTATGCATATTTGGGGTCGCTGAAATTTTTTGTGGTTTTCCAAATTATATGGTCATCCTTACTGAGGGATGTTATATACTGTTCGAAAGTCGTATTTCTTGAATTTGTTAGAGCGTTGTGCAGTTTACATTTGAGTCTGTTGTAGATTATTCTGTCATCATTGCTTCGTGATCTTTACCCTCTACTGAGAGCTTTCTGCTATCAGTTCGCATATATGTATACAAATGTCAATTTGCAAGTTACATGGAAATATTGACCAAAATAGTTTTTTTCCTTTCTTTTGGTCGTCAAATTAGTATACTAGTGACTAGTGACTCAACAAGGATAGAAATATCTAATTAGATCAAATGTGCAGCTGTATAGGTTGAATTATTGGCGTTATTCACTTGTCGTTTTTCCTAACAGCATTGATTAATTATTTCTAAATAAAAGGCCAATGCTAACAAGTTACGTCATTAGCATTGCACCTGTGTATTGCTGGTTGCAGAAAACAAATTTTGTATATACCTAAGAAATTGGATCTATAAAGCATGTTGCTACTTATTGTTCGTAACAAGTTGTTTGCCTAACATAACACGTTTGTTTTACTGGTTGCTGGTTTAGTGATTAAGCCAAAAATATTTGAAGAGAGTGACAAAAGAAAACAAAGCATCACACCATGCAACAAGACAAAGTTAGAAACTAATTTTCGAGACCAAGTTGGAAGACTATTCTAGTCCTGGAAAAATCCATTAATTTTAGGACAACAGTAAAGAAGATGTAAAGATAACGAAAACTAAAGAAAATGTTTCAATAGTTAATAAAATCAGAATCAATTGACAAAGTGCGGAATTAATTTTTGACACCGATTGGAAAGACTTTTCTAGTCCTAAAGATGATCATTTTTTTTGCATTCATTTCTTTCAAAATATAGTAAAGAAGATTCTTCTACATCCTATTGAAATTAACTGCTTTCAGTACTTTAAACTGGACCCAATGCGAGTGTGTTAATAATTCAGAAAAATCCAAAATTTTTAAAATTTTTCTTTTCATCGTTACGTACCTTTTTGTAAAAAATACGTTTTCTTAAATAAGATTTTTTAACTATATTACTTCATTCTTGTTGAAACTAAAAAATGGCAACAGCAACACATTTTTGAAAAAAAATTTAAGTAAAAATTCTTTTTATTTTAATCTTGTGTCTTGGTTTATTATCGATTTCTCACTCTTCTGTGATTGTAGATGTTTAGAGAATTTCATTTTAGGCCAACCACCCTTACTTGCATTTTTTCGTTTTTGTTTCAATAAAACCAAGTCCAGAATTATTGAGAAAATTTAATTTTGATAAACAAGCAAACATCAAGAAATTTTGAAAATGAATCGATTAACTTCGTCATCTTTTGCTTTGCAGCTAAAGTTCTTCATTTAACTTATCGACTTTGTTTAGACAAATCTCAATAGAAAATTGCGAGCACCTACTTAACCCCAACCCCTAGTAAACCAGCTACATTTGTCACGATCTGCTTATATCTTCAGAATTTTTGAAGTCAACCCTCGTTTTTCCAACGATTATGGTGACAGGTATTCAGGTGTTCACCCTTGCCACGATATGATTAAGACTTTGCCTCCAGCAACGACCGGTCATCCGGCATCCTGCAATTCCCAGAAACCCCTTAAAATTGCTTTCGGTTTCCTGAATTATTTACTGAAAAGCCAGGAAAAGGGGAAAACGTGGTTGTAACTCCACACCTTCAGATAAACAAAATCGTTCTTCGTTTCTACCTGCTGCTAACAACCAATTTGTTTTATTACCTGCAATGAGTTTGGACATTCATTATGTTGACTTCTTTAAACAAATCACTTAATAATGTTAATTAAGAAAGATGCAACAATTATTATGCTTTTCTCAAAAGAGGAGTCGACTGTGGAATTAAATTTTAAAACGTAATGAAGGAATCGGATTTTAAGGGCTTAGGTACTCTTTCGAAATTTTACTCGACAACTACAAGTATGGCAAGCTTTAAATTGAAAGCTGTTGTCACGCCCCTGCGATAACCCTCTATCATCTTCTCACAGTCGTAAATAACTTATAAGCTCTTCATCCTAGTGAGAGAAGTAGGAGATTTACGTAGCATCGGATCTCTTTGAACAAAAACGTGACAAGAAAATTGTTAAAATCAAAAATTATTTCTTCCCACAAAACAACCAATCTAAATTACCCTTCGATTTATTTCAACCGAAAAATAGAACTGGAATTGCTACGAAACCAACAAATTTTGTTGTTGATCGAAATAATTATTTTCTAGTGTAGGCAACTTTTGAACCACAGAAGCACGCGGCTTGCATGAAATTTAAAAAATTAATTTCAGCAAATAGGTTTTTGACAAAATCCCAATAAGTGGTAAAGTTCGAAGAAACGTGATGGTTTGTTCAAAGATTTAATGCCTCAGTTTTCTAGGCGCTTCCTTTGTTGTTTATGCAGTTTTATGTGTCGTAAATTTTGGTTTTACAGTTAACCTACAAGCAGCATGCCAGTAGCATCACCAAAACAGAGGTTGAGCTTATTTTAACTAATAAAACTTGTCACCGTGGAAAAAAATTGAAAAATCAATTAAAAAATTCCTGTACTGAACATAACCGTTCTATCTCTGCAACAACCCTAAAGTTGACTTGTAACAATTGCAGTAAAAGCAATTTATATGCTAATTCTGCATGAAGGCAATTTTGTTGAAAACTACTTGTATTTACGAAATTTCTCCTGCGTTAACTAAATAGAGTGTTTGTATGCAGAATTCGTTTTTACTTCATCTTCATGTTGGTAACAGCAATTACATGTAACTAAGCGTTTAAGTGTTTTCGCTTATGTAACGATTCAAGTTTTTTCTACGTTCTCACTATTTTTCTTACATTCAATTCCATGGAATATTAATAATTCAGGGAGTCGGATTAAATTTTTGGCTAGCTTTTACGTCACAATT
The DNA here is from genome assembly GCA_905333025.2 of Pyrochroa serraticornis. Lineage (NCBI taxonomy): Eukaryota > Metazoa > Arthropoda > Insecta > Coleoptera > Pyrochroidae > Pyrochroa > Pyrochroa serraticornis. Next base: position 46,857,817 of record HG995152.1, read on the forward strand.
CCAAACTATGTAGTTCGCCATATTACTCCTTTACACGGGGGAAATAAAAATTTCACTTAACGGGACGAAACGCGGGCCAAAATAAAAATTGCAAGTTGTCGGTGCGATTTTGTGTTTGAGACTCTAGTCCTTTTATGCCTCTCTGAATGCTAATAATAATTAGATTGTCGTGATCCAATGTAATTGGCAATCGACAATTCAAAGATGTTTTCAATAAGTTTAAGATAAACTCCGTGGGAGCATGAAAAGTTCCTCGAAAATTCTGAAAATATTTAACAAAAAAACTAGGCACATACTAATAGTCTAAAAAATCCCAAAATAATTCCCGCCCAAAGGAAACGCCTTTTCCCAACGTAATCTTTGACGCAGAACACGTTTCTGTATTCGGTTTATCCATTTAAGCGCTAAAAATCGAGAGCTTCCCTATGGTTGATAAAAATTCAAATCTTCACAAAGTTTGCACCTTCATAACTTCTAAAGTTTTTGAGCTACTGCAAATATAAGGACTTTCCCTCAATGGAGATTCAATGGGCTTTCCTTTAAGCCTAAAATAATTGCCGTAAGCTTATAAATAAAAAAGCACCAATTTTCACCAAAGTTGGAGTGAAATTCAAACGGCCATAACTCGGAAAGTATGCGTTCGAATTATAAATTAGCAACAGTTTAGCGTTAGGCTAGCTCAACAGTATAAAATAAAGCCATAAAATGGACTTGAAAAATTTCAAAATTTTCAAAATTCTTTTTCTACCTCAATCGATAAAAATTTTTAAAAATGCTAAAATCGACACCAATCATTCTGAGTTTTTAGAAAAAATATTTTCTTACACATACTATCACCCTCATCTCATTTTCGTACTTGGTTCGTTCATTTAGATGATAGACTTTCAACATTTCGCGAAAGAACACCAAAATTACAATTTTTTTCAAAATTTACACCTCGATAACTTGAAGAGTTTTTGAGGTATCTCAAATATGAAAACCTTTCCTTAATCTGCTGTTAATGGGCTTTCCTACAAGCCTAAAAAGGATTTTTTGCCACCGTAAATAAGAAATTTCAAATTTTCAATTTTGACCAAAATTTTGCTCAAAAATTCCTAATTGTCAAAGCTTTCAAAATTAACTGTTCAAATAAAAAACTAAAGCCACCGTTTCGTTCAACGAGCTGTCTATTATCAAATGAGACCATAAAAATTTGTTTGAAAAATTTGAAAATTTCCGACCAAAATCAAGGCACATACTAAGTGTATGAAAATGTTGAAAAATCAAAAAATCGTTCCCATTCAAAGAAAATGTCTTTTTCCGACGTAATTTTTAACGTAGAACACGTTTCTGTATTGGGTTTTCACATTTAAGCGCTGAAAATCGAGTTTTTTACTATAGTTGATAAAAATTCAAATTTTCACAAAGTTTGCACCTTCGTAATTTCTAAAGTTTTTGAGCTACTGCAAATATAAGAACATTCCCTTAATGGAAATTCAATGGGCCTTCCTTTAAGCCTAAAATCAATGCCGTAGGCTGACAAATAAAAAAGCACCAATTTTCACCAAAGTTGGAGTGAAATTCAAGCGGCCATAACTCGGAAAGTATGCGTTCGAATTATAAATTAGCAACAGTTTAGCGTTAGGCTAGCTCAACAGTATAAAATAAAGCCATAAAATGGACTTGAAAAATTTCAAAATTTTCAAAATTTTTTTTCTACCTCAATCGATAAAAATTTTTAACAATGCTAAAATCGACACCAATCATTCTGAGTTTTTAGAAAAAATATTTTCTTACACATACTATCACCCTCATCTCATTTTCGTACTTGGTTCGTTCATTTGGATGATACACTTTCAACATTTCGCAAAAGAACACAAAAATTACAATTTTTTTCAAAATTTACACCACGATAACTAGCAGAGTTTTTGAGGTATCGCAAATATGAAAACCTTTCCTTAATCTGCTTTTAATGGGCTTTCCTACAAGCCTAAAACGGATTTCTTGCCACTGTAAATAAGAAATTTCAAATTTTCAATTTTGAGCAAAATTTTGCTCAAAAATTCCTAATTGTCAAAGCTTTCAAAATTAACTGTCCAAATAAAAAACTAAAGGCACCGTTTCGTTCAACGAGCTGTCTATTATCAAATGAGACCATAGAAATTTGTTTGAAAAATTTGAAAATTTCCGACCAAAATCAAGGCACTACTAAGTGCATGAAAATGTTGAAAAATCCCAAAATCATTCCCATTCAAAGAAAATGTCTTTTTCCGACGTAATTTTTGACGCAGAACACGTTTCTGTATTCGGTTTTCACATTTAAGCGCTGAAAATCGAGTTTTTCCCTATAGTTGATAAAAATTCAAATTTTCACAAAGTTTGCACCTTCATAACTTCTAAAGTATTTGAGCTACTGCAAATATAAGAACATTCCCTTAATGGAAATTCAATGGGCCTTCCTTTAAGCCTAAAATCAATGCCGTAGGCTGACAAATAAAAAAGCACCAATTTTCACCAAAGTTGGAGTGAAATTCAAACGGCCATAACTCGGAAAGTATGCGTTCGAATTATAAATTAGCAACAGTTTAGCGTTAGGCTAGCTCAACAGTATAAAATAAAGCCATAAAATGGACTTGAAAAATTTCAAAATTTTCAAAAATTTTTTTCTACCTCAATCGATAAAAATTTTTAAAAATGCTAAAATCGACACCAATCATTCTAAGTTTTTAGAAAAAATATTTTCTTACACATACTATCACCCTCATCTCATTTTCGTACTTGGTTCGTTCATTTGGATGATACACTTTCAACATTTCGCAAAAGAACACAAAAATTACAATTTTTTTCAAAATTTACACCACGATAACTAGCAGAGTTTTTGAGGTATCTCAAATATGAAAACCTTTCCTTAATCTGCTTTTAATGGGCTTTCCTACAAGCCTAAAACGGATTTTTTGCCACTGTAAATAAGAAGTTTCAAATTTTCAATTTTGAGCAAAATTTTGCTCAAAAATTCCTAATTGTCAAAGCTTTCAAAATTAACTGTCCAAATAAAAAACTAAGGGCACCGTTTCGTTCAACGAGCTGTCTATTATCAAATGAGACCATAGAAATTTGTTTGAAAAATTTGAAAATTTCCGACCAAAATCAAGGCACATACTAATTGCATGAAAATGTTGAAAAATCCCAAAATTGTTCCCATTCAAAGAAAATGTCTTTTTCCGACGTAATTTTTGACGCAGAACACGTTTCTGTATTCGGTTTTCACATTTAAGCGCTGAAAATCGAGTTTTACCCTATAGTTGATAAAAATTCAAATTTTCACAAAGTTTGCACCTTCATAACTTCTAAAGTTTTTGAGCTACTGCAAATATAAGAACATTCCCTTAATGGAAATTCAATGGGCTTTCCTTTAAGCCTAAAATCAATGCCGTAGGCTGATAAATGAAAAAGCACCAATTTTCACCAAAGTTGGAGTGAAATTCAAACGGCCATAACTCGGAAAGTATGCGTTCGAATTATAAATTAGCAACAGTTTAGCGTTAGGCTAGCTCAACAGTATAAAATAAAGCCATAAAATGGACTTGAAAAATTTCAAAATTTTCAAAATTTTTTTTCTACCTCAATCGATAAAAATTTTTAAAAATGCTAAAATCGACACCAATCATTCTAAGTTTTTAGAAAAAATATTTTCTTACACATACTATCACCCTCATCTCATTTTCGTACTTGGTTCGTTCATTTGGATGATAGACTTTCAACATTTCGCGAAAGAACACAAAAATTACAATTTTTTTCAAAATTCACACCACGATAACTAGCAGAGTTTTTCAGGTATCTCAAATATGAAAACCTTTCCTTAATCTGCTGTTAATGGGCTTTCCTACAAGCCTAAAACGGATTTCTTGCCACTGTAAATAAGAAGTTTCAAATTTTCAATTTTGAGCAAAATTTTGCTCAAAAATTCCTAATTGTCAAAGCTTTCAAAATTAACTGTCCAAATAAAAAACTAAAGGCACCGTTTCGTTCAACGAGCTGTCTATTATCAAATGAGACCATAGAAATTTGTTTGAAAAATTTGAAAATTTCCGACCAAAATCAAGGCACATACTAATTGCATGAAAATGTTGAAAAATCCCAAAATTGTTCCCATTCAAAGAAAATGTCTTTTTCCGACGTAATTTTTGACGCAGAACACGTTTCTGTATTCGGTTTTCACATTTAAGCGCTGAAAATCGAGTTTTACCCTATAGTTGATAAAAATTCAAATTTTCACAAAGTTTGCACCTTCATAACTTCTAAAGTTTTTGAGCCACTGCAAATATAAGAACATTCCCTTAATGGAAATTCAATGGGCTTTCCTTTAAGCCTAAAATCAATGCCGTAGGCTGATAAATAAAAAAGCACCAATTTTCACCAAAGTTGAAGTGAAATTCAAACGGCCATAACTCGGAAAGTATGCGTTCGAATTATAAATTAGCAACAGTTTAGCGTTAGGCTAGCTCAACAGTATAAAATAAAGCCATAAAATGGACTTGAAAAATTTCAAAATTTTCAAAATTTTTTTTCTACCTCAATCGATAAAAATTTTTAAAAATGCTAAAATCGACACCAATCATTCTAAGTTTTTAGAAAAAATATTTTCTTACACATACTATCACCCTCATCTCATTTTCGTACTTGGTTCGTTCATTTGGATGATAGACTTTCAACATTTCGCGAAAGAACACAAAAATTACAATTTTTTTCAAAATTCACACCACGATAACTAGCAGAGTTTTTGAGGTATCTCAAATATGAAAACCTTTCCTTAATCTGCTGTTAATGGGCTTTCCTACAAGCCTAAAACGGATTTTTTGCCACTGTAAATAAGAAGTTTCAAATTTTCAATTTTGAGCAAAATCTTGCTCAAAAATTCCTAATTGTCAAAGCTTTCAAAATTAACTGTCCAAATAAAAAACTAAAGGCACCGTTTCGTTCAACGAGCTGTCTATTATCAAATGAGACCATAGAAATTTGTTTGAAAAATTTGAAAATTTCCGACCAAAATCAAGGCACATACTAATTGCATGAAAATGTTGAAAAATCCCAAAATCGTTCCCATTCAAAGAAAATGTCTTTTTCCGACGTAATTTTTGACGCAGAACACGTTTCTGTATTCGGTTTTCACATTTAAGCGCTGAAAATCGAGTTTTACCCTATAGTTGATAAAAATTCAAATTTTCACAAAGTTTGCACCTTCATAACTTCTAAAGTTTTTGAGCTACTGCAAATATAAGAACATTCCCTTAATGGAAATTCAATGGGCTTTCCTTTAAGCCTAAAATCAATGCCGTAGGCTGATAAATAAAAAAGCACCAATTTTCACCAAAGTTGGAGTGAAATTCAAACGGCCATAACTCGGAAAGTATGCGTTCGAATTATAAATTAGCAACAGTTTAGCGTTAGGCTAGCTCAACAGTATAAAATAAAGCCATAAAATGGACTTGAAAAATTTCAAAATTTTCAAAATTTTTTTTCTACCTCAATCGATAAAAATTTTTAAAAATGCTAAAATCGACACCAATCATTCTAAGTTTTTAGAAAAAATATTTTCTTACACATACTATCACCCTCATCTCATTTTCGTACTTGGTTCGTTCATTTGGATGATAGACTTTCAACATTTCGCGAAAGAACACAAAAATTACAATTTTTTTCAAAATTCACACCACGATAACTAGCAGAGTTTTTGAGGTATCTCAAATATGAAAACCTTTCCTTAATCTGCTGTTAATGGGCTTTCCTGCAAGCCTAAAACGGATTTTTTGCCACTGTAAATAAGAAGTTTCAAATTTTCAATTTTGAGCAAAATTTTGCTCAAAAATTCCTAATTGTCAAAGCTTTCAAAATTAACTGTCCAAATAAAAAACTAAAGGCACCGTTTCGTTCAACGAGCTGTCTATTATCAAATGAGACCATAGAAATTTGTTTGAAAAATTTGAAAATTTCCGACCAAAATCAAGGCACATACTAAGTGCATGAAAATGTTGAAAAATCCCAAAATCGTTCCCATTCAAAGAAAATGTCTTTTTCCGACGTAATTTTTGACGCAGAACACGTTTCTGTATTCGGTTTTCACATTTAAGCGCTGAAAATCGAGTTTTTCCCTATAGTTGATAAAAATTCAAATTTTCACAAAGTTTGCACCTTCATAACTTCTAAAGTTTTTGAGCTACTGCAAATATAAGAACATTCCCTTAATGGAAATTCAATGGGCGTTCCCTTAAGCCTAAAATCAATGCCGTAGGCTGATAAATAAAAAAGCACCAATTTTCACCAAAGTTGGAGTGAAATTCAAACGGCCATAACTCGGAAAGTATGCGTTCGAATTATAAATTAGCACCAGTTTAGCGTTAGGCTAGCTCAACAGTATAAAATAAAGCCATAAAATGGACTTGAAAAATTTCAAAATTTTCAAAAATTTTTTTCTACCTCAATCGATAAAAATTTTTAAAAATGCTAAAATCGACACCAATCATTCTAAGTTTTTAGAAAAAATATTTTCTTACACATACTATCACCCTCATCTCATTTTCGTACTTGGTTCGTTCATTTGGATGATACACTTTCAACATTTCGCAAAAGAACACAAAAATTACAATTTTTTTCAAAATTTACACCACGATAACTAGCAGAGTTTTTGAGGTATCTCAAATATGAAAACCTTTCCTTAATCTGCTTTTAATGGGCTTTCCTACAAGCCTAAAACGGATTTTTTGCCACTGTAAATAAGAAGTTTCAAATTTTCAATTTTGAGCAAAATTTTGCTCAAAAATTCCTAATTGTCAAAGCTTTCAAAATTAACTGTCCAAATAAAAAACTAAGGGCACCGTTTCGTTCAACGAGCTGTCTATTATCAAATGAGACCATAGAAATTTGTTTGAAAAATTTGAAAATTTCCGACCAAAATCAAGGCACATACTAATTGCATGAAAATGTTGAAAAATCCCAAAATTGTTCCCATTCAAAGAAAATGTCTTTTTCCGACGTAATTTTTGACGCAGAACACGTTTCTGTATTCGGTTTTCACATTTAAGCGCTGAAAATCGAGTTTTACCCTATAGTTGATAAAAATTCAAATTTTCACAAAGTTTGCACCTTCATAACTTCTAAAGTTTTTGAGCTACTGCAAATATAAGAACATTCCCTTAATGGAAATTCAATGGGCTTTCCTTTAAGCCTAAAATCAATGCCGTAGGCTGATAAATGAAAAAGCACCAATTTTCACCAAAGTTGGAGTGAAATTCAAACGGCCATAACTCGGAAAGTATGCGTTCGAATTATAAATTAGCAACAGTTTAGCGTTAGGCTAGCTCAACAGTATAAAATAAAGCCATAAAATGGACTTGAAAAATTTCAAAATTTTCAAAATTTTTTTTCTACCTCAATCGATAAAAATTTTTAAAAATGCTAAAATCGACACCAATCATTCTAAGTTTTTAGAAAAAATATTTTCTTACACATACTATCACCCTCATCTCATTTTCGTACTTGGTTCGTTCATTTGGATGATAGACTTTCAACATTTCGCGAAAGAACACAAAAATTACAATTTTTTTCAAAATTCACACCACGATAACTAGCAGAGTTTTTGAGGTATCTCAAATATGAAAACCTTTCCTTAATCTGCTGTTAATGGGCTTTCCTACAAGCCTAAAACGGATTTTTTGCCACTGTAAATAAGAAGTTTCAAATTTTCAATTTTGAGCAAAATTTTGCTCAAAAATTCCTAATTGTCAAAGCTTTCAAAATTAACTGTCCAAATAAAAAACTAAAGGCACCGTTTCGTTCAACGAGCTGTCTATTATCAAATGAGACCATAGAAATTTGTTTGAAAAATTTGAAAATTTCCGACCAAAATCAAGGCACATACTAATTGCATGAAAATGTTGAAAAATCCCAAAATTGTTCCCATTCAAAGAAAATGTCTTTTTCCGACGTAATTTTTGACGCAGAACACGTTTCTGTATTCGGTTTTCACATTTAAGCGCTGAAAATCGAGTTTTACCCTATAGTTGATAAAAATTCAAATTTTCACAAAGTTTGCACCTTCATAACTTCTAAAGTTTTTGAGCCACTGCAAATATAAGAACATTCCCTTAATGGAAATTCAATGGGCTTTCCTTTAAGCCTAAAATCAATGCCGTAGGCTGATAAATAAAAAAGCACCAATTTTCACCAAAGTTGAAGTGAAATTCAAACGGCCATAACTCGGAAAGTATGCGTTCGAATTATAAATTAGCAACAGTTTAGCGTTAGGCTAGCTCAACAGTATAAAATAAAGCCATAAAATGGACTTGAAAAATTTCAAAATTTTCAAAATTTTTTTTCTACCTCAATCGATAAAAATTTTTAAAAATGCTAAAATCGACACCAATCATTCTAAGTTTTTAGAAAAAATATTTTCTTACACATACTATCACCCTCATCTCATTTTCGTACTTGGTTCGTTCATTTGGATGATAGACTTTCAACATTTCGCGAAAGAACACAAAAATTACAATTTTTTTCAAAATTCACACCACGATAACTAGCAGAGTTTTTGAGGTATCTCAAATATGAAAACCTTTCCTTAATCTGCTGTTAATGGGCTTTCCTGCAAGCCTAAAACGGATTTTTTGCCACTGTAAATAAGAAGTTTCAAATTTTCAATTTTGAGCAAAATTTTGCTCAAAAATTCCTAATTGTCAAAGCTTTCAAAATTAACTGTCCAAATAAAAAACTAAAGGCACCGTTTCGTTCAACGAGCTGTCTATTATCAAATGAGACCATAGAAATTTGTTTGAAAAATTTGAAAATTTCCGACCAAAATCAAGGCACATACTAAGTGCATGAAAATGTTGAAAAATCCCAAAATCGTTCCCATTCAAAGAAAATGTCTTTTTCCGACGTAATTTTTGACGCAGAACACGTTTCTGTATTCGGTTTTCACATTTAAGCGCTGAAAATCGAGTTTTTCCCTATAGTTGATAAAAATTCAAATTTTCACAAAGTTTGCACCTTCATAACTTCTAAAGTTTTTGAGCTACTGCAAATATAAGAACATTCCCTTAATGGAAATTCAATGGGCGTTCCCTTAAGCCTAAAATCAATGCCGTAGGCTGATAAATAAAAAAGCACCAATTTTCACCAAAGTTGGAGTGAAATTCAAACGGCCATAACTCGGAAAGTATGCGTTCGAATTATAAATTAGCACCAGTTTAGCGTTAGGCTAGCTCAACAGTATAAAATAAAGCCATAAAATGGACTTGAAAAATTTCAAAATTTTCAAAATTTTTTTTCTACATCAATCGATAAAAATTTTTAAAAATGCTAAAATCGACACCAATCATTCTAAGTTTTTAGAAAAAATATTTTCTTACACATACTATCACCCTCATCTCATTTTCGTACTTGGTTCGTTCATTTGGATGATAGACTTTCAACATTTCGCGAAAGAACACAAAAATTACAATTTTTTTCAAAATTCACACCACGATAACTAGCAGAGTTTTTGAGGTATCTCAAATATGAAAACCTTTCCTTAATCTGCTTCTAATGGGCTTTCCTACAAGCCTAAAACGGATTTTTTGCCACTGTAAATAAGAAGTTTCAAATTTTCAATTTTGAGCAAAATTTTGCTCAAAAATTCCTAATTGTCAAAGCTTTCAAAATTAACTGTCCAAATAAAAAACTAAAGGCACCGTTTCGTTCAACGAGCTGTCTATTATCAAATGAGACCATAGAAATTTGTTTGAAAAATTTGAAAATTTCCGACCAAAATCAAGGCACATACTAAGTGCATGAAAATGTTGAAAAATCCCAAAATCGTTCCCATTCAAAGAAAATGTCTTTTTCCGACGTAATTTTTGACGCAGAACACGTTTCTGTATTCGGTTTTCACATTTAAGCGCTGAAAATCGAGTTTTACCCTATAGTTGATAAGAATTCAAATTTTCACAAAGTTTGCACCTTCATAACTTCTAAAGTTTTTGAGCTACTGCAAATATAAGAACATTCCCTTAATGGAAATTCAATGGGATTTCCTTTAAGCCTAAAATCAATGCCGTAGGCTGATAAATAAAAAAGCACCAATTTTCACCAAAGTTGGAGTGAAATTCAAACGGCCATAACTCGGAAAGTATGCGTTCGAATTATAAATTAGCAACAGTTTAGCGTTAGGCTAGCTCAACAGTATAAAATAAAGCCATAAAATGGACTTGAAAAATTTCAAAATTTTCAAAATTTTTTTTCTACCTCAATCGATAAAAATTTTTAAAAATGCTAAAATCGACACCAATCATTCTAAGTTTTTAGAAAAAATAGTTTCTTACACATACTATCACCCTCATCTCATTTTCGTACTTGGTTCGTTCATTTGGATGATAGACTTTCAACATTTCGCGAAAGAACACAAAAATTACAATTTTTTTCAAAATTTACACCACGATAACTAGCAGAGTTTTTGAGGTATCTCAAATATGAAAACCTTTCCTTAATCTGCTGTTAATGGGCTTTCCTACAAGCCTAAAACGGATTTTTTTCCACTGTAAATAAGAAGTTTCAAATTTTCAATTTTGAGCAAAATTTTGCTCAAAAATTCCTAATTGTCAAAGCTTTCAAAATTAACTGTCCAAATAAAAAACTAAAGGCACCGTTTCGTTCAACGAGCTGTCTATTATCAAATGAGACCATAGAAATTTGTTTGAAAAATTTGAAAATTTCCGACCAAAATCAAGGCACATACTAATTGCATGAAAATGTTGAAAAATCCCAAAATCGTTCCCATTCAAAGAAAATGTCTTTTTCCGACGTAATTTTTGACGCAGAACACGTTTCTGTATTCGGTTTTCACATTTAAGCGCTGAAAATCGAGTTTTTCCCTATAGTTGATAAAAATTCAAATTTTCACAAAGTTTGCACCTTCATAACTTCTAAAGTTTTTGAGCTACTGCAAATATAAGAACATTCCCTTAATGGAAATTCAATGGGCGTTCCCTTAAGCCTAAAATCAATGCCGTAGGCTGATAAATAAAAAAGCACCAATTTTCACCAAAGTTGGAGTGAAATTCAAACGGCCATAACTCGGAAAGTATGCGTTCGAATTATAAATTAGCACCAGTTTAGCATTAGGCTAGCTCAACAGTATAAAATAAAGCCATAAAATGGACTTGAAAAATTTCAAAATTTTCAAAATTTTTTTTCTACCTCAATCGATAAAAATTTTTAAAAATGCTAAAATCGACACCAATCATTCTAAGTTTTTAGAAAAAATAGTTTCTTACACATACTATCACCCTCATCTCATTTTCGTACTTGGTTCGTTCATTTGGATGATAGACTTTCAACATTTCGCGAAAGAACACAAAAATTACAATTTTTTTCAAAATTTACACCACGATAACTAGCAGAGTTTTTGAGGTATCTCAAATATGAAAACCTTTCCTTAATCTGCTGTTAATGGGCTTTCCTACAAGCCTAAAACGGATTTTTTGCCACTGTAAATAAGAAGTTTCAAATTTTCAATTTTGAGCAAAATTTTGCTCAAAAATTCCTAATTGTCAAAGCTTTCAAAATTAACTGTCCAAATAAAAAACTAAAGGCACCGTTTCGTTCAACGAGCTGTCTATTATCAAATGAGACCATAGAAATTTGTTTGAAAAATTTGAAAATTTCCGACCAAAATCAAGGCACATACTAAGTGCATGAAAATGTTGAAAAATCCCAAAATCGTTCCCATTCAAAGAAAATGTCCTTTTCCGACGTAATTTTTGACGCAGAACACGTTTCTGTATTCGGTTTTCACATTTAAGCGCTGAAAATCGAGTTTTACCCTATAGTTGATAAGAATTCAAATTTTCACAAAGTTTGCACCTTCATAACTTCTAAAGTTTTTGAGCTACTGCAAATATAAGAACATTCCCTTAATGGAAATTCAATGGGCTTTCCTTTAAGCCTAAAATCAATGCCGTAGGCTGATAAATAAAAAAGCACCAATTTTCACCAAAGTTGGAGTGAAATTCAAACGGCCATAACTCGGAAAGTATGCGTTCGAATTATAAATTAGCAACAGTTTAGCGTTAGGCTAGCTCAACAGTATAAAATAAAGCCATAAAATGGACTTGAAAAATTTCAAAATTTTCAAAATTTTTTTTCTACCTCAATCGATAAAAATTTTTAAAAATGCTAAAATCGACACCAATCATTCTAAGTTTTTAGAAAAAATAGTTTCTTACACATACTATCACCCTCATCTCATTTTCGTACTTGGTTCGTTCATTTGGATGATAGACTTTCAACATTTCGCGAAAGAACACAAAAATTACAATTTTTTTCAAAATTCACACCACGATAACTAGCAGAGTTTTTGAGGTATCTCAAATATGAAAACCTTTCCTTAATCTGCTGTTAATGGGCTTTCCTACAAGCCTAAAACGGATTTTTTGCCACTGTAAATAAGAAGTTTCAAATTTTCAATTTTGAGCAAAATTTTGCTCAAAAATTCCTAATTGTCAAAGCTTTCAAAATTAACTGTCCAAATAAAAAACTAAAGGCACCGTTTCGTTCAACGAGCTGTCTATTATCAAATGAGACCATAGAAATTTGTTTGAAAAATTTGAAAATTTCCGACCAAAATCAAGGCACATGCTAAGTGCATGAAAATGTTGAAAAATCCCAAAATCGTTCCCATTCAAAGAAAATGTCCTTTTCCGACGTAATTTTTGACGCAGAACACGTTTCTGTATTCGGTTTTCACATTTAAGCGCTGAAAATCGAGTTTTACCCTATAGTTGATAAGAATTCAAATTTTCACAAAGTTTGCACCTTCATAACTTCTAAAGTTTTTGAGCTACTGCAAATATAAGAACATTCCCTTAATGGAAATTCAATGGGCTTTCCTTTAAGCCTAAAATCAATGCCGTAGGCTGATAAATAAAAAAGCACCGATTTTCACCAAAGTTGGAGTGAAATTCAAACGGCCATAACTCGGAAAGTATGCGTTCGAATTATAAATTAGCAACAGTTTAGCGTTAGGCTAGCTCAACAGTATAAAATAAAGCCATAAAATGGACTTGAAAAATTTCAAAATTTTCAAAATTTTTTTTCTACCTCAATCGATAAAAATTTTTAAAAATGCTAAAATCGACACCAATCATTCTAAGTTTTTAGAAAAAATAGTTTCTTACACATACTATCACCCTCATCTCATTTTCGTACTTGGTTCGTTCATTTGGATGATAGACTTTCAACATTTCGCGAAAGAACACAAAAATTACAATTTTTTTCAAAATTTACACCACGATAACTAGCAGAGTTTTTGAGGTATCTCAAATATGAAAACCTTTCCTTAATCTGCTGTTAATGGGCTTTCCTACAAGCCTAAAACGGATTTTTTTCCACTGTAAATAAGAAGTTTCAAATTTTCAATTTTGAGCAAAATTTTGCTCAAAAATTCCTAATTGTCAAAGCTTTCAAAATTAACTGTCCAAATAAAAAACTAAAGGCACCGTTTCGTTCAACGAGCTGTCTATTATCAAATGAGACCATAGAAATTTGTTTGAAAAATTTGAAAATTTCCGACCAAAATCAAGGCACATACTAATTGCATGAAAATGTTGAAAAATCCCAAAATCGTTCCCATTCAAAGAAAATGTCTTTTTCCGACGTAATTTTTGACGCAGAACACGTTTCTGTATTCGGTTTTCACATTTAAGCGCTGAAAATCGAGTTTTACCCTATAGTTGATAAGAATTCAAATTTTCACAAAGTTTGCACCTTCATAACTTCTAAAGTTTTTGAGCTACTGCAAATATAAGAACATTCCCTTAATGGAAATTCAATGGGCGTTCCCTTAAGCCTAAAATCAATGCCGTAGGCTGATAAATAAAAAAGCACCAATTTTCACCAAAGTTGGAGTGAAATTCAAACGGCCATAACTCGGAAAATATGCGTTCGAATTATAAACTAGCACCACTTTAGCGTTAGGCTAGCTCAACAGTATAAAATAAAGCCATAAAATGGACTTGAAAAATTTCAAAATTTTCAAAATTTTTTTTCTACCTCAATCGATAAAAATTTTTAAAAATGCTAAAATCGACACCAATCATTCTAAGTTTTTAGAAAAAATATTTTCTTACACATACTATCACCCTCATCTCATTTTCGTACTTGGTTCGTTCATTTGGATGATAGACTTTCAACATTTCGCGAAAGAACACAAAAATTACAATTTTTTTCAAAATTTACACCACGATAACTAGCAGAGTTTTTGAGGTATCTCAAATATGAAAACCTTTCCATAATCTGCTTTTAATGGGCTTTCCTACAAGCCTAAAACGGATTTTTTGCCACTGTAAATAAGAAATTTCAAATTTTCAATTTTGAGCAAAATTTTGCTCAAAAATTCCTAATTGTCAAAGCTTTCAAAATTAACTGTCCAAATAAAAAACTAAAGGCACCGTTTCGTTCAACGAGCTGTCTATTATCAAATGAGACCATAGAAATTTGTTTGAAAAATTTGAAAATTTCCGACCAAAATCAAGGCACATACTAAGTGCATGAAAATGTTGAAAAATCCCAAAATCGTTCCCATTCAAAGAAAATGTCTTTTTCCGACGTAATTTTTGACGCAGAACACGTTTCTGTATTCGGTTTTCACATTTAAGCGCTGAAAATCGAGTTTTACCCTATAGTTGATAAGAATTCAAATTTTCACAAAGTTTGCACCTTCATAACTTCTAAAGTTTTTGAGCTACTGCAAATATAAGAACATTCCCTTAATGGAAATTCAATGGGCTTTCCTTTAAGCCTAAAATCAATGCCGTAGGCTGATAAATAAAAAAGCACCAATTTTCACCAAAGTTGGAGTGAAATTCAAACGGCCATAACTCGGAAAGTATGCGTTCGAATTATAAATTAGCAACAGTTTAGCGTTAGGCTAGCTCAACAGTATAAAATAAAGCCATAAAATGGACTTGAAAAATTTCAAAATTTTCAAAAATTTTTTTCTACCTCAATCGATAAAAATTTTTAAAAATGCTAAAATCGACACCAATCATTCTAAGTTTTTAGAAAAAATATTTTCTTACACATACTATCACCCTCATCTCATTTTCGTACTTGGTTCGTTCATTTGGATGATAGACTTTCAACATTTCGCGAAAGAACACAAAAATTACAATTTTTTTCAAAATTCACACCACGATAACTAGCAGAGTTTTTGAGGTATCTCAAATATGAAAACCTTTCCTTAATCTGCTGTTAATGGGCTTTCCTACAAGCCTAAAACGGATTTTTTGCCACTGTAAATAAGAAGTTTCAAATTTTCAATTTTGAGCAAAATTTTGCTCAAAAATTCCTAATTGTCAAAGCTTTCAAAATTAACTGTCCAAATAAAAAACTAAAGGCACCGTTTCGTTCAACGAGCTGTCTATTATCAAATGAGACCATAGAAATTTGTTTGAAAAATTTGAAAATTTCCGACCAAAATCAAGGCACATACTAATTGCATGAAAATGTTGAAAAATCCCAAAATCGTTCCCATTCAAAGAAAATGTCTTTTTCCGACGTAATTTTTGACGCAGAACACGTTTCTGTATTCGGTTTTCACATTTAAGCGCTGAAAATCGAGTTTTTCCCTATAGTTGATAAAAATTCAAATTTTCACAAAGTTTGCACCTTCATAACTTCTAAAGTTTTTGAGCTACTGCAAATATAAGAACATTCCCTTAATGGAAATTCAATGGGCGTTCCCTTAAGCCTAAAATCAATGCCGTAGGCTGATAAATAAAAAAGCACCAATTTTCACCAAAGTTGGAGTGAAATTCAAACGGCCATAACTCGGAAAGTATGCGTTCGAATTATAAATTAGCACCAGTTTAGCGTTAGGCTAGCTCAACAGTATAAAATAAAGCCATAAAATGGACTTGAAAAATTTCAAAATTTTCAAAATTTTTTTTCTACCTCAATCGATAAAAATTTTTAAAAATGCTAAAATCGACACCAATCATTCTAAGTTTTTAGAAAAAATATTTTCTTACACATACTATCACCCTCATCTCATTTTCGTACTTGGTTCGTTCATTTGGATGATAGACTTTCAACATTTCGCAAAAGAACACAAAAATTACAATTTTTTTCAAAATTCACACCACGATAACTAGCAGAGTTTTTGAGGTATCTCAAATATGAAAACCTTTCCTTAATCTGCTGTTAATGGGCTTTCCTACAAGCCTAAAACGGATTTTTTGCCACTGTAAATAAGAAGTTTCAAATTTTCAATTTTGAGCAAAATTTTGCTCAAAAATTCCTAATTGTCAAAGCTTTCAAAATTAACTGTCCAAATAAAAAACTAAAGGCACCGTTTCGTTCAACGAGCTGTCTATTATCAAATGAGACCATAGAAATTTGTTTGAAAAATTTCAAAATTTCCGACCAAAATCAAGGCACATACTAAGTGCATGAAAATGTTGAAAAATCCCAAAATCGTTCCCATTCAAAGAAAATGTCTTTTTCCGACGTAATTTTTGACGCAGAACACGTTTCTGTATTCGGTTTTCACATTTAAGCGCTGAAAATCGAGTTTTACCCTATAGTTGATAAGAATTCAAATTTTCACAAAGTTTGCACCTTCATAACTTCTAAAGTTTTTGAGCTACTGCAAATATAAGAACATTCCCTTAATGGAAATTCAATGGGCTTTCCTTTAAGCCTAAAATCAATGCCGTAGGCTGATAAATAAAAAAGCACCAATTTTCACCAAAGTTGGAGCGAAATTCAAACGGCCATAACTCGGAAAGCATGCGTTCGAATTATAAATTAGCAACAGTTTAGCGTTAGGCTAGCTCAACAGTATAAAATAAAGCCATAAAATGGACTTGAAAAATTTCAAAATTTTCAAAATTTTTTTTCTACCTCAATCGATAAAATTTTTTAAAAATGCTAAAATCGACACCAATCATTCTAAGTTTTTAGAAAAAATATTTTCTTACACATACTATCACCCTCATCTCATTTTCGTACTTGGTTCGTTCATTTGGATGATAGACTTTCAACATTTCGCGAAAGAACACAAAAATTACAATTTTTTCAAAATTTACACCACGATAACTAGCAGAGTTTTTGAGGTATCTCAAATATGAAAACCTTTCCTTAATCTGCTTTTAATGGGCTTTCCTACAAGCCTAAAACGGATTTTTTGCCACTGTAAATAAGAAATTTCAAATTTTCAATTTTGAGCAAAATTTTGCTCAAAAATTCCTAATTGTCAAAGCTTTCAAAATTAACTGTCCAAATAAAAAACTAAAGGCACCGTTTCGTTCAACGAGCTGTCTATTATCAAATGAGACCATAGAAATTTGTTTGAAAAATTTGAAAATTTCCGAATAAAATCAAGGCACATACTAAGTGCATGAAAATGTTGAAAAATCCCAAAATCGTTCCCATTCAAAGAAAATGTCTTTTTCCGACGTAATTTTTGACGCAGAACACGTTTCTGTATTCGGTTTTCACATTTAAGCGCTGAAAATCGAGTTTTACCCTATAGTTGATAAGAATTCAAATTTTCACAAAGTTTGCACCTTCATAACTTCTAAAGTTTTTGAGCTACTGCAAATATAAGAACATTCCCTTAATGGAAATTCAATGGGCTTTCCTTTGAGCCTAAAATCAATGCCGTAGGCTGATAAATAAAAAAGCACCAATTTTCACCAAAGTTGGAGTGAAATTCAAACGGCCATAACTCGGAAAGTATGCGTTCGAATTATAAATTAGCAACAGTTTAGCGTTAGGCTAGCTCAACAGTATAAAATAAAGCCATAAAATGGACTTGAAAAATTTCAAAATTTTCAAAATTTTTTTTCTACCTCAATCGATAAAATTTTTTAAAAATGCTAAAATCGACACCAATCATTCTAAGTTTTTAGAAAAAATATTTTCTTACACATACTATCACCCTCATCTCATTTTCGTACTTGGTTCGTTTATTTGGATGATAGACTTTCAACATTTCGCGAAAGAACACAAAAATTACAATTTTTTTCAAAATTCACACCACGATAACTAGCAGAGTTTTTGAGGTATCTCAAATATGAAAACCTTTCCTTAATCTGCTGTTAATGGGCTTTCCTACAAGCCTAAAACGGATTTTTTGCCACTGTAAATAAGAAGTTTCAAATTTTCAATTTTGAGCAAAATTTTGCTCAAAAATTCCTAATTGTCAAAGCTTTCAAAATTAACTGTCCAAATAAAAAACTAAAGGCACCGTTTCGTTCAACGAGCTGTCTATTATCAAATGAGACCATAGAAATTTGTTTGAAAAATTTGAAAATTTCCGACCAAAATCAAGGCACATACTAATTGCATGAAAATGTTGAAAAATCCCAAAATCGTTCCCATTCAAAGAAAATGTCTTTTTCCGACGTAATTTTTGACGCAGAACACGTTTCTGTATTCGGTTTTCACATTTAAGCGCTGAAAATCGAGTTTTACCCTATAGTTGATAAGAATTCAAATTTTCACAAAGTTTGCACCTTCATAACTTCTAAAGTTTTTGAGCTACTGCAAATATAAGAACATTCCCTTAATGGAAATTCAATGGGCTTTCCTTTAAGCCTAAAATCAATGCCGTAGGCTGATAAATAAAAAAGCACCAATTTTCACCAAAGTTGGAGTGAAATTCAAACGGCCATAACTCGGAAAGTATGCGTTCGAATTATAAATTAGCAACAGTTTAGCGTTAGGCTAGCTCAACAGTATAAAATAAAGCCATAAAATGGACTTGAAAAATTTCAAAATTTTCAAAATTTTTTTTCTACCTCAATCGATAAAATTTTTTAAAAATGCTAAAATCGACACCAATCATTCTAAGTTTTTAGAAAAAATATTTTCTTACACATACTATCACCCTCATCTCATTTTCGTACTTGGTTCGTTTATTTGGATGATAGACTTTCAACATTTCGCGAAAGAACACAAAAATTACAATTTTTTTCAAAATTCACACCACGATAACTAGCAGAGTTTTTGAGGTATCTCAAATATGAAAACCTTTCCTTAATCTGCTGTTAATGGGCTTTCCTACAAGCCTAAAACGGATTTTTTGCCACTGTAAATAAGAAGTTTCAAATTTTCAATTTTGAGCAAAATTTTGCTCAAAAATTCCTAATTGTCAAAGCTTTCAAAATTAACTGTCCAAATAAAAAACTAAAGGCACCGTTTCGTTCAACGAGCTGTCTATTATCAAATGAGACCATAGAAATTTGTTTGAAAAATTTGAAAATTTCCGACCAAAATCAAGGCACATACTAATTGCATGAAAATGTTGAAAAATCCCAAAATCGTTCCCATTCAAAGAAAATGTCTTTTTCCGACGTAATTTTTGACGCAGAACACGTTTCTGTATTCGGTTTTCACATTTAAGCGCTGAAAATCGAGTTTTACCCTATAGTTGATAAAAATTCAAATTTTCACAAAGTTTGCACCTTCATAACTTCTAAAGTTTTTGAGCTACTGCAAATATAAGAACATTCCCTTAATGGAAATTCAATGGGCGTTCCCTTAAGCCTAAAATCAATGCCGTAGGCTGATAAATAAAAAAGCACCAATTTTCACCAAAGTTGGAGTGAAATTCAAACGGCCATAACTCGGAAAATATGCGTTCGAATTATAAACTAGCACCACTTTAGCGTTAGGCTAGCTCAACAGTATAAAATAAAGCCATAAAATGGACTTGAAAAATTTCAAAATTTTCAAAATTTTTTTTCTACCTCAATCGATAAAATTTTTTAAAAATGCTAAAATCGACACCAATCATTCTAAGTTTTTAGAAAAAATATTTTCTTACACATACTATCACCCTCATCTCATTTTCGTACTTGGTTCGTTTATTTGGATGATAGACTTTCAACATTTCGCGAAAGAACACAAAAATTACAATTTTTTTCAAAATTCACACCACGATAACTAGCAGAGTTTTTGAGGTATCTCAAATATGAAAACCTTTCCTTAATCTGCTGTTAATGGGCTTTCCTACAAGCCTAAAACGGATTTTTTGCCACTGTAAATAAGAAGTTTCAAATTTTCAATTTTGAGCAAAATTTTGCTCAAAAATTCCTAATTGTCAAAGCTTTCAAAATTAACTGTCCAAATAAAAAACTAAAGGCACCGTTTCGTTCAACGAGCTGTCTATTATCAAATGAGACCATAGAAATTTGTTTGAAAAATTTGAAAATTTCCGACCAAAATCAAGGCACATACTAATTGCATGAAAATGTTGAAAAATCCCAAAATCGTTCCCATTCAAAGAAAATGTCTTTTTCCGACGTAATTTTTGACGCAGAACACGTTTCTGTATTCGGTTTTCACATTTAAGCGCTGAAAATCGAGTTTTACCCTATAGTTGATAAGAATTCAAATTTTCACAAAGTTTGCACCTTCATAACTTCTAAAGTTTTTGAGCTACTGCAAATATAAGAACATTCCCTTAATGGAAATTCAATGGGCTTTCCTTTGAGCCTAAAATCAATGCCGTAGGCTGATAAATAAAAAAGCACCAATTTTCACCAAAGTTGGAGTGAAATTCAAACGGCCATAACTCGGAAAGTATGCGTTCGAATTATAAATTAGCAACAGTTTAGCGTTAGGCTAGCTCAACAGTATAAAATAAAGCCATAAAATGGACTTGAAAAATTTCAAAATTTTCAAAATTTTTTTTCTACCTCAATCGATAAAATTTTTTAAAAATGCTAAAATCGACACCAATCATTCTAAGTTTTTAGAAAAAATATTTTCTTACACATACTATCACCCTCATCTCATTTTCGTACTTGGTTCGTTTATTTGGATGATAGACTTTCAACATTTCGCGAAAGAACACAAAAATTACAATTTTTTTCAAAATTCACACCACGATAACTAGCAGAGTTTTTGAGGTATCTCAAATATGAAAACCTTTCCTTAATCTGCTGTTAATGGGCTTTCCTACAAGCCTAAAACGGATTTTTTGCCACTGTAAATAAGAAGTTTCAAATTTTCAATTTTGAGCAAAATTTTGCTCAAAAATTCCTAATTGTCAAAGCTTTCAAAATTAACTGTCCAAATAAAAAACTAAAGGCACCGTTTCGTTCAACGAGCTGTCTATTATCAAATGAGACCATAGAAATTTGTTTGAAAAATTTGAAAATTTCCGACCAAAATCAAGGCACATACTAATTGCATGAAAATGTTGAAAAATCCCAAAATCGTTCCCATTCAAAGAAAATGTCTTTTTCCGACGTAATTTTTGACGCAGAACACGTTTCTGTATTCGGTTTTCACATTTAAGCGCTGAAAATCGAGTTTTACCCTATAGTTGATAAGAATTCAAATTTTCACAAAGTTTGCACCTTCATAACTTCTAAAGTTTTTGAGCTACTGCAAATATAAGAACATTCCCTTAATGGAAATTCAATGGGCTTTCCTTTAAGCCTAAAATCAATGCCGTAGGCTGATAAATAAAAAAGCACCAATTTTCACCAAAGTTGGAGTGAAATTCAAACGGCCATAACTCGGAAAGTATGCGTTCGAATTATAAATTAGCAACAGTTTAGCGTTAGGCTAGCTCAACAGTATAAAATAAAGCCATAAAATGGACTTGAAAAATTTCAAAATTTTCAAAATTTTTTTTCTACCTCAATCGATAAAATTTTTTAAAAATGCTAAAATCGACACCAATCATTCTAAGTTTTTAGAAAAAATATTTTCTTACACATACTATCACCCTCATCTCATTTTCGTACTTGGTTCGTTTATTTGGATGATAGACTTTCAACATTTCGCGAAAGAACACAAAAATTACAATTTTTTTCAAAATTCACACCACGATAACTAGCAGAGTTTTTGAGGTATCTCAAATATGAAAACCTTTCCTTAATCTGCTGTTAATGGGCTTTCCTACAAGCCTAAAACGGATTTTTTGCCACTGTAAATAAGAAGTTTCAAATTTTCAATTTTGAGCAAAATTTTGCTCAAAAATTCCTAATTGTCAAAGCTTTCAAAATTAACTGTCCAAATAAAAAACTAAAGGCACCGTTTCGTTCAACGAGCTGTCTATTATCAAATGAGACCATAGAAATTTGTTTGAAAAATTTGAAAATTTCCGACCAAAATCAAGGCACATACTAATTGCATGAAAATGTTGAAAAATCCCAAAATCGTTCCCATTCAAAGAAAATGTCTTTTTCCGACGTAATTTTTGACGCAGAACACGTTTCTGTATTCGGTTTTCACATTTAAGCGCTGAAAATCGAGTTTTACCCTATAGTTGATAAAAATTCAAATTTTCACAAAGTTTGCACCTTCATAACTTCTAAAGTTTTTGAGCTACTGCAAATATAAGAACATTCCCTTAATGGAAATTCAATGGGCGTTCCCTTAAGCCTAAAATCAATGCCGTAGGCTGATAAATAAAAAAGCACCAATTTTCACCAAAGTTGGAGTGAAATTCAAACGGCCATAACTCGGAAAATATGCGTTCGAATTATAAACTAGCACCACTTTAGCGTTAGGCTAGCTCAACAGTATAAAATAAAGCCATAAAATGGACTTGAAAAATTTCAAAATTTTCAAAATTTTTTTTCTACCTCAATCGATAAAATTTTTTAAAAATGCTAAAATCGACACCAATCATTCTAAGTTTTTAGAAAAAATATTTTCTTACACATACTATCACCCTCATCTCATTTTCGTACTTGGTTCGTTTATTTGGATGATAGACTTTCAACATTTCGCGAAAGAACACAAAAATTACAATTTTTTTCAAAATTCACACCACGATAACTAGCAGAGTTTTTGAGGTATCTCAAATATGAAAACCTTTCCTTAATCTGCTGTTAATGGGCTTTCCTACAAGCCTAAAACGGATTTTTTGCCACTGTAAATAAGAAGTTTCAAATTTTCAATTTTGAGCAAAATTTTGCTCAAAAATTCCTAATTGTCAAAGCTTTCAAAATTAACTGTCCAAATAAAAAACTAAAGGCACCGTTTCGTTCAACGAGCTGTCTATTATCAAATGAGACCATAGAAATTTGTTTGAAAAATTTGAAAATTTCCGACCAAAATCAAGGCACATACTAATTGCATGAAAATGTTGAAAAATCCCAAAATCGTTCCCATTCAAAGAAAATGTCTTTTTCCGACGTAATTTTTGACGCAGAACACGTTTCTGTATTCGGTTTTCACATTTAAGCGCTGAAAATCGAGTTTTACCCTATAGTTGATAAAAATTCAAATTTTCACAAAGTTTGCACCTTCATAACTTCTAAAGTTTTTGAGCTACTGCAAATATAAGAACATTCCCTTAATGGAAATTCAATGGGCTTTCCTTTAAGCCTAAAATCAATGCCGTAGGCTGATAAATAAAAAAGCACCAATTTTCGCCAAAGTTGGAGCGAAATTCAAACGGCCATAACTCGGAAAGCATGCGTTCGAATTATAAATTAGCAACAGTTTAGCGTTAGGCTAGCTCAACAGTATAAAATAAAGCCATAAAATGGACTTGAAAAATTTCAAAATTTTCAAAATTTTTTTTCTACCTCAATCGATAAAATTTTTTAAAAATGATAAAATCGACACCAATCATTCTAAGTTTTTAGAAAAAATATTTTCTTACACATACTATCACCCTCATCTCATTTTCGTACTTGGTTCGTTTATTTGGATGATAGACTTTCAACATTTCGCGAAAGAACACAAAAATTACAATTTTTTTCAAAATTCACACCACGATAACTAGCAGAGTTTTTGAGGTATCTCAAATATGAAAACCTTTCCTTAATCTGCTGTTAATGGGCTTTCCTACAAGCCTAAAACGGATTTTTTGCCACTGTAAATAAGAAGTTTCAAATTTTCAATTTTGAGCAAAATTTTGCTCAAAAATTCCTAATTGTCAAAGCTTTCAAAATTAACTGTCCAAATAAAAAACTAAAGGCACCGTTTCGTTCAACGAGCTGTCTATTATCAAATGAGACCATAGAAATTTGTTTGAAAAATTTGAAAATTTCCGACCAAAATCAAGGCACATACTAAGTGCATGAAAATGTTGAAAAATCCCAAAATCGTTCCCATTCAAAGAAAATGTCTTTTTCCGACGTAATTTTTGACGCAGAACACGTTTCTGTATTCGGTTTTCACATTTAAGCGCTGAAAATCGAGTTTTACCCTATAGTTGATAAAAATTCAAATTTTCACAAAGTTTGCACCTTCATAACTTCTAAAGTTTTTGAGCTACTGCAAATATAAGAACATTCCCTTAATGGAAATTCAATGGGCTTTCCTTTAAGCCTAAAATCAATGCCGTAGGCTGATAAATAAAAAAGCACCAATTTTCACCAAAGTTGGAGTGAAATTCAAACGGCCATAACTCGGAAAGTATGCGTTCGAATTATAAACTAGCACCACTTTAGCGTTAGGCTAGCTCAACAGTATAAAATAAAGCCATAAAATGGACTTGAAAAATTTCAAAATTTTCAAAATTTTTTTTCTACCTCAATCGATAAAATTTTTTAAAAATGGTAAAATCGACACCAATCATTCTAAGTTTTTAGAAAAAATATTTTCTTACACATACTATCACCCTCATCTCATTTTCGTACTTGGTTCGTTCATTTGGATGATAGACTTTCAACATTTCGCAAAAGAACACAAAAATTACAATTTTTTTCAAAATTCACACCACGATAACTAGCAGAGTTTTTGAGGTATCTCAAATATGAAAACCTTTCCTTAATCTGCTTTTAATGGGCTTTCCTACAAGCCTAAAACGGATTTTTTGCCACTGTAAATAAGAAATTTCAAATTTTCAATTTTGAGCAAAATTTTGCTCAAAAATTCCTAATTGTCAAAGCTTTCAAAATTAACTGTCCAAATAAAAAACTAAAGGCACCGTTTCGTTCAACGAGCTGTCTATTATCAAGTGAGACCATAGAAATTTGTTTGAAAAATTTGAAAATTTCCGACCAAAATCAAGGCACATACTAATTGCATGAAAATGTTCAAAAATCCCAAAATCGTTCCCATCCAAAGAAAATGTCTTTTTCCGACGTAGTTTTTGACGCAGAACACGTTTCTGTATTCGGTTTTCACATTTAAGCGCTGAAAATCGCGTTTTTCCTTATAGTTGATAAAAATTCAAATTTTCACATAGTTTGCACCTTCATAACTTCTAAAGTTTTTGAGCGACTGCAAATATAAGAACATTCCCTTAATGGAAATTCAATGGGCGTTCCTTTAAGCCTAAAATCAATGCCGTAGGCTGATAAATAAAAAAGCACCAATTTTCACCAAAGTTGGAGTGAAATTCAAACGGCCATAACTCGGAAAGTATGCGTTCGAATTATAAATTAGCAACAGTTTAGCGTTAGGCTAGCTCAACAGTATAAAATAAAGCCATAAAATGGACTTCAAACATTTCAAAATTTTCAAAAAAATTTTTCTACTCAATCGATAAACATTTTTAAAAATGCTAAAATCGACACTAATCATTCTGAGTTTTTAGAAAAAATATTTTCTTACATATACTATCACGCTCATCTCATTTTCGTACTTGGTTCGTTCATTTAGATGATAGACTTTCAACATTTCGCGAAAGAACACCAAAATTACAATTTTTTTCAAAATTTACACCTCGATAACTTGAAGAGTTTTTGAGGTATCTCAAATATGAAAACCTTTCCTTAATCTGCTGTTAATGGGCTTTCCTACAAGCCTAAAAACGCTTTTTTGCCACCGTAAATAAGAAATTTCAAATTTTCAATTTTGACCAAAATTTTGCTCAAAAATTTCAAATTGTCAAAGCTTTCAAAATTAACTGTCCAAATTAAAAACTAAGGGCACCGTTTCGTTCAACGAGCTGTCTATTATCAAAAGAGACCATAAAAATTTGTTTGAAAAATTTGAAAATTTCCGACCAAAATCAAGGCACATACTAATTGCATGAAAATGTTGAAAAATCCCAAAATCATTCCCATTCAAAGAAAATGTCTTTTTCCGACGTAATTTTTGACGCAGAACACGTTTCTGTATTCGGTTTTCACATTTAAGCGCTGAAAATCGAGTTTTTCCCTATAGTTGATAAAAATTCAAATTTTCACAAAGTTTGCACCTTCATAACTTCTAAAGTTTTTGAGCTACTGCAAATATAAGAACATTCCCTCAATGGAAATTCAACCGGCTCAAATATTCACCAAAGTAAGAGTGAAATTCAAATTGCCATAACTTCTAAAGTAAACGTCCAAATTAAAAACTAGCCACAGTGTTGCGTTAAAAAAGCTCAATAGTATAAATTGAGACAATAAAAAGGCCTTGAAAAATCTCCAAATTTTCAAAAATGGATAATAATCGCGCTAATTTTATGAGGGAGAAAATTGATTTGAAGCAGGCGCTGAATTTGCATACAACGCCGCAGTGTTAATTGATAGAAAAAAGTTTAATTGAAACTTTTTTAATTGCGATTAAGGTTCGATTTTCACTCAACAAGTTTGATTTCGATAAATGGACGTGTTTTCCCACTTACCGTCACATAATTTTCATTTTTCTCACCATTCCCACCGCTACTAACAGCCTCTTGGGTTTCAAGGGTACTAGACGACATTGTTTTTTAATAATTACACACGAAACTAACACAATCACACTCGCGATAAATAAACAAACAATAGTAAAGTGTTTTGCCAACACACATATAACGCCTCAGTTGTTAATTACATTTTTTGCAAATCGGAATTGAAAAAAGTACGAACCGAATGCAGGGAAAAATGTCAAATTTCGTCTGTGCCTAAATTCACGGCGGTGAAAATGAGATCATGCATGAAGTTGGCGACACTAACTTTATGAGGGGAAAAATTTGGTTTGAAGCAGGCGCTGAATTCGGATACAACGCCACAATGTTACTTGAGAAAAAAATCGGAAATTGAATTTTTTTTTAATTATGGTTCAATTTCCACTTGCTCTATACGTTTAAGTTTCATGAATTGATTTGTTTTTCAACTTACCGTCACGTAATTTTCTTTTTTCTTTCCCGGTTTGCCGCTACTAACAGCCTCTTGGATTTCAAGGTGGCATTGTTCTTTAATAATTACACGCGAAACTAACACAACCACACCCTCAGTCAAGATAAATAAACAAATAGTGCTCCCGTGGTTTGTTAATAAACATTTAAAAGCAGAATTGTTGATAAATTTTGCACCACCACACAAATCACGAAACGTCACATTTCTTCTGTGGCTAAAGTCACAGGATGGAAGTGAAATTGTTTATAAAGTTACCAACACTAAAAAAATTAATAAATTAGCGGAATTTCGAGTTTAATTACTTTTACAATAATAATCTAAATCAACTATTTCTTATGAGAGAAGTTTGCACAAACAATTACGTAAAAAGTGGGGTGATTTGACTCAAATCACAAATACGTAACCGGACGAGGATGAAGTTTGGAGATTGAGGCAAAGGCTTTTACAAATACAATATTTAACCGAAATTAGCGTAACCTCAGTGCATAATAAATTAAAGAATCAACTGGCTTTTCACGATTTCTTCTCTATCTATCCAAATTCCTCTACGTTTCCTTAAGGGACACAAAGGGATTTGTCAAAGAAAAAATTGCTCTCAAAGCGTCAATTGGTATTGTCGTTATCAATATTCTCTTTGCATACAATTATAACAATTATTTCGATAAGTTAAACGAGCAACACTTTCCTATTGAAGCAAATAAAAATTATTAATTCAAGCAAAAGAAATAATAACAAGACTGGCGTTGGGAAATTTTTTGTCAACGCTTAATTGACGTGAATTCCTGTGCTTCCTTTCCCACTTGCATGCGACCTTTTGTTTTACTATCTGTAGGATACAACATAGAATACGTAACAACTAAAGAGTCTCGAGAGTACAATGTTCACTAAAAATTCTCACCCTGGGAACTGAGTGTTGATTCCCTTGAGACATCATTGCTCTTTATGTATTAGCCCTAAACCAGCACTCCCTAAAAATGATACAACGGAAGTTGAAGTGTGATTGGTAACAAAATCCACGTCGGGTCTTACTTAATTATTAATTCGCTAGACCAATCTATTCAAAGAGAAAAAAATTAAATCCTATTGAAATGGAAATTAGTGACTTTAGAAAAGGTGCTAAAGGGTCTAAGAAGAACTTTTTTAAAGGATTCTCAGAAAAACGTGACATTTCTAGGACTATCACTAAATAATTTCCGCCTTCAAGCCCATGCTAAGGTCTTATTTCTGGTTTTCGCCTCTCAATCTCTTTATAGAGTACACTATAGCTATGGGTATCGATTATCTGCCCTAAAATTACCACTATCCATCTGGGTTCTTCTCTTCCAATTCGCCAATCATATCTTCTCTTGGTTGGCTTCTGATTTCCAACCTTTCTCTCAAGCTAGAATTTTCTCCCACATCCATTTCGATAAGTCCTCGTGTTTCTCCCATTTCGTTGTGCCTCTGTCACTTCTGTTGATAGCTTTATCTTCATTCTTTATTGCGAGCTTCTCCATGAAAATTTCTTCCGCTTTCCCTCACTCCTGCCATACTCCTTTTACCCTCATATTTTTATTCCATTTATTTTTTACTGTGTAATCAAACACCAACTTCATTAGTTTATAGCCATTCTTGCAATTTATCTCTACTATTCTTCATATTAACCTTCGAAATTGCTACATTCTTCGTTGTTTTCCTGATGTCTGCTTCCGTCTTACGCCACAATTGGCGCAAGAAGCTGTTTAATTCCGGAGTGAAATGTCCTCGAAACCGCACTCTTAAATGTCAGACAGATGCATCCGTATTGGTGTTTTCCCTTTCACTTCTTCTATTTTATTTTCTTCCTACTTCTACTTTGTTCCTCTTTCTTGATTTTTCTACGTTCAAAAACAAGTCTTCCTTAGCTAGATATTTTTGAGGCGTCACATCTTCTTCAACTCCTTCCCACCTTGAGGTAGCAGAACTAACCTCCATGTGTGCACCAATTTTAGTGATTTCTTTCAATTTTTCTATCTTGTTTTCCTCCTACTGGTATTTTTCTCTCTCCTTATCTCTTCCTTTCGTAAAAATTATTATCGTTAATTCGACCACGTTCCAAATGGAGGGATTTTTTGCTAAATACTTTCCAAACCTTTTTGTCATCTCCTTTCTTCTTTTAATAATTTTTCTTAGACTTGCTCTATATAAGCTGAAGTTCCTAGATGGTCCAAAATGCGGACCTGACTTCTTCTTCAGTTCTGTTCTTGGTATATTTCTTCAATTTTTTTATCAAATCGTATTTTCTCCTTTGATGTCATAACATAGTTAAATTTGCTAGTTAATTGAAGTGGTAAGTTTAAGTACTTTCCTACTGCGGAATGAAGTTCCGTTTCACTTCTATTATCTTGTTTTCTTCCCAGTCCTACTTTTGTTCCTCGTTCTTAAAAAACATCTTCGATTTGTCTACGTTAAAAACAAATTTTGCTTCGCTAGATACTTTTTGAGCGGTTACATCTTCTTCATCTCCTTCCCACCTAGAAATAGCAGAACTAACCTCTATGTGTGCACCAATTTTGATGTTTTCCTTCAAGGCATATCCAAACTACATAATCTCTTTCACTTTTTCTATCTTGTTTTCCTCCTACTGCCATTTTTCACTCTCCTTCTTATCTCTGTCTATCATGAAGATTATTATCGTTAATTCGACCACGTTCAAAATCGAGGAATTTCTTGCTAAACACTTTCCGAATCTTTTTATCATCTCCTTTCTTCTTTTCATCATTTTTCTTAGGCTTGCTCTATATAAGGTGAAGGGCTCAATCGGTCTTAGTTCCAGGATGGTCCAAAATGCGGACCTGACTTCTTCTTCAGTTCTGTTCTTGGTAAATTTCTTCTATTTTTTTATCAAATCGTATTTTCTCCTTTGATGTCATAACATAGTTAAATTTGCTAGTTAATTTAAGTGGTAAGTTTAAGTACTTTCCTACTGCGGAATGAAGTTCCGTTTCACTTCTATTATCTTGTTTTCTTCCCAGTCCTACTTTTGTTCCTCGTTCTTAAAAAACATCTTCGATTTGTCTACGTTAAAAACAAATTTTTCTTTGCTAGATACTTTTTGAGCGGTTACATCTTCTTCATCTCCTTCCCACCTAGAAATAGCACAACTAACCTCAATGTGTGCACCAATTTTGATGTTTTCCTTCAAGGCGTATGCAAACTACATAATTTCTTTCACTTTTTCTATCTTGTTTTCCTCCTACTGCCATTTTTCACTCTGCTTCTTATCTCTGTCTATCATGAAGATTATTATCGTTAATTCGTCCACGTTCAAAATCGAGGAATTTCTTGCTACACACTTTCCGAATCTTTTTATCATCTCCTTTCTTCTTTTCATCATTTTTCTTAGGCTTGCTCTATATAAGGTGAAGGGCTCAATCGGTCTTAGTTCCAAGATGGTCCAAAATGCGGACCTGACTTCTTCTTCAGTTCTGTTCTTGGTATATTTCTTCAATTTTTTTATCAAATCGTATTTTCTCCTTTGATGTCATAACATAGTTAAATTTGCTAGTTAATTTAAGTGGTAGGTTTAAGTATTTTTCTACTGCGGAATGAAGTTCCGTTTCAATTCTATTATCTTGTTTTCTTCCCAGTCCTACTTTTGTTCCTCGTTCTTAAAAAACATCTTCGATTTGTCTACGTTAAAAACAAATTTTTCTTCGCTAGATACTTCTTGAGCGGTTACATCGTCTTCATCTCCTTCCCACCTAGAAATAGCAGAACTAACCTCTATGTGTGCACCAGTTTTGATGTTTTCCTTCAAGGCATATCCAAACTACATAATCTCTTTCACTTTATCTATCTTGTTTTCCTCCTACTGCCATTTTTCACTCTCCTTCTTATCTCTGTCTATCATGAAGATTATTATCGTTAATTCGTCCACGTTCAAAATCGAGGAATTTCTTGCTAAACACTTTCCAAATCTTTTTATCATCTCCTTTCTTCTTTTCATCATTTTTCTTAGGCTTGCTCTATATAAGGTGAAGGGCTCAATCGGTCTTAGTTTCAAGATGGTCCAAAATGCGGACCTGACTTCTTCAGTTCTGTTCTTGGTATATTTTTTCAATTTTTTTATCAAATCGTATTTTCTCCTTTGATGTCATAACATAGTTAAATTTGCTAGTTAATTTAAGTGGTAAGTTTAAGTATTTTTCTACTGCGGAATGAAGTTCCGTTTCACTTCTATTATCTTGTTTTCTTCCCAGTCCTACTTTTGTTCCTCGTCCTTAAAAAACATCTTCGATTTGTCTACGTTAAAAACAAATTTTTCTTTGCTAGATACTTTTTGAGCGGTTACATCTTCTTCATCTCCTTCCCACCTAAAAATAGCAGAACTAACCTCTATGTGTGCACCAATTTTGATGTTTTCCTTCAAGGCGTATCCAAACTACATAATCTCTTTCACTTTTTCTATCTTGTTTTCCTCCTACTGCCATTTTTCACTCTCCTTCTTATCTCTGTCTATCATGAAGATTATTATCGTTAATTCGACCACGTTCAAAATCGAGGAATTTCTTGCTAAACACTTTCCGAATCTTTTTATCATCTCATTTCTTCTTTTCCTTATTTTTCCTAGACTCGCTCTATAAGGTGAAGTGTTCAATGGGTCTTAGTTTTCGGATGGTCCAAAATGCGGACCTGACTTCTTCACTTCTGTTCTTGGTATATTTCTTCAACTTTTTTATCAATTCCGATTTTCTCTTTTGCTGTCACAACATAGTTAAATCTGCTAGTTATTTTAACTGTTATAGGTACTTACCTACTTGCGGGATAAAGCTTCCTGGTTTGGGTTGGAGAGATGGCGTAGCTGGAAGGAATTTGAAAGAGCGATAGATGTT
The DNA here is from genome assembly GCA_905333025.2 of Pyrochroa serraticornis. Lineage (NCBI taxonomy): Eukaryota > Metazoa > Arthropoda > Insecta > Coleoptera > Pyrochroidae > Pyrochroa > Pyrochroa serraticornis. Next base: position 46,889,711 of record HG995152.1, read on the forward strand.
TCAACATTTTATTTGGTGTAAATTACAAGAAATATTCTAAAGCTACATTTATGCAAGTGCAAAGTCCTGAAAATGTGTCTTGGTTTTGAATACCGTGATGAATGGACGCTAAAGTAATGAACTTACCGTATCACGCTAGTCTGAATAGATGAATTACATTAAAACGTTCATCCCTGTAAACATAGCGAGAGAGGGTAAGAACATTAACATACATTAAGCTTAAGCTGCAATAAAATGTTGAGCGGGAGCGGAAGAGTACAATTATATAAAATAAATCACACACTCAAATAAGAACCATTGCAATTTTGAATAGGAATTTTTGGTCCGATAATATTTTCACAACCCTCTTGTCTCTTAAAAATTTCAATCACCATAACTTTTCCGTCCTCCCGCAAATTTTAATGCAAACGTTTCCACACACTTTGAAAAAACCAAAGTGTTACTAACTAAAATCCTCAACGTCGCAACGGCGAACATTGCTGAAGGCAATATTTAAAAACTACATGATGCATAAAGCTGACATATACCACAAGGCAAACAATATTTACAAGAAAGTCGTACATACTAAATATTAATTTATTAAAATAGGTTATTCATTTTAACTGTCTTAAATTATACAACTTCAGTTCACCTCCAAATTAAAACATCGAATTCAAAGTTTATCACAATTATTGTAACTGCAGATACTACTAAAAGCGTGTCGCTAATTTTCACATTGTCAATATTGTCCGTGTTAATGGCAGTGATAAACTAATTGTCAATATTGCATTCAATATTTTAGGAGGAACATAACTTCAGCCCGAAAAGATTTTGATTTAACGCCTCTTCGAGACGATTATTGTTCAATTCCTAAAATACCCCAATATAACACTAGAAACTCATTCTATTGCACTAGTATAAAACAAACCTAGACAGAGGAGAACTTGATAAAATATTTTTTTAAAACTATAAAATAACGACACATAAAGAAAATATATAGTCTGATACAGTATTAAACTTAGCATTATATGTATTTTTTGTTTAGTAAAGAAGGCTGGATCAAGCACGGCTGGACTAACAACACTGCGAGTGGCTTGAGAAGCGAATACGTAGACCTCTTATAGATAGCCCACCATGTAATTACGAGGTAGCTGGCCCATGCGACGCCTACGACCTGAAAAAACAATTTTTTTCGTCCAAAAATATCGAACACAAACATCGAATCCAACCAGACATTTCCTTTGAACCGAGCTACGTCAAATATGCAAAATACTCCTTCAATATAACGTTTCACTATTAAATATCAAACGTGCAATTGCGAGAAGGTTTAAAGTTATCCGAAACCAATTTCATTTTAGTCGCAAACGCTGAGTTGTAAACTTGTCGTTTCTACCCAAAAAAACTGCAACAAGGATTTATCGAAACATGCAGCAACGTACAAATTTCCTTTCTAAATCGTCCCCGTTCGCTTAACGTTCTACAAGGAATTCAACAGTTTGAGAAAAGACCCGGCAATCTGTCGAGTCTAACGGGGACACGCAGAGTCAAGATGCGATCGATTCAAGAACGATATAGGCAACCAACAAAATACAGCAAAAACTAATTGACGTCGGGTACTATTTGCTTGAAGTTCACCAATTTAGCACCCGAAACCTAAAGAAATTTGCTGCAAAAAGCCATTGTTGACGGTGTAACGTCACTTGTATTGTTGGTTGCGGAACAGAGGCGCAACGTGGCTTCTGCCGTTCATTATTTTTGGAGAACGGCACAACATTTACGCAATCGTATTAGCTGCTTTGATGACATAAAGTCACTTTGACATCCATCTTAAAATTGTCATATTCTTCATCTGCGGCAATAAATGTTAATTTTCAATTGGTTTCGGAATACTTCAAACAACTCCAAAATGTTGCAACAATTTTCGGGTTACTGTAAAGATGACTGGCAATTGAACCCTTAATCTTACCTTTACTTCCTTGTTCTGGTAGCCTGAGTTACAAAAAAACAATCTTACAGAAAAAAGTTGTTTCCGGTCGAACTCATTGTAGAGGATTTTCTGGAAGACCTCGGACAAGAACCAGATTTGCTTCAACTTCACAGGAACACGAGGAGCAACCGCAATTTGGCAAAACTCAATATTGATTTTGTAAATTTTTGATAAAATAAGTTGCTTCATTGAAGTTTCAACGATAAGGTTGCAATTAACAATACATTTTGCAGCTTCGAACGCGCATTCAAAAACGCGAAGTCGTTACGGACGTTATTGAATGCGCGTTGGCGAGTGATTCGCGGCCGTCTAGCGGACTGTAAACAAGTTCAAAGGATATGTCTGGACGATATTACAACTAAAATATTAAACTAATTAAAACAGCTATAAGCGAGTGGCGCAACTAGTGAATAGTTGGAGAAGCTGAGTTGCGCCAAAGTCTAATGAGCTTGCCTAAGGGAATTAAATTCTATCGGGACCCTAAAAAGCAATTAGAATTGTGTTTTTAAGATGTATGTAGACCTTAATCAGTGGATTATTTAGAAGTTCCTAGAGGAAAAACATTTGTTTGTTTAGAGTTGATTTTAAATTAATGTTTAATCGTTTGATGATTTTTAAAAGTTAAACGTGTAGTGCAACAGATACCGTGCAGGGTAATAAAGGGTTAGTGTACAGTTTCATGCAAAATTAATGTCACAACTTCAAGCCAAATAATTTCTACGTGCAAACCTAGAAACTAAACGTGTCGATTCAAGTCTGGTAGGGGTAAAAGGAAGTTTTTTGTGAAAAAACTTTGAAAGTTGGAGGGAGCGACAATTAAATATTAAAATTACAATGTCGATTCGAACTCGAGCTGCTGAAAATTAATGAACAAAGTAACTAACAGATAATCTTTATGGCGTTTTTACAACCCCAACATCGATTATTAGTTGTGCAGTTGGGTCGGGTGAATTTAAAAATATTTCGAATCCGATAAATCGTTTTGAATGTTAGCAATAAAATTCAACAATAAAGAACGATCGTCAATTAAAGAAACAGACCCGCATCCACGAAACAATAGTTGTGTAATGGTCCACCCTCTCGCCAGACTTGATAAATTAGACTGCATTTGCGTAGTTTCTGATAATTCTCCTGAAACGCAATTGCACTCCGGGACACATTACAAAGGTAACAATTAAAATGTAACAATAGGTACGTACGTAATCGCGACCACAACACACTATGAGCTGGTCGCCCCCAGCCGAGACAGACGGCGCTCTGTGAACAGAGGAGATAACACATTGAATAGGGGGTACCGGACCTTTCGAACAAGTCGACAGATCCGGAAACATCGAGAAGTTGCCAATCGACCGAAAATTAAATTAATAACATCACCAGAATTACGCGAGTTTTTTATTTAGCACAAGAGTCGCGGTTATCGTTGAAATTTCGGTGATCGCGTGAATTCGTGACGTCACTCCATTGCCTTCCACGCGTAAAGAAGCTACGATACAAGGAAACGTCAACTGGATTGTTTTAAACAAAGATCGTTGTCATGTCGCATTGTTGGAGGACGTCATTCGAGGCTTATCGCAATGAAAGCGGCTTTGTTGAGCGGAAAATTCTTTGAGGAACGTTTCGACAAAACGTCTTTAGAAAATTCGTGTATTGTTGGTTGCCTGAATCTGCTTTGGTTCCAAGATAATTCCGTTAGCTGTTCTAATGCACAAATTTTGTGGCAGAAAGCAATTGATGGGTAATGCAACCATCCTTACCTTTGGTTTGTGTGGTGGTGTATGCTAAAAATACAAAAACAAGTAAAATTCGAGAAATTTGAGTAACGACGATTCTTGTGCAACAACCGATCAATCTATGGCAACAACTCGATGATTGTTAATAACATGCTAAAACAAGATGCGACCAAATCAAACAATTAGTAAAAACAGTTAAAGGGCTGCAAATCAAATTATATTGTTAGTAACTAAAAACGCGTTCAAAATGATTATCTCCCAAAATGGCTTTCGTAATCATTCGATTAATTAGCGTGGTGAATGCGTTTTGTTTTGTTATTTTTGCGAACTACCGTTGCTGAAGACTATCGGCTGATACCGTCGTAATTTCGTTTGTAATACAAGCGAAATTTTTACAACATAAATAATGAATCACAACGACGACATCTAACTAGAAAAATTACCAACTCGTTTTGGGACTCAACTGGCCCGAAAGTCTGCGGACGGACAATAAAACAAAAATTATTATAACAAAAGGCATTTATCGAGTGTGGAGTTTGAACGTCAAAGGGTGGCATGTCCTTTTATGTGCGTGTTCCTGTGTGTGATTGTAATGAATATATGAACGTGGAATTCGCAATTTGGTTCGTCGGTTGAAATGTTTCTGTTTTTGGTGGGACGAGAGAGAGAAGAAAAAAAAACTTTCGTTGCAATCTCTCCGGCAGCAGAAATGACCGGCCAAACTGCAATTTACAAAACGGGAGAGGAACGGGGCGGGAACACGAAAATAACCCTAATAAGTGATGATGGGAATTTTTTATGGTAAGCCGGGTGACGCGACGACGAAGAAACTGATAACCGTCACCATTGTAGGGAAGACGTTTTACAACTCACCCCCTAATTACAAGGAGAGCCCGGACGAATTTTATTGGGTTCTTAGATAACGTCGAGCGGTCCGGGCGATCCCTGTTTCGCGAAATTGAATGTACAAGGAAAAACGAAACATGCATATATTAGGGAAAAGGTGCTAAGGGGGATCCTGACGGCATGAGCTTTGAATATTCTGTTGCGATAATTTAAAAAACGCAAAAATTGTAAATTTCTCTCCCCTAAATTTTATGAAATTGCACGTCGATCTTTGGTACACTTTCTCACTATATCGGTAATTATTTTAATATAAATTTTTGAATCAACATAAACCGAATATTGTGGCCGAAATTTTTGATGTTATTGAGATAATCGATATCATTAACATGTTGAGTACTAATGAAACTAATTGGACAAATCCACCACTACACGTCCTGTTTAGTTCCTGAAATTGCCACTTCACATTTGTAGAATAATTAACCAAATCGCATGAACCGAAATAACGAATCAAAGTGCACCCATCTTGATTTTAACAAATTTCTCACCTCTGTTTAGAGAATTATATTTCGTTCAAAATTTTCGTGGCCAGAAAATAATTAACTTCAATTCTCTAGGACTCAACTATAATTTTAATTAATAAATGCTCCATTTTGTATACAACCAAACTATTATTTCATACGAAGGTAGCTGAATATTGGAAAGTTTGATAATTACGTTAATTACTTACTTAACGTTACTTAATTGCTGCTGTTCGTTTGCTTATTAATTCAAATCCAAATATCTTTGACCATCATAAAATTAAATCACCGCCAAGATAGTTGAAATTGTTATTTGCCAATACGTTGCCCACGTTACGAGTATGGACAACCATTAGGGTGATTTTAAAAATTCCATAGATGTCGTTCCAAAATGAAGCGCCGCATTACCCGTATGTATTGTTGGTTGTGGACTTTCAAATTACTTAATAGAAAAATGAGCCAAACAAATTTATTCGTTTAATAAGAACGTGAGTGAGATTGACATTGAATTAAACAAATGACTTGAAAACATGACGCGCACAGCTACTGCCTGTGTCGTCTGCCGTTCATGGTCTCCAGGGAGCGGCAAAAGCTCATTTTGCTCCATTTTCGGACCCATCAATAATTGTGATTAATTCTAGATCGTTTCGGCTCTATGAATATGTGTAAAGTTAAGAGAAAGCGGTACGTTGAACTAATTCGAGCCTCCTTAAACAACACTTTGAGTTCGGAAGCGAGGAAAGGAACATTCACCCATTGAAAGTTTCATTTCGGCCGAATGGAAATTGGAGGAAGCTACTGAAAGGGTCAGTAATTAAATATGAATTAAAATTAGAATGCGCGTTCAATTATAAATGAATTAACCCGGCACACCTCCGATGGGATAAGTAAATCTCGTAATACCACCACCGGGGAGAGGTGTCGAACGGAAAATGCAACGTCCATAGTTCGAAAATTAAGAAGCTTATACAGCGACATGCCTGTTAGATATGCAAGTCGGGGAACAACCCTAAAGCCATCCGTGTGCCAACCCTCGTATTAAGCAGACGCCATTCCAGCTCAAAACAACGTTAAAAGGAACAAGAGCCAAAATCGAAGTGGTTCACTCCCTAGCAAAATCACGTCTAAACAATGTTGAATGGGTATAATCAGCGTTTACGTTTCGAATTTCAGTGAACTCGACTTCGGGTAAATGCAAGAGAGTGGCATTTTAGTAACTACAGCACGTGACTTATTAACTTGATCCTTTCGGTTTGCGGTCCTCATACTAAACGATCTTTTTATTCTAAAAGTGTCGCAAAAAGAAACAAGTTAATCGGCCACAACAATTCGAAGAGTTATTCGTGTGTTAGAAGATGGCACTGCACGACACTGGTACCTTCACTTGATCAGGGGTGTTTTCCGATGATTAAAGAATCTGAATTGCAGTCGAAGTGTTAAGTCTTTTCGTACTGGCGGGAGAAACAAAAAATCACTAAATGAAGGAGACATAATTCCTGCAGTATCATAATGTATAGGTATGTGTCTAGATGTGTACACCGGTATTTGCGCGCGGATGTCCAAATGAAACCCGCAACTATGCGTCTCGGAATGTGCAATATACCCCACGAAACACGTCTTACCACTCCGCCGGATAGAGTCGAGTTAATATTATTGTTGCGATATATAGCTGACGGTGTGACGTCTTTAAGTTCCGGATGGTCCCCGTTCGTCCGGAAAATAAGTGCATGCAGCTCGGCTCGGCTCAGCGTGAAAGTGCGTTTTTATAACGTCACCAGGGACTCGGGACACGGGGATCAAACGACGGACTGAAAGCGACGCGAATCGATGGAAAACGGCCGATGTTAATTCTTTAACCGGAAAATTCGGGCGGCAAACTCGTTAAATTCGATGGCACTTTCGGACGCGTCCTCACCTCGGATGGAGTAAGTTGAACGATTTTTGTTCGAACAATTTATTGCCAGATCCGGCAAAATTCAGAATTTTCTATCAACCGATTCTCCTCCACTTCTAATCAACAATCAAATCGACCTATATCAACTATTTGAAATTTCCTCATAGTGTTAACAGCAACTGAACAGCGTATCGACAACTGTACGATTAAAAACTCTTTTAGAATGGCAAATTATTCACTTGATGTTCAGAAATTGTTTTATCGTCACGTTCACGCGCGCTAAAACAACTAACACTCCAGTTTTGCCTTTGTCGACCACGAGATGGCGCTGCGATCGCGTCACAAAGCGGCGTCACACAGGCCTTTCGATATATTCCTCAATCTTATTTTACTAAAATAAATGTAATTTTTAATCCTTCAATACGTAGACGATTAGGGACGTTTCTTTTTCTTCGACTTCAGTTCTGGAAAAATATTAATGTTAGACAAAATGCTGAATTTCTTCCTTAAACCGCTAACTTTTTGCGGCGAAAATATTTTAAAGCAAAACTGGATGTGAGATAAGATTGACTCGAAATTACCCCAAAAGATAATTTTAACTGTTTTGTTAATAGAAAATCCTGAGATTTCACCAGCTGACATCGTGAGCGCTGTCGCTGCTTAAAAAATGCAATAAATCCAAAAGAAGTAATTCGGCCGGGTAAACACGGATTACTTCCTCCTTTTCAAGAGTCGGAAGCTCCACGTTACGAAATCTTCAAATCATTTAATCTCGAATTTTATTTTTGCAGTTTTTTTCCCACTTTACCCGCATTTAATTGTGACAAAGGGCGTAGTGTGGGTGTAAACATGTGTTGTAGGTTTCAGGATTCGTTGTAATGTAACGAGTGTAAAATTGTGCCAACAAAGCCTCAATTGCTGGTGGGTATGCGCAAAAACGTTTGCATCAGGCACGTTATTAATAAGGGTAAAAATCTGTCTCGGAACTATTTTGAAGCGTGACTGTATTTGCGGCGCCTGCCTTTTTACAACACGCAATAATTATTGATAATCAAAAATTTCCGGGCAAAATTACCTACTCACTCCATCTGGTGACTTAAGTTAAGCAGTTTGAACGATACTAATTGCGTTGCCGTCAGAACCGATTGTGATCTGGTAATTCGCTTTCACGATTCGACGATCTACAGATGAGAACGGTAAAAGAAAAAACAAAAATAACAAGTGACACATCAAAAAAACAGGAGCTCGATTTGCAATTAAACGAGAACTTTAACAAACCACCAAAATGTTGACGACAGCGACATAACAATTAAAAAAAACGGGCAATAAACGAAACAAAGTGGTGGAGGGGTTTTTACCTCGAAAAATTGCGTAGGTAAGAGCGGTACTAAAATAAAAACCTAAAAAAATAAAATCAAAGAAATCAAAAACAAACTTAACTAAAATAGTAGAAAATTTAACAATATAAATCGAACTGAAACGGAAGATAAATTAACTAAAATTAACGCGGCGACATTCGACAATAACTTACTTGTGTCAATGTTACGTTGTAAATGTGAGGCGATGCGATGGCGGGCATCGTTGTATTCTAAATGCAATCCCAACCTCAACAGCGTCGTGTTCTTCTCCACTAACTGCGTTATTTCCATTTCTATCTTGTTACCCAACACTTGAGATCTCTGCAACGAAACGAAAAATTTACAAAAATTCCACTACCTCAACTATTACGGAACATAATTGGTTGCCTAACTTCAAGAAATTGCGAGCAACTGCGATAGTGGCTCCAGCCACTAGTAGAACATTCAACTAACGCAGTTGGGGTGATTCGAGAATTGGCCGCGCTACTAAATTTCATTTAGAAAATTCGAAAACGAGTTAATTGCCGTGTTGACAAAAACAAAAGTCTGGTATTTACGAAACGTAGAGTTGGAGTGGGGAAAGCTTTGAAGCTCGATATTATTCAGGACCTTATTTTGAAAGTTACACGCTTTGACGTGCAAGTTAAAAGTAATAATTTAAAAGCGGATTCGCTTGGACCCTTTTAGATTTTTTTTGTTACCTGACGTAAAAAATCCACCGACAAGGTGGATATAAAAACAACCAAGTGCGCCCTTTTATGTTCTGCTCTCGAACCAAATTTTTATGGATAAATCGCTATTTCCCCGAATGCGAGGTTTTATTGTAACAAATTCGAGCTGACGATATAAAAATCGAGTTAGTTTTATTTGTATTGTACTGAGTATGGAAGCTAGAAAATTCACGATGAAGCTGCCGACTTAAAATGGAGAAATCACCGAATTGTTACTTTACACATGTTGAATAGGAAAAAAGTTAAAGAGTGTGTATCTCTAAGTACAGGGAAAGACCTAAATAATTTAAAACTTATTCGGGATTAGAGATTTACTGTAGAAAATTCTCTTCGAATTGGTCTTTTTCTAGCTGCGACTTCGTAATGTCGTTACTGTTGGCGCAGCACCACCGAATTAACTTATAACGCAGCTACTCACGATTGTGATCGATTAACATTAACTCCATTCATAATAATTATAGAATTGCGTGTAACGAATACTAAAATTATTCAAATTGATGTATTTTTACTCTTTCAACGGTCATTGCTTAAATTCCAAAATCGTTACAGCAACTGGACAAAGATTTCTAATTAAAATAAATAATAACACGATAACGAGTAGAGGGCGTTTTAAAGCTGCATACATTAGAAAACTAGAACTAACTATATCGGGTTCAGAAAATGATGTAGAGTGCGCGGACATTAGACCCATATCGGTAGGCGGGCCGCGTATTAACCAAAACTCTTCGGGCCAGTCCATTACGCTAATTGTAGGGGTGTTCTTCAGCATTTTTTGAAGTATCACGTGTTTTCCACAAATTATTTTGTAATTTCAATTGTATCTTAATAAAACAAAAACCTTCAATCATTTCTACTTTTGGAAATTCAGGCCAGATTCTTCACAATCAAACAAGTGAACTTGCCGATATTATGGTTTTTATGAAAAAAGTAGCGCGATTAGAAATTTACATTCCACGCACTAGCTCCGCCCACCGATATGGGTCTAATGTTTCGCGGACTATTATTATGCTGTGTGTATATCGGAAAATTCAATATAAATAATAGCTCGCTTTCAACAATTTAATCTATAATTATTATAACACATCTATGCGGTCATAGCCCAATTTTTCAACAAAGCTAGAAAAAAACAACGTTAAGGGATTATAACGAGAATTTATGGCTAAAGCAACTTTACTCCAAAAAGTTTCTTCTAAAGCGTTTTATGTTAAAAAAATGAAATGACGACCTTTGCCAAGTATGGGGCTCTAACCGTGTCGTTTCATCCACTATTTTGTTTTCATTCAAAATCGGTAAATCGGCACATTCATTGGGCTCGGCAAAAAATAAACAAATTCCCGCCTTGGGCATTTTTTAAATATCCATCCCTTCGTAGCATCAGAAATTGTTGTGGCAATAAATTTCATCCGGTGAAGGGTCAACTTTTGAAAAAATCGAGTCCCTTATTAACGTGCAAATTTTAAAATAATTTTCATTGCAGTTCAAAAGCTTAATCGCGTTGGTCTGGACACTTTCGTTAGAAGAACCTCAGCAAAAAAATTCCTTCCAGTTCACTTGATTTATTGGATTAATTTTGAATTTTTTTCTTACATTCCTGGATAATTTGCATTATTAATATTGCAAAAATTTTCTCTATCGTGAATTAATATCATTTATCATATTGTAAGGCGAGAGGTTTTAGGGCTTCAAAATATGGACGCAATCCTGTGGTCGCCTCGATTTCCGCAACCAACAATACAGACTTGCCAATCGAGCAAATAGTTCGACGCATAAAGCGGCACAACTAACTTGATAGCTTCAAGATTAATGTCAGGCAAATAATTTAAGGTAAAATGTATGTAAAGCTGTCAAAAAAAAATTTGAGAAGCGCCCTAAAAAATGGAATAATAGTTTATAATCAAAATCAGTACTTTCGTGATTTAGATAAAAATAAATATTGAACTTTAGGCGTCTCCTCTTTGGGTCCACGATATAAAAATTGGCACAGAATATAGATTTGGCTACAGTGTTGAAAGGTTTCGGTTGTTTGCCAAAAAATCCAGATGTATCCTGTTCATTGTAAATGGAGTAATAATGGAGTAATTTGTTAGTTTTGTAAGAAGTAATAAAAAAATTGAGATTCTCTTCTAAATGCATGCCACCTGTAACTTCCCGAATAAAGGAAACATTTTGTATATTCCCGAACAACCACAAAAGTTGGTCATAAAGACTCTTGATAGATTGTGAGTAGTTCGGGGACAGCGGCGGATTCGCAATCATTGTACATATAACACACCTTGATGGATAGGAAGCACAATCACATATAAAACACAAAGAGATTCTTTGGTTGGTCATCAATTTGTCCAAAACTAGTCAGCTGGAGAGACTTGTAATCAATAAATCACGATACATTATCCGAACTTCCAACAGCACTTTCGATTTAGTTCAAATTTTCAACAGCAACACATGGAAGAGAAACTAGTGACGTCACAAAGTTTCCACAACTTCAATACGAAACTAAGATTGTTGTTTATTTTTACAACTAAACTATGAAGTGGTAAACGACAGCAATTTAACTCGAGCATAATATTTGAAGTATCTTTCAGTTCCAACTAAGACCTTAAAATTGATTCTTCCAGACGGAATTTGCGTCACTTAGCACAAAAACGTAGCTTTTCTGTGAGACTATCGCTACTTAACGTTTTATTTTTTTTAAATCGATTTGGGAAGAACTATTTAGCAATACAAGCCTCAGAGTTAAGTCAAAAAAAAAAGTATTTGCCCCAATAAAAATTTCGGAAATTGCCAATTTTTGGCTATTTTTTTAATCGGCTAAATTGAGTAAAAACGCTTTGAAAACTCGAATTTGAGAATACTCACGTTGTAACTCTAACACTCTAGATTTATTATCTACAAAAACCAATCGATTCAACCTCAGAATTTTTCACGAAAGTCTCAATCGTTTTGATATGAAATCGACGAGAAAAACTGTAAGAAAACTTTTCTTTCCCCCGCTATTTAGTGTAACAAATTGACACCTCGTTGAGCAACAAATTTTGTTCCGTTATTATGGCTTTTTCAGCTAAAATTTCAAAAACAGTTCCGACTAACCTGATTCGATGCTCGGAATTCTTCCACACTCTTCGTTTTCAGCAGCGATTTGACCAGACGAACAATACCACTAGGTGTAATTAAGTTAGTTTCTACATTTACAACTCTCACTGTATTATTTTTTTCTAAGGCTTGCGCCAATTTCTCGGCATCCCTATCCGTAAGGCCTACATTCGCCAACGCCAGCGTTTCAAGATGTGTATTGTTGGTCAATGCCTCGAACAAACTCGTGAACTTCTCTGAAGATATGTTCTGCAATCAAAAATCACTTAGTAATTTTTTAATTTTTTTTTAAATAATTACTTTGATATTATTCCAATTGACGTCGATTAATTTGGGATCGTCGTCTTGGACTCGTTTTATTGTGTCGTCTGGATCTGTGTTGTTGGGGGGGTCCATGGGGAATATTTTCTGTTTTGATGCTTTCGTGATGCCGTCCCAGCCCAACCCTACGGGTTGGCCTTTGTTTAATAGTGATGCGTGGTATTGGTCCTGGTTCATCATCGAATGGAAACCCAAAATTGCTGCAAAAATAAAATCCAAATTTACAAAATAAATTGTAGAATGTGAGAAAAATAAAAAAATTGAAATTGCTGACAGGGGCACAACTGAAAATTGACCAAAGCTTGAAATTTGATTAAACAAATTGAATGCAAATATTTTTACCGTTTATCAAATTGTCATAACTTTGAAATTAAGGGTCGAATTATAAGTGAGAATTATAGAATGTAAGCGTAAAATTTGAAAATTTTCGACATATCGACAAAAATTTTTAAAAACACCAAAATCATTTCCAGTCATCTCGATAACTTCTACAGTTTTCAAGTCATTTCGATTCCAAAGATATCCAGTTAATCGACATTCAAAGGGCTTTCTAACAAACCAAAAATGTAAGTTTTTACTTTGTACGTAAAAAAGTTCGATTTTCAGCGTTGATCACAATTTTACTCAAGAAATTCAAATTGTCATGACTTAAAAATTGAAAGTCAAAATTAGGACCTGGCGACTGTTTTGGGTGAAATGAACTGAGATTGATAAAATTAAACCATGAATGGCTCTAGAAATTTTTTTAAAAATTCTAGAAAAAATTACTGAAATTTTCAAAAATCCCAAAATCACATCGAGTATTGCGTTAAGTGAACTGAGATTTATAAAATTAATTCATAAAAGGCCTTACAAAATTTTAAAAAAATACTAAAATTTGACAAAATCCCAAAATCACATCGAGTCACCGAATATAGTGTTTCCTAATGTAGTTCGTGTCGTTGATTTTAATTTTGTACTCAGTTTGACAATTTAAGCGATGGATTTCGAGTATTTAAAAAAAGAGAACAAAAATTCAATTTTTTACAGATTTAACCCCCGATAACTTCTACAGTTTCGAAGTCACTTCGATTCCAAAGACATCCAGTTAATCGACATTCAAAGGGCTTTATAACAAACTGAAAACGTAAATTTTTACTTTGTAAATAAAAAGTTTAATTTTTCAGTGTTGATCAAAATTTTACTCAAGAAATTCAAATTATCATAACCTAAAAATTGAGAGTCAAAAGTAGGACCTGGCAATTGTATTGCGTTAAGTGAACTGAGAATTATAAAACTAATTCATAAAAGGCCCTAAGAAATTTTAAAAAAATTGGACAAAAAATTACTAAATTTTGAAAAAATCCCAAAATCACATCTAGTCACCGAAAATAATGTTTCCTAATGTAGTTCGTGTCGTTAATTTTAATTTTGTACTCAGTTTCACAATTTAAGCGATGGATTTTGAGTATTTAAAAAAAGAACAAAAATTCAATTTTTTACAAATTTAACCCTCGGTAACTTCTACAGTTTTTAAGTCACTTCGATTCCAAAAACATCCGTTTAATCCACATTCAAAGGGCTTTATAACAAACTGAAAACGTAAATTTTTACTCTGTAAATGAAAAAGTTTAATTTTTCAACGTTGATCAAACTTTTACTCAAGAAATTCAAATTATGATAACTTAAAAATTGAGGGTCAAAATTAGGACCTGGCAATTGTATTGCGATAAATGAACTGAGAATTATAGAACTATCCATAAAAGGCCCTAGAAAATTTTAAAAAATTGGACAAAAAATTACCAAAATTTGAAAAAATCCCAAAATCACATCGAGTCACCGAAAATAGTGTTTCCTAATGTAGTTCGTGTCGTTGATTTTAATTTTGCACTCAGTTTAACAATTTAAGCGATGGATTTCGAGTATTTAAAAAAAGAGAACAAAAATTCAATTTTTTACAAATTTAATCCTCGGTAACTTCTACAGTTTTTAAGTCACTTCGATTCTAAAGACATCCAGTTAATCGGCATTCAAAGGGCTTTATAACAAACTAATAACGTAAATTTTTACTTTGTAAATAAAAAAGTTTAATTCTTCATTGTTGAACAAAATTTTACTCAAGAAATTCAAATTATCATAACTTAAAAATTGAAAGTTAAAATTAGAACCTGGCGATTGTATTGCGTTAAATGAACTGAGAATTAAAAAACTAATCCATAAAAGGCCCTAGAAAATTGTAAAAAAATTGGACAAAAAACTACTAAAATTTGAAAAAATCCCAAAATCACATATAGTCACCAAAAATAGTGTTTCCTAATGTAGTTCGTGTCGTTGATTTTAATTTTGTACTCAGTTTCACAATTTAAGGGATGGATTTCGAGTATTTAAAAAAAGAGAACAAAAATTCAATTTTTTACAAATTTAACCCTCGGTAACTTTTACAGTTTTTAAGTCACTTCGATTCCAAAAGCATCCAGTTAATCGACATTCAAAGGGCTTTCTAACACGCTTAAAACGTTAATTTTTACTTTGTAAATAAAAAAGTTCAATTTTTCAACGTTGATCAAAATTTTACTCAAGAAATTCACATTGTCCTAACTTAGAAATTGCGAGGCAGAATTAGGACCTGGCGATTATATTGCGTTAAATAAACTGAGAATTATAAAGCTAAACCATAAAAGGCCCTAAAAAATGTTTAAAAAATTCGACAAAAAATTACTAAAATTTTCAAAAATCCCAAAATCACATCGAGACACCGAAAATAGTGTTTTCTAATACAATTCGTGTCGTTGAATTCAATATTGAACTCGGTTTGTACATTTAAGTTAATGGATTTCGAGTATTTCACTAAAGAGCACAAGAATTCATTTCTTACAAAATAAACATCGATGACTACTCAAGTTCATCAGTAATTCGAACTGTGAGTGCACCAATTAAATCTGCTCCACGGTGGCTTTCCAACAATAGTAAAATTAGACTCCTAAGTGTGTAAAAAAATAATAATCAGAATTACAGTTTTGAAAAGAAAATTGATCAGACAGTTCACAGCATGATAATTTCGAAATTATGCCCTCAAATTGAAACCTGGATGTTGTCTTGTGTTAAGCGAACAGAGTTTCTTAAAATAATACCACAAATATTGTGAATTCTGTAAAAAAAATTCTACATCAATCGATTAAAATTTTCAAAAATTTCAAAATTAATAGCAATTGTTCTGTCCCAACGCAAATAGCATTTTCTGAACAATTCGCGCCTATACTGGAGAACTAAAATGACTTTTGATCAAATCTTTTCCCCCTATTTGCATCGCTTATTATTGTTTCTAAAGAACTTTTCTTTGGGCCCTAGAAATGTTTTGACTATTACCAAATTGAGAGATTGAAACAAGTTGTAGAGTGATTCTGGTTAAACAGACTCCTGTTATATAATTCAAAAGACTTGTTTTGTTTCTTTGAGCTAAATAATTTTTAATAATAGTACGCAACAACTATTACAACAGTTACTTCCCTTTGTATGCTGATACTAGTTGCAATTAAAGTGAAATAAATTTTTTTGTTTCTCAAATGTTTAGATAGGCAACGCAAAATACAAGCCGCCAACCGATTGCCTAAACTACTTGCTAACTAAGAAAACAGTTTAGAAGTAGGTAATCGAATTACATCATTTCTATTTACAAAAGCGTGAAGAGGCAAGAAGCCAGCACTTTGTTCAGTCTAACAAAATTTGATTAGCAAATCTCATATTACATCAAAACTTAATTAAATCATAGCAACACACTCACCAGCTAAATCAATAATTTCATCTTGGGTCGCCACCGATAAAGCTTGTTCATATTCATCTCCTAAATCTACGGCAATTTGTTCATCTGCTTCCTGTTCTTTAATTGGAGGCGGAGGTGGAATCCACTAAAAAAAATGTTTTAACACAAAACCACACAAATAATCAAAAATTACTTTTTTCCCTCTCACAGTACCGGCAACGTACGGTTTAAGTTCCGGTTCATCTGGTGTTTCAATAGCTTGTTTATTTATGTGTTCAATAAGCTGTTTACGGTTTAAGGGACCTGTCGGTTCTTTCTCACAATCATAACTACACCTTTGCGAAGGAGGCAGAAACGAATCCTAAAAAATCAATTAATTAACACTGAAATTGTGGCAAACAAAACAACTTACGTCGGGGTCTACTTCTTTGGCTAATATATTGATTTCTTCGGTTGTTAACTTATTCAGCAATTCGTCTACGTCTATTTCGTCGTATTCACTGAGATCTTTGCCATAGAGTTTGGCTGGTGTTGTCATTGTTGTTGTTTTCGTCGTTGAGGACGTCTGGAAAATTAAAAATTCAATTTAAAATGAAATGGGCGTAACTTGGATGTATACACATGACAATGTTCGAAACGATTGTGAGTGGTTTAAATGTTGAAATTGTTTTATTTTGGGTCAAATTGTTCTTTTACCTATTGTAATTGTGGGAGAATTGTACTTTTTCCACACCCTAACTCTCTATGACCCTAATTTTCGGTTAACGATGACAGAACGTCTACTACACTTACACTACACACATTGAAATGGATCAATGAATAAATTGACAAGGTGAAAGATACGCAACTATTGTGTTAGACGGAGATCGATAGAGTTTGTGTTTTCCCTAAAATGCAGTAGGTCAAATTTGGTGTTAAACAGGTATCCCAGTAGATAGAACTCGCAATGGTTATAATAATCAATGCTTCATATACAGAGTAACAATTTTAAATGATTTAAACACGCAAAACGCATGGAACTCACCCCAATCTAACCTATAAATTCCACTTTTACAAATTTTAAAAACCGCACCCCACAGAAAATTATTTTCAGTGGACAATTAAACCCTAAAAATTATTATTGTTGTTGGATTAAATGTTTTAATAACATTTCAAATTATTTCACCGACTCCCACTACAATAAAAATAACAAATAATTTCTATTTATATATAAGTTAATTTAGTTTTTTATTATTATTAAATATTGAGGGTATAAAGTTCTCTTTAATTTAAATCCCGGTGTTTACAATATTAAAACTAATCTAACAGACTAAATAATTTTGTTCTACTCACTTTTTATAATTATAAACTTAGCGTCTAGAACTCTTCAAACAATGATTTTTAGATTTATAACTAAACAAACTTTGGTTTGATTTTCTTTTATTTTCGGTTTTCAGATCACGTTTTGGTTGTTCAACAGTTGTAGAGTTCTGCTTTACCATGAAGGCCAATTCTGGCTCCATGTTTGCCAACATATTTTTTGGTTTCATGCTGAACCATTGTGAGCAGTGGCGGCGTCCAATTTAAGGGCCTAAAATATCAGTTGCCCACCCATAGTCCACCTAATTATTTATCAAAAAATAATATTTTAAATAGTATTTTAAGTAGATTATGTCTAACTTTCTTCTAATTATATTTGTTAACACGTGAAGGTTGCCATTTCAGATTTTTTGATGGGATTGCTAGAAACAATAGAGTGAAATCATGTAAAAAAATTGTTTGAAGGTTAAAAAAATTATTACGTAAAAATAAAGTATTAACCTTTCAAGATTAGACTGTTATCAGTTATTAAAAAATTGAGATGCGTTAACCTACATTTTAATAAAATTGTTTCTGTATTTATCTATTTAGATTAAACTCATTTATCAGTTGTTGATATCAAATAAATTTTGCCTTTCGACCCTTTTCTTTGATTAAAACAATTTTTATCAACTGAAATAGACATAACTAAATATTGTAAATTATTTTGAATTTTAATGCCAATATTGTACCATCAACAGACGATAACGTTACCAAAAAGCAAAATTAAAATACTCAACTGAAGTTAAAAGCAATGAATTTATACAAATTGTCACGAATATGTTGCTGCCAACTGTACTATAGTTTTCTTGAGGGTTGGTAACCCTTAGTTACTAATTTGTAAGTAAAGACGAGTTTAAAACGGAACGCAATCTTCTATTCAGTTTTTCCACATTTCACTTTGTTTTGCACTTTTTTTTATTTAAATTAAAATTTCAGCGTTGTAATGTTAACATTTAATTGTTTGTTAATAAAGTGACTTGCAGACTGTTGCACATCGACCAATGAAAACGCGGCACGTCATGATGACGATTTGATCACTCGAATATGTTTGATTTGACGCGTTCTCAGAGCTCCGTAAACGAACTATAGTAAGTGTTTGATTGATCTAGCAAGATCAGAAAAGTCATAAATGGAAACAAAAAAAATTAAAAAAGTGAAAATAATAGAATTGAAAGACCAGTTGAAAAGTAATAAAACTTTGGAGTACTGCCATCAGATATTATGAGGTGTAAGGTAAAGAAAATGTAAAAATTGTATGTTGCACGTAGTAGAACTAATGTGTTTTCGAGTAGCTCAAAAAAATTATTTTGGTACCCAAAAATGGGTGGCTAAAAAAGTATGCAGCAGCTGGTTCGATGGTGCTAATTTAAACAGCTGTCACGTGAAAGAAATTAATAGAAAATTTATATGAAGGAATAGAAATAAATCAGAAAGGAGCAGAAAATGAGAATGTGATAACAAAAAAAAAACGGTACCAAAAAATATTGTAAGTTCTGTGGAAGAGAAACATACTGTATAGGATAGCATCTACTATAGTGGCCAAAAACTGGAGGATGAAGAAAATTGGTAGTTATTATTTCTGTTTCACAGATTTGGACCAAACAAGAAGGTGAGAACACTTGAAATTTTTTTATGGGCAAGAAATAAATCAAAATCTAATAGAAAACAAAAATGTGATAACAAAAGAAAGAGAAATAGATGTTAACATAACTGAAGACTTTGAGAATTGACAATGTTTGACTCTATATGTTGCACTAAACAGAAAATGTTTATTTTATATAAATGCTGGAAAGAATTAAAATGGTAGACCAAAGATAGAAAGATATAAGAAAATCCTAAAAATTTTGCAAAATTAATTTTGAAAGATCATCATTGGGATTATCTAGAGAATTACATTTAGACACATCAGGTAGAAGGGTTGATAGCAAAGAAGCCTATAAATAAATTTTGCAAATCTAGAAGCATTTTGAAAATACATTGGAGGTCTATGTGTAATTAAAAAAGTTATAAAATTGTGAATCTTGCAGTTTATAAGAAGAAGCCAATTAGAATATTAGACCAAAAAATGATGAAAGAAGTGGATATCAGGTAAAAGGGTTGATAGCAAAGAAGTCTATAAGTAAATTTTCTAAATCTAGAAGTATTTCGAAAATAGATTGGAGGTCTATATGTGATTCAAAACATTACATAAATGTGAGTTTTGCAGTTTTTAAGAAGAAACCAATTAGAATATTAGACCAAAAATGATGAAAGAAGTAGATATCAGGTAGAAGTGTTGATAGCAAAGAAGTCTATAAGTAAATTTTCTAAATCTAGAAGCATTTCGAAAATAGATTGGGGGTCTATGTGTAATTCAAAAATAACATAAATGTAAATCTTGCAGTTTTTAAGAAGCAACCAATTAAAATATTAGACCTAAGAATGATGAAAGAAGTAAATATCAGGTAGAAGGGTTGATAGCAAAGAAGTCTATAAGTAAATTTTCCAAATCAGAAGCATTTCGAAAATAGATTGGAGATCTATGTGTAATTAAAAAAATTACATAAATGTGAATCTTGCAGATTTTAAGAAGAAAACAATTTGAATATTAGACCAAAAAATGATGAAAGAAGTGGATATCAGGTAGAAGGGTTGATAGCAAAGAAGTCTATAAGTAAATTTTCTAAATCTAGAAGCATTTCGAAAATAGATTGGAGGTCTATATGTGATTCAAAACATTACATAAATGTGAATTTTGCAGTTTTTAAGAAGAAGCAAATTAGAATTTTAGACCAAAGAATGATGAAAGAAGTAGATATCAGGTAGAAGTGTTGATAGCAAAAAAGTCTATAAGTAAATTTTCTAAATCTAGAAGCATTTCGAAAATAGATTGCAGGTCTATATGTGATTCAAAACATTACATAAATGTGAATTTTGCAGTTTTTAAGAAGAAGCCAATTAGAATTTTAGAGCAAAAAATGATGAAAGAAGTGGATATCAGGTAGAAGGGTTGATAGCAAAGAAGTCTATAAGTAGATTTTCTAAATCTAGAAGCATTTCGAAAATAGATTGGAGGTCTATATGTGATTCAAAACATTACATAAATGTGAATTTTGCAGTTTTTAAGAAGAAGCAAATTAGAATTTTAGACCAAAGAATGATGAAAGAAGTAGATATCAGGTAGAAGTGTTGATAGCAAAAAAGTCTATAAGTAAATTTTCTAAATCTAGAAGCATTTCGAAAATAGATTGCAGGTCTATATGTGATTCAAAACATTACATAAATGTGAATTTTGCAGTTTTTAAGAAGAAGCCAATTAGAATTTTAGAGCAAAAAATGATGAAAGAAGTGGATATCAGGTAGAAGGGTTGATAGCAAAGAAGTCTATAAGTAGATTTTCTAAATCTAGAAGCATTTCGAAAATAGATTGGAGGTCTATATGTGATTCAAAACATTACATAAATGTGAATTTTGCAGTTTTTAAGAAGAAGCAAATTAGAATTTTAGACCAAAGAATGATGAAAGAAGTAGATATCAGGTAGAAGTGTTGATAGCAAAAAAGTCTATAAGTAAATTTTCTAAATCTAGAAGCATTTCGAAAATAGATTGCAGGTCTATATGTGATTCAAAACATTACATAAATGTGAATTTTG
The DNA here is from genome assembly GCA_905333025.2 of Pyrochroa serraticornis. Taxonomy (NCBI): domain Eukaryota; kingdom Metazoa; phylum Arthropoda; class Insecta; order Coleoptera; family Pyrochroidae; genus Pyrochroa; species Pyrochroa serraticornis. The sequence goes on from HG995152.1 coordinate 46,910,877, forward strand.
CAGTTTTTAAGAAGAAGCCAATTAGAATTTTAGAGCAAAAAATGATGAAAGAAGTGGATATCAGGTAGAAGGGTTGATAGCAAAGAAGTCTATAAGTAAATTTTCTAAATCTAGAAGCATTTCGAAAATAGATTGGAGGTCTATATGTGATTCAAAACAGTACATAAATGTGAATTTTGCAGTTTTTAAGAAGAAGCAAATTAGAATTCTAGACCAAAGAATGATGAAAGAAGTAGATATCAGGTAGAAGTGTTGATAGCAAAAAAGTCTATAAGTAAATTTTCTAAATCTAGAAGCATTTCGAAAATAGATTGCAGGTCTATATGTGATTCAAAACATTACATAAATGTGAATTTTGCAGTTTTTAAGAAGAAGCCAATTAGAATTCTAGACCAAAGAATGATGAAAGAAGTAGATATCAGGTAGAAGTGTTGATAGCAAAAAAGTCTATAAGTAAATTTTCTAAATCTAGAAGCATTTCGAAAATAGATTGCAGGTCTATATGTGATTCAAAACATTACATAAATGTGAATTTTGCAGTTTTTAAGAAGAAGCAAATTAGAATTCTAGACCAAAGAATGATGAAAGAAGTAGATATCAGGTAGAAGTGTTGATAGCAAAAAAGTCTATAAGTAAATTTTCTAAATCTAGAAGCATTTCGAAAATAGATTGCAGGTCTATATGTGATTCAAAACATTACATAAATGTGAATTTTGCAGTTTTTAAGAAGAAGCAAATTAGAATTCTAGACCAAAGAATGATGAAAGAAGTAGATATCAGGTAGAAGTGTTGATAGCAAAAAAGTCTATAAGTAAATTTTCTAAATCTAGAAGCATTTCGAAAATAGATTGCAGGTCTATATGTGATTCAAAACATTACATAAATGTGAATTTTGCAGTTTTTAAGAAGAAGCAAATTAGAATTCTAGACCAAAGAATGATGAAAGAAGTAGATATCAGGTAGAAGTGTTGATAGCAAAAAAGTCTATAAGTAAATTTTCTAAATCTAGAAGCATTTCGAAAATAGATTGCAGGTCTATATGTGATTCAAAACATTACATAAATGTGAATTTTGCAGTTTTTAAGAAGAAGCAAATTAGAATTCTAGACCAAAGAATGATGAAAGAAGTAGATATCAGGTAGAAGTGTTGATAGCAAAAAAGTCTATAAGTAAATTTTCTAAATCTAGAAGCATTTCGAAAATAGATTGCAGGTCTATATGTGATTCAAAACATTACATAAATGTGAATTTTGCAGTTTTTAAGAAGAAGCCAATTAGAATTTTAGAGCAAAAAATGATGAAAGAAGTGGATATCAGGTAGAAGGGTTGATAGCAAAAAAGTCTATAAGTAGATTTTCTAAATCTAGAAGCATTTCGAAAATAGATTGGAGGTCTATATGTGATTCAAAACATTACATAAATGTGAATTTTGCAGTTTTTAAGAAGAAGCAAATTAGAATTTTAGACCAAAGAATGATGAAAGAAGTAGATATCAGGTAGAAGTGTTGATAGCAAAAAAGTCTATAAGTAAATTTTCTAAATCTAGAAGCATTTCGAAAATAGATTGCAGGTCTATATGTGATTCAAAACATTACATAAATGTGAATTTTGCAGTTTTTAAGAAGAAGCCAATTAGAATTTTAGAGCAAAAAATGATGAAAGAAGTGGATATCAGGTAGAAGGGTTGATAGCAAAGAAGTCTATAAGTAGATTTTCTAAATCTAGAAGCATTTCGAAAATAGATTGGAGGTCTATATGTGATTCAAAACATTACATAAATGTGAATTTTGCAGTTTTTAAGAAGAAGCAAATTAGAATTTTAGACCAAAGAATGATGAAAGAAGTAGATATCAGGTAGAAGTGTTGATAGCAAAAAAGTCTATAAGTAAATTTTCTAAATCTAGAAGCATTTCGAAAATAGATTGCAGGTCTATATGTGATTCAAAACATTACATAAATGTGAATTTTGCAGTTTTTAAGAAGAAGCCAATTAGAATTTTAGAGCAAAAAATGATGAAAGAAGTGGATATCAGGTAGAAGGGTTGATAGCAAAGAAGTCTATAAGTAAATTTTCTAAATCTAGAAGCATTTCGAAAATAGATTGGAGGTCTATATGTGATTCAAAACAGTACATAAATGTGAATTTTGCAGTTTTTAAGAAGAAGCAAATTAGAATTCTAGACCAAAGAATGATGAAAGAAGTAGATATCAGGTAGAAGTGTTGATAGCAAAAAAGTCTATAAGTAAATTTTCTAAATCTAGAAGCATTTCGAAAATAGATTGCAGGTCTATATGTGATTCAAAACATTACATAAATGTGAATTTTGCAGTTTTTAAGAAGAAGCCAATTAGAATTTTAGAGCAAAAAATGATGAAAGAAGTGGATATCAGGTAGAAGTGTTGATAGCAAAAAAGTCTATAAGTAAATTTTCTAAATCTAGAAGCATTTCGAAAATAGATTGCAGGTCTATATGTGATTCAAAACATTACATAAATGTGAATTTTGCAGTTTTTAAGAAGAAGCCAATTAGAATTTTAGAGCAAAAAATGATGAAAGAAGTGGATATCAGGTAGAAGGGTTGATAGCAAAGAAGTCTATAAGTAGATTTTCTAAATCTAGAAGCATTTCGAAAATAGATTGGAGGTCTATATGTGATTCAAAACATTACATAAATGTGAATTTTGCAGTTTTTAAGAAGAAGCAAATTAGAATTTTAGACCAAAGAATGATGAAAGAAGTAGATATCAGGTAGAAGTGTTGATAGCAAAAAAGTCTATAAGTAAATTTTCTAAATCTAGAAGCATTTCGAAAATAGATTGCAGGTCTATATGTGATTCAAAACATTACATAAATGTGAATTTTGCAGTTTTTAAGAAGAAGCCAATTAGAATTTTAGAGCAAAAAATGATGAAAGAAGTGGATATCAGGTAGAAGGGTTGATAGCAAAGAAGTCTATAAGTAAATTTTTCAAATCTAGAAGCATCTCGAAAATAGATTGGAGATCTATGTGTAATTAAAAAAGTTACAAAAATGTGAATCTTGCAGTTTTTAAGAAGAAACCAATTAGAATATTAGACCAAAAAATGATGAAAGAAGTAGATATCAGATAGAAGGGTTGATAGCAAAGAAGTCTATAAGTAAATTTTTCAAATCTAGAAGCATCTCGAAAATAGATTGGAGGTCTATGTGTAATTAAAAAAGTTACAAAATTGTGAATCTTGCAGTTTTTAAGAAGAAACCAATTAGAATATTAAACCAGAAAATAATGAAAAAAGTGGTTGAATTTTTTGAAAAAAATCAAAATGTCAAAAAATCTTCTGACCAGTGGACAAAACTCAAATTTTCACCTATGCCACAAAAATGTTAAAACTTAAAAATGTTTGTCTAGCCATATTTATGGCACCAAATTATAAATGTACCGGAAGCTATCATGGTGGTAAGCGAACCATTTTTCATTCTATTCCATTAATATATTGGCGCCTAGTGGCGAAAGACGAGAGCTCATTGCTCCACCGATTTTTTCCGAAAATATTCCACACCAATTTCAAATCCTTTCCTCAATGAGCCCTTCGCATCAATCCATTTTATCATATTGTTAACAATGTCAAGAGATTCGTAACTCACAATAACTAGCTACAAGGATAGAGGCGTTTAATTTCGTAATTTGGGAAGTGTGAAAAGATTATTTCTCACGCCTACCACCAAAATAGCTACAGATCTCTAATAAAAGAAGAAGACGCCATGCAGATGTATCTATATTGCAGTCGCACCGTGCGTTTCAAGGCCACGACTGTTAGTTTTTTTTTTTCTTTTTTTTTGAGTAGACCAACCATCAGTGTTTTGAGTGGATGCGTATGTAGTGTGGGGTCTGGGGGCCGGAACAGGCCTTTCTGGCATCCCTCCAACGCGCTATACTTGGAGATTCGCTCGAAACCGATTATTTATAGTAAGCGCGAAGCGGCCACTGGCCTTCCTGCTTCAAAATGGCGACGCCCGTGACCTACAGCTTCATTCACTGCTACACCTTCATGTAGGTAAAGCGAGGTAAGTGAGAGCGCAATGTGCCGTGGCATGTTTGCTCTTGTTGCAACAGGAGCCAAACTTCTACTGAAGATGACGACGATGCATCTCATCACACGTTGATTGGACGCACGTGTTCTTAATCACTAACTATATCGTTCAGTTAACAGAAGCAAGACCAACAGATGTTGGTACAAAGATAAATTTGTTGGTGTGGTTCAGTGAGAAAGTGCAGCAATTAAATTTTTTTGTTTTCGATTTACCTCGTTATTGCTCTCCTGGTGCTTTTAGAGATCTGTTGCTAATAATAACTAATCTCCTATGTAGCCTCAGTTGTGTAATCGATAAACAAATTTACTTTACTGAAATATCAAAGTTCAATAGCTTTACACAAAGAATTACAACTCGAGAAAATTAACACCAGAAATTCTGCAGCACTTGGCAATATTGCAAGTTGACACCTTCAGTTTGTGCATGAAGACTAAAGTCGAACAATATGGCGTTTCAAGAGAACACTACTGTAGGTTGATAATGTTTGCTTGCACTTTTTAGCCCTTTGAATAGTATTGGAATTGCCACCCCAATTGAAGACTTTCCATTTTTAGGCAAACCAAATAAGAAATGTAAATTGCCATCATTCTCATCTTGATGGTACAGAATTTTCGACATGGACTCCATGAATGAAGAAAAAAATTGATAAAACACTTTTTGTTATTGCGACCAATGGTCGACCAGTAGAAAACGACCCTCCCATTGCGTTAATTTGGAAATTTTAGTTTTTCAATTAGAAAAACAATTTTGATAATTGACTTTATTTTAGTCACACTGTATATAACTTATAGTACCAGAATAAGGAAGAATTAGATTTTTTGCAAATTGAAATTTTTATTTCATTTAACAATTTTTTTCTACTTATTCCTTCTTTCATTTATTAATGTTTCGATTTCAGGGTTTCAGTACTCGTTAAGTGCCAGATCTATTCTAGTACGATTTTGACTTTAGTACTGGACTTTATGCCAGCTATTTCAGTACCACCTGCTTCTATCTATTATTCTAGTCGACTTCCTTTATTTTCTACGTTTGACAGAGATTGTTATTCTGGTGTTTCCCAGCATAATAGTCCTCAATTTCCGTTTCCTAATGCTCCCATTTGTTGACTCTGACAATAGTTTCAGTTACTTGCTGAATTTACGTCAAATCTGTAACAGCAATTTCGGTAGGTTTCTTTGAAATGCTATTCAAACCCCAGTACCTTTAAATTGAGTGGGTCCGCTTACACGTATTTGCGCGTATGTCCTTGCGTTCACGTGACGTTGCAGCTATTAGCCAATCAGAGCGCGTTTTTTCACGATTAAGAACGAATCCGATTAATATTGCACGATGGATCTATAAATTGGGTAGTTTTGGTATCTCTCTCGATGAATCAATTACCTTGTCTGACTGTCGCCTCTTTATAAGTTTTTTACTCTTTAAGATTACTCATGTTTCCAGGTGACATTTCTCAAACTCATCCCTGATATTTGATCAAAGAATTCCACAAGATCGCAACTTACCTTTTTTATTAGTAACATAAGTAGCGACCTACGCGCCTTATTTTTACTGTGCTAAACTAATGCAAGAAGAACTCTAGAAATATATGTTGGAGCGAGAAAAGTACAATAACTTGTATTTAAAAAATAACAATGCGCGCCACTGTTTCATTATACAGTTAGCTTTGATTTAACATTTTTTTGCAAATAAGTTGAAGCGCTAAGAAGATTATGAAGTTATAGTTACTGATTGGCCCGTTACTGAACACGCCTACTAAACGCGGGCTTTTTAAAATATTTAAAATTTAGTGAAGTTTCGCATTGTTTTCACACAGTAAATTTTAGCAAAAAACTGTAAAAACATTTTTTATAATTACTGTGGTGCGTATATTTATGTTCACATTTTTTAAAAATTTTAAGAACTTTATTACCAAACGAAACCATTAGAAGACACTGAAGTCTTAGATGACCACCAATTAGATTTAATATTTCTTGTAATAATAAAAAAATTTTTTGCAAAGATTATCGTAGATATTGCAACACTGTAACTATTATTGAGTGTCATTGGTATGTTACTAAACACGCCCATTAAAGCGCGGGTTTTTTAAAATATGTAAAATTTTGTAAAAATTCAAATTTTTTTTAACAGTAAATTTTAACCTAAAAATTGTTAAAAATAATGTTTGCAAATATCGTGACACGTGTAATTACGTGCAATTTTTCCAAAAATTACTAAAGTTCCTATTACAAAACAAGATCTTCAAATCACTGAAATTTCAGCTGATACCCACTGAATTTAATGTTTGTGATAATAATAAGAAAAACAATTCTTTGCAAAAATTCATATTAAGTAATCGTAGAGGTTACAACACTGTAATTAACACTAAGAGTAATTTGATTATTACTAAACACGCCTACTAAAGCGCGGGCTTTATAGAATGCCAAAGATTTTGTAAAATTTCGAATTTTTTTCAAACGGTAAATTTTAACCTAAAAATTGTTAAAATAATGTTTTGCAATTATCGTGACATGTATAACTACGTGCAATTTTTCAGAAATTACTAAGAATGTCATACAAAATAAGATCTTTAGAAAACTCTGAAATCTCAAGTGACAACCAATTAGATTTAATATTTCTTGTAATAATAAAATTCTTTTTGCAAAGATTATCGTAGATATTGCAACACTGTAACTATTATTGAGTGTAATTGATCTGTTACTAAACACGCCCATTGAAGCGCGGGATTTTTAAAATGTGTAAAATTTTGTAAAAATTCAAATTTTATACAACAGTAAATTTTAACCTAAAAATTATTAAAAATAATGTTTTGCAATTATCGTGATACGTATAATTGCGTGCAATTTTCCAAAAATTACTAAAAAGGCCATTACAAAACAGGATATTTGAAAACACTGAAATTTCGGCTGGCACCCAACTCAATTTAACGTTTGTTGTAATAATATGAAAAACAATTCTGTGTAAAAATTCATATTAGGTAATCGTAGATATTGTAACACTGTAATTACGACTGAGTGTAATTGGATTATTACTAAACACCTCCATTAAACCGCGGGCTTTTTAAAATACTTAAAATTTTGTAAAATTTCGCATTTTCTTCAAACTGTAAATTTTAATCAAATAATTGCTAAAAATAATGTTTTGCAATTACCATGACGCGTATAATTGATCGAAATTTTTCAAAAAATTACTAAAAATTTCATTATCAACAAGATATTTAAAAAATGCTGAAATTTCAGGTGACGACCAATTAGATTTAATATTTGTTGTAATAATAATTTTTTTTTTTGCAAAAACTATCGTCGAAATTGCAATACTGTAACTACTATTGAGTGTAATTGGCCTGTTACTAAACACGCCCATTGAAGCGCGGGCTTTTTAAAATGTCAAAAATTTTGTAAAATTTCGCATTTTCTTCAAACTGTAAATTTTAATCAAATAATTGCTAAAAATAATGTTTTGCAATTACCATGACGCGTATAATTGATCGAAATTTTTCAAAAAATTACTAGAAATTTCATTATCAACAAGATATCTAAAAAAATGCTGAAATTTCAGGTGACGACCAATTAGATTTAATATTTGTTGTAATAATAAAAAAAAATTCGCAAAAATTATCGTTGAAATTGCAATACTGTAACTACTATTGAGTGTAATTGGCCTGTTACTAAACACGCCCATTGAAACGCGGGCTTTTTAAAATGTCAAAAATTTTGTATAATCTCGCATTTTCTTCAAACTGTAAATTTTAATCAAATAATTGCTAAAAATAATGTTTTGCAATTACCATGACGCGTATAATTGATCGAAATTTTTCAAAAAATTACTAAAAATTTCATTATCAACAAGATATTTAAAAAATGCTGAAATTTCATGTGATGACCAATTAGATTTAATATTTGTTGTAATAATATTTTTTTTTAATTATTGTCGAAATTGCAATACTGTAACTACTATTAAGTGTAGTTGGCCTGTTACTAAACACGCCCATTGAAGCGCGGGCTTTTTAAAATGTCAAAAATTTTGTAAAATTTCAAATTTCTTTCCAACAGTAAATTTCACTCTAAAAATTGCTAAAAATAATGTTTTGCAATTATGGTGACACGTATAATTGCGTGCAATTTTTCCAAAGATTACTAAAAATCCCATTACAAAACAAGATCTTCGAAAGCACTGAAATTTCAGCTGGCAACCAACTCAATTTAACGTTTGTTGTAATAATATGAAAAACAATTCTGTGTAAAAATTCATATTAGGTAATCGTAGATATTGTAACACTGTAATTATGACTGAGTGTAATTGGATTATTACTAAACACGTCCATTAAAGCGCGGGCTTTTTAAAATACCTAAAATTTTGTAAAATTTCGCATTCTCTTCAAACAGTAAATTTTAATCAAATAATTGCTAAAAATAATGCTTTGTAATTACCATGACGCGTATAATTGATTAAAATTGTTCAAAAAATTACTGAAAATTTTATTACCAAACAAGATATTTAGAAAATGCTGAAATTTCAGGTGACAACCAATTAGATTTAATATTTGTTGTAATAATATTTTTTTTTAATTATTGTCGAAATTGCAATACTGTAACTACTATTAAGTGTAGTTGGCCTGTTACTAAACACGCCCATTGAAGCGCGGGTTTTTTTAAATGTCAAAAGTTTTGTAGAATTTCAAATTTCTTTCCAACAGTAAATTTTACTCCAAAAATTACTAAAAATAATGTTTTGCAATTATCCTGACACGTATAATTGCAAGCAATTTTTTCAAAAGTTACTAAAAATCCCATTACAAAACAAGATCTTTGAAAACACTGAAATTTCAGCTGGCAACCAACTAAATTTAATGTTTGTTGTAATAAGAAAAAAAATTCTTTGAAAAATTCATATTAGGTAATCGTAGATATTGCAACACTGTAACTACTAACGAGTTTAATTGGCTTGTTACCAAACACGCCCATTAAAGCGCGGGCTTTCCAGGGCCATAGTGTTTGTAATTTAGACAATTCCACCTTTTTTAAAGTAAATTCCACCCTATTGAAATAAATATTTCATAATAACCAAAAATCCTGCAATTTTTTCCAAAAATTGATTTTTCAAGGGATAGAAGTACAACTTGAATTGACGGCCAGGGTTGGTAACCTGACGGCAATGGCCCCATTATTTTTATCTAACGGCATGACTAGAAGATATTTCGAATGAAGTTTGAAATAAGAAGTTTCTTGACCTAAAACTCCTTTCGATGATGATTACAAAAGTGGGTGTTAGTTGGATATTACTCTTCAACGTTATGATGTGTCATAAAGACAAGATATTGAACATAATCAATTAATTTTCGAATTTATTTACGAGAAACCATACAATTTACTAAAAAAAAGTGATTTGAACGTCTGGTTTACATAAACAGATGCGCACACGCACAGAGTCTGCAGCAGTTTGCGGAAAGCTAATCTAATTTTACACCAATGTAAACCATGAAATACTGCGGCACATTTCATGTGGGAAGACTGAAAATTCTTTAGGTTCGTCCAACAGGTTGTTCCACATGCAATCTACCGCCATTCTAATTTTCTAACAAATAGAACCGCATTTTCCAACAACCAAAAGTTTCGGAAACCTGCAGAAATCGAGCCAAAAAATTCTGTTGGTCATTAGAAATTAATTGCAATTTTTTAAGCAATTTCAGAAATTTATCAAAAATTTACCCTCAGTTAAATTTGAGGGAGTGAGGCGACTTACTTGGCGTTTGAGTAAAGCTTTCTGTTAATTGCAAAAATATCGATTAAAAAAATATTAACCAAAAAAACTTATTTTGAATCGATTTTTTTCCTGTTACAGCAGCTTAGGTTGCTAAGACCGCAAGGCGGTAAATTGCCAATCATCATAAACAAAAATGGTAGAAGTTGTAATTTTTGAAAAATTGGACTGGGAGAGTTTCCTGATTAGAAGACCTTGAAACTTTTTTCTTCAAAAAAATCACTACACTTTTGAAACTAAAAATTCCTGCTACTATTAAATTCTCCTAATTAATTAGTTACGTTAATTAGTTCAGTTTGATTCAAAAAGTGATCATGAGACTATATTTTTATTTAACTTGGCAAAATTCCACTGTCGTTAGCCTAGGCTGCATTCTTGGGGTTTACGTATAATAGCGCCAAATTCCTAGTTTCCTTGTGTCCAGTATCATAAAAGAATGGCGTCAAAAAAAATTAGTCACAAAACGACACAACACTAAAGTTTATACAATAATTCAAAGTATTTTCGCCACATCTATGATCTATTTTAGCTAACACGTACCATGCAAATAAACTTGTTAAAACAACGTTTAAAATAGTCGTTTCTAATTCTATTGACAGCGTTCGGAATAGGAGTGACCGCAATGCAAATGAACAATGTAAAGGAAACTGGAACGAACAAAACCAATACAGGGACTAAATTGATACGATTCAGAACCTTTAAACGGTTCAACAATCGCTGACCTATTTAGGTACAGAATGTCAGGTCCGTTGGCTTGGCTTTGAAATAGATGCGATTGGATAATAAGGACAGTTAGATGGTTCTTTTGCGTTATTATAGCGGTTAAGTCGTAAAGACAACGAAAAAAATTACAGTAAAGGAAGGTAAAAGTAATTTATGCAGGCATTAAAAAATTAATTAGCAAGTTCAAAGCATTAAAACCAGCAAGTGTCACCGTTTGCTGACCCTTGATGTAGCGCTCTAGTTGGGAAAAAATTACAACGCTTCCAAATCTTTTATAACCGGTAGATAATTATTTGACTAGTGATAGAAAGGGCTATTCTAGGCATTGAGGCAACAAGGTCTTAAAGCTCCAACCCTCCAAGAATTCTAACCTGAAATCCTTAGCCCAATAGTGCTAAAAATTTTGAATACGTGGCAAAAATTTTACAGTTTTGTAGTATATGCAAGTTGAGTAGGGTCAACTCAAAGTATAAAAAAGTAGTACCAAAACAATTGTCACTTTATGGGGACGATGAACGAACAGTTAGGTTAGATACGCACCTAAACACCTGAAGGATGAGAGAAAATCCGGACACTTTATTACATCTTATTGAATGTTCAGTTTCGGTAACCAAGAGAAATCCATATTTTGGAGGAACAACAACGACACCCGAAGAGATAGCTAGAACTTCCAAACCTGTTCTCTCCTTTCTAGAGGGTCTGATGAAATAATAAAATTTTGAACTACCATAAGTAACAAAAGAACTATCAATTTTGATTAGATAATTTTTGTTTGTCTCATTTAACTGTTTCGGTACTTGAAGACTAACTTAATTTGAGTCAAACTGTACTTAGCAGGAAGCTGTCAGGAAGTGAATGAATTAACGCCGTTCTGGTAACTACTTTAGACCCACTCATGTAGTGGTGTGAAACCAAATTGCATTCTTGGTTAGATTCTGAATTAAAATGGAAATAATGTTTTTAAATATCAAATAGAATTCTTGACCTCAGTAACAAGCCATACAAACAATTTTTAGCTAGAGTTTACTTTTCATTGAAATCGTAGTCTAATTTTACTTAGAGCATGTCTAATGCAAGATATAAAATTTAAAAATAGATGAAGAGATATAAAAACATTAATGCGGTGGTAACCTTTCAGCTCCGTTTTATTTGTCATTTATCATTCATAATAAGTCGCAGCAACATTAAAGTGAGGAAATATACCAAAGAGATAGCAGTTAACAATTAACCAAAAATATCTAGAAAATTTACAATTTATTTTCGAGAACTAGCATAGTATCGATTTTGTTGAAACATTTTTGGAATGGTTTGAAGCATTTTTTCCTGTCGTTATTTAAGGACTGCTACAATATTTTTGAACAAATGGTCAACTTTTAGAAATCGTCATTCAACAGCAAGCTTTTCTCTTCATATAACGCGGTACTCATCTCACCCATAGTTTCTTCATATGTAAATGTTAGCGCAATTTGTTATTTCCTAGCTTAAAAAAACTTAAGTGTTGGCATTAATTACTAAAAAATCCTCGTATCATCGTTTTATCAAAGTTTCACTTGTGTTTGCTTCAGATTAATTTCCAACCGCTAGCAAATCAGCAAAATTTGTGTTTAATTGGTTGCCGACCTCGTTAGGCGCCAGAAGTAATTATGGCAAAACGAACATTTATTTTCGAGTTCAGTGTCGTAAGGTAGAAAAAATGTTATAAATAACTTACGTAAATGACGTGAAATTGAACAAAAATATTTACTTATTACTTTTATAAGAAATTTTACAAGTAGTAACGATTTTATTGAAACTTAAAAAAACTTACATGAAAATTGTTTTGAAACACGTAAAGCAATATAATTAGAGAAAGTACATTTCCTGTCTAGATTCTAAAATTGTAAATTCGAAAATAAAATGACATTGAAATACAAAAAGTTAATTAAAAGGTGACGTTCATTTTCTGTAAATGAACCAAAAATAACTTCGGCAACCACTAACCTATCCTTGTAAATGTTAAAATCAGCTGACTTGTAACACATGTTTCGTCGTTTACGTAGATGTTTATATTTTTGACAAAAAGCAATTTCAGAAGTTGCACAAATTCGTTCCCTGTAACAGGTAGTGGCACCTAAAATTGAAAAAGTGATTTACCAATCATTCTCAATTTCTTCAGCCCATCTAGAGTCACAAAATAAGTAAATGGTGCAAGACAATAAAGAGATAAAAGACGAAAAAATAAGTGAAAGGTGCAAGACAATAAAGAGACAAAACACGAAACGGGTTCTGAAAGTAAAATGAAGGATAAATAAAAATTTTCAACCACTACAATGAGTGACTGGATTTTAGTATTTTGAACTTTATAGAAACTAGTAAATTATTTTTATTAGCAGATTGTTAATTTCCGTAAGTTCTTGTTTAATTAATAAGAAACTCCCCCTTTAAACTTGTTATGTTTAATGTATTCAGTTTTTAATTTATTAATTTTCAGAATATTTTCTATTCCCAGGTGATTGCTTCCAATTGTTGGATACGTTTATTTAATTTGGTTACAATAAATGATCAAATATTAGGAAAAAATCAATATTCTAGCCCAAAAAATTGATAACTAACCCAAGAAAAATAAAAAAAAGTTTTGTGTTAAGAAACAGGAGGAAGTGGAGTTTAGTGAAACTGCAAGCAGTCCAATTCAATCTATTGGAAGGTTCACAAATTTTCGAGCACCATTTAGTTTCCACAAAATGATCTGTCAGCCAGGAAACAGCTGTTTTCACAAAACATCGAGTAAATTAACCAACCGTATCACCGACAGCAAAAATATTTTTCAAAAAACTATTCAACTTAATTTTAATTTAATTAAAAATATAAAGCCATCTTGTTATTGCTTGGCAAGTGCAGTTTAATATCGTAAGAACGACGGTTTATAAATTTTGACATGAAACGCTTCCAAAATTTCCTCGTTGCTGAGTTTCACGTGAATTGTTTACATTAACTTAAATCAAAATCACATGAGAGTTGCGAAACTGAGAATCTGAAAGTATTTTCGGAATATTTCATTGCAGTGTGTTTTAAAAAATCTAAAATCTATCCCCTCTCCCAAAATCCAGTTGAAATAAAACAGGAAGTTTCATCAGTAAATCAGGACCCACGCCATTTCACGAAACTAAATAATAATTTTTTAAAACTTTTTTCTTAATAAAATTGTAAAATTTCGGTTTACTTAGCCAAGTCGCTGGTAGAACTGAACTAATTATTTTTTACGTAACTAAATCTTGGCATAAACGATATATAGGTAACCTCCCTATTGAAAAACAGTTTTCTGGCAACACACACTTGCATCCATTTCCCCACCAAATTTTGTTTTAATAAATAATTTTTAGATTTCTTGTCAAAGTCAAAATTTTGGTTTTTAAATACGGAACTGATTTGCAATTTTTTTCGTCATTAGACAGCAATTAAACAATGCCAATAGAAAATCGCTTTGAACTAGGTTCCGTTTGAAATATTGCCCTCATTCTTTCAAACTAAATAACATCTTTAAAAGTGACGGGGTACTATATTTACTTTGTGGCCATTGACCTAAAGGTAAAGCGTTTAAAAAATTGAAATTATTAGTTTGTTGCGGAAAATTAACTAACCGCGCTTTTAATTTATAATGTCAACAATTTCAACCCGAATTACCAGTATGTGATAAAAATAGCTTTGCATGTGTCAGTGTAAGGTTTTCAGGCAGAGAAAATTTTTAAATAGATTTACGTCAATTATTCCTTTATTTAGTGTTAGGAAAAATAGAGCCATTAAGGTAACAATTTGTTTTTTGCATAATACCGCGATTTAGAGTCAAACGCAAAATAATCAAAAGTTATCACGTCAAGATTTTGCCCAAGAACTTCTTTGTCTATAATTTGTAAAGTACGACTGAAAATAAAATTATGCGAAGAGTAGAAATAAATCAATAAATTGAAATGAAGTAACAGGAATTGCTACAAAATGGGTAAAAAAAATTTAGATAAAATTTGAAAATAATGCACAATGAGTGAAGGCTAGAATTTTTGTCTTTAAGATACGTGTCCATCGACGAGTAATATCTGCAGAGAGCAATCGTTAGGAAAGTCAACTAATTAAAGTTTAAAAAGGCAAAAAAGGAAATTTTTGAAACGTACATAGAGTTAAGTTTTTGGGATATTTTAGTTTTTTCCAAAACGTTTTTGAAGAAAAAATCTAAATCCTTAAATAGGAGAGCTAAGACTGGAAAAAATTTGGTACGGTGTGCTGGTATATGACATTTTTACTGAACTATATAGAAAGTGATCTTAACGCTGACAATACATTTTTCCAAAAAAATATTTTTTTATCCCAGCTGTGATTACAACAGAGAATTTTTTATTTTTCTACATTACATGTCCATGAACCTAAAAGTTATAGTTTTGAAGATTTTAAGTTGAATCACTGGACTCAAGTTTTCGAATACCTCCCTTCTAATAATCACGATCCAGCAGTAGAAGCACTCACATTGTATAAAGTCCGAAACGATATCAACAACATCAAACTTAATTCGAAGAATCATCCGGATATGACGTGGTTTTGGACAGAGTTTTAAAGAGATTACCAGAAGAAGGCTTAAGGTATTTAATACAAAATTTTAATGTCATCCTCCGAACAGGATATTTCCCTCTCCAATGGAAGGTGGCTGAAGTTAAACTTATTCCTAACCAAGCAAACCTCTGAATGACGTCAAATCTTATAGGTCTATTTGTCTATTAACTATAACATCCAAACTGTTTGAAGCTAGAGAGACTACACCCAACACTCAAGACCCGACAACTGATACTTGACCACCAATTCGGATTTAGGTTTCAGCATGCTACCATTAAACAAATACATCGAATAACAAAAAAATCAATCAAGACTTTGCTGCTTTTCTGGATGTATTCCAGGCTTTTGACAAGGTCTGGCACCTTGGTCCAGTGTCTAAAATTAGAACTTACCTCCCCATAATTATTTTCTAATTTTCCAGTTCTACATGTAAGAACGCCACTTCTTGGTTCGTCATTACGATGCATATACCAGCATCTACCCAGTCCGGTTTGGTCTGGAATCCCACAAGGAAGCGTACTAGGACCCATTCTGTACGCAATATACACCGCTGATTTGCCAACATCCGACAATGTCATCACAGTTACATATGCAGACGACATGACATGTAAACCCTGTTACCGCGTCATAACAACTTCAAGTCAATCTTAACCAAATCCAAAAGTGGCTAAGCAAATACCGAATCAGAGTAAACAAAGACAAATTTGTGCATGCAACATTTACAACTAGAAGAAGCAATTGCCTTCCTGTTATACTAAACAACCACTCTTTACCACAAAAGAAGGAAGTCAAATACCTAGGAATGTACTTGGACCGGAGAATGACGTGTGTTAGACCAAGTCTACTTCGAGCGGGGTTTTGAACCCTCACCTCGGAACACCCCACGCTCTCCCACTGAGCGACCGGCTGACGACACTCCCTAGTCTCCCGTATCTTCTTCTTGACTCTCTACTAGTCAGATTCTAACAGTTCGGTCTTTCCTGACGTTGCAACCGTGTTCGGATGCCCTCAGCGAACACCACTTTAGTAACACCACAACCTCATATACATCCTATGCACGCAGGTTGCCTATCCGAAACTACACCTCAAACATGCCTGCCACATCTTCAGAAGCTAAATCATATGGTGAATCCCACTTTTAAAATTGTTAGACCCGAAAAAGTCTACCTCGAACGGGTTTTAAACCCCCGAACACTCCACACTGTCCCACTGAGTCACAAGCAGGCTGCACTTTCTAGTTTCCCGTATCTGCTATTTGACTCTCTACTAGTCAGATTCTAATACGTGGAAAAAACTTATCTTTTCAAAAGAAAACAATTGAAACTTAGACTCAGCAAAATGTACTGGCTAATGGGGTGCAAATCGAGTCTAACCTTTTAAAACAAGTTGCTTGTGTACAAAGTATTTCTGAAACCAATTTAGAGGTACAGAATTAAGATCTTACGCTTCACATGCTACTATTGAAATATTGAAGAGACTCCAGTCAAAGGTACTCCAAGTGATCACCAATGCTCCCTGGTACATGCAGAACAGACTGATATCTGAAGACCTATACGTGAAAACTTTGAAGGAAGAAACAGAAAGTTATGCCAACAAGTATGCAGAGAGGTTGAATGACCTGGCCACTAACTTAATGACGACTTAATTCGAGGGTAAAGCTTTAAAAAATTATATCCGCCATTTGACGCACTCCTGCAAGTTAATTTCGCAAATCCTGCAAGCTAATTACACAAATTATTCATTGTATCCTTATAGTGTACAGGTTATATATAAATTGGGGTTTAAGCTGAAAAAGACAAAAGTTATCTCTAAACGTACAAAGAATCTCCTTTTAAAGAGAGTTTTTGTGACATTTTAAGAAACAATTTTGAAAAAAATTCAAATCTTTAAATAAATTTGTTAAAAATGAAAAAAAAATTGTACGGTTAAGAACAAACTGTGGAGTGGTATATAAAATTTTGAAAGTGATCTTAAGGGTAATTTTTTTTTTTAAATTACGACAGAAAACTTTCAATTTTTCTACTGCATGGCCATTAACCTAAAAGTGATTTATGGGATTTTAAATTCAAATATAAATAAATTGACAAACTTTGAATCTTATATTAGTAAAAAATTGTGGTTTTGATGTTTAAAAATTTACAAATGTCTAGTCCTTGATTTTGTGCTAGATTCTTAAAAATCCTTGAATTTAAGATATTAAAGTTGCTATCAACTTCCAGAATAATAGAAAATGGAATTAATTGCAAAATTTTCAGGAGAAAATAGATTTTGATGCAAACCTAATGTGTCTATAGAAGACACTCTGTATGTATTATTTATTTGATTACTGTATTAATCGAAGGAATATTATTGTTATGGTGGAAAAGATAGACAAAAAGAAAATATAAAAATTACTTCAAATGAACACAAAAGTAGAAGTGGCAATTTTTATCAAAGTTTAGAAAGAAAAAAAATTAATTTATAAATGGCCGACCTTTTGACGCTAAACCAGAAAATTGAGAGAGAACAAATTATGGCCCTTAAGTAACGAAAGAACTAAATACAATACCCGACTCAAAGCTAAAGATATTTTCTTCTACTTTTCAACATGCAAATTTTATATAAATTTTATTTATGTTTCATATAGTTCAATGTATTCATAAAAAAGATGTAATCGTAGATGGGTTACAATATTTTGACATTGTAAATTTAGAGTTAACTTCACTAATTATTTTGTCACAACCAAAGGCTTTAATAAGTTTAATGTCCTGAAATTTTTATTTTAATGTAAATTGAAAATTATCAATTTTTTTAAACCCATTTTCTCACCATTAGTTTTGATAATTGTTAATAGGTGCCATGTTTATGTGATGAAAACTATTTAAAAACAAAATGCATCTCTCAAAACAATTTCTACTGGTTTTCGTGGATAAAAAAAATTGTAGTACAATTCGTTTAATTATCCAAACATTAGAATCAAAATTTGAGAGATAAATAAAAACGTATTGATGTAACTACCATAAAACTGTTATGATCAACATAAGCTTAAAGTTTGCTTAGTTATTGTTGAAGATTGATCACTATGATTGCGTTGGTGCAGAAGGTATTTCGTTTTTTCTGGAGCATTAAATTAATTTGGGTTTGAATCCTGAAATAATTTTATCCCAAAATCGTAACTTTTTAGAAAGCATCAAGCGAACAAAATGCATTTTTAATTAATTAAATTTTATCTCGTGTATGTTTTCTGACAATTCTTGCAGCCACTAAATGACAAAATTGTATTCAAAACTCTTTATTTCTAGCTTTGAAAAATATATACAAAGTAACTCAATTAGCATGACTTCCTTTCCAACAAGCAGTCTCAGTGCTGCTCCCAATTAACTCCAGAGTACCTCAGAGCGACGTCCTGGGCCCTCTACTTTATCTTTTATCTTCCAGGCCAAGTGATACTAGTCATCATAATGAAATCTTTTCGTTTGACCTAGAAACCCAATAAAGCAAAATCTAGTTATTCCAAAAAGAGTTCCTTATTCACTCATATACTTAGACAAAAAAAAAACAGAAACTGCAACTTTCAAAAGTTTCAAACAAATACACAGAAATTTTTCTTCGCTTTTTTGTCTTTGCTGTCTTATTAAAAAAAATTAACAAAGCTACCAATAAAAGTTTTTTTGACAAAAGTATATTCAGATAGTCTTTTCACAATTTCAGTAATTTAAAAAATTTCTTCCCAATGGTTTCACTTTCATTTTTAATACAAAAGTTAATAAAACTTTTTATTCACCACATTTTCAAGAATTTGCGTTTAATTTGAATGGGATTGTAGCTAAATAGTAAAGAATTTTGCAGGTTTAGTAATATCGTTGGTCCAAATTTTGTCGTTTTAAACAAATAATACACAAAAATGTTTTTTCGTTATTTATTTCGGTCGTGATGAATCAAATTTTAAATATTTTACAGGAATTGAAAGTCATTGCTTACAGTGTTTTGGAGTTTATAGTTACAACAAATTCGCAGGCAAGTTTTGTACAGTTCAAAAGTTGATAAGAAATTTGGATAACAAAACTAACTTTAGGCCCTTAGGCAAAAACATATTTTGAACAAAATTTCAAAAATTTTCACTCAATTCGAACAAAGCTCATAGTTAGTACCAAAATATTCAAATAATTTGGCACATTTACTACTGTTTATGACTCAAACATAAGCAACATAAATAATATTTTTTTAATTTCTTGAACTCGACACTTTTAGATACTACCCACATCACTTACACGAACTGTTAATTATTAATGATTAATTAAATTTATGTAAGTACTTAAGTTTAAATTGACAAAAATACAATTTTCGCAATTAGTTACAGCTAGAAACTTTCTTCGTTATTTTGCAGGTCACAAAAACGTTACGGTCGCTAAGTAGCATTGGATCTTATTTATAGGTACTCGGCGTCCGAAGACGTAAGAAAGATAATAAGCGCAATTTCTGAATTTCCTAAAAGTTACTATCGCAAAATCTTCACTGTTTATAATCGTAGTGTGATTCATTTTAAAATTGGCAATGGGACTATCTACATGTCGCAAATTTGTTTCAGGGTTATTTCGGAATGTCTATGAAGAATTTTTTAATAATTCGACACCGACATTGGAACGCACCAGCCAATAGTTTCAGGTACTACCAATTATGATAACGCTATCAATTATAGTAATTTTGCTAACTCCTCAACGTATAGTTTGACGTAGAGAGGTGAAAATTCGAAATACTTTTCGATTTTGGGTTTTCGTTTTTTGGAAATTCCCGGGAGTGGATTTTGGAAAAACAATATTGGGGAATTGGCAGCGATTTTGCGAAATTGTGTGCAAACACCAGCTGTTTGTTGTCCATCCTACCTCTTTTCGAGACCATTCTTGGAAGAACTCCATGGCCCATAGCCGTTATGTTGAGTTGTTTGAAACCGAAATCCGCCAAATTAATGGTAAAACAGACACCAGTTGTTGAACAACACTAAAAATTCACACAATTAAAATCCACGACGATCTGCCTCAATCGCGAACAGCAGACTAAGCAGCCGTCTCCGTATTTCAGGAGACGCATTTTAGTGGTATATTTGAGTATCAGCGCTCCCTACATTTTGAATTTTCAGCAACGCACCTGGTTTATTAAATTACAGTGGTCGACTGTGTTTATTGAAGCATTTACTGGCTTAATTAATATTAAAGACCGTGCAATCAACGCTTTTCAGCTCAACGCCCCTAGTTAATTCTCAAAAATAGTTTGCCCGAAAATTTCAGGAAACTGAAAAAAGTTTTTTTTTGAGTAATTAAAACTAAAATCACCCACGAAATTCAAGAAACAGTAGCAGTGACCACTTAGTAACAGTCGATTCCTAATTTTAAACTGGTTAATATACACATCAGAAAAAAGAAAAAAATATTGGCGTCTGTTGACAGATTTTAATCTGCCGGCGCAGTTCATTTTTGTTATCCTTCACAAAATAGTAACACACATTATAGTAATTTTACAAACTACAACAAAGAAAACTGTTGTCGCGTCTATTTTTGGTAATTTCGCGACAACTGACGTTTCGTTTGAGGTTGCTCAACCTTTAAGTTGCAACAATAAATTCAGCGATTTTGGAATTGTGTTGATTGTTGTTAAAACGAGCGAGTCAAGGGTGTGTAATTTTCGTTGTTAAAATTAAATCGGCCGCGCTTAAGGATATCTGAAAATAATCAACATCCTTGATGATGATTCACAACTTAGATACACTACAAATCGCTAGATAGCGCTAGTGTCTAGAAATTTACAGTTGCTGAAAAACTTTCGTGGTGTTTGTGCCAACTAATTTCCAATTATTACTAATTGTTATGATGAGGAGTGAATGGGCGGTTTCCAAAAAAACTTCAACGTAAGGAACGGATGTTGTAAATTAATTTGTGCATTGATCTTAGTGTTGCGAGGGAATGAGGGAATTTTGTAACTGATGACTGATGAATCATTTGTGCTAATAGCTGGTGCTGTGTTTCTTAATCTTTTTGTTTCTTATTTTTATCGTTTTCGGAACCATGTCAAAAAATACAACAAAAACTATTGGGGAAGAAATTCTTCAAGTTGATGGAAATTTTAGGTCATATTTCTATCAACTGAGACTGTTCCCCGTCCAACTGATGATGTTTCTCAAGATTCACAGTAAGAATTTTTTTTCAAGAAAATAGTTATCAAAAATAGTTCATTTTGAGATGAATTTCGAGAGTTAAAGAGTAACAGTTTTGGGAAATCAAAGAAATCAGAAATTTAAAAATATTGCACGATTCTAAACTTATTTTTCAAAAAGGATTGTAATTGTAGTCAATTCTAAAAAATTTTTTCGGGTTGTAGAACCTCAGTTGTTACTATTTACTGTCCACTAGATGGATATCACAATGGTTGCAATGTGCTTACAACAATTTATAGGAAATCATAGCAGACTATGCCTGGTGGGTGATACGTGTGCGTGCTGCGCCTAATTCATGCATAATGTGGATGATTTGATGCAGCCAAAGTGATCGGTGGTTCACCCTCATGACCTCAAGGAAAACTGCCACGAATCGATGCATCCCGCATCACGAGCTACGCATAGTGTAGACACTCAGATGCGGCAGTTTGATGAACTGCCACGAACCGACGCATCTCGCGTCAGGTATCACGCATAGTGTGGAGCCCGCTCTAAGCATCATCCACACTATGCCTGGTGCGTGATGCGTCTGATTCGCATATAGTGTGGACGGTTGGATGCAACCAAAATTGATGCGTACGAATCAGTGCATCACAAACTACGCATACTGTGGACATCCAAGTGCGGCAGTTACAAACTGCCACGAATCGACGCATCTAGCATTTAGCATAACGAATCACGCATAGTGTTATTGCCGTTTAAATTGAGTGACTTGGAAGCATTTTCTAAAAACTCTAAAAAACTCCATATCTTAGAGATGAGTAACAAAGTAAATATTTTAAGTACAAAACTGCATTCCTGGAGCATCAATGTAAAACCAAGAAAAAAATTAATTTACTAACGTAAAAAAATTTGTCACAACCTACAAGTTAGAACAACTCACCGAGAATTTATTTCTAATTGAAAATTAATTAACGATATTGGAGAAGAACTTTTAAAATTATTTTATTACTAAATTAAAGTGGCAATATATGAAAGAGAAAAAGAGCAACAACAACCATTTTAAGATTGAGGGTTAATGTTTAATTTTGCAATATTTTGCATTTGTAGTGTTTTAGAAAAAAATATTTGCAATGAAATGCAAATAATTTTTTCTAAAACACGCATAACTAAAACTACGCATAGTGTGGATATCCAAGTGCGGCAGTTGGACAAACTGCCAAGAATCGACGCATCTCGCATTCAGCATCACAAACCACGCATAGTGTTGATGCCGCTTAAATTCAGTTACTTGAAGGCATTTTCAAGAAATTTTCAGCAACAATTGCATATCTGAGAGATGAGTGGCAAAGTAAATATTTTAAGTAGAAAATGCAGTTCGGGAGCATCAACGTAAATATAAGAAAAATAATTTAGTAACGTGGAAAAATTTGTCAGAACCTACAAGTTAGAACAACTCACCGAGGATTTATTTCTAATTGAAAATTAATTAAGGATATTGATGGAGAATTTTTGAAATTGAAGTGGCAATTTATGAAAGAGGAAGATAGCAACAAAAACCATTTTAAGATTGAGGGCTAATGCTTAATTTTGCAATATTTTGCATCCTTAATGCTTAGTGTTTTAGAAAAAATTATTTGCATTTCATTATTTTATTTCCAGGCCCCATTTTCTATTTTCATTTCTTTTTTGTTTATTTAGGGAAATAACGCAATACGGATGGTTTGATTCAGCCAAAGGGCTCGGTGGTTCACCCTCATGGCGGTCAATTGAACGCATTCAAAGAAAACTGCCATGATTCGATGCATCTCGCATCTCGCATCACGAACTACGCATAGTGTAGACACCCAGGTGCGGCAGTTTGACGAACTGCCACGAATCGACGCATCTCGCGCCACTTATCATGCACCACGCATAGTGTCGAGCCCGCAGCATCCAGACTATGCCTGATCAGCGATTCTTCTGACTCGTGCATAGTGTGGACGGTTTGATGCAGTCAAAGTTGATACGTACGAATCAGTGCTCGGCGGTTCGTTCTCGAATCGATGCATGTCGCATCCTGCATCACGAACTACGCATAGTGTGGGCATCCAAGTGGGGCAGTTGGACAAACTGCCACGAATCAACGCATCGCGCATTCAGCATCACGAACCACGCATAGTGTTGATGCCGCTTAAATTAAGTTACTTGAAGGCATTTTCAAGGAACTTTCAGAAAAAATTGCATATCTGAGAGATGAGTGACGAAGTAAATATTTTAAGTAGAAAATGCAGTTCTGGAGCATCAACGTAAATATAAAAAAATAATTTAGTAACGTGTAAATATTTGTCAGGACCTACAAGTTAGAACAAGACACCGCCAAAGTTGTATTTCCAAATAAGAATTAATTAACGATATTGGTGGAGAATTTTTGAAATTATTTTCTCACTAAATTAAAGCGGCAATTTATGAAAGAGCAAGACAGCAACAACAACCATTTAAAGATTGAGAGTTAATGTTTAATTTTGCAATATTTTGCACCCTTAATGTTTAGTGCTTTAGAAAAAAATTGTTTGCATTTCATTATTTTATTTTCAGACCCCGTTTTGTATTTTAATTTCTTTATTTATTTAGGGCAGGAACGCACTACGGATTAAAAATTAACGTCACAAAATGTGTAAACCTAACTAATTAGAAAATAATTATTTATTTACTTTAAAAATAAAATTGATTTGGAGAAATTATAATTGGTAAATTAAAAAAATTGTAATTCGGATAAATTATGTGCAAAAAGTTGTTTTTTAGTTGAAAAAAGAGACGCCCACTTAAGACACTTTTGGGTTTTTATTGCGTAAATAGTTTGAAAAAAACGTAAATATTAACACAACAATGATAGATTTTTCTTTTTTATTGCCTACATATAAATTTATAACGCTTTCAAAAAATTTCCAAGTTCTATCACCAAGTTGCTTTAAATTTTTAAATTTTGAAAATGTATCAAAAGACAAAAAAAATTGTATGCTGCCAAACTACAAAACTTTTTTGACTAAAGTGGAAACATTCAAATCCTCATCAACCACAACATGCTCAAGATTGGAATTTGAGACGGAGGAAATATTTCCCTACAACCCTTTTCAAAAATTCAACTTACTTCTGTCAAAAGTTTTCTTAATTTCAGAAATTAATTCAATTAGGCTGCCATTAATTGTGGTTCATTGCAATTATAAAAAGTGCTTCAATTTTCCACCCTCCACGTTGACGAAAATTTGTTGAGAAATAAAAAAATGAACTAGAAAATAAATCAGAAAAAAACAATTACAACTACTAGTTACAATTATTTATTGAAATTGGTGAACAAACTGTTTTTGTTTCTTCCACAATTTATTGCGAGTAACTTCATAGAAGTAGAGTGATAGTTGCAAAATTTTGGTCGATTTTAACACGAAACACCCCTGTAAAGATTATTTTATGAAGAAACGTTAAAAGTTCCCAGACGTAACATTGATATTTTTCTATCTCAAGCTTAGATTAACTTGAAATTCCGAAAATAGCACTGTACGCACTATAAAATACAGTTCACTAACATGTTCAACTTATTCCTGTTGAAGAGAAATGTTCCTATGCGTTACGAATATACTACCGAGGCTGCTGACCATCCATTAAACTACATACTCGTAAAATAAAACTGTCATACGTGCACCGGCTGTGCGAAATTAGTTAATGTCATTAAATGCATTATTGTTGTTATAAACAATTTTTTTTGGACCAACACTTAGATAGTTTTTTTTTTTTTGGTGAGATATTGTAGCACCAATAATTAGCTGGAAAATTTTTGCTTAGTCATTGGGGGAAATTTTGCAGAAAACCGCGTGATTTTAGACAAATCAAACTATTAATAAAAGATATTTTTGTTTATCAAATTTGTTTTGGATCAGAAATGCGCAGTGGAGTGCATTATATAAACAGTATCGGAAATTGTACTTAGTTTATATTCAGCTATTTCCAGATTGCTTCTATTATTAGTCAACCATCAATTATGCGGGTGAACGCCATTATTTTTATTACCCTTTCCGCAAAATCATACTTTTGACAAATTATCTTGGACTCTTGTCATTAATCTACCAACTTCCAGTCTCGTTAGTCGAGTTCAAAGATAACATTGCGAAATTCGGTTTCACAAAGAAAATTTCAACTACAATAGAATCACATAATTTTCTTCCTTTACTAAATCCAAAATTATCAACCAAAATTGTGCGACTTTCTCAAATTTTCTACTACAATTTTCTTGAAAAACCTTTCCCTAAAAGAAACAAATTTAACGTGTCGTGTAGGTGTTTAGGTCATTTCCTACAACTCATCGGTATTGCCACTAAGGGATACGTGCCAAAACACTTATTTTCAGTAAAAAATAATAACGTGTTATTTGGAAATGCCAGTATGTAGTTCATAACTGTCTTTCAAACTTGACAATTACATTGATGACTGGATAGCGTCCACGTGAATTTGAATAACTACCGAAAAACTCCTCTTGGCAGTGTCACTTAGGTCCAGTTGAAGCCAGATCAACCTTTTGTTGCGCAACTGCGAAATATACAATAAAATAAAAGATTCAACACTTCATTATTTAAAACCATTTTTGTTAGTGTAGGCCAATGTAGCATTTCGGCGGGAGTGTTCAAGAAGTAGACTACATCCTCAATTATACCAAATATAACTAATAAAAATTGAGCAACCCTTAGAACTTGTTGAAAATATAATTGATATTTAGAAACCAATTTCTTATTGTTAATATGTGTTCTGTGTGAAGAAAACATTTTGAGTTCTGCAACCAACAATACACGTGTACAATAACTTTCGATATTCTTTTGATAAACTAATATAATTAAAAGTAGCAATAACTTGATGTAAGCAAGTGGATAGTCATATAATACAACTGGAGATAAAGTTTAGACACCTTGGAATAGACAGCTAGTAATGGTGATGTGGAAAACGAGGTATGCCAACAAGTAACCGAAACAAACAAAGTAACAAACTGTCTTAGTGAAGTTATCTGGCAAAACAAACAGTTAAAACAGGATACAAAGCACGAGTCTAAGAAAGATAAAAATAAATAAAAATGCTTAAGGTTAGGCAACCCATTATGTTCCGTTCGCAATCTTAACGTTAAAAAATTGATTGAAAAAAGTTAATTTTAAAGTTATTCAAATAATTCTGTGCTTTGACTTAGATAATTATGGGAAAATTAAAAATAATTATTTCTGAAATTAAATTCAACGCCACAACTTTTTCTGTTGAACTTCATAGAAAATTTGTCTAGTACTTTCTGTAGCGAGTACCAGAAATTTAAAGTGGAGACAAGGTTTGAGAAACCAAGTAAATATAGTGAAAGTCTAGGGATAAAACTTTATTAACAGTAAAAAGTTGTCAAAAAGTTGTATGAAAATCAGGCAGATTACAAGAAAAACTATGGTAACATCTCTCTACTCTTTGGGTATATACTGTGGAGTTAGCGACCAGTGACAAGAAAGCAAGAGTAAAGACTATTACTATCGTGGAAAATAGAAGCAAGTTTTGCAATGATAGTTGATAAAAGCTAAACCACAAGACCTGAAACTTATCCATTAGCATTTTAGAATGTGGATACAAAGAGAAAAAACTATTCTTTAAGAAAATTCTCCTATTTAAAAACTATCTACAGTCCAGGGCTTTTAAGATAAATTTCCTAGAGGAGACTCAACACCACAAACTTGTAAAGGTTGTAAGTTTCCAAAAAACTAAATACAGGAAAATATCAGTGGAAGAGATTGCAGTAAATTTTAATTAATCAAGAAACGCAACCATATTTTCCATACAGCAAATATTTTACAGTAAAAATTTGTCAAACACTATAACTCAGAATTTTGTTAGGTATAGGAAAAATCAGGAAATTACAAGAAAGTCCATAAAGATATGAAAGAGATATTCTCTACTCTTTAGTTACCTACTATGGAGTTAGACACCAGTGAAAAGAAAGAAAAAGTAGAGACTAATATATCGTGAAAAATAGAAGCAAGTTTGACAATGATACTTAAAGGAGACTAAACCACAAGAGCTGAAGCTTTCCCATTCGCATTCTAGAATGTGGATACAAAAAGAAAGAATTATTCTTTAAGAAAATTCTCTGCTTTAAAAACTATCTAGAACTCAGGGGTCTTAAGGTTTGTAAATTTCCTAGAAGAGACTCAACACTACAAATTTGTAAAGGTGATAAGTTTCCACAAAATTAATTGCAAGGAAATATCAATGGAAGAGATTGCACTAAATTTTAATTAATCAAGAAACGCAACCAAATTTTCCATACAGCAAATGATTCACAGTGAAAGATTGTCAAACAATATAACTCAAAATTTTGTTACGTGTAAGAAAAATCAGCAAAATTACAAAAAAATCCATAGAGACATCAAAGAGATATTCTCTACTATTTAGGTACCTACTATGGAGATAGACACCAGTGAAAAGAAAGCAAAAGTAGAGACTAATATATCGTGAAAAATAGAAGCAAGCTTGGCAATGAAACTTAAAGGAGACTAAACCACAAGAGCTGAAACTTTCCCATTCGCATTCTAGAATGTGGATACAAAAAGAAAAAAATATTCTTTAAGAAAATTCTCTGCTTTAAAAACTATCTAGAACTAAGGGGTCTTAAGGTTTGTACATTTCTTAGAAGAGACTCAACACTACATATTTGTAAATGTGATAAGTTTCCACAAAATTAATTGCAAGGAAATATCAATGGAAGAGATTGCACTAAATTTTAATTAATCAAAAAAGGCAACCAAATTTTCCATACAGCAAATGATTCACAGTGAAAGATTGTCAAACAATATAACTCAAAATTTTGTTACGTGTAAGAAAAATCAGGAAAATTACAAGAAAAACTATAGCGACCTCAAAGCTATATCCTCTACTCTTTGGGTATATACTGTGGAGTTAGCAACCAGTGACAAGAAAGCAAGAGTAAAGACTAATACTATCGTGGAAGATAGGAGCAAGTTTCACAATGATAATTGGGTGAAGCAAATGAAGATGGGGTCTAAGCCACAAGAGCTTAAATTTTCCCATTTGCATTTTGGTATGTAGATACAAGGAGAAAAATTATTATTTAAGAAAATTACTCGCTTTAGAAACTATGTGGAACCCAGGTGTCTTAAGTTTGATGAGTTTCCTAGACGAGACAACACCACGAATTTGTGAAAGTGATAGGTTTCCACCAAAATAATTTCAGGGAAATATCAATGGAAGAGATTGCACTAAATTTTAATTAATCAAGAAACGTAACCATATCTTCCATACAGCAAATGTTTCACAGTGAAATATTGAGTTTTGGTTCTTCACAGTTGAGTGGTTGGTATAATTTTATAATAATTAGTCAACCGTTATCACCTCCATAAATCTTATTAATGCATATTACAGCTTAATAATATCACACTTAAAATTAAATAATAATCCGTAGCGCACTTCCTGCTCACCACGTTAAATGCTAAACGTGAAATGCAACTGGAACAAAAAAATTTGTAACTAACAAATGCGCTGCAATTTATTTCGGATCTCATTAGTTCCAGTACAAATTCTATACAGTAGTGCAACCCACTCATATGCAGGAATATAATTCCAGGAATCGTTCTTGTCAAAACACATTAATTTCAACTAAACTAAAACTTGTATTTCTTTAGAAAAATTATGTTGCAACCACAACAAAAGAATAGTTAAAACATAATACACAATAGCCTCACGAACAGATGTTTTCAAACAATTGAACAATACAACTGGTCATTGACCATCCTTTCCAAGTTTGCTAATTTAGCACCGAAAATCATTGCTGGCCAAATTTAAGACTTGACCCGATTATTTTCTCGTTGTGCATTGGAAATGTAAATATAAAACATGCTGCATCCTTCCATTCCAAAACCCATTTACCCCGAAAACAACACGACTATTTATTTGGATTGGCAACAACATTTTTGTAGACGAAACATTATAAAAGTTACACCCTTCCATCTATTGATTTGGTTCTTCAGCCATAATGCTGAAAATTTGAAAAACTTGACCAAGGGTTTTGGAAAAAATTTCTCTTCGTTTTTTGGTTTAGAAAAGTGATGGAAATATTACTTACACATTTAAACCACGTCGTCAGAACCATTTTGAAAACTGTAATCCTTCACTGGCGGCTTTCAGACGCAAACTGAAATCTTCCAGTGTTTATCAGCCAACCCGGTTTTACGTATTTCATTAAAACAATAAATTTGTCGATATTTCCACGTGGTTGCGGTTATATTTATACTTCTTCGCTCCTCCAGTTGTAAACTTGTTAGAATATGCCGTTGATACCATTGAAAAATGTTGCCACTAATTTAATGTATTCACGAGACAAGAATTGGACTTAATGTTATCAACGGTTTTATAATTCGATTTATTAACAATTTTGGATTAGATGATGCAGTTTGGACTGTCTTAATTAATTAATTAGATACGTGGCAGTTGTTTGGCTGTGGTTACGGTTCACTACGCAGAATTTGAATTAGTAAACAAACTGGATGATTAATATTTCCTTCGTTTTGCTTTTACTCAACATGTGGGATAAATAAATTTCATTTTGTAGGGCCTTACGTGGCTCTTTGCAATTCTGGCCGACGACGCTGCAACATGTACGATATTCTTCATTTTGAAAATTTTAATCTGGTCGTTAACGCAAAGTTATTAGAGAACATCCAGTGAATTATGGGCGGTCAGCTGCTGTGCAGGAAAGAAAGCAGCGGGAAAAGGGCCAACAACAGAACAGAGCAAAATATCAAAAACAAGGAACCAAAAGCGAGGTCTCCACTCCACAAATTTGCTCTGATAGGCGAACAGTTTAGTGGCAACAATAGTAACGTCATTAGCAATAATAGCAATAATTAGCAATGGTTTTACAAGATTTTTTTTAAATTGCAAAAACAGCAGTGGTACCAGGATTGACGCCTGAGGTACGCCTTTGCTGAAACCGCATGTTGTTGCTGTTAAAATTTATTAATTTTGCGAATATGTTTTTATATAACGCCAAGTACTGAATGACGAAGAAATTTTTATTGTCAAGTATTTCCAAAAAAAAATTCTAAACCTAAATTTTTGAGTAACTGAATCAGAAAGCTTTCAAAAAATTGAAATATTGCCAATATGGGTTTCTAATAGATGGGTTATCAATAATTCCTTAAATTTAATAATTTTAGGTCTTTAATAAATTAAAAATTAATATTTACTTCTTCCAAAGACTCAACTTGTCCAAATTTGGCCATCAAGTCTTCGTCTGGTAGAACCAGCTAAACAAAACTCGCCTATTGTTTGGGTTTTTTCAACTTTTTGAACTTTCAGTGGCTTTTACTGTTACCCTTAGGCGTGGACTAAATTTTTTGAACATTCTAAGGTTAGACTCCTAAAGAAGCGCAGAAATTAGTGAAAAATTGCTGAATGCAACATAGAAAATTACTAATTTTGTGAGACCTGTTTTGAGGATTAACACTTTCAACAACGTTGAAAAGATCACAAAACGTAGTGAAGAAAAAAATGAGTATGTTGCTTCACTGTCCGAAAATAGTCTTTGAAGTAGTTTTTGAACTTATTTTTAGGAAACTAATGGAAAATGTTGCTTTAGGCCCATCTAAAATTGTTTTTATGGCGTAAAAATGAAAGACGTAACCAAAAAGCTCCAACAATAAGTTTTTTTGATACAACCAATTTTAGGAAAAAAAAATCGCAGGGTCCTCTAAATTAAAATGTTTTTGTCGCTATTTCTTTTTGTTACTAAAACCGTCTAAAGCAAAGAGATGGCAGGGTCCTTTTTGTTTTGTCACAGTTTCTTCTACTAAAAGTGTCTGGAAAATTTTCAAAGGCCATTCACTCTAAATTTTTTTGGTGTCTCTTTGGTTTCTTAGAACGCCATTTTCACGGTCTCCTGCGAACAACGGTCGCTTCTGTACGTCGCCAAGAATATACTTAGGTGTTGTTCAAAGTAATGAGGCGACAGTTTCGATTGCACCTATTTTTAAAGTCAAAAAAACGAATGAAAGTTTCTAAGTTGATGGATAAAAGACGACACCTCCAACTAACCGTCTTTTCATTTTAACACGCTGAATTAAGTTATATGAAAAACGACGAAAATGTACCGATCAACTATTTTCGTTGGCTGGTGTGTACGAAAATAAAAGCAAAATCCTCGGGAGACCCTCGAATTGTAGAACAAATTGGCCACTTGATTTTATCTCTCGAATTTTGGCGCCAACCATCGAATTCCGGTTGAAAGACGGATCTCAGTTTCTTCCAGCTTTTTGTCAAAATTTCTTTCAAACTATTAAGTATAAATAAACTTCATTTAGTGGGTACTCTGGCGTAAAATTAACTATTCCCCATTAATCAACTGGGGCTGTCAGAAAATTTCTAAATTTGGTCTCTTTGTGTTTCGAATTTCAAAAAACCGCTCTTACGTTTTTTGAAATTTTTGGCAATTCGAACGACACTTGCCTTAAACTCGAATTTGCATTAACCATCAGTTAAATTTCGCAAATATTTAAAAATATAACAAAAAAAATGTAAAAAAGATCTTTCCAAAAATAATTTTTTTATTTTTTGTTTAATTACATAAATTTTTAATTGTAATTATAATACGGTCCTGGTCTAACTCCTGCACTGTTGGCTCTATTCCAACCTCTAGGCCGATGTCGAACTCGGTGCTTTTGTTTCTGAGCCACATTAGATTAATTTACTTCTGCATGTACATTTTACGCAAATTTAACTCAAAAGACATAAGCAACACTTCACTTAACTTTACGTGACCTTCCCTGTTGCACAAATTAATTACGCACGTTTCATGACCTTTTGCCTCGAAAAGTGTGTCAAGGAACGTATCGTCACTTCACAACAGGAACAAGGAACTCGTAAAATATTTGCATAAAAGTACAAAAATAAAGAATTTTTTTAGAAACGCAAGAGATTTGTTGAAAGATTTTTTAACGTGGTTAAGGTTACGAAAAACTTTTGGCTCATATAGGCAAGAGAAGTGAGATATTAAATGGAAGAAGGTAATTAAGGTAATGGCTAAATGAAAAAAAAATGAAAAAGCTAAAAATTTTGAAGCACTAGCATGAAATTAGTAAACAGTTAAAAAAGCTATAAAAATAGCAGCATAACGAAAAGTGAAACGCTCCCCTCTACGATAAAACTTGGAAATCTCGTTTGCGCATATGTTTTAGCGATTTCTTTTGGTATTGTAATTTAAACAATTCATTTTGCAGCAATTTTTTTAATCCAAGACAGAAATTAATATTTCGCTTCCATTCTTCATATTCAGAAGTTTTCGAGACATGTGCAAGACAAAATGAATGGTTCATTGTTGTTTCAGTTTCTTATTGGCTCACTTCTCTTACAATCTGCAAATGTAACGGAAGTTGAAATATTTTTGCTAACAATAGAATTACGGGGAATCGAATTGACTTTTTACATACACGAAGTGTGAAGGTCTTCAAAAGAATTTAATTTAATTTTTACTTAAATTTTGGGTCAGTTGCAAATTTTAAACCCTGACATCTTCACAAGATTGGTTTGTCTAAAAAATTGTTAAGGAAATCGATTTTTAATTCAGGCGTTTATTTCTAAATAAATAAATTTAATTTTGCCGCTCAGTCTCGAGTATCTGGAAGATGGAGGTGTATCCCAATACAATACACCGTCGACTACACTATTAGAATGTGATAACTAAATGGCACTGTCACTTATCGTGTTGCATTTTAATGGTGTAGTCGACTCTTTACTGTTTTTGAGATAGACCCTTATCTTCCATGTAACTCAAAATTGGGCAAACTATTGCTGAAACCCGAATTTGGAAAACCGCCAGTATTTTCAACATTCGAAACTAGTAATTATTTCAGAAAATCCTAAATAAACTCTTAATTTCCAATACTTGAATCCAGCAAGAGAACGGAAAACTATTGTCCAATCACCCTTCTTCCACTTCTTGTAAAAAACTTTGAATGTATCATCAAAGAAGCTCGCAAGAAGAAAATATGGAAGTAGTATGGATATGGAGATTCTAGACCAAAGAGACACAGAGGTATGGGGCATGGTTTAGGCCGGCGCATGGCTTTGAGTGTGGCGTGATCTCGCTCCCTGACAGCCGCGGCAGGTCGTTGGTCACGCTACTCTCAAAGCCACGCCCCGTGCCTCCTTGGTCTAGAATCCCCCTATGTATACTACTTAGACCATTAAATACCAAAATTTCAGTTCAAATTTAAGAGCATGCAATCTAGAAGCTACTCTCTCTCCATATTATGCTCAAGCACTTAAGTCGCAAAACTGTCCGGCAACCACAGTGCAGCAATCTTCCTAGATATAAACAAAGCATTTGATTCTGTATGGCACAAAGGGCTGATATACAAACTTCCCTCCCCAACTGTCCAAAAAAAAGTCCTGAACAACTGCAGGTTTCAGGTGAAAATTAACGACTAGACGTCAGTAGAATTTGCTTCTCAACTAGACGCCCCACAAAGATCTCTCCTTTTTCCTCAGCTCTACAATATCTACTCTTGTAATATGCAATTTTAACAAGCATCTATACGTTCTCCAATTTGCTGACGACACCGCTCTTGTGAGTCACAATTTCTCGTTGAGGTCTACAGTAGAAACTCTGCCAAAACTCTAACGTGGTTCTAAGATAAAGGCTGAAACCAAATCCCATTGAATAAATCTCTTTTTCCCATCTATTTTTAAACACCTCTTGTAGCTTAAGATCACATATCAAATATCTTGGAATTACTATCGACGATTAGATGAACTTCGAGCAACATGTTTATCAATCCACCAAAAATGCAGACCAATTATAGAATACGCTCAGGTAATCCTGCTGAATGTCAGCAGCACTACCAAGAAAATTTTGGAAATGCAGAAAGATTCTCTCTGAAAGTCAGCAGTAAGCTAAGAAATAAAAATTACTCAAACCTAACGAAGAGCTGTACGAATCAATGAAAATCTAACCATTCCAACTCATACTTGTAAACCTCGCAAAAAATTTGCCAACAGAGAAAGCATAGCATTGCAACAATCGATGCAGAGGAAAAGAGGTCTGGACCCATCAAAGAGAAAGTACCCAGTCCATACAATCAGTAAAATTCTGGAAGAAAAACTGTACAGAGACAATATAAAACCAGTTCAGTTAACAACAAAAGAAATTAATTCAAGAATCTTAGAAGACATGTTTGAAAATTGTTTTTTAACAAGGGGCAGGTTTTCCAAACAACTTCCCTCAGATGGAAATCCTGATAAATTCAGCAAGAACTTTGTTTCGTTTTCTAAACTGGTCATTAAGTAGCATGCAATTTTTTTTATCTCTTGTGAGCTGATGATATCCAATTAAAATGAAACTATGTAACTTTTCAATTGATGGCATACGAAAATTGATAGACTGAACAGTTTAATTAGGTAAAATTTCACTAAACCAAGAAGCAAAATAAAAAAAAATTACTTTGTGCGGTTGCTTCAATAAATTTTGGTTAGAAAAAAAATTGATATCTCAAGAGTACCACTAATGAATTTCTAAAAACTAAATATAAATTTCTGTTTTTTGAAATTTTTGAAAGATCAAAGAGACCAATTTTAATTTTCCAAAATTGATCCTGTTTTCTTCTAAATCAAACCTAACTTTTACCCTTAGATCTAAGAGACACCCTAATAATTTAGTTCTTTTTGTCATATACTCCAAAAAACTTGTGATTGATTTGAAAATATTAAAACTAAAATTGGTGTAAGATTTTTGGATAATTCTAGCAATTTTCAAAATTTTGTAATTTTTTCAGAACCATTTCGTATCATATTTTTATTGTGCAAGCAAATAAGGTACAGAAAAAATATTTCAAATAACTTTTCTAATATTTCTGATCGTTTTCAGCCTCAATATCTATTTCTGGGCATTTTGTTCAATCTACTGATGAAGAATCAGAACCAAATAAAAGAATTAGACTAGGGATTTCAAGAAAAACAAAATAAAAAAAATTTGGTAAATAAAAAGACAAGAAACAACAAAATTACAAGAGAATTAATAATATTCATTGAGATAAAAAAATTGTTTCTTTTTACATAAAATTATTTGTATGATTTATAGATTCAATTTATTATTTTTTTCATTCACGTCAGAAGTGAAAAAGAGTGTCACTAAATTCCCAGAGTGCGGCCAAGTGGGTAATAAAATCTTAGCAGCCTTGGATTTCAAATTTAAGTTTAGCACAATGGAGTTCAAGTCTAATCGCCCAAAATGATTAACGACCCTAATACGCTTTTTATTTACAAGAAATTAAAAACATTTACAACGACCAAACCGATGACTGAAAAACCTTTCGACAACACC
Organism: Pyrochroa serraticornis; assembly: GCA_905333025.2. Lineage (NCBI taxonomy): Eukaryota > Metazoa > Arthropoda > Insecta > Coleoptera > Pyrochroidae > Pyrochroa > Pyrochroa serraticornis. The sequence goes on from HG995152.1 coordinate 46,946,514, forward strand.
AAAAAAAAAAACTTAAACATCAAATTTTCTTGGCAAAAAGTCAAAATTTGCAACAACACTTCACTTTCCTAACAAATTCGATTGTTTCAGTTTCTTGCACGCAAGGAATAAATTGTGCAATCCTTTTCGTCGTCCGAATTTGCGAAAGCTCATGGACGAAAAATAGAATTACGACGTTATACACGCAGGAACTGTTTTATCTTGGTTGGCTGCTCAAGTGTTTATTTCTAGAAAACTTTTGAAGAATATTCATGAAACGATAACAAGTATAATTGCGCCAGTAGTAACCTTTCAATTTTATTTATATGAATAAAACGTTTTTTATGAATTACGAGCGATTTGGACGAATTTTCCGAGGAAAAAACGCAGCCAACACCGTAAATAAACTGGCAATATTTTGCAATTAAACGTTGGAATTAATAGAGGAGTTCTTTGGCCGGAACCCAAGAGGTTTTGGCAAAAAAAAGATAAACTTTCCGGTAGCACCTACACGCTATCAATTCATAATCGATCCTGCAGTTTCTTCTAAAATTATGATGCACCTTAAGGTAGGTCGTTGCGATTGGGAGCTTTAACACTTCGATTGCTTTGGAAATGGTGCAATAATAGCTGCAGCTTATTTGTATGAATGAATGCAAATCCGAATTTACCTTAACATAAACGCAGAAAGTAAATTTAGATTTTGGTGAACAAAACGGATTATTGCTGCGTCACCCAAATTAACGTATGTACTTAATAACAATTTGTTCCGCTGAAGCAACAAGCTCTTGTCCATCATCAAATCGTAATTGCGAACTTTACGCTTCTTTAAACAAAGTTCCAACTGATGACTTCAAGTTGGTTAAATGGTAACAGGAAATTAAATAATTGCGAGATTTTCAGTCAAATTATAGAAACAAATAATTCCGACTTTCCTTTTAAAACTTTTACTTAATACCATCGTATATGAAACAATCAGTAGAAACTTAATTGTGAGAAATATCCGTAACAATTAGTAAAGTGTGTGGCATTAAAAACCAAAAGGTGTTAATGGTTGAATTGAAACTAACTGAAACAATGGAATTATTTTGTTATTATTTTAGAATTCCGCTCTATATTTTTAGATAACCCAAATATCACTTCAAAAATTTCCCTTCATACATCAACTACCTACTTGGTTGTGGGAAGAGTTAAGAACTATGTTAACATCATAAATTCGACTTCTACAATTTTGGGTCACTTGATAAAACATTTATCCGACGACACAATCAAGGACAGTTATTTTTCAGTGGACAATGTCGATAATAAAAAACAGTTTTTTGCTGCGAAATAAATAGAGTTTTGGGGGCAAATTAGTCGTGGTTTTGAAAAAACTTGGAAGTTTGCTTATTTTCTGATTTATTGTGTAACAGTAAAGAGGATAGTAGTAGCAGTAGTTAAAGTGGGTAATTCAGGTATTTTGTAAGAAGTCTATTCACCTTGAAACAGTTAAGCCAGATGCTCAACAACTGTGGTTAATTATCTTTTTCTTACGGCACATTCATTGCTTGTAAACAAAGTCGTTGTTAGGTGTTTAAGTAGGTTTTACCTTTATTGCCGAAACTTTATTTTCAATCTCCAAGATCGAAAACTTTTTTATCTCACAAGAAAATCTTTTTAACAGAAATTTGATTCTGGAATCAAAATTGTTCGGGCCATTTTTCATCTTTACAGTCTTTTATCGTTTTAATATATTGTATACTTAATTTATTTTTATGTTGTTCTTTGCCATTTTTATGTTTTATTAATGTTCGTTCTTTCTGAAACTATCTGAACTAAAAAAAATATTGTCTGATTATTTTCCAAGTTAATATTTTTGAGTTGATAATCAGCAGTTTTCTGTATTTTCTAATTGTCTTCTCACCACCTGCAAATTTTAGCTCTTTTTACAAATATCCTTATAATTTTTTGTTATTTTCTGTCGTCTCCTTTATTTATTCTGTTTCCCTTTTTCTTAGACCGCCTAGACTGTTTTAAATTTTAATTCTTTTGTTTTACCTTCAAATTATATCTCCATTTCTAACTAACTATTTTTAATATTTTTTGTTGTTGTCTTCTTCATTAACTTTCATGATGTATTTACCAATGAGCATCACTTGTCCTTTGTACTTTTTTTTAAATTACGTTCTACTTTTCTTAGGCTACTTAGACCAAAGTTTTGGATTTTAATTCCCAAAATTTCTCCAAATTCTTATTGTCTATTTTTCTGCAATTTCTTTTTCTTCTCACCTACAAATTTCAGCTCATTTTGTTACTAACAGCCTTTTGTTCTTTATTTTATTTCTTGCTGCTTCTTCTATTTATTTTTATATTTGATTTTCCAAAGTGCATCATTTGCTTTGTGGGTTTTATTTTCTGTTTATGTTCGAATTTTCTTAGACTAGTTGGCTCAATTTTATATTTTTATTTTTCTGAATTTTTCAAAATTTCCCAAATTTACGTTTTCAAATTTTTTACAGTTTTAATTTTTTCTCCTCACTAGTCCTCACCTTCAAACTACAGATCCATTTCTTACTCACAACTGTAAATTTATAATATGTTTTCTTGTTGTTTCTTTCATTGCCTTTCATGTTGTATTTATCAGTGTGCATCATTTATTTTTTGTACATTTTATTTTCCATTTACGTTCCAATTTTGTCAGGGTACTTGGGCCAAAGATTTGGGCTTTAATTTTATTAAATTTCCCAAAATCTCCCCAAATTCATATTTTTTATCCTTCTAAAATTTTATTTTTTCCTCTTACCTGCAAACTTTAGCTCGTTTTTTTCCTAACAACCTTTTAAATTCTATTTTATTTCTTGTTGTTTCCTTTATTTATTTTTATATTTTATTTTCCAACATGCATCAATTTCTTTTTAGGTCTTATTTTCTGTTAACGTTCCTCTTTTCTTAGACTATTTAGACTAAATTTTAAATTTAATTTTTTCTAAATTTCTCAAAATTTCCCAAACTTACGTTTTCAAATCTTTTACAGTTTAGTTTTTTTCTCTTTTTATTTTCTATTTACTTTCCCCTTTTCTCAGGCTACTTGGGTCAAAGTTATGGATTTTAATTTTATTAAATTTCCCAAAATTTCCCCAAATTAATTTTGTCGATTCTTCTGCAATTTTATTTTTTGCTTTCACCTGCAAATTTTAGCTCTTTTTCTTACTAACAGCCTTTTGCTTTCTATTTTATTTTTTGTTGTTTCCTTTATTTATTTTTATATTTGATTTTTCAACGTGCATCTTTTTTTTGTGAATTTTATATTCTGTTTACGTTCCTATTTTCTTAGACTACTTGAACTAAATTTTAAATTTTAATTTTTCTGAATTTCAAAAAATTCCACCTCCAGTTCTTACTCACAACTATGAATAATTAATATTTTTCTTGTTGGTTCCTTCATTGACTTTCTTGTTGTATTTACCGATTTGCATCAATTATTCTTTGTAATTTCTATTTTCCAATTACGTTCCAATTTCCTCAGGCTACTTGGGCCAAATTTTAGGTTTAAATTTTATTATATTTCATAAAATTCTTCTAAATTCATTTTCTCGATCCTTCTACAATTTTATTTTTTCCTCTCATTTCCAAATTTTAGCTCTTTTTCTTCATTTGTTTTTTATTTTATTGCTTGTTGTTTTCTCTATTTATTTTTATATTTTATTTTCCAACGCACATCTTTTAATTTGTAGGTTTTATTTTCTGTTTACTTTCTTCTTCTTCTAAACTATTTGGACTGAATTTTAAATTTTAATTTTTCTCAGTTTAACAAAATTTCTCAAATTCTTTTACAGTTTGAGTTTTTTCTCCTTACCTTCAAATTATACCTCCATGTCGTACTCACAACTATGAATTTTTAATTATTTTTCTTGTTGTTTCCTTCATTGACTTTCATATTGTATTTAGCAATGTACATCATTTATTCTTTGTACGTTTTGATTTCCATTCACGTTATACTTTTCTCAAGCTACTTGGGTTAAAGTTTTGGGTTATAGTTTCATTAAATTTCCCAAAATTTCTCCAACTTTATTTTTTCTATTCTTCTACAATTTTATTTTTTCCTCTCACCTGCAAATTTTAGTTATTTTTTTTCCTAACAGTTTTTTGTTTTTAATTTTATTTCTTGTTGTTTATTTTATTTATTTTTATATTTTATTTTCCAACGTACATAATTTTCTTTTTAGGTTTTATTTTCTGTTAACGTTCCTCTTTTCTTAGACTATTTGGAGTAAATCTTAAATTTAATTTTTTCAAAATTTTTCAAAATTTCCCAAATTTACGTTCACAAATCTTTTACAGTTTCAATTTTTTCTCCTCACCTTCAAAGTATACCTCCATTTCTTATTCACAACTAAGAACGTTTAATTATTCTTCTTGTTGTTACACTCATTAACTTTCATGTTGTGCATCATTCATTCTTTATACTTTTAATTTTCTATTTACGTTCCACTTTTCTCCACCCACTCGGACTAAATTATGGATTTTAATTTCACTAAATTTCCTAAAATTTCCCCAAATTCATTTTCTCGATCCTTCTACAATTTCCTTTTCTTTCACCTGCAAATTTTAGCTCTTTTTCTTCCTAACAGCGTTTTGTTTTTAATTTTATTGCTTGTTGTTTACTTTATTTATTTTTATATTTTATTTTCCAACGTGCATAATTTCTTTTTTAGGTTTTGTTTTCTGTTAACGTTCTTCTTTTGTTAGACTATTTGAACTAAAATTTAAATTTAAATTTTTCTAAATTTCTTAAAATTTCCCAATTTACGTTCTCAAATCTCTTACAGTTTCCAGTTTTTCTCCTCACCTTCAAATTATACTTCCATTTCTTAAATTTTTAAGGCTTTTTCTCATCGTTTTCTTTATTGACTTTTATGTTTTATTTATCAATGTGCATCATTTATTCTTTGTTTCTATTTACGTTTCCCCTTTCTCATGCAACTTGGACCAAAGTTTTGGATTTTAATTTTATTAAATTTCTCAAAATTTCCCCAAATTTGTATTCTTATCCTTATGCCATTTTGTTTTTCTCTCACCTGTAAATTTCAGGTCTTTTTCTTCCTAACAGCGATTTGTTTTTAATTTGATTTCTTGTTATTTTCTTTATTTATTTTTATTATTTATTTTACAACGTGAATCATTTCTTTGAAGGTTTCATTTCCTGTTTACGTTCGTTTTTTTAGACTATTTAGAATAAATTTTAAAATTTAATTCTTCCGAATTATTCAAAATTTCCCAAATTCATAGTCTCAATTTTTCCACATTTTTTTTCCTCTCACCTACAAATTTTAGCTATTTTTCTTACTAACAGCGTTATGTTTTTAATTTTATTTCTTGTTGTTTATTTCATTTATTTTTATTTTCCAACGTACATAATTTCCTTTTTAAGATTTATTTTCTGTTAACGTTCCTTTTTTTAGACTATTTGGACTAAATTTTAAATTTTCATTTTTCTAAATTTCTCAAGATTTACTAAATTTACGTTCTCAAATCTTCTACAGTTAAAATTTCTTCTTCTTACCTTCAAATTATACCTCCATTTCTTACTCACAACTATTAATGTTAAAATTTTTTCTTGTTGTTTCCTTCATTGACTTTCATGTTGTATTTACCAATTTGCATCATTTATTTTATGTATTTTTTTTCCATTTACGTTCCAATTTTCTCAGTTTACTTGAGCCAAATTTTAGGTTTTAATTTTACTAAATTTTCTAAAATTCCTTCAAATTGATTTTCCCTATCCTTCTACAATTTAATTCTTTCTCTCACCTGCAAATTTTAGCTCTTTTTCTTCCTAACAGCGTTTTGTTCTTAATTTTATTTCTTGTTGTTTCCTTTATTTATTTTTATATTTTATTTTCCAACGTGCATCATTTTCTTTGTAGGTTTTATTTTCTGTTTATGTTCGTCTTTTCTTAGACTATTTGAACTTAACTTTAAATTTTAATTTTTCTGTATTTTTCAAAATTTCCAAAATTTACGTTCTCAAATAATCTTACAGTTTGAATTGTTTCTTGGTACCTTCAAATTATACCTCCATGTCTTTCTCACAACTATGAATTTTTTATTCTTTTTCTTGTTGTTTCCTTCATTGACTTTTATGTTCTATTTACCAATGTGCATCATTTAATCTTTGTACTTTTTATTTTCCATTTATGTTCCAATTTTCTTAGGCTACTTGGGCCAAATTTTAGATTTAAATTTTATTATATTTTATAAAATTCTTCTAAATTCATTTTCTCGATCTTTCTACAATTTTATTTTTTCCTCCTAAAAGTTATTAATAGTAGAAATAATTATAAAAAAGTTTGTTACAATTTTCTACTAGAAAAAATATTGGATCAGTTCTTCCAGCAAACCTTAAATTGGTTTTTGGAAATAAAATTGTTGTTTTAACCTCATAAATGTTACCAAATATTTAGTTATTATTTCGAGTTGAATTTAATTAAAGTTAAAGTAAATATCCTCAGTGGTGTTTAATTAAAATCGCTTGTATTGTTGTGTAAAACAAACCAAGCAAACAATTTAGTCTATTTACGTCCGTTCTGTTCGACATATCCCATTTAATTATTCAACAAACCTCCTCAGTTTACGTCAAATATCGAATCGCTAATAGTAGAAGACCGTCTTTTAAAACAAACAAATTCACACAGAATAGTTAAAAATATAAGGGAATGTTTGGCAAGCACATGTATTTGCCGCAGTCAATATAGCATTCAAAAAACAAACTTTTTCTTTTGAGACACATCTTGGCAGTCCAGTACAGTCCCTCCTACAAATTACGCCTTTCAAATAAACATTAACCAAACTTTGTTACTAGAAAAAACAGTCGCGCCACCATTCCTATTAAACACAACCACCAACAACATTGTTTCAATGACTTGAGATTTTCCAAAATTTCAAACGCAATTTGGAGATTCTCATTTTTTGGTGGGTTTGTATTTGGACGTCATCGGATACGCCACTGCGTCCCGACGTCCAAGTTCGCCGACGTCTGGATGTTTTTGGCGACGTCATTCGGAAAAAATAATTTCTCTATGTAAAAACCTTGAAAGTGTTTTTGTTCAAAAAGCAATTTTTTTGAAATTCAACAATTTTTCGTTTAGTTGTTGCGCATTTTAGTCGAAATAGAAGTGCCGTTAAAAATCACAACCAGAAGCTGTTACATTTAATATTGGAAATAGTTATCTGAACAGCTGGTCTGCGACGGATGACGTCGACCAACGTAGCGACGCCTGCTACCACGAGGATAAGCGCTGGAAAATCTATTTCTGTCTAGTCCCTGTAAAATACGTTTGCTCAATTATTGCTTCCGAACTACATTCATTCTTCCATCAAATATTTAGCCACGACGCCTTCGTCATATATCCAACTACACCACCCAAGTTGTGGCGCAAATTAATTTTCCTCCAAAAAGGCAAAAGGGCGCAAATTCTGGTAACATTAATTAGGTCGTTTGAAAATTCGACACCTCTCAAATTACTTTTTTTTTCGCAAAAAGGAAAAGGGCGCTAGCGGTTTCGGAGGGATTAAGTTACATCCTAAGAGTTGTAACTACTAATAATAACTTGAAGAATTTTCAAAAATAGTGTGGCTACCAGTCGATTTGGGTTTTTCCAAAATCGTAATAGTTTTGATGTAAATTTTAAAAGCCTCAATTTAGTTAGAATCGAGTCCTATTTATCTTTCCTAATCAGAGTGTTGACAGGTCTCGCATTCTATAAGTTGAGTCCGACTCCTGAAAGATGTTTTTAGGTCAAAACTGCTATTATGTGTTAAACTGTGATAAAGTAGTTTTTAATTGCGTTAATAAAAATTATTTCTAGAATACTCAAAATTGATATTTTGATAAATGGAAAATTTGATTAATTCATTTTTGGGGGAAAATTTATTTTCGAGTGTTCGGTTGATATAAAATCGTAAAATAAAATTAATAGTTTTCAAAAAAGATACCTCACCTTGAAATATTGAACTTATGTGTGAAAAAAACGTTCAAGTACGTGATCCTGACCTACAAATGATTTGATGTTATTACTTAATTTATCAATGTTAAGGAATCTTTCTTGTGACACCACATTTTCTTTCTTTCTGCCAAAATTTTATTTAGGTTCAGACTGGCCTAGACGAACATTCCTAATTGTAGTATTTTTGAACATAGGAAGATCATCAATGGAACTTGGTGCCTCTTCGGCCTTCACCACAATTTGAACGACTGAAAAATTTCCATTGAGGTACACTCGAAACAACAAAACTTTTAATAAAATTAGTTAAAATTATTTATTAAATTAAGAATATGACAAATTTAGTCTACCACCATTCAGTAAATTCTTGCTAAAAATTGTCTTTTGTAGTTTCACAATTTTTTTTTAAGTTTTATTTCTGTTTCTTCCATTAGACAACGTTTAGTGGAAATGATCAGATTTTCAAATGATCTCATCTTCAAAATTGAAGGTGTAAATTGAAATGTTGCTACAAGAAAATTAAGTGAATGCAGAAGTTTAGAATGAAATCATAAAGTGGTTATCAAAATTTTGAAAAAAAATCTGAATCAATTAACTAGAATTTTCCAAAATTCCAGAATGGGAACGAATCTCTCTGAAACAACTTAGACAACATTTACAAATTAGCTCCAAGTTAAAAATCTGAATTTGCAATTATATCCAAATATTTTGCTAGAATATCTTAAAGAATGGTCTCTTCAAAATTTAGAGTGCAAATAAAAAATAATTTACTACATTGCAAGTGAATTAAAAACTTTAAAAGACGACCAAAGAATTTTTACAAATAAACTCCAAATTGAAGGTCTTAGAGTAATAAAAAATTTGCAATTAAATCGAAAAATTTTGCTAGAATATCTTAAGTGATCGTATCCTCGAAATTGAGAGTGCAAATTCAAAATTATTTGCTACACTGCAAGTGAATTAAATGCTTTAAAAAAGACCAAAAAAATTTTACAAATTAGCTTCAAATTGAAAGTGTTTTAGGGAAACAAGAAATTTGCCATTAAATCCAAAAATTTTGCTAGAATATCTTAAATGACCATATTTTCGATATTGAGAGTGTTGATTTAAAATTATTTGCTACATTGCAAATGAATTAAAAACTTTAGCAGAAGACCAAAAAAATTATACAAGTTGCTTTCAAATTGAAAGTGTTAGGGAAAGAAGAAATTTGCAATTACATCCAAAAATTTTCTACAAAATCTTAATTAATCGCATCTGAGAAATTGAGAGTGTAAATTAAAAATTTTTACTACATTGCTAGTGAATTAAAAACTTTAAAAGAAGACCAAAAATTTTTACAAATTAGCTTCAAATTGAAAGTCTTAGGGAAATAAGAAATTTGCCATTAAATCCAAAAATTTTGCTAGAATATCTTAAATGACCATATTTTCGAAATTGAGAGTGCTAATTTAAAATTATTTGCTATACCGCAAATGAATTAAAAACTTTAGCAGAAGACCAAAAAAATTATACAAGTTGCTTTCAAATTGAAAGTGTTAGGGAAAGAAGAAATTTGCAATTACATCCAAAAAAATTTCTACAAAATCTTAATTAATCGTATATGAAAAATTGAGAGTGTAAATTAAAAATTTTCGCTACATTGCTGGTGAATTAAAAATTTTAAAAAAAGACCAAAAAATTTTTCAAATTAGCTTCAAATTGAAAGTCTTAGGGAAATAAGAAATTTGCCATTAAATCCAAAAATTTTGCTAGAATATCTTAAATGACCATATTTTCGAAATTGAGAGTGTTGATTTAAAATTATTTGCTACATTGCAAATGAATTAAAAACTTTAGCAGAAGACCAAAAAATTATACAAGTTGCTTTCAAATTGAAAGTGTTAGGGAAAGAAGAAATTTGCAATTACATCCAAAAAAAATTCTACAAAATCTTAATTAATCGTATCTGAAAAATTGAAAGTGTAAATTAAAAATTTTTGCCACATTGCTACTGAATTAAAAACTTTAAAAGAAGACCAAAAAATTTTACGAATTAGCTTCAAATTGATAGTCTTAGGGAAATAAGAAATTTGCCATTAAATCCAAAAGTTTTGCGAGAATATCTTAAATGATCATATTTTCGAAATTGAGAGTGCTAACTTAAAATTATTTGCTACATCGCAAATGAATTAAAAACTTTAGCAGAAGACCAAAAAAATTATACAAGTTGCTTTCAAATTGAAAATGTTAGGGAAAGAAGAAATTTGGAATTAAATCCAAAAAAAATTCTACAAAATCTTAATTAATCATGTCTGAAAAATTGAGAGTGTAAATTAAAATTTTTTGCTACATTGCAAGTAAATTAGAACTTCAAAAAAAATTAAGAAAATTTTACAAATTAGCTTCAAGTTGAAAGTATTAGGGAAATAAGAAATTTGCAATTATATCAAAAAATTTTGCTAGAATGTCTTAAATGATCCAATTTTAGAAATTGAGAGTGCTAATTGAAAATTATTTGCTACATTGCAAGTAAAGTAAAAACTTTAACAGAAGACCAAGAAAATTATACAAATTTGTTTCAAATTGAAAATGTTAGGAAAAGAAGAAATTTGCCATTAAATCCAAAAATTTTGCTACAATATCTTAAATAATCGTATCTTCGAAATTGAGAGTGTAAATTACAAATTATTTGCTACATTGCTAGTGAATTAAAAATTTTAAAAGAAGACCAGAAAATTTTATAAATTAGCTGCAAATTGAAAGTCCAAGAAATTTGCAATTATATTCAAAAATATTGCTAAAATGTCTTAAGTAATCGTCACCTCAAAATTGAGAGTGCAAATTAAAAATTATTTGCTACATTGTAAGTGAATTAGAACTTCAAAAGGGGACTGAAAAAAATTTACAAATTAGCTTCAAATTAAACGTCTTAGGAAAATAAAAAAATTGCAATTAAATTCAAAAATGTTGCCAGAATATTTTAAGTAACTATATTTTCAAAATTGGGAGTGTAAATTAAAACTTTAAAAGTAGCCCAAAGAAAATTTACAAATTAGCTTTAAAGTTTTGAGGAAATAAGAGATTTGAAATTAAATCTAAAACTGTTGCTAGAATATCTTAAATAATTGTTTCTTTGAAATTGAGAGCACAAATTAAAAATTATTTGCCACATTGCAAGTGAATTAAAACTTTAAAGGACATAAAAAAAAAATCACAAATTAGCTAAAATTTGATAATCTTTGGAAAATAAAAATTGCAAATAAAACCAAAAGTCTTTCCAGAATATTTTAGATAATCATATTTTCGAAATGAAGAGTGTAAATTAAAAATTATTTCCTACATTGCAAGTGAATTAGAAACTTTAAAAAAAGACCAAAAGATTTTACAGATTAGCTTCAAACTGAAAGTCTTAGGGAAATAAGAAATTTCCAATTAAATCCAAAAATGTTGCCAGAATATTTTAAATAATCATAGTTTCGAAATTGAGAATGCAAATTAAAAATTATTTGCTACATTGCAAGTGAATTAAAAACTTTAAAAGAAGACCAAATAAATTTTGCAGATTAGCTTTAAGTTGAAGGTTTTATAGAAATAGGAAATTTGTAAATTAAATCCAAAAATTTTGCTAGAATATCTTAAATAATCGCATGTCGGAAATTGAGAGTGCAAATTAAAAATTATTTGCCACATTGCAAGTGAATTAAAAACTTTAAAAAGGACCGAAAATTTTTTACAAATTAGCCTCAACTAGGAAATCTTAGGAAAATGAGAAATTTGCAATTATATCCAAAAACTTTGATTGAATATCTTAAATAATCGTATCCTCAAAACTGAAAGTGCAAATTCAAAATTAGTTGCTACATTGCAAGTGAATTAAAAGCTTTAAAAGAGGACAAAAAAGTTTTTACAAATTTGCTTCAAATTGAAAGTGTTAGAAAAATATGAAATTTGCAATTATATCCAAAAATGTTGATAGAATATCTTAAATAGTCGTATCCCCGAAATTGAGAGTAGAAATTTAAAATTATTTGCTACATTGCAAGTGAATTAAAAAGTTTAGAAAAAGACCAAAACATTTTACAAATTAGCCTCAAATTGAAAGTCAGGGAAATAAGAAATTTGCAATTATATCCAAAAACATCCTCAAAATTAAAAGTCCAAATTAAAAATTGTTGGCCACATCTCAACTTCAAAGAAAAGCAAAAACTTTTTTACAAATTAAAGAAATAAGAGATTTGCAATTAAATACAAAAATAATCGTATTATCAAAATTAAGGCTGCAAACTAAAACGTTATTTGAGTTTTGCGTTTACCAAACTAAAAGCTTTAAAATGAGGTCATAGAATAACCATCAAGAATTTTAAAAAATTTGAAAAAATCTGACTTGATCTACTAAAATTTTTAAGTGAAGCCAATTATTCTAAAACTATGGCGATGACATCTTGTAAAGTAGCGTGATTTAAGGTCAGTCTCTTGTATTTACAAGATAGTTTTCCAGCATTTTGAAAATACTTTCAAACTTTTACAAAATTAAAATGTTAGTTTCTCAAATTGTTAAATATAAAGAATACAAATGCATAATTAGAACTAACTTTAAATGTCTTAAATAATTTTCAAAACAAGAGTTATATGATTGTAAATTAAAAAGTTAAATTTTCTAATTATATCCAAAATTTTGCTTAAATTATTTTAAATAATTGTAACTTCAAAATTGAAAGTGAAAATTAGAAGCTAATTGCTGCATTGCATTAAACAAACTAAAAACTTTCAAATGAGGCCATAAAATTGCTATAAAAATTTCGAAATTTTCGAAAAAATTGCATCGTAATCTCTAAAATTTTCAACATTTTTAAAGTAGAAACCAAACTTTCTAGGCATCGAAGACATTATTTGCTTACATCGTTTTCAAACTTACTCCCTTGATTTGCAACATATTTCTCAAGTATTTCGTCAAAATCTAAAAAATCGAAATTGCACAAAACTAATATTTTTCTAATTTTTAAATTAACCAGAAAATAATTTTGAGATTGATTTACTGGTTCCCATAAATTACTAGAAGCTCGCAACAAAAATTATTCACAAACCAGAATAGAAGTCGACTAATCGCTGACCCCAAGTTCAGTTACAACATTTTCGTTTCTATTAAATATTTTAGCACTTTAACGTAATTACCATTCAAACTACTCCAAATTTTGTTAGCAATTATCAGCTAGTCTCGATTTCGCAGCAGATCCATATAAGTTGTTTTACGCCATCACTCCTAAATTCCGACATTACATTAACAAACACTTGAACGAAATTGAATGTGTCGGTTTGAACTAATTACGTTTTATTTTTGAAAAGAAACAGAGTTCCATGGTAATTAGTCACGGTTCTAAATACGCGTTATTGCAAAATAAAGATATCCACCGAATTTAAAACCGTGACAAATTGTATAACGAAGAATTTGTTAGTAACTAACAAATTCGAGAAGTTATTGACGCAATAATTAATTCCCAATACCTCGTAAAAAGTTTTAATTCATTTTTCAAAAATTATTGAAGAATTTACATTGAAATAATAAAATGATGCAAAATTAAAACAAAAACCAGAAGAAGGGAATTATTTGAAGGCGCCACGTCAAGTTGCTTAATTAACAATTTTAAATTTTAATTAATTAAAGTTAATTGCAAAAATTCCAAAATAATTGAAAAGTTAACAAAGAAATTGTTTGAGGAAATTGCTACTAGTGGAGAGAGAAATTTTTTTCGAAAATACTTTTTAGTGATTTGCCAGTAGTTTCTTCTCATTTAAAACCCCAATAAATAAAGTTTAAAGCTACATAACTAGTTTCAGCAGTTACAGGAAGTTGTGTTGCCAAATTTCAGTTTCTTGAAATAATGGACGCGATACCGATACGATTGAGGGAATATCGTCAGATTTTTGAAAATAATAAATTACGTGGCGCTGAAAACAAAAATTGTGTTTTAAGTAAAAAATTGGTTTAATTTATTATCATTCCTAAAACTGTATACATCACGTTGTGTTTACACGAAACGAATGCTGGTCGGATTTTTAAATAAAGCTTTTATATTGAGATTGATAGACTGTGTTCATTTAATTTCCATTCGTAAAACCGCCTACGTCAATTTCATTATTTTTCCAAAATCAATATTTATGTCCAGGACAAATTTCTGGTTTTGTTGTGGCAGAAATAATTTTTTGCATTTTCCAAGGTGAATTTCGGAGTTATGAATATTTATAAATCTCTTCACACTCCGGAATTGGTTTGAGGTTTGGGCCAAATCGATTAATATAGATAGAAAATGAAATCCTGAACGGATGCCAGTGATTGAGAGAAGGATCCTGTTATAAATATTGAACAATTTTAGATTTGTAAATTATTCACGTCAACTCATGCAGTGTTTAATCAAAAACCCCCGAACAAAGTTAAAAGGTCACAAATCGAGTTGACAATAAATATTTAAATTTTAGACGGGTATCACGTTTACGAAAATTTTGGCAACAAGCGATTTGGCGCCACGTGTCTCCAAAACATAAAATTTTTAAAAACCCAATTCGTTGAAAAAAAAAATTTCGGAGATAATTTTGCTTTTCAAAATTTCGGAAAATTTCCAAAATTTGGTTTCTGATTAACCAAAATAGTCGTTTCTACATAGATTTTTATTGTTCGCGACGGGTTGGGTAGCGTCGTGCTATTTTCGTGTAAGTCGTCATCGAAAACGATGTAAGATTAGCAAATTAACCAAATCCCGGATTCGCAACAGGTAGATCGAAGGATAAATTGTTTATGTAACAGGATCGCATCCGCCCTTTACGTTACTCAACACGTGGTCGATACGTAGATTACATAAAATGACTTACTTCTTCGATTTTGAGACTGGTCCTGACGACTTTTCGTCGGACCTCCGTCTCGTAATGTTCCTCGATGGTTTCGGCCATGTCTGCACGGCAGAAGTCACAAACAATCTCGCACACGACAAAAGTCACCCGGCTTTAGGCCGATCCTGTCGAACTATTCGCCGTGGTAACGCGTTCAAGACTGGCGCGTTGGGCTAAAATTAATTTTCTTTACTGAGCGGAAGTTAACTACCATGTCCTACTGCTTGTATTAGTCTGCCGACAACGGTTTGTGTTTAATATGTTGAAACTGGCGGATATCTCTTCTGTTGAATGAAGGAGCTTTCGCTGTAAACAGCGAAATTTCGTGGTTGAAAAAACTATGCGTTGAAGCTTTCAGGGAAGCTCAAATATTTTTTTGGCACGCGCCAATCTTATTTTGATCATCTTTATTATTGTTTATTAAAAATAGGAAAAACCGTTCTATCGTCAAATGCATTTTTGCCACTTTTACGACCTCGACTGATAATTACTAAATATCTTATCAAAATCGAAGCCGCTGACAAGATTTTGTTGGCCAAAACAAAGGCGGGATCGTTTTGGTTATTTTTCTTCGAAATAGAATCAGAAATTGTAAGCAAATGGACCACAGGTCAAGTCACTAAGTTGTAGTGTTAAGAAATTTTTCACGAAGAAGCTTTTAGACTAAGAAAATTTTGATTTTTTGGCATGCACGAGTGCTAATTTGACAATTGTCATTAATATTTATTAGAAACAGTAAGAGCTCTGCTCTCTTCAACTACTTGAGATTTTTCTTCATTAAGTTATAATTTTTAAATTTTCTCAACAAGAATCTTTGAAGGAAACTGGACTAGTTTTTCTATTCCTCTTCATAATAGTATAAAATATTATGAACAAATGGACTAAATGCCAGGTAACGAATTTACAATCATAAAGGATGAGACAAAATTTTAGAAAGACACATAATTGACAAAACTAGACGTTGAAGCTTTTAATTTAGAAAAGTTGATATTTTTGCCTTTTGCCTCTTGTTGGTAATAATTATTATTCTTCATTCTCTTCAAAGACTTAACTTTGTACTCTTCAATTTTACGAGCGTGACTCATAATATTAAATATTTTAATTGAAGACCAAAGCAAGTGACAGAACTTTGTAGAAGAAGAAGAGTACGGAACTGATTTATCCATTTTTCTTCAACTAAACTCCTGATAATAAATTTATAGTAATAGTGTTAAAAGGATTTTTCTCCACAAATATAATTGAAGGAAGTTGAAGCTTTTGGGTTAAGAAAATTTATACTTTTCGGCATGCGACTCTATTCTGGATAATTATTATTATTCTTCTATTTCTCTTCAAATACTGAAGTTTCATCTTTTTAGTTTTACAAATTTGACGACCAAGAAAATAACAAAATTTGTAATAAAATTCAGCAAAGACTAAGAGTAAAAACTTTTAGTATAGCCAGCAAGTTAATGCTGAAAATACCAATCCAGCAGCAGGACCACGTAAAATCTTTTGCCAACTTTCTTTTATTTTATTATTAATCAGGTAACTAATTTCTAGGTCTTCTGTCTGCCATAAAACTTTCACTAAGAAATTGTGTTCTGAATATCCGAATTTTATAGTATTTATTTGAGCTTTCAACAATCCAACACTTCATCAGAATAGTTTAAAGTGAATAGCACCAAGGCAAAACCTTATTTTCGTATCACTTAAAATATAATTTTAGATGATAAAGTTTGACATAATTTTGTCACGTGTTTCGAATAGTTTAAATCTTTGTCTACACTAACTTATTTCTTCACTAAAATGTATATGGTCACCACTAATATTAAATTTTATCTGCGGTAGGTGTTTTCAATAAATTACTCGTGTCTCCTAACATTACAGTTTTGGGTTTTCACAGCCCATCAGTAAGAGCTGCTTAAATTCTTATTAATAATCTAATTCAATGGGAAGTTGCTTTCGGTTGAATATTATCTGCAGATTCAACATTCATCACGAAACGCAGAGGTCCAAGAATTGGTCCCTGCGGGACCTCAGGGAGCAGGAGTTTTTCAATGTATTTTTCTGTTTGTTGTCTTACATTAATTTATGAAAAAATTGTTAAACCATTTCTACTGTAAATTTTGAAATCTATGGAGAAACAATTTTGTTAGAAGTGACCAATCTGACCACCTTTCATGATAGTGATCTTTTATCTGCAGATGAGAAGTCTCGTTTTGGTTGGATATTATCTGCAAAACAATTCAACATTTATAACAAAATGCAGAGGTCCAAGAATTGGTCCCTGTGAGACTCCCAGACGACAGTGTCGAGTTTTCCAATATTTTTTCCAATTATTGTCTCACATTAATTTGTGAAAAAATTGTCAAACCATTTCCAATAAAATTTTGAAATCCATGCAGAAGCAACTTTGTTAGAAGTGACCAAGCTGGTCATTTTTCATGATGTGATCGTCTATCTTCAGATGAGAAATCACATTTTGGTTGCATATTATATGCAGAACAATTCAATATTTATAACGAAATGCAGAGGTCCAAGAATTGGTCCCTGTGGGACTCCCAGACGACAGTGTCGAGTTTTCCAATATTTTTTCCAATTACTGTCTCAGATTAATTTGTGAAAAAATTGTTAAACCATTTCCACTAAAATTTCGAATCCATTGAGAAATTATTTTGTTAGAAATGACCAAGCTGGTCACCTTTTATGATAGTGATTGTGAATCTTTAGATGAAAAGTCGCATTTCGATTGGATATTATCTGCCGAACAATTCAACATCATCACGAAATGAAGAGGTCCAAGAGTTGGTCCCTGCGGGACCCCAGGGAACAATGTCAAGTTTTCCAATATTTTTTCTCATTGTTGTCGCATTACTTTGTGAAAAAAATGTTGAACCGTTTCCAATAAAATTTTGAAATACATGCAGAAGCAACTTTGTTAGAAGTGACCAAGCTGGTCATTTTTCATGATGTGATCGTCTATCTTCAGATGAGAAGTCGCATTTCGGTTGCATATTATCTGCCGAACAATTCAACATTCATCACGAAATGAAGAGGTCCAAGAGTTGGTCCCTGCGGGACCCCAGGGAACAATGTCAAATTTTCCAATATTTCTTCCCATTGTTGTCGCATTACTTTGTGAAAAAAATGTTGAACCGTTTCCAATAAAATTTTGAAATCCATGGAGAAGCAACTTTGTTAGAAGTGACCAAGCTGGTCATTTTTCATGATAGTGATCGTCTATCTTCAGATGAGAAGTCACATTTTGGTTGGATATTATCTGCAAAACAATTCAACATTTATAACGAAATGCAGAGGTCCAAGAATTGGTCCCTGTGGGCCTCCCAGACGACAGTGTCGAGTTTTCCAATATTTTTTCCAATTATTGTCTCACATTAATTTGTGAAAAAATTGTTAAACCATTTCCAATAAAATTTTGAAATCCATGGAGAAGCAACTTTGTTAGAAGTGACCAAGCTGGTCATTGTTCATGATAGTGATCGTCTATCTTCAGATGAGAAGTCGCATTTCGGTTGCATATTATCTGCCGAACAATTCAACATTCATCACGAAATGAAGAGGTCCAAGAGTTGGTCCCTGCGGGACTCTAGAGCACCGTGTTGAGTTTTCCAATATTTTTTTGTGATTGTGGTCTTACATTAATTTGTGAAAAAATTGTTAAACCGTTTCCACCATAAATTTTGAAATATATGAAGAAACAATTTTGTTAGAAGTGACCAAACTAGTCACCTTTTATGAAAAAAAATTGTTAAACCATTTCCACTAAAATTTTGAATCCATGGAGAAACTATTTTGTTAGAAGTGACCAAGCTGGTCACTTTTTATGATAGTGATTGTGAATCTTCAGATGAAAAGTCCCATTTCGGTTGCATATTATCTGCCGAACAATTCAACATTCATCACGAAATGAAGAGGTCCAAGAGTTGCTCCCTGCGAGACCCCAGGGAACAATGTCAAGTTTTCCAATATTTTTTTTCATTGTTGTCGCTTTACTTTGTGCAAAAATATTGAACCGTTTCCACTATAAATTTTGAAATCCATCGAGATACAAGTTAGAAGTGACTCAACCAGCTAAACCAAAGTGATCACTTTTCATGACAGTCTTCAGTATATTTTTTGAAATTTTGATACCAACTAATAAGGAACAAGAATTACAAGATTCTTCAAGCCTTCTTTCCTTCATAGTGATATGGTTTTAACTGTCTTCTGCACTTTTATGATCTCATCAGTTTTCAAAATTGTATTTATTACCCTGAATTTTCGTCGTTACATGAATAATTTGATGAGGATCTCAAAGTTAGAGAAGTGAAGAAAAAAACGCCAAAACTGTGTCAAACTCTCTGTTCTACTATTCCGAATTTGGCACTCGGCGACATTTCTTGTTACCAAAAATAGGAAACGCTTTGAGGAAACCCATTTTAACTTGCTAACTTTTTTTAACTCGAGCAAGTAAAAATTAGAACGACATACTTGCGAGAAAGGACTGGAACTTTTGTACAGCTTAAAAAATTCCGTTAAAAGTAATAATAATTCATGTGTGACGTTTGGCTGTGCAACAATTTTTTGTACATTCCACTTTTTAGATACTTTTAGATACTTTCATCTCAAAGTTTCAGATCTCGATACTAAATCAGATTAACATAAAAAGAATTATGCAACTAAACACAGATAGCAACAACAGAGACTGATAAATTGCAACAACACTGGTAAAACAAAATAACTGGTAATGAATATCGCAGAAATTATAAATAATTAACAAAACAAAAGAAGTTAATTAATATCAACAAAATTTGATAGTACCAAATTTCAAAATATTTTTTGTCTCTTCCAGTGTTGCTAGAAGAGTTTCTTTGTAACGCCACTAATTACAATTAAACAGCACTAGTTCCTACCTTAGGTAATAACAATTGAAATTAACACCGTAGCACCGATTAGATTTTAATTAATTCGAAAAATCACATTAACAGCGCTTTTAATTTTTTTACAGTAACTGGGTTTCGATTGCAATTACGTTTGAACAGATGTAGCTACCAATTACATCCTTCATTATCTATTGATTGCTTAATTATGGTTTTTGCAAGTGATCCTGAATGGTAAATAAAAACATAATTAAAGTAGGTAAAGAAAACGCGTGACCGTGGCGCCAATCTAAAAAATGTATCCTGAAAAAACAACAAAACTTTCCGTTTCCAGTTAACGGAAAATTGAGGACACGCTAAAAAGTCACAACGCAATTTGAAAGAAATAAATTTACCTTAAATAAGACGTTAAAATGGTCTTGAAATAATAAGAATGTGTACGATAGATCTGGTTTTTGTTGAGGGCTTCTGTCCAACTTTAGCATTTAAATTAAGCATGAAAATGTTCAAAGGAGATCCGCGCCAAGAATTTCGTTCTTATAGCAGATTTAACTAAATCGCGAAAGGGTAAGACTAACCAACAGATCGCCACTACATTGTGACTCCCAACGAACTTAAGGCAATTAACAATTTGGCCAGATTCAGTACTTAACTGCCAGTCCATTAAAAACTTTTAATTTTAGGGTCCTTCAAACCTATAGTCGAGGGGTAGAAGCTACGATTTTACATAATTTTTTGTGCCAATTCAAGAAACTCTTATCAACGTCTATCTATAGTTGGATGTAAGTGTCAACTTCCGGCAACAGAACTTCAATTATCGATTTAAAAAATTGTTACTAATGATATTTTAAGTTTCAAGTCAGCTGGCTTTGCCACTCTCTTTTTACATCAATTTTTTATTATTTTTTTATTTTCCGCAACCAACAATACAGACGTGTAATAACAGGCAGATAACTTCTTGTGAATAACGAAATACTGAGCAACAGATTTGATTACATAACTAGACTTTTTGATTGTAACTGGATATGAAAATAGTGCTCGCTATCCAGTTTTTCTACCATTTCGGGAAACGTTGCGTACTTAAAGTAAAATATGTAAAAGGTAACAAACAACTTTATTAATTTAAGTCAACTAAAAGCATTAATGGCACGTTATCGTTAAGAAGAAGTGTAAACGGTAATTTAAAAAAGATAAAAAGTCAATGTATAAAGGTTTTTGTACTTGAAGCAACAGATTGGAAGGATAATTTGAATTGAACCCGACTATTTGCAATACGCAACTAAGTACTTGAGTGAAATATGGTACAAATTTTAAATATGTATAGTAGCAAAATATTTACACACAAAATTACTTTCCTCACATCATCATATTTCACTTAAGCAAATTTGGTAGTAAAGATAAATCACATGACACTATTCTCCTTAAGTATTGTGCCCGAATTGTTGTAGTAATTCCTGTGGTCGAAACACTCCCTTTTCGGTTATTATTCCCGCAATTAACGAAGCAGGAGTCACGTCGAACGCGGGATTCCAACAAGATATTCCTAAAAAAAATTGTACAAAGTTTCAAAGTTTCAAAAATTTAATTTCACCTTTTGCCGCTATTCTATGCTCCCCGACATGGGTCATCTCGTGATCGGGCCGTTCTTCAATAACAACGTGATCACCACTAAGAATTTTCATATCAATAGAAGTGAAAGGGGCAGCCACGTAAAAAGGAACGCCGTGGTGTTTGGCGAGAACGGCAATTTGGTAAGTTCCGATTTTGTTAGCGGTGTCTCCGTTCGCGGCCACCTTAAACAATTGAAATTAATTATGGTAAAAATTTAAATAAAAAAATTCTAATCGTGCTAAACTTACTCGATCTGCTCCTACTACTACTGCAGAAATATTTCTTTGCTTCATTAAGGCAGCGACCATGCTATCAACTATTAGTGTTGCCGGTATCTTGTCATGGACCAGTTCATAGGCGGTAAGACGTGCTCCTTGATTGTAAGGCCTCGTTTCAGTGCAGTAAACAAGCTCTAAATCAAAACAAACGCTTGGTGATTGAAAGCGAAAAGCGGGAATGCACGCAAATTAAGAAATTAACTGTTACGTTTATCTACATAAAATTAAGTTAAGCGGAAATTAGACTCAATTTGGCTACATTAACTACCGCAACCGTGTCGCATTATCACGTCACTTAAAGAGCCCACCCCACAGTTCGAGAACCGCAGGTCTATTTAGTTTTAAATTCTGCATTGTAAGTTTTATTAAGACTTTAAAAAATTTAGAATTTTCCACAAATTTGTGAGTATCTAACAAATCTTCTAGATCTGTCCACCATATTTTTTTTGATTATCAACAACACAAATACCCAAATTATTTATTACACTCGTGTCATAGACGAAGTCGCTGCATTTTATCCACTTGTTATATACATTTAACTCTTTGTTAACTTGACGGGAAAAGTTAAGAGCTTAATAAGCACGGATTAGGGCTACAAAGTGTATTTCAGTTTCTAGATGACATCTGATAGTGGCTTTCGCACCTATTCCAGCTTCTAAATCAGTTAGAGCCGGTACTTTTGTCTTAGATTAACTCTAAACTCCAGTTAATAACCATGGAAACAATTGTAACGACGGTAACCAGGACTTTAAATTTTAAAGTCAGTTAATAACCATAGAAACAACTGTTGTAACTATGGTAACAATGACTTTTAAATTTAAACGTCAGTTAATAACGATACAGACGAGACATTGTTACCATGGTTATTAACTGGAGTTTAAAGTTAACCCGTGATTAAAATAGAAGATAAAATAGAAAAACGGAGGGTGCAAATTAATAAATAAAATCGAACAATTATAAAATACTATGCAATGCTTCAAGTGGAAAATTCTTTGAAAAATCCAAATTTCAAACGAAACCACTGCGACCCACCTAGTCTTTTTAATTCGTGTAGAGTTCGAATAACTCCCAACGCAGTTCCATAACCGGCAGTAGCAAGAGATCCGGTGTTGCAATGAGTCAGAACTCTAGCAAGACTATCTCCAGACACTTGTTGCAAAATTTCCTTAGCACCAAAATGACCAATCGCCTTATTATCAGCAATATCTTTGTCTAACATCTCTTCTATAGTAGATAGGAACCTAATAAAAAAACCAATTAAAAATCAAACAAAATAAGTAACTACCTCGTTTTCATATCTAGTATCTCCACAGTTTCGTTTTCACTCAGCTTATTAGCTAAAGAAATAAGTTCGTCCGCAGCAATTTTCATATTAACAGCGGTAGGTCGAGAAGAAACTAAATAATTAAGTTTCCCTTCGATATCTTGACGTAATTGTTTTTTCGAATCGAAATTTTCGTTGTAAAGTTCCACAGCTAAACTGAGACATCCTACGATAGCTATCGCCGGGGCTCCACGTACCTAATAAAGATAATTAAAAGTATCAATTGAAATAGTCAAAAAACTTACTTGCATTTTATTAATAACTTTCCAACCATCCTCGACGCCTTTTACTTGTACGTATTTGGATTGTGCAGGTAAAAGGAGTTGATCCAATATTTCTAGTGATTTATTTTCATATTTGATAGCCCTCAAACTCATTTTGAATCTTGAGTGTTTCTAACCTCAAAGTTGATAAAGCTGCGGCAAAAACAGATTAAAGTCACATGCTTCTTCGTAGACAAATCTAAATAAGAGGAACGAACGAGACACGGACGTGAATATTAGTTACGTCTTTCTTTTACACGTTAAATTAATTGCTTAAAGTTTAAATAATAAATTTAAAGTGATCTGTCAATTTGGCAACAACGGGTCGGAATGCAGTTGCGTTAAATAGCGAATAACTAACTAAACCGTACTGAAAACGTGCCAGAAACTAGCTGTAATTGTTGTTAATTCCCTAAAAACTATTGTTAATTCTAACCCATTTTTTTACGTTATGTAAAAACAATTTCTAAAAATACAACAATTTATAGGTTAGGTCAACTAAATCCAGCTAAATTTTCTATAAATAAAATCAGCAAAAGCATGTCGTTTGGTGTTGTAAATTAACTACCGCCGGAAACTGACTGAAATGGTAAGAATTTCAAATGATTTCGTTCCGTAACAAAAATTTTTAGGCTCTCCTGGGGGCCCAGTTGGTCATCACTTTAGTGATGATAAGTGTTATCCAGAAACTTGGACCACATTTCTCTTTCGCTAGATGGCTTCTTTGTTCGACTGGTTTAGTGAGGTATCTTTATCCAACCGATTCTGAGTTACGCCAATTGGCTAATATACCTAAAGATAAATCCAAATCGAAGAAAACTGGTAAACCTCAAATTAACGGGAAAGGTAACACCGACACTTTTCATGTACCGAGAAATTTGGATGTTCAATTAGAAACTGCTAAAGTTTCGAAATTAGATGTTATACATCTAAGATATTACACTGAGTATCAGTGGCTTGTTGATTTTTCGGTTTATACTAGTATTGTGTATGTTATTACTGAGGTTTGTGGTGAATTTATCTGTTGTTTTGGTGTTATTAACATTATTTGTAGGTTTATCAAACGTGGTTTCCTTTAAAAGACGAGGTCAACCTTAGTATGATGTGGTGTACTTTGGTGTTACTGTTCTCAATGTATCCTTTTTGCATTGTTACTTTTTCAAAATACAGTCGACTGCGTAATCTATTGGTATTATGTCGGTAAAAATTTCTAACTTGGCTCTCTAAATTAACGTAATCAACTCAATTAGGAGCAATCTTGTTAACTACCACCCACTAATTTCACTTAATAATAAAATCGTGTTATTGTTGTTAAAAATGTTTAGCCAGTCGGGGTTTGTTGCTTAATTTTTTAAGATATTTATTGTTGTTTTTAAAAAAACTTCAACATACAAAGTTCTCAGTGGAATGAAAATTGTTACATGATATGGGTTCAACTAAATAATTGTGACGGTTATTACTTTCAAATTTTGCTCCTTGAAATTTTTTTTTTGCTTTAAACTGATTTGCTCAATGAAAATTTTCAAGTAACATAAAGACAAATTTGAAGGTTTTGGGACAACCTGTGTATGAGTATCAAGAAAGTTGAACATAATGCTATCAAAATAATAAAAAAACAAAAAGTTGCGATTCAAACAGAATTTTCGAAATCGATTCTAAGAATTTTCTCATATTTCTGTATTAATTCTGCAAATTTGGGTCTCATAAAAAAAATTTAAATAGCAAAAAAAATTGAAATATTCTCAAATGTCTCTAATTTTTTTATTTTGTTACTAACCTCCTCTAAATTTATGTGGTGCATGGTACATATTCTAGAAAACTTTTAAATTTTTAAAAATTTACTGAATTTGAAATCCTAAATGGTTCGAAATTTTTTAAAACATTTGTATGAAATATTTGGATCAGGTGAAACTTGAAAACAACGACAGATAGGTATAGGAGCACCCCACATCGTTAGAAGCAGGGTTTAATTCTCTTTCGACTTGGGCTATAAAAACCTGGTCATTCCATTTGAAAAAAATGACTTATTACAGTTTCGTTAAAGTACAAAAATTTTGCTTCATAACTCCGTTCTCTATTAGAGAAGTTTTGATTTTTTATTGGGAGTTTTTCGTGTTTATAAGAGAAAATAATTTTTCCTCAAAAATGGTGCAATATCGAGGCATAGTATTCACAGACCCATATCATTGACTCTTTAGTTACAGAAATTTTAGTAGAAATATTTCATTGTGCTGCCATCTTTCAACAATATTCGGTAGAAATGGGGGTTGACCATCTAGAAATGATTAATCAACGCTCATACTTAAATTCAATGGGCATTCCAAAAATAGATAGAGGGTGATCCATTTAAAATCAACTTCTGGTATTAACGGAAGTGCTACCATTTCTAAAATATTTTTCTTTGATAGTAAATGAGGCGTTTGATCTATGTACAAAATTTCCATTTGTATATTTCTTGTTTCTCTATACATTTCTAATGGACAAAGAACAAAAACCACCCTGGATATGTTCTCAATCCACATTTTTGGATAAATTTAAATATCATCAAGTTGTTTGAAATATCTTCAATTTCTTTAAATCTAGAAATTGATTAAAAATCTTATTAATGACAAAATATATTTTTTCTCTAAAGCTAAATATTTGGAATCTTTTCTTAATTGCATTACATGTACGTAATTAGAAAGTTTTTTGGATCTTTGCGATAGTTTTTGAGTAGTTTTGCGTGCCCTTTTAGTTTTTTGAAGCGCAAATCAAACGAATATTTTTAATTATTTGTTAAAAATTAATCTTCAGTCTTGCAAACTTGCAAAAAAAAAAACGAGATTCTAAAACCATTCATAAAACCATTTTCTAATATTCACTGAATCGTCTACATTTATATTTCGGTGTTAATTTTGCAAATTTGGGTCTCATAAAGATCTTTTAAACAGCAGAAAAATTCGAAATATTCTCAAGTGTCTCTAATTTTTTTTATTTTGCTACTAACCTCCTCTAAATTTATGTGGTGCATGGTACATATTCTAGAAAACTTTTAAATCTTTCAAAATTTACTGAATTTGAAATCCTAAATGATTCGAAATTTTTTTAAACATTTGTATGAAATATTTGGATCAGGTGAAACTCGAAAACAACGACAGATAGGTATAGGAGCACCCCACATCGTTAGAAGCAGAATTTAATTCTCTTTCGACTTGGGCTATAAAAACCTGGTCATTCCATTTGAAAAAAATGACTTATTACAGTTTCACTAAAGTACAAAAATTTCGCTTCGTAACTCCGTTCTCCATTAGAGAAGTTTTGATTTTTTATTGGGAGAGTTTTTGTGTTTATAAGAGAAAATAATTTTTCTTCAAGAATGGTGCAATATCGAGGCGTATTATTCACATAGACCCATACCATTGACTCTTTAGTTATAGAAATTTTATTAAAAATATTTCATTGTGCTGCCATTTTTCAACATTCGGTAGAAATGGAGGTTGACCATCTAGAAATGATTAATCAACGCTCATACTAAAATTCAATGGGCATTCCAAAAATAGATAGAGGGTGATCCATTTAAAATCAACTTCTGGTATTAACGGAAGTGCTGCCATTTCTAAAATATTTTTCCTTGATAGTAAATGAGGCGTTTGATCTATGTACATAGTTTCGATTTGTATATTTCTTGTTTCTCTATACATTTCTAATGGACAAAGAACAAAAACCACCCTGGATATGTTCTCAATCCACAAATTTTATATAAATTTAAATCTGTTCAAAATTGCTTGAAATTTCCTCAATTTCTTTAAATCTAGAAATCGATTAAAAATCTTATTAATGCCAAAATATATTTTTTCTCTAAAGCTAAATATTTGCAATCTTTTCTTAATTGCATTACATGCACGTAATCAGAAAGATTTTTGGATATTTGCGATGGTTCACAAGTTTTTGAGTAGTTTTGTATGCCCTTTTAGCCTTTGAAGCGCAAATCAGAAGAATATTTTTAATTATTTGTTAAAAATAAATCTTCAGTCTTGCAAACTTGCAAAAAAATCGAAATTCTAAAATCTTTCTTAAAACAATTTTTTAATATTCACTAAATCGTCTACATTCATATTTTTGTGTAAATTTTCAATATATTAAAAATTTTATTTGTTTCTTCTAATGTTTCTAAAATATTTATTTGAGACTTCCTTTCTAATATTTTTTTTTTATTCATGAAAATCAAAAACTTTGATTTTCTATTTATAAACCTCCCAAATTTCTCCAATTTGAAACAACTAAAAACTTATAACTGAGCAAATGATTGTATCTAAATTCTTAAAAATTCGAAATCCACTTAATTTTTGTATTTCTTGTAACGAATAATTTTTCTTACCATTTTCCTCAGAAAACTGTTATTATCCCTCACCGTACAGTATTTCAAAGGCGAAGAATCCGTAGGAGAAAGATCAACATGCATCGTCATGGGTTTCACTTACTTGTTAATTTCAATGATGGTCCTAATTGTAGACGAAAACACCCTCGAACTCGGTCTAGAAGACGCCTATAACAGTTTCAACAAAAGCGCGTCAGTATTTCTCAGCAAACAAGGATTAAATTCATCGTAAGTCATTAATTAAAACAAATTACAAAAATCATAAAACTCGTTATCGAAGCGAAACCAACTAAAGTACCTTATTATCGCAATAGGTCTACATCTAAACAACTCGTAAAATAGAAAGATATTTTAAAATCATTTTACATTAATAGTATACGAAGTGTATTTTTAGCGGGCCAGCATCAAAAATTGTTTTGAAGTTTTTTATGGCTTTATGGTGCGGAATCCTTGGAGCCCTATTTACATTTCCCGGTCTCAGAATAGCTAAAATGCATTGGGATTTATTGAAGTAATGTTGCGTTACTAATTACAGTTACAGTTATTAATTGGAATTTTTGCAGACGTTTCAGGGAAAACAAAATTATTCAAATTTTATTGAATCTCAGTTTCGCCCTCCCCTTCGTTTTGGTCATATTATGGATCAAGCCAGTAGCCAGGAATTATTTAACAGTTCGAGTGTTTTCCGGGATGACACAACCTCTGTAAGATATTAAAACAATTAATTAACTTCCATTAACTGAATTTTAGATTAACAGAACACGCATTTGAAACTTTGAGGGTTATCATGATTATTTTCACTATGTGTCTTAAAATAATTTTAATGCCATGGTATTTGCAAGCCTATTTAGATATGGCCTACAATAGAACAGAAGAACAAAAGAAGGAAGCCGGCAGAATCACCAATACCGATTTTCAAAAAAAAGTGAGTCAATTGAACGTTTCAATTTAAAACTAAAATTGATGCGACCTTTCCTTGACTACCTACCTTAATACTATTATTAACCAATAAGCTTCAGATAGTAGGTATAACAACTCTTTCAACAAATTAAATTTGGCCGCATCAATGATTTTAATCGTAACCCTCCAGACTATTTCGTAATTATTTTTTTTTTTTTAGATTGCAGCTGTTTTCTACTACCTTTGCGTAGTTACTCTACAATATATAGCCCCAATAATTATGTGCCTGACGCTTTCTTTGATGTACAAAACTTTAGGCGAGTACAGCTGGAGTGGATTCTTCAAAGAACTTCCAAATCGCGACGAGTGTCCAACAACTCCCCCGAATGGAAAAAGTACAATGGATCCTTTCAATATTTCTGATTCAAGTGAATCAATCACGAAATCAGCTGCTGAATTTCATTTAGCACTAGACAATTTGAAATCGGTTATAAAAAAAAACAATTAAAATTATTTACTAAAGTAAATGTTTTGCAGGTATTCACCGCTGATGTGTTTCGAGGATTTTTTGGATTTTCGACGTGGTGGTGTTGTTTTTTGTATTTTGCTACGACATCTCTTGGTCTTGTGTACCAATCATATTTTTCGATAAAATAATTATTTTGTAATTAATGTTCGAAATGCAATTGGTAAGGACTAAGCGAGACTAAAGCAGATAATTCGAAATTTGAGTGTTGTGAAATAAAAAATTGTAAGACGTTCCAATCGTTTTTTCACCTGAGTAGGATAGACTGACAGGCGTGTTCAAAATTTTGTAGCAAATTGACAATAATGGAAGATTTCTGGAAAACTAAGAATGCTACAAAGGACTGAATGCCTCTGAGTCGTAGTAAATTTCATAGCATTCGGCGAAAAACATTATTGGGAAATTTTCAAAGTTCGAAAAAATTTAACTCTTCAGATTTTAAAGAAATTTGCCAGACATGTACAGAATTTCATAAGGAATCCAAAATTACTGGTGGTTTAGAGAAGAAAGCGTTGTTAGCGGAATTTTCACCATTTTTAAGTTTACCACATAATTGAAGATTTCTGGAAAACTAAGAATGCTACAAAAGAACTGAATGCTTCTAGGAGTTTGTTTCTAATAATTATTTGGAATTTTATTTTCCCCCTGACTTAATATTAGACAAAATAAAAAAGAATTTCCAAAAATTCTTTGAAATAGAGAACTAGTGCGTGCATCCTGCATCGCCAACATTGGCGAGCATTCAATTCCAGCATTTTACTGCTTTTCAATTTTTAAATAATTATTTTTCATACCTGTATTGGCAGGTTTAGGTACTAAGTCGCCTTAAGCGTTTCACTTACTGATATAAAAGTATTCTAATAATAGTTTCGCCTGTAGGCAAACTAATGAGTTGTACCTTGAAGGAATTTTCGCACGATATGAAATATGACTAAAAGATAACTGTACACTCCCAGAAAAAGAACAATTTTTAGGGTTTTATTCACAAAAACAATAAAATCAAAACCTACAACATTGTTATAAGAACTATTTGTTGATTACTCAAAAATTTTGTAGAAAATCGAATAAATTTCAGTGGTTCGTCATTTGAAAATGCCACTAAAGTTCTAATGTTGGTGAGATACGGTTCCTCATTCGTTTTGATACTGCTGGTATTTCGAGGGTACTCCGAAACGGCTTCGAAGGGACGCAGGTAGTTTAGAGAAACCTACATATGCGACAACTTTCGCAACTTAGACGTTAGCCCGGTCCTTTGTTATGTCTTCGCAAGTAGGTAAGGCAAGGGGATGAGTAAATATAACAATAAAAGTTCCCCCTTTCTATTTTCGAGGGCAGTTCTTGTCTACTTCTTATATTTCAACTGTCTACTTTAATTGTACCAATTTTAGAGTAGAAAAATTGGCGGTTTTAGACCTAATGCATATGGCCCCAAGAAACATTTGAAATTTCTGCAAAGTTATTCCTTTTTGTTTTTATTGCAATATAACAGTAACGTGTTACTTCTTTTGTTAATAAATATTAGTCCTTGAGAGGATTTACTTTTCTTGTAAGGTCAATTTCAATTTTTTTGTTGTTTGTAAATGAACATTTTCAATATTACCAAATATGACGACAAATTGGTACTTGTGCAGTATCTACCGAATGATGACTAATAAATATTTCTTGTTTTCACCACGTTATGCACACACTCAAGTTGCTTGCAACAAGGAAGCCATTCCATATCCATTATTGCACATTTGCTATGCAACCAACATTTTTAATTGACTTCAAGGGAATTTGTTTATAATTAAGTTCAATAACCGTATGAAAAATCTAATTAAATTGACGAGAGATCAAATCAAACAACTAAAAATATTGAAATAAATAATACGGAATCGTAATAATAATTAGAACCAAATGCAGTTAACAGGTGTTAGATATTGTTTTTAAAATTAGTATCCAACCGATTCTAACCTTGATTACGACCACGTGTACATAATGTCTCGACCTTTACTTCGAAACGAAATAATTTAATTTCCCGAGCTTTATTTGAGACAACCAACAATAATTTCAATTATAATTAACAAAAACTAACAATAATAAACACAAAGGGCGTTATTAAAAATAGTTAACGGTTATCCAAGAATTTGAATCTCGTTGAATTTCCCGCCTTCTCGCCAGCTTGGATTAGCGCCAAAATTTCCTGGCAATTCAGATCGAGTTTATATCAACTGAAAGCATTGAAACTTTCAAATAATTGCTTTTGATTTTTGTGTTAATTTCCACCAAAATTGCGGTTGTAGTTTTCGCGTAATTTGATTATTTATCCATAGACGTGGATGGAATTGTTCTAGATCTCCATTTCAACCAATGACGTGCCAGCTTCTCCTCTATTCCGCTTCTTCATTGGCGGAAAATCCGGAAACTTCTAGAAGCTTCATTGACCCTGTATAAAGCCGGCCATTTCGTAAAATTCTCCCGATTCCGCTTCACAACGTCAAGGGCTCCACACGTAAATTAAATTTTTGTCTGCACTCCACATAAAACGACAAGGTATGTACTTTTAATTAATAATCAAGCAATTTGGGGTTGTTCTACGTCAGAATTTCTCACAAATTATCAATTTGACAAACTACACGTGATTCGGCATTATTTCCGGTTTTGAATGTAACTTGACAAATTTTAGTGAATCGGCGTCGTTTAAATTGTTTTTTCGTTTTGTTGCAGATGGCTAAAGCACCCGCAGTTGGTATTGATCTTGGTACTACCTACTCGTGTGTGGGCGTTTTTCAACATGGAAAAGTTGAAATTATCGCCAACGATCAAGGAAATAGGACCACCCCGTCCTATGTAGCATTCACTGATACTGAACGTCTCATCGGAGATGCCGCCAAGAACCAAGTGGCCATGAACCCCAATAACACAATTTTTGGTGAGTTTGAGTACTTAGAACCTTCCGCGGATGACCTAGCGTCGATGACGCGTTTTCTCGCCCATTAATCGATTTTAACCTCATGGCCACGCCAGGAACATGACTCGACTTTCTCGAGGAACTAAATTTTCAATGGCTTTGTTTGATAACTATTTTAGCTTCAATTATTGTAGATTATTGGGAAATTGTAATTATTTGCTGGGCGTCATTTCCGGTTTCTTGGAAAATTGTAATTTATGGTTATGGCGGCCGCGTCGGTGGAGACGCATGCGCGTTGGAATCTTGCGATGCCACCGGCGATTAATTGCATAACCGACGCTACCCGAGCTTTAATCGTCTATCCTCGTTTCGATCCAGAGGTCCTAAAATTATCTTTTGCTTAATTGTTCTTCAGAGCAAGCGAAACGAATAAAATTACTGCAAACTATTAATATTCGACATTTAATCAATTTAGTCACCAATCGATGACTGCACTTAAATTGTTTTGATGAGTCACTTAATCACTACAATAAATTTTTAATTTTACATTTTTACGATATCAATTTCACATTCTTAAAATTTATTTCATATATGCAGGGGGACTCTTAAAGTTACATTAACCCATATATTTTAAATAAAGAGAAAAAACAATTTTTGCTAATTAGACCTGTCCAGTCTGGGCTACCTGCAAAATGGGTGTATCCTAATACTGTGCACAATTGTCAACGCTATTAAAAATTATATTTGAACGGCACTTTTACTTCAAATGCAACGGTTTTGTGTCGATTGTTTACTGTATTGGGATAGACCTCCACCTACCAGCTAGCCTTGATTGGAATATTTTGTTTTATAGAGTGAATACTTACAAATAATTATGTTTTATTGATTTTTTACGGTACTTAGCAATTAAAATTAAAGCGTTTTCAATTTTATTTCATTTTGCTTTTCACTTTTTTGCCGCCCAATCTAACTGAGATGGGGTGTATCTTAATACAATACCTATGCGATAACGTTAAAATGTTGAATGGCACTCCCACTTAATGTTAAATTTTAATGGTGTTGTCGACTGTAGTTTATTGAGATACACCTCCATCTTCCAGGTAGCCCAGATTGGGCCGAATTTTATCGCTGACACTTGAACAATTTTTATTTAAAAATTGCGTGAATTCTAAGTGCTGACCTGAGGCAATATTGACTAAAGCGGTGCGAGACTGCAATATATTTAGTGTTACATGATGATATTATAAAAATAAGTCTCGCCAGACTGGAGTTTATGAGCTACTTTTATGATTTTAAAAGTCAACTGAAGTTTCTTGTACACTCTGCGATTTAATTTCGTGTCCTGATGAAATTTGACAAAAAAATTGACTTGTTCCAGATGCCAAACGTCTTATTGGGCGTCGTTTCGATGATCCCGCCATCCAGGCCGACATGAAACATTGGCCATTTGAGGTCCAGAATGACGGCGGAAAACCAAAAATTAAAGTAGAATACAAGGGTGAAGCTAAAACTTTCTACCCTGAAGAAGTCAGTTCCATGGTACTTACAAAAATGAAGGAAACCGCTGAAGCTTATTTAGGTAAAGCGGTAACAAATGCCGTAATCACAGTACCTGCCTACTTCAATGATTCACAACGTCAAGCTACCAAGGATGCCGGTACCATTTCCGGTCTTCAAGTTTTACGTATTATCAACGAACCCACCGCCGCAGCTATCGCTTACGGATTAGACAAGAAAGGTCAAGGTGAAAGGAACGTTTTAATTTTCGATTTGGGCGGTGGTACTTTTGATGTATCCATCTTGACCATCGAAGATGGTATTTTTGAAGTCAAATCGACAGCCGGAGATACCCATTTGGGCGGTGAAGATTTCGACAACCGTATGGTCAATCATTTCGTTCAAGAATTCAAACGTAAATACAAAAAAGATCTGACCAGCAACAAGCGTGCTTTGCGTCGGCTCAGGACATCGTGCGAAAGAGCGAAACGCACTTTGTCATCATCGACTCAAGCCAGTATCGAAATCGATTCGTTATTTGAAGGTATTGATTTCTACACTTCAATCACTCGTGCCAGATTCGAGGAACTTAACGCCGATTTGTTCCGTTCTACAATGGAACCGGTCGAAAAATCGATCCGCGATGCCAAAATGGATAAATCTCAGATCCACGATATTGTTCTTGTTGGAGGTTCCACTCGTATTCCTAAAGTTCAAAAATTGTTGCAAGATTTCTTCAACGGTAAAGAATTGAACAAATCGATCAATCCCGATGAAGCCGTCGCTTATGGTGCTGCCGTTCAAGCCGCCATTTTGCACGGTGATAAGTCCGAGGAAGTACAAGATCTGTTGTTGCTCGATGTAACGCCATTGTCTTTGGGTATCGAAACTGCTGGTGGTGTCATGACCGCTTTGATTAAGCGTAACACGACCATTCCCACTAAACAAACTCAAACATTCACCACTTATTCCGATAATCAACCCGGTGTGTTGATCCAGGTTTATGAAGGAGAACGTGCCATGACTAAAGATAACAATTTGTTGGGCAAATTCGAACTCACCGGTATTCCTCCAGCACCCCGAGGTGTTCCTCAAATTGAGGTAACCTTCGATATTGACGCCAACGGCATCTTGAACGTAACCGCCATTGAGAAGAGTACAAATAAAGAAAACAAGATTACCATCACCAACGACAAAGGTCGTCTCAGCAAGGAAGATATCGAACGTATGGTTAACGACGCCGAAAAATATCGTAGCGAAGATGAGAAACAGAAGGGCACAATTGCCGCCAAAAACGGACTCGAATCTTATTGCTTCAACATCAAAAGCACGATGGATGATGAGAAGGTTAAGGATAAAATTACCGACTCTGAAAGGAGTTCAATTATGGAAAAATGTAATGAAGTTATTGCCTGGTTAGATGCCAATCAATTAGCTGATAAGGAAGAATATGAACATAAGCAGAAGGAACTCGAGAACTTGTGCAATCCTATTATTACTAAGATGTATCAAGGTGCTGGAGGTCCTCCCGGTGGTATGCCTGGATTCCCAGGTGCTGGCGGGGCCGCTCCTGGTGCTGCTCCAGGTGCTGGCGGAGGTGCCGGACCAACCATTGAAGAAGTTGATTAAATTAATTCATTCCACTCGTTATTTTTATATCTCAGTATTAAAATTCGTACTTTTGTTATTTCTATGATTTTGATTCGCCGAACACCAAAGATCTAGGTTGTTTAAAAGGATGCAAATAAACTTTTTGACTCCCCATACAATGTTTTTGTTCCAGACCCTGACCTGCAAGTAGTTAGATAGCGATAGAAAACTCTTTAAGAAAATTGAATGCATGGTTGGATACGAAATCGAACATTCTTCATGGAAATTTGAACAGTTTTCAACGCAATAAAGTCGTGAAATATGTAAAATTAAAAGGACTAAAAATATTTGTTGAGGGTTCACTGAAAGCATTTCATTAGATTTACTTTTGTCATAAATATTTCAATTATATCCACCAAGATGGTTGGGAAAAAAATTAAAGCCCGGAACTTTTATGATCCTTATAGACTACATATACACAATTTCTCTAAAGGGCGTTTTTTTTTCACCCGCCATTTTCTTATTAGAACTTTGATCAATGTTTTATCATAGTTGGGTCCTTTGCCCCCTTAGAGAAAGGTCGAGTATCTGGTGGACCGGGATGGTTGGGTATAACTAGTTGCCTGCCATCTCGAACTTCCATCCCACCCTGCCATAACCACCCCCGCTCCATCTCGAGGATAAAAGACGTGTTCACGGTCTCCCTCGTCCGAGTTCTGTCGTAAAGAAGGGTCGTGTGTGCACCAAATTTAACGCCATACACCGTCTCTTCGATACAACTGCGTCGGGGTGCATCGTGATTACAAGCATATCCCACCTAGGTGCATCCAGCTAATGAAGGTAAGTTCGCGCTGTCAGCTCATACCTTTATTGGCTCTACAGGGGAGGAAGTCAATCCTCACTCCACTGAGGTTACGTCCCTCACTTTTCCTTCTATCTTCACGTAGGAAAACGTCAAAACATCGCCTTCAGTGGCATACGAAATTATTGTATTTCAAGTGTTTTTAACTAATTAAACTCATTAAGTCATTAGCTTCACTGGTCCTTCGAGTTTTTTCTTGCAATTTTAATTGTTTCGGTACGGGTTATGTACATATACCGAACAATATTTTAACATCCTTTTTAGATTTATTTTCTAATATTGTAATATAAAAGGATTGTTGCGCAAAGAAAGAAGAAAGTTTAGTCCCTACAGTTAAAAATGTTTTATTCAACGCCTGCGTCTCAACAAGATTCTACTGAATTAGTGTTTAACATGTTTTCAAAAATTCACTAAGTGTCTTAATTCGAGCAGTTATTTAGCTATTCGTCAAAATTTTTGAATATACCAAAAGACAAGTTTGGTGGCAATTATTAATAGAACTCGGATAAAGTTAAGCGAATTGTAATCACTGCCAGTCTTATTTACAACAATATTTATTATTCTAATGTTATAATTCTACAAGTAAGTAGGTATTCAGCGTAACGTTGTTAAATGTATCTTAAAAATCTTATAATAATAACATTGTAACATATAATGCACATTGTCCATTTTCGCCACGTTTGCATCTATGAATAGCACATATAGTTACACTTAACCACAATGCAATACAATTTATTAAATAGGCCAGGGCGTTGTTAGTTACGTTCATTGTTCTAAGGAAATTGTTTTGACGTAGACGGCATTTCGTCGTGGAAACTAGTCGATGATTCCTCTTGAATCGCCAAAGGAGGTACCTGAAAAAAGAATTGCTGCAACAAACATTTGGAATTTTGAATCAACTAGAAGTAATAAAGTGAAGAAATAATAACGTTGCAAATTCTCAATAGTATTTTAATAATTAGCAAAATTTGAAAAATAGCAAGAAAATTCTTGCCTAAACCTAGTGCTACTAAAAGCTTTTGGGGCATTAACCGTGAAAAATCGTGATACTATGGATGCATAATAACTGTAATAAATGGAGGCATTCTCAAAACTCTTCACTTACAATTCCGATCCAGGAAGACATTTCGCTCTGTAAAAGAACACTCAATCGAATTTCTATTTATTTCTTTCTTCATTTACCTATTTATCAAGTCAGTTAGTAGCGATGTCTTTGGCCGCACTTTAGTACCTATTCTATTTATCATCATTGTATTATTTAGAGTTTTTTTATCAAAAATTTTAATCTTAAGTAAATTACCTGTTTATCCTCTTCGAGTGTTGGAAGTAGATCGTCAGTAGAATGAGGACTTGGCGTAGGAGCAATACGATCACGTGAATTCGTTGCGGACGTCATTCGAGCCAAACGTCTCTGCATTTCTCTTTCTTCTTTTTGTTCCCTTTCCCTTTCATACCGTCTAGTACTATAACTCCTTATTGAGCTGGTGCTATGAATTGAAGCGATGCTTGGTCTTCTAGATCCTTCAGAAACAAAACTAAGAATTACAATCTAACTATTAACGTAAATGATACGAGTCCTTTTGACTATAATAAGGATTCATTAGTAACTTTTATTTTATTTATTTATTCATGCCATACTAGTGTTAGAAGTCTTTGGGAAGGTTTGTTACCTCATCAACGCGGCAGCAACTATTGCAATTCTATAGCTTAAAAGATAATTGTCGAAATATTTTTTTAAACCACCACAAGGTGTTGTTGGGATTATCAGAAGGATATCTTCCTTATTGTAGTCTGAGGTAAATCCGTAACAATACCTTCATGCAAATTGATGTTTATACAAGACACCACGTAAAAACTTTCAATAGGGTCAAATGATTGTTAGTTATTTTTGGTTTTACCAACAAGTAAATTTTCGTTTTTTAATCCTTTTTCTTTCTATGCTTATGTCTAATTCAAGCAATAAATCAAATGAACGGAAATAATTTCTTCTAAAAGGCCTGTTGCGTTCTATCTTCTACACTTCCGGTCTCTAGAAGAAAAATTCAAGATAAAACCGCAAAATTTCTTGATCTAAATTTATCAGCAAAGTTCTCAACTCAAAAGCCACACTGCATTGCAATGAGAAGAAACAGCCAGAAGCTCGTCATGGTACGAACAGCAAAGCTGGCACTAAGTACAGAAACTTAAACAATTTCTTATTTATTTTTTTGGTGTCAAAAATTTTGAAACCCGTATAAGTTTAAATTGTTGTTTATGTGTGTCGTAAATTATTTAATATTCTAACAACATTTAGAACATGCAAATTCGAACACAGTATACATACATGCAATATTGCAGTGTGTGGGTGCTTGTGTCCGTGTTAAAGATTTCTGTATCGTTGAACTTGTCATACACATTGAGGTAATTTCAAGTGAAATTTGTACAGATGCAAAAATTAATATAAAGCCGATCTTGTCCGCTGCCATCTTGCGTTCCCCATGCTTCGCATGAACGGTGATATTTTGTAGTGGAATGTGAAGAGGGTAAAGTGTGTTAGTGGCAAAATTTTTCGAAAAAATTGATTTATTGGCACAACAAAAATTCTTCAACATAAATTTTATTCTGGCTCATAATTATTCTGTGTTGTTGTTTTTTTTTTTGTCTCACTATCGACTTCCGACAGCTATTGCCACACCAAGTAACTGTTGAAAAATTTCGAAATTGTCAAAAATTAATTTAATTTTGCAAAATATTTGTGCTGAACCCACCATCTTCTGTTAACAGAAACCAATAATATGGCTGAGAAAGAGTTGAAGAAACAGCCAAAAATTCGATTCATAAAACAAATTTCTCCCTTTATTTTGCTGGCCTTAAGGCAGCAAAAACTAACAGTTGTCGGTTATAAAAGCTACAAGCTACGTTTAAAAAAATTTTAATGTTTGCGTAAATGAAACAATTTTTCCAAGCCTTAGGGATTACAACCAAGCTGAAGTTATTATTTGAAAATGCTTTCGTTTCATTATTTGATCTCTCCTCTTTCCTTCAACATAATCGGATTTTCTTAGAAATGAACAGCAAAGTCTGTAACCAAAAAGTACGAGAGCGTGTTTTCACCCAAAAAAATTTTCCTAACCTATTTTGCCAAGTGAAGATTAAACTTCATGTTGAAGAAGAGTTAGATTTAGTGGATGTTGTCGCGGAACGAACCGTGTGATGTGATTATGATCGTATGGAATGGTCGAGTAGAGTGAGTTTTTGGTCCGACTACTAACCGCTATAGTGTGATCGTTTTAGCAAGTTGTATACAATGGCGCAAGGCACACAACACAGAACTCGTCACAGGCCGATTAGCACCTGTACCGAAACAAGTATCGCCTATTAACGATACGTCATAGGGGACGGTGTGACAAGAGAGTAGCAAGATGGCGGCGGTGCGGGCCGCACCTGCACGGGAGGCGGAAACAGCGATTCCGCGGCAACCCTGGGCGCTGCTTGCCCGCCGCGACTGCAACGACGCGAGGGTCCGATGGCTGGACGTTCGCGACGTCAAACTTCTGTCGATGATAGGCATTGGTAAGGATCCTGGAACAGTTGGTCCCATCTATATATCATACATCATCTGGATTGATACAGGCGAATTTTTGTTTTCGGTTCGAATCCCACACTCACACTTGCCTACAGTTTGTTTGTTTTGTCAACATAGAGAAGTTTTACATCAAACAGCACAACACCGTGTAATGCAGAAACTGGAAATCGACAACCGTCCCATACATGGACCATCTTAATGGTATTTGTAACAACAACTTGAGGTCTACTGTAGGTCTTGGATTACAACCAAGCACTGAGACGTAGTTAGTGATAAGAATAAGATAAGAAGAAGTGGAAAGAGAGGAAAGGAAAATTTTGCAGCTGTGAGGCAGTGGGCATCAAGTTGGAAGAGATTCAGAAAGAGTACAGAAGAACCCAATGGTAACAAGAAGGGATTTTTTTGAAACGGGGCATGTAAATGTGAGTAGATTGAGGAAACATGAACTGGCAAGGTAAACAACTCAGCTACTTAAGAAATTTAAGATTGATGTCTTTGTAAAAGTGCAGTGCTTAATGATTTTGTGGAAAGAGCAAGCAAGATTAGGAACGAAACAGAATAGTTAAGGAAGAATTTGCAAGTTGAAAGAGTTACTGCGTGATAAATATGATGGAAAAATAAAGATAGATGAAGAAGAAGATCTACAGACATATGACAAGCATTGAAGGAGAAGGAGATATGAATTTAGAGATGCATAAATGTGCGAGGGCAGCAAAAAGTAGATGTAAGAATGAATGGAAGGAATGAAAGGAATGGTAAGAATGGAAGGAATGGAAGAAACGGAAGGAATGGAAGGAATGTAGGAATGGAAGGAATGGAAGGAATGGAAGGAATGGAAGGAATGGAAGGAATGGAAGGGATGGAAGGAATGAAAGGAATGGAAGGAATGGAAGGAATGGAAGGAATGGAAGGAATGGAAGGAATAAAGGGAATGGAAGAACGGAAGGAATGGAGGGAATGGAAGAAATGGAAGGAATAGAAGGAATGAAAGGAATGGAAGAAATGGACTGGTTAACTTGGAGATTTTTTAATCATTCCTTAGTATTCAAAATTTGTTTTTTCAATATTCCGAAATTTTAAATTTCCCTAAAATGTTCTAAAAAAATTTCGGTTTTAAATTGCTATAAATTCAGCAACTCGAAACAGACCTGAAGTGGTTTTTCGAATAAAGAATTGAGTGGATTCTTTCGGCGCATCCACCATTCGTTGCAACCAATCAATAATAATGTGAAATTAATTGCCATTGAAAATGATATCTTCTATATTCATTATTTGTTGGATGTTTCTTTTGAACTATAATTGATATAAAGGTACACTGAACTGATGCGGATAATCACTTAAATGATGGAAGAGGTAAATTTATTCCCTTTCGCTTTTTCACGTCATTCACCCAAAAGATAAAGTTTATTAATTAGAAACTGAAACCGTAGTAGGGTACGGTTGTGTAATTTAATTCCCCCTACGATTCACCACATCAATGAAGCGAGTTTGAAAAAAGTTGTAACCAACGGCTACAAAATTGCAAGAATTTAGGTCAACTCAACACTAACAATAACGTACAAGCCTTAAAGTTCTGTTTGCCTCAATTAATGTAAATGAGAGTTCTACACAGAAATCAATGGCAATTCTTCGAGATAATTGGTAGCACGGAACGTGAACTACAGATCGATATTCGCATAATTTTCCCAATTACTACCAAAATTGTTTAATGATAGAACGTTCAGTTTGACGTTACGTAAACAGTCAAAAATTATTTTTGTTTTTAACAATAAAACGTGGATATACACGTGAATACTGCGCGCACCTTGTTTTCCGCAACCAACAATACAATAAGAAAAGTGAGTAGCGCAGTTATTTGGTCTACAACGCGACAATTTTCTGTTAATTATGTTAAGTTTTCTTCCACTTCCACTTTTTTCTTAAAAACTGCTAGTAATTGGTATTAATAACAATATTTGAACCATATCTCTAAGAAGTATTGCGGTAAATTAAGAATAGTAATGAAAGTTATGAAATATTTATTAGGGTGAGGATGTTGAATAAAAATACCAAAAAAAAAGAAAAAGGACAAAAGAAGGGAAAAATTTATTAATCGCCAGTTTCTGCATTAACGGAAATTGTTTTATCAGGCAATACTTTCACAACATAAACGAATGCACCTTCAATCAGAACTTGAGTTATCAGTGATAGTGACATTACTGAAAAATTGTCTAGCAACAGATTTGATATTGTCAGTTTTTTGGGGGTGAGGATGTGGATGGTTCTTGTTGCAGGCGCTTCCAAACATCAAGGATCTCGCATGTTTTTCGTTACAGTAGAAGTAATATGTGACGTAATAGAACTTACCTGGGTCGCTCGAAAACAAAATAGGTGGCGCCAAATTAGCATTACCAAATCGATGACGTCTAGTGCCCCCATACATGTTTTGATTAAATAAACGTAACACGAAACAAATAAGTCCAGACAAAATGGCTATTCCAGACAAAACGCCCGCGAACGTCGAGAAATCCGTGGTCATGACAACGAGATCTGGAAGAGACGTCCCCATGAATTAAAAAGTCTGATATGCGACGTTAATTGTTTTCATCAACGACAAAAGTGAGAATTAACCGGAATATTGCCGGCGAAGAACCGTAATAACAATAAATTTCAGTCAACAATTTCTCTTTTATGATCCACTTACAGCAGTGAATTTCGAGTTGTTTCAAATTTCAACTAAATGAAAAGTTAAAGAGTAAATTTATTTATAATTAGAGGCGGTAGGAATTTAAAATTTACCTTCTGCGCAAAAAACTCTTTTCGACGGTTTTTGGATAGAAACGGAATGGTAACCAACTTCGCATTGGCAAATGGCATTGTGGTGAATTTGGATACAGCCTGAATGTTGATCGGTATACTGGCAAGTTTCCCTGTAATAGCATTGGTCTCCCAAACGTTTCGCTGAAAATTAAATTATTAATTAAAAAAATTAATTGTGTAAGTACTCACGTTTGCCGCATCCTGTATAAGGGTTGAGTTTAACTGGATAATTTTTTTCGCATTCGCACATTCCACTAATGGGATTGCAGAATACGTGGAGCAGTTTCGAATTGCATTCAAATTCGCATGGAGCACCCAAATATAATCCTTTATCTGAAACTGAAATTAAATATTATTTTAATGTTGACGTTATCGAAGCTCTCCGACCTAGTTTCAGGCGAATTTCGGAACTTTCAATTAAACGAAATTTAATTTCCTTTAAAATATGAATTTGAAAAGTTCCATTCATGCAAATCGGAAAATTGAATCAGCATTAGGAAATTAAGGACGCAATGTAATTCGATAAGAAGCTTTACATGTAATGTTACATAGTTGAATTAAATTCACGTGGCGTTTTATCGATTTAGGTTTTTCTTTATGTATTCTTGAGGGAAATGACGTGGTAAGGTTGTTGACTTCCTCGCAAAACAGTCACGTCAATTTCAATTAATCAGAGAGGCGCTAAAGAGAAAATCAAATTATTACTAAAAGTAGATACTCTTAAATATATTTGACTTTGTTTCATTCCGCGTTAGCAATAGTTGGTCCTGGAAAGGACCGGACTCTTCACCTATATTTATGTAATATTTAAGATAACAATCATTTGCAAACCTTAGCGTAACAAATATCTTATGTATATAACAAGTAGAGGATAGGTCCAATAACAATCCCCTGTGGTACTTCTGTCCTAATTTATTGTAGGCTAGAACAGAAAACGCAGGAAGACGTGCATTTAAATAAATTTTATTTCGTAACTAAGTTAATGAGATTTAAAGACAAATAATAGAGAACTTGGATATTAAGAAGAAGTAACTGTTAAACTAATTAATTACATCTCGTATCGGATAGTGCCTACGATATCTACAAGCTATAATAATGTTAAATTTTTGCGAATTATTGATTAAACAATAGCAGAAAAGTGATTAAAAAATAATTCAGGAAGGTACGAAACTGTTTCAAAAATATTAGAGAAAAGGTTAGGTCAATAAAGAATTTTATTGGAAGAAACAAATAAAGATATTTTTAGCAAATAAAAGAGAAGATGGAGTAGGTTAATAAAATTATGACATCAACAAATACAATATACAAATACAACAAATACAAATTAAAGTAAAAGTAATGAAATAAGATTATGTGAAGGGTTTAAAGAAAAAAAAATTGAATAGCAGCAAATTTTATTAAGAATAGAGGAACAGTTACTGTTGAACGTAGGAAAGTTATTTATAATAAATAAAAAATATTTAAACAGTAATGGAAGGTGGAAATTACTGCGTTTGACTATATTTTGAGAAAGATTCTTTGCAATTACTTTGATATTAAGGAAATATTTCTAAGAACCGCAGAGAAAATTTTGAAAAAAATAAAACCAAAGAAATTTTGCGTTCAAGAATTACTCTCGGATTTTTGGAAACAAAAACTGAAACAAACCAACTTTCTGCAAGAACTGCTGGAAGTGATTTAAACAGCTATACATATATCTCTATTACAAAGCAATGAATGGACAGTTGTTAGAAAGGATGACTCAAAAATAATTTAAGAGCGATAGAAAAAACAGAGAGCAATGTTATAAAATAAAGAAATTTAGAAATTTAAGTTTATTGGAAGGTATAAAAGAAAAGTTAGAAAGGTGTCAAGAAGTCTTTCGCTAAAATTAGCAAGGAAATAACAAAAATTGCAATTATTAACAACTTTGAGAAAAAGCAATTTTGGAAACTTGAAAATTGTACAAAACAATGTACCAGCAAATGCATCTCAGAAGGTTATAGAAAACTATTTAACGTACAGCAAATGATTTTTACGTACATTTGTTAGTCTAAATTTATTGCGTCATTGTGGTGCACTGAAACAAACCAACTTTTTGCGAGAACTGCTAGAAGTGATTTAAACAGCTATACATATATCTCTATTACAAAGCAATGAATGGACAGTTGTTAGAAAAGATGACTCAAAAATAATTTAAGAGCGATAGAAAAAACAGAGAGCAATGTTATAAAATAAAGAAATTTAGAAATTGGAAGGTATAAAAGAAAAGTTAGAAAGGTGTCAAGAAGTCTTTCGCTAAAATTAGCAA
Source organism: Pyrochroa serraticornis (assembly GCA_905333025.2). Taxonomy (NCBI): domain Eukaryota; kingdom Metazoa; phylum Arthropoda; class Insecta; order Coleoptera; family Pyrochroidae; genus Pyrochroa; species Pyrochroa serraticornis. The sequence continues at coordinate 46,990,953 of HG995152.1, forward strand.
GGAAATAACAAAAATTGCAATTATTAACAACTTTGAGGAACAGCAATTTTGGAAACTTAAAAATTGTACAAAACAATGTACCAGCAAATGCATCTCAGAAGGTTATAGAAAACTATTTAACGTACAGCAAATTATTTTTACGTACATTTGTCAGTCTAAATTTATTGCGTCATTGTGGTGCTGAGGATATTCTAAGTGGCGTTGACCTGTGCACATTTAGTCGACACCAGTAAGCAATAGCGCGGAGCATACGATTTTAGAAGTTATTATTTCGGCAAGACCAAGCGTGTTGCGTTTGCATAATAATTTGGCAAAAATTTGGGCAATTTCCTCAATGGAAGACCCCAATAGAATCGAGATTGAAGAAAAACTTTAATTCTGTAGTACTGCAGAGTCATGAAAGAACACCATGAAATTGATTTATCGGTTTCACCTGGTAAATATATTAAGGAAAGATGCAGTAAGAGACCAGAAGAGAAAAGAAAAGACTTCTCAAGTAGCATAATGGTAACTAACAACTTTACCACGACAGTTAACTTATCTAAAGGGACGACTTTAAAGACTTCTTCCAAAATTTAGGTCATAAATTTATTGTAGAAAGCGATTTCAATAGAAAATACACATTATGGGGGTCACGACACTACCATCTACCATCAAGGGAAGAAAACTAGCAAAACTTATACAAGAAAAAGGAAATTCTCAATTTTAACAGGCTCCCCAACCTACTAGCCAATGGATCCAATTAAAGTGCCAAATATTTTCTTGTTACTAGCGGTATTCCTAAAGCATATATGGCTTTAGAAGCAAACTACGACTGTAAAATAAAAATCAGTAAATTTGAAGAAATTCACAAATTTTGTTGGTTATTTTAACAACAAATCCCACTATTTTTACCGAATCATTCACATACTTAAAACCACCTAAACCCCTCCACACACAAGTTACCACCTTTATGTCCGCCCAAATAACTTGTGTGGGATACGCTCCGTGCTGAAACTGGGTTAGAATCCCCATATCTATACTACTTATCTACCATCAAGTCAGGTAAGAATCTTAATTATGTGTGCTCTTCTAGACTAATAAGTATCCTATCTAAGTAGTATAGATGTACTTTAATTATATATTAAATAAAAAATAATAATCAACTTATAAAAGTTTTCTGAATGTCCAAATGTTAAAATGCCAAAAACGACTTGTGTGCATCATCCCAAATCTTGACATGTTTGTAGCTTTAAAAGCTCTTTAATTTTATACAATTGGCTCATAAATCTATTACCTACTCACAATTAACTGCAAAATAAAAATCAATAAATTTGAAGAAATTTACCAATTCTGTTGGTTATTTCAACAACAAATCTTAACAATTGCTCACCCCCTACCAAATCAATCAACAAACTTAAAACCACTTAAACCCCACCATACACAAGTCACCACTTCCACCTTTGTCAAAATAAACGCCTCCTTGTGTGGGATACGCCCCGTGCCTAAACTGGTTTAGAATCTCCATATCTATACTACTTATCTACCGTCAAGCCAGGTAAATTTTTTAATCAATAGTGTCCTATCTGAGTAGTCTAGATATACTTTGATAATATATTGAATCAAAAAGATAATATAAGAGTAATCAACTTATAAAAGTTTTTTGAATGTGCAAATGTTAAAATGCAAAAAACGACTTGTGTGCATCATCTCAAATTTTGACATGTTTGTAGTTTTAAAAGCTCTTTAATTTTATACAATTGGCTCATAAATTTGTTACTTACAAGTAACTGTAAAATAAAAATCAATAAATTTGAAGAAATTCATAAATTCTGTTGGTGATTTCAACAACAAATTTCAGCAATTTCTCACACTACCAAATTATTCAACAAAGTTAAAAACACGTAAACCCCACCACATATAAGTCACCACCTCTATTTCGGCACAAATAAACGCCTCCTTGTGTGGGATACGCCCCGTGACTAAACTGGTTAAGAATCTCCATATCTATACTACTTATCTACCGTCAAGCCAGGTAAAAATTTTAATCAATAGTGTCCTATCTGAGTAGTCTAGATATACTTTGATAATATATTGAATCAAAAAGATAATATAAGAATAATCAACTTATAAAAGTTTTCTGAATGTGCAAATGTTAAAATGCAAAAATCGACTTGTGTGCATCATCCCAAATCTTGATACGTTTGTAGCTTTAAAAGCTCTTTAGTTTTATACAATTGGTTCATAAATCTATTACCTACTGACAAGTAACTGCAAAATATAAATCAATAAACTTGAAGAAATTTAACAATTCTGTTGGTTATTTCAACAACAAATCTTAACAATTGCTCACACCTTACCAAATCATTCAACAAACTTAAAACCACTTAAACCCCACCATACATAAGCCACCACTTCCACCTTCGCAAAAATAAACGCCTCGTTGTTTCAGATACGCCCCGTGCCTAAACTGGTTTAGAATCCCCATATCTATACTACTTATCTACCGTCAAGTCAAGTAAAATTTTTAATCAATAGTGTCCTATCTGAGTAGTCTAGATATACTTTGATAATATATTGAATCAAAAAGATAATATAAGAATAATCAACTTATAAAAGTTTTCTGAATGTCTAAATGTTAATATGCAAAAAAAACGACTTGTGTGCATTATCTCAAATCTTGCATGTTTGTAGCTTTAGAAGCTTTTTAATTTTATACAATTGGCTCATAAATTTGTTACTTATCAGTAACTGTAAAATAAAAATCAATAAACTTGAAGAAATTCACAAATTCTGTTGGTGATTTCATCAACAAATTCCAGCAATCTCTCACACTACCAAATAATTCAACAAAGTTAAAAACACGTAAACCCCACCACACATAAGTCACCACCTCTATTTCGGCTCAAATAAACGCCTCCTTGTGTGCCTAAACTGGTTAAGAATCTCCATATCTATACTACTTATCTATTGTCAAGCCAGGTAAAAATGTTTATCATGTGTTCCCTTATAGACTTATTGGTGTCCTATCTAAGTAGTATAGATATATCTTGATTATATATTGAATCAAGAAGATATTATAAGAATAATCAACTTAGAAAACTTTTCTGAATGTCAAAATGTTGAAATTCAAAAGACGACTTGTGTTCATCATTTCAAATCTCCACATGTTTGCAGCCTTAGGAGGTTTTTAATTTTATATAATTGACCTACTGACAAGTAACTGTAAAATAAAAATCAATAAACTTGAAGGAATTCACAAATTTTGTTGGTTATTTCAACAACAAATCCCAACAATTGCTCACAGTCTCACACCTTACCAAATCATTCAACAAACTTAAAGCCATCTAAACCCCATCACACACAAGCCACCATCTTCATCTCCGCCCAAATAAACGCCTCCTTATGTGGGTTACGCTCCGTATCTAAACTGGTTTAGAATCCCCATATCTATACTACTTATCTAACATTTCGAAACTTCTTGAAAAGCTCCCACTGCAAAAAATTAGTTGACTAGCTGCAATAAAACTAATTTAAACTTATGGCATTAATTAAGATGTGCTAGTAAGTCAAATACTGGTATCCCCCAAAGAGTTCAATCTAAAATCGCAACCTTTAGAAATGAGGAATAACGAGGCGAAAAACATTACCAAAAGCTGCAAGAACATTCCAGTCCACTCTTACAACTACTCTTCCATTAATCAGTGAGCAGAAGACTCAGAGGAAAATTGTCAATCGACTTCAGTGGAAGCGTCCTCATCATCTGGACTAATACAATGCTACTATAGTCTATTGTTAGAACATTGGTTTATAAAATTGTATGATTTTGATTGGTGATTAAAGTATAATTTAAGAAAAAAATTTGACTCGATTTCTGATTATTGCCAAAGTTGACATAGGATTCAAAGACAAAAAGACAATTAATTTTTTCAGCTTTGACATCCCAACACTAATTTGATGACCTTAAGAAGATAATCTCCATATGGAGATAACTAGGAAGGTAATCTTCATGTGCATGAGTCATAAGAGATGGCATGAGAATATTTATTTAATATTCAGCTGATTCTTGAAGGCGTTATATTTTAATGTTAGCATAAGATTTATAACGAAGACGAAGAGACAATCTTAATTTGTGTGGATTTAACAGTCAATAGAATATTGCATTGGTTTTATGATATTCAGCAGGAAAATTTTACATAACTACCACTAGAGGGATGTGAAATAAGAAGTAGTTACCTGAAGGTTCTTGAAGGTGTTAGGCATTAAATTGTAGAAATTTGTTTGTATTAAGTCAATTTTTGAGGCAATATCAAACAACATCTTTGATTCTTACTAAATGATTTTTGGAGGAAATCCAGTATCGACTTCTTTGATACAGAATTAATTACTGCACCCTTATTGATTGAACCGTATATAGAATAAAACCGGGCCGAATATCAAGTAGGTAAATTTAGAAACCAAGGATGATCTCCTCCCCTAAAGACTGGCTTCTTGATAAAAATAAATTATCTTAAGATCGATGCTTAACATAATAAAATATTTATAGCGAACCTTTCTCGAAAACTTTTAATTGTCAGATAGTCAAAAATTTAATTAGAAATGAAAACTCTTACCTGTGGAATTAGCTTCGCTTTCGTCATCGTCATCGAATTCTTGACGGGGGTCATCGTCATCGTCGTGTGATTGATATTTTCTAGGAGGCACTAGACGTTGTCCAGAAATTAGTAGAGGGGATAACAAGACCAGCATCATAGAGAGGGCAACGAGTTTCATCTCCAGAGGCTATTAGAATCCTCCAGATTGCCTTCGTCATTCGTTAACATTGTATTGCTGCAAGTACCAAACAAATTAAGCCTGAACTGAAAGTGCCACAATTCTCAAAAAAAAATTCTAATTTTTTTTTAAACTTTGTTTAATCCAGAAACTTCTAAATAGTTATTATTAGCCACTAAATTCTTAACTTAATTTATTTAAAATTAGCAATATGTCGACAGTTTTCTGAAAGAAGTCGAAACACTGCTGGAATTACCCTTCGATTTGGAGATGTGAGGTGAGTATTGGTAATCGTTAGTTTTACAACTTGTAAAGACACGCAAGGCGTTAAAATTGGTTAAAGTACACCTAGAGAACTAAATCAGATCTTGGCTAACCAACGGATCAATATAGGTGAGGGACCGTAAATTCGGCGAAGCTTTAATTTTTAACATAACAAAGAATGTAAATCGAATAGTGTTGATTACGTTACATATAAAGTTATACTTACAAACCTCTTAAAACATGTAAATTATTAAGACTTTATCACTGCACGAAAGCACATAAACACGAAAGCTGCGTTCAATTTGGTGAGAACAGTAGAATGCGTGGCGACGAAGAGCTAGCGAACTGGGGTCATAACGCAGACGCCTGGCGTCGCGACGAAATTCGGGTTCTGACGCTGTCACAAAATTTACAAAATAAAACCACAACCAATCAAGTTTTTTGAAATAAAATTTAATCAAAATATAACAATTTAACAAAAAACTACTTTAATGGATGGATACGAATTGTTTTGGGTTTAGTTTCAAATTCTTCTATAAATTCGTTGGTCTCAATAGGATTTACGATGAAAACGGGATTTCTGACAAAAGCTTCTGTAATCAAAAAATTAAAAAAAATATTGTAAAAATTAAAATTACCATAAACAGGTGGATCATCTCTATTTACAGTTCTTTTTTTGATAATCAAAATAATTGTTCCTAGTACCAAAAGAATCAACCCAGATGATGCGATTCCAATTACTAGAGGTGAAGATAATTGGTCAATTAAACTAAAATTATTAATTACTAACAATTACTGTTGAATTTTAATTATTTACCTGCGAGGAGTTTCTTTAATATCTTCAATTGTGTTACATGTGCAAGTATCGTTGATGCATTTTCTATTTGGACAGTTACTGGCACAGGATGAATTATTACAAATTATGTTGGTTGTTTCTGGAAGGCATTGATTGTTGATTAATTTGTATCCTTTGTTGCATAAACATTTGTCGGGTTCTATACAGTTTCCGTTAATGCATGATGTTTTACAAATTGGTGCACAATTTGAGTTATCAGTAGTTTTGTAGCCAGTGTAGCAAGTGCAATAGTTAGGAGCAGTGCAGTTTCCGTTGTTACATGGTTTACTGCATGTTGGATTACATGTATAAATATTAACAGGGTCTTTTAAAAATCCAGAATTACATGCGCAATTTTCAGGAGCGACACATTTTCCATTTTTGCAAGGTTTGCTGCATATTGGACTACATGCAAAATTGTATTTAGATTCCTTTGAAAATCCTGAGTTACAAGTACAAATCTCTGGGGCTGTACATTTTGAATTAACACAATTTTTGCTGCATGTTGGATTACATAAATATTTGTTGTTGATGTCATTTGTAAATCCAACATTACAAGTGCAAACTTCTGGAGCTGTACATTTTGAATTAATGCAAGTTTTGCTGCAGGTTGGATTGCATAAATATTTGTTGTTTGTGTCCTTTGTAAATCCAGCATTACACGTGCAAACTTCTGGAGCTGCACATTTTGAATTAACACAAGCTTTGCTGCATGTTGGATTACATAAAAATTTATTTACAGGATCTTTGACAAATCCAGCATTACAAGTGCAAATCTCTGAAGCTGTACACTTTGCATTCACACAAGCTTTACTGCATGTTGGATTGCATAAATATTTGTTGTTGATGTCTTTTGCAAATCCCGCATTACAAGTGCAAACTTCTGGAGCTGTACACTTTGAATTAACACAAGTTTTGCTGCATGTTGGATTGCATAAAAACTTATTTACAGGATCTTTGACAAATCCAGCATTACAAGTGCAAATCTCTGGAGCTGTACACTTTGCATTCATACAAGTCTTGCTGCATGTTGGATTGCATAAATATTTGTTGTTGATGTCCTTTGTAAATCCAACATTACAAGTGCAAACTTCTAGAGATGTACATTTTGAATTAATGCAAGTTTTGCTGCATGTTGGATTGCATAAATATTTGTTGTTTGTGTCCTTTGTAAATCCAGCATTACATGTGCAAACTTCTGGAGCTGTACATTTTGAATTAACACAAGCTTTGCTGCATGTTGGATTACATAAAAACTTATTTACAGGGTCTTTGACAAATCCAGCCTTACAAGTGCAAATTTCTGGAGCTGTACACTTTGCATTCACACAAGCTTTACTGCATGTTGGATTGCATAAATTTTTGTTGTTGATGTCTTTTGCAAATCCCGCATTACAAGTGCAAACTTCTGGAGATGTACATTTTGAATTAATACAAGCTTTGCTGCATGTTGGATTACATAAAAACTTATTTACAGGATTTTTGACAAATCCAGCCTTACAAGTGCAAATTTCTGGAGCTGCACACTTTGCATTCACACAAGCCTTGCTGCATGTTGGATTGCATAAATATTTGTTGTTGATGTCCTTTGTAAATCCAACATTACAGGTGCAAAGTTCTGGAGCTGTACATTTTGAATTAACACAAGCTTTGCTGCATGTTGGATTACATAAAAGCTTATTTATAGAATCTTTGACAAATCCAGCATTACAAGTGCAAATTTCTGGAGCTGTACACTTTGCATTCATACAAGCTTTACTGCATGTTGGATTGCATAAATATTTGTTGTTGATGTCTTTTGCAAATCTCGCATTACAAGTGCAAACTTCTGGAGATGTACATTTTGAATTAATACAAGCTTTGCTGCATGTTGGATTACATACAAACTTATTTACAGAATCTTTGACAAATCCAGCATTACAAGTGCAAATCTCTGGAGCTGTACACTTTGCATTCACACAAGTCTTGCTGCATGTTGGATTGCATAAATATTTGTTGTTGATGTCCTTTGTAAATCCAGCATTACATGTGCAAAGTTCTGGAGCTGTACACTTTGAATTAACACAAGTTTTGCTGCATGTTGGATTGCATAAAAACTTATTTACAGGATCTTTGACAAATCCAGCATTACAAGTGCAAATTTCTGGAGCTGTACACTTTGCATTCACACAAGTCTTGCTGCATGTTGGATTACATAAATATTTGTTGTTGATGTCCTTTGTAAATCCAACATTACAAGTGCAAACTTCTAAAGCTGTACATTTTGAATTAATGCAAGTCTTGCTGCATGTTGGATTGCATAAATATTTGTTGTTGATGTCCTTTGTAAATCCAGCATTACATGTGCAAAGTTCTGGAGCTGTACACTTTGAATTAACACAAGTTTTGCTGCATGTTGGATTGCATAAAAACTTATTTACAGGATCTTTGACAAATCCAGCATTACAAGTGCAAATTTCTGGAGCTGTACACTTTGCATTCACACAAGTCTTGCTGCATGTTGGATTACATAAATATTTGTTGTTGATGTCCTTTGTAAATCCAACATTACAAGTGCAAACTTCTAAAGCTGTACATTTTGAATTAATGCAAGTCTTGCTGCATGTTGGATTGCATAAATATTTGTTGTTGATGTCCTTTGTAAATCCAGCATTACATGTGCAAAGTTCTGGAGCTGTACACTTTGAATTAACACAAGCCTTGCTGCATGTTGGATTGCATGCAAATTTGTTAGTTGAGTCTTTTCCAAATCCTGAATTACAAGTGCAAACTTCTGGAGCTGTACATTTTGAATTAATGCAAGGTTTGCTGCATGTGGGATTACAAGAGATAGGATTTTTGAGATCCTTAATAAATCCATTATTACAGGTACAAATTCCGGGAGCAGTACACCTGCCGTTAATGCAAGGTTTGCTACAAATTGGATTACATGCAAATTTAGTTTTTGAATCTTTAACAAATCCGGTATTACAAGTACATACTTCTGGCATAGTACACTTTCCATTGAGGCAAGGTTTGCTGCATGTTGGGTTGCAAGCAAATTTATTTGTTGTGTCTCTAGCAAATCCTGTGCTACAAGTACAGGTTTCTAAAGCAGTACATTTTCCATTGATGCAAGGTTTGCTACAAAGTAGATTACATGCAAAGTTATTCTTTGGGTCTTTAACAAATCCTGCATTACAAGTACATAGTTCTGGAGCAATACATTTTCCATTGATGCAGGGTTTGCTGCATATAGGGTTGCAAGCAAATTTATTTGTTGTGTCTCTAACAAATCCGGAGTTGCAAGTACAAGTTTCTAACGCAGTGCACTTTCCATTGACACAAAGTTTGCTACAAATTGGATTACAAGCAAACTTATTTTTTGGATCCTTAGCAAACCCTGGATTACAAGTACAAATTTCTGAACCAGTACATCTCGCATTGACACATGGTTTGCTACAAGTTGGATTACAAGCAAACTTGTTCTTAGGATCTTTAGAAAATCCTGGATTACAAGTACAGAGTTCTGGACCAGTACATCTCGCATTGATACATGGTTTGCTACAAGTTGGATTACAAGCAAACTTGTTCTTAGAATCTTTAGAAAAATCTGGATTGCATGTACAGAGTTCTGGAGCAGTACATCTTCCGTTGATGCAAGGTTTGCTACAAACTGGATTACAAGCAAACTTATTTTTTGGGTCTTTAACAAACCCTGTATTACAAGTGCAAACTTCTGGAGCAGTACATCTTCCATTTACGCAAGGTTTGGTACATTGTGGATTACAAGCAAACTTGTTTTTAGGGTCTTTAGCAAATCCGGTGTTACAGGTGCAGATCTCTGGACCACTACACCTTCCATTGATGCAAGGTTTGCTACAAGTTGGATTACAAACAAATTTATTCTTAACATCTTTTGCAAACCCGGCATTGCAAGTACAGACTTCAGGACCAGTACACCTTCCATTAGCACAAGGTTTGCTACAAGTTGGATTACAAGAAAACATATTTTTTGGATCCTTAGCAAATCCAGCGTTGCAAGTACAAACTTGTGGAGCAGTACACCTTCCATTGACGCAAGGTTTACTACAAGCTGAATTACAAGCAAACTTATTCTTTGGGTCTTTAACAAACCCTGTATTACAAGTGCAAACTTCTGGAGCAGTACATCTTCCATTTACACAAGGTTTGCTACATTGTGGATTACAAGCAAACTTGTTTTTAGAGTCTTTAACAAATCCGGTGTTACAGGTGCAGATCTCTGGACCACTACACCTTCCATTGATGCAAGGTTTGCTGCAACTTGGATTACAAGCAAATTTATTCTTAGCATCTTTCGCAAATCCGGCATTGCAAGTACAGACTTCAGGACCAGTACACCTTCCATTGGCACAAGATTTGCTACAAGTTGGATTACAAGAAAACATATTTTTTGGATCCTTAGCAAATCCAGTGTTGCAAGTACAAACTTGTGGAGCAGTGCACCTTCCATTGACGCAAGGTTTGCTACAAGCTGAATTACAAGCAAACTTATTCTTTGGGTCTTTAACAAACCCTGTATTACAAGTGCAAACTTCTGGAGCAGTACATCTTCCATTTACACAAGGTTTGCTACATTGTGGATTACAAGCAAACTTGTTTTTAGAGTCTTTAACAAATCCGGTGTTACAGGTGCAGATCTCTGGACCACTACACCTTCCATTGATGCAAGGTTTGCTGCAACTTGGATTACAAGCAAATTTATTCTTAGCATCTTTCGCAAATCCGGCATTGCAAGTACAGACTTCAGGACCAGTACACCTTCCATTGGCACAAGATTTGCTACAAGTTGGATTACAAGAAAACATATTTTTTGGATCCTTAGCAAATCCAGTGTTGCAAGTACAAACTTGTGGAGCAGTGCACCTTCCATTGACGCAAGGTTTGCTACAAGCTGAATTACAAGCAAACTTATTCTTTGGGTCCTTAACAAATCCTGCATTACAAGTGCAAACTTCTGGGGCAGTACATCTTCCATTTACACAAGGTTTGCTACATTGTGGATTACAAGCAAACTTGTTTTTAGGATCTTTAACAAATCCGGTGTTACACGTACAGATTTCTGAACCAGTACACCTTCCATTGATGCAAGATTTGCTACAACTTGGATTACAAGCAAATTTATTCTTAGCATCTTTTGCAAACCCGGCATTGCAAGTACAGACTTCAGGACCAGTACACCTTCCATTGGCACAAGGTTTGCTACAAGTTGGATTACAAGAAAACATATTTTTTGGATCCTTAGCAAATCCAGTGTTGCAAGTACAAACTTGTGGAGCAGTGCACCTTCCATTGACGCAAGGTTTGCTACAAGCTGAATTACAAGCAAATTTATTCTTTGGGTCTTTAACAAATCCTGCATTACAAGTGCAAACTTCTGGGGCAGTACATTTTCCGTTGATGCAAGGTTTGCTACAAGCTGAATTACAAACAAACTTATTTCTAGGGTCTTTAACGAATCCCGCATTACAAGTACAGACTTCCGGCGCAGTACATCGTCCATTGACACAAGGTTTGCTGCATTGTGGATTGCATATGTTTTTATTTTTAACATCAATCAAATATCCTTTGTTACAACTGCATTTCTCAGGAGCAACACATACCCCATTTAAGCAACCTCTACTGCACTGAGGTTGACATAAATATTTGTTTTGTGGATTTTTTATAAATCCTTTGTTGCAAGTGCAAATTTCTGGTAAGGTGCAAATGCTGTTTACACAATTTTTACTGCATTTCGGGTTACATTTGTAATTGTTTTTTGGATCTTTATTAAAACCAGGATTGCAAGTGCACTGTTCAGGTGCAACACATTTTCCGTTTAAGCATCCCTTAAGGCAACGGGCTACACAATCATTTTTTACCATTACAAAACCATTACAACAAGCCTTTTCTAGCTTCATCTCATAGTAATCCTGAAACAATAATTTAAAATTTTTATAAAAAAATTAACAATTAACCAAAAATTAAGTTAATTTGCTGAACCAATAAAATATTTTAATGTCGGCTTCGAAATAACGGGACGTGATTTGAAGTGACAGTGCCACTCGAATGATTGACTGCATTGTTTTAGGATACACCCCCATCCTCCATCTAGCCCAAATTGTGCGACGAAAGCCAATTTTTGTTTTATTTAAAAAACGTTTTAATGGAGAAAACAAATTTTCCTCTACGTCTGGCTAAATTTAAATAGTGCGTTGCTATTTAGGACCGCAGGTAGAATTTTGTGGAAAAATTATGACATAAAATTATTAATTTAACAAACAATTATCGTTTTTTTTTTAATTTAGTGGTTTAGATTTGGTTTTGTACTTTTGACTAATTTTGAATACTAAAATTATTAGAGGTTTCGTGTACTTACCATGGGTTTGTATTGTTTTTCTAACCTGTGGGCACACATTGCACAAGTCGGTGGTTTGACCACCGTGTACGCCACCATTCGGGTTTTTTTAATTCTATAACAACAAAATGTGTTGAAATTTGAATTTTAGATAAAAACGTAAAACAGTTTTGCTTCCCAAATAATATTCTACAAAAATTATATTTTGTTGCAATTTACATTGAGATTTTGCTGATTTAAAATAATTTTTTTGAATGTAATTTGACTAATTTAGTTCAAATGTTAAAAATTTTCTAAGAAAATTATAGCAAGAAAATAGATCAGTCGAGTAGTGCAACAATTCTAAATTATTAATTTTTTTATAAAAAGGATGATTCAGTCCTAAAATAATTTTATTTTTATAATAATTTTAGAAATTCTTCAAAAATTTCCCAGTTAATGGAAATAATTTTTAAAAGCCCCTACTGGGTCAAGGACTTAAAGTTACCGTTGTTGATGCGATAAGAGGATACGAAATAATAATTTAACTCACTTTACGGGCTTCGGACAGACACTTGTTAGTTGCCATGTTGAAGAAAAATTTGTAAAAAACACAAAGAATGAGATCAAACTGAAAACCTTCATTGTTGCACCGAATTTGCGGTAACATATGAAACTATTCCATTTATTATTACAAATTTAATTTATATAAACTTACATGGATGTTGCAGTTATCACCGGACGTTGAGATATAATGCACGATTCTGAATTATCACGAACCCAATTTTTAGGCAATACCCAGATTCATCCAGAACTGGGCGTCGGGAATCACAAAAATCCACTAACTAGCCACAGAAACCTCATCTACTTACCCTCTACGTATTTGCATTTATTAGTTTTTTTAGGAAAATGAAGGTCTGTCTTTAAAGGACCTAAACCCATCAGAGGTGCAATTTCTTGAATATTTAAAACATTTTGAGAAACTTGAACAGGTAGATGTAAATAAAAAGTTTGAAAATTTTTAAGATTTCTAAAATAGAAATAACGAATGGTAGTGGATAATCTGAAAAAACTGGGAGGGTTGAAAAAAATTGTATTTATCCATAATTGAAGAGCATGAGGAAAAATGAAAATTCATTCAAAAAAATTTCATAAATTTCTTTACTTTTTAAATTTATTGAGTTACTGATGCTTTTTGGAAATCGAGATACAACTATATAGTTTTCATACATATAAAATATGACACCTAACTATTTTTTAAGAGCTATTAGCCTCAATAATAGTACCAAAATTATCTTCTTATCGCTCACATCTTGGAAATTTAGTTGGGCCAGTTAGTAATTCTGAAAAAAGTTTAGTAGTCAATTGTACACTTTTAAAAGTACTACCACTAGAAATTGTCAGTGATTTTAGTTCAAAGCTTGAAGCTTTAGCAAAGTATAAAAAAAATTATTTTAGTTGAAATTGCTGAAAAAATTAATTTAGGTCCGAAAGATTGAAAAACTTGTTATTAGCTTTGAGAATATTAAATTTTCATTCAATAGTACTTTCCATAGTTATTTAATATTAGCTGACTTCTTCAGGAATTCTGTAATTCCCACCAGCTAATTCCTCGAAATTATTTAGAACCACCAAAAAATGTTTACTGTACGTCAAGGATTCACTTAAATCTGGAATTTCTATTGAAATTAAATTTTTGTTACCCAGTGAATCACCAGCAGCATCTGCGTCAGTTCCTTCCTTTTCAGACTTTTTTGATACCAAAATCGCGAAGGTTATTAGGATTATTATTATTATCGTTGCCAGAATTAAGATACTTGCAGACACTACAGTCACCAACAGGTTTTTCATTCTGAAAAAGTTAAAAGCTTATTGTTAAATAAATATACAACAAAATTTGGTGAATTCTGTTAAAATTAACATTAGAATGCCTAGATATTCTATACAATGCCTGAAATTAAAAAATATTTTACAGCATTACAGTTTAATTTTTGTAGAAAAAGTTTGTTGAGAGTTGAAACTATTTACAAATATAAAACAAATATTTAGTTATAGATTTCCTGTCTTTTGCGACCCATTTACATGAATAAAGTGTATGAACGAAGAGATTCTGTATCAAAAAAAGTTGCAATTTCACAAAAAAATTAAAAAAAAATTTAAATCCTTAAATTAAAGTGCTAAAAGTGTTGAAGGTCAGTTGAATTGTAGTTAATCGCTTTACCACCAATTCAATTGGCTAGTCAAACGCGTCATCTCGTAATTGACCAATAACGAAGCACTTGATTTTCTAACCTCACTTTGCAGAGATTTCCACAATAATTAATTTACAAAATTCACTATTACTGTGCCGTATTTGAAAGTGTAGAAATGCTATTGGGTATTGAATTTTCCAGCTAACGCAAATGACTAATTTTGTTAACACACTGGGATAAATGCTTTTACTGTTTACATAGAAGCGCAAAAAATATCCAAAAACACCATAAATTAAGTAATTCTATTACTTACGATACTTTCGTGTTACTGGTTGAATTATTTTCAGTTTCATTACAGCTGATCCCAGTCCAACCATCAAGACAAACGCATAGTCCTTCTGAACAATTTCCGTTTTCGCACCCTTCTAAACAAGGCAAACTACAAATGTATCCTTCATCTAAAAGCTCGAACCCTTCCAAACATTCACAGGTTTCAGGACCGGTACATTTACTGTTGATGCAATTTTGAGAACAAAATGGTTCACATATTGTGTTTTCGTTCAAAGTATTATTGAGATAATATCCTTCGAGACAAGTACAGTTGTTTGGGGTTGAACAATAACCATTGGTACAATTAACATCACAAACTGGACGACATGTGTACTTAGTTTCATCTAAATAATAATTTTCATCACAAGAACATTCTTCAGGAGCAATGCAAGTACCATTGAAACATTCTTGAGAACAAATCGGATCACATGTTTGATTTTCGTTAATTTCATAATCTTCATCACATACACAAGTGTTTGGAAATGCACATATTCCGTTAGTGCAATTTTGTGAACAAACCGCATCACAAATGTACTCACTGTAATCGTTTAATTTGTAACCTTCATCACATTTACAAGTTTCAGGAGCAACACATGTACCGTTTGAGCAAGGTTCTGTACATATAGGATTGCAAATAAACTGATTTTGGTTATCTAATTGGTAACCTTTGTGACACTTACACGTTTCCGGAGCCACACAAATTCCGTTTTCGCAAAGTTTTGTACATTTAGGTTCACAAAAGTATTTATTTTCGTTACTCAATTTGTAGCCTTTGTTACATTTGCAAATTTCCGGTGCCGAACATGTACCATTTAAACAATTCTGTGAACAAATTGGATCACATTTGTAACTATTGGTTTCGTTAATTCTAAATCCGTTGTTGCAAGTACACGTTTCGGGTTTTGTACATTTTCCATTAACACATTGTGATGAGCAAATGGGATCACAAATGTACTTATTGTTTTTATTTATTTCGTAGCCTCTATCACAAGTGCAAATTTCAGGTGATGTACATTCTCCGTTTAGACACTCTTGTGAACAAACAGGATCACAAATGTACTTGTCTTGTTTATTGATTCTAAAACCAATATCACATTTGCAAGTTTCCGGTGACGAACATGCACCATTTAAACAATTCTGTGAACAAATAGGGTCGCAACTGTAACTGTTGGTTCCGTTAATTTTAAATCCGTTGTTGCAAGTGCACGTTTCGGGTTTTGTACATTTTCCATTAACACATTGTGATGAGCAAATGGGATCACAAATGTACTTATTGTTTTTATTTATTTCGTAGCCTCTATCACAAGTGCAAATTTCAGGTGATATACACTTTCCGTTTAGACACTCTTGTGAACAAACGGGATCACAAATGTACTTGACTTGGCTATTGATTCTAAAACCAATATCACATTTGCAAGTTTCCGGTGACGAACATGCACCATTTAAACAATTCTGTGAACAAATAGGGTCGCAACTGTAACTGTTGGTTTCGTTAATTTTAAATCCGTTGTTGCAAGTACACGTTTCAGGTTTTGTACATTTTCCATTTACACATTGTGATGAGCAGATAGGATCACAAATGTACCGGTCGTTTTTGTTGAGTTTGTATCCAGGATTGCAAGTGCAAATTTCAGGTGCAACACATGCTCCATTTTTACAATCACTTGAACAAATTGGATCACATAAGTACTTGTTTGAGTTATTGAGTTTAAAGCCAATGTTACACTTGCAGGTTTCAGGTGCGTAACAACTTCCATTTATGCAATCATTTGAACAAATAGGGTCACATTTGTAGTTGTTCCTTTGATTTAATTTGAATCCATTATTGCAGGTACATGTTTCAGGATTTGTACATTTTCCATTCACACATGGAAATGAACAGATGGGATCACAAAGATATAGAATTCTTCTATTTCGTATGTAACCATTATCACAAGTACATGTGTTGGGAGCTGAACAAGTACCATGTTGACATGGTTGTTGACAAATGGGTTTGCATGATAATCTGAACGAAGAATTAATTCTTTGAAATCCTGGACAACAGTATTGTTCGGGTACGTAACTTACATCATCCTAAGAAAATATATTAGGTAAGTACATTTAGTTAACTCCAAGTACTTAGTTAATGAGAAAAAGTACTTTTGCTTTAGTTAGTTCAATTCTATTAAAATAAAACGTTTTCTCTCTTATATCTGTGTTGTTGTGTTGTTACACAAGTTTATCGCTGCTGTACAAAAATCTCAACAGAAATGCTGAAAAAAATCATTTTAATTCTGTCGAAGCTTCTTGACATCACTTAGACAAATAAAAAGAAGTTGAAGAGCGTAAAGATCGTTCAGCAAATAATTAAATAGTGTACAAAAGCTTTTCTAGTTCTAGAAGAGCAATATTTGGTGCAATATTCAGTGCAATGTTTTTAATTGAAAGTTAGAGGATCAATAAACATGTGCTGCTACTGCTTTTTCTAAACTATAAACCATGTAATACAAATATAGATTTGATGCACGCCTTGTTTTCGCAACCAACAATACAATTGTAAGTACAAAGTAAAGTGTAAATAAAGTACAAATGCTAGGAGTAAAGACAGTAGTTTGAACAACAAAGTGCCACAACAAAAGGGGGAAAAACTTTAAGTGAGAATGATTCTAAAGGAATAGAGAACAATAAAATTAAATGGAGATTCTAAGTTTTATAATAAGTTATTTGACTAGCAATACACGTCGATATTGCTGGTTGCGGAAAACAAAATATATAAATTTGCGTTTCGTGGTTCATTATTTTCAAAAATTGTCAAAAAAATATCTTTACTAGTTCTTAAAAAAAATTAAACTTACTTTTGGCTTATATCTCGTAACGCAACATTTGCGTATACTTCTAGTACATTTCTTCAGCCAGAGAAATCCACATTTGTATGTTTCTTGGCCTTGATAAAAACTTGAATACGGATATGAAGTTGTTCTAACTATCCTGTTCGTAAGAGAAATTGTTACTTAAGTTTAATATTAAACTAACATCTGTAAAAGACTTACCGTTTAGTTCTAGTACAAATTCCAGTCGTATGACTCAAAGCGAATAGTACTAAAAGTATTACAAGGACCAACATTGTTTTAACTGAATTACCGAAAGATTACTGCAACTACTTTGAATAATTAATGTGATATAGTTTGTAAATTAAAAGAGGAAATGATGTTCAGTTTATGAGATAACAGATATAAAAATTATCTTATAATGACTAAATTCGTGAATTAATAATTTAAAGGAAAGAGATTAACGAACTCTATATATAGCATCAAAGTTTTCATATCAACTTCTGGATTTTTTTTTGAACGTAACTACATTTTAAATAAATTGAGGAAGTAGCAGTAGGTTGCCTCACATTAGAGTAACACATGTCTGAAAGCTTACTACCTTCAGGAGGTTTAAAGAAAACCAGAACGAACTGTTAAAATTTATTGCAACAGAGGTATGCAACTTATAATACATGAACAAAGAAATTTTCAAATCTGAGCTAAACTAGTCATTTTCGAAGTGGGTTAAATTGCCCCCAGGGGGCGCTGGAGTGACCGAAAGAGTGACAGTGCTATGAAAGAGTAAAGAACTTATAAATTCTTTACTCTTTGGTGCTATGTCCTATGTTGAAAATGATAAAAGTATTTAAAAGTTCTTCAGTAAAGAAAATTTATCGTTAGCACGAGTCAAAAATTCAAACAATAATTTAGAACTAAAATTGCTTCAAATTTTTGTACTTTTTTAAATTTAGAAATTGTTTATGACAATAACTAAGGGGGACGAAAACAGGAGGATAGAAAAGGATTTACTAAAATAAAAAAATATTTAAGATAATTGTATACACAACTTGTTAGATATTACAAACAATTGCTAAAATTATAAATTCGATCAAGCTTTGAATTACTTTGTAACTTAATAAAAAATTACTCATCAAACTGTGGAGGTATCAAATCAAAATGCATTTCAGCAGACCTCCTAACTCTACGAATACATCGATTGCTTCCTTTCCTTTCCTTGATAAAACCAGGATTACAAATACAAAAATTCGGGGCAGAACAAACACCATTTTCGCAACCTCCGGGACAGGCAGCAACGCATTTATTTCCTGCAGGACTACTAAAATCTTTCTCGTATCCCTTCTTGCAAGTACAAACATTTGGACCAGTACAATCGGCATTCAAACAAGGATCTCTACAGTGTGCCTGACAAGAAGTACCGGCTTGATCGAGAGTCCAACCCGACGCGCAAGTACACACATTAGGTCCCGTACAGACACCGTTTTGACAACCTCTGGGACAATCGGCCACGCAAGAATTTCCAACGATTTTAAACCCGGTTTTGCAAGAACATTTGTTGGGGGCGATACAAGTCCCTTCCCCGCACCCTCCCTCGCAGAAGTATTCGCATTTGTTGGTTTTTTGGTTCAAAGAAAATCTAAAACAAATAAGAAATATTTATGTGTTTGTTGTATTTAAACCAAATTAGTGAATCATTTTGCTGAAATGTTTTACTGGTTGCGTTTTTCTAATGATTCAAATTTTTTAAAATTACCGTTTTTTGTAGAAATATTTGAAATGATAACGAAATCTAATTTGAGGGAGTTATTTCGAAAATAGTAGCGCAACCCTTAAATAATTGAAAGGAACCACTAAATGTTTTGTAGTAAATCAATTTTGTTTTGTGAAATTTAAGTTACTTACTATAGTTTGATATTTTATTTAAATATATTATTACCCTGTTTTGCAGCGGCAAGCTTCGGCTCCGATACATTCACCTCCAATGCCGCATCCCCCTGTACATACTGGGGTGCAGAATTTTCCTTGAGGATCGGTGCGATAGCCGGCGTTACAAGAGCAAATCCCTGCGTTAGTACAAACACCATTGAGGCAGCCTATGGGGCACGTTGGAATGCAATTTTGGCTGTTATCCTTAATGTATCCTCGTTTGCAAACGCAAACATTTGGCGCCGTGCAATTACCATTCTCGCATCCATTATCACAGACTGGCTCGCATAAGAGATGAGTGTGTGGTTTCACTTTCCAACCGGAACAACATATTTCGATTTTACTGAGGCCAGGCCTTGACTGAAACAGATTATCAGTGTCAGTGAGGAAGACAATAATGATAAAAAAGTACGTCATACGTCAAATAATTTTTAGATTCAACAAAAAAAAATTGGCGTGAAAAGAAGACAAGTAAACACAAAAAATAATTAAATTGAGTAATCTCATGTTTTGTAGGGTAAAGAATGACCACACCAGAGAGTGAAAGCAATGGTGACAAAAATAGAAATAACTATTGAACAATAAATGGGAAGAGACCAGTTTCAGAGATATGGGAGCCAACAAAATTTAAGAAAAACGAAGAGGTAGACCAGCAACAACATGAGATGAAAGAATTGATAAAATACTAAAATAAAGGTAAAACGGTAGAAGAAAAGCAAACAAATTACTAAGAGACTAAAAGATTTGTATACGAGGAGAAAAATTGGAAACATTATGTAACCAACACCTAACAGTAGATAGGATGTAGATTATGTAAGTTATGTATGCAAAAGAAATAAAAACTACAAAAGAGAGGATATAAAAAAGTGGAAGAAGGTAAAGCAAAGTTTAGAATGGTTGAAGGTGTGCTGTTTAAGACTTCTTAGGAAGAAAAGATAAAATGTTGGAAATAGATAGATAATGCTGTGGTAAGGAGGGCAATGTATCGTAAATATAAAGTTTTTAAAAATAATGAGACTCACGAAGGAAGAAGGGTAAAGAAAGACCACACCAGAGAGTGAAAGCAATGGTGACAAAAATATAAATAACTATTGAACAATAAATAGGGAGAGACCAGTTTGAGAGATATGGGAGGCAACAAGATTAAAGAAAAACGAAGAGGTGGATCAACAACAACATGAGATGAAGGTATTGATAAAATACTAAAACAACGGTGAAACGGTAGAAGAAAAGCAAACAAATTACCAAGAGACTAAAAAATTTGTATACGAAGAGGAAAATTGGAAACATTATGTAACCAACACCTAACAGTAGATAGGGTGTAGATTATGTAAGTTATGTATGCAAAAGAAATAAAAACTACTAAAGAGAGGATATGGAAAAGTGGAAGAAGGTGAAGCAAAGTTTAGTATGGTTGAAGGTGTGCTGTTTGAGATTTCTTAGGGGAGAAAGATGAAATGTTGGAAATAGATAGATAATACTATGGTAAGAAGGGCAATATATCGTAGAAATAAAGTTTTTAAAAATAATGAGACTTACGAAGGAAGATAGGGTAAAGAGTGACCACACCAGAGAGTGGAAGCAATAGTGACGAACATAGAAATAACTATTGAACAATAAATAGGGAGAGAGCAGTTTGAGAGATATGGGAGGCAACAAGGTTAAAGAAAAACGAAGAGGTAGACCAACAACAACATAAGATGAAAGTATTGATAAAATACTAAAATAAAGGTGAAACGGTAGAAGAAAAGCAAGCAAATTACCAAGAGACTAAAAAATTTGTATGCGAGAAGGAAAATTGGAAACATTATGTAACCAACACCTAACAGTAGATAGGGTGTAGATTATGTAAGTTATGTATGCAAAAGAAATAAAAGCTACTAAAGAGAGGATATGGAAAAGTGGAAGAAGGTAAAGCAAAGTTTAGTATGGTTGAAGGTGCGCTGTTTGAGATTTCTTAGGGAAAGAAGACGAAATGTTGGAAATAGATAACGTCTGAAGAAGAGGCATAAAGAAAGTGAAAGAAGTTAAAAGCACTAAAGTTTAGAATTTTTTTTGAAGCTCATAAGTAATTGAGGATTTGCAAGACAAAAATAAAATAGACAGAGCAAGTAGAAGATCAAAAATAAAAATTTTGTTAAAGAGAAACAGCTGCAGAAATTGTTACATGAAGGCATAGGGCGGAGAACTGATAGTGAGTAAAAGAAGTAAAAAGCAAAATGTGAATAATAGAGAACTGCTTGAAAATGGAAGAAATTTTTCGTGCTACGTATATAAAAATGGTAAAAATTTTGTGAAAACTCATGTCGTAAATTTAAAGGAAAACTACAAGAAAGAAGGAAAATGCACGAGGATTTTGTTGCTGTTAAGAATTGTGGTTAAGGGCCAGCTCTACTAAATCTTATGCTTATTGTATTCCATAGTCTCATTATTCCACCAAGCCTATTTGCCCAAGAAAGGACCAAATCTCTTCAAGTGTTGTTGTTGATCTTCTAAAGTATGAATATCCTTTGGTTTCCAGAACTGGAAGAGATAGTAGTGCTAATAGGTCTAACCAAAACTTAAACTAAAAATAAATATTTTGCTAACAATTTAATAGAATAAAGAAAAATGGAATAACCAGATGAGGGATTTTAGGGATTTAGTCTCTAAGCACATAATAATGAGATTGCACAAAGTTGAAAAATAGGTCACAATGATTGAGGATTAACTTAGAGGACAAAGGAAGAACTAGAAAAATATTTTTTATAGAATTCCAAAGAGGAAAAGAAGTAGTTGAAAGGGTATGTGCTGCAAGGTGAAACCCAGGAAGATAACTTTAATTAGAAGTTGGCGGAAGATAAAATTTCAGTAAAAATTGAAGGAACTGGACAACGACAGGATTTTGAGGGAACACGGGAAGTAAATAAAAAACGGAAAGCGCGGTCAGATAAAAATTTATCATTGAAGAGACGGATATGGTATTGAGACAATGCAGATTAAAAGTGAATACACACGTGTTACTAAAAGATATTGATGCACAAGGTTGCGATTTTCCAAGTAGCCTGAGTTTGCTTGCTAACTGTAAGTGATCGAAAATTTACCACACTGGCGCAAATTTTCAAATTTGCTGCCTTATTAAAAAAGTTTTTTTTTTGTTCTCAACATTATGTTAACCAACTTCGGAAATGTCAAAGTTAATTTTCCCATATTGCCAGTTGCTGCCATTGCGATGATGTAACATCATCGCATAAAAATGAGTAATAATTTAAAGATATCACGTTGCTGCCCACAATTTTATTTAACGAAATAAAATTGTTGAGAGTCTTCGAAGAAAAAGGAGAAATTATAAGAAAATTTTCCAGTTCCACTCATTAGCAATTTTTTTTACAACTTCAATTAGTTATTTTAGCCTCTACTTGAATAATTTGTTAATTTTTTTATTTCTGAGAAGATTAGAATTTTTAATAATTAATTATGCTTGCAGGAGATTCTTGTTGATGTTCTGCCTACACATTTAAAAATTTACATACATTTCCAA
Source organism: Pyrochroa serraticornis (assembly GCA_905333025.2). Classification (NCBI taxonomy): domain Eukaryota; kingdom Metazoa; phylum Arthropoda; class Insecta; order Coleoptera; family Pyrochroidae; genus Pyrochroa; species Pyrochroa serraticornis. The sequence continues at coordinate 47,013,916 of HG995152.1, forward strand.
ATTTTGTATAAACCCAGTAATTTCACACAGTTTTGTTTGGCAAAGACAAAAACTGACATGCCTGAAGTAACAAATATCAGAAAATATTTTTTTTAAATTATTAAAAAAATTTTTATACACTTGAAGAATGTGTAGAAATGTTGTAGCAACTATTTCAATTATTTCTATTGTTTCTAATCTGATTTACTTATTAATTTGTGTAGAACTATTTAGTACACAGGTGTCAATTAAAACCACGCATCATCTCCTATTTAATTACAGCAAAGACACTGCTAATACTTATTTAAGAGGAACATCCTGTATAGTATTTCAAAATCTCAACTTAGAACCATTTTTCTGTCACAATAATGTTCTTCAGATCTTTGAAGCTAACTGTGATTAATTGTGACTTTCCAATTTGAGTCATCAGACTTGGTCGTTACGACAGTTAAATTTAAATTAACATGAACCTCGAACCGCGACTGTCATCAATAATATAAACAAAGTTAACATGTAGGCGTTCGAGTATAGGACATGGACAGGTATTATCGCATTCACCTTCTAAGAATTCTCGAATAACGTAAACAATTTAATTGTTTATTTAATTCTAAACTTAATTCTTACCCCGTTACTGATGGGTTGTACCCCTGATCGGCGGTCTTCAATACTAATAAGGTCAATGGTCCTAAAAAATATGTCAAAAGATTGGCATTGAACAATAAAAGAAATAGTTCCAAGGTTAATAAATAGTTGGAACTATTCAACGTGATTAGTAAATAAAAATATTTTTTAGCAAAAACAATGTTTAAATTCTACTACTTGCGGGTGGTACAGTACTAACCTTTTACCGTGTTAAGGTGATTAAAAAAATTAGAAATCTTGTAAGATTAGAAAGCATTTTGACAAAAAAATATTTTACGTACGGTACTTCTAAGGCACATATTCCTGCTCTGGAGGCGTTAAGTTTTGGGTACAATCCCTGGTTCACTTGGGCAGATTTTGAAATTGATAGAGTTATGGTAAAAATGATGCCGGTAAAAAGCAATTGGTACGGTCTCGTTCGCAACATTGTTAAGTCTGACCACTTCGATGTTCTGTTGTAAACTGATGGAATGATTCTTCAATTTTCGCTTCGTGAAAGCGATTAAAATTATGTGTAAGAAATTATCAACGGATGTTCGTAGATTTGGCGAGTTATCTTGGACTAGTTTCAACGCTGTTATAAAACGAATTTATTGAAATTAATTCAATGTTAGAATTTTACCTTAATTTATTTAATTTTTGGGTTATTCTGGTCGTCAACACTAATTTGGTTTTAATGGCATTTTTCGAAATTACCCACAATTGGAGACTTATTGTACATTTTATTTAGACCTTGAATTTGTAGTTGTTACTAATTTTCTATCAATCTCGGTCAGATGTCTAAAACTTTTTATTTTAAAAATTTTTCAGTTCTAGAAAGAAAAACATTAACCTGTCAGGTATCGAGGCAGAGTAGAATGAGAACATTTCTGATATTTATAGCGCTACTAAGTGGTGAGACTCTCCCTTAATCCCGCCCATAAACTGGAAACTCTTTAAATGATTGTAGCTTCAATCAGAAAAATCATGAGCCCTAAAGCACCAATATTCCAATATGAAATGAAATATTTTTTGATGTTGTAGAGTTAATATTCTTCCTGAATTTCATCCAAGAATCTTAAGCTCTGTATATAAAAAAATTACAGTTCCAAAGAAATAAACTTTACCATATGAGATACTAAAATTGATTTTTAAAGACTGAGAAGAATTTTGAAGTTGCAAGAACGAAGCAACATTGAAATTTTGCTATGACTTAGAACAAAGATGGGTACCAGAAACCTGAAGAATATGAAGGTGGCGACCTCTCTATAGCTGTTTGTGATATGCAACTTTATTAGACACTTGGGATCTCTGGTTTAAGGTGGGATACGAACAGCCGCACGAGGGGAGAGGTTTCTCTAAGAATCAGTGGTTTGCTATTGCCTTCCAAAGGCAAACGACCAAAGTAAAATCTTCCAGGTTTAACTGGGAATTAAACCTGGGACCAACTTGACTTCACTAGATGGACTAACAGTTTAGTCACTGTTGCCCTCATGTTTCTTTGTTCTATAGTTTGACTTTTTCTTACAGTCGTCTCCTATCATAAGAAATTCGCAATAAAAGAGAAACTGTAAAAGATTTATGTCCATTTTTGCTTTTAGTAAGAAAATACCAGAAACTTAAAAAATATGAAGGTGGCGACCTCTCTACACGTGTCTTTGGTATGCACTTTTCTTAGACACTTGGGATTTCTAGTGGGATCCGAACAACCGCACGAGAGGAAAGATTTCGCTAAGAATTAGTGGTTTGCCATTGCCTTCCAAAGGGAAGCGACCAAAGTAAAATCTTCCAGGTTTAATTGAGAATTAAACCTGGGACCAATTTGACTTCACTAGATGGACTAACAATTTAGTCACTGTTGCCCCCATGTTTCTTCGTTCTGTAGTTTGAATTTTTTTACAGTCGTCTCCTATTACAAAAAATTCGCAATAAAAGAAACTGTAAAACATTTATGTCAATTTTTGCTTTTAGTAAGAAAATACCAGAAACCTGAAAAACATGAAGGTGGCGACCTCTCTACACGTGTCTTTGGTATGCACTTCTCTTAGACACTTGAGATTTCTCGTAGGATCCGAACAACCGCACGAGAGGAAAGATTTCTCTAAGAATTAGCGATTTGCCATTGCCTTCCAAAGGGAAGCGACCAAAGTAAAATCTTCCAGGTTTAATTGAGAATTAAACCTGGGACCAATTTGACTTCACTAGATGGACTAACAATTTAGTCACTGTTGCCCCCATGTTTCTTCGTTCTGTAGTTTGAATTTTTTTACAGTCGTCTCCTATTACAAGAAATTCGCAATAAAAGAAACTGTAAAACATTTATGTCAATTTTTGCTTTTAGTAAGAAAATACCAGAAACCTGAAAAATATGAAGGTGGCGACTTCTCTACACGTGTCTTTGGTATGCACTTTTCTTAGACACTTGGGATTTCTAGTGGGATCCGAACAACAGCACGAGAGGAAAGATTTCTCTAAGAATCAGTGATTTGCCATTGCCTTCCAAAGGGAAACGACCAAAGTAAAATCTTCCGGGTTTAACTGGGAATTAAACCTGGGACCAACTTGACTTCACTAGATGGACTAACAGTTTAGTCACTGTTGCCCTCATGTTTCTTTGTTCTATAGTTTGACTTTTTCTTACAGTCGTCTCCTATCATAAGAAATTCGCAATAAAAGAGAAACTGTAAAAGATTTATGTCCATTTTTGCTTTTAGTAAGAAAATACCAGAAACTTAAAAAATATGAAGGTGGCGACCTCTCTACACGTGTCTTTGGTATGCACTTTTCTTAGACACTTGGGATTTCTAGTGGGATCCGAACAACCGCACGAGAGGAAAGATTTCGCTAAGAATTAGTGGTTTGCCATTGCCTTCCAAAGGGAAGCGACCAAAGTAAAATCTTCCAGGTTTAATTGAGAATTAAACCTGGGACCAATTTGACTTCACTAGATGGACTAACAATTTAGTCACTGTTGCCCCCATGTTTCTTCGTTCTGTAGTTTGAATTTTTTTACAGTCGTCTCCTATTACAAGAAATTCGCAATAAAAGAAACTGTAAAACATTTATGTCAATTTTTGCTTTTAGTAAGAAAATACCAGAAACCTGAAAAACATGAAGGTGGCGACCTCTCTACACGTGTCTTTGGTATGCACTTCTCTTAGACACTTGAGATTTCTCGTAGGATCCGAACAACCGCACGAGAGGAAAGATTTCTCTAAGAATTAGCGATTTGCCATTGCCTTCCAAAGGGAAGCGACCAAAGTAAAATCTTCCAGGTTTAATTGAGAATTAAACCTGGGACCAATTTGACTTCACTAGATGGACTAACAATTTAGTCACTGTTGCCCCCATGTTTCTTCGTTCTGTAGTTTGAATTTTTTTACAGTCGTCTCCTATTACAAGAAATTCGCAATAAAAGAAACTGTAAAACATTTATGTCAATTTTTGCTTTTAGTAAGAAAATACCAGAAACCTGAAAAATATGAAGGTGGCGACTTCTCTACACGTGTCTTTGGTATGCACTTTTCTTAGACACTTGGGATTTCTAGTGGGATCCGAACAACAGCACGAGAGGAAAGATTTCTCTAAGAATCAGTGATTTGCCATTGCCTTCCAAAGGGAAACGACCAAAGTAAAATCTTCCGGGTTTAACTGGGAATTAAACCTGGGACCAACTTGACTTCACTAGATGGACTAACAGTTTAGTCACTGTTGCCCTCATGTTTCTTTGTTCTATAGTTTGACTTTTTTTACAGTCGTCTCCTATCATAAGAAATTCGCAATAAAAGAGAAACTGTAAAAGATTTATGTCAATTTTTGCTTTTAGTAAGAAAATACCTGAAAAATATGAAGGTGGCGACCTCTCTACACGTGTCTTTGGTAAGCACTTTTCTTAGACACTTGGGATTTCTAGAGGGATCCGAACAACCGCACGAGAGGAAAGATTTCTCTAAGAATCAGTGGTTTGCCATTGCCTTCCGAAGGGAAACGACCAAAGTAAGATCTTCCAGGTTTAACTGGGAATTTAACTTGGGACCAACTTGACTTCACTACATGGATTAACAATTTAATCACTGGTGCCCCCATGTTTCTTTGTTCTGTAGTTTGAATTTTTTTACAGTCGTTTCCTATCATAAGAAATTCGCAATAAAAGAGAAACTGTGAAAGATTTGTCAATTTTTGCTTTTAGTAAGAAAATACCAGAAACTTAAAAAATATGAAGGTGGCGACCTCTCTACACGTGTCTTTGGTATACACTTTTCTTAGACACTTGGGATTTCTAGTGGGATCCGAACAACCGCACGAGAGGAAAGATTTCTCTAAGAATTAGTGGTTTGCCATTGCCTTCCGAAGGGAAGCGACCAAAGTAAAATCTTCCAGGTTTAACTGAAAATTAAACCTGGGACCAACTTGACTTCACTAGATGGACTAACAGTTTTGTCACTGTTGCCCTCATGTTTCTTTGTTCTATAGTTTGACTTTTTTTTACAGTCGTCTCCTATCATAAGAAATTTGCAATAAAAGAGAAACTGTAAAAGATTTATGTCAATTTTTTCTTTTAGTAAGAAAATACCAGAAACTTAAAAAATATGAAGGTGGCGACCTCTCTACACATGTCTTTGGTATGCACTTCTCTTAGACACTTGGGATTTCTAGTGGGATCCGAACAACCGCACGAGAGGAAAAATTTCTCTAAGAATCAGTGGTTTGCCATTGCCTTCCGAAGGGAAACGACCAAAGTAAAATCTTCCAGGTTTAATTGAGAATTAAACCTGGGACCAATTTGACTTCACTAGATGGACTAACAATTTAGTCACTGTTGCCCCCATGTTTCTTCGTTCTGTAGTTTGAATTTTTTTACAGTCGTCTCCTATTGCAAGAAATTCGCAATAAAAGAAACTGTAAAACATTTATGTCAATTTTTGCTTTTAGTAAGAAAATACCAGAAACCTGAAAAACATGAAGGTGGCGACCTCTCTACACGTGTCTTTGGTATGCACTTCTCTTAGACACTTGAGATTTCTCGTAGGATCCGAACAACCGCACGAGAGGAAAGATTTCTCTAAGAATTAGCGATTTGCCATTGCCTTCCAAAGGGAAGCGACCAAAGTAAAATCTTCCAGGTTTAATTGAGAATTAAACCTGGGACCAATTTGACTTCACTAGATGGACTAACAATTTAGTCACTGTTGCCCCCATGTTTCTTCGTTCTGTAGTTTGAATTTTTTTACAGTCGTCTCCTATTACAAGAAATTCGCAATAAAAGAAACTGTAAAACATTTATGTCAATTTTTGCTTTTAGTAAGAAAATACCAGAAACCTGAAAAACATGAAGGTGGCGACCTCTCTACACGTGTCTTTGGTATGCACTTCTCTTAGACACTTGAGATTTCTCGTAGGATCCGAACAACCGCACGAGAGGAAAGATTTCTCTAAGAATTAGCGATTTGCCATTGCCTTCCAAAGGGAAGCGACCAAAGTAAAATCTTCCAGGTTTAATTGAGAATTAAACCTGGGACCAATTTGACTTCACTAGATGGACTAACAATTTAGTCACTGTTGCCCCCATGTTTCTTCGTTCTGTAGTTTGAATTTTTTTACAGTCGTCTCCTATTACAAGAAATTCGCAATAAAAGAAACTGTAAAACATTTATGTCAATTTTTGCTTTTAGTAAGAAAATACCAGAAACCTGAAAAATATGAAGGTGGCGACTTCTCTACACGTGTCTTTGGTATGCACTTTTCTTAGACACTTGGGATTTCTAGTGGGATCCGAACAACAGCACGAGAGGAAAGATTTCTCTAAGAATCAGTGATTTGCCATTGCCTTCCAAAGGGAAACGACCAAAGTAAAATCTTCCGGGTTTAACTGGGAATTAAACCTGGGACCAACTTGACTTCACTAGATGGACTAACAGTTTAGTCACTGTTGCCCTCATGTTTCTTTGTTCTATAGTTTGACTTTTTTTACAGTCGTCTCCTATCATAAGAAATTCGCAATAAAAGAGAAACTGTAAAAGATTTATGTCAATTTTTGCTTTTAGTAAGAAAATACCTGAAAAATATGAAGGTGGCGACCTCTCTACACGTGTCTTTGGTAAGCACTTTTCTTAGACACTTGGGATTTCTAGAGGGATCCGAACAACCGCACGAGAGGAAAGATTTCTCTAAGAATCAGTGGTTTGCCATTGCCTTCCGAAGGGAAACGACCAAAGTAAGATCTTCCAGGTTTAACTGGGAATTTAACTTGGGACCAACTTGACTTCACTACATGGATTAACAATTTAATCACTGGTGCCCCCATGTTTCTTTGTTCTGTAGTTTGAATTTTTTTACAGTCGTTTCCTATCATAAGAAATTCGCAATAAAAGAGAAACTGTGAAAGATTTGTCAATTTTTGCTTTTAGTAAGAAAATACCAGAAACTTAAAAAATATGAAGGTGGCGACCTCTCTACACGTGTCTTTGGTATACACTTTTCTTAGACACTTGGGATTTCTAGTGGGATCCGAACAACCGCACGAGAGGAAAGATTTTTCTAAGAATTAGTGGTTTGCCATTGCCTTCCGAAGGGAAGCGACCAAAGTAAAATCTTCCAGGTTTAACTGAAAATTAAACCTGGGACCAACTTGACTTCACTAGATGGACTAACAGTTTTGTCACTGTTGCCCTCATGTTTCTTTGTTCTATAGTTTGACTTTTTTTTACAGTCGTCTCCTATCATAAGAAATTTGCAATAAAAGAGAAACTGTAAAAGATTTATGTCAATTTTTTCTTTTAGTAAGAAAATACCAGAAACTTAAAAAATATGAAGGTGGCGACCTCTCTACACATGTCTTTGGTATGCACTTCTCTTAGACACTTGGGATTTCTAGTGGGATCCGAACAACCGCACGAGAGGAAAAATTTCTCTAAGAATCAGTGGTTTGCCATTGCCTTCCGAAGGGAAACGACCAAAGTAAAATCTTCCAGGTTTAACTGGGAATTGAACTCGCGACCAACTTGACTCCACTAGATGGACTAACAATTTAGTCACTGTTGCCCCCATGTTTCTTTATTCTGTAGTTTGAATTTTTTTTACAGTCGTCTCCTATTACAAGAAATTTGCAATAAAAGAGAAAGTGTAAAAGATTTATAGCAATTTTTGCTTTAATACGAAAATTGATTATTTTTGTAAAATTATAGGTGAATGTCAAGTAAGTTTCAAGTTATGGAAGAAATTGATTTAAACTTGAAAAGTACGTTTTGTGGGTCACATATGATTCACGATACGTTAAATGGTAATAACTGAATCTACTACAAAAAATGAAAATTAGCACGAAAAGCGTTAAAAGTTTCTCACTTCGTGGTTTTACGTAGAATGCCTTAAGTTATGATAATTGTTGTTAATTTCAATGAACTTTCAAATAAATAATAAACAATGATGAAAGAAAAACCCCAATAATATTGTCCATTCAATTTTAGTTTTTACAAACAAGTTTGGGAATTATTCTGATCACAGAGATTGTTATTAGCAAACGTGTCTAGTTAGAATAAAAATTCAATTTTCCTCAACTCAATATTAGTTTCAAATCTGTTGTCAGTAATTAATTTTCGAACCAACTACCGCTCTTTACAATAGCCCGTTTTAGACTCGAAAACCGGGGTAATACCAAAGACAGTTAGACAAAGCAATTATTACGGTGACAGATGCGAGACTCATTCAATTTAAAACTTTTCGCGTATTGTTGCCAACTTTTGTTCTGTATCATGAACGTGCTCACAATTACTGACAAATGCTCGAATACATGCACGCGCACCCACCCAGTTTAAAGGTACTGGCATTTGGATATAGAATTTGGTTCTTAGACCGGTGCATCACCTTTTTATTAGTTCTTTACTCTTTGGTAATAGGAAGAAAAAAGTTGAAGAAGCGTAAATCTTTAAAGTTAGCTTGATTACATATTGTGCAATTTGGATTTTAAAAATCAATGTTTTTAGAATAAAACTATTAAATAAATGTTATAAAGAAAAATTTTACATTAAAAAAATTAAAAACAGAATTCTCTAAATAATAATTTTTATAAAAAAATTATGTTTTAGTTTTTTGCTACAAATTTTGCAAGAAATTTGGTAAACAACTCAATATAAGACACGTCTCAATTTGCTTTAGTTTTTGTAGTTACCAAATGAACACCTGAAGAATTCTTCAGTTTTCTTTTTTTATTGTAATTCTTATGAAAGGGTATGCAAATAATACATTTGGTTACTTTAAAATGACAAAAGCGGAAATTTAGTGGAAAGGCCACAAAAACGGATTATGCAACTATCAAATCTAGCACAGTTATAGTTAATAGACTGAAAATTAGTTTTCAGAAAATTTTATTTTATCATTAGATGTGACAATAATATAATTTTTATATACAGTTTGGATGGACCTTCTTTATTGTTTCTTATACGGTTTACAATCGTGTTTTCCCACAAGTGTTCATGTATAACGAAGATGATGACTTGTACGAAGGAGGTGGTTGAGATATTGGTATTGGAACCATTCCTGAAGGAATTTCATCATAAACGGGTTCCATACTCGTCAATGAGTGGACAGAGCTCATAATTTCCAAATCTAATGGTTCCGGAATAGAAGCAGCTCGATAACTTCCAGTTGATGGAGGGTGATCATACAGATACTCACGAGGATCTGAAATTAATATAACGATAGAAAAACAAGGAAATCTACAACAACTTTTCTATTTCTTTGACTCAATAAAGAGAAAAAGTTATTTACCATATTTCAACCCTTCTATTAGGTAGTTACTTGATAATTTACACCTCCACTAGCTCTTAAATAAATTCAGCAACAACTTAATCGTTCTACTAATGCGGCAGGGTTCGTTTTAAATCTTTTTCCGATAAAGTTAAAAAAATATAGCAAAAATTACCTTTTCCAAGATTAGCTGGGAAGTTCATACTGCAGACAACTGTAGTTTCGAATCTTTTTCCATCGTTATCAGCGGGATTGATGAACACTGGATTTTCAAAAGTTGGAGGTTCTGCAACCATAATAACACTGTAGCTATGCGGACAGTCTAACATAATTAACAAAGAACATCAAACAAATAATACAAAATAAAACTTAAATTTACTTGAAAAAATATTTTAATTTTATACGTAAATTATTAAAAACGGTTTTACAATTATTTTCATTAAAAAATCGATTTTTGGTAAAAAAAATTCGAAAAAAGAAGATTGACCCCGACGTGATTTGAACACGCAACCTTCTGATCTGGAGTCAGACGCGCTACCGTTGCGCCACGGAGTCAGATACCTAAAGTTTTAAGCAGATTCTTCATTTACCACAATAATTTATTATTAAATAAAAATTATTAAATTATTATTCCTTTGTGTATAAATAAATGATTTATTAGTTATAATAATTAATTATTTATTTAATATTTTACGCGTGTATTAATTCTAAAATAATTAAACTTTAAATATGTACTCATAACTGAAGCACTGAAGAATTTTTTTGCCAGTATTGCCAACCAATTAAAATATTTCCGTCTAGGGAAATTTTTGCAATTTCATAGAATTGTTTCGTCTATAATCACCGATTTGTAGAAATTAAATCAAATTTTGTAACATTTAACTTATTTTACTGTGACAAGGTAAGTTGGTAGATGAAGATGGAGTAACAAAATTTTTTCCATGATGCTCCCATGTACCAACTACAGTTAAATTAGGCCCCCAGTATCAACATAATTTACGTAGATTATTTACAAACATCAATTTGTCATTAATGCCAATTTTTGGTTATTTTCAATATTGCTGTTTCAATTATTTAAGTAACAAAATTTTGAGTCAGTGTTGCCAACTCATTAAAACTATATCTATCGTAGAATTATTGCAACTTTGATTAATTTGTAAGAAATTCAGTCAAAAGAGCGACAAGGTGAATAAGAAATTCAATTGAGGATTTAAAAGATCACTAGTGTGACTTTGGAAGACTAATTGAGACAATATTGAACAATTTACGATGATTAGGAGTTATTTTGGTCCATATACAGTTATAAGTTACTTCAATTTGTATTTTGAAAGGACAGAAAAAAGACAAGCATAACATAGACAGGCTAACAAAACCCATCTAATAGTGACTAACGTTTTGCTCATCATATCCCGACCTTCTTCAAAAAATACGTTTTTAAAAATAGTCTCAAAAAGATTCTTGTGAAAAAAATTACGAAACAAACTCTACGAAGATGTTTTTGTTGTAGTTCAAAATTAATCAGAAAACTAGTAACTAAAGTTAGATAGTCTCAATGTCTGGTAGAAGAACTTGGTACCGAAACATGGATTATAAAATAAAAACATATGCCGCTTCACAAATTGAATTAGAAATTGCTTTTGCAAATTTTTGGTAAAAATTTTACATTACACACCTGTAATGTTGGTTGCGGCAAACTAGGCGCGCAATTTGTATTCCGCAGTTCATGCTTTATAAAAAGCGGCACACTGTACCTAGCTATATCCATTCTCAATTTAAGTTTTTCATAAATCAAAAATGATTGTTTCTGATTGTCAAACAGTTGCCTTACCTGGTAGGGGAGTATGAAAAATGCTGTGGGTGTAAACTGAAACCGTCGAAAGCCCTCTCGTTGTTTGTTCAAGTTTCTCTTCTTGTTTCTTCTTCTTCACGAAACGGTTGATTGATACTATAACTATCGCTACTATAATAATAATAATAGTTATGGCAGTGGCGGCGCTGGCACTGTTAACCAAATCATTTTTACTAACTGAAGTATGATTAATATTTCCTCTATCTGCTTCGTCGTTAAGAAAATTTTCCTTTTCATTTCCAACAGTTACACTAACCTCTTTCTCATCGCCTTTCGCTTCTGATGGTTTCATAATAATTTCGACTGGTTGATTTGTATTAGTATTATTGATGTATTGGCGGTCTTCGATATCTTTAAAATCATCTTGTTCGTCAACAGTAATTAATTCATGTGGAGACACGTAATTTGTTAAGGATTTGTTAATTTCCTGTTCGTTTTTAATTTCAGACTGGACCGGAGGTTGCGAAAAAACACTTTGAGACGTAGTGTCTAATTGTATATTATCAGGATTGAACTTTCCGTTATTCTTGACCACGAACAAATTATTTTTGGTTTTTTCAAAAAAATATGTTTGAGTCGTTTCTTCTTGAACTTTCCAACTTGAAGAAGGTGATTCAATGGTAGTTGGAGTTAATGCAGTTTCGTTTTCAACAATTTCTTTAGTTGTTTCAAAAATTTCAACAGAACTAACTGAAGTAGAAATAATTTTTTGACACAATCCTGTGACGTGATGACACGATTCCTGAGGTTCACAATTACAAGTTTCTTTGCAATCAACCCCATACGAGTTGGTCGGACAAGAAGATTGACATCTAAAATTAATTTCAATTATTATTGCGAATTTTTCAATTTTAAAATTATCGTTTTTGTTGAACTTGACAATTATTTTTTCGAAATTTTTTGACAAGTTGGGAAATTACTTACGAATTTCCGGTCCATCCAGAAGGACAAGTGCAAGTTCCGGTAACTGAATTGCAGGTTCCTGTTTCGCACGTACAATTTAATTTACAATTTGGCCCCCATTCCAGTGGCGCGCACTCTGCAATTGAGATTTATGATTTACATCAGGAAGTTGTTATCTAGTACCAGTTTTTGCGGCAACAATAATTGTTATTAATGACTGGATTGTTGTCTTGTTGTAATTAAAAAGCAATAAATAACGAGGCTTCGATTTTAATTAAAAAAATTGGAGAATTTGAATTTTATTAATTTTGGCTTTTGAATTAATTAATTTAGTTGTTTCTCACCTGTGTTGCAGTTGGTTCCTTTGAATCCTGAAGAACAGACGCACTCTCCTTCTTTGCAGGTACCATTGAGGCAATCGTGACATGTTTTAATACAAATATTTTCATTTTGACTTTCTGTGTAGCCAGCGCAACATGTGTCGACAATTTCAGCAACTTCTTTACTCTAAAACAATGAAATTTTGGAAATGAGGCATCTGAAGATTTTGCGATATTACAAATTTAGTTAAAAATGAAAAAAAGAAAAATTAATTATTGGAGAGTCAAAATATTCAAAAGAATGTTTTCCAATTTTCCAATTCATACAAATATTGTCGAATTTATGGTAGCACTCCAATAAATTTTCCTCGATGCAGGTTAATGGTAATGAAACAGATTTTCTTCTTTTATGGATTTTTTTGAGACGAGAATTTTGAAAATTTAACGTTTTTCAAACACTAAACCGCCACTAATATCTGTAGATAATACTTTACATGTTACAAAATTAATTTCTAATTATTACCGCACATTCCTCAAGTGAAATCCAATTATGGAAGAAAGGAGGACGAGGAAAGAAAATACAAAAATAAAAAATTTGATAAACATTAATTTTAAAAAAAAATTGATTTTCGAAACTCTGACAAGTGAATGAAGTTACCTTTACACTCTGCAAAATTTATTTCCATTTATTTACTGTTGCAATTTAATTATGAACGAAGAGAGTACTAGAAAAAGAAATTTGATTGTCAACAAGCAAATCTACTTGAGACGAGCCAACACTTTTTTCGTCGAAAACAAAAACTTTGTCTTGTACTAACTTTAACTTTAATTCGAGTTTCAGTTACTGTTGAAAGCAAGACAATTATCTGTATTATGTCAGTTATCTTCGATTTATTATTTATTATATCAACAGTTACGTAACAGCTACTCAACTTCTGTTATTGAGCTGCTGGCCCAGGTAATGATCTATTATTGACCTTAACAATACATTGGAGTTTCCTCTTGTGTAAATTAATAAATTGTTGATTTGTAATGGGCGGTAATTTTCCTAATATGGCGGAGGGCAATAAAGAGATAGGTACATTGACATAATTTAAAATAATTTGGTTAAGTAGATGTAAGATGTTACGTAACACGATGAACGACTGCTAACACTCGTGTACGAGTATATACAACGTTTCGGTCTAGTAATCTCGTATAGGTACCCAACAAGTGAAAGCATGATATATCCGGCCATAAAAGAGTTAATTGAAAGATGTAATGATATTTTTTAAATTAGGGTTGCACCATTCATCATGGTTAAAGCTACTAATAAAACAATAAGGTGGATTAACGTATCCTCAAATAAAATGGATCTGAATGAGAAGTTGGAGACCACAATTACTTTCGATTGGACTGAAGACAATTAATTTGGTCAAGGTTCTGTCAAATTTCCAGGTGCAATTTGGGTTAATTTTCAAAATTGTGCTAAAATTCAATTACTTTTTACTTCCCACCATTTTGCTTATTTAGTTTGTATAATAGAACAAAAAAAAAACAATTTTTTTTTATAGAAAGTATTGGGGTGCAACGACCCTAATTTGTTGGACAAATTTTGCCAAATTTTGGAAAATTTCTGAATAAATTAATTGAATTTTTTAGAGAATTAGGTCACAAGAGAAGAACTGGGATAAACCTAAAAGAGCAATAAAAAATTGAGGGGTGAAATTAATATAGAAATAGTTGAAATAGTTACAAGAAGCGGAGTTACAGAGTTGAAGTCAAATGATAATTCAAAATAAAGTTGGCGTCAAAGAAAAATTGTAGGAGTGAACAAATTTGTTTCCTACAAAAATTATGCTGAGGTGAAACAAACCTCAATCATTTATTTAACAAATTTTGGTAAAGTTTAGAAAATTTCCTAATTAATTAATTAAAGAAAAATTTTGGAGAATTGAAGAACTGTCTATAAGACTATAAAAGACAATAAAGAAAATTGAGGGGTAGAATAAATTTAAAAATAGTTGAAATAGTTAAAAGGAGTAGGGTTAAAGAGTTGAAGTCAAGTGATAGTTTAAAATAAATTTGAGGTCAAATAAAAATTGCAGGAGTGAGCAAATTTCTTTCCTACAAAAAATTGTGCCGGGGTGAAACAGACCCCAATCATTTATCTAACAAATTTTGGTAAAGTTTAGAAAACTTCCTAAGTAATTAATTAAATAAAAATTTTGGAAAATTGAAGAACTGTCTATAACACTATAAACCACAATAAAGAAAATTGAGGGGTAGAATAAAATTAAAAATAATTGAAATAGTTACGAGGAACGGCGTTAAAGAGTTGAAGTCAAGTGATAATCTAAGATAAAGTTGGCGTCAAATAAAAATTGTAGGAGTGAAGGAATTTCTTTCATACAGAGAATTATGCTGGAGTGAAGCAGACCCAAATAATTTATGTAACAAATTTTGGTAAATTTTAGAAAATTTTCCAATAAATTAATTAAGGAATTAAGGAACTGTCTATAAGGCTATAAAAACAATAAAGAAAATTGAGGGGTAAAATAAATTTAAAAATAACTGAAATAGTTACAAGGAACGGGGTTAAAAAGTTGAAGTCAAGTTATAATCCAAAATAAAGTTTTGGTTAAATAGAAATTGTAGGAGCGAACAAATTTCTTTCCTACAAACAATTATGCTGGGGTGAAACAGACCTCAATCATTTATCTAACAAATTTTGGTAAAATTTAGAAAATTTTCCAATTAATAAATTAATTAAAGAAAAATTCTGTAAAATTGAAGAACTCTCTATGAGACTTCAAAAGACAATAATGAAAATTGAAGTGTAGAATAAATTTAAAAATAACTGAAATAGTTCCAAGGAACGGGGTTAAAAAGTTGAAGTCAAATAATAATCCAAAATAAAGTTTTGGTTAAATAGAAATTGTAGGAACGAACAAATTTCTTTCCTACAAACAATTATGCTGCGGTGATACAGACCCCAATCATTTATCTAAGAAATTTTGGCAAAGTTAAGAAAATTTTCCAATTAATTAATTGAGAAAAATTTTTGAAGATTTAAAGAACTGTCTATAAGACTATAAAAGACAATTAAAAAATTTGAGGGGTAGAATAAATTTAAAAATAATTTAAATAGTTACAAGGAGCGGGGTTAAAGAGTTGAAGTCAAGTGATAATTCAAAACAAAGTTTTGGTTAAATAAAAATTGTAGGAGCGAACAAATTTCTTTCCTACGAAAATTATGCTGGGGTAAAACAAATCCCAATTATTTATCTAACAAATTTTGGTAAAGTTTAGAAAATTTCTTAGTTAATTAATTAAAGAAAAATTTTGGAGAATTAAAGAACTGCCTATAAGACTATAAAAGACAATAAAGAAAATTGAGGGGTAGAATAAATTTAAAAATACTTGAAATAGTTAAAGGGAGTAGGGTTAAAGAGTTGAAGTCAAGTGATAGTTCAAAATAAATTCGAGGTCAAATAAAAATTGCAGGAGTGAGCAAATTTCTTTCCTACAAAAAATTGTGCCGGGGTGAAACAGACCCCAATCATTTATCTAACAAATTTTGTTAAAGTTTAGTAAATTTCCTAATTAATTAATTAAATAAAAATTTTGGAAAATTGAAGAACTGTCTATAACACTATAAACCACAATAAAGAAAATTGAGAGGTAGAATAAAATTAAAAGTAATTGAAATAGTTACGAAGAGCGGGGTTAAAGAGTTCAAATCAAGTGATAATCTAAAATAAAGTTGGCGTGAAATAAAAATTGTAGGAGTGAAGGAACTTCTTTCATACAGAGAATTATGCTGGGGTGAAACAGACGCAAATAATTTATGTAACAAATTTTGGTAAATTTTAGAAAATTTTCCAATAAATTAATTAAAGAATTAAGGAACTGTCTATAAGGCTATAAAAACAATAAAGAAAATTGAGGGGTAAAATAAATTTAAAAATAACTGAAATAGTTACAAGGAACGGGGTTAAAAAGTTGAAGTCAAGTAATAATCCAAAATAAAGTTTTGGTTAAATAGAAATTGTAGGAGCGAACAAATTTCTTTCCTACAAACAATTATGCTGGGGTGAAACAGACCCCAATCATTTATCTAACAAATTTTGGTAAAATTTAGAAAATTTTCCAATTAATAAATTAATTAAAGAAAAATTCTGTAAAATTGAAGAACTCTCTATGAGACTTCAAAAGACAATAATAAAAATTGAAGTGTAGAATAAATTTAAAAATAACTGAAATAGTTACAAGGAACGGGGTTAAAAAGTTGAAGTCAAATAATAATCCAAAATAAAGTTCTGGTTAAATAGAAATTGTAGGAACGAACAAATTTCTTTCCTACAAACAATTATGCTGGGGTGAAACAGACCCCAATCATTTATCTAACAAATTTTGGCAAAGTTAAGAAAATTTTCCAATTAATTAATTGAGAAAAAATTTTGAAGATTTAAAGAACTGTCTATAAGACTATAAAAGACAATTAAAAAATTTGAGGGGTAGAATAAATTTAAAAATAATTTAAATAGTTACAAGGAGCGGGGTTAAAGAGTTGAAGTCAAGTGATAATTCAAAACAAAGTTTTGGTTAAATAAAAATTGTAGGAGCGAACAAATTTCTTTCCTACGAAAATTATGTTGGGGTAAAACAAATCCCAATTATTTATCTAACGAATTTTGGTAAAGTTTAGAAAATTTCTTAATTAATTAATTAAAGAAAAATTTTGGAGAATTGAAGAACTGTCTATAAGACTATAAAAGACAATAAAGAAAATTGAGGGGTAGAATAAAATTAAAAATACTTGAAATAGTTAAAGGGAGTAGGGTTAAAGAATTGAAGTCAAGTGATAGTTCAAAATAAATTCCAGGTCAAATAAAAGTTGCAGGAGTGAGCAAATTTCTTTCCTACAAAAAATTGTGCCGGGGTGAAACAGACCCCAATAATTTATCTAACAAATTTTGTTAAAGTTTAGGAAATTTCCTAATTAATTAATTAAATAAAATTTTTTGAAAATTGAAGAACTGTCTATAACACTATAAACCACAATAAAGAAAATTGAGGGGTAGAATAAAATTAAAAGTAATTGAAATAGTTACGAAGAGCGGGGTTAAAGAGTTCAAATCAAGTGATAATCTAAAATAAAGTTGGCGTGAAATAAAAATTGTAGGAGTGAAGGAACTTCTTTCATACAGAGAATTATGCTGGGGTGAAACAGACCCAAATAATTTATGTAACAAATTTTGGTAAATTTTAGAAAATTTTCCAATAAATTAATTGAAGAATTAAGGAACTGTCTATAAGGCTATAAAAACAATAAAAAAAATTGAGGGGTAAAATAAATTTAAAAATAACTGAAATAGTTACAAGGAACGGGGTTAAAAAGTTGAAGTCAAGTAATAATCCAAAATAAAGTTTTGGTTAAATAGAAATTGTAGGAGCGAACAAATTTCTTTCCTACAAACAATTATGCTGGGGTGAAACAGACCCCAATCATTTATCTAACAAATTTTGACAAAGGTAGAATAAATTTAAAAATAATTCAAATATTTACAAGGAGCGGGGTTAAAGAGTTGAAGTCAAGTGATAATTCAAAACAAAGTTTTGGTTAAATAAAAATTGTAGGAGCGAACAAATTTCTTTCCTACAAACAATTATGCCGGGGTGAAACAGACCCCAATCATTTATCTAACAAATTTTGGTAAAGTTTAGAAAATTTTCCAATTAATTAATTAATTAAAGAAAAATTCTGGAAAATTGAAGAACTCTCTATGAGACTTCAAAAGACAATAATGAAAATTGAAGTGTAGAATAAATTTAAAAATAATTGAAATAGTTACAAAGAGCGGAGTTAAAGAGTTGAAGTCAAGTGCTAATCCAAAACAAAGTTTTGGTTAAATAAAAATTGTAGGAGCAAACAAATTTTTTTCCTACAAAGAATTATGCTGGGGTGAAATAGACCCCAATCATTTATCTAACTAATTTTAGTAAAGTTTAGAAAATTTTCCAATTATTTAATTGAGGAAAAATTTTAAAGAATTAAAGAACTGTCTATAAGACTATAAAAGACAACAAAGAAAATTGATGGCTAAAATAAATTTAAAAATAATTGAAATAGTTACAACGACCGGGGTTAAAGAGTTGAAGTCAAGTGATATTTCAAAATAAAGTTGGCGTCAAAAAAAATTGTAGCAGTAAACAAACTTCTTTCCTACAAAGTATGTTAAAGTATACTTGAGTAACGAGGAGAGTGGAAGAGATAGAGAACTCTAAGAATATCTTTGTTTTGTTTCAACAACTGCATGTAAAAATTCCAAAATATTTGAAGAAGTAACAACAAAAATGAACCAAGAAATAATAAACAAATAGAGAACTCAAAAGAAATGGAGGAAACAGTAACGACAGAAGACAATAAATGAAGAAATATCGAAATACTAAGAAGAACTGCAACAAACGAAGAGAAAATAATTGAATCATATTGAATCGGGTTGCAAATTTTTACCAGGAAATGGCTCTGGCAGGTACCGAAAATGTTAATAAGGTTGACCAAAAAAGTAGCTGACAGACCAGTTATTTTAATTTACAAAATTACTTTCAATTTCATTCTTAATTTGTGAGACAGCAATTTGCATTCAATAATTTCATTAATGACCCTGTGATTTAATATTCAAAAACTCATTATGCCACTGTCGTAAACACAAACAGTAATTCAATTAGTTAACATTATCAACTATCGATCTGACAACAATTTTTTAAGGCCATTAAATTTTTCAAATGATTTATAAACAATAATTTATTGATCTATGACACAGGTTGTAGTGGTCATCACGACTTCAATAAGCGTGTCCAAATTATTTCGATTTCGTCATTATTGATCAGTGAATGTTGGTCGTGATCCACATTCGGTTAACTTATTACCAAATAACCTTCATCGACTTATAATAACACTGTTACAATTATATCGGATAGCTAAAACAGTCATTCATAACAAAAAGCGAAATGCACGGCCTAATTGGCGGCAATAAACTTGTTTCTTGAACGCAATTACCAATAGGTATCCATCCAGAGTTACTAAAGTTTGATGGTTGCATCAACACGTAAATTGTTGGCTACAAATCAATACAAATTTTTTAATGTGACTTCTGGTTCCTTGTGGGCGTTATGTTGCGAGATTTCAAAACTGGTTCGGAAGTAACTCTTAAAATCATTGTTGCGTTAAAGAAGGAACAGAGAATAAAAATAAAATTGTATTACAGTTAGTAGGTTGTAAGTAACGAGTAGAGAAAGTGACGAGGTGGGTGAATTATAGACATCCTTGACAATTGTTTTTTAACAGGAAAACCTTTTGTTGAAACAATTAAAAAAAATCAAAACTTGTTAGAATGAATAGCGAAATTGAGAGAAGTGGTCCAATTTTGACAGTCATCCTGGCCACGCATGGTCAATAAATGGAAAAAATCTCAAAGCTTCTATTATTAGTTTTGGAAGAAACAAAAAAATATTTCCACACAAAAAAAACTTCTAAATTTCGGAAGAAGAAGATTTTGAACAAATTTCCTGACGAAAGAGAAACTAAATCCAAGTTTTCCACTTTTTAATGGTGGCCAAAATAGAAGTTTTTTGATTATATCGTTCTCCAGTGTTGTTTAGCTCATTTTTTCGCAATTTTTGGCTTCCAAACAAAATCAATATGATTGAAATCGAGCGAGTAAGGCGGGGTAATTGCGTTAAGCAACCAATCTTGGGATGTTAGTTTAGAAATTTAAGTTATAATTGAAAAATTATTGATGCAGGCTCCTGCATTAATTTGTATTATTTTTTAATTCACGTTGGTTCCTCAAAGAATGCGGAATCACGTTGAACTTAATGAGACGGGTACTTATTCAATCAATACTTTCTACAGGTAGCTTGTGAATAAAAATTTTATACTTACAACTGTTCTAGAATCGTTGACGGCTTTATTTGTGTAAAACGAACACCGAGGCGGAATGTTCAAACACCATTGATAAAATCTTCCGGTCGAATTTCTCATAAAGTACTCAGTTTCGTTTACGATATATCTGAAACATACATGGAAATTATGCGAGCGAACAACAAACATATGTTGAGCAGGCAATTTCATTTATATTTATACTTAATTTTCTCAAATGGTCATTAAACTAAAAAAAATTAACAGCATGCAAAAGCTCGCGTCAGCCATTTATTCAAATAAACATTAAAATAATAAATGAAACTCTTGCAATTTTTTTACTAAAATATTTTGAAGCTTATAGATAAAATACAAATTAGAAAATCAGACAAGGCAAATAATTTTGAGATACAAAAACCAACCAATTTAAAAGGCCCGTCGTGCATAATCAAACACAATCGTTTTCAATCGTGAGAAAACGCGCTCTGATTGGTTGATAGTCAAGACACCAACTGAGCTCACGAGCAAGCCCATCCTGTTTAAAGAGACTGGCGCTTTTAGGTCACGTGATTTGGTTTCACAACTTTAAAGAAATTAATCAAAAGCTTGTCTCTTATTGTTTCACATTTTGACATAATTATTAGAGATATAATAGAAAATCAGAAAAGGCAAATAATTTCCAGATATTTAAAACAACCAATTTAAAGGTCCGTCGTGCATAATCAAACACATTCGTTTCCAATCGTAAAAGAACGTGCTCTGATTCGTTGATCGCCGAGATACCAACTCAAAGCACGAGCAAACCCGCTCTGTTTAAAGAGACTGGCGTTTCTAGGTCACGTGATTTAGTTTCAAAACTTTAAACAAATCAATTGAAAGCTCGTCTCTTATTGTTTGACTTTTTATTATAAATATGACCCGGATACAGGGCTACTACGCTATTGGCTTATAGATAAAATAGAAAATCCGACAAAGCAAATAATTTCCAGATACTTAAACACGCCAATTTAAAGGTCCGTCGTGCATAATCGAACACATTCGTTTCCAATCGTAAAAGAACGCGCTCTGGTTGGTTGATAGCCAAGATGCCAACTCAAAACACGAGCAAACCTGCTCTGTTTAACGAGATTGGCGTTTCTGGGTCACGTGATTTAGTTTCAAAACTTTAAACAAATCAATTAAAAGCTCGTCTTTTATTGTTTGATTTTTTATCATAAACATGACCCAGATACAGGACTACTATGCTATTGGCTTATAAATAAAATAGAAAATTAGACAAAGCAAATAATTTCCAGATACTTAAACACGCCAATTTAAAGGTCCGTCGTGCATATCAAACACATTCGTTTCCAATCGTAAAGGAACGCGCTCTGGTTGGTTGATAGCCAAGATGCCAACTCAAAACACGAGCAAACCTGCTCTGTTTAACGAGATTGGCGTTTCTAGGCCACGTGATTTAGTTTCAAAACTTTAAACAAATCAATTGAAAGCTCGTCTCTTATTGTTTGACTTTTTATCTTAAACATGACCCAGATGCAGGGCTACTACGCTATTGGCTTATAGATAAAATAGAAAATCAGACCAAGCAAATAATTTCCAGATACTTAAACACGCCAATTTAAAGGTCCGTCGTGCATAATCGAACACATTCGTTTCCAATCGTAAAAGAACGCGCTCTGGTTGGTTGATAGCCAAGATGCCAACTCAAAACACGAGCAAGCCCGCTCTGTTTAAAGAGATTGGCGTTTCTAGGTCACGTGATTTAGTTTCAAAACTTTAAACAAATCAATTAAAAGCTCGTCTTTTATTGTTTGACTTTTTATCATAAACATGACCCAGATACAGGACTACTACGCTATTGGCTTATAAATAAAATAGAAAATTAGACAAAGCAAATAATTTCCAGATACTTAAACACGCCAATTTAAAGGTCCGTCGTGCATAATAAAACACATTCGTTTCCAATCGTAAAGGAACGCGCTCTGGTTGGTTGATGGCCAAGATGCCAACTCAAAACACGAGCAAACCTGCTCTGTTTAAAGAGATTGGCGGTTCTAGGTCCCGTGATTTAGTTTCAAAACTTTAAACAAATCAATTAAAAGCTCGTCTTTTATTGTTTGACTCTTTATCATAAACATGACCCAGATACAGGACTACTACGCTATTGGCCTATAAATAAAATAGAAAATTAGACAAAGCAAATAATTTCCAGATACTTAAACACGCCAATTTAAAGGTCCGTCGTGCATAATCGAACACATTCGTTTCCAATCGTAAAGGAACGCGCTCTGGTTGGTTGATAGCCAAGATGCCAACTCAAAACACGAGCAAACCTGCTCTGTTTAACGAGATTGGCGTTTCTAGGCCACGTGATTTAGTTTCAAAACTTTAAACAAATCAATTGAAAGCTCGTCTCTTATTGTTTGACTTTTTATCTTAAACATGACCCAGATGCAGGGCTACTACGCTATTGGCTTATAGATAAAATAGAAAATCAGACCAAGCAAATAATTTCCAGATACTTAAACACGCCAATTTAAAGGTCCGTCGTGCATAATCGAACACATTCGTTTCCAATCGTAAAAGAACGCGCTCTGGTTGGTTGATAGCCAAGATGCCAACTCAAAACACGAGCAAGCCCGCTCTGTTTAAAGAGATTGGCGTTTCTAGGTCACGTGATTTAGTTTCAAAACTTTAAACAAATCAATTAAAAGCTCGTCTTTTATTGTTTGACTTTTTATCATAAACATGACCCAGATACAGGACTACTACGCTATTGGCTTATAAATAAAATAGAAAATTAGACAAAGCAAATAATTTCCAGATACTTAAACACGCCAATTTAAAGGTCCGTCGTGCATAATAAAACACATTCGTTTCCAATCGTAAAGGAACGCGCTCTGGTTGGTTGATGGCCAAGATGCCAACTCAAAACACGAGCAAACCTGCTCTGTTTAAAGAGATTGGCGGTTCTAGGTCCCGTGATTTAGTTTCAAAACTTTAAACAAATCAATTAAAAGCTCGTCTTTTATTGTTTGACTCTTTATCATAAACATGACCCAGATACAGGACTACTACGCTATTGGCCTATAAATAAAATAGAAAATTAGACAAAGCAAATAATTTCCAGATACTTAAACACGCCAATTTAAAGGTCCGTCGTGCATAATCGAACACATTCGTTTCCAATCGTAAAGGAACGCGCTCTGGTTGGTTGATAGCCAAGATGCCAACTCAAAACACGAGCAAACCTGCTCTGTTTAACGAGATTGGCGTTTCTGGGTCACGTGATTTAGTTTCAAAACTTTAAACAAATCAATTAAAAGCTCGTCTTTTATTGTTTGACTCTTTATCATAAACATGACCCAGATACAGGACTACTACGCTATTGGCCTATAAATAAAATAGAAAATCAGACAAAGCAAATAATTTCCATATACTTAAACACGCCAATTTAAAGGTCCGTCGTGCATAATCGAATACATTCGTTTCCAATCGTAAAAGAACGCGCTCTGGTTGGTTGATAGCCAAGATGCCAACTCAAAACACGAGCAAACCCGCTTTGTTTAAAGAGATTGGCGTTTCTAGGTCACGTGATTTTGTTTCAAAACTTTAAACAAATCCATTGAAAGCTCGTCTCTTATTGTTTGACTTTTCATCAAAAATATGACCCGGATGTAGGGCTATTACGCTATTGGCTTATAGATAAAATAGAAAATCAGACAAAGCAAATAATTTCCAGATACTTAAACACGCCAATTTAAAGGTCCGTCGTGCATAATCGAATACATTCGTTTCCAATCGTAAAAGAACGCGCTCTGGTTGGTTGATAGCCAAGATGCCAACTCAAAACACGAGCAAACCCGCTTTGTTTAAAGAGATTGGCGTTTCTAGGTCACGTGATTTAATTTCAAAACTTTAAACAAATCAATTAAAAGCTCGTCTTTTATTGTTTGACTCTTTATCATAAACATGACCCAGATACAGGACTACTACGCTATTGGCCTATAAATAAAATAGAAAATTAGACAAAGCAAATAATTTCCAGATACTTAAACACGCCAATTTAAAGGTCCGTCGTGCATAATCGAACACATTCGTTTCCAATCGTAAAGGAACGCGCTCTGGTTGGTTGATAGCCAAGATGCCAACTCAAAACACGAGCAAACCTGCTCTGTTTAACGAGATTGGCGTTTCTGGGTCACGTGATTTAGTTTCAAAACTTTAAACAAATCCATTGAAAGCTCGTCTCTTATTGTTTGACTTTTCATCAAAAATATGACCCGGATGTAGGGCTATTACGCTATTGGCTTATAGATAAAATAGAAAATCAGACAAAGCAAATAATTTCCAGATACTTAAACACGCCAATTTAAAGGTCCGTCGTGCATAATCGAATACATTCGTTTCCAATCGTAAAAGAACGCGCTCTGGTTGGTTGATAGCCAAGATGCCAACTCAAAACACGAGCAAACCTGCTCTGTTTAACGAGATTGGCGTTTCTGGGTCACGTGATTTAGTTTCAAAACTTTAAACAAATCAATTAAAAGCTCGTCTTTTATTGTTTGACTTTTTATCATAAACATGACCCAGATACAGGACTACTATGCTATTGGCTTATAAATAAAATAGAAAATTAGACAAAGCAAATAATTTCCAGATACTTAAACACGCCAATTTAAAGGTCCGTCGTGCATAATCGAACACATTCGTTTCCAATCGTAAAGGAACGCGCTCTGGTTGGTTGATAGCCAAGATGCCAACTCAAAACACGAGCAAACCCGCTTTGTTTAAAGAGATTGGCGTTTCTAGGTCACGTGATTTAATTTCAAAACTTTAAACAAATCAATTAAAAGCTCGTCTTTTATTGTTTGACTCTTTATCATAAACATGACCCAGATACAGGACTACTACGCTATTGGCCTATAAATAAAATAGAAAATTAGACAAAGCAAATAATTTCCAGATACTTAAACACGCCAATTTAAAGGTCCGTCGTGCATAATCGAACACATTCGTTTCCAATCGTAAAGGAACGCGCTCTGGTTGGTTGATAGCCAAGATGCCAACTCAAAACACGAGCAAACCTGCTCTGTTTAACGAGATTGGCGTTTCTGGGTCACGTGATTTAGTTTCAAAACTTTAAACAAATCAATTAAAAGCTCGTCTTTTATTGTTTGACTTTTTATCATAAACATGACCCAGATACAGGACTACTATGCTATTGGCTTATAAATAAAATAGAAAATTAGACAAAGCAAATAATTTCCAGATACTTAAACACGCCAATTTAAAGGTCCGTCGTGCATATCAAACACATTCGTTTCCAATCGTAAAGGAACGCGCTCTGGTTGGTTGATAGCCAAGATGCCAACTCAAAACACGAGCAAACCTGCTCTGTTTAACGAGATTGGCGTTTCTAGGCCACGTGATTTAGTTTCAAAACTTTAAACAAATCAATTGAAAGCTCGTCTCTTATTGTTTGACTTTTTATCTTAAACATGACCCAGATGCAGGGCTACTACGCTATTGGCTTATAGATAAAATAGAAAATCAGACCAAGCAAATAATTTCCAGATACTTAAACACGCCAATTTAAAGGTCCGTCGTGCATAATCGAACACATTCGTTTCCAATCGTAAAAGAACGCGCTCTGGTTGGTTGATAGCCAAGATGCCAACTCAAAACACGAGCAAGCCCGCTCTGTTTAAAGAGATTGGCGTTTCTAGGTCACGTGATTTTGTTTCAAAACTTTAAACAAATCCATTGAAAGCTCGTCTCTTATTGTTTGACTTTTCATCAAAAATATGACCCGGATGTAGGGCTATTACGCTATTGGCTTATAGATAAAATAGAAAATCAGACAAAGCAAATAATTTCCAGATACTTAAACACGCCAATTTAAAGGTCCGTCGTGCATAATCGAATACATTCGTTTCCAATCGTAAAAGAACGCGCTCTGGTTGGTTGATAGCCAAGATGCCAACTCAAAACACGAGCAAACCTGCTCTGTTTAACGAGATTGGCGTTTCTGGGTCACGTGATTTAGTTTCAAAACTTTAAACAAATCAATTAAAAGCTCGTCTTTTATTGTTTGACTTTTTATCATAAACATGACCCAGATACAGGACTACTATGCTATTGGCTTATAAATAAAATAGAAAATTAGACAAAGCAAATAATTTCCAGATACTTAAACACGCCAATTTAAAGGTCCGTCGTGCATATCAAACACATTCGTTTCCAATCGTAAAGGAACGCGCTCTGGTTGGTTGATAGCCAAGATGCCAACTCAAAACACGAGCAAACCTGCTCTGTTTAACGAGATTGGCGTTTCTAGGCCACGTGATTTAGTTTCAAAACTTTAAACAAATCAATTGAAAGCTCGTCTCTTATTGTTTGACTTTTTATCTTAAACATGACCCAGATGCAGGGCTACTACGCTATTGGCTTATAGATAAAATAGAAAATCAGACCAAGCAAATAATTTCCAGATACTTAAACACGCCAATTTAAAGGTCCGTCGTGCATAATCGAACACATTCGTTTCCAATCGTAAAAGAACGCGCTCTGATTGGTTGATAGCCAAGATGCCAACTCAAAACACGAGCAAGCCCGCTCTGTTTAAAGAGATTGGCGTTTCTAGGTCACGTGATTTTGTTTCAAAACTTTAAACAAATCCATTGAAAGCTCGTCTCTTATTGTTTGACTTTTCATCAAAAATATGACCCGGATGTAGGGCTATTACGCTATTGGCTTATAGATAAAATAGAAAATCAGACAAAGCAAATAATTTCCAGATACTTAAACACGCCAATTTAAAGGTCCGTCGTGCATAATCGAATACATTCGTTTCCAATCGTAAAAGAACGCGCTCTGGTTGGTTGATAGCCAAGATGCCAACTCAAAACACGAGCAAACCCGCTTTGTTTAAAGAGATTGGCGTTTCTAGGTCACGTGATTTAATTTCAAAACTTTAAACAAATCAATTAAAAGCTCGTCTTTTATTGTTTGACTCTTTATCATAAACATGACCCAGATACAGGACTACTACGCTATTGGCCTATAAATAAAATAGAAAATTAGACAAAGCAAATAATTTCCAGATACTTAAACACGCCAATTTAAAGGTCCGTCGTGCATAATCGAACACATTCGTTTCCAATCGTAAAGGAACGCGCTCTGGTTGGTTGATAGCCAAGATGCCAACTCAAAACACGAGCAAACCTGCTCTGTTTAACGAGATTGGCGTTTCTGGGTCACGTGATTTAGTTTCAAAACTTTAAACAAATCAATTAAAAGCTCGTCTCTTATTGTTTGACTTTTTATCATAAACATGACCCAGATACAGGACTACTATGCTATTGGCTTATAAATAAAATAGAAAATTAGACAAAGCAAATAATTTCCAGATACTTAAACACGCCAATTTAAAGGTCCGTCGTGCATATCAAACACATTCGTTTCCAATCGTAAAGGAACGCGCTCTGGTTGGTTGATAGCCAAGATGCCAACTCAAAACACGAGCAAACCTGCTCTGTTTAACGAGATTGGCGTTTCTAGGCCACGTGATTTAGTTTCAAAACTTTAAACAAATCAATTGAAAGCTCGTCTCTTATTGTTTGACTTTTTATCTTAAACATGACCCAGATGCAGGGCTACTACGCTATTGGCTTATAGATAAAATAGAAAATCAGACCAAGCAAATAATTTCCAGATATTTAAACACGCCAATTTAAAGGTCCGTCGTGCATAATCGAACACATTCGTTTCCAATCGTAAAAGAACGCGCTCTGGTTGGTTGATAGCCAAGATGCCAACTCAAAACACGAGCAAGCCCGCTCTGTTTAAAGAGATTGGCGTTTCTAGGTCACGTGATTTAGTTTCAAAACTTTAAACAAATCAATTAAAAGCTCGTCTCTTATTGTTTGACTTTTTATCATAAACATGACCCAGATACAGGACTACTATGCTATTGGCTTATAAATAAAATAGAAAATTAGACAAAGCAAATAATTTCCAGATACTTAAACACGCCAATTTAAAGGTCCGTCGTGCATAATCGAACACATTCGTTTCCAATCGTAAAGGAACGCGCTCTGGTTGGTTGATAGCCAAGATGCCAACTCAAAACACGAGCAAACCTGCTCTGTTTAACGAGATTGGCGTTTCTGGGTCACGTGATTTAGTTTCAAAACTTTAAACAAATCAATTAAAAGCTCGTCTCTTATTGTTTGACTTTTTATCATAAACATGACCCAGATACAGGACTACTATGCTATTGGCTTATAAATAAAATAGAAAATTAGACAAAGCAAATAATTTCCAGATACTTAAACACGCCAATTTAAAGGTCCGTCGTGCATATCAAACACATTCGTTTCCAATCGTAAAAGAACGCGCTCTGATTGGTTGATAGCCAAGATGCCAACTCAAAACACGAGCAAGCCCGCTCTGTTTAAAGAGATTGGCGTTTCTAGGTCACGTGATTTTGTTTCAAAACTTTAAACAAATCCATTGAAAGCTCGTCTCTTATTGTTTGACTTTTCATCAAAAATATGACCCGGATGTAGGGCTATTACGCTATTGGCTTATAGATAAAATAGAAAATCAGACAAAGCAAATAATTTCCAGATACTTAAACACGCCAATTTAAAGGTCCGTCGTGCATAATCGAATACATTCGTTTCCAATCGTAAAAGAACGCGCTCTGGTTGGTTGATAGCCAAGATGCCAACTCAAAACACGAGCAAACCCGCTTTGTTTAAAGAGATTGGCGTTTCTAGGTCACGTGATTTAATTTCAAAACTTTAAACAAATCAATTAAAAGCTCGTCTTTTATTGTTTGACTCTTTATCATAAACATGACCCAGATACAGGACTACTACGCTATTGGCCTATAAATAAAATAGAAAATTAGACAAAGCAAATAATTTCCAGATACTTAAACACGCCAATTTAAAGGTCCGTCGTGCATAATCGAACACATTCGTTTCCAATCGTAAAGGAACGCGCTCTGGTTGGTTGATAGCCAAGATGCCAACTCAAAACACGAGCAAACCTGCTCTGTTTAACGAGATTGGCGTTTCTGGGTCACGTGATTTAGTTTCAAAACTTTAAACAAATCAATTAAAAGCTCGTCTCTTATTGTTTGACTTTTTATCATAAACATGACCCAGATACAGGACTACTATGCTATTGGCTTATAAATAAAATAGAAAATTAGACAAAGCAAATAATTTCCAGATACTTAAACACGCCAATTTAAAGGTCCGTCGTGCATATCAAACACATTCGTTTCCAATCGTAAAGGAACGCGCTCTGGTTGGTTGATAGCCAAGATGCCAACTCAAAACACGAGCAAACCTGCTCTGTTTAACGAGATTGGCGTTTCTAGGCCACGTGATTTAGTTTCAAAACTTTAAACAAATCAATTGAAAGCTCGTCTCTTATTGTTTGACTTTTTATCTTAAACATGACCCAGATGCAGGGCTACTACGCTATTGGCTTATAGATAAAATAGAAAATCAGACCAAGCAAATAATTTCCAGATATTTAAACACGCCAATTTAAAGGTCCGTCGTGCATAATCGAACACATTCGTTTCCAATCGTAAAAGAACGCGCTCTGGTTGGTTGATAGCCAAGATGCCAACTCAAAACACGAGCAAGCCCGCTCTGTTTAAAGAGATTGGCGTTTCTAGGTCACGTGATTTAGTTTCAAAACTTTAAACAAATCAATTAAAAGCTCGTCTTTTATTGTTTGACTTTTTATCATAAACATGACCCAGATACAGGACTACTACGCCATTGGCTTATAAATAAAATAGAAAATTAGACAAAGCAAATAATTTCCAGATACTTAAACACGCCAATTTAAAGGTCCGTCGTGCATAATAAAACACATTCGTTTCCAATCGTAAAGGAACGCGCTCTGGTTGGTTGATGGCCAAGATGCCAACTCAAAACACGAGCAAACCTGCTCTGTTTAAAGAGATTGGCGGTTCTAGGTCCCGTGATTTAGTTTCAAAACTTTAAACAAATCAATTAAAAGTTTGCCTCTTATTGTTTGATTTTTTGTCATAAATATGACCCGAATGTAGGGCTACTACGCTATTGGCTTATAGATAAAATAGAAAATCAGACAAAGCAAATAATTTCCAGATACTTAAACACGCCAATTTAAAGGTCCGTCGTGCATAATCGAACACATTCGTTTCCAATCGTAAAGGAACGCGCTCTGGTTGGTTGATGGCCAAGATGCCAACTCAAAACACGAGCAAATCTGCTCTGTTTAAAGAGATTGGCGGTTCTAGGTCCCGTGATTTAGTTTCAAAACTTTAAACAAATCAATTAAAAGTTTGCCTCTTATTGTTTGATTTTTTGTCATAAATATGACCCGAATGTAGGGCTACTACGCTATTGGCTTATAGATAAAATAGAAAATCAGACAAAGCAAATAATTTCCATATACTTAAACACGCCAATTTAAAGGTCCGTCGTGCATAATCGAATACATTCGTTTCCAATCGTAAAAGAACGCGCTCTGGTTGGTTGATAGCCAAGATGCCAACTCAAAACACGAGCAAACCCGCTTTGTTTAAAGAGATTGGCGTTTCTAGGTCACGTGATTTTGTTTCAAAACTTTAAACAAATCCATTGAAAGCTCGTCTCTTATTGTTTGACTTTTCATCAAAAATATGACCCGGATGTAGGGCTATTACGCTATTGGCTTATAGATAAAATAGAAAATCAGACAAAGCAAATAATTTCCAGATACTTAAACACGCCAATTTAAAGGTCCGTCGTGCATAATCGAACACATTCGTTTCCAATCGTAAAAGAACGCGCTCTGGTTGGTTGATAGCCAAGATGCCAACTTAAAACACGAGCAAACCCGCTCTGTTTAAAGAGACTGGGGTTTCTAAGTCATGTGATTTGGTTTCAGCACTTTATACAAATCAATTGAAAGCTCGTCTCTTATTGTTTGACTTTTCATCAAAAATATGACCCGGATGTAGGGCTGTTACGCTATTGGCTTATAGATAAAATAGAAAATCAGACAAAGCAAATAATTTCCAGATACTTAAACACGCCAATTTAAAGGTCCGTCGTGCATAATCGAACACATTCGTTTCCAATCGTAAAAGAACGCGCTCTGGTTGGTTGATAGCCAAGATGCCAACTCAAAACACGAGCAAGCCCGCTCTGTTTAAAGAGATTGGCGTTTCTAGGTCACGTGATTTAGTTTCAAAACTTTAAACAAATCAATTAAAAGCTCGTCTTTTATTGTTTGACTTTTTATCATAAACATGACCCAGATACAGGACTACTACGCCATTGGCTTATAAATAAAATAGAAAATTAGACAAAGCAAATAATTTCCAGATACTTAAACACGCCAATTTAAAGGTCCGTCGTGCATAATAAAACACATTCGTTTCCAATCGTAAAGGAACGCGCTCTGGTTGGTTGATGGCCAAGATGCCAACTCAAAACACGAGCAAATCTGCTCTGTTTAAAGAGATTGGCGGTTCTAGGTCCCGTGATTTAGTTTCAAAACTTTAAACAAATCAATTAAAAGTTTGCCTCTTATTGTTTGATTTTTTGTCATAAATATGACCCGAATGTAGGGCTACTACGCTATTGGCTTATAGATAAAATAGAAAATCAGACAAAGCAAATAATTTCCATATACTTAAACACGCCAATTTAAAGGTCCGTCGTGCATAATCGAATACATTCGTTTCCAATCGTAAAAGAACGCGCTCTGGTTGGTTGATAGCCAAGATGCCAACTCAAAACACGAGCAAACCTGCTCTGTTTAACGAGATTGGCGTTTCTAGGTCACGTGATTTTGTTTCAAAACTTTAAACAAATCCATTGAAAGCTCGTCTCTTATTGTTTGACTTTTCATCAAAAATATGACCCGGATGTAGGGCTATTACGCTATTGGCTTATAGATAAAATAGAAAATCAGACAAAGCAAATAATTTCCAGATACTTAAACACGCCAATTTAAAGGTCCGTCGTGCATAATCGAACACATTCGTTTCCAATCGTAAAAGAACGCGCTCTGGTTGGTTGATAGCCAAGATGCCAACTCAAAACACGAGCAAGCCCGCTCTGTTTAAAGAGATTGGCGTTTCTAGGTCACGTGATTTAGTTTCAAAACTTTAAACAAATCAATTAAAAGCTCGTCTTTTATTGTTTGACTTTTTATCATAAACATGACCCAGATACAGGACTACTACGCCATTGGCTTATAAATAAAATAGAAAATTAGACAAAGCAAATAATTTCCAGATACTTAAACACGCCAATTTAAAGGTCCGTCGTGCATAATAAAACACATTCGTTTCCAATCGTAAAGGAACGCGCTCTGGTTGGTTGATGGCCAAGATGCCAACTCAAAACACGAGCAAACCTGCTCTGTTTAAAGAGATTGGCGGTTCTAGGTCCCGTGATTTAGTTTCAAAACTTTAAACAAATCAATTAAAAGTTTGCCTCTTATTGTTTGATTTTTTGTCATAAATATGACCCGAATGTAGGGCTACTACGCTATTGGCTTATAGATAAAATAGAAAATCAGACAAAGCAAATAATTTCCAGATACTTAAACACGCCAATTTAAAGGTCCGTCGTGCATAATCGAACACATTCGTTTCCAATCGTAAAGGAACGCGCTCTGGTTGGTTGATGGCCAAGATGCCAACTCAAAACACGAGCAAGTCTGCTCTGTTTAAAGAGATTGGCGGTTCTAGGTCCCGTGATTTAGTTTCAAAACTTTAAACAAATCAATTAAAAGTTTGCCTCTTATTGTTTGATTTTTTGTCATAAATATGACCCGAATGTAGGGCTACTACGCTATTGGCTTATAGATAAAATAGAAAATCAGACAAAGCAAATAATTTCCATATACTTAAACACGCCAATTTAAAGGTCCGTCGTGCATAATCGAATACATTCGTTTCCAATCGTAAAAGAACGCGCTCTGGTTAGTTGATAGCCAAGATGCCAACTCAAAACACGAGCAAACCCGCTTTGTTTAAAGAGATTGGCGTTTCTAGGTCACGTGATTTTGTTTCAAAACTTTAAACAAATCCATTGAAAGCTCGTCTCTTATTGTTTGACTTTTCATCAAAAATATGACCCGGATGTAGGGCTATTACGCTATTGGCTTATAGATAAAATAGAAAATCAGACAAAGCAAATAATTTCCAGATACTTAAACACGCCAATTTAAAGGTCCGTCGTGCATAATCGAACACATTCGTTTCCAATCGTAAAAGAACGCGCTCTGGTTGGTTGATAGCCAAGATGCCAACTTAAAACACGAGCAAACCCGCTCTGTTTAAAGAGACTGGGGTTTCTAAGTCATGTGATTTGGTTTCAGCACTTTATACAAATCAATTGAAAGCTCGTCTCTTATTGTTTGACTCTTTATCATAAACATGACCCAGATACAGGGCTACTACGCTATTGACTTATAAATAAAATAGAAAATTAGACAAAGCAAATAATTTTCAGATACTTAAACACGCCAATTTAAAGGTCCGTCGTGCATAATCGAACACATTCGTTTCCAATCGTAAAAGAACGCGCTCTGGTTGGTTGATAGCTAAGATGCCAACTCAAAACACGAGCAAACCCGCTCTGTTTAAAGAGACTGGCGTTTCTAGGTCACGTGATTTGATATCAAAAGCTCGTTTGTTATTATATATATGACCGGGATGTGGTTGTAAAGAATTAGCACATTTATTTTCCAAAGGGTGAGATAGCCTTTTACAGAAAACTTGATAATAACGTGATAAAAAGTAATACAGACTGGCAAACAAAATTAAAAAGGACATTAAATTAATTTTGGCAAGAATAAGAAAAGAGTAAATAAAAATTGTTGTAAGTAGGGTAAATAACCGAAATTAATAGTTGGCAGTAAAGACTCATCTGTCGACTGTAATGAGTTTAATGTCAGGTCCGTATTTATTTTTATTTGTAGAGCAAATTCTAATTGCAACAATTAATTTTGAATTTTTTCTGTCATTTAGGAATTTAAAACCCTAATTGTGCAGCAAAATCCAATGCTTAATTACTGCAAAACGTCCATAACCCGGAGAATTTGGCAGGAATCAAGAAATATGTTATTTGAGAAACAAGGTAGAATTAGGGTTTCTACTACTTTAGTTGGCCTCGTCGTTAATTCTTTGTTGCGTTTGGTAGAAACGTAATTTTCCAATCTTTCGGAACGAGAAAAATTACTTTAGAGATAAGTTCTGACCATGATGAGTATTTCTTGAACAAAACGCAACAAAATTTTGCACGTTATCAAAAAATTGTAAATTTAGAAAAACAAAATTTAAAATCGGCTGGTTCTTTGTCCAAATAACGGATTAAGTCCAAATTCGATTTATCCATAAACTCCAAAAGCTTTCACTATTAATATTTCAATCAACCTTTAGAAGTAGTAAATCATGCAAAAAGGTTTAATAGATAACAAATTTTAAAAATTATGTCACGCAAGTAGCTTGGCGATAAATCGGTGATTCATAAAATTCTTTTGTGCAACTAATTTAAATGTCACAAAATTGAGAATGGCTTTTAACTGTCTCAATTTCTTGTTAACAATTTTGACATTTTCATCATAATCTAAAAATAAATTTACCAGTCCAAAAGTCTTAATAACACATTTTTGAAGTAATTTTGTTGAGTGGTTGTAAAATAATTGAATTGGATCAAATTTTGGGTGTAGAAAAAATTTTTGTTGCGCAGGTGTTTTCATCAAATTGAAGAAATTTCACGCTTGTTATTGATTAATTGAAATTTCTAGGAGCAGCAATTTTTTTAGTTTTTACCTATTTCGCCATACAAGTTATTTACCGGTTTAGGAAGTAAAGAAAATTAAATCATGCACATACGTTTTATAACTTCACTTTCATCAAAAGACTTGTTCGATATAATTTTAACATTCTAGAAACATCAGTCAGGGTTTTGACGCACATACGAGTTTTCACTTTTGTTGAAATAATGTATCAGGAACGAAATTGATTACACAACTTTCTTATACCACCCTGATCGCAAATTGGATTTTTCCGCAAAAATTAAATTTTTAAAAAATTTCAAACATTTAAATTTCTTTGGATTGTACAACAAAAATTTGCATAAACATGGAGTGACATTTGCGAAAACCTATTCGAAGCTATCAATCATCATTAACATTTGATGTGGCCGAAAATCCTCAACCATTCAAACTTCATAAATCACAATTTACGCGAGAATTTTTGAAAATTTGTAAAAAAAGTAATTAATTGTGTTAATATCGACACTTTGTTCTTGTTTTTTGGTTTTAATTACACAATTAATGTGATCTATTTATGGACTACCTTGAGCGAGTAAAGTCCGATTTTTGGCCCAATTTTTTTCATTTCGATTGAGGATTTCCTGGGTCCATAAATAGAAGAACACTCGAAATTTTTTTTCAACTTTCAACTTGATCAAATTTGCATATTAGCTATTGTGTCGTTTACCGACAACTTTCCTGCCGTTTCTAGCTACAACAATGAAAACAAAAAAAATAGTTTCGTAATAATTTTTCAAATTTTGATAGGATCTCAACTATGTTGACAATAGAACGTCGAAATTAAACCAAAATCGTACCAAAACGTAACTGTTAAAGTTTTTGTCTCAATCAGTTATCTTGTTTGAACCTGAAGGGTTTGAAGAAAAGTTTTGCGGTGCAGTTTTGAAGCTCCATAAACAATGTTAACGATATTCATACGCGTCCGCCCACATAAACAAAGAGATTTTACGACATGCAAATGAGTATGTGGAATGGTTGATAAGTCAGATACGGGGGGGAACCGGAACAGTTCTAGTTACAGAAAATGTGGTGCACCATTGAAGCCGCATTTATAATGAAAGTAAAAGTAGATAGTATCAATGTTTACATGCATGCACATATTAGATGAAAGAGTGGCGTACGAACTACTGCGACGTTTTGTAACCACTTTGATGTAGTTCCAGATGATTTGACGTTCTAAAGCGAATTAACATTCTTTAGCAATAATTGAGTGAAATCTTTAGTATCAATACAGTAGCCGACAATATGACCTACTTTAGATTTTTAATATATTAACACACACCTTGGGGCTAATTCCTATTGAGGTAGTGTCCAAACAAAAATAAGTTTGAAAATTTCTCGTTGTGGTGACTTACTAACAATAACATCGTCTCATGAAGTTTAAGTAGAAAAATTTTTCTATCAATCCATGAAGATGAACAAGTGGTCCAAATGTGTTGAAAATTTTTGATTCAAAACAGTCAAAAACTAGGAAAAACTTTTAAGCGTTAGTTTTATTATTAACAATTTTGATCATAAGTCTCCTTCCTTTTTTTCCATCTGTCTCTATCGACTTCTTCTTGCATCCTAGGGTCTTCATTGTATGGCCATTCATCATCTTGTGTTTGCTCGTCGCCACTAAACGACCATTCAATTACCTGTTGCAGCTTTGTTTCCAATTTCTCTGTTTAGATAATATTTTGGATTTCGGTCATTTTTGTTCAATTCTGTTCTTTTACTTTTTAAGTGTGACCACGTCTCCGACCATAAATAAAAACTTACGTAGCTACTCTTCTAAGTATTTGCATTTTAGTTTGCTTTAGTATTTTGTTACACAATTTTTCTACCATTTTGTACTTTCATTTATCTCTTTATCTAGTCTTTCACTTCATGACACTAATGAAATTAGTTTACTGACTTGTTCAAATTTTGTCTTTCCTCTTTGGTATTTACTGTTTATTCCCTTTATTATTTATTATTATTTTTGGTTTTTAAGTTAATTGTCTCCAATATATTTTCCGATTTTCATTAATGGTTCTTTACTTCTTGCCACTATGACCGGGTTGTCCGTATAAGAATTTTTGGAATTTGTATCACTTCTCATTTCCAATATTCCTTTTTAAAAGTATTTACCTCCTTCTTCCTAATAAATTATTTTATCTAGCACTAATGAGGCCAGTAGAGAGCTTAGTATGGAACGGTGCGGTACTTTTTTGGTAGTTTTTCTTGTCTGTCACTTACAATTTTTTTTATTGCCTGGAGAATAGTAGAAAGTTTTTGATATTTGAACCACTTTCGTTTTTCAATGTCCCATTTTGAAAGTCTTTACTTCATTTTTCCTGCTAAATTATTTTATCTAGCACTGATGAGGTACTTCTTTAGTCATTTTTCTTTTCTGACAATTACAATTATTTTTATTTTTTAGAAAATAGTTGAGAATTTTGGTCAATTGTGCCTCCTTCCATTCCCAATGTCCTATTTGAAAGTATCTATCTAATTTTTTCGGTTTTCCTTTTCCGTCTAGCGCTCATGAGATCAGTCTAATATGCAACCGCGCAGCACTTCTTTGGTACTTCTTCTTGTCTGATTCTCACAATTTCTATTATTGTCTTGTGCAGTGTCTTTATTCTTTCAATAAACTTTTTTCTATTCCACACGTCATCTGTATTCTTCAGATTTCTTCTACTTTACTTTAAAATGCTTTCTAAAGCCATATTAAGTGAGGTCTTCCTCTATTTTTTGCCTAATTACCGTCGTTCTTCTTTTTTGCCCTCTTTTCGTTATTTTTAAGTTAATTGTTTCCAACACACTATTAGGTTGTTAGTCATTGTTTCCAATTTCTTGCCACTATGACTATGTTGTCTCGATAGAGAATTTCTCACATATGCATGTTTTTCATCTTTAGGTGTCTCAGTCTTTAAGTTTATACCTCCTTTCTTTATTGTTTTGCCTAGTATTCATGAGATCAGCAGAGAGCCTAATATGCAACAGAGCGGTACTTTTTGGTAGTTTATCTTTTCTGACTCATACAATTTTATTTATTTTCTTGTGCAGTGTTTTCACTCCTTCGAAAATCTTTTCTTTTATTCTTAGCATTTTTTGTATTCTCCACATTACTTCTACCTTACCTTATCAAACAATTTTCTAAAGCCAGATCAGGTTAGGTCTTCCTGTAGTTTGTCTAACTACCCTCGTCCCTCTTCTTTTGTATTTTTTTTATTTTCAAGTTAATTGCTTTTAACACACTATTAGATTGTTAGTTGTTGTTTTCAATTTTTTGTCACTATGATCAGGTCGTCTCAACAAAAAATTCCTCATGTTTGTATCTTCCTCATATTTTAGTGTCTAAATCTATAGGTCTATACCTCTTCTCCTTGCTTTATTCTTTAGTGTAGCACTCAATAGATCAGCTGAGAACCTGACATGGAACCTTCGGTCCTTCTTTGGCAGTCTTTTAGTCTGAGTCTTACAATTTTTTTTATTTTCTCTTGCAATGTTTTAACCCTTTGATAAACTTTTTTTCTGTTTTAGGCATCTTCTGTATTCTCCACATTTCATCTACCTCATTCTACCAAAGGCTTCTTCAAAGAAAGATTAGGTCAAATCTTTCTGCAATTTGGTTAATTACCGTTGCCCTTTGTCTTTTCTTTCCTTTTTTAAGTTTATTGCTTTCAACACACTATTAAGTTGTTAGTTGTTGTTTACAATTTTTTCTCACTATGACTATGTTGTCTCAGTGGAGAATTTTGCAAGTTTGTATGATCTTCATCTTTTACTGTCTCAGTATATAAGTTTATACATTTTTCTTTACTTTATTCTTTCGTCTAGAGAGCCTTTTATGGAACCGCGCAGTACTTCTTTGGAGTTTATTATGTCTGACCCTTACAATTTCTTTTATTTTTTTTGCAGTGTTTTTAATTCTTTGATAAACTTTTCTTCTATTCCTAACGTCTTCTGTATTCTCCACTTCTCATTAAAGGCTCTTTGAAAACTGGATAAGGTCAGGTCTTTCTGTAATTTGTCTAATTATTGCCGTCTCTCTTCTTTTGTCTTCTCGTTCTTTATTTTTAAATTAATTTCTTCCAACACACTATTAGAATTTTAGTCATTGTTTTTAATTTCTTGTCACTATGACTATGTCGCCTCGATGTAGAATTTCTCATGTGTGTAGGTTTATCATCTTTTAGTGTCTCAGTCTATAAGTTTATAGCTCTCTTCTTTGCTTTATTTTTTCGTCCAGCACTCATGAGATCAATAGAGAGCCTAATATGCAACCGCGCGGTGCTTCCTTGATAGTTTATCTTGTCTGACTCTTACAATTTTTTTTATTTTCTTGTGCAGAATTTTTCTCTTACGAAAAACTTTTCTTATATTCCTGGCATCTTTTGTATTTTCTACATTTCTTCTACCATACTCTATCAAAGGTTAATTCAAAGCCACACCAGACCAAGTCTTCCTGTAATTTCTCTAATTATCGTCTTCCCTCTACTTTTGTTTTCTCTTTCTTTATTTTCAAGTTAATTCATTCCAACACACTATTAGATTGTTAGTCATTCTTTTCAATTTCACTATGATCAAACCGCCTCGGTAGAGAATTTTTCATGTTTGTATCTTCCTCATCTTTTAATGTCTCAGTCTATAAGTTTATAGCTCTCTTTTTTGCTTTAGTTTTTCGTCCAGCACTCATGAGATCAATAGAGAGCCTGATATGCAACCGCGCGGTGCTTCCTTGATAGTTTATCTTGTCTGACTCTTACAATTTTTTTTATTTTCTTGTGCAGAATTTTTCTCTTACGAAAAACTTTTCTTATATTCCTGGCATCTTTTGTATTTTCTACATTTCTTCTACCATACTCTATCAAAGGTTAATTCAAAGCCACACCAGACCAAGTCTTCCTGTAATTTCTCTAATTATCGTCTTCCCTCTACTTTTGTTTTCTCTTTCTTTATTTTCAAGTTAATTCATTCCAACACACTATTAGATTGTTAGTCATTCTTTTCAATTTCACTATGATCAAACCGCCTCGGTAGAGAATTTTTCATGTTTGTATCTTCCTCATCTTTTAATGTCTCAGTCTATAAGTTTATAGCTCTCTTTTTTGCTTTAGTTTTTCGTCCAGCACTCATGAGATCAATAGAGAGCCTGATATGCAACCGCGCGGTGCTTCTTTGATAGTTTATCTTGTCTGACTCTTACAATTTTTTTTATTTTCTTGTGCAGAATTTTTCTCTTACGAAAAACTTTTCCTCTATTCCTGGCATCTTTTGTATTTTCTACATTTCTTCTACCATACTCTATCAAAGGTTAATTCAAAGCCAAACCAGATCAAGTCTTCCTGTAATTTTTCTAATTATCGTCTTCCCTCTACTTTTGTTTTCTTTTTCTTTATTTTCAAGTTAATTCATTCCAACACACTATTAGATTGTTAGGCATTGTTTTGAATTTCACTATGATCAAACCGCCTCGGTAGAAAATTTTTCATGTTTGTATCTTCCTCATCTTTTAATTTCTCAGTCTATAAGTTTATAGCTCTCTTTTTTGCATTATTTTTTCGTCCAGCACACATGAGATCAATAGAGAGCCTAATATGCAACCGCGCGGTACTTCTTTGATAGTTTATCTTGTCTGACTCTTACAATTTTTTTTATTTTCTTGTGCAAAATTTTTCTCTTACGAAAAACTTTTCTTTTATTCCTGGCATCTTTTGTATTTTCTACATTTCTTCTACCATACTCTATCAAAGGTTAATTCAAAGCCAAACCAGATCAAGTCTTCCTGTAATTTTTCTAATTATCGTCTTCCCTCTACTTTTGTTTTCTTTTTCTTTATTTTCAAGTTAATTCATTCCAACACACTATTAGATTGTTAGTCATTGTTTTCAATTTCACTATGATCAAACAGCCTCGGTAGAGAATTTTTCATGTTTGTATCTTCCTCATCTTTTAATGTCTCAGTCTATAAGTTTATAGCTCTCTTTCTTGCATTATTTTTTCGTCCAGCACACATGAGATCAATAGAGAGCCTAATATGCAACCGCGCGGTGCTTCTTTGATAGTTTATCTTGTTTGATTCTTACATTTTTTTCTATTTTCTTGTGCAGAATTTTTCTCCTACGAGAAACTATTCTTCTATTCCTGGCATTTTTTGTATTTTCTACATTTCTTCTACCATACTCTATCAAAGGTTAATTCAAAGCCAAACCAGACCAAGTCTTCCTGTAATTTCTCTAATTATCGTCTTCCCTCTACTTTTGTTTTCTCTTTCATTATTTTCTAGTTAATTGATTCCAACACACTATTAGATTGTTAGTAATTGTTTTCAATTTCACTATGATCATATTGCATCGGTAGAGAATTTTTCATGTTTGTATCTTCCTCATCTTTTAGTGCCTCAGTTTATAGGTTTATACTTATTTTTCTTGCTCTTTTTTTTCTAGCACTCAAGAGATCAGAAGAGAACCTAATATGGAACCGCGCGGTACTTCTTTGGTAGTTTTCTTGTCTGACTCTTACAATTTTTATCATTTCTTTTGCAGTACTTTTACTCCTTCGTTAAACTTTTCTTCTATTCCGGGCATTCTCTGTATTCACCACATTTCTTCTACCTCAAAGGCTTTTCCAAAGCCAAATCAGATCAAGTCTTCCTGTAATTTGTTTAATTACTGTCGTCCTTCTTTTTGTATTCTTTTTTTTAAGTTAATAATTTCCAACACACTATTAGGTTGTTAGTCATTGTTTTCAAATTCTTGTCACTATGATTCTGTCGTCTCGGTGGAAAATTCCTCAAGTTTGTGTGTTCTTCATCTTTTAGTGTCTCAGCTTGTAAGTTTTTACCTCTTCTTGTTGCTGTATTCTTTTGTCTAGCAATCAAGAGATCAGCAAAGAGCCTAATATGCAATAGCGCGGTACTTCTTTAGTTTATCTTGTCGAACTAATAATTTTTTTTATTTACCTGTGCAGTATTTTTATTCGTTCGATAAACTTTTCTTCTATTTCTGATGTTTTCTGTATTCTCCATATTTCTTTTCCCTTACTCTTTCAAAGGCCTTCCAAAGCCATATAAAGTCAGGTTTTCCTGTAATTTCTCTAATTACCGTCGTCTCTCTTCTTTGGCTCTCCACATTTGTTCTACCTTACTCTCTCAAAAGCTTTTTCAAAACTGTAATTTGTCTAATTACAGTCGTCTTTCCTTCTGTTTTCGGTTTGCTTATTTTTAAGTTAATTATTTCCAAATCACTATTGAATTGCAAATTATTGTTTCCATTTCTATCCTTTCTATCTTTAAATGTCCCAGTTTATTAGTTTATACCTCTTTTCCTTGCCCTATTTATTTGTCTTGCACTCGTAAGAACAGTAGATGCCTTGATATAGAACCTTGCAGTACTGCCTTGGTAGTTCTAAATATCTGGTGTTCTTTTCCTCTTTATGAAGAAATGCATAAATAATTTTTGTTTGGTTCTTCCAATGCAATATAGAATTTTTTTTAAATGCCAAAGCAAGCAAAAAATTTCAAAATCTTTGGGCTCCTTTCAAACTTTGCACTGAAAATTTAAACTTCTTAGACTTCCTCTGTAATACGTTACTGACAATTCCTTTTCTTTTTGTACACTCTTCTTACTTCTTCCATAAAATTTTCTTCTATTCCACG
This sequence comes from Pyrochroa serraticornis, assembly GCA_905333025.2. Lineage (NCBI taxonomy): Eukaryota > Metazoa > Arthropoda > Insecta > Coleoptera > Pyrochroidae > Pyrochroa > Pyrochroa serraticornis. The sequence goes on from HG995152.1 coordinate 47,056,719, forward strand.
CAACTTCAGTAGACCAAATGTTTCTTTTGTCTATTCTATTAAAAGCTTCTTCGGGGACAAATCTTTCTATAATTTATCTAATTACAAAATTTTAATCCGTCGTCCCTTTGCTTTTGTCTTCTGTTTGTACATTTTCAAGTTAACTATTTTTAACGCACTTTCATATTTGTATTAATTGTTTTTTAATTTTTTGCTACATGACCATGTCGCCTTAGTTAAAGATTTCTAAAGTTTCTATATCGTTCAATTTGACTTTATAAGTTTTTTTTCCCTTATTTAATTCTTTTCTCTAGCATTCTGAAAACAGTAGAGGAAATACATAACCCTGCAGTACTCTCTTAAACAAACTTGCAACTTGGAAAAATTTTACCAATAATTTTTGACTGCTAATTGAAAAGTGTAAAAGTAAAAAAAAAATTTCTTGCATATAATTACTTGACGTAAGGATATTGAAGATTTTACAGTTATATAATGTTGAAACTTTGTTGTTTTTATTTTATTTGTGGTCAGGTAAGTATTATAATTATGAATTGTTTCCTGAATCATTTTTTAGGCGGTTCCAGCTATAAACGTGAAAATTCTCCATGAATGTCAACTCTTAAAAACTGGTTCAAAATTGCAAAATGTCCTAAAAAATTAACGTCTAGTTTTAATTGCTAACTTGACCTATTCCAAATTGCAGTTTGCGGTGACACTATTAACGATAAAGAATAGAAAAATAAACATTTTTGCAAACGACTTCCTGGAATATTATTCAATGTTAAAATTTGCACTTGGGTAATTTTTATAATAATTATCAAAGCTCAGTGGGTTAGTTAAAAAAAATGAACTTCAAGACCCAATTTTTCTTTTTCGAAAATCAAATTATTCCATAAATTTTAAGAACTTTAAATAACTAGAAAAAATATTAAGAAAATGTCAATTAGTTCAGTAGCACAATTAAAATTAATAATTATTGCTGGATTTTTTTTTCAAAAAATTACGAAAAGAAAATAATTACCTTCGTTCCTCTTGACAAATATGGTCACCAGTTAGCTTTCCGCTAATTGCTTGTGTTTGAACCATAATAATTAAGAGACTTGCAGCGCTCCACATGCCTCTTCAAGATATCCGCTGCTAAAAAACAAAAATAATACAAAATTGACCCCAAAACTAGTTAAATTGTCTATTAATCCAATTTCCGGTTTCATTTCCAAAAATTAAACCAATTTCTGCAAGTCACTGCAACAATTACTAAAATTTAATCAAAAAGCTTCGTACATGGCCATTAGGTTAATTATTACACCAACGCATTTGTTTCCAATAGACTAATTAAGTTAATTCAGAGCAAACTCCTTTCAAAATATTTTTGTTGTTGTAACTTAACACATTGCATGTCAGTAGCGACATTTAAGTTTGTTTTTGCCACACAATTAAATAATTAACCAGTTTTAGAGTCTAATTACTGACGATGAAACAAAATATTGTGTGCGACCTTAAATTGCTTTTCGAGTATTTGTTGCAAATTTTGGTTCAACGACATCGGTTAAAAAAAAATTTAGGGAGCGACTTATTTCCGTTGAGTGACGTTTAAGGTTTCCTCCAATTGCGGATTTGAAAGGAACAAATTTGCATTTATGAAACGAAACTTTCGTATTTAAACTGTTTTAAGGACATTGTCTTGTTGCACAATGGAAATTTTTGCACCGATATCAGTTTGGATCAAGACCGACACTTGTTACTTCTATTAGAATTCGTGCCACTTTCAACTTAATTATGAATAATCGTAATTAGAAGCGCCCTTTAACTGAAAAAAAATTCTTAAGCCAAAACTGAGCTTTCTGTTGTAATTTCAGTTGTTGCTGAAAAAATCTCGTTTTTCTGGTACACACCTTTACTAACAAATTCAGTTTCAGGTAAACACACGGTGTCAACATTTATTAACACACACCCATGCCGTTTTAACCAACATCACTCACTGGCACTGGCGAGTTACATAAATGCAACTACGATGCTGCTACAATGGACAATCTTCAGTGGCTTCAGTTATCATGTGTGTAATCACTTAAGTTTGGGACGAGTAATGTGTTTTTAATGCAATGTAATTTAAATCTCTAAATAAACGGACGCTTCTCCCAAATTTTTCAGCTGAAAAACTGAAAAAAAATTTCAGTAAAATCACAATTTTTAGTCAACTTTACGTAAATTGGTTTAACTAAATGTTACAAAAACAGTCGAATTTATTTCGGTGGGTTGCGTTGTTTATGAGAAGTTTTTTTAATTTTTTTGGGTTACCAACTTGTCATCTGGTATTTTGCTTACATGTTCTGTGACTAATAAATGATGCACACATCTTTCTCGATAATGTTATAAAATTCTTTCGGTTACATAATAATGTACGAATAAAATTTGAGAGTATTTTGATAATATTAATTAAACCAGATTCTGTATAGAAATATTTTTGTAATGCACCGTGGCTTCTTTAATTACTTTTAGAAACTTGTTACGTACGTTGTCGAGCCACCACCTAAATAACTTGAAGCAAACGACCAATTGTGCGGATTGAAATGGAATAATGTAATGAAAAATGCTTGACTGGTCTTTAACAATGCCAGTTATTACGCCAGTTAATCTTTATAATAAAAATATTGGGAAAATCTCCTGCAAGGATTGTGAAAAATTATAAAAATTATGTTGGTGAATTTATTTTAGTTTTGCTTTATTTTTCATCTACCTTGAAGCTTTAAATAATTAGTTCTCTCCCAATTAGACACTTTGTCTTACTACCGAATTTTTCTGTACCGTATAACAAAACACCTGGTGCGGTTGAAATTGAAAGGAAAAACTTTGAAGGAAATTGAATATAAAGCAGAAACCTCTAGAATGGTTTGAGTGGAGAATGAAGCGAGTTTAATCAAAGTTTCTAATATTAGTCAAAATATAACAATTTTGCTATGGAAGAAATTGAAAGAAATTGGCAAGAAGTGACCAAATCAATTTTGAAATTAATTAATTTAGAAAAGCGAGAAAGTAGCAGTCAAAATCAAAGGAAATTTTGTTTTTCTAGACTGCAAACTTTTTGGAAAAAAACCTTTTCATTAATTTTTCTATCAATAAATTAGAATTGCCCTATGACGAACTAGAACGTAGGACAACGACTGATCATCAGAAACTGGAAATAGTTGCTGGTCTTCCTCTACAAGGATCATTTCAATACCTTCAATTTTTCACTTAATAATTTAATACACAAACAGGATCCTTTAACAGTTGTTTCTGGGTCCTTATCAATTTTTTGTGTAATAATTTAATGAGTACGACTCGACCATTTTTATTTTTTAAAATATTGGAGCTCACTTTAGTTAATTTCCTTTAACTAGTCGAGTTACAATTAAAATAATTTGAGAAAAAATATTTATTCTGTAAAGATCACTTCGATAATTGCAAGAATTTAATTAGTAATTATGATGCGCGAAAGCCCAAATATTTTACCATAATAATTAAGATCTTATCAATTTCTTAGTTGGCTTCTTGATAACTGCAGTTCTACTTCCTTATTTTTGAAAATATTGATGCACGCTTGGGTTAAATTTTTCTAGAGCTATCAGTTGGAATAAAAACGAAAACGTTTTTCAAAACCAAGCTGAAGAAATTTTTTTTGCCAGAATCACGTCAGTAATTAGATTTTTTTACATGAAAATCATGATATACAAAGAAGAGAATCTTTTGTCTAATAATTTCTATTTTTGCAAATGTTGGTGCAAGCTTTAATAATTTTTTTAAAGTCACCATTTAGAATATAAACGGAAAACATTTAAAAAACTCTAACTAGAGTTAACTCAGCTTAACAGAAAAATATTTTCCTTGTAAGGATCACTTCAATACTATCAAATTTTTTCTTAAAAATAATGTACAATAATATACAAAAAATAGAAGTCTATCACAGCAGTTAGCAAGTCTTCATTAATTTTTTGGTTAGATATTTGATGACGACGCCTCAACTTCCTTATTTTGAAAAATATCAATGCACGTTCTAGTTAAATTTTTCTAGAGAGTTATCAGTTAGAATATTAACAAAATCGACTTAGCAAAATTGTACCGACAGTTCATTTAGCTGGAAAGAAATCTGTGTAAGGATCACGTGAGTAATTGGAATTTTTTTACTTAATAAAAATGAAGTACAAGAAAGAAATTTGTTTTGTAATTATTATCAAGTCCTTATCAATATTTTTGTTAAGTTAATTGATGAGTACGACGCGATTGTTTCGATTTTTGAAAATATTGTTGCACGCTCTATTTATTTTTTTAGAGTCACCAGTCAGAATATAAACGGAAAACTTTTCAAAAACTCGAACGAGAGTCCCCTCAGTTTAAAGGAAAAATATTTTCTTGGCAAGAATCACTTCAATACTGTCAAATTTTTACTTAAAAATAATGATGAACAAAGAAGAGAAATCTTTCACAGCAGTTAACAATTCCTCATCAATTTTTTGGTTAGATATTTGATAACGACGCCTCAACTTCCTTATTTTTAAAAATATCAATGCACGTTCTAGTTAAATTTTTCTAGAGAGTTATCAGTTAGAATATTAACAAAATCGACTTAGAAAAATTGTACCGACAGTTTATTTAGCTGGGAAAAAATCTGTGTAAGGATCACGTGAGTAATTGGAATTTTTTTACTTAATAAAAATGAAGTACAAGAAAGAAATTTTTTTTGTAATTATTATCAAGTCCTTATCAACATTTTTGTTAAGTTAATTGATGAGTACGACGCGATTGTTTCGATTTTTGAAAATATTGTTGCACGCTCTTTTTATTTTTTTAGAGTCACCAGTTAGAATATAATCGGAAAACTTTTTAAAAACTCGAACGAGAGTCCCCTCAGTTTAAAGGAAAAATATTTTCTTTGCAAGAATCACTTCAATACTGTCAAATTTTTACTTAAAAATAATGATGAACAAAGAAGAGAAATCTTTCACAGCAGTTAACAATTTCTCATCAATTTTTTGGTTAGATATTTGATGACGACGCCTTGACTTCCTTATTTTTGAAAATATTTGTGCACGTTCTAGTTAAATTTTTCTAAAGAGTTATCAGTTAGAATATTAACAAAATCAATTTTTCAAAGTTGTACTGACAGTTCATTTAGTTAAAAGAAATCTGTGTAAGGATCACATGAGTAAATGGAATTGAATTTTTTACTTAATAAAAATTAAGTACAAGAGAGAAATTTTCTTTGTAATTATTATCAAGTCCTTAGCAATATTTACGTTAAGTCAATTGAAGAGTACGACTCTACTTATATTAGAAAATATTGTTGCACGTTCTAGTTATTTTTTTTTAAGCACCAGTTAGAATATAAACGAAAAACTTTTCAAAAACTCCAAAGAGTCCATTCAGTTTGTGAAAAAAATATTTTCTTTGTAAGGATCACTTCAGCACCTAAAAATAATAAGACACGAAGAACAGAAGTGTATCACAGCAGTTAGCAGGTCCTCATCAATTTTTGCTTAGTTATTTTCCTCGACAACACCAGTTGCTATTTAAATTTCACTTAATTATTTTCGCAAATTAGTTAGCATTTCTATAATTAATTAGAATAATTAGAAACAATTACAACAAATGTCTTTTATTATAGATTTCTATATTTGCTTCGTCTCCTATAATTTAGTTATTTACCATTCTGGTCATCAACTAATTATTTAATTTCACAACTAAGAAAAGTCTTGAACCGTGTGTTGAAGTTAAACGCTTCCGACTTATGAATAATGCAAGCAATCGAACTGTTATAAAATAAAATACTTTTAAATTAAGCGTGTGTGTGCTTTGGATTTTATGCACTGAAAACCGTTATTATGCAGTGTTACAAAACGACTTTGGGAAGGTTAAATTCTTGCGAATTACGAATTCTTGCCACAATCACACAAAACTTCCGGTTTCCAAAGAAAACCGAACGCAATGTTTTTTTATTTTTTTTTATAATTTCAGGAATTAAAGTCGTATTAAATGTATTGCGTCAGGAACTTTTCGTTTTTCACAATCCTTAATCGGCCTTGTCTTCGATCTCACTACATTTACGAGCAATTAAAAGTCAATCACCAGAAATAAATCGCTTTAGCAATATAGCAAATTCAACTAAAATTTTATTAAACAATATCGCAAATTGAAATTATTTTTTTTGTCAATAATGGTTTTGATGGTCATCGAAATTTTGTTGTTTTGCTAAAATTAAATTTTCGTCTGGATAACAAAGGCAATTGCGAAAATTGTTTCGAGAGTTCAAGTGTCTTTCAACAACAGGAAGTACAGTACTTAATTCATTTTGCAGATTTAACAAGCTATTATCTTATAATCCATGGCAACGTATGTTGTAAGAAATTTTCATTTTTCCAAGACCAGTTTCCTCTTGCAACCTTTTGATAAAATTGCGTTAATTACAAGGAATTAAGTGACGGATAGGCGGGTAAATGTTTATTAAGATGATGCAACTTCTTTTGACCTTACACACCGTTTTGCAGATAGATTTGTCATTAATTTGCAGATATTAGCGTAACGATCTTTGGTCTAGGCCACGATAACAAAATATGTTAAAAATCATCTTCAAGAGGAAATCATATTTTAGACTCTTTCGATCTGAAAGATAGTTTAATGCAACAATTTTGCTTATTAAAGGTAGATACTCTCTTTCTACTTAACAGTGAGGTCTTAATGTTTAAAATTTTTACCAGTTATTGAGTTTCATACATTTGTTTTTAGGTATTTTTTCTTTTATTGCAATATGTTGTTTCTCTCACTTAAACTTATTATTTTGATTAATCTTGATCAACTTTCAAGTTCTTCCCATTGCTTCCTGTATTTTTGAATACTCTTCTAGTTCGGTACAAAATCTACAGAATTTAACTTTATACTCTCCTCTTCTTTCATTCAAATTCTAACTGGTAACTTCTCTAAAAAAAATTAATAGAGCGTGCAGCGATATTTTGAAAAATAAGGAAAGTCAACTCGCAAAAATCGTTGCTAATAGAGGCCCAAAATGATGCTTTACGATTTCTCTATTCAAGACGAGTTAATTAATTAAATATAGAAGATAGCAAATCTTCTACTTAAAACATTAACACTAATTAACTTAAGGGATCTCATATACCTAGGAACTAATCTAAAAGTTATTTTATAAAGTGTTAAGGGCTGAATTATGCGTAACTATTTTGTTCCTCTAAAAAGTTCTTCTAAGAAAAGTTTGTTGAAGATATTTTTAAAGAATTCATTGGACATTTACAATGTACTTTGGTACTTAGCGCAACAAGTAAATGGATTGTAAGTTGATGGACTTGAGAGTGGTTGTCAAGTGACAACCCTCTATAATAAATATATTTACGTTTTCACTATTCGCCGTCTTCTGATTTTAGTTCTTTGAGATCTGTATCTTACTATTGTCTTAATCTTCTTAGGAAGTTGTCTCAGAAGAACATTTAATTCAAGATTTCTTCTAAGTTGACGTTCCCTCTAATAAATTTTTCAAATTCTGTTTGAGTCTTGCAAACCTGCAACAATTTAAAACTTCTCTATTGGGAAAATTATAGAAAATTTGCACTGCTTGACCACAATTTTCGTTACATTCAAAATACACCAGCAATATGTCGATCAGTTGATTTTTAGACGATATCAACGGTGACACTGACGGATTACTGACATTTATCATTTTTGTTTCCTACGATACATTTCAATTTTTTAAGAGGAATTCTCAATAGTCATTAAATGAATATTGTACCAAAGCAAATCAAAAGAAAAATACGTTTTGTTTGAAAAACTTTGAAATGGTTAATGATAGAACGTCCAAGGGGCCAGGACTATTTGTCTTGCTAAAAAAACTCATTTTTAAATTAAAGTCATAATCAACTTTACGTCCTGCTAGCAGTACTCAACTTCCTCCATTTGAATCAACAAAATGGCCTATCTGAACTGCAAGTTTTGACTTGTTGGTTACAGTAATAGCAGAAGTAAACTGTAACTTGTGTAATCCTTCAATAATCAATCAGTGTGGGTGTTAAGATATTAAAGAAAAGTGATAGGGTTAAGGGAATGCAACTCTATTTAACAAAAAGGGATTTAGGAACTTTTGGAACAGATTAGTGTTTAGTAATGGCTGTAAAACCACTTTTTGGCAAAGTATATTAACAATAATTGATGTGCTTCCGGATAAAGTGACGGTAATAAAGGCTATTGATGGTTTTGAAGTTATATGGTAAGAGTTATTTAGCCTCAACTGAAATTTCACGCATCTAACATTTTTACAGTAATAAAAAAATCACTACTAGGGCCACTTTGTAGTGGAATACTAGAACGTCCAAGAGGCCTGAAATATTTGTCTTGCTGGTAGGACTCATTTTTAAATTAATGTTTTAACCACTTTTACGCCCTGCTAGCAACTCCCTCCATTCGAATCAGCAAAATGGCCTATCCGAACTACAAGTCTTGACTTGTTAACTACAGTAATTGCAGAAGTAAACTGCTAATTGTGTAAACCTTTAAGAATCCATTAAAATATTAAAGGAGGGTGATAGGGTTAGAGCAAATGCAACTTTCTTTGACAAAAAGGGTTCAAAGAATTTTTGGAACAGATCAGTGTTTGGTGATAACTGTAAAACACCTTTGCAGTAAGGTACAGTAACAGTAATTGATATGCTTCAAGACAAAGCAATGGTGTTAAGGACTATTGATGGCCTTGAAATTATATGGTAAGAGTTAATTAGCCTCTACTGAAATTTGCACGCATACGCATCTAACACATTTTACAGAACAACCAGAAACTGACGATCTGGTAGAACAAAACTCATCAACCTCATCGTCGTCGAGTGACACATTTCTTCTGGTACGCCACTGTTAAAGTTATACGTACTTCTGGGTGCAACTTTGTTTGACAAAAGGGGTTTTAAGAATCTTTGGAGCAGATCAGTGTTTGGTGATAACTGTAAAACACCTTTGCAGCAAGGTACAGTAACAGTAATTGACATGCTTCAAGACAAAGCAATGGTGTTAAGGGCTATTGATGGCCTTGAAACTATATGGTAAGAGTTATTTAGTCTCTACTAAAATTTGCACGCATATGCATCTGACACTTTTTATAGAAGAACCAGAAACTGATGATCTGGTAGAACAAAACTCATCAACCTCATCGTCGTCGAGTGACACATTTCTTCTGGTACGCCACTGTTAAAATTATACGCACTTCTGGATGCAACTTTTTTGACAAAAGGGGTTTTAAAAATTTTTGGAACAGACCAGTGTTTGGTGATAACTGTAAAACACCTTTGCAGTAAGGTACAGTAACAGTAATTGATATGCTTCAAGACAAAGCAATGGTGTTAAGGGCTATTGATGGCCTTGAAATTATATGGTAAGAGTTATTTAGTCTCTACTAAAATTTGCACGCATATGCATCTGACACTTTTTATAGAAGAACCAGAAACTGATGATCTGGTAGAACAAAACTCATCAACCTCATCGTCGTCGAGTGACACATTTCTTCTGGTACGCCACTGTTAAAATTATACGTACTTCTGGACGCAATTTTGTTTGACAAAAGGGGTTTTAAGAATTTTTGGAACAGACCAGTGTTTGGTGATAACTGTAAAACACCTTTGCAGTAAGGTACAGTAACAGTAATTGATATGCTTCAAGACAAAGCAATGGTGTTAAGGGCTATTGATGGCCTTGAAATTATATGGTAAGAGTTATTTAGTCTCTACTAAAATTTGCACGCATATGCATCTGACACTTTTTACAGAAGAACCAGAAACTGATGATCTGGTAGAACAAAACTCATCAACCTCATCGTCGTCGAGTGACACATTTCTTCTGGTACGCCACTGTTAAAATTATACGTACTTCTGGACGCAATTTTGTTTGACAAAAGGGGTTTTAAGAATTTTTGGAACAGACCAGTGTTTGGTGATAACTGTAAAACACCTTTGCAGTAAGGTACAGTAACAGTAATTGATATGCTTCAAGACAAAGCAATGGTGTTAAGGGCTATTGATGGCCTTGAAATTATATGGTAAGAGTTATTTAGTCTCTACTAAAATTTGCACGCATATGCATCTGACACTTTTTACAGAAGAGCCAGAAACTGATGATCTGTTAGAACAAAACTCATCAACCTCATCGTCGTCGAGTGACACATTTCTTCTGGTACGCCACTGTTAAAATTATACGTACTTCTGGACGCAATTTTGTTTGACAAAAGGGGTTTTAAGAATTTTTGGAACAGACCAGTGTTTGGTGATAACTGTAAAACACCTTTGCAGTAAGGTACAGTAACAGTAATTGATATGCTTCAAGACAAAGCAATGGTGTTAAGGGCTATTGATGGCCTTGAAATTATATGGTAAGAGTTATTTAGTCTCTACTAAAATTTGCACGCATATGCATCTGACACTTTTTACAGAAGAGCCAGAAACTGATGATCTGTTAGAACAAAACTCATCTACCTCATCGTCGTCGAGTGACACATTTCTTCTGGTACGCCACTGTTAAAATTATACGTACTTCTGGACGCAATTTTGTTTGACAAAAGGGGTTTTAAGAATTTTTGGAACAGACCAGTGTTTGGTGATAACTGTAAAACACCTTTGCAGTAAGGTACAGTAACAGTAATTGATATGCTTCAAGACAAAGCAATGGTGTTAAGGGCTATTGATGGCCTTGAAATTATATGGTAAGAGTTATTTAGTCTCTACTAAAATTTGCACGCATATGCATCTGACACTTTTTACAGAAGAGCCAGAAACTGATGATCTGTTAGAACAAAACTCATCAACCTCATCGTCGTCGAGTGACACATTTCTTCTGGTACGCCACTGTTAAAATTATACGTACTTCTGGACGCAATTTTGTTTGACAAAAGGGGTTTTAAGAATTTTTGGAACAGACCAGTGTTTGGTGATAACTGTAAAACACCTTTGCAGTAAGGTACAGTAACAGTAATTGATATGCTTCAAGACAAAGCAATGGTGTTAAGGGCTATTGATGGCCTTGAAATTATATGGTAAGAGTTATTTAGTCTCTACTAAAATTTGCACGCATATGCATCTGACACTTTTTACAGAAGAGCCAGAAACTGATGATCTGTTAGAACAAAACTCATCAACCTCATCGTCGTCGAGTGACACATTTCTTCTGGTACGCCACTGTTAAAATTATACGTACTTCTGGACGCAATTTTGTTTGACAAAAGGGGTTTTAAGAATTTTTGGAACAGACCAGTGTTTGGTGATAACTGTAAAACACCTTTGCAGTAAGGTACAGTAACAGTAATTGATATGCTTCAAGACAAAGCAATGGTGTTAAGGGCTATTGATGGCCTTGAAATTATATGGTAAGAGTTATTTAGTCTCTACTAAAATTTGCACGCATATGCATCTGACACTTTTTACAGAAGAGCCAGAAACTGATGATCTGTTAGAACAAAACTCATCAACATCATCGTCGTCGAGTGACACATTTCTTCTGGTACGCCACTGTTAAAATTATACGTACTTCTGGACGCAATTTTGTTTGACAAAAGGGGTTTTAAGAATTTTTGGAACAGACCAGTGTTTGGTGATAACTGTAAAACACCTTTGCAGTAAGGTACAGTAACAGTAATTGATATGCTTCAAGACAAAGCAATGGTGTTAAGGGCTATTGATGGCCTTGAAATTATATGGTAAGAGTTATTTAGTCTCTACTAAAATTTGCACGCATATGCATCTGACACTTTTTACAGAAGAGCCAGAAACTGATGATCTGGTAGAACAAAACTCATCAACCTCATCGTCGTCGAGTGACACATTTCTTCTGGTACGCCACTGTTAAAATTATACGTACTTCTGGACGCAATTTTGTTTGACAAAAGGGGTTTTAAGAATTTTTGGAACAGACCAGTGTTTGGTGATAACTGTAAAACACCTTTGCAGTAAGGTACAGTAACAGTAATTGATATGCTTCAAGACAAAGCAATGGTGTTAAGGGCTATTGATGGCCTTGAAATTATATGGTAAGAGTTATTTAGTCTCTACTAAAATTTGCACGCATATGCATCTGACACTTTTTACAGAAGAGCCAGAAACTGATGATCTGTTAGAACAAAACTCATCAACATCATCGTCGTCGAGTGACACATTTCTTCTGGTACGCCACTGTTAAAATTATACGTACTTCTGGACGCAATTTTGTTTGACAAAAGGGGTTTTAAGAATTTTTGGAACAGACCAGTGTTTGGTGATAACTGTAAAACACCTTTGCAGTAAGGTACAGTAACAGTAATTGATATGCTTCAAGACAAAGCAATGGTGTTAAGGGCTATTGATGGCCTTGAAATTATATGGTAAGAGTTATTTAGTCTCTACTAAAATTTGCACGCATATGCATCTGACACTTTTTACAGAAGAGCCAGAAACTGATGATCTGTTAGAACAAAACTCATCAACATCATCGTCGTCGAGTGACACATTTCTTCTGGTACGCCACTGTTAAAATTATACGTACTTCTGGACGCAATTTTGTTTGACAAAAGGGGTTTTAAGAATTTTTGGAACAGACCAGTGTTTGGTGATAACTGTAAAACACCTTTGCAGTAAGGTACAGTAACAGTAATTGATATGCTTCAAGACAAAGCAATGGTGTTAAGGGCTATTGATGGCCTTGAAATTATATGGTAAGAGTTATTTAGTCTCTACTAAAATTTGCACGCATATGCATCTGACACTTTTTACAGAAGAGCCAGAAACTGATGATCTGTTAGAACAAAACTCATCAACCTCATCGTCGTCGAGTGACACATTTCTTCTGGTACGCCACTGTTAAAATTATACGTACTTCTGGACGCAATTTTGTTTGACAAAAGGGGTTTTAAGAATTTTTGGAACAGACCAGTGTTTGGTGATAACTGTAAAACACCTTTGCAGTAAGGTACAGTAACAGTAATTGATATGCTTCAAGACAAAGCAATGGTGTTAAGGGCTATTGATGGCCTTGAAATTATATGGTAAGAGTTATTTAGTCTCTACTAAAATTTGCACGCATATGCATCTGACACTTTTTACAGAAGAGCCAGAAACTGATGATCTGTTAGAACAAAACTCATCAACCTCATCGTCGTCGAGTGACACATTTCTTCTGGTACGCCACTGTTAAAATTATACGTACTTCTGGACGCAATTTTGTTTGACAAAAGGGGTTTTAAGAATTTTTGGAACAGACCAGTGTTTGGTGATAACTGTAAAACACCTTTGCAGTAAGGTACAGTAACAGTAATTGATATGCTTCAAGACAAAGCAATGGTGTTAAGGGCTATTGATGGCCTTGAAATTATATGGTAAGAGTTATTTAGTCTCTACTAAAATTTGCACGCATATGCATCTGACACTTTTTACAGAAGAGCCAGAAACTGATGATCTGTTAGAACAAAACTCATCAACCTCATCGTCGTCGAGTGACACATTTCTTCTGGTACGCCACTGTTAAAATTATACGTACTTCTGGACGCAATTTTGTTTGACAAAAGGGGTTTTAAGAATTTTTGGAACAGACCAGTGTTTGGTGATAACTGTAAAACACCTTTGCAGTAAGGTACAGTAACAGTAATTGATATGCTTCAAGACAAAGCAATGGTGTTAAGGGCTATTGATGGCCTTGAAATTATATGGTAAGAGTTATTTAGTCTCTACTAAAATTTGCACGCATATGCATCTGACACTTTTTACAGAAGAGCCAGAAACTGATGATCTGTTAGAACAAAACTCATCAACATCATCGTCGTCGAGTGACACATTTCTTCTGGTACGCCACTGTTAAAATTATACGTACTTCTGGACGCAATTTTGTTTGACAAAAGGGGTTTTAAGAATTTTTGGAACAGACCAGTGTTTGGTGATAACTGTAAAACACCTTTGCAGTAAGGTACAGTAACAGTAATTGATATGCTTCAAGACAAAGCAATGGTGTTAAGGGCTATTGATGGCCTTGAAATTATATGGTAAGAGTTATTTAGTCTCTACTAAAATTTGCACGCATATGCATCTGACACTTTTTACAGAAGAGCCAGAAACTGATGATCTGTTAGAACAAAACTCATCAACATCATCGTCGTCGAGTGACACATTTCTTCTGGTACGCCACTGTTAAAATTATACGTACTTCTGGACGCAATTTTGTTTGACAAAAGGGGTTTTAAGAATTTTTGGAACAGACCAGTGTTTGGTGATAACTGTAAAACACCTTTGCAGTAAGGTACAGTAACAGTAATTGATATGCTTCAAGACAAAGCAATGGTGTTAAGGGCTATTGATGGCCTTGAAATTATATGGTAAGAGTTATTTAGTCTCTACTAAAATTTGCACGCATATGCATCTGACACTTTTTACAGAAGAGCCAGAAACTGATGATCTGTTAGAACAAAACTCATCAACCTCATCGTCGTCGAGTGACACATTTCTTCTGGTACGCCACTGTTAAAATTATACGTACTTCTGGACGCAATTTTGTTTGACAAAAGGGGTTTTAAGAATTTTTGGAACAGACCAGTGTTTGGTGATAACTGTAAAACACCTTTGCAGTAAGGTACAGTAACAGTAATTGATATGCTTCAAGACAAAGCAATGGTGTTAAGGGCTATTGATGGCCTTGAAATTATATGGTAAGAGTTATTTAGTCTCTACTAAAATTTGCACGCATATGCATCTGACACTTTTTACAGAAGAGCCAGAAACTGATGATCTGTTAGAACAAAACTCATCAACCTCATCGTCGTCGAGTGACACATTTCTTCTGGTACGCCACTGTTAAAATTATACGTACTTCTGGACGCAATTTTGTTTGACAAAAGGGGTTTTAAGAATTTTTGGAACAGACCAGTGTTTGGTGATAACTGTAAAACACCTTTGCAGTAAGGTACAGTAACAGTAATTGATATGCTTCAAGACAAAGCAATGGTGTTAAGGGCTATTGATGGCCTTGAAATTATATGGTAAGAGTTATTTAGTCTCTACTAAAATTTGCACGCATATGCATCTGACACTTTTTACAGAAGAGCCAGAAACTGATGATCTGTTAGAACAAAACTCATCAACCTCATCGTCGTCGAGTGACACATTTCTTCTGGTACGCCACTGTTAAAATTATACGTACTTCTGGACGCAATTTTGTTTGACAAAAGGGGTTTTAAGAATTTTTGGAACAGACCAGTGTTTGGTGATAACTGTAAAACACCTTTGCAGTAAGGTACAGTAACAGTAATTGATATGCTTCAAGACAAAGCAATGGTGTTAAGGGCTATTGATGGCCTTGAAATTATATGGTAAGAGTTATTTAGTCTCTACTAAAATTTGCACGCATATGCATCTGACACTTTTTACAGAAGAGCCAGAAACTGATGATCTGTTAGAACAAAACTCATCAACCTCATCGTCGTCGAGTGACACATTTCTTCTGGTACGCCACTGTTAAAATTATACGTACTTCTGGACGCAATTTTGTTTGACAAAAGGGGTTTTAAGAATTTTTGGAACAGACCAGTGTTTGGTGATAACTGTAAAACACCTTTGCAGTAAGGTACAGTAACAGTAATTGATATGCTTCAAGACAAAGCAATGGTGTTAAGGGCTATTGATGGCCTTGAAATTATATGGTAAGAGTTATTTAGTCTCTACTAAAATTTGCACGCATATGCATCTGACACTTTTTACAGAAGAGCCAGAAACTGATGATCTGTTAGAACAAAACTCATCAACCTCATCGTCGTCGAGTGACACATTTCTTCTGGTACGCCACTGTTAAAATTATACGCACTTCTGGATGCAACTTTTTTGACAAAAGGGGTTTTAAGAATTTTTGGAATACATCAGTGTTTGGTGATAACTGTAAAACACCTTTGCAGCAAGGTACAGTAACAGTAATTGATATGCTTCAAGACAAAGCAATGGTGTTAAGGGATATTGATGGCCTTGAAATTATATGGTAAGAGTTAATTAGCCTCTACTGAGATTTGCACGCATATGCATCTAACACTTTTTACAGAAGAACCAGAAACTGGCGATCTGGTAGAACAAAACTCAACAACCTCATCGTCGTCGAGTGACACATTTCTTCTGGTACGCCACTGTTAAAATTATACGCACTTCTGGATGCAACTTTTTTGACAAAAGGGGTTTTAAGAATTTTTGGAACAGATCAGTGTTTGGTGATAACTGTAAAACACCTTTGCAGTAAGGTACAGTAACAGTAATTGATATGCTTCAAGACAAAGCAATGGTGTTAAGGGCTATTGATGGCCTTGAAATTATATGGTAAGAGTTATTTAGTCTCTACTAAAATTTGCACGGATATGCATCTGACACCTTTTATAGAAGAACCAGAAACTGATGATCTGTTAGAACAAAACACATCAACCTCATCGTCGTCGAGTGACACATTTCTTCTGGTACGCCACTGTCAAAATTATACGTACTTCTGGATGCAACTTCTTTTGACAAAAGGGGTTTTAAGAATTTTTGGAAGAGATCAGTGTTTGGTGATAACTGTAAAACACCTTTGCAGCAAGGTACAGTAACAGTATTTCATATGCTTCAAGACAAAGCAATGGTGTTAAGGTCTATTGATGGCCTTGAAATTATATGGTAAGAGTTATTTAGTCTCTACTAAAATTTGCACGCATATGCATCTGACACTTTTTATAGAAGAACCAGAAACTGATGATCTGGTAGAACAAAACTCATCAACCTCATCGTCGTCGAGTGACACATTTCTTCTGGTACGCCACTGTTAAAATTATACGTACTTCTGGATGCAACTTCTTTTGACAAAAGGGGTTTTAAGAATTTATGGAACAGATCAGTGTTTGGTGATAACTGTAAAACACCTTTGCAGCAAGGTACAGTAACAGTATTTCATATGCTTCAAGACAAAGCAATGGTGTTAAGGTCTATTGATGGCCTTGAAATTATATGGTAAGAGTTATTTAGTCTCTACTAAAATTTGCACGCATATGCATCTGACACTTTTTATAGAAGAACCAGAAACTTATGATCTGGTAGAACAAAACTCATCAACCTCATCGTCGTCGAGTGACACATTTCTTCTGGTACGCCACTGTTAAAATTATACGTACTTCTGGATGCAACTTCTTTTGACAAAAGGGGTTTTAAGAATTTTTGGAACAGATCAGTGTTTGGTGATAACTGTAAAACACCTTTGCAGTAAGGTACAGTAACAGTAATTGATATGCTTCAAGACAAAGCAATGGTGTTAAGGGCTATTGATGGCCTTGAAATTATATGGTAAGAGTTATTTAGTCTCTACTAAAATTTGCACGCATATGCATCTGACACTCTTTATAGAGGAATCAGAAACTGATGATCTGGTAGAACAAAACTCATCAACCTCATCGTCGTCGAGTGACACATTTCTTCTGGTACGCCACTGTTAAAATTATACGTACTTCTGGATGCAACTTCTTTTGACAAAAGGGGTTTTAAGAATTTTTGGAACAGATCAGTGTTTGTTGATAACTGTAAAACACCTTTGCAGCAAGGTACAGTAACAGTATTTCATATGCTTCAAGACAAAGCGATGGTGTTAAGGGATATTGATGGCCTTAATATTATATGGTAAGAGTTAATTAGCCTCTACTGAGATTTGCACGCACATGCATCTGACACTTTTTATAGAAGAACCAGAAACTGATGATCTGGTAGAACAAAACTCATCAACCTCATCGTCGTCGAGTGACATATTTCTTCTGGTACGCCACTGTTAAAATTATACGTACTTCTGGATGCAACTTCTTTTGACAAAAGGGGTTTTAAGAATTTTTGGAACAGATCAGTGTTTGTTGATAACTGTAAAACACCTTTGCAGCAAGGTACAGTAACAGTATTTCATATGCTTCAAGACAAAGCGATGGTGTTAAGGGATATTGATGGCCTTGAAATTATATGGTAAGAGTTATTTAGTCTCTACTAAAATTTGCACGCATATGCATCTGACACTCTTTATAGAGGAATCAGAAACTGATGATCTGGTAGAACAAAACTCATCAACCTCATCGTCGTCGAGTGACACATTTCTTCTGGTACGCCACTGTTAAAATTATACGTACTTCTGGATGCAACTTCTTTTGACAAAAGGGGTTTTAAGAATTTTTGGAAGAGATCAGTGTTTGGTGATAACTGTAAAACACCTTTGCAGCAAGGTACAGTAACAGTATTTCATATGCTTCAAGACAAAGCAATGGTGTTAAGGTCTATTGATGGCCTTGAAATTATATGGTAAGAGTTATTTAGTCTCTACTAAAATTTGCACGCATATGCATCTGACACTTTTTATAGAAGAACCAGAAACTGATGATCTGGTAGAACAAAACTCATCAACCTCATCGTCGTCGAGTGACACATTTCTTCTGGTACGCCACTGTCAAAATTATACGTACTTCTGGATGCAACTTCTTTTGACAAAAGGGGTTTTAAGAATTTTTGGAAGAGATCAGTGTTTGGTGATAACTGTAAAACACCTTTGCAGCAAGGTACAGTAACAGTATTTCATATGCTTCAAGACAAAGCAATGGTGTTAAGGTCTATTGATGGCCTTGAAATTATATGGTAAGAGTTATTTAGTCTCTACTAAAATTTGCACGCATATGCATCTGACACTTTTTATAGAAGAACCAGAAACTGATGATCTGGTAGAACAAAACTCATCAACCTCATCGTCGTCGAGTGACACATTTCTTCTGGTACGCCACTGTCAAAATTATACGTACTTCTGGATGCAACTTCTTTTGACAAAAGGGGTTTTAAGAATTTTTGGAAGAGATCAGTGTTTGGTGATAACTGTAAAACACCTTTGCAGCAAGGTACAGTAACAGTATTTCATATGCTTCAAGACAAAGCAATGGTGTTAAGGTCTATTGATGGCCTTGAAATTATATGGTAAGAGTTATTTAGTCTCTACTAAAATTTGCACGCATATGCATCTGACACTTTTTATAGAAGAACCAGAAACTGATGATCTGGTAGAACAAAACTCATCAACCTCATCGTCGTCGAGTGACACATTTCTTCTGGTACGCCACTGTTAAAATTATACGTACTTCTGGATGCAACTTCTTTTGACAAAAGGGGTTTTAAGAATTTTTGGAACAGATCAGTGTTTGGTGATAACTGTAAAACACCTTTGCAGTAAGGTACAGTAACAGTAATTGATATGCTTCAAGACAAAGCAATGGTGTTAAGGGCTATTGATGGCCTTGAAATTATATGGTAAGAGTTATTTAGTCTCTACTAAAATTTGCACGGATATGCATCTGACACCTTTTATAGAAGAACCAGAAACTGATGATCTGTTAGAACAAAACACATCAACCTCATCGTCGTCGAGTGACACATTTCTTCTGGTACGCCACTGTCAAAATTATACGTACTTCTGGATGCAACTTCTTTTGACAAAAGGGGTTTTAAGAATTTTTGGAAGAGATCAGTGTTTGGTGATAACTGTAAAACACCTTTGCAGCAAGGTACAGTAACAGTATTTCATATGCTTCAAGACAAAGCAATGGTGTTAAGGTCTATTGATGGCCTTGAAATTATATGGTAAGAGTTATTTAGTCTCTACTAAAATTTGCACGCATATGCATCTGACACTTTTTATAGAAGAACCAGAAACTGATGATCTGGTAGAACAAAACTCATCAACCTCATCGTCGTCGAGTGACACATTTCTTCTGGTACGCCACTGTTAAAATTATACGTACTTCTGGATGCAACTTCTTTTGACAAAAGGGGTTTTAAGAATTTTTGGAACAGATCAGTGTTTGGTGATAACTGTAAAACACCTTTGCAGCAAGGTACAGTAACAGTAATTGATATGCTTCAAGACAAAGCGATGGTGTTAAGGGCTATTGATGGCCTTAATATTATATGGTAAGAGTTAATTAGCCTCTACTGAGATTTGCACGCACATGCATCTGACACTTTTTATAGAAGAACCAGAAACTGATGATCTGGTAGAACAAAACTCATCAACCTCATCGTCGTCGAGTGACATATTTCTTCTGGTACGCCACTGTTAAAATTATACGTACTTCTGGATGCAACTTCTTTTGACAAAAGGGGTTTTAAGAATTTTTGGAACAGATCAGTGTTTGTTGATAACTGTAAAACACCTTTGCAGCAAGGTACAGTAACAGTATTTCATATGCTTCAAGACAAAGCGATGGTGTTAAGGGATATTGATGGCCTTGAAATTATATGGTAAGAGTTATTTAGTCTCTACTAAAATTTGCACGCATATGCATCTGACACTCTTTATAGAGGAATCAGAAACTGATGATCTGGTAGAACAAAACTCATCAACCTCATCGTCGTCGAGTGACACATTTCTTCTGGTACGCCACTGTTAAAATTATACGTACTTCTGGATGCAACTTCTTTTGACAAAAGGGGTTTTAAGAATTTTTGGAAGAGATCAGTGTTTGGTGATAACTGTAAAACACCTTTGCAGCAAGGTACAGTAACAGTATTTCATATGCTTCAAGACAAAGCAATGGTGTTAAGGTCTATTGATGGCCTTGAAATTATATGGTAAGAGTTATTTAGTCTCTACTAAAATTTGCACGCATATGCATCTGACACTTTTTATAGAAGAACCAGAAACTGATGATCTGGTAGAACAAAACTCATCAACCTCATCGTCGTCGAGTGACACATTTCTTCTGGTACGCCACTGTCAAAATTATACGTACTTCTGGATGCAACTTCTTTTGACAAAAGGGGTTTTAAGAATTTTTGGAAGAGATCAGTGTTTGGTGATAACTGTAAAACACCTTTGCAGCAAGGTACAGTAACAGTATTTCATATGCTTCAAGACAAAGCAATGGTGTTAAGGTCTATTGATGGCCTTGAAATTATATGGTAAGAGTTATTTAGTCTCTACTAAAATTTGCACGCATATGCATCTGACACTTTTTATAGAAGAACCAGAAACTGATGATCTGGTAGAACAAAACTCATCAACCTCATCGTCGTCGAGTGACACATTTCTTCTGGTACGCCACTGTTAAAATTATACGTACTTCTGGATGCAACTTCTTTTGACAAAAGGGGTTTTAAGAATTTTTGGAACAGATCAGTGTTTGGTGATAACTGTAAAACACCTTTGCAGTAAGGTACAGTAACAGTAATTGATATGCTTCAAGACAAAGCAATGGTGTTAAGGGCTATTGATGGCCTTGAAATTATATGGTAAGAGTTATTTAGTCTCTACTAAAATTTGCACGGATATGCATCTGACACCTTTTATAGAAGAACCAGAAACTGATGATCTGTTAGAACAAAACACATCAACCTCATCGTCGTCGAGTGACACATTTCTTCTGGTACGCCACTGTCAAAATTATACGTACTTCTGGATGCAACTTCTTTTGACAAAAGGGGTTTTAAGAATTTTTGGAAGAGATCAGTGTTTGGTGATAACTGTAAAACACCTTTGCAGCAAGGTACAGTAACAGTATTTCATATGCTTCAAGACAAAGCAATGGTGTTAAGGTCTATTGATGGCCTTGAAATTATATGGTAAGAGTTATTTAGTCTCTACTAAAATTTGCACGCATATGCATCTGACACTTTTTATAGAAGAACCAGAAACTGATGATCTGGTAGAACAAAACTCATCAACCTCATCGTCGTCGAGTGACACATTTCTTCTGGTACGCCACTGTTAAAATTATACGTACTTCTGGATGCAACTTCTTTTGACAAAAGGGGTTTTAAGAATTTTTGGAACAGATCAGTGTTTGGTGATAACTGTAAAACACCTTTGCAGCAAGGTACAGTAACAGTAATTGATATGCTTCAAGACAAAGCGATGGTGTTAAGGGCTATTGATGGCCTTAATATTATATGGTAAGAGTTAATTAGCCTCTACTGAGATTTGCACGCACATGCATCTGACACTTTTTATAGAAGAACCAGAAACTGATGATCTGGTAGAACAAAACTCATCAACCTCATCGTCGTCGAGTGACATATTTCTTCTGGTACGCCACTGTTAAAATTATACGTACTTCTGGATGCAACTTCTTTTGACAAAAGGGGTTTTAAGAATTTTTGGAACAGATCAGTGTTTGTTGATAACTGTAAAACACCTTTGCAGCAAGGTACAGTAACAGTATTTCATATGCTTCAAGACAAAGCGATGGTGTTAAGGGATATTGATGGCCTTGAAATTATATGGTAAGAGTTATTTAGTCTCTACTAAAATTTGCACGCATATGCATCTGACACTCTTTATAGAGGAATCAGAAACTGATGATCTGGTAGAACAAAACTCATCAACCTCATCGTCGTCGAGTGACACATTTCTTCTGGTACGCCACTGTTAAAATTATACGTACTTCTGGATGCAACTTCTTTTGACAAAAGGGGTTTTAAGAATTTTTGGAAGAGATCAGTGTTTGGTGATAACTGTAAAACACCTTTGCAGCAAGGTACAGTAACAGTATTTCATATGCTTCAAGACAAAGCAATGGTGTTAAGGTCTATTGATGGCCTTGAAATTATATGGTAAGAGTTATTTAGTCTCTACTAAAATTTGCACGCATATGCATCTGACACTCTTTATAGAGGAATCAGAAACTGATGATCTGGTAGAACAAAACTCATCAACCTCATCGTCGTCGAGTGACACATTTCTTCTGGTACGCCACTGTTAAAATTATACGTACTTCTGGATGCAACTTCTTTTGACAAAAGGGGTTTTAAGAATTTTTGGAACAGTTCAGTGTTTGTTGATAACTGTAAAACACCTTTGCAGCAAGGTACAGTAACAGTATTTCATATGCTTCAAGACAAAGCGATGGTGTTAAGGGATATTGATGGCCTTGAAATTATATGGTAAGAGTTATTTAGTCTCTACTAAAATTTGCACGCATATGCATCTGACACTTTTTATAGAAGAACCAGAAACTGATGATCTGGTAGAACAAAACTCATCAACCTCATCGTCGTCGAGTGACACATTTCTTCTGGTACGCCACTGTCAAAATTATACGTACTTCTGGATGCAACTTCTTTTGACAAAAGGGGTTTTAAGAATTTTTGGAAGAGATCAGTGTTTGGTGATAACTGTAAAACACCTTTGCAGCAAGGTACAGTAACAGTATTTCATATGCTTCAAGACAAAGCAATGGTGTTAAGGTCTATTGATGGCCTTGAAATTATATGGTAAGAGTTATTTAGTCTCTACTAAAATTTGCACGCATATGCATCTGACACTTTTTATAGAAGAACCAGAAACTGATGATCTGGTAGAACAAAACTCATCAACCTCATCGTCGTCGAGTGACACATTTCTTCTGGTACGCCACTGTTAAAATTATACGTACTTCTGGATGCAACTTCTTTTGACAAAAGAGGTTTTAAGAATTTTTGGAACAGATCAGTGTTTGGTGATAACTGTAAAACACCTTTGCAGCAAGGTACAGTAACAGTAATTGATATGCTTCAAGACAAAGCGATGGTGTTAAGGGCTATTGATGGCCTTAATATTATATGGTAAGAGTTAATTAGCCTCTACTGAGATTTGCACGCACATGCATCTGACACTTTTTATAGAAGAACCAGAAACTGATGATCTGGTAGAACAAAACTCATCAACCTCATCGTCGTCGAGTGACATATTTCTTCTGGTACGCCACTGTTAAAATTATACGTACTTCTGGATGCAACTTCTTTTGACAAAAGGGGTTTTAAGAATTTTTGGAACAGATCAGTGTTTGTTGATAACTGTAAAACACCTTTGTAGCAAGGTACAGTAACAGTATTTCATATGCTTCAAGACAAAGCGATGGTGTTAAGGGATATTGATGGCCTTGAAATTATATGGTAAGAGTTATTTAGTCTCTACTAAAATTTGCACGCATATGCATCTGACACTCTTTATAGAGGAATCAGAAACTGATGATCTGGTAGAACAAAACTCATCAACCTCATCGTCGTCGAGTGACACATTTCTTCTGGTACGCCACTGTTAAAATTATACGTACTTCTGGATGCAACTTCTTTTGACAAAAGGGGTTTTAAGAATTTTTGGAACAGATCAGTGTTTGGTGATAACTGTAAAAGACCTTTGCAGCAAGGTACAGTAACAGTAATTGATATGCTTCAAGACAAGGCAATGGTGTTAAGGGATATTGATGGCCTTGAAATTATATGGTAAGAGTTATTTAGTCTCTACTAAAATTTGCACGCATATGCATGTGACACTTTTTATAGAAGAACCAGAAACTGATGATCTGGTAGAACAAAACTCATCAACCTCATCGTCGTCGAGTGACACATTTCTTCTGGTACGCCACTGTTAAAATTATACGTACTTCTGGAAGAACTGCTGTAATGTTGGGAAGTACTAGAAAATTTTTGCTCAAGTCCAACTGTCCTTCTGGAAGTTTCTACCAGCAGGACAAGCTTGGACATTCTATCCTTAAGAAATAATTTGCCAAAGTTGTTTGTTTATTCAATAGGGTAGTAAATAACGGAGAAACAGCTTGGGGAGCACTTTCCAAGACAATCACTTTATTTTTAGTTAAGTCAATTTTAGTTTTCAAATTTTCAAAATTTTTCCAACAGTCGGCCTAACTTCTGAATTACCCTCAAATTCTATTCATGATAGTACTTGGTACTAATTTCTCCACTTAGTATCGATTTTAGATTTTAATTTCGGATTTTCAGCTTTTAATCCTGAAAGAAATCTTTGATTTAAAAAATTTAGTTACAAACAAAATTTAATTTTCAGTCAAATGCAATTTTTTCCCTTCATTTAAGCTTCAATTTGGAGCTTTTAATTTATTAACATCAACAATTGAGAAAACGCCTCTTATCAGATTTTTAACTCCACAGTATTGTCTTGTCGTTCCTTCATATGCAATATTTCAATAAATCCGCACACTTATCAAAACTTTTCCTTTCATTCATTTATTAGACGCAATAATGACACTGGAACCCATTGTTTCATAGTCATTTATTGTGAATAAGTAACGTGAGAATCACAACAATAATGACGTCATTGATTATGTAATAGGTAGTACTCATAGAAGTGCCGGTGATGATGATATGACGGTTTATGAGAGGACACAGATGGTGCGTTATAAATAATTTAATTTCATCAATCGAAATAGTGAAAGTGTTCAACATTGAAAACTTTTTCAAGTTTAATCTAGTTGCAAGAACTAGAACGAGACACACTTCAGAAACGTAGACAATTTTTAGTTTAATACTCAATGTGGTTGCGACAATTAAAGTTGCAAAATTAATTTAATTAAATTAAAATGATAATTTAAATTAAGTAACTCCTGAACTTGTGGTCAGTTAGTTGTCACGTTTCATATTTTTTCTCCACTTAATTACCTAATTGGTTTTGAACTGAGATGATGAATCAATTATGTGATTGCAACATTTCCTTATTTGTTTAAATCTTCTTGCGTCGTTTATTGATGTTTTGATTTAAATCGTTGAAAATAACAATTCCAGTTCACTTTCTATACTGTTGTTGTCACACCAGTTTTGTTAAATTTTTGAAAATTATTTATCATTACGTAAATTCTAGAATTTTATTAAAAACAACTTAATCTTCTGAAGATCTTACGATAATATCTCTATCTAATCGAACAAGTCTAAGATGACATTTTACATGTGCACACATGCAAAAACTACAACAACTACATGTACATTGTCGCTAAATTAAACAAGTAGTCGTGGTATTGGAAAGTTGCATAATTCTTGAGCAATTGCAAATGTGAGACTCAATTAATTTAAGTTCTTCAACTTGTAATTTTGACAACTAAAGTATGTAGGTAATTTCTTAATAATTTTTAAGTGCAAAATTTTCCTTTTTTTATTAAAATTATTGCAAAATTGGGACGATGATCGAATTTACAAGGAAATCATGATAATTTCGCCAATCATCTTCGTAAAGTTTACATGATTTATGTTTGGATTGCCCCTCAATAAATGTTGAAATTTTGTTCAAAATTCCTGACTAAATTGTTAATAAAAAACGAATATTTGTCACATTTTTTACTGGAAGATATTCAGGTTAACTTAGTCATAAGTTTTTTAAATGTCACATTATTTGTTTGTTTAAATAAAATGCCACGTTACTAATTTGTAACATTTCTCACTTTAATATAGTTTAGAAAAGTTTTTATTTCTCTAAATTACTTGGCACAAAATTCACCTTTTTGTTCGGTGATAAGTGCTATTCTCAAATTTGGCGCCCTGGATCTCCAACTTACCTTCAATATCTTTGGTGGTCTTCTGAGTAGACAAATGCCTCGTCTCTCTTCTAGTGCAATGTGCAGTAATCTATCTTTGGCCATCCCTATCACATAATTGTTTTCTTCTTTAACACTATTATCTGACAAAAGTGTTTCCTTGAGATCTTTCTTGATTTTCCCAATTATTGTTTTAAGCACTTTTATTTCTGCCTCACGCAACAGATTCTTTGTTCTGCTGGCGTCTTCTATTCTATAAGACATACTTTGTAGATTTTAATTTCAATATTCTTTTGCATCTTAGCAATTTTATATCATGGCTGACTTGTTAATTTGATTTTTCAAGTTCTTTGCATCAGCAAAACATGTCGCCGGACTTTAAAAGAAAAGAAGAAGAAATTCTTCTTCTGGGTAATGATAGAAGTGCTAAAATCTGCATGGATTCTAAACCATATGGTTTCAGGCCACCACAACGATCACTAAAATAGTAAAAGAGTGACTAAACATGTGAATCGCAAGAGAACAAAGAATTAATTCGAAATAGAAGTAGAAAAAAAGAAGTCGTTCTTCAAAGTATTTAAAGTGCATAAGTGGATCTGCGGAATTATTTTCTATTACAAGTTAGCATCTAGGCGGCCAGCTAAATCTCTAGTTCTTTATTGGTCTTCCGGGTGGACGGATGCCAAGTTTTTCTTCTAGTGGAATGTGGAGTAATCTGTCTTTGGCCATCCCTTTTACATAATTAACTTTTTTTTTGAATCTATTATCTGCCAACAGGGTCTATTTTGTGATCTTTCTAGATCTTTCAATTATTGTTCTAATTACTTTCAATTTTGATGCACGTAACATATTCTTTGCTTCGCTGGTGTCTTCTATTCCGTAAATCACCGGCCAGAAGTAGAAGAAAAGAAAGTCTTTCTTCAAAGTAGTTGAATTTTCTAACTAGATTTTTGGATTTATATAATATTACAAGATTGCTTCTGAGCTACCAGCTCTCTTCTTCTTTGTTAGTTTTCCGGATGAATGGATGCCAGGATTTCTTTCTAGTGAAATGTGAAATAATCTGTCTTTAGCCATCCTTTTCACATGATTGACTTCTTCTTTGAATCTATTATTGGCCAACAGGATCTTTTTTGTGATATTTCTTGATCTTCCAATTATTGTTCTAATTACTTTCAATTTTGATGCACGTTACATATTCTTTGCTTCGCTGGCGTTTTCTAATCCGTAAATCATTGGCCAGAAGTAGAAGAAAAAAAAGTCTTTCTTCAAAGTAGTTGAATTGACTAACTAGATTTTTGGATTTATCTAATGTTACAAGTTTGCTTCTGAGCTACCATCTCTTTTCTTCTTTGTTAGTTTTCCGGATGAATGGATGCCAGGATTTCTTTCTAGTGAAATGTGCAATAATCTAACTTTAGCCATTCTTCTCACATAAATGACTTCTTCTTTGAATCTATTATCTGACCACAGGATCGCTTTTATAATCTTTCTATATCTTCCAATTATTGTTCTAATTACATTCAATTTTGCTGCACCTAACACATTCTTTGTTAGGTTGGTGTCTTCTATTCTGTAAGTCATTGGTTAGAAATAGAAAAACAAAACGTTTTTCACCAAAGTATTCGAAGTCTCTAACTTGATCTTTGGATTCATCTTCTATTACAAGTTAGCATCTAAACGACCAGCTAATTCTCTAGCTCTTTGGCAGTCTTTCGGGTTTCTCTTCAAGTGGAATGTGGAATAATTTCTCCTTGGCCATCCTTATTACATAATTGTTTTTTTCCTTGACACTATTATCTGACAACAATGCTTCTGGTTTTCCCAATTATTGTTCTAATAACATTAATTTTTGGGGCACGTAACACATTTCTTGTTCTGTTGGTGTCTTCTATTCCGCAAGTCATCGACCAAAAGTAGAAAAAAAAGTTTTTCTCTAAAATGTTCGAAGTGCCTAACTATATCTTTGGATTTATCTAATATTACAAATTTGCGTTGGAGTGATCAACTAACCCTCGAGTTACTTGGTGGTCGTCCGGATGAACGGATGAGGTTTAGTTTTTTATTAGTGCAACGTAAAATAATTTGTCGTTGACTATTTTTCTCTTTTCTTTTTGCAACACTTCACCCTCTATTATGAGGTCCTCTCTTATTTACTGTATCAAAAACTTTTATTTTTTTGCACTTTTAGAAAACTTCTTTTTAATTAGTGTCTTCTGAGGGTTTTCTTTCGCAAGTCACTATTAGTCTGCTGTATGCTTTATAATTTTTAATTTTTCAATTCTTCCTCATGTATTGCTTAGACCGAATGGTTCTCGACTTATTTGGTTTTGTAAATTTTATAAAAACCCATTGGTCTTTAGAAATGAAGAAGACAAAATTGAAGAAGGCAAAGTCTTTTTTCTTGAGTAACAATTGAATTGCTAAAACCTGTATGGATAATTAAACCTCAGGCCATCACCACAATCAGCAAAATAAAAAAATAATTTGACACTTGAAGAACAAATACTAAATTTGAAATAGAAGCAAAATAGATTTTCTACGTTTTAGGGCACGTAACACATTTCTGGTTCTGTTGGTGTCTTCTATTCCGCAAGTCATCGACCAAAAGTAGAAAAAAAGTTTTTCTCCAAAATGTTTGAAGTGCCTAACTATATCTTTGGATTTATCTTATATTACAAATTTGCGTTGGAGCGATCAGCTAACCCTCGAGTTCCTTGGTGGTCTTCCGGATGAACGAATGAGGTTTAGTTTTTTTTTAGTGCAACGTAAAATAATTTGTCGTCGACTATTTTTCTCTTTTCTTTTTGCAACACTTCACCCTCTATTATGAGCTCCTCTCTTATTTACTGTACCAAAAACTTTTATTTTTTTGCACTTTTAGAAAACTCCTTTTTAATTAGTGTCTTCTGGGGGTTTTCTTTCGAAAGTCACTATTAGTCTGCTGTATGCTTTATAATTTTTAATTCTTCGATTCTTCCTCATGTATTGCTTAGACCGAATAGTTCTCGACTCATTTAGTTTTGTAAATTTTATAAAAACCCATTGGTTTTTAGAAATGAAGAAGACAAAATTGAAGAAGGCAAAGTCCTTTTTCTTGAGTAACAATTAAATTACTAAAACCTGTATGGATAATTAAACCTCAGGCCACCACGACAATCAGCAAAATAAAGAAATAATTTGACACTTGAAGAACAAATACTAAATTTGAAATAGAAGCAAAAGAGGTTTTCTACGTTAAATTTTTGTTTCTTATAAAAGAAATTTTTCTCCGGGCCATGTTCACGTAGACATATCCATCCTGAAGTATTAAAATTTTACATCTTGCCCTATGTCTTAATTTTCTCTTATAAGTTAGCATCTCACTGTTTTTTTCAATAAATATCTTCATATTGTCCTTGCAAGTCATCTTTGGATCCAATAAATATTGCAAAGCCGTCGACATAACAAACCACGCCAACAGCTTTGCTTAGAAAATTAAATAGAAATAGACAAAAGCCGTCTTCTTGTCTAATTCCTTCTGGTATAGGTTCTGTAGTAACTTCTCCTGTTATGGTTTGTGTTAAATTGACTATATTATTTAAATATTAGCTGATGCTTCTTTTCCATCAAATCGGATGATATCTTCTTTAACAATGTTTCAAATTTATTAGTCGGGTTTGATTTCCAGTTTATCTTCAGAACTATATATTGGAGGTACTTGGATTCTTGCTGCAAAGAATCAAATTTGATTTATTTTGGTTTTAGTAATTTTTATTTCAAGTAGAGATCCAAAATTTTGATCATCATTAATTTCTGTTTTTGATAATTTATGGCATTAAACGGTTCAACAATATTAAATAATAAAACAATTTAAGAAAATTACGAATAGCACTTACATGCTATGAAGAAAATTATTTCTTACTACTCAATTGAGCTGTCAGACACAAAACTATCAAATTTTTCTCTTGGTGGAGTATCAATTTTGGCAATTTAAGAATATCATTTTCTTTCCAAAAAAAGGAGAACAAAATTACATTTGCTACCAGGAGAAGTTACCTAAAATCTACATCACTTTAATTTGTGAAAATGTTAAAATTGGAAAAATTTGGATTATTGGCAAAAAATAATATTCATGTAGAATGTTAACTGAAGAAATGGTGGCGTATTTAAAAAGGAATTTAGAAAAGCAAGAAAACTGAAAAATTAAGAAATACACAAAGCAGCTTACAAATAAAAAAATTGAGGAAAAGAGATTTACCTCATATGTTAACAAGAGAAGTTTAGATCGACTAGTTATTATATAACAGAAAATACTTCTCTGAGGTCATCACAGTTGTCCCAATTACCTCTTTCAGCACAGCCTTGACTCTGAGGTTTTATATGGACAGTAAACAATCTTAAGACTAGGACAGAGAGTGTTCCATAATAACTTAATTGGAAAACTTTCTACTTTGCTAGCGTTCCAATTTCTGCTCTTATGGAGATGAATTTTTTCTATTAGAGATTCCTTAAATTTAATTTTTAATCCTAAATATTTGTAAGAAATATTTTTTTCAGGAACAAAGAGAACAAAGCAAACAATACGAGACCTAGCAAACCACCCTTGAATTAATTTTTATTCTGAAACCAGATGACCAAAACGTTAGGAAAAATGAAAAGAGATTACGCAGAAATTGTTGACGTCTATTTGATTAATTGAAATCAAAAAATCTAACAACAAAAACTATAAAAAACTGTAAAAATGAAAATAATAAAAAAAAATTTTTGGTCACAAATTTGCAATAATTTTTTGTGTTTCTAAAGTTGCTAAATTTTTTTTCAATCATTACGATAGAGCATTAGTGTCATTATAGCAGAAAGTAATTGTTTGTTCTTGCCACTGAATTGGACGAACAAAAATTTTGACTCTTAGATCACCTGATCTAAATCCTTTAGAATTTGTAGAGATATTTCGGGAAAAGTTTGGTTAGAATCAAAACATTTTACAGAATATCAAAATTTTTTTGGTAAAGGTTACAAAATTTGGCGTTAATACCACAGGACGCATTTGGATACTTTTTGAAAATTACTGAAATGGTTTTTATTTTAATAAAATTAAAAAATTGTTGTAGATGCGATAATAAAGTACCAACAGCGATGGAAATTTTTTAACTTACTTTGGAAGATGAGAAAAAGTTCTGTACAAAAATTTGCGAGTAATTAAAAACTTATTTATTGAGATTTAGTTACAATAAAATAATTTTAGGTAAACATAAACTAAAGTTAGTTAATTGAAATAATTTTGTAATTAATTGTACATTTTTACAAAAAAATTTATTATAATTTTAAATTTCTACGCATCTAATTATTCAAATATCACTTTTAATTTTAGAAATTGACAATTAGAACACTTACATTAATTATAATAAATACAAATGTCAAGTTAAAAATATCGCAACAACTCCAATTAAAACCGTAAAGATAATTGCGGGTTTCCGTCTTGACCCATCATTGTAGAATCCACCATAGACTTGTAATCCCGCCGTTTCGATACTTTGTTTACAATAATCACCATCGTAGAGCCATCCAACAAATTCTTGCGTCCTCAAATTCTCGTTACTTAACCAATCTTCCAGTGGCCGGAAATAATCTCTTACAGCGCTTCCGTCCAAACGGCTCTCGCCGGTAGCTTGGAACAAAGCTTCTTTCCATGGAAGCGACGATCCTTTCTCCATCAACTGACTAAAATCAACAAGTAAACCACATAAAAATTTTCGGCAGGAAGTCTTGCAAATTGTTTAATTGAGAATTTTAATTAATTTCCGACCGTGAATTTGGACTTAATTGGGCGAATCTCGGATGTTTCTACTGTAGTTGAATAATTTGAAAATTTTAGGGCAATAATTTGGGTTAAACAAATATCAAAAGTGTAACTAACTTTTAGGCAATAAAGCGTCGAGTTTGGTAAGTGCCGCGTTTTTGCAATAAATTAGCTCTCAGCTAATTAGGGCGAGATAATGGACTTTTGGGAATTGGGCTAACAATTATTTATAAATGTTGTTAAGAATTGTTTCGAAATCTATTGTTCGTGGTTTTAGTAAAATCGACAAATACGTCGAATTTCTTCGCGTTTCGAAAGACGCAAGGTTACTTGCCAAAGAATGTTATTAATGAAGAGTAACTAGTTATTGGGCAAGGTAATTCTAGGTTGGACATCGGTCGGATTTTGCAAAATTCCATTGGTAATTTGAACGTTCAATAATAAAATCGAATTACATCCGCCTTATTGTTTCCAAAGAGAACCAAAAAACAGGTGCGAAACCTTGTAATTACAATAAATTTTGATTCGTCCATGTCCTGGTGTTAAGGTCGAATGATTAAGGCGTCGCGTCGGGGTTACTGTAACTGTTCAAATTGACGAACAAAAAGTTTTCAATTACTTTCTAAAATAGGGTTGGTACGTCTCTAACCGGAACTCAATATTTTCATAAAGTGTAGAAAAATGGACGATTTAATGGAAACCTTGACGGACATTGACAATAACACGTTCAAATACGACAATTAATATCTGGAGTGGTGAGAGGTACTACAAGGTCTTTGAATTGGGTACTCGACGACTCAGAGGAATACAATTTCAAAGAAAAACCTACTAGGATATGCCACAAAAAATACAAGAATCTGCTAACAAGAGGAACACACCTACAATTACAATAAGTGAACGGACCAATTATTGCCAATTGTATTTAATTAACATAATAAATAATAAATGTGAAGCGTGAAGCTTCCACATTTACTAACGAACCGATCTGCAGAAATAAATTTTCTGCAAAATTGACCTGTCGATTCTTGAAAAGTTGCAGAAAATTTGCAGTAACTGTAAAATATTTTTTAATTTTTTTATAGTTTTAAAAATTGAAAAGCTCGCGCTTCAGTGGGCGTGTTTGGTAATAGACCAACCACAGTCAACAATTTCTTTAAAGCAAATTTTGTTCAAATTGCAACGCAAAATATTTTACTTTCAAGATAATGACACGCAATTTTTCTTTTTTAATAAACATCAAAATGTAGTTTTTAATTATTATGTGTGACTGTGTGGAATTGCGAAATACTTTGTTTAATATTTTTAAGATAAATTTGTTATCTACTACAAAATGAATTGAAAGATTTTGCGTTAGTGGGCGTGTTTAGTAACAAACCAATCGCATTCAAGCTTCCATGTCTCAAGTCATACAGTGTTGCAATATCTAAGTTTTCCTCTTCAGACCTAAGTAGCTTTTTTAATCCTGTTTAACCAGACAATTTTTTAAATAGTTTGAAAGCCCGCGTTTCAATGGGCGTGTTTGGTAATACACCAACCACAGTCTAAAATATTTCTGAAGCGAGTTTTGTTCAAATTGTAACGCAAAATATTTTATTTTCAAGATAATGACACGCAATTTTTTTTTCTGTTAATAAGCATCAAAATGTAGTTTTAATTATTATATGTGACTGTGTGGAAGTTGCGAAATAATTTGTTTAATATTTTTGAGATAAATTTGTCATCTACTGCCAAATTAATTGAAAGTTTTTGCGATATTGGGCGTGTTTAGTAACAAACCAATCGCATTCAAGCCTCCATGTCTCAAGTCACACAGTGTTGCAATATCTAAGCTTTCCTCTTCAAACCTAAGTAGCTTTCTTTAATTTCGTTTAAGTAGACAATTTTTCAAATAGTTTGAAAGCCCGCGTTTCAATGGGCGTGTTTGGTAATAGACCAACCACAGTCAACAATTTTTTTAAAGCAAATTTTGTTCAAATTGCAACGCAAAATATTTTACTTTCAAGATAATGACACGCCATCTTATCTTTCTGTTAGTAAACATCAAAAAGTAGTTTTTAATTATTATGTGTGACTGTGTGGAAGTTGCGAAATAATTTGTTTAATATTTTTGAGATAAATTTGTCATCTACTGCCAAATTAATTGAAAGTTTTTGCGATATTGGGCGTGTTTAGTAACAAACCAATCGCATTCAAGCCTCCATGTCTCAAGTCACACAGTGTTGCAATATCTAAGCTTTCCTCTTCAAACCTAAGTAGCTTTCTTTAATTTCGTTTAAGTAGACAATTTTTCAAATAGTTTGAAAGCCCGCGTTTCAATGGGCGTGTTTGGTAATAGACCAACCACAGTCAACAATTTTTTTAAAGCAAATTTTGTTCAAATTGCAACGCAAAATATTTTACTTTCAAGATAATGACACGCCATCTTATCTTTCTGTTAGTAAACATCAAAAAGTAGTTTTTAATTATTATGTGTGACTGTGTGGAATTGCGAAATACTTTGTTTAATATTTTTAAGATAAATTTGTTATCTACTACAAAATGAATTGAAAGATTTTGCGTTAGTGGGCGTGTTTAGTAACAAACCAATCGCATTCAAGCTTCCATGTCTCAAGTCATACAGTGTTGCAATATCTAAGTTTTTCTCTTCAGACCTAAGTAGCTTTTTTAATCCTGTTTAACCAGACAATTTTTTAAATAGTTTGAAAGCCCGCGTTTCAATGGGCGTGTTTGGTAATACACCAACCACAGTCTAAAATATTTCTGAAGCGAGTTTTGTTCAAATTGTAACGCAAAATATTTTATTTTCAAAATATTGACAAGCAATTTTTTTTCTGTTAATAAGCATCAAAATATAATTTCTAATTATTATATGTGACATTGTGGAAATTGCGAAATAATTTGTTTAATATTTTTGAGATAAATTTGTCATCTACTGCCAAATTAATTGAAAGTTTTTGCGATATTGGGCGTGTTTAGTAACAAACCAATCGCATTCAAGCCTCCATGTCTCAAGTCACACAGTGTTGCAATATCTAAGCTTTCCTCTTCAAACCTAAGTAGCTTTCTTTAATTTCGTTTAACTAGACAATTTTTTAAATAGTTTGAAAGCCCGCGTTTCAATGGGCGTGTTTGGTAATAGACCAACCACAGTCAACAATTTTTTTAAAGCAAATTTTGTTCAAATTGCAACGCAAAATATTTTACTTTCAAGATGATGACACGCCATTTTATCTTTCTGTTAGTAAACATCAAAATGTAGTTTTTAATTATTATGTGTGACTGTGTGGAATTGCGAAATACTTTGTTTAATATTTTTGAGATAAATTTGTTATCTACTACAAAATTAATTGAAAGATTTTGCGTTAGTGGGTGTGTTTTGTAACAAACCAATCGCATTCAAGCCTCCATGTCTCAAGTCATACAGTGTTGCAATATCTAGGTTCTCCTCTTCAGACATAAGTAGCTTTTTTTAATCTTGTTTAACCAGACAATTTTTTAAATAGTTTGAGAGCCCACGCTTCAATGGACGTGTTTGGTAATAGACCAACCACAGTCTAAAATATTTCTGAAGCGAGTACTGTTCAAATTGTAACGCAAAATATTTTATTTTCAAAATATTGACAAGCAATTTTTTTTTCTGTTAATAAGCATCAAAATATAATTTCTAATTATTATATGTGACTTTGTGGAAATTGCGAAATAATTTGTTTAATATTTTTGAGATAAATTTGTCATCTACTGCCAAATTAATTGAAAGCTTTCGCGATATTGGGCGTGTTTAGTAACAAACCAATCGCATTCAAGCCTCCATGTCTCAGGTCATACAGTGTTGCAATATCTAAGTTTTCCTCTTCAGACCTAAGTAGCTTCTTTAATCTTGTTTAACCAAACAATTTTTTAAATAGTTTGAGAGCCCACGCTTTAATGGACGTGCTTGGTAATAGACCAACCACAGTCAAAAAAAAATTTGAAGCAAGTTTTGTTCAAATTGTAACGCAAAATATTTTATTTTCAAGATAATGACACGCAATTTTTTTTCTGTTAATAAGCATCAAAATGTAGTTTTTAATTATTATATGTGACTGTGTGGAAGTTGCGAAATAATTTGTTTAATTGTTTTGAGATAAATTTGTCATCTACTACAAAATTAATTCAAAGATTTTGCGTTAGTGGGTGTGTTTAGTAACAAACCAATCGCATTCAAGCTTCCATGTCTCAAATCCCAGAGTGTTACAGTATCTAAGTTTTCCTCTTCAAACCTAAGTAGCTTTTTTAATTTCTTTTAACCAGACAAGTTTTAAATAGTTTGAAAGCCCGCGCTTCAATGGGCGTGTTTGGTAATAGACGAACCACAGTCGAAATTTTCTTTAAGACGAATTTTGTTCTAATTGTAGCGCAAAATATTTTACATTCAAGATATTGACAAGCAATTTTTTTTTCTGTTAACAAGCATCAAAATATAATTTCTAATTATTATATGTGACTTTGTGGAAATTGCGAAATAATTTGTTTAATATTTTTGAGATAAATTTGTCATCTACTGCCGAATTAATTGAAAGCTTTCGCGATATTGGGCGTGTTTAGTAACAAACCAATCGCATTCGAGCCTCCATGTCTCAAGTCACACAGTGTTGCAATATCTAAGTTTTCCTCTTCAGACCTAAGTAGCTTTTTTTAATTTCGTTTAACCAGACAATTTTTTAAATAGTTTGAAAGCCCGCGTTTCAATGGGCGTGTTTTATATTTTACTTTCAAGATAACGACACGCAATTTTTTTTTCTGTTAATAAGCATCAAAATGTAGTTTTTAATTATTATATGTGACTGTATGGAAGTTGCGAAATAATTTGTTTAATATTTTTGAGATAAATTTGTCATCTACTACAAAATTAATTAAAAGCTTTTGCGTTATTGGGCGTGTTTAGTAACAAACCAATTGCATTCAAGCCTCCATGTCTCAAGTCGTACAGTGTTGCAATGTCTAAGTTTTCCTCTTCAGACTTCAGTAGCTTTTTTAATTTCGTTTAACCAGATAATTTTTTAAATAATTTAAAGTCCCGCGCTTCAATGGGCGTGTTTGATAATAGACCAACCACAGTCAAAAAAAATTTTGAAGCAAGTTTTGTTCAAATTGTAACGCAAAATATTTTATTTTCAAGATAATGACACGCAATTTTCTTTTTCTGTTAATAAACATCAAAATGTATTTTTTAATTATTATATGTGACTGTGTGGAAATTGCGAAATAATTTGTTTAATATTTTTGAGATAAATTTGTCATCTACTACCAAATTAATTGAAAGCTCTCGCGTTAGTGGGCGTGTTGAGTAACAAACCAATCACATTCAAGCTTTGCGTTTCAGGTCGTACAATGTTGCAATATCTACGTTTTCCTCTTCAGGCCTAAGTAGCTTTTTTAATTTTGTTTAACCAGACAATTTTTGTTGCAAAGATTTTAAAAATTCTACAAAATTTCAGGTTGAGCACTTGTAAAATCTTTGAAGTGAAATTAATAAAAACTCGCTCCACTTTCTTCTAATTTGCAAAATAATATTAGTTGATTGACTTAATATTGGCAATTACATAATCCTCATATAGGTGCTATCTATTATTAGAACTGTGTTCACCACTTACGTACATTTTATTTGATTTCTTTGAATCTCGGCACCCACTTGTCTAATTATCTTCCATGCATTATGCGTTACGAAATGATGTTAATGAGTTAGATGCAGGCATTCATTGGAATTTCTTTATGATGGTCAATGGTTAAATATTTTAAAATTTACATTACAATCATTTTGTTACGTAACAGGGCATCAACTCTTCCACTACAGGTACGTTATACACTTTAAAATTAATTTTAACACAATCACTGTGTCAATTCTTGACTAAAACTAACTATTAAGGGGGGGTTTTGTTGTTGCGTTCTCTGTCGCACGCTCAGGGGTGATAGACACGACAATGCTTTTTGTCGTAGCTCGAAAACTAGAAAATATTTTGTTAATTTTTTTACATTCACCAATTCCCAAGAAAATTTTAATGGATTATTCGTGAGTATTGGCCCAATTCAAAATTAAATTGCTTGAAACCAATTTGCTGAATTTAATAATAAATTATTCGTACATGGTTATGGAAGAATCGTGCTACAAAAAGGTGAATGCTTCAATTAGTATTTGGATTTCGAATCTTGCAACAATCCAGAAATTCTTATTGTAAGATGCTCGAAATTTTACCAAAAAGGTACTCCACTACGATTTTCTACAACACTGAAAATTTACTGGCCAAATAGTAGCTCCGCCCACTGATATGGGTCTAATATGCAATTAACTTTAAAGAATTTTAACTATTTTGCTGATTTTCCCAACTGCCTGAAAAGTTGAGAAGCGAAGAAATTTTTTGTTAACAATTATTTTTGGCACGATTTATTGGCGAGAACAAAATTCTCTTTAAAGCAACTAAACTTGTAATTTAAGCGAATTTGGAGGTCAATCAATTTGTAATTTTTAAGAAATTATGGAAAAATGCTAAAAGAAAATCTGAGAACATCCGCCTTGACACATGCTAACATTTTGAAGGTTTTTTTGTAGCATGATATGGTAATTTGAAAATGTAAATTCCTTAACAAGAGTTTAATTTCAATATTGGATTAACTGTGCGTTTTGTGCGCTAAAGCTGAAACTAACCCGCTCTTATTAAAATTAATTAATTGCTGTCTGCTAAATGCAATGAATTAACTTATTTACTAATGCTGCGGGTTTGTTGTAATTTAATTAAAAATGACTGCCATTTTTTAAATACACTAAATTAATGGAGAATATTTTTTACTTTTGCTGAAGTGACTTTAATATTATTTTAATTATTTTAACAGCTAAATGAAACGTAGTGGATTTCGTGATTCTAGTTATTCAAAGTCTAACTAATTCAACAAAATTTTTATTTAGTTTCCTGTTTTGTTATTCGATTTCCCAGTTGAAACGAGAACTTTTCCCAACACCATTTTAGGTGAAATGTATGTTATCGCTGAATTCCGTAATTTTTTCCTGTTATCTATAAATTTTGCTAAATTTATTTTAATTAAAAAGTGGTTCTAATTTATGGACTTTCGTAGTCGTTGAATAATTGAAATAGGCTTCCGTGTTTGAAACCGCTGCATAAGATTTCAGACGGCTAAAAAAATTGTCTGCTGAAATTTCTTCAAAATTTCTTTTTACGATAAAAACAATTTAAAATATTTTCAACAAAATCTGTGCACGATGCTTTTTACATTTTACTAAATTTTGATAATGTTTTAAGGATTAAAGTGATTCACTGATTACCAGCGATATTTTTTGCAAAATTTACAGTTTTTAGGTCAACTAAGGCTCCTGCTATGTAGTGAAAAATTAAATATTATTTTTGAAAAACTTTCGTTACTAATTGAAACAAAAAGAAGTCTAATCCAAATGGCACTTGTATTTAAAATATGAAATTCAGTTCAATTGTTTTATTGCACACCTCTTAATCTATTTTTTTTATTATTCCGTATACCATCTTTGCATTGTTAATTATTTTTAACTTCGGTTTACTTAAGAAAAATGACGTCAAAACTGTGGTTTCAGAATTTAAAAGCAACAAGAAATTATGCGATTATGAGAAAAAAGAGAAATTTCAGTATGGCGTCCCTATACATGGTAGAACTGTACCTTGCGATGCTGACGATTTATGATATTTACAAATCAAAACCTGCCACCAAGAAGAATAAGGAAATAAATGGTCAAAATGTAAGAAAAGTATAAAAAACTTTCTAGCTCTTTACTGAATTTTTTTAATAATAATTTTTAATTTAATCCACTTAAATATTGATAAGCGACTTCAGTTAATATTTTCATTAGGAATCTTTCTGTTCAAGGAGTGTTATTTCAGCAACCAGCAAAAACTTTTGTTGTTATTAGATAAGTATAAACTTGAAAGAAAACTGCGTCACCAGAATTCTCTACGGCACTGCAGATTTATAGCTCACGCAGTAGCTCCGCCCATTGATATGGGTCTGCATAATGCGCAAACTTCAAGTCCTCATGACAATTTTTCTAAATGATTTGCCAACTGGCATAGAAGTTAAATAAGTGAAACAAATTGAACCTAAAAATTTAGAAGTTTTCTACTTTCGACCATATTTTTTAACATTTGCAATTTTCTTAATTATCGATACAAATAGATATTCAAAATATTTTTTAAATGCTTTTAATATATTTAATATTGATACGATAAGATTTTTACAATGCGATTACTATTACCATCAAATAATTTTAGTGTTTTCAATATTTAGAAGCGACAGGAAGTTATGCAATTATGGAAAAAAAAATTTGTTTGCCATCCCTGTACAAAATTACAAAGCTTTGCAAAAGGTACGAACAATATCCTGCAAAGCTGGAGATTTATTTGCATTCACAAATCAAAAGTTGCGACCAAGAAGAGTAAGAAAATTAATGGTCAAAATGTAAGAAAAGTTTAAACAAACTTTTCAGCTGATTACTGTTTTTTTTAATAAATTTTTTTAACTGAATCCACATTAACATTGGAAAACGACTTCGGTTACTATTTTGATTAAGAATCTTTCTGTTCCAGAAGTTCTATTTTAGCAATCAGCAAAAACTTTTATTGTTCTTAAATGGACATAAACTTGAAACAAAACTAAGTCACTAGAATTCTCTACCGCACTGGAGATTTACAGCTCACAGAGTAGCTCCGCCCATTGATATGGGTATAAATGTGACGCAAACTTCAATTCTTAATGACAATTTTTTTAAATGATATGCCAATTGGCATAGAACTTAAAAAGTGAGACAAATTGAATCTAAAAATTTGGAACTTTTCTACTTTTGACCATATTTTTTTTAATATTTACAATTTTCTTAATCATCGATACAGGGAGTCAAATAAATATTTAAAATACTTTTTAAATGTTTTTAATATATTTAATATTGATACGATAAGATTTTTCCAATGCGATTACTATTACGATCAAATAATTTTGGTATTTTCAGGATTTAGAAGCAATAGAAAGTTATGCGATTTACCAAGAAGAATAAGGAAATAAGTCGTCAAAATGTAAGAAAAGATTAAATAAACTTTTTGGCTTTTACTGAATTTTTTTAATGATAATCTCCAACTGAATCCACTATGATAAACGACTTAAGTTAGTGTTTTGATTTTGAATCTTTCTGTTCAAGGAGTCTTATTTCAGAAATCAGCAAAAACATTTATTGTTGTTAGATAGATATAAACTTGAAAGAAAACTACGTCACTACGTTTCTCTACCACACTGGAGATTTACAGCTAACGTAGTAGCTCCGCCTATTAATATGGGTCTAAAGACGATGCAACCTTTAAGTCTTCATGACAATTTTTTTAAATGATTTGCCAACTGGCACAGAAGGTTAATAAGTGAGACAAACTGAATCTAAATATTTGGAATTTTTTTTGCTTTTGACTTTTTAACACTTACAATTTTCTTTATTATTGATACAGAGAGTCAAATAGATATTCAAAGTAGACAAAATAACTTTTAAATGATTTTGATATCTTCAACATTGATAGGATAAAATTTTCACAATGCGATTATTATTACCATCAAATTAATTTTGGTGTTTTCAAGATTTCGAAGCAACAGAAAATTATGCGATTATGAAAAAAAAGACAAATTTCAGTTTGCCGGCCCTATACAGAAAAATAAAATTTTCCACAGGGTGCAAACTATATTCTGTAATGCTGAAGATTTATTTACGTTCACAAATCAAAACCTGCCACTAAGAAAAAAAAGTAAGAAAAGTTTAAACAAACTTTTTAGCATCTCACTAAATTTCTTTTAATAATAATTATCAATTGATTCTATTTCAATATTGATAAACGACTTCAGTTAGTATTTTGATTTTAAATCATTCTCTTCAATGAGTTTATTTCAGCAATCAGCAAAAATGTTTGTTGTTGCTAGATAGATATAAACTTCAAAGTAAACTTTGTCACTAGAATTCTCTACGGCACTGGAGATTTACAGCTCATGCAGTAGCTCCGCCCATTAATATGGGTCTACATACAACGCAAACAAGTCTTCATGACAATTTTTCCGAATTATTTGCCAACTGGCATAGGAGTTAAGTAACTGAGACAAACTGAATCTAAAAATTTGGAAGCTTTCTCTGTTTGGCCATATTATTTTTAACACCTACTATTGATTATTGATACAGAGAGTCAAATAGTTATTTAAGAAAGACAAAATATCAAATTAACTTTAGGCAATAATTTTTTTTAACTAAATGTGTTATTTTGTTAATAAAATATTTGACATTATTACCTTTTTAATTTTTGCAACACGGGAGTATTACTGGTTGCGGAAAATAGAGTGTGCACAGCATCTGCGTGTGTTTTCTACGCTTCATAATTTATAGGTAGCGGCAAAATTGTCTTTTCAATAATTATTTCTTAAATCTTAAATGCCCATACAAAATATTCTGTGTTGCGGGTCCTAAAAATATTTAATTTCTCAAAGTAGAGAACGATTTAAATAGTTTTTTCAAACAATTCTTTACATGTAATTCAGGAAGTTTTTAAACTACTTAAAACAAAACAAACGAATTTCTGGTACAAAACCGCATATATACCCACGAGATAAAGGTAAGCAACTTTTTTAAACACGGAACGAAAGTTAAACAACCAAATTTTAACGAAAACAAGAACGTTACAGGTGCCGACCCAAAAACCGGCCTACAACCCAGGGAAGCACTTTTCACTTTCGCAATCATCTCAAACCTATTATGTTGAAGTTGATCAAAATCATAATTGTGAGAACACAAAATTTATTTATTACCAAGATAAACTCTACTAACTGAAAACAATTGTTACTAAAAAATAATTAGCATAACGTCGATCAACACAAAGCTAATAATAATTGTGGTAAATCCAGCAACAAATTTATTTCTGTGTGAATATAATTTGGCTAAACGTATCCATTGAGAGCGGGCTTTAGTTTTGCGGTTTTCCGTTATTACCATTGCAGTTGTGCATAAACAAACGAGTTTAATAGTTGTAACCTTGTGTGTTGCATTGCACTAGATAAACAATAAAATCGTACACGACCAACAAAGTCACGAGCTTTCACATCGCGATTGATACCACGTTTCCTCACATAAGAATCGTGTGTTAAGTAACATCATAACAATTACAAAACACTTTCCGCTCTTGGCCAGTCTTCCGGTTGACAAGAATCTTCCAACGAAAGTTGTAATAAACTCGATATAGTTAATAGCCAATAAAATTATATTACGAAAATTTCGATATACTTTTCACCTATCCATCGAGATACCAAATTATGATCACTTTCGCTCAATAATAGAGGATGTTGCGTTGCGAACGAGATTTCTTTTGGATAAATCTTTGGGTTACTGTAATAGGAAAGTTTTTCAATTGTAAATTGATGCGATTCTCACATCGCGTAACTGAATTATTTCGTTTTGTCCTACTTATTAACATAATTAATTAAACGTATCGTTTTAATAGTTGGTTTGCGCGATTTATTCCATAAATTAAGTAAGAGAGTTAATTGCGTTTTGCACAAGAATTTTTTTAATGGTTGAAGCGCCAAATATTTTCGCATTTTTTATTAGTGAATGTGTCGTGCATTCAGTGAATGTTAAGTAAAAGAAAGCAGATGTTGCGATGCCAATTCCTCATAGTGGCACGTTATTTAGGTAAGGGTTGCGTATGTTTGGGACTGTATTAGCGAAAGCTCG
The DNA here is from genome assembly GCA_905333025.2 of Pyrochroa serraticornis. Lineage (NCBI taxonomy): Eukaryota > Metazoa > Arthropoda > Insecta > Coleoptera > Pyrochroidae > Pyrochroa > Pyrochroa serraticornis. Next base: position 47,100,543 of record HG995152.1, read on the forward strand.
GTTAAGCTTTTTTACGACAACGTGAGGAAATAAAATAAAACGGAATGGAGGAAGTTTTTTTAGAATTTCGGCCTGGTATGTGATTTGTTTAAAAATATTTTTTTCAAATTGTTGAAAATGTTTTTGTTATCAAATATATTTCGCTATTTTAAACAAAAATCCTAAATTCGAATTAATATAGAAAACAATAAATAAAAAATTGACGCTTCAAAGGTTTCGCTGCAAAATTTTAGAAAAATTCCTGCGCTATTGTAAAATTTCTATAAATTTTGGAAAAGTTGAAAAGAATTTTTTAACAAATTTATTGCGCTTAAAGAATATTAGCAAACGTCACCACAGGTTTGCAAAAAATTTTTGGTAACTAATAATTAAGTTGAAGAAAAAATTTAAGTTCAAAATTTTTCAGCTGAAGAATTTCTGGAATTTAATTTCTTAATTGAAAGCTTTTTCAAGTTTTGCAGATTTTAGAAAATTGAACTATTATTAGAATTTCAATGAATTATAAGAAGATTTGAATTTTTTAATCAAGAAAGTTTCTAAAAAAAAGCATTTCGAAATATTATTTTCAAATTTGTAAAAGAACTGTTAAAAAATTACTTTACAAATAAATTACACTGGAAAAAAAATTTCTAGTACCACAAAGTCAGTAATAAGTAATAAATTAGAGAAATTGTTGTTGAAATTTTGAATTAATATAGAAAACGATGAGTCAGATTACTAAATAAAAAATTGACGCTTCAAAATTTTTCGGAAAAGCAGTTCAAGAATTCAATTAAAGAGTGAGCAAAATTTCAAAAAGTTCCTGAGCTATTGTAAAATATCTATAAATTTTGGAAAAGTTGAAGAACTTTTTATAACAAATTTATTACGTTTAAAAAATATGACCAAATGGCACCACAGATTTGCAAAAATATTTTAGTAACTAATAATTAAGTTGAGGAGAAAATTTAAGTTCAAAACTTTTCAGCTGAAGAATTTGTGGAATTAAATTTCTTAATTGAAAGCTTTTTCAAGTTTTGCATATTTTTATTAGAATTTCAATGAATTATAAGAAGATTTGAAATTTTTAATCAAAAAAGTTTCTAAAAAAAAAGCATTTCGAAATATTATTTTCAAATTTGTAAAGAAAATGTTAAAAAATTACTTTACAAATAAATTACACTGGAAAAAAAATTCTAGTACCACAAAGTCAGTAATAAGTAATAAATTACAGAAATTGTTGTTGAAATTTTGAATTAATATAGAAAACGATGAGTCAGATTGCTAAATAAAGAATTGACGCTTCAAAATTTTTCGGAAAAACAGTTCAAGAATTCAACTAAAGAGTGAACAAAATTTCAAAAAGTTCCTGAGCTATTGTAGAATATCTATGAATTTTGGAAAAGTTGAAGAACTTCTTATAACAAATTTATTACGTTTAAAAAATATGACCAAATGGCACCACAGATTTGCAAAAATATTTTAGTAACTAATAGTTAAGTTGAGGAGAAAATTCAAGTTCAAAACTTTTCAGCTGAAGAATTTCTGGAATTAAATTTCTTAATTGAAAGCTTTTTCAAGTTTTGCATATTTTAGAAAATTGAACTATTATTAGAATTTCAATGAATTATAAGAAGATTTGAAATTTTTAATCAAAAAAGTTTCTAAAAAAAAAGCATTTCGAAATATTATTTTCAAATTTGTAAAGAAAATGTTAAAAAATTACTTTACAAATAAATTACACTGGAAAAAAAATTTCTAGTACCACAAAGTCAGTAATAAGTAATAAATTAGAGAAATTGTTGTTGAAGTTTTGAATTAATATAGGAAACGATGAGTCAGATTGCTAAATAAAAAATTGACGCTTCAAAATTTTTCGGAAAAGCAGTTCAAGAATTCAAGTAAAGAGTGAGCAAAATTTCAAAAAGTTCCTGAGCTATTGTAGAATATCTATGAATTTTGGAAAAGTTGAAGAACTTCTTATAACAAATTTATTACGTTTAAAAAATATGACCAAATGGCACCACAGATTTGCAAAAATATTTTAGTAACTAATAGTTAAGTTGAGGAGAAAATTCAAGTTCAAAACTTTTCAGCTGAAGAATTTCTGGAATTAAATTTCTTAATTGAAAGCTTTTTCAAGTTTTGCATATTTTAGAAAATTGAACTATTATTAGAATTTCAATGAATTATAAGAAGATTTGAAATTTTTAATCAAAAAAGTTTCTAAAAAAAAAGCATTTCGAAATATTATTTTCAAATTTGTAAAGAAAATGTTAAAAAATTACTTTACAAATAAATTACACTGGAAAAAAAATTTCTAGTACCACAAAGTCAGTAATAAGTAATAAATTAGAGAAATTGTTGTTGAAGTTTTGAATTAATATAGGAAACGATGAGTCAGATTGCTAAATAAAAAATTGACGCTTCAAAATTTTTCGGAAAAGCAGTTCAAGAATTCAAGTAAAGAGTGAGCAAAATTTCAAAAAGTTCCTGAGCTATTGTAGAATATCTATGAATTTTGGAAAAGTTGAAGAACTTCTTATAACAAATTTATTACGTTTAAAAAATATGACCAAATGGCACCACAGATTTGCAAAAATATTTTAGTAACTAATAATTAAGTTGAGGAGAAAATTTAAGTTCAAAACTTTTCAGCTGAAGAATTTCTGGAATTAAATTTCTTAATTGAAAGATTTTTCAAGTTTTGCAGATTTTAGAAAATTGAACTATTATTAGAATTTCAATGAATTATAAGAAGATTTGAATTTTTTAATCAAGAAAGTTTCTAAAAAAAAGCATTTCGAAATATTATTTTCAAATTTGTAAAAAAAATGTTAAAAAATTACTTTACGAATAAATTACACTGGAAAAAAAAATCTAGTACCACAAAGTCAGTAATAAGTAATAAATTAGAGAAATTGTTGTTGAAATTTTGAATTAATATAGAAAACGATGAGTCAGATTACTAAATAAAAAATTGACGCTTCAAAATTTTTCGGAAAAGCAGTTCAAGAATTCAATTAAAGAGTGAGCAAAATTTCAAAAAGTTCCTGAGCTATTGTAAAATATCTATAAATTTTGGAAAAGTTGAAGAACTTTTTATAACAAATTTATTACGTTTAAAAAATATGACCAAATGGCACCACAGATTTGCAAAAATATTTTAGTAACTAGTAATTAAGTTGAGGAGAAAATTTAAGTTCAAAACTTTTCAGCTGAAGAATTTCTGGAATTAAATTTCTTAATTGAAAGCTTTTTCAAGTTTTGCAGATTTTAGAAAATTGAACTATTATTAGAATTTCAATGAATTATAAGAAGATTTGAAATTTCTAATCAAGAAAGTTTCTAAAAAAAGCATTTCGAAATATTATTTTCAAATTTGTAAAAAAAATGTTAAAAAATTACTTTCCGAATAAATTACACTGGAAAAAAAATTCTAGTACCACAAAGTCAGTAATAAGTAATAAACTAGAGAAATTGTTGTTGAAATTTTGAATTAATATAGAAAACGATGAGTCAGATTGCTAAATAAAGAATTGACGCTTCAAAATTTTTCGGAAAAACAGTTCAAGAATTCAACTAAAGAGTGAGCAAAATTTCAAAAAGTTCCTGAGCTATTGTAAAATATCTACGAATTTTGGAAAAGTTGAAGAACTTTTTATAACAAATTTATTACGTTTAAAAAATATGACCAAATGGCACCACAGATTTGCAAAAATATTTTAGTAACTAATAATTAAGTTGAGGAGAAAATTTAAGTTCAAAACTTTTCAGCTGAAGAATTTCTGGAATTAAATTTCTTAATTGAAAGATTTTTCAAGTTTTGCAGATTTTAGAAAATTGAACTATTATTAGAATTTCAATGAATTATAAGAAGATTTGAAATGTTTAATCAAGAAAGTTTCTAAAAAAAAGCATTTCGAAATATTATTTTCAAATTTGTAAAAAAAATGTTAAAAAATTACTTTACGAATAAATTACACTGGAAAAAAAATTCTAGTACCACAAAGTCAGTAATAAGTAATAAATTAGAGAAATTGTTGTTGAAGTTTTGAATTAATATAGGAAACGATGAGTCAGATTGCTAAATAAAAAATTGACGCTTCAAAATTTTTCGGAAAAGCAGTTCAAGAATTCAAGTAAAGAGTGAGCAAAATTTCAAAAAGTTCCTGAGCTATTGTAGAATATCTATGAATTTTGGAAAAGTTGAAGAACTTCTTATAACAAATTTATTACGTTTAAAAAATATGACCAAATGGCACCACAGATTTGCAAAAATATTTTAGTAACTAATAATTAAGTTGAGGAGAAAATTTAAGTTCAAAACTTTTCAGCTGAAGAATTTCTGGAATTAAATTTCTTAATTGAAAGATTTTTCAAGTTTTGCAGATTTTAGAAAATTGAACTATTATTAGAATTTCAATGAATTATAAGAAGATTTGAATTTTTTAATCAAGAAAGTTTCTAAAAAAAAGCATTTCGAAATATTATTTTCAAATTTGTAAAAAAAATGTTAAAAAATTACTTTACGAATAAATTACACTGGAAAAAAAATTCTAGTACCACAAAGTCAGTAATAAGTAATAAATTAGAGAAATTGTTGTTGAAATTTTGAATTAATATAGAAAACGATGAGTCAGATTACTAAATAAAAAATTGACGCTTCAAAATTTTTCGGAAAAGCAGTTCAAGAATTCAATTAAAGAGTGAGCAAAATTTCAAAAAGTTCCTGAGCTATTGTAAAATATCTATAAATTTTGGAAAAGTTGAAGAACTTTTTATAACAAATTTATTACGTTTAAAAAATATGACCAAATGGCACCACAGATTTGCAAAAATATTTTAGTAACTAGTAATTAAGTTGAGGAGAAAATTTAAGTTCAAAACTTTTCAGCTGAAGAATTTCTGGAATTAAATTTCTTAATTGAAAGCTTTTTCAAGTTTTGCAGATTTTAGAAAATTGAACTATTATTAGAATTTCAATGAATTATAAGAAGATTTGAAATTTCTAATCAAGAAAGTTTCTAAAAAAAGCATTTCGAAATATTATTTTCAAATTTGTAAAAAAAATGTTAAAAAATTACTTTCCGAATAAATTACACTGGAAAAAAAATTCTAGTACCACAAAGTCAGTAATAAGTAATAAACTAGAGAAATTGTTGTTGAAATTTTGAATTAATATAGAAAACGATGAGTCAGATTGCTAAATAAAGAATTGACGCTTCAAAATTTTTCGGAAAAACAGTTCAAGAATTCAACTAAAGAGTGAGCAAAATTTCAAAAAGTTCCTGAGCTATTGTAAAATATCTACGAATTTTGGAAAAGTTGAAGAACTTTTTATAACAAATTTATTACGTTTAAAAAATATGACCAAATGGCACCACAGATTTGCAAAAATATTTTAGTAACTAATAATTAAGTTGAGGAGAAAATTTAAGTTCAAAACTTTTCAGCTGAAGAATTTCTGGAATTAAATTTCTTAATTGAAAGATTTTTCAAGTTTTGCAGATTTTAGAAAATTGAACTATTATTAGAATTTCAATGAATTATAAGAAGATTTGAAATGTTTAATCAAGAAAGTTTCTAAAAAAAAGCATTTCGAAATATTATTTTCAAATTTGTAAAAAAAATGTTAAAAAATTACTTTACGAATAAATTACACTGGAAAAAAAATTCTAGTACCACAAAGTGAGTAATAAGTAATAAATTACAGAAATTGTTGTTGAAATCTTGAATTAATATAGAAAACGATGAGTCAGATTGCTAAATAAAAAATTGACGCTTCAAAATTTTTCGGAAAAGCAGTTCAAGAATTCAACTAAAGAGTGAGCAAAATTTCAAAAAGTTCCTGAGCTATTGTAAAATATCTATGGATTTTGGAAAAGTTGAAGAACGTTTTATAACAAATTTATTAAGTTTAAAAAATATGACCAAATGGCACCACATTTTAGTAACTAATAATTAAGTTGAGGAGAAAATTTAAGTTCAAAACTTTTCAGCTGAAGAATTTCTGGAATTAAATTTCTTAATTGAAAGCTTTTTCAAGTTTTGCATATTTTAGAAAATTGAACTATTATTTGAATTTCAATGAATTATAAAAAGATTTAAAATTTTTAATCAAGAAAGTTTCCAAAAAAAAGCATTTTGAAATATTATTTTCAAATTTGTAAAAAAAATGTTAAAAAATTACTTTACGAATAAATTACACTGGAGAAAAAATTCTAGTACCACAAAGTCAGTAATAAGTAATAAATTACAGAAATTGTTGTTGAAATTTTGAATTAATATAGAAAACGATGAGTCAGATTGCTAAATAAAAAATTGACGCTTCAAAATTTTTCGGAAAAGCAGTTCAAGAATTCAACTAAAGAGTGAGCAAAATTTCAAAAAGTTCCTGAGCTATTGTAAAATTTCTATAAATTTTGGAAGACTTAAAATTTTTTTTTAACAAATTTATTACGTTTAAAAAATATGACCAAACGACACCACAGAATTGCAATTAATAGTTAAGTTGAAAAAAAAAAATTAAGTTCAAAATTTTCAGCTGAAGAATTTCTAGAATTAAATTTCTTAATTGAAAGCTTTTTCAAGTTTTGCAGATTTTAGAAAATTGAACTATAATAGAATTTCAATTAATTATAAGAAGGTTTGAACGGTTATAATTTTTACTTGATGAAGTCTACAAAAAAAAACATTTCAGACGATTATTTTCAAATTTGTAAAAAAATTGTTTTACGAATAAATTACATTCGAAAAAAAATTCTACTACAAAAAAATCATAAATAATAAATTTCACGAATTGTTGTTGAAATGTTGAAAGTTCAAGAAAATTATTGCTAATAATTTCCACTTAATCGTCGAAATGGTGCGGAAGGTATTTAAATTTACACTTGACATTTTCTTGTTATTTCCAATTTTAAAAATATGTGCGTGACCTCTAAATTTCAATCAATCCATTTAAATATAGCAAGAGTCCAACTAATTCTAAACAAAATTAATTCACAAAAAATACGACTCACCTGAGGATACGTCCGGCCTCTTTGCTTCTGTAAATGTCGCACTTATGAAGCGGTTTATTAAAATCAGCAGGATCATATTGTCCTGCGGCCCTGCACAACGCCCTGTAGATTTGGAATTGAAGCAACGTACTCACGAAATATCTGAAACAACGAACCAACGTTTCAAAGTCATCGAAAAGTGGCAAGTACCGTGTTGAAAATGTTAAATAATTCAGACGCGTTAACAAGTTTAAGGCCGGAACACTTTCTCAATCGGAACTGTTGTCTTTTCTATGCATAAGATATTAATTACAAGTAGACGTCCGAGTGCCAACTGACGCGTAAACTCATACATTACGTAAAGGACACGTAGGTACGACCTCCTATGTTGTGTCTTTGATTCAAAAATTACTTTCTCAACTATGAACCGGAGCAGCTTTCGAGAGGGAGAAGAGTTTTGCACAATGTGGTGCAGTAGGGGAGCTGCGGTGCGCCCCCGACCAAGCGAAAGTCGATCTGAGATATAAAAGTGACTGAAGGCCCCAAACACCATACAGTTCAGTTCTTGAACTACTAGAACTCTTATGTCTTCTACTATGAAACCTTTGGTGAGTTCGCTTGAGTGATTCGTGTTAACAAGTGTCAGTGTTACGTAGTGCTTGAAGGATTAAAATTTCAATATCATTACCAACAACCTTAACAATCAACTAAACAATTTTCCAAATTTTATTTCAATAATTTCCAACAAATAGCGTAACGAAAAATTATTATTTTTAATTTTCAGCTACTATTGTCAATCTTAGTCCTCGCTGCAGTGGCTGTCAGAGCCGAGGCCGAGGAGAAGAACGGCAAATCCGCTACTGATAAGAAGCAAACAAAACGTGGATTGCTCAGTTTAGGTTACGGATATGGAAGTGATATCGATCACGGATATTTAGTTGGACAAGGAGGACACTTCGATGGAGGTTACTCAGTTGGTGGATATTCCGGAGGTTTGGGACTTGGACACTACGGTTTGGGCGCCATCGATCTTGGCCACAATACTGCCATCGAAAAAACTATTACTTTGGTCAGAGGAGTTCCAGTACCTTATCCGGTAGAAAAACACATTCCTTACCCAGTAACCAAACATGTGCCCTACCCGGTTAAAGTACCAGTACCACAACCTTACCCCGTCGAAAAACATATACCATACCCAGTCAAAGTACATGTGAAAGTACCAGTACCAGTACCTCAACCCTACCCAGTTGAGAGAATCGTCCACGTACCTGTTAAAGTACCTGTCGACAGACCTTATCCCGTCAAGGTTTTAGTACCACAACCTTACCCAGTCGAAAAACATATTCCCTACCCAGTTAAAGTACCAGTACCACAACCCTATCCAGTCGAAAAACGCGTACCGTACCCAGTTAAAGTACCAGTTCATGTTCCCCAACCTTACCCAGTTATCAAACATGTACCAGTTGAGGTTAAAGTACCAGTAGACAGACCTTATCCAGTTCACGTACCTCAACCTTACCCTGTTCACGTTGAGAAACAAGTACCAGTACCTGTAGAAAAACTCGTACCTTACCCAGTTAAAGTAGCCGTCGATAGGCCTGTACCTTATCCAGTTGATAAACCATACCCAGTCGAAGTTAAAGTACCTTACCCAGCACCTTATCCAGTAGAGAAACATGTACCTTACGCTGTTGATAGGCCGGTACCTTACCCAGTTAAGGTTCCCGTTGATAGACCTTACCCTGTTCATGTTGAGAAACATGTACCTTATCCAGTAGAAAGACCTGTACCAGTACCTGTTAAAGTACCAGTTGCTGTACCTGTCCATTACGATAACCACTACGACCACCAATACGAAAGTTACGACCATTACGGACATTAAACTCAGTGATCCACACTATGTGTGCCTTCTGTATATCTTGTAACTATTTATATCTATGTTAATGTTCTTAATAAATTTCTGTTTATTTTTTACAATACACTTGTTCATTATTTATAAAACGCCAAATTAGTTACTTAGTAATTTTGTAACTTATGTTTCTTGAATAAATAATTTAAATAATTTGATTTGGAGTTTTAATTATTAGAAATTTCTTCGTTATTGAAGGAAGTTTTCATTAAACGACACAATGTCGTGAAATCGTTTTGTAATAACAGTTTGGTGTTGTGAAAATATTTGTTGGAAATTGCATATAAATTTCACTTGTTTGTGCAACAAGCATGCACTGTCATTAAAGAATCATTAAAGACAGTAATGACTTAAATTAATAAGAAATTTCTCTAAATTATTAAACCTTTTGGTTTTGTTCGAGTTGCGTTATTGGTAAAAAGTGGCAACATAAATGAAAAACCATAAATATTACAACACAACTAATAGCCTCAAGGTAGTTCCAAAAGGTACTCTTCCAGATTGCTAAATCGTAACTAATGGTAAAAATCGTGAAAGAGACAATGTAATTAATTAATTTCCGTTTATAATATTAAAGTCATTGGTACCCAACATCTGACTTAAGCAAATTAGGTAAATAATGAGAATTTATGCTGCATTGTTTTCATGTAATTAAAAAAAAATTTGGACGAAGCCACTTGTGTTAGTTAACCGCTATAGTTGTTACTTTTGATGTAACAAAAGAAAATTATGGAAATTTTTTAGTAAAACAAAATTTTCTAAATTTTATCTTAATTAGGCATTAAAGGATTATCAAATTATTAATGACTACATATATGCTGTACTTGAATCTCAAAGAATTGCAAATATGAAAAGATTTACTTGGAAATGAAGTAGAGTTTGCTTATGCTTCACGAAACTTCGCTAAGTTTAAAGTGTGCGACAAGTTTGGTAAAGAAGGGAGAAAACACGCTCTCGGACTTTTTGGCTCCTGACTTTGCTATCTCTTTGTAAGAAAATTAAATTATAATGACAGAAAGAGTAAAGATCAAAAAATTCGGTGACGTACATTTTTGATAATTTATTTGTCTCAGTAGTAAGTACCGATCTTTGGAAAGTTGTTCAAGTTTGTGTGCACTTTAACGGATAAATTAAAACTATTCACACGTTGACTTTGGTGTCATCAGATGGGTAATTTATTGCAGTTTTAATAATCGCCACGAAAAAAATTGTGGAACTCATAGTTTTGGCTAGAGCCAAAAAGTCCCAGAGCGCTGAGTCAAAAACAATAAACGATAATTGAGTATATTTATTTCTTAATTAAATGAAGAAAATCCAAAGTTGTAAAGAAAAAAATAGATTGTAATATAAGATTTGATTTAACAGAAAGACCTAACAAAATTATTAAATTGAAAGAAAAACAGATTGATAAAATTAAAAAATATAAAAAAAAAGAAATGCTGTTAGGTGGATTTTTAGCTGCTTCAATTCCTGCAGCTGGTTATATAGGTACCAAATTAGCCCAAAAATACTTTAGAGATGGTACAAATAGAATAAAAAAAGACAAAGAAGCCCAAAACAGATGGATAAGGAATGAAATTGATAGGAAAATGTCCGGTTTAAGTAATATAGAAATATCTGATATTATGAAAAATGAGAAGAATTTTCGAGGTATTTTTGCAATTGACATGTTGCCCAAAAAAATTTAAAAAAATGAATCAGGTACAATTAATTTTCAACCATCTAACTGTTATGGCTCACACTGGAAATGTTACCTATGAATAAATATTTTATATTTTGACAGTTTTGGTATTTCTCCACCAGAAAACTTCTCAAATCTGCAAGAACGCAACCATTATGACAGCAATTACCCCCAAATTACATAATGATGTAGCACTAGAAATACAAGCACTTAGAATGTATGCATAAGCAAAAACAAAATTTCCTATTTAACTGCATCGTCAAACTGCCACAACCAAACGAGAGATCTGGGTGTTTTATTATTTACGAGTCTTATTTACTATTATCATTCGGTTACTCTAAGTACCGATACTGTCTGTAAGTTCAGATGAGACCATGCAACGTAATAAATCGAGAGCGCTAAGTTGAGAAATGCTTTGAACTATTTTTGCTTGGTGTATCACAAGTCGTCAGGAAAAGTGGGCAATTGCAAATATCTTAAAAGTGGAAGCGCTCGGTGACTTTTTGGTTTTAGGAAAAACTATCAGTTGTACAATTTTTTTGTGCCTATTATAAAAATTGCAATAAATTGTCTATCTGATGATACCAAAAACAACGTGTAAATAGTTTAACTTTATGCGTTACAGTAAACACAAACTTGAACAGCTTTCAAAAGTTTGAGGCTTACTATTGAGACAAATATATTATTAAAAATTTACTTCACTGAATTCTTTGATTTTTACTCTTTCTGTCAATATAATCAAATTTTCTTAGAAATGGATAGCAAAGTCTGAAGCCAAAAAGTTCGAAAGCGTCAGCTGAGAAATTCCCTAAACTATTGTATTGCCTGATGTATCACAAGTTGTCAGGAAATGGGCGCAATTGCAAAGATTTAAAAGTTGTCGCGATCTGGGACTTTTTGGCTGCAGCCATAACTATGAGTTCCACATTTTTTTTTGTGCCGATTATGAAAACTCCAATAAATTGTCTATTTGGTGACATTAAAGGCAGCGGGTAAATAATTTTAATTTATGCGTTAAAGTGAACACAAACTTGAACAACTTTTGGGGCTTACTATTGAGACAAATATATTATCAAAAATATGCTTCACTAAATTCTTTGATCTTTACTCTTTCTGTCAATACAATAAAATTTTCCTAGAAATGGATAGGAAAATCTGGGGCCAAAAAGTTTGAGAAATTATAAAAAATTATATTCATATTACAATTTTGTTTGATATTCTTGACGAGTTTTCTTAGTCATTTTTCTAATTTCTATGAATTATTTTTTAACAAAAATCATAAATTTTGTTGATACAACTGACTCACATTTTTAGACCATAAAATTCGACGTCTTAATAGATAAAATAGGCTTAAAGCAAGTCATTTTTTAGTGTTTTTAAAAAGACGTCAAACTTCAACGACCTAAAACTTGAAAATTGACTCATTTTCTAAAAAAATTAAGTTTCAGAAAAATTTGTGTTAGAAAAAAGGGCACGAAGTCAAATTCACAATTATTAAGTTATTGAAAATATGGCCAAAAAAAATTTACCACATTGTTCAAAGCGCCATCTCATGAAGAGAACTTGTATTTTCTCTTTCTTGCAGTTTCTCGCTATTATTAGAAGGAGATTTCTATTCGATACTAATTTATGTAATTTTTTTACCTATTAATCTACAGCCTGGAGGATAGATGACCCGCATTATGCGCCTGTATAACATCTTGCATATCATTAAGTTAATTTACCAATTTTGTGTATAAATTTTATCTAACTGCACCTCCCACAAAAAGGAGATCTACCCCAAATAATATTTTTGTCATATTTCATTAATAACTTTCAAACTTTTCAATCGTTTGCTAATGTGTTATATTCTTATTCTATTGGTTTAACCACTTGCATCTAACTTAGTCGCTCTTCTCCAGCTATTCACTCCCATTAGTTTCAAATCAATTGTAACGCCTTTAACTACTTTTTCTTTGGTCTATCTGCTGTTTCTTACTTCACATTCTTTCAACAGTACTTTACTGCTTTGTTTATTTTTTGCCATTCTCCCCACATGTCTATGCCTTCCAATTCTTTGGAGCCTTTATGTGGTGTAACATGATTTGATATCTACATGCCATTGCAGAAATGCATCTACATAACTTACGTTAAAAACAAAAGTGACACTATATCAATTCACTTTTCACCTTTCTTAAAATTCTACAACAAAAACACTATACAAATTATTGCCATCATTCATATTCTGTCCCCATATTGCTCAATATTCTGTTAGATAGAGTTAGTGTTACTATAGTTGCTTTACTGTAAAATTTTAATTTTTGCAAAATGTTTCTTGGGTTTTCAACGCGCGATATATTTGGTTTGGTAATCGTGTGAAAATTATTTTGCGAAACTAGTAAAGTGCATGAGTTTTTGAGGTCAAATGTCACAATTTATTGGTCGATTACTAGATGACGCATTTTAGAACAAGCCAATCTCATTGAAGAACGAGATTTGTGGTAACCGTCCAGTTAGAATTACAGAAATCTTAAAACCTTAAATTTTTTACTCCTTCTTCTATACTCTTATCTATTTTAAATTTAAATTATAACAATTCTTCAAAATAAAATTTTGTTTTCTAACCATTTTGTGTCACGCAATTTGAGAAATTCCAAGTGTAAAATATCTAAATTTACATCTACAGCTTGTCACGTGTTTAATGTGTTGCCTAACTCATTTCTAAATTACAAATTTTTAGCTATTGCCGGTGCAAAAAATTCTGTCGCTTAGCTTCACAATAAACTAAACAAAAAGTGGAATGTACTGAAACTAAGAGATATTTGTTCTTAATTAAAATATCAATATCATTTCAAAATTTTAGAAAACAAAAATTAATTCTCTAATTTCCCCATAAGCCTTAGGTAACTGCTTCTTATAGTCAATAAAAGTCTTACAGTTAATTGATGTCAAATGTTTAAAATTAATAGTAAATAGCTGCCAGTGGCCCTCACATTAAAGAAACGTTATGGAGCAGAACTTCAAGCGAGTGTCTTGGGTTTCGCTTCCGAAGTTGGAGTAATTAATGAAGTTATTTAGCGCAGAAAATGATTCTCAGACATTAAACTGATAACCAATTAAGAGTGTGTTGACGTCCACAAAATAGAACACAACCAATGGTTGTTGATTTTATGAATATGTAGAACTTGTTAGATCCTTGAAGATAAGCTTCGATAAATATGTGCGAATGAAGTGATGCAAAACTTAAAATTAAGTAAACCAAACAATAATATAATGCAATTTGTTAGTTCTGCAAGTTGGTTTTTGTTGCAAAATATTTAAGAAAGGTCTAACCATCAAAAGTTTTATAGTTTCTTAGTCGTTCTAACTAAAAAATTTGAGAAGATTTAAGTTTTTGTAAGTTTTCTTTTCAAAAACAAACTCAATTTGTTGTTTAACTTGATTCAAGTCGACTTTTTGCTGCTAACACTCTTACATAATCTCATATGCGTTTAGTTGCATAAATTACCGTTCGCATTTGTCACTCCTTACTTCCGTTGCTTTCGAAGATAGTTATTTACGCTTGTGTGGTTACAGGTGAAAATTCACTATAAAGCTAATTAATGCATAAACAAAATTACAACGATCAACAAGCGTTATGTAGATCATATACGATCTAAACTGTACACCTCAAGGCTACAAAAATTTTATATCGATTTTACGTCGAATGAAAGTTGTATGGACTAGGTAGATACTCAAAAACTTGACGTATGCCAGACTGTGTAGGTAGGTAGGTACGAAGAAAGTAAAAGCATCACCAATTACAGTAAAGTAAAGCAAGTATTTAGAGTCAAGTATAGAGATTGGCCGACTTAATTACTGATATTTCACTCGATTTAGTTGAGAGTTAGCTGGGAAGAAGAAAGTGAATATCTTCGAGTACTAGGCGATAAGAGGTGCGAGAAATGAGAGTAATGAGAGTAACAATTTATTTAGTTAGTTTAAGGTAATATTGAAACCATAACAAAAATTTTCATTTACATCGAAGCCACTTGCTGAAACAAATACCGGTAATCTTCCCCAGTTACTGGAATGTTATAAGATAGATACGCATATAGAGTAATAAAAACTAACAACTTGAAGTAATTGAATGTGAGGCTTAGCAATTATTTCTTATGTAAAAGTGATTGTTAAAAAATGTGAATTTTAAAAGTTACCGGAAGACTTAATACGTTTCATTGCTTGTCAGATTAATAATTATGATAAGTGTAGCATCTTGTTGATGTTACGAGAATTGTGAAACATTTTCCAGTAAACTCTCCGTCTCTGTCGCACGCACGGTGCTCTATAGACACGATAATGCATTTTGTTGTTGTGGCCAACTTTAAAGCTGTAGAAATTTTTTAAGGAAAAATTGTTGTTAAATACATAAAATACAATAATTTCGTCTAAAGTTTAATGTATTTTTAATAATAATCTTGTATACGAGGATAAAAAAAAAATTGAAATAAAATTTTTGTGATAAATTTTAGACAAAATTCAGTTGACTGTATTTTTAAAAATACTTGGCCGATCGCCTCTAAATTTGCTTAACGTCTAAAGCTGACATATGTAGATTGGTCGAAGTGCAAATTTGCCAAAATAAAAAAAATAAAAAGTTGTTCTAGTTTCGAGTGGAGTACAACGCGTTCGATAGAGCAACAGCGACAAAACCGCTCAATTAAACTTTGTACTTTTATTCCTTTAGCCATAAAAATTGCAGAAAATTTTGCAAAATATATTTTAATATGTGAAAGTTATAAAAAATTTCAGATACCAACTTTTCAAAATTTAATTCCTCCACTATTACTATCCAAAATTATAATTTTCCACAATTATTAACAAAATTATTTCTAACGCCCATTTTTATTTTCAACCTTATGCTGGATTTTCTTCTTCAGTCACGTGCAAGAATTCGACCTTATTCGAAAATTGATTAGCGTAACGAGTAGTAACCCAACGCGTCCATAGCGTGACTTCATTTGTGAATTGCAGGGAAGCGAGTCTGGTTTTTAACCCCAATACGAGATATTGAACTCAAATTGTCTCTAAGCAACTCAAAATTGAAACATCCAACACTTTAGTGCTGACAAAACTAAATAAATTTAACCCCAATAAATTTACATTTCAGTAATTTGGTTTCAAAATTTTTTATAAATAAATTTGGGGCCAATAAAATATTTCTAATTTTACTCTCATTGGTTTTTGTGTACTTGTGTACTTGTGTACTTGCCTGATTAATTCTACGAATAAATTTGTTTTCTAAAAGAAATTCGGAAAAAGTTTTGCTTCACATTTTTGTGACATAATTTTTTTATTTTTTTGAACTGAACATTTAACGTTTATCAATTATTTTTTCATTTTTCTAGGACATTAATTCTACGTTTTTGGACGTGGCGCTTCCCTAAACTATTTCAGTAGCTTCCTAGCTAAATATTGACAATACCAAAACCTTGAAACGAGGACAGTGAATATGAATAGTTTCACTGAAAGCAATAAAAAATTGCTGGTGGTAATGTACCTGCAATTCCCTAACACTGTAGAAGGAGTGGAAGATCTGACGCTATTTGGACATGAAAGTATGTTGCTAACTACTAACTACTTAATCTCATTTTGCATCAAATTCTTATCAGGAAAAGTTATAATAAGAAAAGTAAGAAGATAATGCTAAAGAGCACAACGACTTAAATTTATATTTTTGTTGCCCCCATTTTTTAATAATTTTTACAACTTGAGTAGATAATTTTTATTACTAATTTTATTTTTAAAAAATATCTGGCAATCCTAGAAGAATTTAACTATGTAATCAAATTAAACGAGAACCTTTGAAAATCAAATTAATTAATTTCTATAATAAGTTCCTTACCTAGAATTACACGCATGTATTGCTGGTTGCGGGAAAATGCGCATACAACACGTGATTGCATATTATTGTTTACAGAGAAAGAAAATTACATTTTTACTGGCACGTAACTTCAAACAATAACCTCAAAATTATTTTGGTGTTTTGTGGTTATTTCAGTAAACTATTAAAATTATAGAAAATCTTTGGATTACTAAATTACGGAAAATCGTGAAAATTAAGGCAGAAATTTATTCAAACAATAGTTTTATTGTTGTTTTATACTTTTGCCCACCAATTAAGTGCAAGAAAATTTCACCAAGATGCAGTCGGAATTTTAATGCTAATAATTATTTA
Source organism: Pyrochroa serraticornis (assembly GCA_905333025.2). Classification (NCBI taxonomy): domain Eukaryota; kingdom Metazoa; phylum Arthropoda; class Insecta; order Coleoptera; family Pyrochroidae; genus Pyrochroa; species Pyrochroa serraticornis. Next base: position 47,117,309 of record HG995152.1, read on the forward strand.
GCTGTGTAATTTACTTGATTTCCGTTAATGGTCCAAGTCAGTGAAGGATTAATTAACAATTTTAACGTTAACATACTCGTTTGCAACTTACGTTTCCATTTCAAGCAACTAGTTACTATCCCATTCTAACAAAAAATTCAATCGAAAGTAGGTGGATAGAAACACGTAACACTTGAATACCTAACAGAAACAATCGTAATATTTAACATCTTGCGTGTAAACAAAACAATTCGTTACAATAAAACAAAATCATCTTCGTAAAGAAACTTAACAAAAGGATTTCCCCAAGAATTTTGCATGGTACACGAGAAAAATTTCCTGTATCATTACGTATTAAATTTATTTAATCGGTAGTGGTAGATACCTACCGGTAGTAGGGCAGCACGAAAGTATAAAGTATCCACAATCTGGGTGTGACATACCAGTGATTAGAACAAATTACAAATGAAGTCAATTGTAAGTTAGTAACGTGATAAAGTGATAACGTGATAATTTTGTTTGCAGGTTTTGGTGCTGGTAGTGTTTCTATCATCAAATGTCGAATCTAAGGATAAAAACCACGAAAAACGTCACGTTTGGAATTCACATCACGAAATAGAATCGAGTTTTGAGGAAGAACCGAGTGGTACCAGCAATTTCGGCCACGATTTCGGTGAAATTTCAGGAGAATCTTCGAAATGGGAAAGTAACAGCGAATCATGGAAACCAATCGAGAAAGAACACGAAAAAACTGTAACGATAGTGAAAAATATCGAAGTACCTTATCCGGTAGAAAAGGAAGTACGGGTTCCTGTTGAAAAAACCGTCCATTATCCAGTTAAAGTTTCAGTACCTCATCCTTATCCAGTTTTGAAAAAAATTTATTACACCGTTAAAGAACTTATTAAAGTTGGAGTACCCGTTAACAAACCGGTACCAGTTGAAAAAATCGTTAAAGTACCTGTTCATGTAAAAGTTGATCAACCTTATCCAGTTAAAGTTTACGAACCGAAACCTTATCCAGTTATCAAAGAAATTCCGTATCCAGTTGAAGTTAAAGTACCGCAACCCTATCCAGTTGAAAAAGAAATTTCGGTACCGTACAAAGTTCCGGTTCATGTATTCAAACCTTATCCGGTTGAAAAAATTATTCGAGTCCCCGTGAACGTTCCTTACGATCATCCTGTTCCTTATCAAGTTGTTAAGCCATATCCTGTTGAAGTTGAGAAAAAAATTCCTGTGCCTTATCCAGTTGAAAAACCTTATCCAGTTAAAGTTTACTTTGATAATCCCGTTCCTTATAATGTTGAAAAAAAAGTACCTTATCCTGTCAAAATTGAAGTAGCGCAACCTTATCCAGTTGAAAAAAAAATTTCGGTTCCTGTTTATAAAGAAGTACCGTATCCTGTTGAAGTTAAATTCGATAGACCTGTACCTTACGAAGTTATAAAACATGTTCCTTATTACGTCGAAAAGAAAGTACCGGTTCCTGTTAAGGAAGAAATTCATGTTCCCGAGAAGCATGAAACTAAATGGAAACAAGAAGATTTCGTTGGGAAATGGACGTGGTGAAAGAGAATTGCAATTTGTTGTATTTGTTGATTGTTAATAAAAATTTGTCTTATTTTATATGTTACTGTCGAGAAGTACTGTAAATATAATTATAACAAAAATAATGAGTGTCTTCTTACTTCCGTTACTATTTTCTTGTAGCGCAGGGTACTGGTGCAATTGCAAAAGTGGCTCCAGTTGTTAAGTTGTTAAGAGTAAAACTCTGCACGGTAAGTTTTAATTAGATCAAATTACAAAAAATGTATTGCAAACAAAATCGTGAAATCCAAGGGGAAAAAACAAAAAATTAGGTCCAGTTTTGGCGAGATAGCAGCAATTGGTACTACCAATTTTGGTCATGATTTTCATGAAATTTTAAAAGAATTTTTAAGATGGGAAAGTGTAACTAAGATCGAGTTTCGAAACTCAAAAAACTGTAACAATAGTAAAGAACGTCAAAGTACTTTATGCTGTAAAAAAATGTAAGGGTTCTTTGTAACAATTGACAAATTAAACGAATAAATTTTATTTCTTCAAAAAATTTCCTTTCCTTTATTTGAAAGTTTTTTACTAACACAATTTTTTTTCCTTAATAGGAACCTTTCTAATTCAAGAAGATATGGTTGAATCACTTAGTAGGGGCCAGAGTGGTCGTAAGAAGGCTTAAATAAAATCTTCACTGGTCTAAGTTAAATGAATTAAATCATTTTGGTTCTAAATATTCTTTTTGGTAGTACCTGTATTGTTTAAATTTCAATCTAAGAGAAAGAACTACAAATTAGGATCTAGTTTTGGGGAGAAAGCAACAAATAGTACTACCAATATTAGACACGATTTTGGAGACATTTCAAGAGTATGTGAACAGTGGATCAGAAACCAATCGAGAGAGAACTTTACGGAAAAACTGCAACAATAGTGCAAAACGTTGAAGTATCTTGCCTTGCAGAATTTACAAATGGAATAAATTGCAATTTTAATTTATGACTTTCAGTTTTCCACATAATCTTTGTGGCTCCATTTGAAGGTTTCTGGTTTGTACCTTACTGTAATAAAAAAAAATGCGTAACAGAAACCGGTACTTCAGTGTCAAGCTGTTTCAGAATTTTTGTCGACACAGATCTATTGAGCTAAAATTAAATTTTTTTCAACTAGATAAGGTAGTACCTGCCACTTCAATTTTTGCATAATGAGATAAAAATTAACAATATCTATGTAAACTTTAACTGAATAAAGTCTTTTGATAGGATAAAGAACCGGAATTTTTCTAACTTTACTTAGTAAGTACCAAAATGATCAAAATAGCATTAACGGCAACAAAAATGATTGTAGTAAAAAAAGTTCACTGACACATTAAATGGTACCGTTAAGTAAATAATATTATTATTCACTCAACGGTGGTACTAAAATCTATTTTGCCTATTCTATAAATAATTTAATTAATTTTGTCTTTGAGTGTTCCGCTGGTAGTACTTCTATCGCTAAATCTTCAATATAAGAGAGAGAACCATCAAATAGGTTCTTTGCTGTAGGGAGGAAGCAACAAGTGGTACTACCAATTTGGGACTCAATTTTGGTAAAATTTTAAGAGTATGTGGACAGTAAGTCATAGAAACCAATCGAGAAAGAACTTTACAAGAAAATTGCAATAATAGTGAGAAACGTCAAAGTACCTTGCCTTGTAGAGAAGATGTACGGGTTCTTGTTTCATTTTCAGTAATTCACAAATGCAACAAATAATTTATATTGCAATTCAAATTTACCACTTTCATTTTGCCACCAAGTCTTTTGGCTCCAGTCGGAGATTTTAGGTTCGTACTTCATCACAACACAATTTTTTTCTTAACAAAATCTGGCATTCTCCTTTTAACGTATTAAAGAACGTGCTTCAGAACTGTATTAAGCACAGATTCAGAGTAGAAGAACTAAATTTTTTTCAACTGGATATGGTAGTACCTGGTCCTTCAATTTTTACAGGATAAGATAATGAACAAGAATATATAGTCTTTTGACTGGATAGGGAAGAGATTTTTTTTAGGCTCTCTTGGTAGGTACCATATTGATCCTAAAAAACATTAACGGCACCAAAAATATTGTCGTAAGGAAAGTTCACGGAAACTTTGAGCGGTACTGATATTTGTTTTGCCCATTCTATGAATATTTGTAATTCTTTTTTTTCAAAGTGTTTCTGCTGGTAATACCTCTATTATTAAAGCTTCAATCTACTATAAAAAACATAAAATAGGCTCTAGTTTTGGGAAGGAAGCAACAAGTGGTACTACCAATTTTTGGAAAAATTTCCAAAGTATGTAGACAGTGAATTATAGAAACCAATCGAGGAAGAGCTTCACAAAAAGATTGCAACAATAATGAGAAACGTTGAAGTACCTTGCTCTGTAGAAAAAAACGTACAAGTTCTTGTTTCTCTTTTGATAATTTACAAACTGCAATTGTAATTTATCACTTTGATTCTACCAATATTTAGGCTCCATTCGGAGATTTTTGGTTCGATCCTCGCTGCAAAACAAATTTCTTTTTTTACAAAAACTCGTACTATCTTGTTAAGGTATTGAGCAATATGTTTTAAAATTTTGTAAAGCACAGATCTATCAAACAAAAATTAAAATGAATGTCAACTAGATACCTGTTGCTTCAATGTTTACAAGATCAAATAAGAAACAAAATATCTACGAAAACTTTAATTGGATATAGCTATTCGACTGGATAAGAATCAAAAATGTTTTCTAGCTGCACTTGGTAGGTACTTTAATGGCAACAAAAATTATTGTCGTAAAGAAATTTTACTAAAACTTTAAGTGGTACTGAAATCCATTTAGCCTATTTTATGAATAATTTAAATGATTTTGTCTCCAAGTGTTTCGACTGATAGTACCTCGATAGTTAAATCTTTAATTTAACAGAAAGAAAAACAAAATAGGATCCAGTTTTTGAGAGAAAGCAACAAATGGTACTACCAATTTTGGCTACGATTTTGATAAAATTTCAAGAGTGTGAGGTTAGTGAGTCATAGAAGCCAATCAAGAAAGAACTTTATAAAAAACTGTAAAAATAGCGAAAACAGTCGAAGTACCTTACCCTGTAGAAAAAGACGCACAAGTTCCTGTTTCTTTTTCAACAGTTTACAAATGCAACAAATTGAAATTTTAATTTATCACTTTGATTTTAACAATATTTTAGCCCCATTTGGAGATTTCTGGTTCAAACTTCGCTGGCAGACCAATCTCTGTCTTAACAGAAATTCGTACTATACTGTCAAGGTATTGAGCAACATGTTTTAAAACTTTGTAAGGCACAGATCTATCAAACAAAAATTAAATCAAATGTTAACTAGATAAGGTAGTACCTGTTGCTTCAATGTTTAGAGGATCAAATAAGAAACAAAATTTCTACAAAAACTTTAACTGAATATAGATATTGGATAAGAATCAAGAATGTTTTCTAGCTGATCTTTGTAGGTAATTTAACAGCAATAAAAATTATTGTCGTAAAGAAACTTTACTTAAATCTTGAGTGGTACTGAAATTTATTTTGCCTATTTTATGAATAATTTAAATGATTTTGTCTTCAAGTGTTTCCACTGATAGTACCTCGATAGTTAAATTTTTAATTTAACACAATGAAAAACAAAATAGGATCCAGTTTTAGAGAGAAAGCAACAAATGGTACTACCAATTTTGGCTGCGATTTTGATAAAATTTCGAGAGTATGAGGTTAGTGAATCATAGAAGCCAATCAAGAAAGAACTTCACAAAAAACTGCAAAAATAGCGAAAACAGTCGAAGTACCTTACCCTGTAGAAAAAGACGCACAAGTTCCTGTTTCTTTTTCAACAGTTTACAAATGCAACAAATTGAAATTTTAATTTATCACTTTGATTTTAACAATATTTTGGCTCCATTTGGAGATCTCTGGTTCAAACTTCGCTGCCAGACAAATCTCTGTCTTAACAAAAACTCGTACTATACTGTCAAGGTATTGAGCAATATGTTTTAAAACTTTGTAAGGCACATATCTATCAAACAAAAATTAAATTAAATGTAAACTAGATATGGTAGTACTTGTTGCTTCAATGTTTACAGGATCAAATAAGAAACAAGATATCTACGAAAACTTTAACTGAATATAGCTCTTGGATAAGAATGAAGAATGTTTTCTAGCTGCATTTAGTAGGTACATTAACGGTAACAAAAATTATTGTCGTAAATAAACTTTACTGAAACCTGGAGTGGTACTGAAATTCATCTTGCTTATTCCATAAATAATTTAAACAATTCTGTCTCCAAGTATTTCCACTGGTAGTAGCTCAATAATTAAATCTTTAATTTAACAGAAAAAATCACAAAATAGGATCCAGTTTTAGAGAGGAAGCAACAGATGGTACTACCAATTTTGGCTACAATTTTGATAAAATTTTGAGAGTATGAGGTCAGTGAATCATAGAGGTCAATCGAGAAAGAACTCACGAAAAACTGCAAAAATAGCGAAAACAGTCGAAGTACCTTACCCTGTAGAAAAAGACGCACAAGTTCCTGTTTCTTTTTCAACAGTTTACAAATGCAACAAATTGCAATTTTAATTTATCACTTTGATTTTAACAATATTTTGTCTCCATTTGGAGATTTCTGCTTCAAACTTCGATGCAAGACAAATTTCTTTCTTAACGGAAACTCGTACTATCCTGTCAAGGTATTGAGCAACATGTTTCAAAACTTTATAAGGCACAGATCTATCAAACAAAAATTAAAATAAATCTCAACTAGATAAGTTAGTACCTGTTGCTTAAATGTTTACAGGATACGATAATAAACAAAACATTTACAAAAACTTTAACTGAATATAGCTTTTGGATAAGAATCAAGAATGTTTTCTAGCTAGTCTGTGCAGGTACTTTAACAGCAACAAAAATTATTGTCGTAAAGAAATTTTATTGAAACCTTGAGTGGTTCTGAAATTTATATTGCCAATTTTATGAATAATTTAAATGATTTTGTCTCAAAGTCTTTCTACTGGTAGTACTTCGATAGTTAAATCTTCAGTCTGACAGAGAAAAACACAAAATTGGATCCAGTTTTAGGTAAGAAGCAACAAGTGGTACTACCAATTTTAGCTACGATTTTGGTAAAATTTCGAGAGTATGAGGTCAGTGAATCATAGAAACCAATCGAGAAAGAACTTTACGAAAAACAGCAAAAATAGCAAAAAAACGTCGAAGTACCTTACCCTGTAGAAAAGACGCACGAGTTCTTGTTTCTTTTTCAACAGTTCTCACATGCAACAAATTGCAATTCTAATTTTCACTTTGGTTTATCTACAAAATTTTTTAGCTGCAACACTAATTTCTTTTTTAATAGAAACCGGTACTTTTATTTCAACGTGTTAAGGAACGTGTTTCAGAACTTCAAGAAGTTTGAATGCTTGAAAGAAAACTTTGACTAGTATAGAAATTTATTTCTTAATGTTGTGATACTTCTTTAATAACTGGATAAAATTTGTTTTCGGGGACTCTTCTACGGTAATAATAATCTACGTTTATAGTTACTTCAACAATTCTTCAACTGGTACTGCTTTGTTGATATGTACTGGAACTTTATATTTTTTTTCAAAACTGGATAAATTACCGCAATTTCAAGTAGATAAAATCAATTTTTTTTGAGATAAACTCGTTCTTATTATCAGATAAGGTACTTCTATATATTATTGCACATGTCGCTGTCAAAACGTTTTGTAAATAAATTTGTAACAAAAATAATGAGCGTTTTTTCATCTGTTGCTACTTTCTTGTAACGCAAGCATATAGAAAGTTACTAACACTAGTGCAACGGCGTTAAAACTCGAGATAACCTATTAAAATAAATTCCAAAAAAGAGTACCCACTCAAGTCGTTAGACTCAGTTAAAATCTTCACGACAAGCTCTAAAACTAAAAAAAACACGTAAAAGACTGTTAGATAACCAATAATTTTGGGCAATTAATTAAATTTAGCGCATCATTATAATGAAAGACGGACATCTTTATTCGTAGTTTGCTAAATTAGTGTTATTGATCGAATAAGAATTTACTGAAAAGAAAGTGTCGCAACTGCAATTAGTTGCGTTGGTTACTCTTGAGTAACGCGGTAAAATTATTTAAATAATATTCGCTGTGATTAGAAGTAACGCGATCGGTTTCAGGAACAATAATTTATAGTTCGAGGAGTGTCATCGTGAATTATTGACGCAAATAAACTGTTCAAACAACGATGTTCTAAATTATTGATTGTTTCGGACAATTCGAGGATGAAGCGACAACTGTTTACCAAATTAAAGAAACTAAATTTATATGTAAGACAGTTCGTTAAAATTAGAACTTTCTACATCTAACTCACTAGTTTTTTGTTGGTTCTAGTTAATTACGTTTTTTCGAATAAAAATTTTGAAATAAATAATTTATAACGTTGAAAAAGTTCAACAGACAGTAACAAAATAATTATTACTGGATCGTAATTCAATTTCACCGCGAGTTTATTAATTGTTGCCCATATAGCGTTAACTAAAATGGTATAATGGCGAGAATTACCAACAACAGTTATTTCGACTTGTTTCTACCAAATTTACCAACACCCATACTTCTGGGCAATTATAATTGTCCGATACGCTGCCTGCGACATTTACCTCAATTGCGTTTTCTAATAATTAGGTCTCTTCTAAACAATTATTTGCTACAATAATTGTCAATTCCAGTTACAATTTAGAAAATGTTTACAATTTTCAATGTCAATGACCACAAAACTTTACGCAATTGACAGTGTAGTTGAAGAATTCTTCCGGATTATCAGATTCTTTGATGATCTCGCTGTGATCTGTGGTAAAGTAATTTAATTGGAAATATTGCTTTGATCTATTACTTAATTATTAGCGGATGTTTGGAACTTTCGAGGAAGGAGGGTGTTTTGTTGAGGCGACTCGGACGCTCCGTAGCCCCTCTCAATAGTCCAGCGAAAGTGTGGAAGCTCCTATAAAAGTGGAAGGCGCCTCCGGTAGATCATACAGTCGGGCTTACAAACTTCAAACGTACGGCAATGAAGTTCCTGGTAAGTAATCAGTGAAGTGTGTTTAAGTGAAAATTATTGCGGATAATTTCAGTGAATTTCAGACAGTAACAGTGATTTTTGTTACAGGGTTTTTCAGCGCTTTGCGCGCTTTTAGTTTTGGCAAGCGCTGAAGACAAAAAAGAAGGCAAATCCGTCGAAACGAAATCGGTTGAATCCGAACAAATCGAGAAAAAACAAGACAAACGCGGCTTGCAACTCGGTTATGGCGGAGGACACGATTTCGGCGGCGGTGGCGGTTATGGGGGTGGTCAACATTTTGGAGGTGGCCAACAATTTGGTGGTGGAAACCACGATTTTGGTGGCGGTCAAGATTTCGGTGGTCACAACCAAGGTCATCAAGAGGAACATCATCATGTCAAAACTGTTACGATAGAGAAGAAGATTCCAGTACCTTATCCGGTAGAGAAACAAATTCCAGTACCAGTCGAAAAGAAAGTACCATACCCAATTACCGTACATGTACCCCAGCCTTACCCAGTTGAGAAAAAAGTACCAGTTCACATCACTGTACCGGTCAATGTACCCGTTCCAGTTAACAAGCCCTATCCTGTTGAAAAACTTGTGCACTATCCAGTCAAAGTGCACGTGGACCAACCTTACCCTGTCAAGGTTTTAGTTCCACAACCCTATCCAGTAGAGAAAATTGTTCATGTACCTTACCACGTCCATGTCCCTCAACCTTATCCAGTCGAAAAGAAAGTTCCCTACCCAGTTAAAGTGCCAGTTCACGTACCAAAACCTTATCCAGTTGAGAAAATCGTCCACTACCCCGTTGAAGTGAAAGTTGACAGGCCCTACCCTGTTCATATTCCTAAACCCTATCCAGTGCATGTTGAGAAGAAAATCCCTTATCCCGTCCATAAACCAGTACCGTATCCAGTTAAAGTACCAGTAGATCGTCATATTCCTTATCCAGTTGACAAACCACAACCTTACCCAGTCAAAGTTCCAGTAGCTGTACCTTATCCAGTTGAAAGAAGGATTCCGGTGCCAGTTGAAAAACCAGCACCTTATCCAGTTAAAATTCCAATTTTCAACCCAGTACCCTACGAGGTTATCAAGAAAGTACCAGTAACTGTTGAAAAACCAGTCCCAGTACCAGTTCATGTACCTGTACATGAAGAACATCACGAATCTGGAGGTGGTGATATCGGGGGAGGACACGATTTTGGCGGTGGTCACGAACAAGGAGGCGGACAAGGTTTCGGAGGACACGAACAAGGAGGCGGTCAAGATTTTGGAGGACACGAACAAGGGGGTGGCCAAAGTTACGGAGGACACGAACAAGCCAGTCAAGGTTTTGGACATGAGCAAGGAGGTGGCCAAAGTTTTGGAGGACATGATTTTGGGGGTGGTCATGGATTGTCTGGAGCTCAAGATTTTGGAGGTCATGAATATGGCGGACACGATTTCGGAGGCCATTGAGACTACTAGTTAGTGATGTTGTATAGAATTTTCTATTTTTTTTTGTACTTTTTTTACTCTCATCAGTATTATCTGTTTTTGCTTTTTATGTGATGTTTGTTGTTATTAAACAATTTTTTCCATTAATCACGACTTTATCTAAACTTACCTTAAATAAGGAATGTTGGCGGGGATATGGTATTTTGCTCCAGGATCAAAATCTCTTTCTGAACGCAAAACTGGTGGCTTAATCCCCATATACTGCTCGCTACAATTAAAAAAAATACGTTAGAAAGCGATAAAAAAATGTGGAAAATTCACCTTAATCGCCACCAATGACAATTGTATTGGTCTTTTGTGATTTCGCCTTTGAAGACGTCGTAACGCCACTTATCCATTACATAAGCGAAAGGCAGGAAAACGATTTTGTCCAGTGCCATCGAATATAGGAAATTGATGTCAACGGCCGAATCGTCAACGGAATTTGGTACTAATCCAAGGGTTTGGAGATGTTTTGGTGTACCAACTGACAACCCGATTGCTTCACCTATAGCTTCGTGAAACGCTGAAAATTATTTATTGCAATTAACACTCTGTTACGATTTCGCTTTAATTAAGAAAGTTGGTAAGGAAAATTTTCAGCCTATATGTGCATTGCTAGTCAAACCAAATGTTACTTTCACCACATTTATTCAACTTGATGCGTAAGTGTTTTTGCTATTTACAGGAAGTCACGTGACATCGTTCACTATCTAATTTATTTCAACCAAATTCAAACGAAAGTGGTTGTTAATTATTCAAAATCGTTGATCTTAATCTGGTTTATTGTTGCTATTAAACACTAATAAAACCGACTGACTGTGTTTGTTTTAATAAGCAAAATTTCGTAACGTTAATTGTTGCATTTAGTGGATTTATTAGCTCATTATGTTTTCTCCAACCATAAGGAAGTGTTACAAAAAATCCAATTCCAACATATTAATTGTATTGATTTTGAAAGCGTAATAGTAACAATATTTGTTAATATGCGTTTGGTAACGAGTAAGAATTTTTCAGGGCAAGTTCCTGAAATAATCGGTTTCAGTGACTGATTCGAGGTAATAATTGTTATAGTTACGCATTTTATTATCATAATGAATTATGTAAATGTTGATCTAACAAGAATTAATTGAGCGAGTCGAAATCGTAAAAATAATTCTTTTTGACTGCAACTACAATCACGTTTCTCTTATTTGCATGGGAAAGATATAGAAATGCATGGTTCTTCTCGGATATGGAGATAAAGAAAAAGTTATAATTTCGCGACGTGGGTTGGTGTAATAAATTATTTATTAAAAAATTACACAACGTTACACCTTTAAAAAAAATTCGTGATGAGTCCGTTAATTTTGTTTAATGAGATTATATGAAAAGAAGTATTGGCATTACATGTAATTATAATTGACTAATTGAAGTAAGATTTTCTTAATTAATTGGATGATTAATTTATTTTCTAATCATTGCAATTTTTCACTGAAGTAATCAGAAGTTAGTTACAAAATTGACGACTTCTTTGACTTGATCATAAATTAATTGGAAGTGCTTGCAATATGTTAAATTAAAAAAAGTCTCGTAACGTCATTCTTTCATCTATTCACTTTGCAATCAAGTTAATTTTTTTTGTCCCATGGAATTTTAAAGCCTCCATATTTGAATTACGAGGGCGTGTTTTAGGTAATTTTTCATATTTTGCTGGACTATTTTCAAAAATTTAATTTTAATATATAATAAATTAGCAAAGAAGCTTTGTACCGTTACTCCTTTAGGTTTTCACTTTACAACTACGAAACTTTTTTTGTGGTAAATTGAAAATTAAAGCCTCAACATTTCAAATACGAAGACATATTTTTATGTGATTTTTAATATTGTCTTTGACTGTTTTAAAGGATAATTAAATTTTAAAACACTGATATAGAGCATTAATTTTTTCTTGCGCATGATATTGAATTTTGATTTATAATTTAAATTGCAATAAGTTATCTAAAATACTAAAAAAATTAAAGTATTGATTATTGTAACGACATTTTATAATTCAAAGTTTTATCAAAATTCCCAACTATTCATTATACGATACCAAACATCCCGACGGGATTGCCCATGGTAGAAACGCCATCCTAATCATGATATCTATTAAACATTACAAACTAGTTTAATAAAGAATGTCGAAATTTGTAAAGGTTTGTTAGCTGTCTCTGCGATATATTGCCCAACTCGCGATAGATACTGCTCAATTTGAAGAATTCTTCAATTCAGTTTATCGCAGGAGGAGACTATAACTCTAAGCATCCGTTCTGGGGTTTAGACTTCACCAACCCGATAGGAAAGCAATTCTACAGGGCGTCAGAAAATTAGAATTTTAAATTTATTTCAACCAGACCACGTATTGGCCCAGTGATTGAAATTATTCTCAATCTCGTTGATTTTGGAATTACAAAAGAAATGCCAAGAGAATATCTTTTGCTAAAATCCTACTTTGATCTATTGTCAGATTACTCACTTTTTCTAATTTCGATACGCACTGAGGCCCTTGAATGGAATCAACTTCCAAAACTGGAAAACCGAGAAACTAACTGGGAGCAATTTAGCATACTTTTAGAGAATAATTTATGTCTAAAAGACCCTTTTAAAATCAATCCAGAAATCGACAAGGCAGTTGAAAATCTTATGGTAGCCATTCAACGAGTTGACAGGATTTGTATCTACCTCCAAAATCTTACAGCAACCGAAGATACAGAATACTGATGGAATAGGAGACAACCACGAAAATAAATCGAGCGCAGCTAAATAATTTCTCTCTTAGAACTGAAGATTGTAACAGCGCCAAAAGAAGAAAAACACATCTTTTGGCAAAATCCCATTTTGACCTATCGTTAGACCACTCACTTTCCCTAATTACGATATGTGCTCTACTCCTAGAATGAAATCTCCTCCTAAACCGAGAAACCGACACACGAACTGGGAGTACTTGTAGAAAATATCTTAGACCTAAAAGTCCCTTTTAAAACCAATCCAGAAATCGACAAGGCAGTTGAACATCTTACGGCTGCCATTCAACAAGTTGACAGGATTTATATCTAGCTCCAAAATCTTACAGCAACCGAAGATACAGAACACTAATGGAATGGAAGGCAACCACGAAAAAAAATCGAGCGCAGTTAAATAATTCCTCTCTTAAAACTGAAGATTGTAACAGTGCCAAAAGAAGAAAAACACATCCTTTGGCAAAATCCCATTTTGACCTATCGTTAGACCACTCACTTTTCTTAATTACGATATGTTCTACTCCTAGAATGAAATCTCTTCCTAAACCGAGAAACCGACACACGAACTGGGAGTACTTGTAGAAAATATCTTAGACGTAAAAGTCCTTTTTAAAACCAATCCAGAAATTGACAAGGCAGTTGAACATCTTACGGCTGCCATTCAACAAGTTGACAGGATTTATATCTATCTCCAAAACCTTACAGCAACCGAAGATACAAAATACTGATGGAATGAAAGACAACCAAGAAAATTAATCAAGCGCAGCTGAATAATTCCTCTCTTAGAACTGAAGATTGTAACAGCGCCAAAAGAAAAAAAAACAAATCCTTTGGCAAAATCCCATTTTGACCTATGGTTAGACCACTCGATTTTCCTAATTACAATATGTGCTCTACTCCTAGAATAAAATCTCCTCCTAAACCGAGAAACCGACACACGAACTGAGAGTACTTGTAGAAAATATCTTAGACCTAAAAGTCCCTTAAAAATCCAATCCAGAAATTGACAAGGCAGTTGAACATCTTACGGCTGCCATTCAACAAGTTGACAGGATTTATATCTATGTCCAAAACCTTACAGCAACCGAAGATACAAAATACTGATGGAATGAAAGACAACCAAGAAAATTAATCAAGCGCAGCTGAATAATTCCTCTCTTAGAACTGAAGATTGTAACAGCGCCAAAAGAAAAAAAAACAAATCCTTTGGCAAAATCCCATTTTGACCTATCGTTAGACCACTCACTTTTCCAATTTACGATATGTGCTCTACTCCTAAAATGAAATCTCCTCCTAAACCGAGAAGCCGACACACGAACTGGAAGTATTTGTAAAAAATAACTTAGACTTGCAGGTCCCACTTAAGACTAAACCAGAAATCGACAAAGCAAATGAAAGACTTAAGGTAAATATTCAACAAGCGTCCTGGCAATTCACCTCAAATACAGGAAAAACTAACACTACCCCAGACCTTCCAACTCACATCAGAGAAAACATAGCAATCAAACGTATAATTAGAAATGGGTTGCAAATAATTAATGGCACCAAAAGCAAAAAGAAGACTGGACCAAACACCTGTAAACTAAAGATGCTGGTAAACAACTACAAATCTGACAGGATTAGTAATTATCTTCAAAATCTAGCAGCAACCAAAACGACGCAATACTCATTATGAAAAACAACCAAGAAAATAAATGAAGTGCAGCTAAATAATCCTTCTCTTAGGACTGAAAACGGTAACTGGGACAAAGGAAAAAAAAACATCTCTCGGCAAAATCCCACTTTGACCTATCGTTAGACCACTAACTTTTCCTAATTACGATATGCACTGGAGCTTTCGAATGGAATCTTCTACTAAAACTCACATCAGTGAAAATATAGCAGTCAAACGTATAATTAGAAATAGGTGGCAAATAATTAATGGCACCAAAAGCAAAAAGAAGACTGGACCAAACTGTTGTAAACTAAAGACAGGATTAGTAGTTATCTCCAAAATCTAACAGCAACCGAAGCTACGCATTACTCATTATAGAAGACAGCCAAGAAAATAAAAGGGGAGCAGCTGAATAATCTCCAAATTAGAACCGAAAACGGTAACTGAGTCAGGAACAATAAAGAAAAAGTTACCACATTTGCAAGAAGTCTGATCCAAGTTATCAAATCATTTCCTTCTAATAATCACAAAAACGACAAAGAAATTAACAGATTTTTAGAATTCTCGTATCAACTTGATCCACCATTAAAAACATTCACATTGAATGAAGTCTGAAACGCTATCAACACTGAACTTAACTTAACTTCAAAAAGTTACTCGGACACAACTTAATTTTGGCCCCCATATTAAAGAGACTACCAAAAAATGCCTTAAAGAACTTTGTACAAATCTTTAATGTCATCTTCAAATGGGATATATCCCTCTCCAATGGAAAGTGGGTCAGGTCACACTCATTCAAAAACCCGGAAAAGCTCTCAATGACATCAAGTTCTAGAACCTTATTAGTCAATTATCTATAACTATTGCTACAACACTCAAGACTTGACAACTGATAATTGACCACCAGTTTCCAATTTCAGATTTTCAATTGTACCTCTTTTCCTCTCTTTCACAGTATCTCTGTTTGCTTTTATCTCTTCTATTTTTTTTATTTTTATCCTAGCATATACATTTTGCATACTTTTATCCTGGTCATTTCTTGAATAGTTTCAATTCTTAATTTTTATTCTGTTACCAATTTACATAAGTGTCTCAAAAATGTTGAGATCTTACTAATTTTTAGCTTCTACTACCTAAAGTTAGACAAAAGTGCAAAACCATATAAACGAAGCAATAAAAATTTTTGCTCACTATTTCTATTTTTCAATTGATTTTTCTTTCCTCTCCTTCACGGTATCTCTGTTTTCTTTTATATTTTTTATTTTTTCTATTCTTATCCAAGCATATCCATTTTGAATATCTTTATTGTTGTCAGTTCTTGAATAATTTTAATTCTTAATTTTTCTCCTTTTATCAACTTACATGAGTGTCCCAAAATTTTGAAATCTTACCAATTTTTTTCTTCTACTACCTAAGGTAAGACAAAAGTGCAAAACTATATAAACAAAACAATAAAAAGTTTTGCTCAATATTTCTACTTTCTAATTTTACATTTTTAATTGTTTTTTCTTTCCTCTCTTCCATAGTATCTCTGTTTTCCTTTATATTCTCTATCTTTTCTATTCTCATCCTAGCATATCCATTTTGCATACCTTTATTCTTGTCAGTTTTTGAATAATTTTAATTCTTCATTTTTCTTCTTTTATCAACTTACATAAGTGTTCCAAAACATTCGAAATTCTACAAATTCTTTTCTTCTACTACTTAAAGTGTAACAAAAGTGCAAAACTATATGGACCAAACAATAAAAAGTTTTGCTCAAATTCAAAACTGGCTAAGCAAGTAGCGAATCAGAGTAAAACCAAAACAAATATGTGCATGTAACATTCACATTTAGAAGAGACGATTGTCCTGTTATGCTAAACAACCACCCTCTACCACAGAAAGAGGAAGCCAACGATCTACGAATATACTTGAACTAGAGAATGACGTAGAAAATGTATTTTTCTAGTATCCGAATAATATTTTCTGTTTAATTACTAGTTAATTAATTAAATAAATTAACTAAACACTCAATAAATTTTTTATTACAAAAGAAGTCCAGCAATAAATAAACTTTCCAAATTTTTGCTGAATCACTGAATTATCTTGTTGTTCCATTATCGATTCATTTGTTGCAGTACTTGGTTCTGCTTTTAATTAGTTGA
Source organism: Pyrochroa serraticornis (assembly GCA_905333025.2). Taxonomy (NCBI): domain Eukaryota; kingdom Metazoa; phylum Arthropoda; class Insecta; order Coleoptera; family Pyrochroidae; genus Pyrochroa; species Pyrochroa serraticornis. The sequence continues at coordinate 47,133,953 of HG995152.1, forward strand.
TTGTTTGACTAATCGACTCGTTAATCATTCTATTATTTGATTAGTATCGCCTAATCAAATAATTGCAATCAATCGTTCTTTATAATTCCCTTGTTTGACTTTTATTGATCAAGCTTTAACTGCTCAATTAATAATAATTAATATTTTTTATATAGATCTCTACATAGGATTAACAGTAATAAATTATGTTGAAGGATACAATTTGAACGATTGAATTGATTTTTATTAGCTTGACTTGTGAAGAAACTCAAAAATATAATTTTTTTAATTTGAACCAAACCTGAGCGTTTCAAAACATCCTTCAAGTTAATTTAAGTCAAAAATGTTATAAGGTTTTTTGAAAGCTATAAAAGTTAGAAGTGAACTTATAATTGAATTTTGAATTTTGTAACAAAATTTTAAGTATTAAGAATAATATCCAAAATTAGAAACAAGTAAAGAAAATGAAAGGTTAGAATACAACAAAATTTAGTGAAAGATTCATAATATTATGGTCCTTAGTTTAGTAACAATAAATTTGGAAGTAGCAAAATATTTTCAAATTATTAATTCCAAAAAAAAATGAAAAAATGGAAAAATAAATGTTTAAAGCAAAATAAGTATCTGAAGACAAATGAGTTGATGTAAATATTTAAAGAAGTAGATAAGAAATAAAATTAGAATTTTGGAAAATTTAAAAAAAGGAAGTTGTAGCTCAAAAAAATCCAAAAAACTATTTAAAGATTTGCCCAAACAAAAAATTTAAAAAATTATTTTTTTTCTAAATATTTCTAAATTTTAATTTAAAATATCTATTTTGGTTTCAAAAATTATCAAAATTAACTGACTAAAATCGTTTTATTTTTCTGTGCTATATTTTAGCTGGATGCTTTAATAAAATATTTTTCTGAAAACTCGACTTCTTTCGTGTAATCAAATTAAATTTTTTTTTGCCCTTAAATTTCCAACCGCAATTTTTTCCCAAATCATTTCATTACCTGGATTCGCTCCGTCCCTAAAAATCTTCGGCTGGTTCTTGTACTGCATAAAATAATGAATATGGGCCATCTCGTGATGAGCAGTGATGAGATCCTTCATATTTATGTTAGTGCACATTTTCACTCTAAAAAAACATTTTAATATTTGCAACAAGAAAATAAAAAGTCAAACCTGAAATCTCGCCTATTACAGAAATCCCAAGCAGAGGGTTGACAAAGAACCACTCTATCGACGGGTTCTTCCAAAACCGATCCAGACCAAAAATCTAACGGCATAGCACTCATGTTAAGCGAAACAAAGAAATCTTCAGCCAATCGAAAAACATCCAAAGGCGTATATCCCTAAAAAAAACTATTTTACAACTAATTCGATGAAACGAGAAATAATTGTTTCGTTAAAACTCGATTGGTTCGTTTCTATCGATTCGATAATTATTCCAATTAATTCTGCCAAATCGCATACCTTCACTTTCAAACGTTCCAATTGAACAAAATATTCGCTACATATTTGTTGATTAACATATTACTTGAAACGATTTGACTTTCTCTAAAATATTGTGCGTGGCTTCCGATTCCAAACAAAAGTGTTTCGTACAATGAACAAAACGGACAATGTGTTGCTCTTACGTAACAATTATTACTAAAAAAATATTTTTAATTGTTACAAAATTACCTGTCGTATCATTTCTGGAGTGACATCGAGGAAGTTTTGACCCGGATACGGTTGGGTTATGTCCAAAATGTTGACCCAGGATTGAGACCACATATTGCCTAGGATATGAGCGGGAAGTGGAGCTTGTCTGTTGAGCTTCTCTGGACCGTAATAATCGCGCAATCGACGTCTGACATAAGCATGAAGAAGCTCATACAAAGGCTTCACTTCTTCCATGGCGTCCTCCAGATCTATATTGAAAGTCGACGATTCGAAGGGAAAATTCCAATATTCGGCGGTGTCGGTAAAATCTGAAATTGTTGTTGTTGCAATAAACAAGAGAAATTGCGGTAATAATCGCGTTAATAATCAATAAATTTTAGTGCTTTGTCCTCGTTTTCTTTGTTTGACTTTAATAGAAGTAAATTCGTAAGAGCAATTACTGAAGTAACTCGACAGGAAATCGCCACGAAAGCGAATTTTATTATAACGTTGCAAATGGTTCGCTTTATGTAATTTTACAATAATTTTACAATTATTTCGAATACGTGCAGAAATTGGCAAAAAAATTTACGTAATTGCTGCAAAATTTTGAAATCGATACGACAATGCAAAAATTTCCATTTGCGATTTCCACAACCCCTAAAGTTGCTTTAGGATTTTTTGTTGTTAACTTACTGTTTAGTTTGGCGGCGTCGTTGGATAACGTTGCCATTTGTTCGAAGGTTTCTTTAATGTTTTGGCCGGTGTTTCTTCTCCATTCCGTCCATACGTATTGCAATTCGTCCCAGTTTCTGCTTTGGGCCATTATATTAGTTAAATCAGGTTGTAATCGGAGGCCACATCTAAACGGTTCATTTAGTGCGCAAATTGAGGCACTGTTGTATATGGCGAGCATGTCGTTGATTAATCTGTTGTACTGAAAGTTTAAATGAGCATTATTAGTAATAATTGTGAAAGTTAAGGGATATTTCGAAAAATAAGACTAATCATTAATCATTTACGTAGAAAGGAAAACTAGGAAAAAAACTAGAAAAGACTAAGTGGAAAATTACTTCAGAATAAATTGAGACGTCGTTCTTGATTTTTTGTGTGATTTGAAATAATTTTTGAAAAGCAGAAAGAATTTTGAGATTGGTGGTTCATTGCAATAATCTAAAAAATTATATTGAAATCATAGTTTTAGAAAAAACAAATGCGAAATAAGGAAAGATGTTTTACTTAAGAAAAGATAGTTTCTGCTAAAAACGAAAAGAAGCTAGAAAAATAAATGCAATTAGAAAAAAAAATTGCTTAATTACTAAATTTTTGCAAATTTATTAATTTTTTTTTTGGAGTTTAGCTAGGCGTAATAGATTTGCAAAAGAATTACACACAAAAAGTTTACGTTAAAAAATTATATGGATAGTACTCGAAGGCAAGGGAAGCTAAAATCTCTCTTGGTGGGACGTTTTTCACGTCTAAATTGATAAGAAATATTTGATCAGAAGAATAAAAGTGTTTTTCTAGACAATAACAGAAAGGATAGTCCTTGGTAAAGAGGAAGAGAAGACATAAGAAACTCATGTAAATAATTATTTTTATTTCTTTATTAGTTTAATTTTAGTTTTAATAAAATTTTAAAAAATTCTAACAAAAACTTTCTATTGTTTGGTTCATATGATTTTGTCTAACTTTAGGTAGTAGAAAAAAAATTAATAAGATTTCAAACTTTTTAAGACACTTATGTAAGTTGATAAAGGGAGAAAAATGAAGAATTAAATCTATTCAAGAACTGACAAGGATAAAGGTATGCAAAATGTATATGCTAGGATAAAAATAGAAATGATAGAAAATATAAAACCAAACAGAGACACTGTGAAAGAGAAGAAAGAAAGGGCAATTGAAAATGTAAAATTAGAAAGTAGTAGAATTGAGCAAAACTTTATATTGTTTTGTTTATATTGTTTTTCACTTTTGTCTAACTTTAGGTAGTAGAAAAAAAAATTAATAAGAAATCAAACTTTTTGAGACACGTATGTAAGTTGATAAAAGGAGAAAGATGAAAAATTAAAATTGTTCAAAAACTGACAAGGATGAAGGTAAACAAAATGGATATGCTAGGATAAGAATTGAAATGACAAAAAATGTAAATGCAAAGAAAGATACTATGGAAGAGGGGAAAGGAAGAACAATTGAAAATGTAAAATTAGAAAAAGCAGAATTGAGCAAAACGTTTTATTGTTTTATTTATATGATTTTATACTTTTGTCTAACTTTAGGTAGCAAAAGAAAAAAATTTGTAAGATTTCAAACTTTTTCAGATACTTATGTAAGTTGATAAAAAGAGAAAAATGAAAAATTAAAATTATTTAAGAACTGAAAAGGATAACGGTATGCAAAATGCATATGTTGGGATAAGAATAGAAAATATAAAAATATAAAGGCAAAGAGAGATACTGTGAAAGAGAAAAAAGAAAGAGCAATTGAAAATGTAAAATAAGAAAATATTAGAATTGAGCAAAACTTTATATTGTTTTGTTTATATGGTTTTGCACTTTTGTCTAACTTTAGGTAGTAGAAGAAAAAAATTAATAAGAAATCAAACTTTTTGAGACACGTATGTAAGTTGATGAATGGAGAAAGATGTAGAATTAAAATTGTTCAAAAACTGACAAGGATGAAGGTAAACAAAATGGATATGCTAGGATAAGAATTCAATTGACAAAAAATATAAATGCAAACAAAGATACTATGAAAGAAGGGAAAGGAAGAGTAATTGAAAAAGTAAAATTAAAAAGAAGCAGAATTGAGCAAAATTTTTTATGGTTTTGTTCATATGATTTTATACTTTTGTCTAACTTTAGGTAGTAGAAGAAGAAAATTTGTAAGATTTCAAACTTTTTAAGATACTTATGTAAGTTGTTTAAAAGAGAAAAATGAAGAATTAAAATTATTTAAGAACTGACAAGGAAACGGTATGCAAAATGCATATGTTAGGATAAGAATAGAAAAGATAGAAAATATAAAAGCAAATAGAGATACTGTGAAAGAGGAGAAAGGAAGAGCAATAGAAAATGTAAAGTTAGAAAGTAGTAGAATCGAACAAGACTTGTTATTGTTTTGTTCATTCGATTTTGTCTAACTTTAGGGAGTAAAAAAAAATTAGTAAGAATAAAAATTTTCAGACACTTTTGTTAGTTGATAAAGGAAGAAAGTTGAAGAATTAAAATTATTTAAAGACTGACAAGGATGAAGGTAAGCAAAATGAAAATGCTGAGATAAGAAGAAAGAAGATAGAAAATGTAAAAACAAATAGAGATACTGTGAAAGAGATGATAGTAAAATTAGAAAGTAATAGAATTGAATAAAACTTGTTATTATTTTGTTTATTTGATTTTGTCTAACTTTAGGGAGTAAAAGAAGAAAATTTGTAAGATTTCAAACTTTTTAAGATACTTATGTAAGTTGTTAAAAAGAGAAAAATGAAGAATTAAAATTATTTAAGAACTGACAAGGAAACGGTATGCAGAATGCATATGTTAGGATAAGAATAGAAAAGATAGAAAATATAAAAGCAAATAGAGATACTGTGAAAGAGGAGAAAGGAAGAGCAATAGAAAATGTAAAGTTAGAAAGTAGTAGGAATCGAACAAGACTTGTTATTGTTTTGTTCATTCGATTTTGCCTAACTTTAGGGAGTAAAAAAAAATTAGTAAGAATAAAAATTTTCAGACACTTTTGTAAGTTGATAAAGGAAGAAAGTTGAAGAATTAAAATTATTTAAAGACTGACAAGGATGAAGGTAAGCAAAATGAATATGCTGAGATAAGAAGAAAGAAGATAGAAAATGTAAAAACAAATAGAGATACTGTGAAAGAGATGATAGTAAAATTAGAAAGTAATAGAATTGAATAAAACTTGTTATTATTTTGTTTATTTGATTTTGTCTAACTTTAGGGAGTAAAAGAAGAAAATTTGTAAGATTTCAAACTTTTTAAGATACTTATGTAAGTTGTTAAAAAGAGAAAAATGAAGAATTAAAATTATTTAAGAACTGACAAGGAAACGGTATGCAAAATGCATATGTTAGGATAAGAATAGAAAAGATAGAAAATATAAAAGCAAATAGAAATACTGTGAAAGAGGGGAAAGGAAGAGCAATAGAAAATGTAAAGTTAGAAAGTAGTAGAATCGAACAAGACTTGTTATTGTTTTGTTCATTCGATTGTGTCTAACTTTAGGGAGTAAAAAAAATTACTAGGAATAAAACTTTCTCAGACACTTTTGTAAGTTGATAAAGGAAGAAAGTTGAAGAATTAAAATTATTTAAAGTCTGACAAGGATGAAGGTAAGCAAAATGAATATGCTGAGATAAGAAGAAAGAAGATAGAAAATGTAAAAGCAAATATAGATTCTGTGAAAGAGATGATAGTAAAATTAGAAAGTAGTAGAATTGAACAAAGCTTGTTATTGTTTTGTTTATTTGATTTTGTCTAACTTTAGGGAGTAAAAGAGAAAAAGTTGAAAAATATAAATTATTTAAAGACTGGCAAGGATGAAGGTAAGCGAAATGAATATGCTGGGATAAGAAGAAAGAAGATAAAAAATATAAAAGCAAATAGAAATACTGTGAAAGAGATGAAAGGATGAGCAATTAAAAATGTAAAATTAGAAAGTAGTAGATTCGAGCAGAACTTTTTGTTGTTTAGTTTACATGGTTTTGTATTACTTTAGGAATTAGAAAAAAAAATTGTAAGATTTTAAACTTTTTGAGACACTTATGTCAGTTGATAAATAGAGAAAAATGAAAAATTAAAATTACTCAAGATCTGAGAAGGATGAAGGAATGCAAAATGGCAAAATGGATATGCTGGGATAAAAATAAGAAAGATAGAAAATATAAAAACAAATAGAGATATTGTAAAAAGAAGGAAAAAAGCAGGAATTGAAAATATAAAATTAAAAAATAATAGAATTGAGAAACTAAAAAAATTGAGTAGTAAACAATATTTCTGAATCCAGAAAACAAATTAGAGACAAAGATTGTGTTAGCAAGTATTTATACAATGAATTTATACAATGAAAGAAGAATTTGTTGGAAAAAAATAAGAAAACAGGAACAATAGTGATAAAATAGAAAAAGATAAATATTGTTCGAAAAAAATATATTTTGTTGACTGAGACACTATTTTCTTCCTCTTAATCTTCTTTTTAATCTTTTGTTATTGTTTTCTTGCAGTAGTAGCTGCACTATCTTGTTCGAGTGTGTCTCAATCTTCTCATGATGTTTATGTCTTCTCTTTTCTATGGTTTTTTTGACTGCTGTTGTCCTCTTAAAACTTCTCCGTCGAGAAAACTTCTTCTTCACCTTATTTTAGGTCCGCTAACTATATTTTTTTCAATTTTCTGTTGTTTCTCACTTGCAGTAGTAGCTGCAGTATCTTTCTCAAGTAAATTTCAATCTTTGAATGATGTTTTTAACTTCTCTTTTCTATGATTTCTTTGAGTGTTATACGAAGATCTTAATATAGCATCTGATTTGTGACATACCCTCGAGCGTCGACTAACGCTTTTAGCATCTTTGACTGTGTTTCTTCAATTATAGCTACTTGGGACTTACTAATACCTTGCAATACCATAGATCCAGATTGAGATAATTACAGTTTTGTATGCTAATATCCTACTCTTTAATGTCGTTTGTGATTTTCTGCCAAGCAACAAGTACAGATCTCTCATTTTAAGGTCTATTTGCTTATGTGTTTTTTCCAATTTCGTTTAGTATCAAAGTGAATTCCCAAGTACTTAACATGGAGTGATAATAAGATTTCTATATTGTTAATGTAAACTGGAGGACAATATGCCTTTTTTATTGTAATTGGGGCATGTTGAGATTTGTTTTCGTTAATCATTATCTTCCATCCATTCTTCTTCGTAGCAGAAATTGTTTTACAGGCAATTACCGGAACTTCATGGACAGCTAAGGTAACATTATCAACTGCAAATATGCCTGTTGTGGTAGAATCAGCTGTAGAAAGTTGAGATGTATATATAAGATACAAGACGGGTCTTAAGACACTGCATTGTGGGACTCCAGATTTGATAGGTTGAAACTGAGAACTTGACTCAATTCTTTTTTCTTCATTGGCTTCTTTCATTGCATTGACTTTATAGCACTGTAGAGTGTTCATGGCAAAAACCAAACTGATGGTCAGAGAACTTTTTGTGTATTTTTTGTAAGGTATTAGTAATAGGAATAAATACTTTTGCTAGATGTTGGGCCTTTCCTCGACCATTCCTTGCCCATGTGGATCTATTTCCACCTATTCGTAATGGCGAAGAAGTTATTACGGGTTTTCTAGATGATTGATGGGTCTCCAAATGAAATTGTCATAACGGTTAAAGTTTGTAATAAATTATGACAAGTGATTGTCCCTCATTTCTTTCAACTTTGCTTCTAGAGTATTGCAAATTTGATAGTAAGCTGTTTTGTCACTTGAAATATGTGATCTGTGTCTCCACTGTTACTTTTCTTTTCTCTGCCATAAGTTTCTTTATCACTACCGCAATATTGAGTTTTTGCTCATAAGATTCTAGGTGAGGTGTGGCTTGTATGACGACATCTTGCATAATTTTGATTAATGTGATTGTTGCCTCTTCTACCTCCTCAAAAATTTTGAGACTAATATAAAGGTTTATCCCATTATTAATTTGATATCTAAAATTTTCCCAGTTTGTCGTTAAGTGCAATTCAGGTGTCTTCTTGGAATGTATAACTGAACTAAGGAGCTGTTAGTCGGAATAATTGGCTGATGAACTGAGGATTAGATCAGTGTAAGTTGACGCTATACCGTTAGCCACAAAAAATCCATCATGTCTGATTGTTTGTTAGGATCACTCAGCCAATAATAAAAAAAAGTTTGAAGAGTGAAGAGAGACAATTGTGTGCTAATTCATAAATGGAATTCAAGATAAATAAATAGTGACAATGTTTGAGGTAAGAAGAAGAAAATTTGAAATTTGGAGGAACAACAAAATAAAACGTTAATGAGCTGGATTAAATCAAACAGGTACTACAACAAATTGTAAATAAAAATCCAAAGCACCTCAACAACGTTGTTAATATGGCAACATTAGCTGCTGACGTAATGTGATCAAAAGACTATTTTATTTTTGTTTCTCATAGCGATAATCCAATTCTTCTTATGCAGGTAATAAATAATAATGGTGCCAAATAAAAACAAATTGTAGACTTTACTAGGTACTAGGTAAGGTTTTAATTTTATGTGCTCGCCACACACTGTTAAAAAGTGAACGGTGATCGTAAACTTAATACGCAGATACTTTCAAGTAAGTGAAGCGAAGATTAATGAGATCGAACGTGTTTAACCTATTATTGTATTCTACTACAAAATAAATAATCTGAAAATATATTGAAGACGTGTTATTTATATCAGCAACAGTATGTACTCAGGAGTTTTACTGGTTGCCTAGTCCATAAACCCAATCTGAATTCATTGAGTTTTATTTTATTTTAAATATTATAACAACCTTTTAGTAACTGGCGAAACTTAGAGAATTTTATTTGCAACTTTTTCAACAATTTCACCGCAATATTGGTCCAAATCCAAAAGTTCCAAACTCAAAAAATAACTTTCAAAATAAATTTGTTATACATATAAAAAAGTTAATTTTTACTCACAACCCTTACGTTGTAATTAAAACTTACTCTATCTAATTGGTCTGGAGATAAAGCAGCGGGCCCCACAATCGACAAGTACCGAAGTTGTCGATAAGTTGAAGGATTCGGTATATTAGTTCCTCCAACTTTGCTGAGCAATTCCCAAACTCCACGTTGAAAATCGGAATAAGTCTGTTGGGCATTGAGCTGTAACAAAGAAACCCACCAATATTAACGTCAATTTATATTCTTAATCTATTACTAAATGACTACCTTAAATGTATTACGAGGTAATGTCAACTATTAAGTTGTCCAGATTGTTGACCATCCCGATGTACTTGCAACAAGTAATTGCATAAATAATTATTGACGTACCCTTGAAGCAACTGTATTAATAATCTCATTTCTTTTATGATCAAGTTAATTTCCGATACTTCTATTTACAAGTTGAGGTAATGTGAGAATCGTGGAAGGGAACGGCTGCGCTATGGTTATTATGCAAATGCATTACAAAATTGATATTTATTAAAAAATAAGTTTAAAAAGTTGATTTGTAATGTGAGGCACAGTGTTGCAGAAGTAAAACAATCCTGCTATAATGTTTTATTTGAAGCAAGTAATTTTTATGTAGACAGATGTAGAGAGATTGTGAATTAAAAGGGTAAAACGTTTTATTTCATTTCTTCTTGAAGTATTTGAAATGATAACTTTGGGGCAAAATTACCTACTCTAGAGAGTAGATAGTGGAACCTAATACTGATTTTGATACTATTTCAAAAATCTAGTTAAGTCAAAAATATTTTTTCTAAATTCTCTACCAATTCTCTTCTCGCCTTATTGACCCTTCAAATATTTGAAAATAAGTCGCAAAACAAAAATTCTGAACCCAAAATGTTAAACGCAGTTATTTGCATTTGCCAAAAACGACATAAATATTTTGTTTATGTATTGAATGACACTACCACTTACTCATAAGTAAACAGTTCCAGAAGCTATTGTTCATTCAATTGTGGATTACTCAATAGCTTCGGGGGCGTATCAGCCATGACTAAATGTTACAAATATTCATAAAGTGATGAACAATAATTAAAGAATGACTGCACTTTTATAATTCAGAACACGAATCAATTACAGTCCAGGGTGCGTCCATCAACAAGTTAATTAGTTAACCTTGATACTATCCAAACTGTCTTGACTCATCTGAATATAAAATGCAATTACAACTATGATTCTAGAACAAATTACTTGGAATGTTACAAAAAATACTTTTTAAGCATCAGAATTTTCTTAATATTGAGCTTATTATTCAGAGAAGCATTCGTGATACAAGTTTGTATCTATATGAAGCAACAAAGAAAAAAATTAATATTTCAGCAGCAACAACAATAAATTTTGAGGTCACATGCAATTTGATGTCTCGAAATTTAATGCAAAAATAATTATTCACTCCCTTAAGGCATCGTCCTTCGATGATATATTTACGATTTATTATTCTAATTAAATATGTCACCAAAGCAATTACAGTGTGAGTATTTAATTATTGTACGTACTCTCCAATAAGGAGTTTCTGTTGAAAATACCCTAATTAATTCAATAGTTAATTTATGAAGGGTTGAAAGAGCAATTTCTTCAAAAGTAGTAATTTTTTCTGTACATTTGAACTTTTATTTCAACATATTTTTTGCAAATTTCCAGTAAAAAAAAATTTGTTACCTTCAGACAGTTTCTGTGCAAGTAAATATTTTTTACCATTGTTTTTGTAAATTTTACTTGAACTTAGTGTCTTTTGAAAAAAAATAAATTTATATTTTGGTTTTGAGACCGATTTTTGCTAAAAAAATTTCACTCTTAGAGCGTTTTTCCAAAAAAATTGCTAAACTGTTTGATTTCTGTTAAAATTGGAACCTAAAAATTGTGTTTTGTTATTTTCCGTAATTAAATTAGCAACCGCATTAATTTTGTGCCGTTTAACGCATTACGGGACGGATTGTTGAAAGTCCCTGAACCAGAGGTGTGAGAACTACAAATCTTTTTACAAACTTGGCCCCATTTTCGTTTCGTAAACAATGCTCGTGAACTTTCCTCAAATGCCAATGTTATTTTGCTACAATTGTGCTTGAAAATTTTACCCATAAAATATGATAATAAAAAGGGACAAATGATAACGTAACAGTGTTGTCGCCCTGTTTGTGTCTTATCAACCGCACTCTACTTTCAATGGAATTCAGTTGGTCATTCAAATTGCCCCAACACCACCACAAGTTTCAATCGCAAATAACCACATACAACAAGCTAATTGTGCAACTTTTAATGGATATTTTAGTTATTTTTTATGGAACATGCTGGCGCTAAATCGAATCACCCACGTCATTAGAATTCTGGTCGTAGAAATTGCGATAATGATTGTTTAAATTTTAAATTTGGCCATCAACAGTAATGTGCTACGTGCTTAGCGTATTAATTTTTATATATTTTTCAAAAATATTTTTAGATAAAGAAATCACCAATTGGGCATTAAAAATTTTTTAACTTCAACAGTTCACATGCTGGCAAAAAAATTTAAAGCCACCAGGATAATGACAATGACAGAAATTAATTAATTTTATTTAGATTGAAAGTGCTAGTTGTGATTTTTAAGTCAAGTTACTTGATTTGGAGTAGCTATCTGTGTAAGAAAAAAATTAAAAATTGTAAAAAAATTGAACCAGTTTGTTTAATTATTGCTAATTTGTTAACAACTTCTAACGTAAAGTTAAACAAGTTTTTTGTTTGTTATTTTGCAGTTAAGCTAGGAGTTTCCACATTTTAAAGTAGCTTCAAAAGATTAGCATGTCATTCATTACTTATGAATCAACTTAAAGAGGGTTTCAAAATTTTATTAGATTGCTCAAAAAAATTGTGAAGAATTTTTCCTTCGATTTCAGCCACGTAAATAACATTTGTATTGCGCATCTCTCTCTCGTTTTTAAAATGTTAAAGGAATCAATTAAAATATCAAAGAAATATTCACAAATAAAGTTGACAGCGATAAAAAAATTCTTGACATTTAATTGTTAAATATTTTTTATCAAATTCCGACATATTTATAGAATCGCATATGTTAACATATATTTTATACCTGTATGGAGACTTGCAAAATTAGGTTGAATTTGTAAAATGCTGTAACCAACAAAAATTGACAAAAATTCAAATTTTTACAAAGTTTGAATTTCAATAACTTTTAGAATTTTGGATCTACTGCGAATACAAAGACATCCTCTTAATGGATATTTAAAGGGCTTTCTGAAAAATCTAAAATAAGTTTCGTGGGAAGGTAAATAAAGAAGCACGAATTTTCACCAAAGTTGGAGTGAACTTCAAACTGCCATAACACGGAGAGTATGAGTTCCAATAGTAAACTAGCAACAGCGTTGCATTAGGCAAATTCAACGGTATAAAATAAAGCCATAAAAGGGCCTCGAAAAATTTGAAAATTTTCAATTTTTTTTCTATCTCAAACGATAAAATTTTTAAAAAATGCTAAAATCGGCACCAATCCTTCTTAGCCTTTAGAAATAATATTTTCTGATGTAGCATGTTATTCGTAACTCATTTCCGTACCTAGTTCGTTCATATTGCGTGATGAATTTTCAACATTCTACAAAAAAAAAACAAAATTAAATTTTTTTTCAAAATTTACACCTCGGTAACTACCAGAGTTTTTGAGCTATTGTAAATTTGAAGACATACCTTTAATGAGCCTTTAAAACGCTTTCTAGCAAGCTTAAAATAGATTTTCTACCAGCGTAAATAAGAAAGCTCAATTTTTCAATTTTGACAAAAATTTTGGTCAAAAAATTCACATTGTCATCACTGTAAAAATTAAGAGTCCAAATTAAAAGCTAGCAACGTTTCGTTCAGCGCGCTGTCTATTATAAAATGAGCCCTTAAAAGTTTGATTGAAAATTTTTTACTAAAAACAAGACACATATTAAAGCACGAAATCCCAACATCAGTCCCACCCAAAGGAAATGTCTTTTTTCGACGTAATTTTTGTCGCTGAACACACTTTTGTACTTGGTTTTCTCATTTAAAGCGCGTCATCTCGTAATCAACCAATGCGGAATTATCTGCCCTTATAACCTCATTTTCTCTAAAACGACTCCAGCTACCAAGCGTTTCCACAATATGCTTACAAGAGTTGCAACTTGCATCTTTCGTGTAATATTTGAAGATAAAATCAAAAAGAGAATATAGTTACGTGTATAATTATTGCTCTCAGGTAATGGGCAAAATTAAATTACATAATTTTAATTAAACTTCAAATAATTTTATGTTAACATAAATTGCTTCTATTATAATTAAATTATTCATTTTTGGTAATTTGCTATAAAATTTAATACTTGAAAGAAATGCCGTTCTGGGTAAGCGTGCGTACAATGTGAAGTCTATATCAGTCAAGTTAATTTTTATAAAGGCAACGGTCCTGGGAATCACTCATGGTCACTCCCAGAGGGTTTCATCACTGTAGTCACATCATTCTTATTGTTTTTTTTTCCTGCCGGTTCCCCACATACGACCTATCATTAGCTATCGTAGCAGTTGCATAACTGTAATTACCATGTTTAATTGCAACACATGACAGCAGGGTGCGACTACTGTAACTACCGAATAGGATGTTCTAATGTCAATGCCAATGTGTTTGGGTTAACCCAACCTGCATTCCTTTCTTTAAAAACAATTCAACTACTACTTTCAGTTGAAACCAAATTTCAGTTCGAGTTTATCAAAAGTTGCAGAAATTGAAATTTGCAAAAATTTTAACTAAAATTTTACTTCTCAGGAATCGATTGGTAAAATTTTTGCAATTTTGTACAATGCTTAGAAAATTTGTAATTTCAATTTTTTCCACACTTTCATTGAATTTCCTTTCTCTTCCAACTGTTTTTTTGTTTTAGTTTCTCTTCACTGCATTTCTTCATCTTATTTTTATCTTCTGTTTATGGACAATTTAATTTTTGGTCATATTCCTTTTTATCGTCATTTTTTAACTTTATTAGTTTCTCTTTTTTGTGACTTTATTTTTAATCCATCATCTTTCGGAGATCTGAAACCGACAATTCCCTTGTTTTAATTCTACATCTCCCTATTCTTGTTTCTTTGCTCTTCACTTCTTCCTTCAATATGTTTTTCACTGATTTTTAATACATTAGAACAAAAGTTATTTTTTATGCTACTGCGGCTAGGACCTTGGTGATGTCCTTTCCCGCTTTCCTTCCTTTTGCTTTTCTTTTTCAATTCTTTATATGTTTTTTTAGATTCTTCTTTACTGCAACTTTTTCTTGCCGCCTATAACGTTACATTTTCCAATTTTTATGGTTTTTAGTTTTTATAGCCTCTTTCTTTGTCAGTTTCAAGTATATATCTTCTCTTATTAACTCTTCTTCTCTTGATCGTGTTATCTTTCCTATCCATCCTCTTCCAAGGATTTAAAATCAGCAGTTTTGTTGTTTCAATTTTTCATCTCTCTATTTTAGTTTCTTCCCTCCAATCTTTTTTCTTTAATCTCTATTGGGGTCTTTTGTTCTATATATTTCCTTGTTTATCGCTAATTAATGGGTTTAGCCCTTAGTTTTACGCAATCAATTTTTTTTCTTTTCAATCACTTCTTTGGTATAGTTCTATGCATATGGCAGTGTCCTTCAATTTATTTAAATCTTTCTGTATCTCACCTCGTGTGTGATTTTTGTTACTTTCATTATTATGTCCTGATCTACATTTTCCTAGCACGCCCAAGTTTCTCTCTATATGTTTATTTCTCCTTTTTTTCTTCTTTATCCACTAGCCCTTTATGGTTACATTTCCTTTTCAATTTTTTATTCCAAATCTTGTCTCAATACTTTTTCATCAATCTTCTTGTTTCGTATTCTCTCGCTTCATTACTTCTACTTCTCGCACTATTTTAATGTTTTATTCACATTTCCCATTTTTTTCACTATTGTTGTGAACAGGACCTCCAATAATTAAAGGAGACTTCTAAACCACCAAGTTGTTTTAATGTATTTTTTGAAGAATTGTTAATAAGAACTAAATTGTATCTACTAACTACTCAAAATAAACAAACTGACCAAGATAATAAGCAAAATTGTTGTTAATCATTTCGAACCAATGTTGTTGAATTAATGTTTTGCCCAATTCAATTTTTAGAATATTTCAGGTTTTTCAGATTCTCTAGAAATAAACGTTTTAGTAGGTTTCAAAAACCAAAAAAAATTAAAATGAAAGATGTGATGATTGCAAAGTTTAAATCACTGAGCAAATTATTCAAGAATTTTATCTACTGTCTGAAATTCTTTACTATTTGAAAAGGTACCGAATACACGAAAAATACCTGAAAGTGGGTCAAAAAATATGACGGAACTAGACTTTTAGATTAATTTTCGATTAACGAATTAAATTATTTTATCAATTTTTGATGGATATTGCACATATCTTAAAGATTCTAACTGAAATTGCTTGTATCTTTCTCCTTCTCTCTAAGAGATTTTAGGCCCCACACTACAAAAGTACAAATAATAACCTGAGAATTTATTAAAATTAATTTTACATAATTTCAGTAATAAAACAAATTTTTTAAATTGCTTAAAGTTCTCAGATCTGAAGATAACTTCTTACAGTACGATCAAATTTGCAGGATTGTACCCCTAAAAATTTCTTGAATTTTAAAATAGATTTTGGGGAGAAATTGATTATTATTAACTAATTGGTAAATATTTTTTATTAAAACTTATTAACAAATTTCCTCCTCTTTGGCATTTAATTTTGAAAAAGCTCAATAATAAAGTTTTTTGATTAATTTCTTAAAGTTAAGGTTTTATATATTTTTATCCCTTGCGTAGAGCGACATCTCTTAAGGCGCTTCATAAACTTAAATGGTTCGTCGCCAGACTTTAATTGTAGCATTGTTTATAGATATTAATATCTATAAGCAATGATTGTAGACAATTAAATTGATCAAAATTTGTAAAAAAATATTAATAATTCGGCAGTTAATATTCAGTTTGACGAAGCCCTTCCATTTATGGAAAAGTTAACGTAATCGCAATGTTAAGCAAAAACGTAAATATGTTTTTCTAATTCAAGGTCCATGAATTATCTAAATATTCCAAAAAAGTTTGATGGTCTAATTTATTATTGTAAACATGTCATTGCGTGAACAAAGCTGGACTAAATTATTAATTAATTGCACGGTACAAAAAGTGGGTTAAAGCCAGTTAACCAGAAGTTTTCCACGTAGGGGCAAGTTCAAAAAATTATATTTTGCATTTCTTTTAAATTTTTCCATTCTGCCATTTGGCAATTGTGTCAAAACTTTTTTTTTCAATTTTGTTTAAACTGAAATCTTGACCTATTAGAAGAAATAAATTGATTTGCAGATTCTTTTTCAAATTTAGTCGCCAGTCAAATATTATTTTGAAATTAGAATTTTTTTTAAATATTTAAAAAAATTATTTGCTGTTACCACCTTTTCAATTAAACGAAATTTCTTCTTCGTTACTTTCAATTTACTCCTTTCGAAGCAAAGTACCAAAATGTCCTGCATAGAAAAAATCGAAACTGCTTCTCACCGCAAAAATAAAGAAATTCAAAGACGTTTAATGGAAAGTTTACGTAACACGAACCCAACTGAAAGTAAAACTTAACGAAACAATCGCGGGAACTTTTCGCTACATTTCTTATTTATTTACAATTTTCCCAAGCTAACACTTCCTGTTTCAAAGATTCTTCTAATCAAAACAGTTTCACTTACCGCTTCTAACTGGGTTGCTTGATTCACGTTAGTTTCAAAATTCCATTGAGCAGCTACATTACTGGTGCATTGTTGAGAAGCTTGCACATCCAAAGCTTGCAACAATCCCCTAATATCACCATTATAGGGTGATCGATTATTATTTTGTCGATCATCCCCTTCAAACCTATTATTATCACCAACATTAAATCTATCATCGTTACTACTAAATCTGTTATCGTTCTGTCGATTTTGATCACCATTCCTCGAAATTTCGACGTTTCTGTTTCCATCAAATTCACTTTGCTGCTGATATTGGGGATTGCTATTGAAAGTTCTACCGTATTGAGATAAATCTAATTGAGGATTAGCGCACACTTTAGTTAGAAACAAAACGGTGAAGAGCTTTCGGGTGAAACTTATGTCGCACATGCTGCTTTTTTGTTGCACGTTTAAGTTAATTATCGCAGCTTGTTGTTTGTTCCACCTGCATATTCTAACTGACAATTGTTTGGCGTATCTTCTGGATTACACGTGAGAACTTAAGTGGGAGGGTCTCCTATTTACCTTGTCCTATGTTGTCGCTTTCACGCAATAACAATTGTCTTGACTTAAATTATGCTAATTGGAGGGACACTTGACTTGACTTTTGAGTTGGATAAATTACCAAACGATATAACGTCAGATTGGACTATCAGGAGTGATATGTTAGTTTAATAACTGTCGTTATTCACATTTAATTATTTTATTCGAGGTAAACTGCACTTTAATTGAGCTACATCAATGTCTTCACTATTATTAAATTTTTATTATAGAAAATATTTTTTTGCTACCCTCATTGTCGTTGTACTTGAACTCACAACAAATTTTATTTAAATATGTCTTTTCATTGGACATTGCTGTTGTCACTTGGATGATAGTTAAGCCCAAAAAAATTTGCTTTTGAATCAAAAGTTATAAGGGGGCATTTCTTGAATTTCTTTCTCCAACTCCAAAATTTTGTGGTTACCTCAATTCTCTTCTACTGAGCCTTCAAACTGGTTTGATTTATTATGCTAAGGATGGGGGTGATAGGAGATGTGCAACTAAATGTGGTCTCTATAAAATATCTTTCAAAGGATAGACCAGGAACCTTAAAACTAAAGCTTTCTCTCCTTTTTTCATCATTTCATAGAGTTTGGTCTCTAACTTAGATCAAAAATATAAATTTTGGGCTTTTCCAAGAGTGTGGAAAATTGCAAAGGTTTGTCCGATACTCAAAAGGAGTGATCCAGCTATGGTTGACAATTAGAGACTAATCTATTTGCTCACCAAGAGGATATATCCTCCCTCTGATATTTCTTCTATCGCTCTTGCTCAACATGGTTTTGTCAGTGTCAACTGTGTCGAATCTTGCAGTTTTCCATTAATCTCTAGATGGTCAGATGGATATTAACTTCTTGAAGGCCTTTGATCGAGTTGACCATTGTTTTCTAAGCTTTTCTACTTTGGATTTTGCAACGGACTATTGAAATTTTTTCAATTAAACATTATATGCTAGATAACACCTAAATAGTTTTGAGGCACCCGCTGGTGTGCCACAGAGATCGAATTTGGGATCGCTTTAATTTCTTGTATTTGTCAAAGATTTGGTGAAAGAGCTGAGCTGTCCTGCAAGCTCTTTGCGGATGACCTTAAGATTGCGTGGAAGACTTCTGCCGATTGTAGGTTGATCTTTGAGCACTAGAATACTGATGACAGATTAATTGTTTAATTCTGAACATAGATAAGTGTAAAGTTGTGACGTACACAAAGAGTAAAAGCTCCATAATGCACTAATACTTGTTGACTTCGACAAGGTTGGAAAGGCTTATTAAGGTCAGAGATCTTGGAGTGACTTTTACGTCAGGTTTAACTTTGATGCCCAAATCGACGGTTAGGGCCACAAAAATGGTCGAAATTATCTGCAAAAACCGCAAGTTGTTCAGGAATCAATCAACTCTTCAGTTACGGTATGAAGCAATTGTTTTACCAAATTTGGGGTATGCAAATCTTGTTTGGGTTTTTTGTCACAATTGTCAGGCGGAGGTGCTTGCAAGTGTTCAGAGGAGGTTCTTAAAGTATGTTCATTTTTGCGAAAACAAAAGGCACCTGGAGAGATGATTTCTACAGATTAGACTGCAACACAATTTGGTGTTGCCTCACTGAAGATGCACAGGAGAGTGGCCACAGTTTCATTTATTTGAAAGGTAATTTTGTACTTGAACTCGTACCAAATTTTATTTTTTAAAAAAATTCTTGCTTTTTTACATTGCTGTTTCATTTGAACGATAGTTAGGTACAGAAAAAAAATTCTTTTGCATCAAAAGTTATAAGGGACGATTTCTTAAGCTTTTCTCGCCAACTCCAAAATTTTGTGGTTAGCCCCCAATTTTTTTTTGTCGAGCCTTAAAATCATCTCGATTCATTATGTTAAAGTTGGGGGTGATGAGAGATGTTTGACTAGATGTAGATATAAAATAGAAAGCTGAAGTCTTCTTTTTGAAGGATAGACCAGAAACTTTAAATTTAAATCTTTCTCTCCATCTTCATGTATTTCATATAGTTTGGTCGCTAAGTTAGATTCACAATTAGAAATTTTGCTTTAGTCGGATTTAGTCGGAGCTAAAGTTAAGAAGTAGCATTCTTTCAACTCCAAGTGCACCTATTAACTCCAAAATTTTGTAGTGAGTCTCCAGCTCCGCTTTGCTCATCTCTAAAGACTTTGTAATTCCTCACCTTTAGCAATAAGAAATTTATAGGAACTATTGCAAATGTCCGAATATTTATGTTTCCAATGCACTAAAAGGTTTCTATAGCTCAACCACTTTTTACAATTTCTCTCCCAACTTTATTCTGGGTCTATTTTTTCAGATGGGGACCAATTTATTTGCTGATGTTTACTCCATCCTTCTTTTAGTAAAAATTTTAAAAATATCTGAGGAAGAAATAAATAACGCATTATCTAAATTGGAGGGTGGCCTCACGATAAAACATGGGGATTGTTGGTTCAGGATTGTTGAAAAATGTTGAAAAATCCTATGAAATGTTTGCTTAATCTTGCGTTGAGGAGCGGTGGTTTTCCAAGAGTGTGGAAGATTGCAAGGATTTGTCCAATACTCGAAAGGTTTGATCGAGCTATGGTTGACAATTGGAGGCCAATCTGTTTGTTTACCAAGATTATATCCTCCCTTTGGTATTTCTTCTATCACTCTTGCTCAACATTGTTTCGTCATTGGGCGCTTAACTGTGTCCAATCTTGCAGTTTTACAAAAATCTGTCGATTTGGTAGATGCGGGTGGTCAGGTAGATACTGACTTCTCAAAGGCCTTTGATCGAATTGACCATTGCTTTCTAAGCTTTCCTCCTTCAGACTATTCTTGTCCTTCAGACTTCAGGACTATTGAAAAAATTTTAATAGAACATAATACGCTGGACAACACCTAAATAGTTGTGCTGCACCTGCTGGTGTGCCACAGGGAACGCATTTATTTCTTGTATTTGTCAAAGATTTGGTGAAGGAGCTGAGCTGTCCTGCGAGCTCTTTGCGTTTTCCATAGATTACCCTACTAGCTCAATCTGGGGTTGTTACACTAGACATGCACAGGAGAGTGGCAGCAGTTTCGTTTATCTGAAGGATGATGAAATGCAGAATGGATTGTCTTGACCTGCTATTGCATGTTGGATCGCGAAGGATGGAGTTCTACTGTACTTGCATCAAGACATTGTTACTAAAGAGATCAGCACTAAATTTCAAGTGCAGTGATTTTAGCAGTATTGCTGATCGCTGCAATTTAAATTTCTGAATTGTGCTAAATTGTTTCAAAATATTTTAGATTTTGTTGTGTTATTTATTTATTTTAATAATTTAGGGTAACTTTGCCTATTTTTTTTTATCCTGTAATTGGGTCAACTGTTACTATTATTAATAATTGTTCAGGCCTCTGAACCTATGCTAGCGCTTATATTTTCTGCATTAATCTTTACTTTCATATTTTCTTTTTCTTTTGGTCTAAACATAATTTTCTTACTTTATTTTCCTTGTTTCCTATTTCTCAACATTGAGTTGTCTAAATACTTAACTAAATCAAATATCCTCTTTTGGTAGATTTCATCTTTTATCCCTTTCGTCCATCAAAACCCTTCCTTACTTTCTTCTGTGGTTTTATTCTATTATAGTTTGTTTACTCCAAAAAATTATTTTATTTCCAAACAACAACAAAAATATGATATCTTCCAATAGCCCTACAAGGGGAGTTATTTTAACTAGAACACAGCGAATACTCTTAAACATTGGAGATGTTATCGTCAAGTCGGTCTTGTAATTAGATAAGTTTCGTAATCAACTAATTTTAGTATCAAAGTATAAACTCCAACTGAACATTGATAACAGTTGACCTATCCACAATGATAATTTTTGCAAAATTTGGCGATATTTAATTTCAATTATTACATTGCAGTAGTTCACCAAATCCTCCAATTATGAGCAACGCAGCGATTAAAGGGAAAGTTGCCCTAATTACTGGAGGAGCAGGCGGAATAGGTCTAGCTATGGTAAAAGAACTCCTAACAAATCAACTTAAGGTGAGGTTCGACCAACATTCCATTAAATGACTAAAATAATTTGTAGGGTGTAGCAATTTTAGATATTAACAAAGAAAGTGGCCAAAAAGCCATAGAAGAAATCGAAAATATTTTCGGTAACAATAAAGCTATTTTCATACAAACAGATGTCACTGACAAAAAACAACTCGAAGGTAACGTTGCAAAATTGTTTCCAATTTTTTAAGTATGTGAATTTTAGAGGCCTTTGATATTACAATAAAATCATACAAACAACTCGACATTGTTATTAATAACGCTGGAATTGCAGATGAGTTTGAATGGGAAAAAACACTCGCTTTAAATCTGGTAAGTTATTTGTGGTAGACCGAAACTACCTACATAATTATTTTTATAATAATAACATGTCAATTAATGAATCATTTTCGTCATTTTCTCACATATTTCTGAGACTCATACAGGATGTCCGTCTTTGTTCCATAATAACATTTTGATTAAGTGTTGGTTGATTCAACACGCAAATTTTGGCCTAAAGCTTCGTTCCAAAAAAACCTTAATAACGTTATTTATTTGTTTCAGGAAGCTGTCATTCGAGGCAGTTATTTAGCTCTTCGAAACTATTTACCTAAATACAAATCTGGAGATGAAGGTGTTATTGTTAACACAGCATCAGTTCTTGGTCTTGAAAGTTTACCATCAGCTCCTGTATATTCAGCCACTAAACACGCTGTAGTTTCTTTAGGACAATCTTTAGGTGGTGACCAATTTTACAAAAAATATAAAGTGAGAGTACTAACTATTTGTCCTGGAGTTGTGGACACTCCTATAATATCACAAAGTAAAACATTCGCAAGTAACCTAGAAGAAGAAATTAAATTGATTAATCCAGTAATGCAACCGTAAATTTTTAATTATTGTTATTAATTTTTATTAATTCTCAATTTTTTAGTCCTGAATACGTGGCGAAAACTCTAATCAAAATATTGAACGAAGGTAAAACGGGGTCTTTTTGGGTAACTGAAGACTGTGAACCTCCTTATGAAATTACAATTCCATCTAAAAACACGTTAAAACTATAAATTAGTACCAGTTACAATATTATTAATGTAACTATAGGGGGTTTTTTAGTAATTTTAGGTCAATAACTTAACAGTAGGACGGGTAAAAATTAGTGTGAATTCTTGTGGGGTCAATATCTCAATTGATCCTTTGTTTTTGTTACGAAGGGACAATGGTTTCTTTAAAGTATATGTTCAAGTACAAATTGCAAAATTTTTTCTATTCATAAAAGCTAATTCTAAGTAAATTGCTATTAGACACTTTAACGTACGTGATTTTGCACGAGACTTGAGAGTATCGTGAATAACAACTGTAATTATCTATGTTTATTATGATGTAAATTGTTTCTTGGACGCTGAAGGCTAGCCCAATTAGTTGCTAAACAAAAGAGGTCTCCTTACATTTGGAAACTATTTTTTTTGGAAATTATAAATTCTGAAGTGTTTAAATAAAACTAATGACTCCACGTGATAATTATCTCATTTCACACAATAAACAGCGATGAGATTAATTCAAACTCTAGCTGGAAGCCTCACTAGAACTATAAAAATAGAATACGTTATTAGTTGCTAAAGACTTTACTAACAATTACATTTTTGGCAATTTATTGGAAAAATCTACTTACCCTTAAACCTAAATATCCCCAAATCGCTGCAACCAGTAAATCACTCTTATCACCTAATTGTTATAGCATTTTAATTTTTCGTTCTTACGAGTTGCGGTTGCAGCTAGAGATTAACTGTATAACAGTTTAAGTTTATTGTACCCAATAATTTGATTACTCTATCAAAGTTTCCCCTAGAAAAGCGAAAACACTCTTTCTCTATGGGACCTTTGGCTACCTTTTTAAGTGTCGATCTTTCAAATATCTTTTAGACGCTGCAGGCTAGCCCAATTAGTTGTTAAACAGAAGAGGTCTCCTTGCTATTGGAAACAATTTTTTTTTTTAATTATAAATTCTGAAGTGTTTAAATAAAACTAATGACTTATTATGTCGTTTCACATAATAAACAGCGATGAGGTTAATTCAAACTCTAGCTGGAAGTCTTACTAGAACTATAAAATAGAATACGTTATTAGTCGGTAAAGACTTTACTAACAATTACATTTTTGGCAATTTATTGGAAAAATCCACTTACACTTAAACCTAAATATCCCCAAATCGCTGCAACCAGTAAATCACTCTTATCACCTAATTGTTATAGCATTTTAATTTTTTCTTTCTTACGAGTTGCGGTTGCAGCTCGAGATTAACTGTATAACAGTTTAAGTTTATTGTACCCAATAATTTGATTACTCTATCAAAGTTTCCCCTAGAAAAGTGAAAACACTCTTTCTCTATGGGACCTTTGGCTACCTTTTTGAGTGTCGATCCTTCAAATATTTTTTAGACGCTGCAGGCTAGCCCAATTAGTTGTTAAACAGAAGAGGTCTCCTTGTTATTGGAAACATTTTTTTTTGAAATTATAAATTCTGAAGTGTTTAAATAAAACTAATGACTTATTATGTCGTTTCACACAATAAACAGCGATGAGGTTAATTCAAACTCTAGCTGGAAGTCTCACTAGAACTATAAAATAGAATACGTTATTAGCAGCTAAAGACTTTACTAACAATTACATTTTTGGCAATTTATTGGAAAAATCCACTTACCCTTAAACCTAAATATCCCCAAATCGCTGCAACCAGTAAAACACTCTTATCACCTAATTGTTATAGCATTTTAATTTTTTCTTTCTTACGAGTTGCGGTTGCAGCTAGAGATTAACTGTATAACAGTTTAAGTTTATTGTACCAAATAATTTGATTACTCTATCAAAGTTTCCCCTAGAAAAGTGAAAACACTTTCTCTATGGCACCTTTGGCAACCTTTTTGAGTGTCGATCTTTCAAATATTTTTTAGACGCTGCAGGCTAGCCCAATTAGTTGTTAAACAGAAGAGGTCTCCTTGCTAGTGGAAACAATTTTTTTCTTGGAAATTATAAATTCTGAAGTATTTAAATAAAACTAATGACTTATTATATCGTTTCACATAATAAACAGCGATGAGGTTCATTCAAACTCTAGCTGGAAGTCTCACTAGAACTATAAAATAGAATACGTTATTAGTTGTTAAAGACTTTACTAACAATTACATTTTTGGCAATTTATTGGAAAAATCCGCTTATCCTTAAACCTAAATATCTCCAAATCGCTGCAACCAGTAAATCACTCTTATCACCTAATTGTTATAGCATTTTAATTTTTTCTTTCTTACGAGTTGCGGTTGCAGCTAGAGATTAACTGTATAACAGTTTAAGTTTATTGTACCCAATAATTTAATTACTCTATCAAAGTTTCCCCTAGAAAAGTGAAAACACTCTTTCTCTATAGGACCTTTGGCTACCTTTTTGAGTGTCGATCTTTCAAATATTTTTTAGACGCTGCAGGCTAGCCCAATTAGTTGTTAAACAGAAGAGGTCTCCTTGTTATTGGAAACATTTTTTTTTTGAAATTATAAATTCTGAAGTGTTTAAATAAAACTAATGACTTATTATGTCGTTTCACACAATAAACAGCGATGAGGTTAATTCAAACTCTAGCTGGAAG
This sequence comes from Pyrochroa serraticornis, assembly GCA_905333025.2. NCBI lineage: Eukaryota > Metazoa > Arthropoda > Insecta > Coleoptera > Pyrochroidae > Pyrochroa > Pyrochroa serraticornis. The sequence goes on from HG995152.1 coordinate 47,159,239, forward strand.
TCTCACTAGAACTATAAAATAGAATACGTTATTAGTTGCTAAAGACTTTACTAACAATTACATTTTTGGCAATTTATTGGAAAAATCCACTTACCCTTAAACATAAGTTTCCTTAAATCGCTGCAACCAGTAAAACACTCTTATCACCTAACTGTTATAGCCTTTTAATTTTCTCTTTCTTACGAGTTGCGGTTGCAGCTAGAGATTAACTGTATAACAGTTTAAGTTTATTGTACCCAATAATTTGATTACTCTATCAAAGTTTCCCCTAGAAAAGTGAAAACACTCTTTCTCTATGGGACCTTCGGCTACCTTTTTGAGTGTCGATCTTTCAAATATCTTTTAGACGCTACAGGCTATCCCAATTAGTTGTTAAACAGAAGAGGTCTCCTTGCTATTGGAAACAATTTTTTTCTTGGAAATTATAAATTCTGAAGTATTTAAATAAAACTAATGACTTATTATATCGTTTCACATAATAAACAGCGATGAGGTTAATTCAAACTCTAGCTGGAAGTCTCACTAGAACTATAAAATAGAATACGTTATTAGTTGCTAAAGACTTTACTAACAATTACATTTTTGGCAATTTATTGGAAAAATCCACTTACCCTTAAACATAAGTTTCCTTAAATCGCTGCAACCAGTAAAACACTCTTATCACCTAACTGTTATAGCCTTTTAATTTTCTCTTTCTTACGAGTTGCGGTTGCAGCTAGAGATTAACTGTATAACAGTTTAAGTTTATTGTACCCAATAATTTGATTACTCTATCAAAGTTTCCCCTAGAAAAGTGAAAACACTCTTTCTCTATGGGACCTTCGGCTACCTTTTTGAGTGTCGATCTTTCAAATATCTTTTAGACGCTACAGGCTATCCCAATTAGTTGTTAAACAGAAGAGGTCTCCTTGCTATTGGAAACAATTTTTTTCTTGGAAATTATAAATTCTGAAGTATTTAAATAAAACTAATGACTTATTATATCGTTTCACATAATAAACAGCGATGAGGTTAATTCAAACTCTAGCTGGAAGTCTCACTAGAACTATAAAATAGAATACGTTATTAGTTGCTAAAGACTTTACTAACAATTACATTTTTGGCAATTTATTGGAAAAATCCACTTACCCTTAAACCTAAATATCCCCAAATCGCTGCAACCAGTAAAACACTCTTATCACCTAATTGTTATAGCATTTTAATTTTTTCTTTCTTACGAGTTGCGGTTGCAGCTAGAGATTAACTGTATAACAGTTTAAGTTTATTGTACCAAATAATTTGATTACTCTATCAAAGTTTCCCCTAGAAAAGTGAAAACACTCTTTCTCTACGGGACCTTTGGCTACCTTTTTGAGTGTCGATCTTTCAAATATCTTTTAGACGCTGCAGGCTAGCCCAATTAGTTGTTAAACAGAAGAGGTGTCCTTGCTATTGGAAACAATTTTTTTTTTGAAATTATAAATTCTGAAGTGTTTAAATAAAACTAATGACTTATTATGTCGTTTCACATAATAAACAGCGATGAGGTTAATTCAAACTCTAGCTGGAAGTCTTACTAGAACTATAAAATAGAATACGTTATTAATCGGTAAAGACTTTACTAACAATTACATTTTTGGCAATTTATTGGAAAAATCCGCTTACCCTTAAACCTAAATATCCCCAAATCGCTGCAACCAGTAAAACACTCTTATCACCTAATTGTTATAGTATTTTAATTTTTTCTTTCTTACGAGTTGCGGTTGCAGCTAGAGATTAACTGTATAACAGTTTAAGTTTATTGTACCCAATAATTTGATTACTCTATCAAAGTTTCCCCTAGAAAAGTGAAAACACTCTTTCTCTATGGGACGTTTGGCTACCTTTTTGAGTGTCGATCTTTCAAATATTTTTTAGACGCTGCAGGCTAGCCCAATTAGTTGTTAAACAGAAGAGGTCTCCTTGTTATTAGAAACATTTTTTTTTTGAAATTATAAATTCTGAAGTGTTTAAATAAAACTAATGACTTATTATGTCGTTTCACACAATAAGCAGCGATGAGGTTAATTCATACTCTAGCTGGAAGTCTCACTAGAACTATAAAATAGAATACGTTATTAGTTGCTAAAGACTTTACTAACAATTACATTTTTGGCAATTTATTGGAAAATCCGCTTACCCTTAACCTAAATATCCCCAAATCGCTGCAACCAGTAAAACACTCTTATCACCTAATTGTTATAGCATTTTAATTTTTTCTTTCTTACGAGTTGCGGTTGCAGCTAGAGATTAACTGTATAACAGTTTAAGTTTATTGTACCCAATAATTTGATTACTCTATCAAAGTGGTTCCCCTAGAAAAGTGAAAACACTCTTTCTCTATGGGACCTTTGGCTACCTTTTTGAGTGTCGATCTTTCAAATATTTTTTAGACGCTGCAGGCTAGCCCAATTAGTTGTTAAACAGAAGAGGTCTCATTGTTATTGGAAACATTTTTTTTTTGAAATTATAAATTCTGAAGTGTTTAAATAAAATTAATGACTTATTATGTCGTTTCACATAATAAACAGCCATGAGGTTAATTCAAACTCTAGCTGCAAGTCTCACTAGAACTATAAAATAGAATACGTTATTAGTTGCTAAAGACTTTACTAACAATTACATTTTTGGCAATTTATTGGAAAAATCCACTTACCCTTAAACCTAAATATCCCCAAATCGCTGCAACCAGTAAAACACTCTTATCACCTAATTGTTATAGCATTTTAATTTTTTCTTTCTTACGAGTTGCGGTTGCAGCTAGAGATTAACTGTATAACAGTTTAAGTTTATTGTACCAAATAATTTGATTACTCTATCAAAGTTTCCCCTAGAAAAGTGAAAACACTCTTTCTCTACGGGACCTTTGGCTACCTTTTTGAGTGTCGATCTTTCAAATATCTTTTAGACGCTGCAGGCTAGCCCAATTAGTTGTTAAACAGAAGAGGTCTCCTTGCCATTGAAAACAATTTTTTTTTCAAATTATAAATTCTGAAGTGCTTAAATAAAATTAATGACTTATTATGTCGTTTCACATAATAAACAGCGATGAGGTTAATTCAAACTCTAGCTGGAAGTCTCACTAGAACTATAAAATAGAATACGTTATTAGTTGCTAAAGACTTTACTAACAGTTACATTTTTGCAATTTATTGGAAAAATCCACTTACCCTTAAACCTAAATATCCCCAAATCGCTGCAACCAGTAAAACACTCTTATCACCTAGTTGTTATAGCATTTTAATTTTTTCTTTCTTACGAGTTGCTGTTGCAGCTAGAGATTAACTGTATAACAGTTTAAGTTTATTGTACCCAATAATTTGATTACTCTATCAAAGTTTCCCCTAGAAAAGTGAAAACACTCTTTCTCTATGGGACCTTCGGCTACCTTTTTGAGTGTCGATCTTTCAAATATCTTTTAGACGCTACAGGCTATCCCAATTAGTTGTTAAACAGAAGAGGTCTCCTTGCTATTGGAAGCAATTTGTTTTTGGAAATTATAAATTCTGAAGTGTTTAAATAAAACTAATGACTTATTATGTCGTTTCACACAATAAACAGCGATGAGGTTAATTCAAACTGTAGCTGGAAGTCTTACTAGAACTATAAAATAAAATACGTTATTAGTTACTAGAGACTTTACTAACAATTACATTTTTGGTAATTTATTGTAAAAAAGAAGAATTCTTCCCATATCGCTGCAACCAGTAAAACACTCTCACCACTTAATTGTAATAGCATTTTAATTTTTTCTGTTCCACAAGTTCCGGTGCCGGTTAGAAACTCACTATACTCCAGTTTAAGGTTATTGTACTCAATAGTTTGATCACTTTATCAAAATAGAACTCACTACAAAAACGAAAACACTACTATATTGGACCTTTGGTTACCCTTGAGGGTGCCGTTGTTGTTTTCTTTCTTTTTGGTGTTTAAGTAATTATTCAGAGTACAATTTCTTGTTAGGTTACCTAGTGCTAAGTGTTTTTGCTATTGTGACCCAGCCAGTTTACAGTTTTTAAAGCCTGCAAATATTTTTTATTTTCACATTTCTCTTTAATTCTTCTACTTGGGTATTTTTCCTTATTCTACTTTACTATGGTTTTAAATCTTTTTCTTCTTTTGTTGCTTTTTCTTTTTAACCCCACCTTCTCTTTTCCGTTTATGCCTTTAAGTAGGGTTGCTTGTGCTTAACTTTATTTGTTTTTTCTTTCTTCTTATTGCACTTGAATATCTTTTATTTTTATTTTCAGTTTCCCGTTTCTTGTCTTATCTTTTTCCACCTCCGATCTACCTTCTTACTCTTGGTACTAGGCGTTTTATGTTTTATCATTGTATATGGATTAAAAAATTATAAAATAATCATACAACGGTTTTATTAAATTTCCTCTCTTAGCTCTCTCATCCTTGTTCTCCATATTAAACGTTATTTTTTTCGCAATTTTCTTTAAAGTAGCCATCTCAATCTTCTTTAAACTTTCATCTTTCATCATCTCATTTAGTGTCTTTTTCATGTCTATCTCTTCCTTCCCCTCTTTAATTTCTTCTCCACTCTCTTCTCTCTCCGGTTCATTTACTTACTTTTATATAACTTGAAATCGCTGTTTTTCGTTTTCTTTCCCCTAATATTTGACGCTTTCGATAGTTTCTCTGCATGATACTCAACTTTAAAATAATCTTCTATCTCCTCAAATAGATTCCTAAATAATTTACTTTTTAATTCTCTAATGGCATAATATTTTAAAACGGCGGTTTCTTATCTTGGTTAGTGCCGGCAATATTGATACGTAATTAATGGACAATAGATAAGGATAAAGAGATCTTGAGGACGGTGATTGGTGCTTTAAAAAATGCCTGGGTAGTACCACAAAAAAAATCTTAAGACAATTAATTACTAATTTCTACATTTAAGTACATTTTATTGCAAATTTAGAATATTATTAAATTGTTATTCTAACTTTACTAGTAGTACTTCTTATATTCGTTGTTGATTAGTAGAGTTTCCATATTTATTTTATTTGGAGGTACAAACTAAAAAAAAATTTTTGTTATAGTGAATCATGTGGACTTTAATTTCACCTTTTTTAGATTTTTCCCATCCAATGAAAGCGTTGTTTTTCTTATTTTCCTTCTCAAGCCATTCACGTAAAGGTTTAAAATACTCCAATAAGGCACTAGCATCCATGTTACGTTGACCTGTTAAAGCTTCCATTGCATCAGGCCACGGCTTTGACGACCCCAACTGCAACATTTTCCTAAACAGAAATAATAATTGTGTTGTTGCAAAATATTTTTTTACTTAAGCGCGTTTCCAGCTTCAGTATTTTCATAAATGTCACACTCATGTAGCGGTTTTGAAGAATCTTTAGGATCGTATTGACCAGCTTTCTCACAAACAGCTTTATGGAATTGAAACTGAATAATGAAACTCACGAAATAACTGGAATTATGAACAATAAAATTGGTTAATGGAAGCGATTAGAAGACAACCGAATATAAGGAACGTCAGCGACAATGTGATATTTAGCAGAAGGATCGAAATCTTCTTCAGATCTATCAATTGGTGGTTCAATTCCTTGAAATTCTTCCCGAAGTTGCCACCATTTGCAATTGTAGTTATCTGGGGTGATTTTGCCCGCAAAAACTTCCCATCTCCACATGTCCATCAAGTATGCAAAAGGAAGGAAAACGATTTTGTCTAAACCGGTCTAAAAAAATTGATTAAAATTGAAACAACTGTTTCGTCTTTTACTTGGAATAAATTATTTAAAATGGCTTCTGGATCATCCTTTGATTTTAAGAGTCCTAATTTACGGAGATGTTTTCTAGATTGCACTGATAACGAAATCAAATCTCCTACAGCTTCATGAAAACCTAAAAAGTTTTGTTTTTATTTTTCTTATTTAGTCAATTTTTTACCGCTGTTAGCTCCTTTCCTGAAACTGACTGGTAGGTCCTTATATTGCAGAAAATATTCGATATGACCCATTTCGTGATGGGCAGTTTTGAAATGTTCTATAGTCACCTCAGTACATTGCTTTATCCTGCAAATTTATTTTAGTATTTGGAATTTTTTTCAAAATTAATACCTGAAATTTTTTCCATCGCTGAAATCCCAAGCCGAAGCGTGGCAAATAATTTCCCTATCTGAAGGTTTTTCCAAAATTGATCGTTCCCAAAACAATTTGGGCATTTCAGTCAAATTAATCGACTTGAAAAAACTTTCAGCCGTTTTAAAAATGCGGTCGATGGTGTAATTCTTAAAAAAAATTCTAAAATTTCCAAAATAAAAAACCAAAAATTACTTGATTTTGAAGTTCTTGGGTCAAATTTTCTTGAACACTATCCGGATAAGGTAAACTGAAGTCCGCCACGTTACTCCAAGTTTGTGACCACATATTTCCTGAAAATTTTTTTTTAATTAGAACAAACAGGTAGGTAAGTACCTAAAAGATGCGCCGGAATTGGCCCTTTTTCCTCAACAATTTCGCCATATTTAATTCTGAGTTTATGCCGAATATAGGCGTGAATTTGCAAATAAAACGGTTTCAATTGTTCCCAAAGCAATTTTACACTTTGTTTTATTTCGGGATCCTCGTAATCCCTTAACCAAAAAGCTCCGGTATCAGTGAAATTATTGAGAACCGCTGCTTCGTTTGATATCGTTACATATTCTTGGTAGAGATTTTTGCATTTGGACCCTACTGCTTTCCGCCATTCAACCCAGGCGTGTTTTAGTTCTTCAGCGTTTCGAGAATTCGTAAAAATTTGATGCAATTCTGGAAATTAAAGTTAGAAAGTTAAAATAATTTTGCGAAATTTACCAGGTTCTAGGCCTAAATTGCATTTTTTGGTGTCGTTGAAATCGCAAATTTTGGCGGTCGAATAAATTTTTTCCATATCGCTAATGACTTTGTTCAATTGCTTATGCTTCTCTTCCGGTAACGCAGCGGTTCCCAAAATCGAATAATCCTTGAATTGTCGCTTTACGGCGGAATCCGAAAAAGTTTTCCAATTAAACTTTACTGTTTCGGTCCACAACTCCCTTTCTTCCTTTGCAACGTCCGCTTCTATTACGAGCTAAAAAATCTCCAAAATTAATTTAGAAAATTAGCTAGTTTTCTGGAAGAACTCAAAATTAATTTAGTAAAGTGAGATCGTAGTACTTTTGCTTTTAATGCAAAATAAACAATTTGCTAACTTTCTGGAAGAATTCAAAATTAATTTAGACAAAATTTTGAATTACCGTGCGTAATATTTAGATAAATCTGAAATTTACTTTTTTTTGTAAATTAGCTTCAGTAAGGTTCGAGGCGTAATCCCACATTGCCAACATAATTCTGTTGAGATTGATCGAACTTTTTTCATTTAAAGTTTTCAGAAATTCCACTGCACGTAGTTCTTCGTTTTCAATTTCGGTATTTACACAAAAACCACAATGGAAGACACTGATTAACAACAAAATAACAAAATTACTAACTGCCATGGCTCTTAGAGTGAGACTAAAATTAAATCCGTATCATAGTTCTGTCACACAATTTTTTAAAAAGAGAAAGTTTCTGATTGCACACTTTACACAGTTATGCCACCATTACCCCCAATATTTTGTTCATTAATAATTTACATATTAGTTCAAGTTCCAAAGTTGCTAACAACTAACTGACCTTTGGCAAAGAGTTAAGATAAAAAGAAATTATCGAAACATTAAAGTGTTATCGTTACATAAATACTAAAACAGGAAATTTATTGAATGGATCAATTTCTTTGTTATTGGAGGATCTGCTAACAAGCGAATTAAAGATAAAAGTTGTTTAATTCGGAATAATTGTCAATGTTGCAAAAATATTTTGCTGTATCTTACACTATCTTCTCTAATATTAAAAGTCAAATAAATTATTTGAAAATTAAATAAAATAGACAAAGTTTCAGGTATTTTGGACGAGTTGAACAAATTTTGGAGCGATAATTTCGAATCTTAACTACTATTTGTAATTAAACAAAAGTTTAAACTTTAATTGAAATAATTTCAATCTCCAACAAGGGTTTCACTACATTTAATTTATTTGAACCAAGTAGCAGCAACGAAGAGTGTTGGCTACGTTGTAACTCCAAAAATTAGCTTTTCCAAAAATAAAATTTAATAATTTTTTAAAGGCTTTTTAGTTTTCAAAGTATTTTACAGTTTAGCCTCGTTTAAGAATGCTACAAACTATAAGTAAGATGCGTTGCTATATTTTTTGCTAAATCTCTGCAACCAGTAAAACACAAGTGGTAGCTAGGGATATCTCTCAGTTATCATTTATAGTGGGGCAGAAGGCGTTTTATCGAGCTATCCACATTGAAAAGATATTGTTGGATTATTCAGACCTAATCAACAATATTTTTGTCTTGATTTAACGAAACTAAGTCAAGTAATTCTGTCGAGTTGACGTCATAACTTTTTATTATAATTTAATCACTAAAACAGTTTTGAACTCGCTACTGATTACCACACACGTTTTACGTATTGTCTTATCTGGAGTTGCCACAAACTAAAAATAAATTAATTTGGTCAATTTAAGAATTACGTCAAAAATCTTAATTAGAACCTTTCTTAGATTTTTCCCATCCAATAAAAGCGTCGGTTCTCTTATTCTCTTTTTCAAGCCATTCACGTAGAGGTTTAAAATACTCCAGTAAAGCACCAGCATCCATTTTACGTTGTCCTGTTAAAATTTCGAGTGCATCGGGCCAAAGTTTTGAGGAACCTACTTCCAACATTTTTCTAAAAATCAAAATAATTATTAAATTATAAAAAAATATTTTTTTACTTAAGCGCGTTTCCAGCATCGGCACTTCCGTAAATATCGCATTCATGTAAAGGTTTTGAGGAATCTTCAGGATCGTATTGACCAGCTTTTTCACATACAGCTTTATGGAATTGGAACTGAATAACAAAACTCACAAAATATCTGGAATTAACAATTAAAAAAACGAAATTGCAGTGATTCGAAACTAACGGGATATAAGGAACGTCAGCAACGATGTGATATTTGGAAACCGGATCGAAATTTTCTTCGGATCTAGCAATTGGTGGTTCAATTCCTTGAAACTCTTCACGAAGTTCCCACCACTTACAATTGTAGTTTTTGGGTGAAATTTTGCCAGCGAATACGTCCCATCTCCATAAATCTAAAAGGTATGCAAAGGGGAGAAAAATAATTTTGTCCAAACCGGTCTAAAAAAAATAATTAAAAACGAAAACAAAATTTTGGTTCAACCTTAAACAAATTATTCAAAATTGCTTCAGGATCATCCCTAGATTTGATGAGACCTAATTTACGAAGATGTTTTCTCGACTGTACTGATAACGCTATTAAATCCCCAACGGCTTCATGAAAACCTGAAAAAACTTTTTTTTAAATTTAACGCAACCAAAATTCGTACCGTTGTTGGCTCCTGATCTAAAAATTATTGGTTGGTTTTTATATTGGAGATAATATTCGATGTGACCCATTTCGTGGTGAGCTATTTTAAAGTGTTCTTGAGTCACTTTAGTGCATTGCTTGATCCTGTAGAAAATTTTTGTTTATTTGCAAAATTATCAAAAATTTTACCTAAAATCTTTTTCATCCCCCATATCCCAAGCAGATGGATGACAAATAATGTTTCTATCGAGAGGTTTTTCCAAAATTGATTGTTCCCAAAATAATTTCGGCATTTCAGTCAAATTAATCGATTTGAAGAAATTTTCAGCGGTTTCAAAAATGCGAGTGGCGGTGTAATTCTGTGGGAAAATAATGAATTTAAGAAAATTTTGTTGTAATTACCTGATCCCGGAGTTCTTGCGTCAAATTTTCTTCAATTTTTTCAGGATACGGTAAACTAAAATCCGCTACGTTAATCCAAGATTGAGACCACAGATTTCCTAAAAAAAATTAAAACAAAAAAATTTTATTTGGCAAAAATAGGTACCTAAAAGATGTGCTGGAATTGGGCCCTTTTCTTCAACAATTTCCCCGTACTTAATTCTAAGTTTTTGCCTGACGTAAGCGTGAATTTGCAAATAAAACGGTTTTAGTTGATCCCAAAGTGCTTTAAAGTCCTTTTTAATTTCAGGATCCTCGAAATCCCTCAACCACAATTCTCCATTATCCGTGAAATTATTAAGAATCGCAGCCTCATTCGATAACGTTACATACTCTTGGTAGAGATCCTTGCATTTCGATGCCAAAATTTTGCGCCATTCAACCCAAAGGTGTTTCAATTCGTCCGGATTACGCGAACTCGTGAAAATTTCGTTTAATTCTAAAATTAAAAATTATTGAGGAAAAATTTTGACGAAAATTACCTGGATCTAGGCCCAAATCACATTTTTTCGGATCATAAAAGTCGCAAATTTTGGTCGTTGAATAAATTGTTTCCATGTCGCTAACAATTTTATTTAATCGAACATATTTTTCTTCGGGTAAAGCGGGAGTTCCCAAAACCGAATAAAATTTGAATTGTCGTTTAGTGGAGAAATCAGAAAAATTTTGCCAATTAAACTTGATCGCTTCTTTCCATAATGCGATTCTTTCCTTTGCAACTTCAGCGTCTACCGCAAACTAAAAAAAAGTAGATAACAACATAATGGAAGAAAAAATCCAAAATCGTATCAAACTCACTTTCTTTTGTAAATTTTCTTCGGTAATATTCGTGGCGTAATTCCAACTTGCCAACTGAATTCTGTTGAAACTAGTTGCAGTTTTTTCATTTAATTGTTTTAGAAAATCCACTGCGCGCAGCTCTTCAGCTTCAATTTCAGGTTTCACACAAGAACAGCAGTAAAATAGGTTAATTAAAAAAAATATGTTAAGTCTACTAAATGCCATGTTAGCAACAGTATCAAATATTCCACTTTTTCCACTTATAAAAATTTTATAATTGCCACCAATACTTTGTAAGTTAATAATTTATTTGGGGTTTCTATAATTGATGCGATACTTAACAATTTAGGTGCAGCAATAAAAAGGCTTCACTGCCTTACGTAATGCTGAACGCTTGCAAACTAAACTCGCTTCTCTTGGTTTCAACGAACTTGAAGTAAAAGTTACCGAGAATCGAAGAAGTAATTAGCAATGCAAAAAACTATCTCGATTTTCCAGTTTTTGCGGACTCAGAGAAGACGATTGATTCTTCTCAAGTATGTAAAAAATGTTGGAACCTTGAGAGGCACTTCACCTCGTAGCAAAGCAACAATTGCCAACGATATTCTACATTATTCCTTAGAGTGAATGATTAAAATCAATTTTTTTAAATTATATTGAAACGTAGAAAAAGGAAGAAACTCTATACACAACCAATTTTTATCTTTACCTTTGCCTTTGCCTTTGCCTTTGCCTTTGCCTTTGCCCTTTCCTTTGCCTTTGCCTTGGCCTTCATTTAACCTTTAATTTTACCTTTACTGTTACCTTTACCTTCACCTTTACTTTGTAAGTTTTGACAATTTAGCTTCGCAAATGTTTCTTATTTCCTATATTTGTCTTTACATCTTGTAAGATTTTCTATACCTGTTCTGACTATCTTTTTTATGCACCTAGAATTTTAAACAAATATTGCCTTTGCCTGTGCCCTTGCTTTTAGCTTTATTTTGTTTTTACTTTTACCTTTACCTTTACCTTTACCTTTACCTTTACTTTTACCTTTACCGTTACTGTTACCTTTACCTTTACCTTTACTTTGTTAGTTATGACAGTTTAGCTTGTTAACTATTTTTTATTTCTTATAATTATTTAGATCTTGTGTCTTAAGATTTTCTATACCTGTTCTATACCTGTTTTTTATGCAACTACAATTTTCAACAAATATTGCCTTTGCCTTTACCTTTACCTTTACCTTTACTTTGTTAGTTATGACAGTTTAGCTTGTTTAGTATTTCTTATATTCTATATTAGTCTTTATATCTTGGATCTTAAAATTCTCTATACCTGTTCTGACTATCTTTTTCATGCAACTACAATTTTCAACAAATATTGAATTTGCCTTTGCCTTTAGCTTTATTTTAATTTTACCTTTACCTTTACCTTTATCTTGTTAGTTATGACTGTTTAGCTTGTTAACTATTTTTTATTTCCTATATTTATATTCATATCTTGTGTTTTAAGATTTTCTATACAGGTTCTGACTATCTTTTTCATGCAACTACAATTTACAACAAGTATTGACTTTGTCTTTGCCTTTATCTTTACCTTTATCGTTACTGTTACCTTTACCTTTCCCTGACCTTGTTAGTTATGACAGTTTAGCTTGTTAACTATTTCTTATATTCTATATTTGTCTTTATATCTTGTGTCTTAAGATTTTCTATACCTGTTCTGACTATCTTCTTTATGCAACTACAATTTTCAACAAATATTGCCTTTGCCTTTACCTTTATCTTTACCTTTACTTTGTTAGTTATGACAGTTTAGCTTGTTAACAATTTTTATTTCCTATATTTATATCTTGTGTCTTTCTGAAGATTTTCTATACCCGTTCTGACTATTTGTTTTATGCAACTACAATTTTCAACGAATATTGCCTTTGCCTTTATCTTTACCTTTACTTTGTTAGTTATAACAATTTAGCTTGTTAACTATTTTTTATTTTCTATATTTATATTTATATCTTGTGCCTTAAGATTTTGTATATCGGTTCTGACTATCTTTTTCATGCAAATACAATTTACAACAAGTATTGACTTTGTCTTTGCCTTTAGCTTTATTTCACTTTTACCTTTACCTTTCCCTTACCTTGTTAGTTATGACAGTTTAGCTTGTTAACTATTTCTTATATTCTATATTTGTCTTTATATCTTGGGTGTTAAGATTCTCTATACCTGTTCTGACTATCTTTTTCATGCAACTACAATTTACAACAAATATTGCCTTTGCCTTTACCTTTATTTTACTTTTACCTTTATCGTTTCTGTTACCTTTACCTTTCCCTTACTTTGTTAGTTACGACAGTTTAGCTTGTTAACTATTTCTTATATTCTATATTTGTCATTATATCTTGTGTCTTAAGATTTTCTACGCTGGTTCTGACTATCTCCTTCATGCAACTACAATTTACAACAACTATTGAATTTGCCTTTGCCTTTGCCTTTAGCTTTATTTTACTTTTACCTTTACCTTTACCTTTATTGTTACTGTTACCTTTACCTTTCCCTTACCTTTTTAGTTATGACAGTTTAGCTTGTTAACTATTTCTTATATTCTATATTTGTCTTTATATCTTGTGTCTTAAGATTTTCTATACTGGTTCTGACTATCTTTTTCATGCAACTACAATTTACAACAAGTATTGCCTTTGCCTTTGCCTTTAGCTTTATTTTACTTTTACCTTTACCTTTACCTTTACCTTTACCTTTACCTTTCTCTTACCTTGTTAGTTATGGCAGTTTAGCTTGTTAACTATTTCTTATATTCTATATTTGTCTTTATATCTTGGGTCTTAAGATTCTCTATACCTGTTCTGACTATCTTTTTCAAGCAACTACAATTTACAACTAATAATGTGCTTTGCCTTTACCTTTATTTTACTTTTACCTTTACCTTTATCGTTACTGTTACCTTTACCTTTCCCTTACTTTGTTAGTTACGACAGTTTAGCTTGTTAACTATTTCGTATATTCTATATTTGTCTTTATATCTTGTGTCTTAAGATTTTCTATACCTGTTCTGACTATCTTTTTTATGCAACTACAATTTTCAACGAATATTACCTTTGCCTTTACCTTTATCTTTACCGTTACTGTTACTGTTACTGTAACCTTTACCTTTACTTTGTTAGTTATAACAATTTAGCATGGTAACTATTTTTTATTTCCTATATTTATATCTTGTGTCTTTCTGAAGATTTTCTATACTTGTTCTGACTATCTTTTTCATGCAACTACAATTTTCAACAAATATTGTCTTTGCCTTTGCCCTTAGCTTTATTTTACTTTTATCTTTACCTTTATCGTTACTGTTACCTTTACTTTTTCCGTACCTTGTTAGTTATGACAGTTTAGCTTGTTAACTATTTCTTATATTCTATATTTGTCTTTATATTTTGTGTCTTAAGATTTACTATACCTGTTGGTCATCTTTTTTATGCAACTACAATTTTCAACAAATATTGCCTTTGCCTTTATCTTTACTTTGCTAGTTATAACAGTTTAGCTTGTTAACTATTTCTTATATTCTATATTTGTCTTTATATCTTGTGTCTTAAGATTTTCTATACCTGTTCTGACTATCTTTTTCATGCAACTACAATTTTCAACAAATATTGCCTTTGCCTTTACTTTTAGTTTGTTAGTTATAACAGTTTAGCTTGTTAACTATTTTTTCTTCCAATATTTATAGTTATATCTTGTGTCTTAAGATTTTCTATACCGGTTCTGACTATCTTTTTCATGCAACTACAATTTACAACAAATATTGCCTTTGCCTTTAGCTTCATTTTACTTTTACCTTTACCTTTACCTTTACCTTTACCTTGCTAGTTATGACAGTTTAGATTGTTAACTATTTCATATATTCTATATTTGTCTTTATATCTGTTATATTTTCTATACCTGTTCTGACTATCTATTTCATGCAGCTACAATTTCCTACAATCATTTGGTCAAATCTTAATATTCTGTAATTTTTATATTAATTATTTGTACAAACTCTATTCACTTTAAATCTTTGTGTTCTTCTTTATTTCTTTTTTTTGCTTTAAATCTGCCTACAATGCGCACACATTTTTCTACTTGTTTTCAACTTTTACACCGTTCTACATCAGAATGTCTCAATTGGAATTATGCGATTTATTTGTGTGAAAAGTCTTCTCGTTCGTTGGATTTACAAGCCATCTAGCTGGAATGTTTTCAATTTTATTTTTTACTACGTAAGAAAAAACATTTTTAAATTTTCGTTCTTTTCATCTTAATGTTGATAATCCAATCACTCCATTTTCTCCAAAGCAACGATATGTTGTTTGTCTCTTACCTTTATACATATATCTTCAGTCTCCTTTCTTCTTTTTTCAACTCCTTGTATTCCATTGTATTTTATTAGTACAGGAAGGTACCTAGTCTTACTTAATTGTAAATTGGCTTGCAAGTTGTTAATTGTTAAAAAACTTTTTAATAAAAATTATTTTACCTTCAAAATAAAAAAATTCAGAACAGGAAGACAATGGGAATATTTCATAACAAAATAATTTTAATCGGTCGCAATTTACAATTTCTTAATTTGATTAATCATTAACAAGTTTTTTGGAAATTTATTTGATAGCACATAAATTTAAAAATATTTTAAAAAGCTTCTTGGTTCACTTTCTGCTCGATGTTTCTTAGTTATCCGCGTTACAAAATACTAAAACCACAAATTATTCCAGCAATTTTTTCCAAAAAAACACAACATACCTTTCTTTTCAGTTTCATCCCATCCAACGAATACGTCGTTTTTCTCATTTTCCTCCTCGAGCCATTTTCTCAACGGTCTAAAATATTCCAAAATACCACTAGCATCCATTGTACGTTGACCCGTAACTATCTCCAAAGCATCTGGCCATGGCCTTGAAGACCCCAACTTCAACATTTTCCTAAAACAACCAATAAATCAACAAACTAATCAAATTCAAACAAAACCAATTACTTCAAAATATCTCCAGCATCAGCGTTTTGGTAAATATCGCATTCGGATAATTGTTGAAACGGAAGATTCGGATCGTATTGCCCAATTTTTTCACAAAGACCTTTATGGAATTGGAATTGAATGACAGCACTTACAAAGTATCTGCAACATTCATTTCATTTCTATAAGTTCGAAGTTTTTTTATTTACCTTAAATAAGGAACGTTAGCGACTATGTGGTATTTGGCAACTGGATCAAAATCTTGATCAGTTCTATCAACTGGTGGCTCGATACCTTGGTATTGTTCCCGAAGTTGCCACCATCGACAATTGTAGTTTTCCGGACTGATTTTACCAGCAAAAACGTCCCATCGCCATAAATCCATCAAATAGGCAAAAGGTAGAAAAACAATTTTCTTTAGACCAATCTAGAAAAACAATTAGAAAGAAAAATCAAAATCATTAAAACCAACCTGGAAGAGGTTATTCAAAACATTTTCGGCGTCATCTTTTTGGGACTGGATTAAACCGATCTTGCGAAGATGCTTTCGTGATTGTACTGATAACGAAATTAAATCTCCCACTGCTTCATGAAAACCTTTAAAAAAAAATTATTTTTTCAGTGGACTAATCGAGAAATTTTACCGGGATTAGCTCCAGTTCGAAATTTGATTGGTTGGTCTTTGTATAGAAGAAAATATTCGATGTGTCCCATTTCGTGATGGGCAGTAACGAAATGGGCGCCAGTCACTTCGGTACATTGTTTTATCCTAAAATAAACATTTTACTAAACTCTCATAATCCTCCCAAAAGTGCAAAAATATCAAGCTAGTACTCCAGCAAAAACCCCTAAAACCTTCAACTATACCTGACATCATCTCCGTTGTAGAAATCGGTGGCAGAAGCATGACAAACCATGTTGGTGCCGTTAATTTTTTTCAAAACTGAGTTGTTCCAAAATTTTTCGGGCATTTCCGGTAAATTGAGAGATTTAAAAAATTCCTCCGCCGTTTTAAAAATGCGGATAGTAGTGTAATTCTAAAAATAAATTTCAGATTAAGTTGCTTAACATTTACCATTTACCTGACGGACTAAGGCTTCAGTCAAATCTTCTTCAGTTTTTTCAGGATATGGTAACGAAAAATCCGCCACTTGGTTCCATTGTTGCGCCCACATGTTACCTTAATTAGTTACGGTAACAATTTTATTCATATACAACACAAACAAACAAGAAGAAATAAACATAATTAACAACAAAAGAAAGTTGCAGGTGTTTGCAAATTATCCTACGCCAATTATGTTGGTAAACCTGCAATTATACCAGGTTTGGTTGGCAACTCTGCTGCGCAGTATGCATTGACCTATCTACGTACCTCTCAGTTTCTTTTAGTGTTAAATTTGAAATTATTTAGTTTCAAGCCGCAAAATTAAGTAATTGTCGTTAATTAACAAAATCAGGTTAACTCCCCTCATTATTTTCGAAATTTCCATAGATACGCCAATGGAATTACCAACTTAAATAAAAGAAATCACAGGTGCCAACAAAATTGGTGGTTACTACGTTAATTTAGTTTCTCTTCTAAAGAAATTATTTAATTACCTAGAAGGTGGGCAGGAATCGGTCCCTTTTCCGAAACTACATCCCCATACTGGCTTCTCAATTTATGCCTCACGTAAGCATGGATTTGCAAATAAAGAGGCTTCAGTTGTTCCCAAAGTGCCTCAATTTGATTTTTAAAATCAGGATCTTCGTAATTGCGCAAATTATATTCTCCGCCATCAGTAAAGTTGTTCAGACGAGCCGCTTCATTAAATAAATCCACAAATTCCTTAAATAAATGTTTGCAAGGAGGTCCAATCGCTTTGCGCCATTCCACCCAAATATGTTTCAATTCCTCAGGATCTCGGGAATTTTCAAAAATTTTTGTTAATTCTAAAAAAAAGTTTCAAATACAAAACAATTAAGTCGATCAATTACCAGGCTCTAAAGATAGAGAACAATTATCGGAATTGTTAAAATCGCAAATTTTTGCGGTTGAATAAATTTTTTGCATCTCATTAATAATTTTGTTTAATCTTGTTAATTTGTCTTGAGGAAGAGCAGCGGTGCCTAAAACGGAATGTACTCGAAATTGTCGTTTGATGCTGGAATCGGAAAAAGTGGGCCAATTGAAACTGATTGTGGTTTTCCAAAATTCCTTATCTTGTCTTGCGATTTCTGTGTTCCCTTCCAGCTGCAAAAAAATTGCAATTTTGGAAAAAAAATTTTATTAAAGACACTTACCATTTTTTGCAAATTTACTTCAGTGAGGTTCGTAACGTATTGCCATGTTAGTAGAGCTGATTTTTGTTTATGTTCTAAAGTTTTTTTGTTCAAAATTTGCAAATAAGCCCTTGCCCTCAATTCTTCATCTTCAATATCTGGATCAGTAGAGAAACCAAATTGGAAAACGGCAATTAACAGAAATAGTGATAAAGTCCACATTTTGAGCTGAAACAAAATTTTTGTTAAATTCAAAACACGTATCCAGATATTAAAAAAAAATTTACTGCAAAAAGTTTCTTTCAATTAGAAAAATAATCAAATAAGCTTCACATTGATTTTAGATTTTTGTCGAATTTTTTGGCAAAAGAGAAATTTCCATGTGACACCTGTTGCCAACCGGATGACGTCACTGTTTTAATTACTTTGAAATTGGAGTTGAAAATGTTTATAGAGCTTAACACTACTTAAAGTGTTTTAATTTTTAATTAAAAAAAATAAAACAACTTACTTGCTTAATAAAGATATTGAGGCCATCCACGTAGAGTGCTGCAACGCCGCTACGGTGAGCTACACCTGACTGTAGATTTCTTATGTTTAGTGGTCAACTGACAACAAGACCGGTTGGGATGGCCAACGACCGCTGCCAAACAACAAATTAATAACTTTTCACTCTTTGTGGTTATTGGCAAAACAAATTGTTGCAATAACGCCGCACAGTGAAGTAGCAAGTGAGCTCCTTCGGGACACTCAACAATTTTATGGAAAAACACCCCGATTTTCAAGGGTAAACTGAAAAGCAGAAAAAATCGTGGCCCCGTTCAGGACACTCAACAATTTTATGGAAAAACAGTTTTAAAGTTAATTATACCTCCAAATTCTTGGAAACCCGAAAAGAATGTTCAACGTAAACAAAAACAGTGGAATATTAAAATTGTTGTTCCGTTAAAAGTGCAACAAAGAAAGATCAAGCAATTTTAAGTGTCTTGACTCCATGTGTGAATTTTCAAAAAAAAATTTATTTGTTTGCGGTTTAGCGATCGATGCGTTCTTTGTCGCACGCATGGGACGTTACAGCCACATTGAATTCTGCGTTGTACATTATTCCAAAGCTGGTGCAAATTTTTCGATTATTTTTACTGATAAGAGTCTAAACACATCAGTTGAGGGATTAAGAGTAATTTTGAGTCATTTATTTATTTATTTTATTATTTACCATCAAAGTTGTATATCCAATTTTTTTTCTCAATCCGTTTCATACAAAATTATTATTAAAGTGCATTAGACCCTAATCATCATTATTATCTTTCTCACAATAAAGAAATCCTAAAAATCCACAAAAGTCTTGGACTAAACCGTAACTATAACTATTTTGAATAACTAATTAACTGTAATTCTCTTAATTTTTGGCAAATATTTCGGAATTAAAAAAGAAGACAACAATTTTTTTATTTATTTGTTAATAACTTTTGTGTATTAGAATTTCTTGATGTTGAATTAGCTTATTTTGTGTTTTGAATATGCTTTTAACATAAAAGATTGCAATTATTTTTGTTGAAAATGATCCAACAATTTTTGTGTATATTGTGTTGCATATATAGAATCTCAATTTTTTGATTATAACAAAAATGAGCAAATTCGAAGATTTAGGGCGAAGCAAAAATAATTTTATAATTGACTACTCAACAAAATCAAAAATTGTGTAAAAACTAATTTTATTTCTCTTTGAGTGATAAACTTGCATTTTGAATGCTTAAGTCCTTCAACTCAGAAAACTTATTTCTTTATTATTTTCTATTCGTTTCAAGTTAAATAATTATGAAAGTTAGCAGCCTGGTTTCCTGTCGCTTACACTCACCTTAATGTTAAATTTCTCACTACCGAGAGCTAGTGTTAAAGTACAAATATTTTAGACAAAAGGAACTCATATTTGGGTGGGCAACTCAAGTAATTGCTTGCAACAGTAAAAATAAAATTGGGATAATAAAAACTAAGAGTGTTTATTAAAATATATAAAATTTTGTTAAGTCTTTAAAAAATTGTGCTGCACGAAAAACAAAACGATGTAAAATAATGAATCGATTGAGTGAGTCAGAGGACATCCCGGACACCGGAAGGTTTAGTATCGAAACCTCAAGGTATCATATATGCAAAGAAACCTTAAACTAATTAAAATTATGGATTAACCCAAAATTGTCAAATAATATTTGAAAACCAACAAAGTTTTCCAAATATTGAGTTTTTAGAAATTAAAATAACTAAACAACAAATTGTCTCTTAAGTAAAATAATTTATGTCCAACTACTTTGCATTAATTCCAAGGTGATTGCAATTATATGGAATTTCCAGAACTCAAGAATTGTGTGCAAATATTTTTAAACAAAAATATTTTTCAATAACAATCCCCACTAATGGTCTCTTAAGTAAGGAAACTCATTAAGAAAACAGTTCAACATATCGGTTCTAAACTTAATTATACCTCCAAATTCTTGGAAATCCGAAAAGAATATTCAACATAAACAAAAACAGTGGAATATTAAAATTGTTGTTCCATTAAAAGTGCAACAAAGAAAGATCAAGCAATTTTAAGTGTCTTGACTCCATGTGTGAATTTTCCAAAAAAAAATTATTTGTTTGCGGTTTAGCGATCGTTGCGTTCTCTGTCGCACGCATGGGACGTTACAGCCACATTGAATTCTGCGTTGTACATTATTCCAAAACTGGTGCAAATTTTTCGATTATTTTTACTGATAAAAGTCTAAACACATCAGTTGAGGGATTAAAAGTAATTTTAAGTCTTTTATTTATTTATTTATTTATTTATTTTATTATTTACCACCAAAGTCGTATATCCAATTTTTTTTCTCAATCCGTTTCGTACAAAATTATTATTAAAGTGCATAAGACCCTAATCATCATTATTATCTTTCTCACAATAAAGAAATCCTAAAAATCCACAAAAATCTTGGACTAAACCGTAACTATAACTTACAATTATCAAAAAAGGGATATAGTACTTTGCTGCAGCTCGACTTTGTGTTTTGAGTGGACCCTAAATTTCTTTAAATACCAAAAATGGTGACTAATCTCATTTAGTCCACTTGCATAACTCACCTTGTCCTCCACAAATTTATTTGGCCTTCCTATGGTTTTATTATAGAACCTTTCGATGCAGAACACTGCTAATTTCATGTAGCTATTGTAAAAAAGTTACAGGTACAGTCTGACCAATTTTTACTGCAAGTAAAACGACATCACTGAGTAGTAAGTGGGCCCCTTCAGGACACTCAACAATTTTATGGAAAAACACCCCGATTTTCAAGGGTAAACTAAAAAGCAAAAAAAATCGTGAAGACACCCCTGTTTTTAAAGCCAGCGTAAACCCATTTTTGGAACTCGATGGCTTGTGATAATTTAGATCTCATAATTAATGAATACAAACCCGGTTCGTTAATAAATACTGTTTTGACATCAATTTTCTTGACGCCCTGTTTTAGGGTGTCTGGAAAATGTATCTTTTTAAGGCCAACAACCTGATCTTCAAGGTAACTCAAAAAGTGCAAAATTTATAAGGTATCCCTCAGAACACTTTGTTTTTTTGATAATTGATACAATTTGTTGTTTAGTTATTTTAATTTCTAAAAACTCAATATTTAGAAAACTTTGTTGGTTTTCAAATATTATTTGACAATTTTGGGTTAATCCATAATTTTAATTAGTTTAAGGTGTCTTTGGATATATGATACCTTGAGGTCGCGATACTAAACCTTCCGGTGTCCGGGATGTCCTCTGACTCACTCAATCGATTCATTATTATACATCGTTTTATTTTTCGTGCAGCACAATTTTTTAAGGAGTTAGCAAAATTTTATATATTTTAATAAACACTCTTGGTCTTAATTATCCCGATTTTATTTTTACTGTTGCAAGCAATTACTTGAGTTGCCCACTCAAATATGACTTCCTTTTGTCTAAAATATTTGTACTTTAACACTAGCTCTCGGTAGTAAGAAATTTAACATTAAGGTGAGTGTAAGCGACAGGAAACCAGGCTGCTAACTTTCATAATTATTTAACTTGAAACAAATAGAAAATAATAAAGAGATAAGTTTTCTGAGTTGAAGGACCTAAGCTATTCAAAATGTAAGTTTATCACTCAGAGAGAAATAAAATTAGTTTTTACACTATTTTTGATTTTGTTGAGTAGTCAATTATTAAATTATTTTTGCTTCGCCCTAAATCTTCGAATTTGCTCAGTTTTGTTATAATCAAAAAATTGAGATTCTATATATGCAACACAATATACACGAATATTGTTGGATCATTATCAACATAAAATAATTGCAATCTTTTATGTTAAAAGCATATTCGAAACACAAAATAAGCTAATTCAACATCAAGAAATTCTAATACACAAAAGTTATTAACAAATAAATAAAAAAATTGTTGTTTTCTCTTTTAATTCCGAAATAATTTGGCAAAAATTATGAGAATTACAGTTAATTAGATATTTAAAATAGTGAGGAGGGTAATTTAGTACTCAGCAAATAATTAAAAAATATTTCAACAGCGGCAGCGTCCTACGAGTTTTTGTTCGCAGCAAAAGCGATTCTGCAAATGTTTTCGTGTCAGTTATTCAAATTTAAAAAATTGATCATTTAACAAAACTAAAACCAAATTTCAAATAAAAAAAAATCTTTTTGAAAAATTTATTCAATTGATTCCTTTATTTTTATTTCTTCCTTCAAAATAGTCGAATTTTTTTAGAAATTGAAAAAAATGTAAGTAACCAAAAAATTCAAAAAGTTGTAAAAAAGAATAATATTTGAAACAAAATAAACTTATTATACATCTAAATTAACTAATTAATATTATTATTCAAAGTATAGTTTAGATGAAGCAAAAGATTCAGTATTTAGCACAGTATGTGCTTTCAATATATGGAATTTATTTATTTTTTAATTTTGTTACAGGAAACTTTACTGATACTCTTTTGTTATTAACAAGTTTTGATTCAGTACTTCAGTATTTAAAATAAAGATTCCCAAATAGTCTTTAGTTTCTATCTTTTTATTATTTAAAATGTTTTAGAGCAACAATTTCAAAATTATATTTTTACATCAAGAATAAAATTTATATAAATATAATAATTAATTATATTTTTTGTTACGTTTATTAGGTAAAGTACAATTTAAGACATGGTTTTAATAAAACAAAAAAAAATTAAATATTTCCAAAATTTTTAATATTTTGTTAGAAATTTCGCTCCAACTTTTTTGTAAACAAACAATTAGCGCGATACTAACTTTAAAGTAGTTTAATTATATTGACTTATCTAAAAGTATAGTTAATATTATTGTTGTTATTATGTTTAAATAATTGTGACGCTATTAAGTTTTCGCAGGTCGCCATCGTAGCGCCATCTATCAACCCCTCTACTAACTCAGTATCGAAATCGCAGTAAACTCAACCGTGTGTGACAATGTCGGAAATTCAAATTGAAAGTGCAAACAGAAATCATTTTCAACAAATTTACAACCACATTCTACCCGTAATCGACGCGTTCCCTCGGACAAGACAACAGCGGTAAATACGCGAGATTAACACAGAAAAACTGAATTAATTGAAAATAATTTCGCGTTACTTGACGCCGCCCTCTCGCGGCCGCTAGCTTAACTATAATTGAGCTGGCGTCATAAAATTGTTTTTAAATTGCGCCACTGTCACTTTTAGTACAAAACCGTAACACCGCCACGCTTTGTCGTGACGTGAGTCAAAACACAAATGGAGAACGTGTGGTGGGAGTGCATAGACGTCTCATCCTAACCTCTTCGTTTTGAATGTTTTATTGTATGAAACGGACAATTAATTTAATATCTAGTACACAACTTTCGCGTTTTCGTTAATTTAATTGAATAACAGTGTTAACTTGTATTGGGACGTTAATTTAAAATCTACAGTGCGGTATCGTGTTTTGTTATTATTTAAACAATGTTTATGTGTTGTTAAAGTGTTACCGAAATGAATTCGAGAGCGCATCTTCAACCTTTTTTGAATAACTCGTTGTCGATCCGACAAGAGATTCAACGATTCGAAAGTGTTCATCCCTCGATTTATGCCATTTATGACTTAATTGATTTGATACCGGATGGATTGGTTGCTCAACAAATCAGAGACCACGTCGTTTGCATTGAAGGTAAGTGTTCAATTGTGTGGTTTCTAACACTTCTTGTAAGGAGTGTTAAAGTTGTTACAAGTTTCAGTTGTTGGAGGTGATGGTCCACTGCCCTTTGTTGCGTTTTTTTACCTGCTTTACTAGTACAGGTTCTCTTCAAGAATCGAGACTAACTAAATGACGTGAAATACAGGTCGATGGCGTATTGTCTGTTGTCCAGAAGTTTGCCCCCGAAATAAAACACACTGAAACCGGTAACGGTACACGCATACTTGTTGCAGAAATTTAACTTGACGTTTGTTGAATTTTTATTAATGGTAAAGGAAATGGGTTAGTCGGTGGTATGTAACGTGAAAAACCCAGACTTTCGTTTTATTAACGCTACTGCGTTTATTTACCATATTTATTTACGTTACTCCTTTAATGTTTGTTCCCTTTTAACTTTTAACGACATGACAGCTACCAGATAGGAGGAACACGTGGTCTTCACTTTTCCCTCCAGTTTTCTCTTATGAGGAAACTCACGTGGGTTTAACTTTTCTCTACGTTTCTATTTCATTGTTACGTGTATTTTTGTTTATTTTTAAATAATTAATCAAAATTTATGCTTCATCTTCCTTAAACGCCCAGTTTGGTCTACCTGAAATAAAGGAGGTATTCAGCACAATTCACAGCCGACAACAAAATGACAATGTGACACTTGAGTGACAGTACCTGTGTCACATTATATTCGTATTGCCGACTGTACATTGTGTCGAGGTACGTCCCCTTTTTCTAGGTAGTTAAAATTGGACGTCTTAAAGAGTATCTTTTGTAGATACTCTCGTTGCTCACGTTGAACTTTTTGTTGGCTGTATTTTTGTTTATTTTTAAATAATTAAACAAAATTTATGCTTCATCTCCCTAAAGCGCCCACTTTGGCTACCTGAAAAAGAGGAGGCATCCAACACAATTCACAGCCGACAACAATATGAGAATGTGACACTTGAGTAACTGTGTCACATTAGTATTGTCGACTGTACATTGTGTCGAGGTACGTCCTCTTTTTATAGGTAGCTAAAATTGGGCGTCTTAAATAGTCTTTTTTGTAGATACTCTCGTTGTTCACGTTGAACTTTTTGTTACGTGGATTTTTGTTTGTTTTTTAATGATTAAAAAAAATGTGTGCTTTATCTCCCTAAAACGCCCACTTTGGGCTATCTGAAAAAGAGGAGGTATCCAACACAATTCACAGTCGACAACAATATGAGAATGTAACACTTGAGTGACAGTAACAGTGTCACATTATGCTGGTGTTGTCGACTGTACATTATGTTGGGGTACGTCCCCTTTTTCTAGGTAGCTAAAATTGGGCGTTTTAAAGAGTCTTTTTTGTGGACACTTTCGTTGTTCAATTTGGACTTTTTGTTACGTGTGTTCTTGTTTCTTTTTAAATAATTAAACTAAATTTGATCTACATCACTCTAAAGCGCCCACTTTGGGCTACCTAAAAAAAGAAAAGATATCCAACACAATTTACAGCCGACAACAATATGAGAATGTGACACTTGAGTGACAGTAATTGTGTTACATTATATTGGTGTTGTCGATTGTACATTGTGTTGAGATACGTTTCCGTTTTTAAGGTAGCTAAAATTGGGCATTTTAAAGAGTCTTCTTTCTAGATACTTTCGTTGTTCACGTAGAACTTTTTGTTAGATGTATTTTCGTTGATTTTTAAATAATTAATCAAAATCTGTGCTTCATCTTCCTAAAACGCCTAGTTTGAGCTACCTGAAATAAAGGAGGTATTCAGCACAATTCACAGCCGACAACAAAATGACAATGTGACACTTGAGTGACAGTACCTGTGTCACATTATATTTGTATTGCCGACTGTACATTGTGTCGAGGTACGTCCCCTTTTTCTAGGCAGTTAAAATTGGGCGTCTTGAAGAGTATTTTTTGTAGATACTCTCGTTGCTCACGTTGAACTTTTTGTTAGCTGTATTTTTGTTTATTTTTAAATAATTAAACAAAATTTATGCTTCATCTCCCTAAAGCGCCCACCTTGGCTACCTGAAAAAGAGGAGGCATCCAACACAATTCACAGCCGACAACAATATGAGAATGTGACACTTGAGTAACTGTGTCACATTAGTATTGTCGACTGTACATTGTGTCGAGGTACGTCCTCTTTTTATAGGTAGCTAAAATTGGGCGTCTTAAATAGTCTTTTTTTGTCGATACTCTCGTTGTTCACGTTGAACTTTTTGTTACGTGGATTTTTGTTTATTTTTTAATAATTAAAAAAAATGTGCTTTATCTCCCTAAAACGCCCACTTTGGGCTATCTGAAAAAGAGGAGGTATCCAACACAATTTCACAGTCGACAACAATATGAGAATGTAACACTTGAGTGACAGTAACTGTGTCACATTATGCTGGTGTTGTCGACTGTACATTATGTTGGGGTACGTCCCCTTTTTCTAGGTAGCTAAAATTGGGCGTTTTAAAGAGTCTTTTTTGTGGACACTTTCGTTGTTCAATTTGGACTTTTTGTTACGTGTGTTCTTGTTTCTTTTTAAATAATTAAACTAAATTTGATCTTCGTCACTCTAAAGCGCCCACTTTGGGCTACCTAAAAAAAGAAAAGATATCCAACACAATTTACAGCCGACAACAATATGAGAATGTGACACTTGAGTGACAGTAATTGTGTTACATTATATTGGTGTTGTCGATTGTACATTGTGTTGAGATACGTTTCCGTTTTTAAGGTAGCTAAAATTGGGCATTTTAAAGAGTCTTCTTTCTAGATACTTTCGTTGTTTACGTTGAACTTTTTGTTAGATGTATTTTCGTTGATTTTTAAATAATTAATCAAAATTTATGCTTCATCTTCCTAAAACGCCCACTTTGGTTACCTGAAAAAGAGGAGGCATCCAACACAATTCACAGCCGACAACAATATGAGAATGTGACACTTGAGTAACTGTGTCGCATTAGTATTGTCGACTGTACATTGTGTCGAGGTACGTCCTCTTTTTAAAGGTAGCTAAAATTGGGCGTCTTAAATAGTCTTTTTTGTAGATACTCTCGTTGTTCACGTTGAACTTTTTGTTACGTGGATTTTTGTTTGTTTTTTAATAATTAAAAAAAATGTGTGCTTTATCTCCCTAAAACGCCCACTTTGGGCTATCTGAAAAAGAGGAGGTATCCAACACAATTCACAGTCGACAACAATATGAGAATGTAACACTTGAGTGACAGTAACTGTGTCACATTATGCTGGTGTTGTCGACTGTACATTATGTTGGGGTACGTCCCCTTTTTCTAGGTAGCTAAAATTGGGCGTTTTAAAGAGTCTTTTTTGTGGACACTTTCGTTGTTCAATTTGGACTTTTTGTTACGTGTGTTCTTGTTTCTTTTTAAATAATTAAACTAAATTTGATCTTCGTCACTCTAAAGCGCCCACTTTGGGCTACCTAAAAAAAGAAAAGATATCCAACACAATTTACAGCCGACAACAATATGAGAATGTGACACTTGAGTGACAGTAATTGTGTTACATTATATTGGTGTTGTCGATTGTACATTGTGTTGAGATACGTTTCCGTTTTTAAGGTAGCTAAAATTGGGCATTTTAAAGAGTCTTCTTTCTAGATACTTTCGTTGTTTACGTTGAACTTTTTGTTAGATGTATTTTCGTTGATTTTTAAATAATTAATCAAAATTTGCGCTTCATCTTCCTAAAACGCTCAGTTTGGATTACCTGAAAAAGATGAGGTATCACAACATAATACACAGCCGACAACAATATGAGAATGTGATACTTGAGTGCCAGTAACTGTATCACATTATATTGGTGTTGTCGACTGTACATTGTGTTAGGGTACGTCCCCTTTTTCTAGGTAGCCAAAATTGGGCGTTTTAAAGAGTCTTTTTTGTAGACATTCTCGTTGTACAAGTTGAACTTTTTGTTACGTGGATTTTTCTTTATTTTTAAATAATTAACCAAAATTTGTGCTTCGTCTTCCTAGAATGCCCAGTTTGGGTTACCTGAAATAGAGGAGGTATCCAGCACAATTCACAGCCGACAACAGTATGAGAATGTGGCATTTGAGTGACAGTAACTGTGTCATTTTATATTGGTGTTTTCGACTGTACATTTTGTTGGGGTACGTCCCCTTTTTCTAGATAGTTAAAGTTAGGCGTTTTAAAGTTTTTTTTTGTAGACACTCTCGTTGTTGAAGTTGAACTTTTCGTTACGTGTATTTTTGTTTGTTTTTCAATAACTAATCAAAATTTGTGCTTTATCTCTCAAAAACGACCACTTCGGGCTACCTAAAAAAAAGACGAGCTATCCTAACAGAATTAACAGCCGACAACAATATGAGAATGTAACACTAGATTGACAGTAATTGTGTCGCATTATATTGGTGTTGTCGAGTGTACATTGTGCTGGGGTACGTCCCCTTTTTCTAAATAGTTAAGGTTAAGCGTTTTAAAGATTATTTTTTGTGGACACTCTCGTTGTTCAAGTTGAACTTTTCGTTACGTGTATTTTTGTTTGTTTTTCAATAACTAACCAAAATTTGTGCTTCATCTCTCGAAAACGCCAACTTCGGGCTACCTAAAAAAAAAGACGAGGTATTCTAACACAATTAACAGCCGACAACAATATGAGAATGTAACACTAGAGTGACAGTAATTGTGTCGCATTATATTGGTGTTGTCGACTGTACATTGTGTTAGGGTACGTTCCCTTTTTTAGGTAGCTAAAATTGGACGTTTTAAAGAGTCTTTTTTGTAGACACTCTTGTTGTTCAAATTGAACTTTTTGTTACGTGTATTTTGTTTATTTTTAAATAATTAATCAAAATTTGTAATTCATATTCTTAAAACGACCACCTTGGACTACCTGAAAAAGAAGAGGTATCCTAACACAATTAACAGCCGACAACAATATGAGAATGTAACACTAGAGTGACAGTAATTGTGTCGCATTATATTGGTGTTGTCGACTGTACATTGTGTTAGGGTACGTTCCCTTTTTCTAGGTAGCTAAAATTGGACGTTTTAAAGAGTCTTTTTGATAGACACTCTCGTTGTTCAAATGGAACTTTTTATTACGTGTATTTTTGTTTATGTTTAAATAATTAAACAAAATGTGTGCTTTATCTCCCTCAAACGCCCACTTTGGGCTACCTGAAATAGAGGGCTTATGCACCACAATTCACAGCCGACGACAATATGAGAATGTGACACTTGAGTGATAGTAACTGTGTCATATTACATATATTTGAATTCTCGACTGTACATTGTGTTGGGGTACGTCCTTTTTTTCTAGGTAGCTAAAATTGGGCGTTTTAAAGATTCTTCGTAGACACTCTCGTTATTCAAGTTGAACTCTTTGTTATTTGTATTTTTGTTTATTTTTAAATAATTAAACAAAATGTGTGCTTTATCTCCCTAAAACGCCCACTTTGGGCTACCTAAAAAAGAGGAGGTATCCAACACAATTCACGACCGACAACAATATGAAAATGTGGCACTTGAGTGACAGTAACTGTGGCATATTATATTGGTATTGTCGACTGTAGATTGTGTCGAGGTACGTCTTCTTTTTTTAGGTAGCTAAAATTGGGCGTGTTAATAGTCTTTTTTGTAGATACTCCCGTTGTTCAAGTTGAACTTTTTGCTACGTGTAATTTTGTTTATTTTTAAATAATTAATCAAAATTTGTGCTTCATCTTCTTAAAACACCCACTTTGGACTACCTGAAAAAAGAGGAGGTATCCCAACACAATTCACAGCCGACAACAATATGAGAATGTGACAGTTGAGTGTCAGTAACTGTGGCACATTCCACTGTACATTGTTTTGGGATACGTCCCCTTTTTCTAGGTATGTAAAATTGGGCGTTTTAAAGAGTTTTTTTTACTAGTTTCTGTTTTTAACTTTTTGTTTCTCCTCATCGACTCTTAACTAACGAGATGCCTACCGTTTTCTTGGGGGGTTGTTGAATTGTAGTAAGACAACTAATTCAATTCTTTTCCCTTGCTCCCTCGTAATACGGTTTAATAGCTCATCGAAACTGAATTATTGGTCTGGCTAACCCCTCGACGTGCAGACATAGCGCTTGCAACATTGCAGGGACGAATAAAACTTATTTTTGTTTTAACTTTCTTTTGCAATAAATTTTTTTTTTTATTGCCGACCAGAACAGAATTTTATTACCGTCCCTCTTTATGGGAAGACAAACTGTCTTCCCGAAGGGTTTCGTTTGCGTAAATACTTTGCGAATTTATGTCGAATTAAATTAAATTTTTTAGGTTTTTGGTCAGTAACAGGCGAGTAGATAAACCGTTAATGAATCTAACGGTCATCAAACCAACTGGTGCGTTTTGTTTGAAACCGTATTTTACTCACACAATAAAGTTTTATCAGCATTGTTCTTGAAAGTTTCCAATAAGTTGGTTTTATCAAAACCGTTAAAAGTTGGTGGCGACCGCATTTTTCTTCGTTGTCCGGAACTAAGTTGGAGAAGATAAGGACGTTCAAAAATGATAAATAATGAATTAATTTCGCTCACGGACTCGAGTAAACAACCAGATAATATTCTCAAATGGTCCGTCAATGAAAGAATTGTTCAATAACAGTTTTTTTCACTAAATGCGTCGTCTTTAATTCAAAACACGAGTGAATTCCGAAATGTTTGACAGAAAAACTGACTAATTGTTTATCAATGAATTCGTTAGTGTGAATACCGAATTAGGGCACGCCAGTCATGATCCTACGCAATAACCGTAACCACGAATTAGCCGCAGGCAATTTCGACCAGTTTTCATATTTAGTTACATAAACTGCCCTTGTGTCAAAGAGATCGAAATTTCCTTAAAAGTCACCCCTCGATCGTGTTGTATTGTGGCAATCTTGTCGCTTTGACAATTTCGAAACATCTGGAGTTTATGGTGGATGGCAACGATCAAAGACGTGAAACGGTGACCATTGGATATTGTGGGGTACTTAAGAAGTAAATAATGGGATCACTTCCTGGCAATTTCGAGAGAGAAATTTCGCTTTTATTGGCTATTCACGATATTGCCGGCCGTGCGCACAAGTTTTTTTTTTTTTCATAATCAAGGAAGATATTTTTGCTATTTCTACGTTTTTTTTTTATTATTCTCTTCACGTTACAGTGACATCTAACTTTTTATTAATATCGACTGTTCGTGACAAAATTGGATATGGTGTCGGTCTCTTATATTTTTTTTTATTAATTTTTCGAATTTTTCAGTTATGTGACTTTACCCGATTTGGCACGTGTTTCCGGCCACTGAAGGCGCACAGAAAAAAATGAAGCAATCGACAAACTCTGACCTGGTGGTTGAGCAAAAAATGTAGTTCTGAGGTTTTTCAAGTCACATTGACAACCCTTGAATAAAAAGTTGATGGAAATTGATGAACGTGGGATGACCGCCCACGTTTCTCCCGGTAATTCCAGATATCAATTATTTTCTCGATTATTTTCCGAAACAGGTAACGTTCCCGACGCCCCCGCTTCAAAGCGGAAATCAATATTTAGGTGTCTGTGTGTACACGAAATTCGACTTGTCAATTTCGGACCAATTGACCAACAGTTCGACACGAAAATTTTAGTTCTACAAATTGTCCAAAATTTTATTTATCATAACGACAATACCAAGGTTATTGATGGAAATTTTTATTGACCTCTCCAAACATCTTAGGAAGTGTAGGAAAGTGTCGAAATATGGAACTAGCTGCGCGCGGCCGGCAAATTTATTTTCAAATCTTCATACCGTGTCTGATAATCGACTAATCACATTTAATAACAAATAATTATTATTTAGGTTCTGACGGATCCATTTGTGTGATTGGTGAGAATTTGAATGGCTCCTGGAGATGGATAATCGAGGTTCATCGCGAATTTTTGGAAAAAATTGTTTGTAGTCCAGGACTCCAGCGAGACGAACTATTTAAATTCACACCGTCACAAGTGGAAATTTACACCTCCTTATACATCTTGAGCTTATCGTGAAACTTTGAAGTGTCAAAACTTTTAGGGTCGGCTTTAACACCTTTAGCACCAATAGAAGTATTATTAGCATACTGGGAGTCTTATCTGGTTTACCAGCGGTATGAAACCAGGTGCAATGTATTGATAGAGAAATTCATATATTTTGGTAAATAGCTGGTCGTGTTTAAATATCTTGACGAGTGGTGGCGGGAAGATTGCGTGACCACCTGGAATCAATCTGGTGACAAAATTAAATCGAACGCCAGTGGCGTCTAGGAAAACTGAAAATTAGGATTTTTAACTCAATTCTTTTTTTATTAACCTATCACACTCTAATGACTGTAATAGTAGGCCCATATTGTTTCAATTGAACTTTGTATTACGACTTTCTAATATTTTCATAGCAAAAAGAGAGAGATACTGCTATGGTAGCTACTATCCTAATTTTTAAGTATCCAAAGCCGCCCTTGCCTCAATGCTGTAAACATTAAAGAGTACTGAAGGATTACACTGGAGATTTCTTTTCATGGTTTAGACATTTTTTTTTCTCTTCTGCTATTTCCCTAGTTCTCATGGTGTCTTCATTACCGTTTTTTCATGTTTCTTAGACATTGTTTCTTCATCTCCTAATCTTCTCTCGATCAAGTTATAGATGTTTGTCTTACGTCTTTTTAATATTTTCATTGTAGAAAGAGAAAGAGATACTACTATTGCAGCTACTACTCACTTAGTTTCTAATTATCCAAAACCACCTCTGCCTCAATACTGTAAACATTAGAGAATACTGAAGGATTACACTAGAGATTTCATGGCGTAGAATCTTTTTTTCACTTCTTTCTGCTATTTCTTTATTTTTCATGGTATCTCCATTTCTTTAAAGTTTCTTACACATTGTTTTTTCATATCTTTCTAATCTTCTTTGGATCAAGTTATAGATGTTTGTATTACGACTTTCTAATATTTTCATAGTAGAAAGAGAAAGAGATACTGCTAATTTAGCTACTACTCACCTAGATTCTAATCATCCAAAATCATTCCTGCCTGAATGCTGTAAACATTGGAGAGTACTGAAGGATTACACTAGAGATTTCTTTTCATGCCGTAGAAGCTTTTTTTACTTCTTTCTGCTATTTTTTTACTTCTCATGGTGTCTCCATTTTCGTTTTCTAAGTTCCTTAGACATTGTTTCTTCATATCCTTCTAATCTTCTTTGGATCAAGTTATAGATGTTTGTATTACGACTTTCTAATATTTTTATAGTAGAAAGAAAAAGAGATACTGCTATTGTAGCTTCTACTCACCTAGTTTTCAATTATCCGAAACCACCTCTGCTTCAATGCTGTAAGCATACGAGAGTACCGAAGGATTACACTAGAGATTTCTTTTCTTGGCTTAGAAACGTCTTTTCACTTCTTTCTGTTATTTCTTTACTTCTCATGGTGTCTCTATTTTTGTTCTTTAAGTTCCTTAGACATTGTTTCTTCATATCATTCTAATCTTCTTTGGATCAAGTTATAGATGTTTGTATTTCGACTTTCTAATGTTTTCATAGTAGAAAGAGAAAGAGATACTGCTGTTGTAGCTACCACTTATCTAGTTTCCAATTATTTAGAACCACCCTTGCCCCAATGGTGTAAACATTAGAGGATACTGAAGGATTCCACTATAGATTTCTTTTCATGGCTTAGAAACTTTTTTTTCCATTTCTTTCTGCTATTTCTTTACTTCTTATGGTGTCTCCATTTCCGTTTTTTAAGTTTCTTACACATTGTTTTTTCATATCTTTTTAATCTCTTTGGGATCAAGTTATAGATGTTTGTATTACGATTTTCTAATATTTTCATAGTAGAAAGAAAAAGAGATACTGCTTATTTAGCTACTACTCACCTAGATTCTAATCATCCAAAATCATTCCTGCCTCAATGCTGTAAACATTGGAGAGTACTGAAGGATTACACTAGAGATTTCTTTTCATGGCGTAGAAGCTTTTTTTTACTTCTTTCTGCTATTTCTTTACTTCTCATGGTGTCTCCATTTTTGTTTTTAAAGTTTCTTACACATTGTTTTTTCATATCTTTCTAATCTTCTTTGGATCAAGTTATAGATGTTTGTATTACGACTTCCTAATATTTTTATAGTAGAAAGAGAAAGAGAAAGAGATACTGCTTATTTAGCTACTACTCACCTAGATTCTGATCATCCAAAATCATTCTTGCCTCAATGCTGTAAACATTGGAGAGTACTGAAGGATTACACTAGAGATTTCTTTTCATGGCTTAAAAACGTCTTTTCACTTCTTTCTGTTATTTCTTTACTTCTCATGGTGTCTCTATTTTTGTTCTTTAAGTTCCTTAGACATTGTTACTTCATATCGTTCTAATCTTCTTTGGATCAAGTTATAGATGTTTGTATTTCGACTTTCTAATGTTTTCATAGTAGAAAGAGAAAGAGATACTGCTGTTGTAGCTACCACTTATCTAGTTTCCAATTATTTAGAACCACCCTTGCCCCAATGGTGTAAACATTAGAGGATACTGAAGGATTCCACTATAGATTTCTTTTCATGGCTTAGAAACTTTTTTTTCCATTTCTTTCTGCTATTTCTTTACTTCTTATGGTGTCTCCATTTCCGTTTTTTAAGTTTCTTACACATTGTTTTTTCATATCTTTTTAATCTCTTTGGGATCAAGTTATAGATGTTTGTATTACGATTTTCTAATATTTTCATAGTAGAAAGAAAAAGAGATACTGCTTATTTAGCTACTACTCACCTAGATTCTAATCATCCAAAATCATTCTTGCCTCAATGCTGTAAACATTGGAGAGTACTGAAGGATTACACTAGAGATTTCTTTTCATGGCTTAAAAACGTCTTTTCACTTCTTTCTGTTATTTCTTTACTTCTCATGGTGTCTCTATTTTTGTTCTTTAAGTTCCTTAGACATTGTTACTTCATATCGTTCTAATCTTCTTTGGATCAAGTTATAGATGTTTGTATTTCGACTTTCTAATGTTTTCATAGTAGAAAGAGAAAGAGATACTGCTGTTGTAGCTACCACTTATCTAGTTTCCAATTATTTAGAACCACCCTTGCCCCAATGGTGTAAACATTAGAGGATACTGAAGGATTCCACTATAGATTTCTTTTCATGGCTTAGAAACTTTTTTTTCCATTTCTTTCTGCTATTTCTTTACTTCTTATGGTGTCTCCATTTCCGTTTTTTAAGTTTCTTACACATTGTTTTTTCATATCTTTTTAATCTCTTTGGGATCAAGTTATAGATGTTTGTATTACGATTTTCTAATATTTTCATAGTAGAAAGAAAAAGAGATACTGCTTATTTAGGTACTACTCACCTAGATTCTAATAATCCAAAATCATTCCTGCCTCAATGCTGTAAACATTGGAGAGTACTGAAGGATTACACTAGAGATTTCTTTTCATGGCGTAGAAGCTTTTTTTTACTTCTTTCTGCTATTTCTTTACTTCTCATGGTGTCTCCATTTTTGTTTTTAAAGTTTCTTACACATTGTTTTTTCATATCTTTCTAATCTTCCTTGGATCAAGTTATAGATGTTTGTATTACGACTTCCTAATATTTTCAGAGTAGAAAGAGAAAGAGATACTGCTAATTTAACTACTACTCACCTAGATTCTGATCATCCAAAATCATTCTTGCCTCAATGCTGTAAACATTGGAGAGTACTGAAGGATTACACTAGAGATTTCTTTTCATGGCTTAAAAACGTTTTTTCACTTCTTTCTGTTATTTCTTTACTTCTCATGGTGTCTCTATTTCCGTTTTTTAAGTTTCTTACACATTGTTTTTTCATATCTTTTTAATCTCTTTGGGATCAAGTTATAGATGTTTGTATTACGATTTTCTAATATTTTCATAGTAGAAAGAAAAAGAGATACTGCTTATTTAGCTACTACTCACCTAGATTCTAATCATCCAAAATCATTCCTGCCTCAATGCTGTAAACATTGGAGAGTACTGAAGGATTACACTAGAGATTTCTTTTCATGGCGTAGAAGCTTTTTTTTACTTCTTTCTGCTATTTCTTTACTTCTCATGGTGTCTCCATTTTTGTTTTTAAAGTTTCTTACACATTGTTTTTTCATATCTTTCTAATCTTCTTTGGATCAAGTTATAGATGTTTGTATTACGACTTCCTAATATTTTTATAGTAGAAAGAGAAAGAGAAAGAGATACTGCTTATTTAGCTACTACTCACCTAGATTCTGATCATCCAAAATCATTCTTGCCTCAATGCTGTAAACATTGGAGAGTACTGAAGGATTACACTAGAGATTTCTTTTCATGGCTTAAAAACGTCTTTTCACTTCTTTCTGTTATTTCTTTACTTCTCATGGTGTCTCTATTTTTGTTCTTTAAGTTCCTTAGACATTGTTACTTCATATCGTTCTAATCTTCTTTGGATCAAGTTATAGATGTTTGTATTTCGACTTTCTAATGTTTTCATAGTAGAAAGAGAAAGAGATACTGCTGTTGTAGCTACCACTTATCTAGTTTCCAATTATTTAGAACCACCCTTGCCCCAATGGTGTAAACATTAGAGGATACTGAAGGATTCCACTATAGATTTCTTTTCATGGCTTAGAAACTTTTTTTTCCATTTCTTTCTGCTATTTCTTTACTTCTTATGGTGTCTCCATTTCCGTTTTTTAAGTTTCTTACACATTGTTTTTTCATATCTTTTTAATCTCTTTGGGATCAAGTTATAGATGTTTGTATTACGATTTTCTAATATTTTCATAGTAGAAAGAAAAAGAGATACTGCTTATTTAGCTACTACTCACCTAGATTCTAATCATCCAAAATCATTCTTGCCTCAATGCTGTAAACATTGGAGAGTACTGAAGGATTACACTAGAGATTTCTTTTCATGGCTTAAAAACGTCTTTTCACTTCTTTCTGTTATTTCTTTACTTCTCATGGTGTCTCTATTTTTGTTCTTTAAGTTCCTTAGACATTGTTACTTCATATCGTTCTAATCTTCTTTGGATCAAGTTATAGATGTTTGTATTTCGACTTTCTAATGTTTTCATAGTAGAAAGAGAAAGAGATACTGCTGTTGTAGCTACCACTTATCTAGTTTCCAATTATTTAGAACCACCCTTGCCCCAATGGTGTAAACATTAGAGGATACTGAAGGATTCCACTATAGATTTCTTTTCATGGCTTAGAAACTTTTTTTTCCATTTCTTTCTGCTATTTCTTTACTTCTTATGGTGTCTCCATTTCCGTTTTTTAAGTTTCTTACACATTGTTTTTTCATATCTTTTTAATCTCTTTGGGATCAAGTTATAGATGTTTGTATTACGATTTTCTAATATTTTCATAGTAGAAAGAAAAAGAGATACTGCTTATTTAGGTACTACTCACCTAGATTCTAATAATCCAAAATCATTCCTGCCTCAATGCTGTAAACATTGGAGAGTACTGAAGGATTACACTAGAGATTTCTTTTCATGGCGTAGAAGCTTTTTTTTACTTCTTTCTGCTATTTCTTTACTTCTCATGGTGTCTCCATTTTTGTTTTTAAAGTTTCTTACACATTGTTTTTTCATATCTTTCTAATCTTCCTTGGATCAAGTTATAGATGTTTGTATTACGACTTCCTAATATTTTCAGAGTAGAAAGAGAAAGAGATACTGCTAATTTAACTACTACTCACCTAGATTCTGATCATCCAAAATCATTCTTGCCTCAATGCTGTAAACATTGGAGAGTACTGAAGGATTACACTAGAGATTTCTTTTCATGGCTTAAAAACGTTTTTTCACTTCTTTCTGTTATTTCTTTACTTCTCATGGTGTCTCTATTTCTGTTTTTTAAGTTTCTTACACATTGTTTTTTCATATCTTTCTAATCTTCTTTGGATCAAGTTATAGATGTTTGTATTACGACTTGCTAATATTTTCATAGTAGAAAGAGAAAGAGATACTGCTAATTTAGCTACTACTCACCTAGATTCTGATCATCCAAAATCATTTTTGCCTCAATGCTGTAAACATTGGAGAGTACTGAAGGATTACACTAGAGATTTCTTTTCATGGCGTAGAAGCTTTTTTTTACTTCTTTCTGCTATTTCTTTTCTTCTCATGGTGTCTCCATTTTTGTTTTTAAAGTTTCTTACACATTGTTTTTTCATATCTTTCTAATCTTCTTTGGATCAAGTTATAGATGTTTGTATTACGACTTTCTAATTTTTTTATAGTAGAAAGAAAAAGAGATACTGCTATGGTAGCTTCTACACACCTAGTTTTCAATTATCCAAAACCACTTCTGCTCCAATGCTGTAAGCATAAGAGAGTACCGAAGGATTACACCAGAGATTTTGTTTCATGGCGTAGAAACTTTTTTTTTACTTCTTTCTGTTATTTCATTACTTCTCATGATGTATCTATTTTAGTTTTTTAAGTTTTTTAGACTTTATTTCTTCATATCCTTCTAATCTTCTTTGGATCAAGTTATAGATGTTTGTATTTCGACTTTCTAATGTTTTCATAGTGGAAAGAAAAATAGATACTGCTGTTGTAGCTACTACTCACCTAGTTTTCAATTATCCAAAACCACCTCTGCTCCAATGCTGTAAGCATAAGAGAGTACCGAAGGATTACACCAGAGATTTTGTTTCATGGCGTAGAAACTTTTTTTTTACTTCTTTTTGCCATTTCCTTCTCATGGTGCCTTCATTTTCGTTTTTTCAAGTTTCTTAGACATTGTTTCTCCATCTCTTAATATTCTCTCGATCAATGTTTGTATTACGATTTTCTAATATCTTTATAGTAGAAGAAGACTTACCACTATCATAATTATTATCGCAGTTCCCAAGTATCCAAAACCGCCACTATCTCAATGCCTTAAGGATTACAGAGTATGGAAGGAGTGGATTAAAGATTTATTTCTCTCTATTAGTACGAAAAGATTTTTTCTTTTTCTGTCATCCTCCTTAAAGAGTGAGAAACTTCCTTACACGTGTCTGTTTATTAGTTAGCACAGACACGAAGGAGCTACAGTTTATAAAGTCAGATCCTATCGACCACAGGAATTTAGGGGAGAGACAGGATACCGCTCAATGGTTTGTCATTGTCTTCCAAAGGGGAGCTACCAATGGAAGATTATTTAGATTAAACCCGGCACCAAGTGACTCAAAGTACATTTGTAATTATTGAGATTTTAAACGCAGCTTTGCTGCTAATTTATTTCACTATTCACGTAATTGCTCCAGTTGGATCTATGGTACGTGCCGTGCTCACTTGTTTCGTGGTCAACAAATAATTACCATATTAGACAGTTTTGCGGTAATTAGTCGCGTTTTGTAACGACACACCTCCACTTTCTTACCTCTGTTCTCCAACGATTCGCTTCTTTCCCTTTCTTAACCCTCCCGTCGTCTCTTTAAACAAGCAACTCGAAAACATTTTTGCATACAAACGAAAACGTGCATCACGTAAGATGTTTCCAACAAAATCACATAACAACCAGTTACATCATATCGTCTCCTGTTTCCCAGAAGTACTTAAATCGTTTTGGGTTTCCTTCGATCCTCGACAACGTAACAAAAAAAACAAAAACTTTTAAGTAATAAACCAGACGGTTCCGATTAATCCCGGGGAGTTAATCGACTGCTCCAGGCAACTCGAAAATGCCATAAACGGACGGCGTTGGTGGCAAAGTTGATATTTGCACTTGTTACGCAAGTGTAAAAGTAGATTTTAAATGGGGCGAAGCGCCGTTCGGTAACCGACAGAACTTCACTAGAATCTGAATCTTCCCAATGTAAATCGTAAGTATGTAGGTGGGAATTTTTGAATAACTGTTGCGCCACCATGTTATTATCAAATTCATGTAAAGGCGTCAAATGATTAATGCGAATCTCTTTTTAATTGTCACACTATGCACCAACGCAAACGACCTGAAACGGTAATTTTTTTTCAAAATGTCAGATTTGTAACGTCACGAAATCCTACAACTTTTCGCCATCAGTGGATTTTTGACAAAATGTGCGGCAAGATTTATTGAATGCACCAAAAAGTTCCCCGAGTCTTAAAGAATAAACGATAGAGCTTTCTGTTCGAGATGGAAAAGTGGGGGAAAGGGGCAGTTTTATTTTTGAATCAATTCAAACTGTAGCACAATGGCACGTTATTGATCGTTTCAAGTTACTAATGATGGCTGCTAATGTCTCAATTGTGATGTCAAGTCGAGTTTCATTTGTCAAGAAAATGAAGCTCTTGTTTTAATATAGATAAGTGGAGTTGGGTCTGAAATCTATTTCGTTTGAGATGTGAATGAATTCCAGTGGCGGGGACGTGACGGATTTCCGAATTGCTTTCCTGATAAGTTTCTTTATTATCAATCGAATCTTTACCTCCAAACGTTCCCACTGCAATTTTTTTTTGTTAAAGTTCTGTTATTTATTTTGATAATATTAATTCAACATTTGACCCTTGCATGCAATAATCTAAGACGTTGGTGCACACAATTTGTTGAACTGCGCCAAGATCTGCGCGTTAGCTTCATTTTCAATTTTTGAGGTTATGTTAGTCGGTGCGCGCTCATCCGGCTGTAACGACCAAAAATTCGCAATAATTTTCAGGTCTCGAAGGGTTCGCACTAGTAAAAGTTAATTTGGGGAAATTCAGAAGTTTAGATATTTTGATTTGAAGAAAATTTTTCTTTTTGGAGAAAATATTTTTTTCCTCAAAAATGGTGCAGTATCGAGGCATTTGCTGATTTTAAAATTCAATGGAAATTTTAAAAAATAAGAAAACAATACAGGGTGTTCCGTTTAGATCAACCTCTAATATTAGTGGCACCATTTCTAAATTGTGCAAAATTTCAGATTGTTTCTCTATATTTTTCTTATGGGTCTTGATCAAGAACCACCCTGTAGATATTTAAAGTTTCAAGAGGTTTCTGTCCAAATTACTTCGTCAATTAAGGGAGATTGTAAATAGGAATTATAGAAAATCACTTTTTTTCCCCATAGTAAAGTAACTGGATTTTCCTCTACCCCTTCTCATCCAACAAACCGGTCCATTCGAGATGTATTTTTAGAACTTTACGCATCTCGAGTTCATAAAACTCACCTTGTTTGACTCATTTGGGTCTCCAGAATCCGGGAATCGTCCTTCAATTCCGTGCAGTCGTAAAGGAAACAATCCGTTTTATATGACCCCTTTGAGTGGGAAAAATTACGAAAATTCCTTCATAGTCCCCGCTAAATGGCGAACAACATAAACTCGGCCGTTCCCTTTTAAGATCCATAAAGCCTAAAATTACCGTCAACATATCCGAGCATGGCGTGTACATATTTTTCAATTCCAACAATTGCAACGAATCGCGTTTCTCGTAATTATTCGTTTGTGAAATGGAATTAACGAAAGTAATTCCGACAACGATCTATCTGCACGACGAACGATTTTCGCGAAACGAACGTGAAGGGTGCACGTAACTTCCTCTATAACACTTCCGGGTCAATCAGAACCGACAGAGGGTGTCTTCTATAGACCGGATAATGGGATTTCACAGTCAAATTGCTGACCCCGACTGCTACTATAGAATCTCTCCCACTCTCTCTCTCTCTTTTGCTATAATGTTACCTGGATAACGAACGGGAATCGATCCTGGTATGCCTGTAAATAAGGCTTGACGGATCCAGAATTCTGTTATTAACGTAACGGTAGCGTCGTATCTACGAACAAATTGATTGGGTGTTGAATTACGTGATTCGATATGCTGACGTGAGTGTCTAAATGGCGATAATTTAATGAGGGATATTTTGGAAATAATTTATTAAGTGTAAGGGTTGGATGGGGGTGATGCTGTTGAAATAATTGGGAAGGGTCCGGAACAATCGGATGCGAAACTGGTTCGAACTTTGCGAGATATTTTTGTTCGAGACACTTTCAGGTTTTCAGCTTAAAAGCGTTCAGAAAATTTTGTTTTATTGATCTGAGTCGACAGAGTGACAGAGTTAATGACAGAAAGTGTAGAAGTCTATTATCTGCTTTGCAATTTTTTTTTCAAATTGTTTATAATTTTTTTTTTGAAAATTGAATTTTTCTATAAGTCTCAAAATCTACCTACAAAACGCTACATTTCGCAATATCTCAAATAGAAACTCTTGTGGTGATGATGATGATTCTCCTCTATGGTCTTCATGAAGAGATGTTAAATTGTAGAATTTCCAAAAACTTACTCTAGCAAAACTTTGAGTAGACCATTTATTCCAGAGATATTCGAATGGCTAATGACAGAAAGTGTAGATCTTATCTCTTTTCTGAATACCTCAACAAGAATTTCTTGTGGTGATGATGTCGGTTTTCCTCTATGGTCTTCATGAAGAAATCTTAAACTGCAGAATTTCCAAAAAGTTACTTTAGCAAAAGTTTGAGTAGACCATCTGTTCCAGATATATTTCAATGGTTAATGACAGGAAGTGTAGATCTTTTCTTTTTTCTTAATACCTCAACAAGAATTTCTTGTGGTGATGATGTTGGTATTCCTCTATGGTCTTCATGAAGAGATCTTAAACTGCAGAATTTCCAAAAAGTTACTTTAGCAAAAGTTTGAGTAGATCATTTATTCCAGATATATTCGAATGGTTAATGACAGAAAGTGTAGATCTTTTCTTTTTTCTTAATACCTCAACAAGAATTTCTTGTGGTGATGATGTTGGTATTCCTCTATGGTCTTCATGAAGAGATCTTTCTCGGGAGAATGTCCAAAAATTTACTTTAGCAAAACTTTGAGTGGACCATTTATTCCAGAGATATTCGAATGGTTAATGACAGAAAGTGTAGATCTTTTCTCTTTTCTGAATACCTCAAGAAGAATCTCTTGTGGTGATGATGTTGGTCTTCCTCTATGGTCTTCATGAAGAGATCTTAAACTGCAGAATTTCCAAAAAGTTACTTTAGCAAACGCTTGAGTAGATCATTTATTCCAGATATATTCGAATGGTTAATGACATTAAGTGTAGATCTTTTCTTTTTTCTTAATACCTCAACAAGAATTTCTTGTGGTGATGATGTTGGTATTCCTCTATGGTCTTCATGAAGAGATCTTTCTCGGGAGAATGTCCAAAAATTTACTTTAGCAAAACTTTTAGTGGATCATTTATTCCAGAGATATTCGAATGGTTAATGACAGAAAGTGTAGATCTTTTCTCTTTTCTGAATACCTCAAGAAGAATCTCTTGTGGTGATGATGTTGGTCTTCCTCTATGGTCTTCATGAAGAGATCTTAAACTGCAGAATTTCCAAAAAGTTACTGTAGCAAAACTTTGAGTAGACCATTATTCCAGAGATATTCGAATGGTTAATGACAGAAAGTGTAGATCTTTTCTCTTTTCTGAATACCTCAAGAAGAATCTCTTGTGGTGATGATGTTGGTCTTCCTCTATGGTCTTCATGAAGAGATCTTAAACTGCAGAATTTCCAAAAAGTTACTTTGGCAAAACTTTGAGTAGATCATTTATTCCAGAGATATTCGAATGGCTAATGACAGAAAGTGTAGATCTTTTCTTTTTTCTGAATACCTCAACAAGAATTTCTTGTGGTGATGATGTTGGTATTCCTCTATGGTCTTCATGAAGAGATCTTTCTCTGCAGAATTTCCAAAAAGTTACTTTAGCAAAACTTTGAGTAGACCATTTATTCCAGAGATATTTGAATGGTTAATGACAGAAAGTGTAGATCTTTTCACTTTTCTGAATACCTTAACAAGAATTTCTTGTGGTGATGATGTCGGTTTTCCTCTATGGTCTTCATGAAGAGATCTTAAACTGCAGAATTTCCAAAAAGTTACTTTGGCAAAACTTTGAGTAGATCATTTATTCCAGAGATATTCGAATGGCTAATGACAGAAAGTGTAGATCTTTTCTTTTTTCTGAATACCTCAACAAGAATTTCTTGTGGTGATGATGTTGGTATTCCTCTATGGTCTTCATGAAGAGATCTTAAACTGCAGAATT
The DNA here is from genome assembly GCA_905333025.2 of Pyrochroa serraticornis. Classification (NCBI taxonomy): domain Eukaryota; kingdom Metazoa; phylum Arthropoda; class Insecta; order Coleoptera; family Pyrochroidae; genus Pyrochroa; species Pyrochroa serraticornis. The sequence continues at coordinate 47,203,339 of HG995152.1, forward strand.
TCCAAAAAGTTACTTTGGCAAAACTTTGAGTAGACCATTTATTCCAGAGATATTTGAATGGTTAATGACAGAAAGTGTAGATCTTTTCACTTTTCTGAATACCTTAACAAGAATTTCTTGTGGTGATGATGTCGGTTTTCCTCTATGGTCTTCATGAAGAGATCTTAAACTGCAGAATTTCCAAAAAGTTACTTTGGCAAAACTTTGAGTAGATCATTTATTCCAGAGATATTCGAATGGCTAATGACAGAAAGTGTAGATCTTTTCTTTTTTCTGAATACCTCAACAAGAATTTCTTGTGGTGATGATATCGGTTTTCCTCTATGGTCTTCATGAAGAGATCTTAAACTGCAGAATTTCCAAAAAGTTACTTTGGCAAAACTTTGAGTAGACCATTTATTCCAGAGATATTCGAATGGCTATTGACAGAAAGTGTAGATCTTTTCTTTTTTCTGGATACCTCAACAAGAATTTCTTGTGGTGTAGATGTTGGTATTCCTCTATGGTTTTCATGAAGAGATCTTTTTCTGCAGAATTTCCAACAAGTTACTTTAGCAAAACTTTGAGTAGACCGTCTATTCCAGAACTATTCGAACGGTTAAAGGCAGAAAGTCTAAACAAGTTATTATGTGCTTTGCGAAGTTTTTTACAAAATTTTTGTATTTTTTTTGAAAATTGAGTTTTTCTATAAATTTCAAAATCTATCTACAAAACGCTACTTTTTTCTCATTACCTCAAGAAGAAATCCGTTTGGTAAACATGATGGTTTTCTTCTATGGTATTCATCAATAGATCTCAAGCTGCAGAATTTCCAAAAAGTTACTTTAGCAAAAGTTTGAGTAGACCATTTATTCCAGAGATATTTGAATGGTTAATGACAGAAAGTGTAGATCTTTTCTCTTTTCTTAATAACTCAACAAGAATCTCTTGTGGTGATGATGCTGGTTTTCCTCTATGGTCTTCATGAAGAGATCTTAAACTGCAGAATTTCCAAAAAGTTACTGTAGCAAAAATTTGAGTAGACCCTTATTCCTAAGATATTCGAATGGTTAATGACAGAAAGTGTAGATCTTTTCTCTTTTCTGAATACCTCAAGAAGAATCTCTTGTGGTGATGATGTTAGTTTTCTTCTGTGGTCTTTACGAAAAGATGTTAAACTGTAGAATTTCCAAAAACTTACTCTAGCAAAACTTTGAGTAGACCATCTGTTCCAGATATATTTCAATGATTAGTGACAGGAAGTGTAGATCTTCTCTTTTTTCTTAATACCTCAACAAGAATTTCTTGTGCTGATGATTCTGGTATTCCTCTATGGTCTTCATGAAGAGATCTTTCTCTGCAGAATTTCCAAAAAGTTACTTTAGCAAAACTTTGACCGTCTATTCCAGAACCATTTGAACGGTTAAAGGCAGAAAGTGTAGATCTTTTCTTTTTTCTGAATACCTTAACAAGAATTTCTTGTGGTGATGATGTCGGTTTTCCTCTACGGTCTTCATGAAGAGATCTTAAGCTGCAGAATTTCCAAAAAGTTACTTGGGCAAAATTTTGAGTAGATCATTTATTCCAGAGATATTCGAATTGCTAATGACAGAAAGTGCAGATCTTTTCTTTTTTCTGAATACCTCAACAAGAATTTCTTGTGGTGATGATGATGGTATTCCTCTATGGTCTTCATGAAGAGATCTTTCTCTGTAGAATTTCCAAAAAGTTACTTTAGCAAAACTTTGAGTAGACCGTCTATTCCAGAACTATTTGAACGGTTAAAGGCAGAAAGTCTAAACAAGTCTATTATTTGCTTTGCGAAGTTTTTTACAAAATTTTTGTATATTTTTTGAAAACTGAATTTTTCTATAAATTTCAAAATCTACCTACAAAACGCTACTTTTTTCTCAATACCTCAAGAAGAAATCCTTTTGGTAAACATGATGGTTTTCCTCTATGGTATTCATGAAGAGATCTCAAGCTGCAGAATTTCCAATAAGTTACTCTATCAAAATTTTGAGTAGATCATTTATTCCAGAGATATTCGAATGGTTAATGACAGAAAGTGTTGATCTTTTCTCTTTTCTTAATATTTCAAGAAGTCTCTTGTTGTGATGACGTTGGTCTTCCTCTATGATCTTTATGAAAAGATGTTAAACTGTAGAATTTCCAAAAAGTTGTTCTAGCAAAACTTTGAATAGTCTATTTATTCCAGAGATATTTGAATGCTTAATGACAGAAAGTGTAGATCTTTTTTCTTTTTTGAATTCCTCAACAAGAATCTCTTGTGGTGATGATGTTGGTTTTTCTCTATGGTCTTTATGAAAAGATGTTAAACTGTAGAGTTTCCAAAAAGTTACTCTAGCAATACTTTGAGTAAACCATCTATTCCAGAAATGTTTAAATGGTTAATGACAGATACTTTAAAGTCTGGTACTGATGATGAATTTATTCTCTGTGATCTTCATGAAGATATCTTAAACTATAGAAGCTCGCAAAGTTTACTCTAGCAAAACTGGGAGGCGACTGAGTGAATCTTTATAGACAAGAAGTGTGTAGAAGTGTAAAGAATTTTTTTCAAATTATTTATTATTATAAATTTCTTCTGTAAATCAAATTTTCTATCTTCAAACTTTAAAAGTCACATATTTACACACTTGCAGTTATTTTCTTAGTACAATGCCTGATGCATCCTCATCTCGTTTTCATTATTGCAACACCAATTGCGGAAGATCACGCAGAAATATTTTACCCAAAAAGCGTATAAAATAAATTCAATTGCTCACAAGACAAGATGATTGTGTAAAATGTTGCACCTGAAACTACTGTAAATATAATTTTCAATTTCCATTCTTCACGCTTGACGTGAATTCAGAACGTGTCCAACACGAAAACAGACGAATTAAAAACGGTGGGTAGACAGAGGAAGTTTTTCCACCTCAACTTGTCGCATCGTATCCTCTCATCATCACCTTGTTGTTAACAACCGAAGTGTTAATAATAAAATAAATAGCGCATCTCTAGTCGTTAACCAACTATGTCGTCGGTTCCACGAGATTTCCGGTCTTGTTTCTTCTTGGGGATCATAACCGAGTCCGCTTTTACACGGCTACACTTTTCAAACTCAATCAGATTGGCGTTATTCAAGTGTATTAGGAGTGCCACCCACGGAACGCTCCCGTTTTTTCATTTTTTATTTTTTTGTTCAGTTTTTCCACTGTATAAAGAGAATGGAAAGTAAATTTGAATTTACGAAATGGATCGCTGTGACGTAATTTCGCTTGCATTTAAATGAAGCTCTTTCTATGCGCGTGTGAAATTCCTCCGCACGTTTTCATAATCTTCTATTTGTGGTAAATATTAAAGTGCGATCCTTACCGGAGATTTATTTATAAAATTTCCGTAACTATTACGTTGCTGCAAAGTAGAGAATTTGATTATTTCGCTTTTTCTTGGAGTTTTGCGACCCACAAGATGCCCACAAGACATTCTGCGACTTACCTTGCTGATGATTGATGTTAATTACCTTACCGCATCGTTAGTTTATAAGAAGAAAAATCTCTTGGCAACCTCCGGTCCTCTACTGTTGTCGATCCGGCCCCAATTCAGCGAAGTTAGCCGGATTTGTGGGGGGGGGGGGTTAGAAAATATAGCGAGTTCTCAATAAAAATTTTGAATTGAAAAATATATTTTTTTTTATTTTCAACGTTTCCAATTTTTTTTAGGTCGTTTGTAGCTGTAACCGTCAGTGTTAAGTGTTGGATTTTTGCATTTGTGGCTTCCGTTTCCTGCACTTTCCACAGCGTCGTCCTACATTTTGTTGTTTTCTTTAGCTCTTTCATTTACCATAAACGATTTTCTAATAATCGATTTTTAGCAAAAATTTTTTTTTAGAATTTTCTTATTCCTTATGTCATTGGCCTCAAAATAATTTTGTAACAAATAGCTGACATGAGGATTTTTTTGGTTTTTATTAAACCAAAATTAAAAAGTTTTCAGGATATTTTCTTAATTTATTTTGGGAACGTTTTCTTTGCACTCGCTGAGGTCATTGCTTTACTTCTCAGTTTTTTTACATTATTACGAAATTTCGAACAAATTGAAAGCAAAAATTATTCAAACTAATCAAGCAATTAGCAGTGTCCAAGTGTTTTGGTAGGATTTCCATAAAAGGACTTTAAAGGGGACGCGAACAAATTTAATTAAAAAATAAATACGGAAAGGGGTGCAAAAATTCTCTTTGTTCAAGTTACATCTTTCAATTTAAAAAAAGTTTTGGTTCTATGCTACTTCTGCTTAAAACACTGATACGTGTTGTTTCGCACGATTTTTAAGGAGATGGAAAACTGTTCTCGCCACTTATTTCTGTTTTTAAATCGAATTCACATAATGCAAATTTTATTATCTCGCATGTTGACATTTGGTTTTTATATTAGCCAGCTCGGGCGCCAGCCATTCCGAATTTTTATGCAAATACGTCGAATGTCATTTATTATTTATAACCGAAGAAAAAAAACGACAGCTACGCTGACATAAATGCAACTATTGTGTTCAGTTATGTAAATTTTTTTTTTGATGAAAGTTGTTAAATTTCGACACCTGCTCGAACTTTCCTTTTTTGAATAAATTTGAATAAAAACGCCGAGTTTGCCCCTAAAAATTCGACAGAACCACGAGTTTTCGGTGTGAAGCCAAACAATTGTTCAAAATTAGTTGTGACGTTAAAACCTATAATCGATACGTCACTTTAAGGGTGGTTTCGTTAATTTCTTTCTAACGAAGCGACTGGAAGATTTTAGCGTTAACCTCGAGCGTTTCAGATTTTATTCGATAATGTCAATTTTTGACATTATCTAAAGGACAATTTACAGTTAATGGTGAAGCAGGAGGGAAGTTATAAATTTTGGCGTCACATCTGAAAAATTGAGGAAGTAAAAGGAATCGTAATCCGGGGGGAATTTTTAGAAGAAAAATGTCAACGAATTGCTTCGTTTTTTTTTCTGTTATAATAACGACACTTTTTGACTAATTTGACGTATTTCCAGGTTTCGTCAAATTTGTGTTGAATCAATTCTTTACCATTTTTACGAAAAAAAAAATCTCCCAAACACCAAAACGAAAGAAATTTTTGGGGTTGGAAATAAATTATTTTTTGCTACTAAACATTTTTTTCTACGAAGGAATTGAGGAGAAAACATAATTTTTTCTTTATGATTTTTCCGATAAAGAATTGGTGCATTTTATTTTTTTTAGCTTTCTAGTAATTTGTAGAAATAACACACGAGGGTGTCATAATCCGGGAGGAACAACATTGAATTATATTTAATAAAAATTTCCACAATTTTAACGTCTCGAAATTCGTTAAACGACCATCAAATTCGTAACGAATTGTTAACGAGCCATGAATCGTTGTTTTAGGGTTCATTAACACGGTTTCGACGTTAATTATTGTTTTGGTACTAAAAATTTTTGTTCGAAATATTTAAGGAAAAATTTTTTTTGCGGTTCTTTTCTTTGCGTGAAGTGTTCAGGTTTGACCTTTAATTTTTTCGTAACGGCAACGATTTGTTAAAAAATTCTGTTACGAGTTTTTCCTGTTTTTTTACTAATCACTTGTTTTGTTGCAGGTAATGCGGCTTTACATGTCCCAAGTTGATCCATTATGTCCCAACAAGTAAGTCAAAAATGTGGTCAATGAATTACTTGTCGTAATTCAAATTACGAAACGTTTAGGTACGAGTAGACGATTTTTGAAAATTTTTGAAAATCTTACTAATACAGTAGTAACAACTTTTTGGACCGATGAATTTTTTCCTTAGTCGATCTGTGGCGAAGTTTTTTTTCCATCGTCTAAGAGCGGAATTTCGTTCATATTTACGGGTTCGTAAAAAAATTCTTTCACCGAAAATTAGAGAATTTGTCATGAACTTAAGTCAGAGAGAGTGAACGGTTCGGCAACAGAGATGGCAAAACTGTCCAGTCGTGCATTGTCGATCACAATCGTTCTGACTCGTGAAGCTAACGCGTTTTGATTGGTCGAACGCTCGAGTACGGGGACGCGCACCCACCCAATTTAAAAGGACTGGAGATTTGAAGGTCACGAGACCTTTTAAAACGGTTTTACTCGCTGTTTTTCTTGCGATCGGGATTTGTTCCTCACAAGAACAAACAAATGAAACCGTTTTCAATAAACTCGAGCGAGTAGTAGTAAAAATTAATGGATTTCGGTTTCTTTGTTCGCTCTACTATTCAAGTCTTTTACTGGTAGTTAGTTTTTATTGTTGTAAACAAAAATCTTTCAAGTAACTTACTTAATCGATTTCGTAGCCTAATTTCAAAATTTGCACAGCACTTGTTTTTCGTTATCCAAATGTGCACGCAATATAGAAACTACCTACTAGCAATTTTGTTTATTTTTGTTTCACGTTTTATCGTTTCGTGACGAAAATACCGTTAACTTCCATTTTTGTTGCATCTCATTACGTATCAACAGAATTTCCGCTACCTACTCGTCCGCATCCATGCGCGACGGTGTCATTCTAATGAACTAAAAATTAGTTTTGTCTTCCTAGTAATTTTAATTGACGTCGATTTTTGCGCAACATCATTTTATTGTCAAATGTTGTTCAAGAAACGGTGATGGGTGACCCATTAAATTTGATATTGTTGCGACGAACATTCCGCACGACTTAATTTGATTCGTGACTCTTCAGCCGTTACCACGGATTTTCGTTCTTTTGCAAATCATAAAAGATTACAAATTTAATTGATCGAGTGGCAGGTTGTTTACGTTCTCTCCAACAAATTTTTATACGAAACTCCCCTCGATATCAACTCGTACTCAACAAATGATTTATACAGCAACGTAGCTTGCGTCGAGTATCTCGCGCAGGACCAAAAATTGAGTGGGACTCGCATGCAACCGCAAATTGTTCGAGCATCCAGTCTCTAATTAAAAGTAAATTGGGCAATTTTCACTCTTTAAGTATCAATATTAATGTCAAAATCCACAGGTAGTTAGTGAAAGTTTTTCGGACCGGCCTGGCTGCCGTATTGTATAGATACAACAAATTCGCCCTTTTCGAAATCAAAATGGCGCTGCCGTTTCGGTCAATCAGTGGAAACTGGTGCGTTCTCATTTTCATAACTAGCAGTTGATGATCCGGATTTTCGGAACGGGATGTCAAACATTAATCGCGTAAATTCGCTTTTGTATATTGGTTCAGACGATGTTTATTTTGATGATTATTCCGGAACGGTCGGGATTACAATGCGTTACGTAAATAAATATTCTTAACGTGTCACGTGTTGAAGTTCTGGTTGCCCTTAAAGCCGGGGCATTTAAAAATAAAAACCCTTGTCGGCCACGGTGCCATCTCATTAAGTTGCGAGGAAATCGCGGCCATAAACACCGTTCTTAACGACTTTCCGTCCGGTAAATTTTCTCGGTTCTCCAACTGAATTTTTCAGGCAACCGAAATTTTTTGTTAATTTTCTGTGTAGGTTTTTTTTTTTTTTTGGAAGTGGAATTGTATGGCAGCTGTTTCGGTAAATTGGTCAATAAGTTCGTTTGTGCTAGCGGAATTTTTAGATATGCACAACGGACTAATCTCCTTTATCCAGGGGGTTTAAATATCTTCGCTGCTTTTATTTCCGTTGCCATATGGGGCCTTTCATTGCTCACACAAAAGAGAACATTCCGTTATGTTCAGTCATTTTTTTTTTTTTGAATAAACAAACATTGAATGTTAATTTGTTGCCAGATTGTTTGCTTTTCTATTCTGGTAAATTCGATAAAATTAATAACTGCAAGCGCACGACTCTACACCAATTAGTTACTTGTTTCGCTTTTGTTGGAATTCTGCAATTTTAGATAATTACGAGGAGTTTGAGAAAAAAACTTTTTGGGCTAAAGACGTTCTTCAAGAATTTAAAAAAAAACATTTTTGTGATAATTTGATTTTTATGGTTTTTCGAAGTGAAACAAAAAATATTGGCTCAAGGGGTGAGATCTGGTGAATAAAGTGAATGTTTAAATAATTTATAAAAAATATGTTTAAATTTTTTTAGGTGTTACGAGTTCATTATTTTGACACTCGGGCACGTTGCCAGATTTTTCGTAAGTCGTTAATCCGTTAGCTTAAGATTCTCCACTGATAGGTCTGGTTTCTCTTAAATAATGGTTCGTGTTGGTTCTATTTTAATTTCAAGATGATTGAAAATCCCTTCCTGCTCTTCCTAAAAAAATATAATTTTAGGCAAATTTTAATTTTCTCAGGTTGCGTCAATTTTATCGCCGGATTACAACGTCTTACAATTTTTATTTACGGCCTTTTTCTTACCTTCCAAAACGTTCTGGCTTTTAAAGGACGTTCCTAACATTGTTTTTGTAATTAAATTTCAATTTTTAATTTTTTTTTAAACGACGAAAAATGATGGTCTGAAGGGGCTCGATCTGGTGAATAACGTGGATGTTCAAGTAATTTTTAGAATAAATTTGTATGCCGAATTATCAGGTAATTCAGCATGTTGCTTAAATTATTTGGAAATCCTTCTGCTGTTTGGTCAATTTTAGTGAAGATTACAGCGAGAAAAGTGTTAATGAAAAATTGGGCTCAGTTTTTTCGGTCTTACAATTTTTGCAGCCCTCGGTTTGCAAGAGACTTTCGTGATATTATTTTTGCGGTCAAATTTTTGATTTTTCAATTTTTTTGGATCGAAGAAAAAATTAAGGTCTAAAGGGACTCGATCTGGTGAATAACGTGGATGTTTAAGTAATTTTTAGAATAAATTTGTATGCCGAATTATTAGCTAATTCAGCATGTTGCTTAAATTATTTGGAAATTCTTCTGCTGTTTGGTCAATTTTAGTGAAGATTACAGCGAGAAAAGTGTTAAGGAAAAATTGGGCTCAGTTTTTTCGGTCTTACAATTTTTGCAGCCCTCGGTTTGCAAGGGACTTCCGTGATATTATTTTTGTGGTAAATTTTTTGACTTTTCAATTTTTTTGGATCGAAGAAAAGATGAAGGTCTGAAGGGACTCGATCTGGTGAATAACGTGGATGTTCAAGTAATTTTTAGAATAAATTTGTATGCCGAATTATCAGGTAATTCAGCATGTTGCTTAAATTATTTGAAAATCCTTCTGCTGTTTGGTCAATTTTAGTGAAGATTACAGCGGGAAAAGTGTTAAGGAAAAATTGGGCTCAGTTTTTTCGGCATTACAATTTTTGCAGCCCTCGGTTTGCAAGGGACTTTTGTGATATTATTTTTGTGGTCAAATTTTTGACTTTTTAATATTTTTGGATCGAAGAAAAAATGAAGGTCTGAAGAGGCTCGATCTGGTGAATAAAGTGGATGCTTAAGTAATTTTTATGCCTAATTATCAGGTAATTCAGCATGTTGCTTAAATCATTTGGGCATCCTTCTGCTGTTTGGTCAATTTTTTTAACTGTTAATGAAAAATTGAACTCAGTTTTTTCGGTCTTACAATTTTTGCAGCCCTTTCTTCGCAAGAGACGTCCTTGATATTGTTTTTGTGATTAAATTTCTGAATTTTCAATTTTTTTTAACCCGAAAAAAAATTATAGTCTGAAGGAGCTCGATCTGGTGAACAAGGCGACAAATACCTGACAATTTTTTTTTTTGTGGGTTTTCTTGTAAATATTTAAATTCCAAAAACATTTTAAAAATACAAGCAAACTATAAAGTTTGATTTAACCAATTACTATGCCATTGATGGTTAACTGAGGCGCGTAGGTCCTCGCTTCGAAGCTGACTCCCTTCCAACTCCGATTCTTCCAAATTCCCTTCGCATTTTATGTAACACTTGAAACTCTTCGGTTAGAAGGAGCCACCAATTGGTGTTTCAAATCGCGTTCGTGACGGATTTTAACACCTCGACATTTTTTTACACTTAGCTGCTAGTGTTAATAGAAAGTGTATAAATGAAGATTAATTTAGCAACGACATGGTACGTTAGAACCAAAGGTTAGAACGTTGACGGACTTGGTCTAAATGAAATTGTCCATGGCCGCGAACGCTTTATGTAATCCGCTTCCGATGCATAGTGCATTTCCGGCAAATTCAACTTCCAACAGGACGTGGCACTATGTTCGTAATTTCCGTTTGTCTTATCAGTTCCTTCTCGTACATTGTCTACGTACGGTATTTGGCAATATCCAGGCAATGTTGGTTGGTTTGAATAAAATTTTCTTTAATAAAGTTTGATGGCGACGAGTCGTTGTTGGGATTAATTGTAAATTTTTTACACGCTTTGAATACGAAATTATTTTTTGAGTCATCGCTCACACCAATCGGGTGGGTTGCTAATAAGACGCCACATTTGGTAAAGTGACAGAGAACAATGGAAACATGCAATGCGTCACTCCGTTATGTTTACGATCTGTAATCGTAATGAATTTGTTAAGTGTTAATGTAAATTATGTTGAACGTCTGTTTTTAGATTTATAAAAAAATTCTTTTTTTGACTCCAACTGTTACTGAAAATATTTTTTTTAGTTCAATGTTCTATAATTTTGGTACAAACTTGGAGGTAAATCAAATCGCAATCAATGATTTGAGTTATTGGTAGCAGTGAAATGTGTTAATTTGAAAAATGTTAAGTTTGAAAAAAAATTTGGTTTAACTTGTAGCAAAATTTTGGACTGAATACTTAAGGTTTTCTACTTAAAAATTACTGTTCAGTCTCTACTTATCAAACTACGATAATGAATCATAAAATCGGTGTCAAGAATTCAAAAAATTTTCATTTTTAGTTTGTATCTCAACCCATGAAAATTAGTTAAAATTTCAAAAGTGATTTTTTGGATAAATTCAGATTTACTGAAACTAAATAAGAAGTTGAGTCTTGTTACGTTGAATGGTCTTAAGATTTGGAAATTCTTCGAAAACTATAATTTTTTCAAAAATTTTATTGTCCATAATTTTGATATAAACCTGAATATCCTAAATCAAAATTCAACAGATTTAAGGGATAACAATAAAATGAATGAATATAAAAAAATCAATAACAAAAAGTTCAAAATAAAATAATAAATTTGGAGCAAAGTTTCGGACTAAAACTTAAGATTTTACAGTTTATACTCAAAAATTACTGCTAAGTCCGTACTAATCTGTTAGAGTAAGTCACAAAATGGGCATTAAAAGTTAAATTTTTTCGAATTTTTGGTTCTCAGCCGATGAAAATCGTTTAAATTTCAAAATGCTGTCGTTTTTTGGTTGCCACGAAAATAAAGTTTTGTCATAAGTTTGGCTTGCCTGAGTCTAAACAAGAAGATGAAAATTTTGCAAAAATTTCAATTTTGAAGAAATTTGCCCATCATTTCTCGATACAAATTTGGATATTAAAATTTTGAAAACGTTGTCCATTGTGTAGTTTTCAAAAATCGATATTGTCTCATTAATTTTCGTTTTTCTTCATAAATTTGCAAAAATTGTAAATTTCAAAACGTTGATGAAAAAAAACTAAAGACTTTCAGCTGGTAAAGAAACATCGAAAGTGTAATAAAATAATAAATTTGGTTAATTTTAAACAAAATTTTGGACTAAAACTTAAGATTTTACGGTTTATACTCAAAAATTACTGCTAAGTCCGTACTAATCTGTTAGAGTAAGTCACAAAATGGGCATTAAAAGTTAAATTTTTTCGAATTTTTGGTTCTCAGCCGATAAAAATTGTTTAAATTTCAAAATGCTGTCGTTTTTTGGTTGCCACGAAAATAAAGTTTTGTGATAAGCTTGGCTTGCCTGAGTCTAAACAAGAAGATGAAAATTTTGCAAAAATTTCGATTTTGAAGAAATTTGCCCATCATTTCTCGATACAAATTTGGATATTAAAAACTTTGAAAACGTTGTCCATTGTGTAGTTTTTAAAAATCGATATTGTCTCATCAATTTTCGATTTTCTTCATAATTTTGCAAAAATTTTAAATTTCAAAACATTGATGAAAAAAAACTAAAGACTTTCAGGTGGTAAAGAAACACCGGAAGTGTAATAAAATAATAAATTTGTTTAATTTTAAACAAAATTTAGGAGTAGATCTTTAGATTTTATGGTTTATACTCAAAAATCACTGCTAAGTCCATACTAATCTGTTAGAGTAAGTCACAAAATGGGCGTTAAAAGTTAAAAAAATTAAATTTTCGGTTCTATCTCAACCGATAAAAATTGTTAAAATTCCAAAATGCTGTCGTTTTTTGGTTGCCACGAAAATAAAGTATTCTGATATGCTTGGCTTGCCTGAGTCTAAACGGGAAGTTAAAAATTTTGCAAAAATTCCAATTTTGAAAAAGCTTGTCCATTATTTCGACACAAATTTGGGTATTAAAATTTGGAAAATGTTGTCCATTATGTAGTTTTCAAAAATCGATATTGTCTCATCAATTTTCGTTTTTCTTCATAAATTTGCAAAAATTGTAAATTTCAAAACGTTGATGAAAAAAAACTAAAGACTTTCAGGTGGTAAAGAAACACCGAAAGTGTAATAAAATAATAAATTTGTTTAATTTTAAACAAAATTTAGGAGTAGATCTTTAGATTTTATGGTTTATACTCAAAAATCACTGCTAAGTCCATACTAATCTGTTAGAGTAAGTCACAAAATGGGCGTTAAAAGTTAAAAAAATTAAATTTTCGGTTCTATCTCAACCGATAAAAATTGTTAAAATTCCAAAATGCTGTCGTTTTTTGCTTGCCACGAAAATAAAGTATTCTGATATGCTTGGCTTGCCTGAGTCTAAACGGGAAGTTAAAAATTTTGCAAAAATTCCAATTTTGAAAAAGCTTGTCCATTATTTCGACACAAATTTGGGTATTAAAATTTGGAAAATGTTGTCCATTATGTAGTTTTCAAAAATCGATATTGTCTCATCAATTTTCGTTTTTCTTCATAAATTTGCAAAAATTGTAAATTTCAAAACGTTGATGAAAAAAAACTAAAGACTTTCAGGTGGTAAAGAAACACCGAAAGTGTAATAAAATAATAAATTTGTTTAATTTTGAGCAAAATTTTTTACTAAAACTTTAGATTTTACGGTTTATACTCAAAAATCATTGCTAAGTCCACACTAAACTGTTAGAGTAAGTCACAAAATGGGCGTTAAAAGTTAAAAATTTTCAAATTTTTGGTTCTATCAATCGATAGAAATCGTTAAAATTCCTAAACGCTGTCGGTTTTTGGTTGCCACGAAAATAAAGTTTTCTAATAAGCTTGACTTTCCAGAATCTAAACGGGAAGTTGATAATTTTGCAAAAATTTCAATTTTGAAAAATTGCTATTGTCTGTCATTTCGATACGAATTTGAATATTAAAATTTTGATTATGTAGTTTTCAAAAAACGATATTGCGTCATCAATTTTTGTAGTTTTCTTTATAAATTTGCAAACATTTTAAAAATTTCAAAACGGTGAAAAAAAATTAAAGACTTTCAGGTAGTAAAGAAACATCGAACGTGTGACGTTAAAAACGAAAAACTATATTTTTGCAGTTTTCAGCAAAAAGTCCTGAAATTACGACTCTTACTGCGACGATCAGATAATCCACTAAAAGTTCGAGAAGACGATTCATGGTCGTGACCGAATACCATCGAAGTTTTTCCATTCATTTAGTTCTTAGATAAGCTGAGTTTATGGTAGTTTTTGTATCAAACTGCCATCCAAGGTCGTAAGAGTTGTCTGGTCTAGATTGTGGACGAACACCAATTCGAATTCCTTTTAGTTATTGGTGCTACCGAAATTTTTTTTTTGGTCGTTTTTATTCAAAAATGTAGCAAAATTTTATATCGTCAAACAAATTGAGGTCGGCATGAGACGACCATTAATGGTTCGATAATTATAATTACAATGCTATCAACAATATTGTAAAACCTTATCATTATCAAGAAACACCATTAGCGCTGAACAATTAATAAAATTCTCAGTTAATGTTATTGAGGTTACTGATTAATGGACATTTCAACATTTTCATGTGTTTTGAAGAAAAGTACAATTATTTTCGAAACTTTTGGTGATCAGCCAGTATCGAAATCAAAAAATCGGCTGAAATATTGGGGGGGATTATCCCCAACACAATTAAAATCTCGAAGCTATGGAGTTGGAGAATTTTGGCGGTCGATCAATATCGCCGTTCCAGAAATACCAATTTGTTGAAACATTCAACGTAACTCCGTCTGGATGCCGGGATGTTTAGTTCTTTTCCATCCGTTTCGGTAGCGACAAAATTTATGGTAAAAGTTTCTGCAGGTGAAACATTTTCAAATTCTCCCGTCTTCTAATTTTTTTTAGTCAAATTCAAGAGGCAAAGTATAAAGAAACCGAAGTCACTTTCAAACGGCGGTCCCTTTAAAATGGGTGGGCAGGCTTGTTCGTGTTTGTACGTTCCTTCAAGGTGGTCCCTTCGTTATTAGCGCGTTTCCGTCACGATTAAGAACGAATTTGCCCGAGAGTACACGACAGCTCTTTAAACTGGGAGGTTTCAGCAAAATCTTATTCCTCGCCTGATTTTCGTTTTTTTTCTTTTTTTGATTCTAGTTCTGATATCGCAATACTTTTTTTAAACTATGATAAAAGTTTTTTTTATACGAAAGTAGTAAAGAGACGCGAGTTTTTTTTATTAAATTTATTGCGGTTCCTTAAGTTGTAATTTTTTCGATTACAACAAATGAAACGTAATCACCCACGTCGTTCGGCGAAAAAGTGTTCGACTGATTCTGGACGAAATGGGGAACGAAATAATGGAAGGATTACTGACAATTATGCCGGAAACGTTGCAAAAGGTCTTTTAAGATTTAATCTCACGAGCCCTTTGTTTGGAAATCGAACATTTACGTTTATGATTTTTTTAGAACGAAACACTAGTTGCCTCGATATTGTTATAATTTATTTTGATTCTTCGTTAATCTCGCACGGTCGGTTTTCACCACAAAAGCGCTATTTTTGGTTGAAATATCATCGACAAATGGATTAAAAATTGTTTGGAATATTACCAAATGATGCGCCCCTAAAAGCTTCTCGAGTGATAAATTTAAATCGATTTTATGAATAATTTATTTGGTTACGTAGTTTTGTTTTTAACTGTAAAATTGTTGCATCACTCGTACTGCTCACAAATAATAAAATTGCCATTCAGAAGGAATTTTGTCTTAGGTTTAATAGGTCTCTACATATATTTGCCGTAAATGTGTCTTCAAGTGTGGGTCAAGTGTTGAACGGACAGTCGAGATGGTAACATTTCGTTACACCAGCAATTGTGTTGGGAGTTTCTGATAATTATTAGGTGTCGTCGTTGGGATTGGATGTGTTCATTAAAAAGTGAAATTGGGGGCCTCTCGACGCCGTTTTAATTAAAACGATTAGCTAGCGAAGTCGGAATTTCCGAAAGGGGGCCAGTGGGCCAGACACGATTTTGATTTTAAATTTATTCAAATCGCCACGAATTCCTCCCGATAATTATCAGGACAGACACTAAACTACTGACCAACAAAGACGATTTCTTTGGTTATTGTTGGGGGTTTTGAAAAATTTTGCAATATTTTGATCGCTATTTACTAGATGAACGTGATACGTTTTATTAATTAAATTTTTACGTCATTTCGATGGACAAAGAATCCGGATGGAGGATGTGAGAATGTTGCAGCACGCGTAACACAATAGAATTTACTTGTAATTTATACATGAATTCACGTAATCCATGGTACAATGCAAGGACTCACATAATGTCGGGCGACCTTGCGGTGAAAATCGACACAACTCACACTTGAACGAAGTTTTTTCTTTCGCTACTTTCTTTCGCTGTTTGTTGTTACTCTAGAAGAGATTGCGTCTTGATTTGGAATTTTAATTTGCAGATAATCCATTAGGATGACTTTTTAAAAGAAAAATTCAAAAATGACACTTGTAAAGTAGCTGCATAATAAATAAAATTGTACTTCAATATATTTTTACAGTTACATCATAAAGATAAAGTTTATATAATTATTAAAATTTTTGTATTTTCTAGTAATTCAGTTCAACCAAAAAATAACATCTTTCAATGTAATTCGTGATGGTGAACTCGTTTCTGGAGTTGGTTCGTCTGTTTAAGCAGAAGATTTCGAGTTATTCGTAAAATACAACAAAATATAATTTTCTACAAAATTTAAACCTTTGTAACTTTTAAAGTTTTTAAGTCACCTCGAATAGAGAGACATCATATTAATCGACATTTAAAGTGCTTTGTAATGAGCCCAGAATGAAGGTTTTGTGATGCTAAATAAAAAAGCTCAATTTTTGGTCGTTGGTTGGAGTGAAATTTAAAGTGGCATAACTTCGAAAGTAGAAGTCCAAATTAAAAACTAGCGACAGTGTTGCGTAAAGGGAGCTCAACAATATAAAGTGAAACCATAAAATGGCCTCGAAAATTATCAAAATTTTCAATTTTTTTTTCTATCAATCGATAAAAATTTTCAAAAATGCTAAACTTGACGCCAATTATTCTGAGGCATCCAAAATAAAATTTTCGGACGTAGCTTTTTTCACTGATCTCATTTTTGGCCCCGGCTCGTCCATTTATGTGATAGATTTTCGCCATTTTACGAAAGAAGACCAAATTAGAATTTTTTACAAAATTTACATATCGACTACCACCAAAGTTCTTGAATTATTACGAATATGAAAACATCTTTTTAATTGAAATTCAAAGGGCTTTCGAAAAAGCCTAAAACCAAAGTTGTAGCTGCGTAAATAAAAAACTCAATTTCCAATTTTGACCAAAATTTTGCTGAAAAAATTCACATTGTCATCACTTTGAAAACTAAGAGTCCAAATTAAAAACTAGCGACAGCATTTTGTTCAGCGAGCTGTCTATTATGAAATGAGACTTTAAAAAGTTGATTGAAATTTTTTGACCAATATCAATCACATATTAGGGCATGAAATTGCCCAAAAAACTTAACATCATTTTCACTGAAAGAAAATGTTTTTGCCTGACGTAATTTTAGTCGTCGAATCCGTTTTTGTACTCGGTTTCCTCATTTAAGCGATGAATTTCGATTGTATCACGAAAGCTGACAAAAATGCGAATTTTTACAAAGTTCGAACTTCAATAACTTTTAGAGTTTTTGAGCTCCTGCGGAAATAAAGACATTCCCGCAATGGATATTTAAAGGGCTTTCTGAGAAGCCTGAAATAAATTCTGTGGGATGGTAAATAAAAAAGTAGGATTTTTCACCAAAGTTGGAGTGAACTTCAAACTGTCATAGCTCGGAAAGTATGAGTCCGAATAATAAACTAGCAACTGCGTTGCGTTAGGCGAGCTCAACGGTATAAAATGAAGCCATAAAACGGCCTCGAAAAATTTCGAAATTTTCAATTTTTTTTTCTATCTCAATCGATAAAAATTTTCAAAAATGCAAAATCGACACCAATCATTTTTAGAGTTTAGAAAGAACATTTTCTTAAATAGCTTGTCACTCTTATCTTATTTTCGTATCTGGTTCGTCCATTTAGGTGATAGACTTTTAACATTTCACAAAGGAACACAAAATTACAATTTTTTTCAAAGTTTACACCTCTATAACTACCAGCGGTTTTGAGCTATTTCGAATATAAGATCATTGCTTTAAATCGCCCTCGAGGAGCTTTCCAACGAGCCTAAAACGGATTTTCTACCACCGTAAATAAAAAAGTTTCATTTTTCAATTTTGACCAAAATTTTGCTCAAAAAATTCACATAGTCATCACTTTGAAATTTAACAGTCCAAATTGAAAACTAGCTACAGCGCTGTGTTGAACCCGCTGCTTATTGTTGAATAAGACCTTAAAAGATCCTAGAAAATTTAAAAAAAATTTGACTGAAAGACTAGGCACATATAATGAATGAAAATGTTCAAAAAACTCATAATCATTTTGACTAAACGAAAACGGCACTTTCCGATGTAAATTTTGTCGTTGAACGTGTTTTTGCACTGGGTTTCTTCATTTAAGCCACAAATTCCTAGTGTTTCACCAAAGACGACAGAAATTCAAATTTTCGCAAAATTTTCACCTCTACAACTTCTGGAGTTTTTGAACCACTGCGATTTCGAGAACGTCCACATTTAAAGAAGTTTGTAATAAGCTTAAAACGAATTTCTTGGGATGGTAAATAAAAAACCTCAAAAATTCACCAAGGTAAAAGTGAAATTCAAATTTCCTCAACTTCTAGATCAAAAAACCAAATCAAAACTATGAAAGAGTTCTTAAGAAATTAAAATATTTTTGAAAGAACTTTTTTCAAAAAATGGAAATTTCAAAAATCCTTAAGTGAAAACCGATTTTTAAACACTTTCGGTCGTTTTTAGTCAGGAAATGTTAGTTACTTTTGATGGTTTATTAGTTCACACCGATGTGATGTTCATCATGAATTACGACCGAAGTGATGGCCGTTATTAATTTTGACCACTCGGATGCTATCGTCGCCCATTAATCATTCCCTCATCTAGGGGATGTGGGGTCATAAAATCACTCGAATCTTATTTACTTTGTGTTACACGCCAGAATCAGTTTAATCTATCATTTCTGTCAGACATTATGCAGATTTTTCACGGTAACTGCAATCGCTTCGAATGTTTTTATTACACCATTCAACAGCTCGTGAAGGATCAATATTTTCCCCACCCACGACCCTTTCAACCGCTATAAAATTTCTTTTGACATATCCATAACACGTTTCACTAAATACTAAATTTGAACAAGAACAATGGAACAGTATGAAAATCTATATTTTAATCCTTTTATCGAAATTTTTCGCATCAAAGTTTTTATTTTACTGAAAATATGATATTTTTGTAGTAGTTGTCAATTTTTTTTTTTTTTTTTTTGGAGGTGTGCATGTCTTTTCAGGGTGCTAATCAAAGTTTACTTTATTTGTCATAAACCCTATTAGTTGAATTTTCTCATAGTAGGTGGAGCCCCCATCGTATTCCACAGGTGGATGCGTTAAATAAATTTTAGTGGTGGCATCTACCGGATTGTTGCCAAACCATTTTGGTGGGAAACTGTGCTCATCGGAGTAATGACGTTGAGACATTGGTGCAAATTGCTGAAATCGGTTGAGGCTTTCGTGAGAAACTCTTACGTTGTAGCGATTTTTTTAATTTCGTAAAAAAATCTGTACCGTTAGAGTTACAACGTGAGTGTCTCGAAAAGTTTTTTCCCTGAAGAATTTCGGGATTTTTTTAGGGACTAACGCGTCTTTTTTGACAAGATTTATGGCCTAACACTGCTGAATTATGATTTTTTAACCGTTTTACAAAAAAATATTAATGGCCACGTTAATTAGTTACAGCCCCACTACGTTTTATGTATAAAGTTTAAAAATCAAATTTGCGTTTTCTCGATTACTTGAAAGATCCAACATCATAACCGCAAACATTTCGGATTGGAAGCTTCGCTCCTCACGGAACTTCCGCGCTTTTCCGCCACTAATGGAATTGGCTTTTTATGGTCAGTATTTCATACTTTGATATGGATTTGAGTGGGAAAACGTTCTAGAGCTTTATCGCGTTCCCACCTCCGGCATTTCACAAATCAAATATTCATCGAAACCCGAAACGACAGATAAAATAAAATGTTCAGTGGCTGCGTACGTTTACAAATCGGAAAATAAGACGTTCCAACTGCCCCCGAATTCCGGAAATGCAAATCCGAACCCCGCCAATTTTCCCCACATCGAAACGTCCGCCCTTCATCTTCGGCAACTCTCTATTGAGACTCTCAGCTTTAAATGACGTTCCTACAAATAGTATCGACGCGATTCCCTTCTTATTCCTGCTTCATCCCTTTTTCATAAGTATTTCGAAAGCGTCGCGTCTATTTTGATAAAATAATCTTTTCCACCTGTACGTTCTGTCCGCTTTTATCTCGTGTCTCTCGTTTATTTATGAAACTGAAGAAACACGTGGAATTTGTTGCAAGTTCGCTCCTTCTTTTGTGACGTTTTTTTTGTTTTGAATATTTTATGTTTGCTGGAGGTTTTCGCGAATTTTTTTGTTGCTAAGAGAGATCGGGGTGATGTAATGGAGTAGGGGGTTCGATTTGTTTCGTGCTGTTTTTGGGATCTTACAGGAACGTCTTGAATTTGATTCTGTTGGAATTTATCGTCGACAATCCATTTATTTTCTCATTAAGTTACGTGATTGATGTGCCGGAGTCAGTCGATTTTTCACTACTAATTTCGAACTGAACGGAAGAGATTCGTTACTTTTTCATCCATCTTTCCTAGTTTTACTTACGACGGTCGGTTTTCACTCCATGTCGTTATTTTGCAATTAAGGTATTGCAATTTGCTAGTTGGGGCGATTAGTTATCAATTATCTCCTTGCTGAGGCTTGAGTGTGGTAATCCTATCGTCCTGCTACTTTACGAAAGTGCTGTCTCCTGGTTCGCGTCGTTATGATAAATTTATGGCTAAGAAAGATATTTTGAGAGAAAGAAGTAGATTTTGATGTAGCGGGAAAATGAGAAAAGAAAAGAAAAAAATGGTCAAACAGGAAAATCTGCAATCGATTTGAAGATCAGGAGCAATACAGAAAGATTAAGGAAGAGAAATTAAAGGAGAAAATGAAATCGTATGTAGGTATTTGAAATTTGAAGGAGCAAAAATATTAAAAAGAACTAGAAGAGTTCTGAAACCCAGATGGGAGGATTGCAGATCAGATCTTGAAGAGGTAGCAAGAGTTTTTTGTGGAATAGCAAAAATAGTAAACGGCTCTACGAAGAGGACAGTATGATTGATAAAAGAGATAGAAAGAGCGGTCAGGGAAAAAACATATTGGAGGAATATGTCAGAAGTAAGTTACGACAAATAAGACAGAAAGATGGGAAATTTGAAATCAATTCAAGGCGAGTAAAAAAGATTGGCAGATTTTGGTAGTAAAGTTGCAAAACTATTCTACAAAACTCTGAAGCAAATGAGAAAATGCAGAACGAATATGTTGAAAGACATTATAAAAGGGGCAGAGGAGGGAGAACTTTTTGCAAATAGCATAAGAAGAGGAAAGAACACGAGAACAATATGGAGAGAGAAATTAGAGGTAGCACCAGGTCATGATAAAATAACAGTAGAAATGTTTAAATATGCAAACATGAGGAGGAAAGGGGAACTGTTAGATATACTTAATCAAGCAATAAAGGAAGAGAAGGATCTACATTACTGGCAAATAGTTTCTATCTCTTCTATATACAAGACTAGAGATAGAATGGGACGTTTAAACTCTAGAGGTAATGTTTCAGGGAGTACGTTAGGAAAATTGTAGAGGGAGATTCTAGAAACAGATTGAGAAAAGAATTAGAACGCACCATAGAGGAAAGTCGAGGTGGGTTTAGGAAAAAATTGAGGAGGAATAGACAAATTTTGTTTGGTTAGAAGAGGTTTTGAAAATGGGATGACAATTCCATTGATTGAGAAGGCATTTGGTGGTAAAGTTGCAGAAACTATTCTACAACACTCTGAAGCAAATGAGAAAATTTAGAACGAATATGTTAAAAGACATTATAAAAGGGGCAGAAGAAAAAGAACTTTTCGCAAACGGCATCGCAAACGGCACAAGAAGAGGAAAGAACACGAGAACAATATGGAGAGAGAAATTAGAGGTAGCACCAGGTCCTAATAAAATAACAGTAGAAATGTTCAAATATGCAAACATGAAGAGGAAAGGGGAACTATTAGATATACTTAATCAAGCAATAAAGGAACAGAAGGATCTACATGACTGGCAAATAGTTTCTATCTCTTCTATATACAAAACTAGAGATAGAATGGGACGTTTAAACTCTAGAGGTAATGTTTCAGGGAGTACGTTAGGAAAATTGCAGAGGGAGATTCTAGAAACAGATTGAGAAAAGAATTAGTACGCACCATAGAGGAAAGTCGAGGTGGGTTTAGGGAAAAATTGAGGAGGAATAGACAAATTTTGTTTGGTTAGAAGAAGCTTTGAAAATGGGATGACAATTCCATTGATTGAGAAGGCATTTGGTGGTAAAGTTGCAGAAACTATTCTACAACACTCTGAAGCAAATCAGAAAATTTAGAACGAATATGTTAAAAGACATTATAAAAGGGGCAGAAGAAGGAGAACTTTTTGCAAACGGCACAAGAAGAGGAAAGAACACGAGAACAATATGGAGAGAGAAATTAGAGATAGCACCAGGTCATGATAAGATAACAGTAGAAATGTTCAAATATGCAAACATGAAGAGGAAAGGGAAACTATTAGATATACTTAATCAAGCAATAAAGGAACAGAAGGATCTACATGACTGGCAAATAGTTTCTATCTCTTCTATATACAAAATTAGAGATAGAATGGGACGTTTAAACTCTAGAGGTAATGTTTCAGGGAGTACGTTAGGAAAATTG
Organism: Pyrochroa serraticornis; assembly: GCA_905333025.2. Lineage (NCBI taxonomy): Eukaryota > Metazoa > Arthropoda > Insecta > Coleoptera > Pyrochroidae > Pyrochroa > Pyrochroa serraticornis. The sequence goes on from HG995152.1 coordinate 47,225,717, forward strand.
CAGAGGGAGATTCTAGAAACAGATTGAGAAAAGAATTAGTACGCACCATAGAGGAAAGTCGAGGTGGGTTTAGGGAAAAATTGAGGAGGAATAGACAAATTTTGTTTGGTTAGAAGAAGCTTTGAAAATGGGATGACAATTCCATTGATTGAGAAGGCATTTGGTGGTAAAGTTGCAGAAACTATTCTACAACACTCTGAAGCAAATCAGAAAATTTAGAACGAATATGTTAAAAGACATTATAAAAGGGGCAGAAGAAGGAGAACTTTTTGCAAACGGCACAAGAAGAGGAAAGAACACGAGAACAATATGGAGAGAGAAATTAGAGGTAGCACCAGGTCCTAATAAAATAACAGTAGAAATGTTCAAATATGCAAACATGAAGAGGAAAGGGGAACTATTAGATATACTTAATCAAGCAATAAAGGAACAGAAGGATCTACATGACTGGCAAATAGTTTCTATCTCTTCTATATACAAGACTAGAGATAGAATGGGACGTTTAAACTCTAGAGGTAATGTTTCAGGGAGTACGTTAGGAAAATTGCAGAGGGAGATTCTAGAAACAGATTGAGAAAAGAATTAGTACGCACCATAGAGGAAAGTCGAGGTGGGTTTAGGGAAAAATTGAGGAGGAATAGACAAATTTTGTTTGGTAAGAAGAAGTTTTGGAAATGGGATGACAATTCCATTGATTGAGAAGGCATTTGGTGGTAAAGTTGCAGAAACTATTCGACAACACTCTGAAGCAAATGAGAAAATTTAGAACGAATATGTTAAAAGACATTATAAAAGGGGCAGAAGAAGGAGAACTTTTTGCAAACGGCACAAGAAGAGGGAAGAGCACGAGAACAATATGGAGAGAGATTAGAGGTAGCACCAGGTCATGATAAAATAACAGTAGAAATGTTCAAATATGCAGACATAAGGCGGAAAGGGGAACTGTTAGATATACTTAATCAAGCAATAAAGGAACAGAAGGATCTACATGTCTGGCAAATAGTTTCTATCTTTTCTATATACAAAACTAGAGATACTATGGGACGTTTCAACTATAGAGGTAATGTTTCAGGGAGTACGTTAGGAAAATTGTAGAGGGAGATTCTAGAAACAGATTGAGAAAAGAATTAGAACGCACCATAGAAGAAAGTCGAGGTGGGTTTAGAAAAAAAATTGAGGAGGAATAGACAAAATTTGTTTGGTAAGAAGAAGCTTTGAAAATGGGATGACAATTCCATTGATTGAGAAGGCATTTGGTGGTAAAGAAAAGATGCATTGAACATACTAAAGAAGAAAAGTATAGAGCAGAAACTCGTTAAGTGTATAAAATATCTATTCGAGAATACCGAAAACTATGTTAAAGGAAGAAGTGAGGCATCGAAAATTTTACCAGCAAAATGTCTTAGACGCGGGTGTATTTAAAGTTTTCTTTTCTTTTCTTCAATTTGGTGCTAGATGATGTGGTGAGAAATTGTAAAGGAATACTAAGTAAACATAGAAGATGAGTCTGGAAAATAATAGCAGCAAGAAAACAGAAAAGCAAGTTAACTAACATTGAAAGGAAATTTCTTCGATAAATGGAAGGGTAGAGAAATATCAATAGAACAAACATAACCTCGATGGGTGAGACATGTAAGGAGGATGGTGAAAGATTAGTAAATCAACTGTTTGAATCCAAACGAAACAATAAAAGAAGAGAACGACTTGGAACTTCGAGAAGGATGAAACACGTATAGCTGAAGAAAAGATGAGAATAATATGGGGGAAAATGAAGAAGGTAGCGGGCGGATGCAACTTCAAGAGTCTTACAAAAAAATTGCTGAAGATTAAGAAGACGATGATGGTTTGGTTGAAATACTAGGGCAAAAGTGGGAATAGTGAAGCCCGTATTGAACTACGAAAGTGAAGTAGGAACATTGAAGCGTAGCATCGGGAAGAGGTTTTTTGGAAAAATAGAAACGAAGAGAAAAAATATGCAAGTCGAAATTAAAAGTTGAGAAAAATCTGGAAATAGTTCTGTAGAAACATTAAGAGAACAAACACAACCTCGATGGGAGAGACATGTAAGGAGGATGGTGGGGGAAAGATTAGTAAAGCAACTGTTTGAATCCAAACGAAGCAATCAAAGAAGACAACGACATAGAAATTTGAGAAGGATGAAACACGTATAGGTGAAGAAAAAAAGAGAAAAATATGGTGGAACATGAAGAAGGTAGCGGGGGTAACTTCAAAAGCGTCACAAAAAAATTGGTGAAGATTAAGAAGAAGACGATGATGATTTGGTTGTAATGGTAGGGCAAAAGTGGAAATAGTGAAGCCCGTATTGAACTACGGATGTGAAGCAGGAACATTGAAACGTGACATCGAGAAGAGGTTTCTTCGAAAAATAGAAACGAAGACAAAAAATATGGAATTTGCAATAAAAAGTTAAAAAAAATCTAGAAATAGTTCTTCTAGAAACATCAAGAGAACAAACAGTACTTCGATTCCTGCAACTAGGATAGATGAGGAAGGATTAGTTAAAAAAGTGTTTGGACCAAAAAAACAGGACGAAGAGGGGACGACCTAGAAGCTGTAGTAGAAGGATGAAGAAAGATGATGAGTAAAATGAAGGAGCTAATGGGATGAATCAATTTCCAACCGCTTATCAAAGTAGAAAGGTCGATGATTAAGAAGATTTTTCTCGAAATTTTGGGATGGTGCTCCACAAATCCTATTTTACGTGTTTAACATATAGTTTTTTGAAGATTCGTTTATTATTTAACTTGCTTCGTTCCGTTTAAATTTGTTAACCAAATTCTAACTAACTTAATTAGTAACGCTTCTATTTGTGAAAGCGAATCAGATTGTTTTCCTGCTTTAATCCACAATTCCACGCCTGTCCAATTCGCTCACCGACCTACCGTAACAGTATCATTGTTGCGTATAAAAGTACTCGAATCGAAAGTCATTTCCTCTTTGTTTTTAGATATCACTCTCTCGATTTAAGGCCAACATGCAAAAAATTGTCATTACTCACACTTACTTGTAACGAATTTCTCTCCTTTCTCCTACGTGTCTTACTTGTTATCGTGTATCGGCGACTTTTCTGTCTCGGATGCTTTGGATGTGCAGTTTTCAGTTGAATCTGAACGACCAATTTGGGGGTGATACCACCATTTGGTGGTTTGCAATTAGATAGCAAAGGGAAGTGACAAGAGACCAAAAGAAAGCTCTCGAATTATTTTCAAGGTAATTTTTGGTTGTGAACTGTTTCGATGGGGATCGGTTCAGAGAAGCCCAAAATGATGCGAGAAATTGAAAATGTGATACTGCAAAAATTTTGATATCGAAGTCAATGTAACTAAAACAATTTTATGACGATTTTGACTTGAAAAAAGTGTCTTTGGGGTGGTTTTCAAATTAGTTCCACTACACCAAAAGCAGAAGTAAGAGAAAGACACTGTCACCGGTGATGGTGGTTGAGTATACATTACTGATATACTCTTCTGTTAAAGAGAAAACTTTTTCATGGGTTTATAAAAAAGAACTACCAGCAGGGAAGGTCAGGAATTTTGCGAACCATTTGCTGCACGTCTCAAAGGAGTTTTTATTGCAAATCTCTGAAAGGTTTTCTCTAGAGAAAGGTTTTTTAAAATACAGTCCAAAGAAGGAATTGTTAATATTTTTATAGACAGAACAGCAGAAGGCAGAAAATCAGCTTTTGGACCCGAAACTTAAGGAAATGTCTCAAATGAAACCGTTTGACTTTTGATGGTGATGGTGGGACTGAAATTGTTTTTGAACGAATTGAAAAAAAATTGAATAGATGGGTAAGTGTTCAGGGGAATTATGTGCTGTTGATGTTTTTTTTCTTTAGTGGTTAGATAGATAATGTAGATTTACACCCTCGTAGAATAATTTACTCGGTAAGTAGAAATTTTTTGAATTTACGACGAGATTGCGGGAATACAACAGATAAATGCTTTTATCGAGTCTGTGCTTGAAGGGTGATACTGTGTAACTTTACCATTGTCGAATAATGAGACTGAAAGGGAACTGAAAACGCAACTTCAACATCGTTAGATATCTACAGATAGATCAATTGAAACCGGGTGGAAAATTCGATAAGGGGTTTCACACAAATCGCGAACAAACGTTCATTCAATCTCTCAATTGACAAGATTTTTTTTTTTATAATCTCACATTCAACAATTATCAGTTTTTAAATTTCTATACCTCTCAATCAGCTGTTTGGATATAAATTTCGAGGGGTGGCGCACGGACCAAATTACCGAATTTTTGTTAGTAACCCGCAACTTGCATGTTTGGTAATTAATTTTTTGTCCGCCTGTTTTGGCAGAGTTTCACGAAGTTCATCATCAGTTGCACGTTACTAATTCCGTTCGGATACAAATATAGATCACTGGAAGCTGCGTTGGAAATTTCGTGCCAGCATCGTTCGTATCTAATTTTCTCCAGTAAATGTCATTGGATTTAACATTTTGACGCTCAAAGTTGGCGATCTCTCTCTCCCAACACTCCCAGATTGCCGCTTTCATTGCGACTTGATTTGTTGTAACAACGTATAAGGGGGAATTTCCTCGGCTTATTTGCGAAAATAAGACGAGGAGTTTTCGAAATATTACGTTTCGAGGGGAGGAAACGGCCCACTAATGCTTACATAGATATACGTTTTGGTTTTGGGGGATTGAACCTTTCAAATGTCTTATATCGTGGCATGGCGAAAATTAGACGGTGTATGGTTGAGGATTTTACTAAGCTGTCGTGGAGAGGAAAGTGAGTCGTTCTATTATTTTCACGTTTAATACCCGAAAGAGCACCCTTAAAGCTTTATTTACTGTTACTTGAAGTGTCGGGAGTTGGCGAAATTAATTTCAACTTTTTCAAGTGGCATTAAGTTTTTTTTTTCTTTTTTTTACAAATTGTCTGGCGAAATTCCATTTACTGTTGTAATATTTTTTGGATTAAGTCGACGAATACTTGAAGAGAAATTTATTTACTAGAACGGAAGCTAAGTGAAGGAAATATCAAATTGACCAAAAACTAGTCAACAATAAAATTATTGGCAGAAAAATCGAGAAAAAATTTATTGTTGGGCAAAGTTGGATGGTTAAGGATATGGGAAGAAGTTTCAAATTTTTGAAAGTGTTCAAGCAGCATTCATTTTTGAGGAAACAAGTTTCAAATTTCTTATACTTCTTAAAAAAAAAAAAAACTGCCATCAGATATAAAGATGCCACAGCCAGATTGAGTTCCTGTCTTCGCCCGCATCCTGTTCTTCTCTTACCAATAACTTCACTTCGTGGTAATCAATACCGAATTTCCTACTTTCATCCAATGAATCCCTTTCAACTAGTTACGTACGAAACTACTATTATCAGAAACGCGATATTATTGATAATTACAGATAAGCAACAAGTTTCAAATTAACCTTGAGGTGAACTGCAATTTTTTTTTTATTTTGCAAAATATTAACAAGACATATCATTTTCGACATATCAACATCTATCTATATTATTATTATGTTACCAATGTAATTATTGTGCGATCGACACTTAAGATTATTATCATTCCCACGTCCCAATGTTAGTACCTACACATTACACAACGAAGGCGAAAGTAGTAAATTAATTATTTTTACTTGTATCTGGATCGATCAAGAAAATGTGCATCGTCACACACTAATAATTGCAACTTTACCTATACGACCGAAATGGGTCACTGGGACTTTGTTGCAGTAACAATATCGAAACGGTGGGAAGAAATTGAACAATTTTCTCACGATATAACAATTTCGTTGCTTAAGTGAGTTCTATTTCTATCTTAAAACGCATCTTTCCGGTATTAACGTGGAGGCCACCCATTGAGTTTTCAAAGTTACGACAAAATTTTAGTTCTTCGTCAAGTTGCTCACCAAAACTCATCGTGGGTCATCAAAGAACTTACGTAAATTGTTAATAATCACAACAAACACCAAATCCAGAGAGATCTCGCAAAAATGTTGATCAACACACCTGAAAAGAGACAGAAACTGAGATGCCTTACCTTTTCGGCAAAAATTACATCTGATTTGTCAATTTTTTCAATAGCTACGTCTTGTTAAATGTTACCACTTAATTAATGGGGTTACCCTGACAAAGTTATTTTTTTTTGCAAACGGCACAAGAAGAGGAAAGAACACGTTAACAATATGGAGAGAGAAATTAGAGGTAGCACCAGGTCATGATAAAATAACAGTAGAAATGTTCAAATATGCAAACATGAAGAGGAAAGGGTAACTATTAGATATACTTAATCAAGCAATAAAGGAACAGAAGGATCTACATGACTGGCAAATAGTTTCTATCTCTTCTATGTACAGAATTAGAGATAGAATGGGACGTTTTAACTATAGAGGTAATGTTTCAGGTAATGTTAGGAAAATTGTAGAGGGAGATTCTAGAAACAGATTGAGAAAAGCATTAGAACGCACCATAGAGGAAAGTCGAGGTGGGTTTAGGAAAAAATTGAGGAGGAATAGACAAATTTTGTTTGGTAAGAAGAAGCTTTGCCAATGGGATGACAATTCCATTGATTGAGAAGGTATTTGGTGGTAAAGTTGCAGAAACTATTCTACAACACTCTGAAGCAAATGAGAAAATTCAGAACGAATATGTTAGGAGACAATGTAAAAGTGACAGAAGAGAGAGAACTTTTTGCAAACGGCACAAGAAGAGGAAAGAACACGAGAACAATATGGAGAGAGAAATTAGAGGTAGCACCAGGTCATGATAAAATAACAGTACAAATGTTCAAATATGCAAACATGAGGAGGAAAGGGGAACTGTTAGATATACTTAATCAAGCAATAAAGGAACAGAAGGATCTACATGACTGGCAAATAGTTTCTATCTCTTCTATGTACAAAATTAGAGATAGAATGGGACGTTTTAACTATAGAGGTAATGTTTCAGGTAATGTTAGGAAAATTGTAGAGGGCGATTCTAGAAACAGATTGAGAAAAGAATTAGAACGCACCATAGAGGAAAGTCGAGGTGGGTTTAGGAAAAAATTGAGGAGGAACAGACAAATTTTGTTTGGTAAGAAGTAGCTTTGCCAATGGGATGACAATTCCATTAATTGAGAAGGCATTTGGTGGTAAAGTTGCAGAAACTTTTCTACAACACTCTGAAGCAAATGAGAAAATTTAGAACGAATATGTTAAGAGACAGTGTAAAAGTGACAGAAGAGAGAGAACTTTTTGCAAACGGCACAAGAAGAGGAAAGAACACGAGAACAATATGGAGAGAGAAATTAGAGGTAGCACCAGGTCATGATAAAATAACAGTAGAAATGTTCAAATATGCAAACATGACGAGGAAAGGGGAACTGTTAGATATACTTAATGAAGCAGTAAAGGAACAGAAGGATCTACATGACTGGCAAATAGTTGCTATCTCTTCTATATACAAAATTAGAGATAGAATGGGACGTTTAAACTCTAGAGGTAATGTTTCAGGGAGTACGTTAGGAAAATTGTAGAGGGAGATTCTAGAAACAGATTTAGAAACGAATTAGAACGCACCATAGAATAAAGTTGAGGTGGGTTTATGAAAAAATTGAGGAGGAATAGACAAATTTTGTTTGGTAAGAAGTAGCTTTGCCAATGGGATGACAATTCCATTGATTGAGAAGGCATTTGGTGGTAAAGTTGCAGAAACTATTCTAAAACACTCTGAAGCAAATGAGAAAATTCAGAGCGAATATGTTAATTGACAATGTAAAAGTGGCAGAAGAGGGAGAACTTTCTGCAAACAGCACAAGAAGAGGAGAGAACACGAGAACAATATGGAGAGAGAAATTGGAGGTAGCACCAGGTCATGATAAAATAACAGTACAAATGTTCAAATATGCAGACATGAAGAGGAAAGGGGAACTATTAGATATACTTAATCAAGCAATAAACGAACAAAAGGATCTACATGACTGGCAAATAGTTTCTATCTCTTCTATATACAAAATTAGAGATAGAATGGGACGTTTTAATTATAGAGGTAATGTTTCATAGAGTACGTTAGAAAAATTGTAGATGGAGGTTCTAGAAACAGATTGAGAAAAGAATTAGAACGCACCATAGAGGAAAGTCGAGGTGGGTTTAGAAAAGAGATGAGGAGGAATAGACAAAATTTGTTTGGTAAGGAGAAGCTTTGCCAATGGGATGACAATTCCATTGATTGAGAAAGTATTTGGTGGTAAAGTTGCAGAAACTATTCTACAACACTCTGAAGCAAATGAGAAAATTCAGAACGAATATGTTAAGAGACATTATAAAAGGGGCAGAAGAGGGAGAACTTTCTGCAAACGGCACAACAAGATGGAAGAACACGAGAACAATATGGAGAGAGAAATTAGAGGTAGCACCAGGTCATGATAAAATAACAGTAGAAATGTTCAAATATGCAAACATGACGAGGAAAGGGGAACTGTTAGATATACTTAATCAAGCAATAAAGGAACAGAAGGATCTACATGACTGGCAAATAGTTTCTGTCTCTTCTATATACAAAATTAGAAATAGAATGGGACGTTTAAACTCTAGAAGTAATGTTTCAGGAAGTGCGTTAGGAAAATTGTAGAGGGAGATTCTAGAAACAGATTTAGAAACGAATTAGAACGCACCATAGAGGAAAGTTGAAGTGGGTTTAGGAAAAAATTGAGGAGGAATAGACAAATTTTGTTTGGTTGGAAGAAGCTTTGGAAATGGGATGACAATTCCATTGATTGAGAAGGCATTTGGTGGTAAAGTTGCAGAAACTATTCTACAACACTTTGAAGCAAATGAGAAAATTCAGAACGAATATGTTAAGAGACAATGTAAAAGTGACAGAAGAGGGAGAACTTTTTGCAAACGGCACAAGAAGAGGAAAGAACACGAGAACAATATGGAGAGAGAAATTAGAGGTAGCACCAGGTCATGATAAAATAACAGTAGAAATGTTCAAATATGCAAACATGAAGAGGAAAGGGGAACTATTGGATATACTTAATCAAGCAATAAAGGAACAGAAGGATTTACATGACTGGCAAATAGTTTTTATCTCTTCTATATACAAAATTAGAGATAGAATGGGACGTTTTAACTATAAAGGTAATGTTTCAGGGAGTACGTTAGGAAAATTGTAGAGGGAGATTCTAGAAACAGATTTAGAAACGAATTAGAACGCACCATAGAGGAAAGTTGAGGTGGGTTTAGGAAAAAATTAAGGAGGAATACACAAATTTTGTTTGGTAAGAAGAAGCTTTGAAAATGGGATGACAATTCCATTGATTGAGAAGGAATTTGGTCGCAAAGTTGCAGAAACTATTCTACAACACTCTGAAACAAATGAGAAAATTCAGAACGAATATGTTATAAGACGTTATAAAAGGGGCAGAAGAGGGAGAACTTTTTGCAAACGGCACAAGAAGAGGAAAGAACACGAGAACAATGTGGAAAGAGAAATTAGAGGTAGCACCAGGTCATGCTAAAATAACAGTAGAAATGTTTAAATATGCAAACATGAGGAGGAAAGGGGAACTGTTAGATATACTTAATCAAGCAATAAAGGAACAGAAGGATCTACATGACTGGCAAATAGTTTCTATCTCTTCTATATACAAAATAAGAAATAGAATGGGACGTTTTAACTATAGAGGTAATGTTTCAGGGAGTACGTTAGGAAAATTGTAGAGGGAGGTTCTAGAAACTGATTGAGAAGAGAATTAGGACGCACTATAGAGGAAAGTCGAGGTGGGTTTAGAAAAAAAATTGAGGAGGAATAGACAAAATTTGTTTGCTAAGGAGAAGCTTTGAAAATGGGATGACAATTCCATTGATTGAGAAGGCATTTGGTGGTAATCAAAAGAATAGAAGCATCGAACATACTAAAGAAGAAAGGTATAGAGCAGAAACTCGTTAAGTGTATAAAATAGCTATAAGAAAATACCGAAAACTATGTTAAAGGAAGAAGTGAGGCATCGAAAATTTTACCAGCAAAATGTCTTAGACGTGGGTGTATTTAAAGTTTTCTTTTCTTCAATTTGATGCTAGATGATGCGGTGAGAAGATGTAAAGGAATACTAAGTAAACATAGAAGAGGAGTCTGGAAAATAATAGCAGCAATAAGACAGAAAAGCAAGTTAACTAACATTGAAAGGAAATTTCTTCGATAAATGGAAGGGTAGAGAAATATCAATAGAACAAACATAACCTCGATGGGTGAGACGTGTAAGGAGGATGGTGAAAGATTAGTAAATCAACTGTTTGAATCCAAACGAAACAATAAAAGAAGAGAACGACTTGGAACTTCGAGAAGGATGAAACACGTACAGCTGAAGAAAAGATGAGAATAATATGGGCGAAAATGAAGAAGGTAGCGGGTGGATGCAACTTCAAGAGCCTTACAAAAAATCTGATTTGTCAATTTTTTCAATAGCAACGCTTGTTGAATGTTACCACTTAATTAATGGGGTTACCCTGACAAAGTTTTTATTTTCTTCAGTGTCACACACTAACTAGAGCAGATTTGGCGTTATTCATTGGTTGGCACCGTCTTATTCTTTGCCCAACTGTCGAATGTCAACTCTTTTTGTGATAAGTTGATAAGTTTCTTTGCTTTTCAAAAAAGAACTTTGTAAAATTGTAGTAAAATTTGACTGAAACCCCAAATTACGACCCCTAGCAATATTAATTAAGCATTGCTCGACCTTTACGTAACCCAACAGTTGGTCTCATTTTCCCGAACACTACGTGACGTCGACATTTTTACCCACAAAATCAACAAATTAATCGCCACTGCTGACCCAATTAGTTGTAACATTTTTAATTGCGAAAGCGTCAAAACTCGATAAATAATTAAAAAAATATTTTCGCTTTCAAATCGCGTTTTTAATCCAAAAAAAAATTTTGTGCATAAATTTTAACTATTCGAAACTTGAACAGGATTTATACGTTTCCGGTATGAAGACGAATGAAATTGGACGGACCTGTTGTTTTTCTTTGCGGGCGTCGTCGCTTTGCACCCGCCCCGCAGGACCTCACGGAAGGGATGTTAATATTAATCAGGACCGTCGAGGGGGTTGGTCGAGATCGAGGGCGGGTTTCGCCCCCCCCCCGATGTATTTTCCATGAGATCGGTCGGGGTTAATTTGGAGGCGTAAATTTTGACACGAGTCACGTGCCACAATCCGAGGAATTCCGGACACAAAAGGGCTTAGCATATGTGCGGTTTCTGGCTTTTCGTCCGCGCAATTTTACGGGGACGGCGTGATCGAAATTCGAAAATGTCGGAATTGTTGATTTGTTATTTACTTTTATTTGTGCGGTGCGAGGGGGCGAACCGACGCCGAGTTATTAATAATTCAGCAAGTTTCGGGCGGAAATAGCGCCTCATAATAATTCACTTAATTCAACACTTCCGAAAATTTAAGGTTTTTATTAATTACGACATAACTCGTAAGTATTTTCAAAATTTTGTTTCAAATTTCTGCAATTTTTACCAATCCTCGAAATCCGACGCCATACGTTCCACGTTCAGTCTTTGGGGGTTTAAAAATTTTCTAGGAATTTTTTGCTCTTTTTAACTTCCGAATTCAGTTCTTCGTCCGTGCAAATTTCGAACTAGATAGTTAACGGTTACGTCGAATTTATGGTGATAGAAGTCTCTGAATATTTAACTACTTCGATGTACCGTTTCCTTTTCGGCTTCTCTATAGATGTAACGGCTTTGAGGCCGGTTAAATGGCTTAGCATTTAATCGGAAGTGAGCCTCGAATTCCTGAATTTTGATGGAATTGGATCGGGGCAATTCTGAAGATTTGCAGCGGAGATGCGCTACGGGGCTGATCCAATTTGTTCTTGTTTGCATAATGACGATACGCGATGGCAACTCTTTCTGTTATATAACCGGAATTCTCTCCGAATGATGAGAGGGTCCCAATTTGATTATTGTAAATAAGGGCGCTTTTTAAAAATGTGCCCTACTTAATGAAAAATATTTACTAGTGTCGACTCTTTGCGGAAATTTTAGACTAAATACAGCAGTTGTTCCAATTCTTGTTTTCAGATAGGAAGTTGCAAAGAAGAATTGACAATAACTGGATAGTATGTGAGGGACATATTTTTTGGGATGTTCTGAAAAACTTTTAATCGAAGAACTTCCGATTTTTCTCTATGAGTTGCATCGAGCTATTGGAGTTTATTGAGATTTAAATTTTAAAATTCAAAATTTTATCTAAAGAGCTTCAAAAGTAATTGGTTCGAATCCTATCAAAAAGTTTTCTTGGTTTAAGACTTTTTTAGAACGGAATTATAAAAGAGTTGCAATTTTTAGAAGGATTTTCTTGAAATAGCAATTTTTTTTAAGTTATTTTAATAGCTCTGCATACTAAATCCTAGAATTTTTCTTTATGAGTTGCACCGAACTATTGGAGTTTATTGAGATTTAAATTTTAAAATACTAAATTTTTACCTGTAGATCTTCAAAAGTATTTAGTTCGAATCTAATCAAAATGTTTTCGTTGTTTAAGATTTTTTTTAAGGAATTGTGAAAGAGTTGCAATTTTTAGAAGAATTTTCGTGAAGTAGCAATTTTTTTAAAGTTATTTTAACAGCTCTGCATACTAAATCCTCGAATTTTTCTTTATGAGTTGCACCGAACTATTGGAGTTTATTGAGATTTAAATTTTAAAATCCTAAATTTTCACCTGTAGAGCTTCAAAAGTATTTAGTTCGGAATCTTATCAAAATGTTTTTGTTGTTTAAGATTTTTTTTCAGGAATTGCGAAAGAGTTGCGAATTTTAGAAGAATTTTCTTGAAATAAAATTTTTTTTTGAAGTTTATTTAACAGCTCTGCCTACTAAATCTTCGAATTCTTCTTTAAGAGTTGCACCTAACTATTGGAGTTTATTGAGATTTAAATTTTAAGATCCTAAATTGTCACCTGGAGAGTTTCAAAAGTAATTGGTTCGAATCTTATCAAAATGTTTTTGTTGTTTAAGATTTTTTTAAAGGAATTGCGAAAGAGTTGCGATTTTTAGAAGAATTTTCTTGAAATAATTTTTTTTTTTGAAGTTTGTTTAACAGCTCTGCATACTAAATCCTCGAATTCTTCTTTAAGAGTTGCACCTAACTATTGGAGTTTATTGAGATTTAAATTTTAAGATCCTAAATTGTCACCTGGAGAGTTTCAAAAGTATTTGGTTCGAATCTTATCAACATGTTCTCGTTGTTTAAGATTTTTTTTTTGGAATTGTGAAAGAGTTGCGATTTTTAGAAGAATTTTCTTGAAATAGAATTTTTTTTTTTAAGTTATTTTAACAGCTCTGCATACTAAATCCTGGAATTCTTCTTTAAGAGTTGCACCTAACTATTGGAGTTTATTGAGATTTAAATTTTAAGATCCTAAATTGTCACCTGGAGAGTTTCAAAAGTATTTGGTTCGAATCTTATCAACATGTTTTCGTTGTTTAAGATTTTTTTCAAGAAATTGTGAAAGAATTGCGATTTTTAGAAGAATTTTCTTGAAATAGAATTTTTTTTTAAGTTTATTTAACAGCTCTGCCTACTAAATCCTCGAATTCTTCTTTAAGAGTTGCACCTAACTATTGGAGTTTATTGAGATTTAAATTTTAAGATCCTAAATTGTCACCTGGAGAGTTTCAAAAGTATTTGGTTCGAATCTTATCAACATGTTTTCGTTGTTTAAGATTTTTTTTAAGGAATTGTGAAAGAGTTGCGATTTTTAGAAGAATTTTCTTGAAATAGAATTTTTTTTAAGTTATTTTAACACCTCTGCATACTAAATCCTGGAATTCTTCTTTAAGAGTTGCACCTAACTATTGGAGTTTATTGAGATTTAAATTTTAAAATCCTAAATTTTTACCTGGAGAGCTGCAAAAGTATTAAGTTCGAATCTTATCAAAATGTTTTCGTTGTTTAAGATTTTTTTTAAGGTATTGTAAAAGAGTTGCAATTTTTAGAATAATTTTCTTGAAAAAGATTTTTTTTTGAAGTTTATTTAACAGCTCTGCATACTAAATCCTCGAATTCTTCTTTAAGAGTTGCACCGAACTATTGGAGTTTATTGAAATTTAAATTTTGAAATCTTAAATTTTCACCTGGAGAGCTTCAAAAGTATTTGGTTCGAATCTTATCAAAATTTTTTTTTGTTATTTTAAGAATTTTTTTAGAACGGAATTTTGAAAGAGTTGCAATTTTTAGAAGAATTTTCTTGAAATAGCAAATTCTTATTTTTCTTAAAACGTATTTAAACGAGTTCTGCATACTAAATCAATCGATTGAGTAGAAATTAAATTATGTGTCCGAAATTTTTTAAATCGAAATTTTAGCCATGACAAAAATAAGAAAAGTAATTTTTTTAAAGAATAGTTACTGGTAAAAAAATCTTTCAAATGAGTTAAAGATTGCTAAACTAATTGAATTTTTTGACATTTTCGAAAAGTATCACGATTTTTCCTTAATAATCAATTTTACTGAAAGTTAAGTATTGAAATTTACTCTATTCAAGCATGGAAGTTTTGTGAGAATTTTTTTTCGTAATTGTCACGTAGCAATTGAAAATTGGGGCCAATTAAGGAACTCGTTAAATTTTAAATAAAACTCTAAGGAATTCATCCGAAAAATATTTTCAAGGACACAATAAAATAAAAACAACGTTTGACTAATTGATTGTTCAGTTTCAAAAAAAAAAAATTTGGAAAACTCAACTGAAACAAGAGAGTTGTAGAAAAAATTATCAAAAACATAATTTCGCAATATCCATATGTAATAAACCGTATTACGGGCAATAACGCAATCTAAACATCTGAAAAACTGAATTTTCAGACTTTCGTGACCGGCCTGAACGCGATTTGCTGTAAAAGCCTTGCCCTCCGTGCTAATCACCGATTGCACGAGCCGATAAAAATCGTAACGCAATAATTATTCTAATAAGTAGGCACACAAAGTTGTCCCACCTATAAATAAATAAATTAAAAAAAATTTAGCAATTAACTACTAACTACATCCAATTAAAGAACGTCAGTCATTTGATGCAGTTAGAGGTTGAATTCAGGACGATAAAAATTTCTTAATTAAACAAACGCGTTCATGTAAACAACGTCCGACGTTAACAATTTGCATCAATTAAGTCCGTTTTGTGAAGATAACACTTCGACAAAAGACGATGGTTGTTGGAAATTTAAGATTCTCACCGCACTGTATTCAAATGTTATTGCTCGATGACGAACGGTTCGATAGCTACCGTAATTTAACGTTGGCAATTATAATTATTGTAGAGTCAATAAAATTTCAAATGTGAATACGAAAGTTTCAGCTACTCTTGCAGATGACAATCTAACAGTGACATTGCGTATCGGTGTCACTAACTGAAAGTAAAAGGATAAGGTCACGGATTTTAGTGGAGCTAATTTCGATATTTCGAATCCATCTGATTCTGAGTGGCAACAAAGAAATGAATTTAAAAAAAGTGTGGAAGTAAATAAAATTTCAGTTATTTTCGAAATTGATTTAATAAAAATTTGAGAAAATTATTTTAATTGCATGGATAATTTTGGGCGAGAAAACAAAATATATTCGGTTAATATTGATCTGCCGTTCTGAAAATTGCAGATTTCAAGCTAAAACTTTTTCTCATTTAAGTTTTCATGATAGACGCTTTTTGCACGCAAAACCGGTTCAAAAATTTTGAACCTTGTTCTCGTTTAATTATTTTTTAGTTATTTTGTTGACAACTTTATATTGGATTTAAAAAAAAATCGTATCCTTACAATGAAAAGAATTTCAAAAGCTTTCAAGTTAGAACTTTTTTCGTTTCATCCAATAAAACTTAAAAAGAATTGAATTTATAATTTGGGCCTTTTCTCATTTCATCCTTAATGAAACTTGACAAGCGGTTTACTAATTTAAAAAAAATATAATTAGGATTTTTACAACCAAAACAGAATCTTTCAAACTCATTTTATAATTTTTTGTTTATCTTAGTGACAGTTTTTCTATTGGATTTAAAAAAAATTGCAAGCTGAAAACCGTTTCAAAAACTGTCAAGCTGGAGTTCTTTTTATTTTAAATAAAACTTAACAATGTTTCATTGCATTTAAAAAAATGCATTTAAGCTCCTGTAACTCAAAGCAGTTTCAGGAACTCTCAAGTCAAAGCTTTTTATTTTTTTTTTCTTAATAAAGTTTGATAGATTTTATACTGCATAAGAAAATTGGATATTGTCTCTGAAAAATTCCAGGTCCTTACCAACTAAAGCTTTTTCCCATTGTATTTTTAATAGATTGTGACAAAATTTTGGATTTAAAAAAAATTGCATACGGGCGACAGGCTTCTTACACTCAAAGCAGTTTCAAGAACTTTCAAGCCAGAGCTTTTTACTTTTTTTCATAATGAAAAAATTGGATATTGGCTCCCTACCTTAACAATAATTTTAACACCTTCCAAGCTCAAGCTTTTTCCCATTTAACTTAATGAAAGTTAAACGATTTTTATATTGCATTAAAAAAATTCTATCGCCCCTTTACACTAAAAACAATTCCAAAAACTTTCAAGTCACTTCTTTTTCTTCTTTTTTTTTAATAATTCTTGATACATTTTATACTGCAGTAGAAAACTTGCATATTGTCTCTTTACTTTAGAAAAAAAATCCAAGACCTTCCAATCTAAAATTTTTCCATTTTATTCCTAATGGTTCTTGACAAATTTTTACTTGGATTTGAAAAAAATTGTATACAAGCAATTTCAGGAGCTTTCAAGCCAGAGATTTTTCCTTTTTTTCATAATAAACATCAATAAATTTTATTCTGCATTTAAAAAAAATCTGTCGGCCCTTTACACTAAAAACAATTCCAAAAACTTTCAAGTCACTTCTTTTTCTTCTCTTTTTTGTCTTAATAATTCTTGATACATTTTATACTTCAGTGGAAAACTTGGATATTGTCTCTTGACTTTAGAAAAAAAAATTCAAGACCTTCCAATCTAAAAATTTTCCATTTTATTCCTAATGGTTCTTGACAAATTTTTACTTGGATTTGAAAAAAATTGTATACAAGCAATTTCAAGAGCTTTCAAGCCAGAGATTTTTCCTTTTTTTCACAATAAACATCAATAAATTTTATTCTGCATTTAAAAAAAAATCTGTCGGTCCTTTACACTAAAAACAATTCCAAAAACTTTCAAGTCACTTCTTTTTCTTTTTTTTTTGTCTTAATAATTCTTGATACATTTTATACTTCAGTGGAAAACTTGAATATTGTCTCTTTACTTTAGAAAAAAAATTTAAGACCTTCCAATCTAAAATTTTTCCATTTTATTCCTAATGGATCTTGACAAATTTTTACTTGGATTTGAAAAAAAATGTATACAAGCAATTTCAAGAACTTTCAAGCCAGAGATTTTTCCTTTTTTTCATAATAAACATCAATAAATTTTATTCTGCATTTAAAAAAAATCTGTCGGCTCTTTACACTAAAAATAATTCCAAAAACTTTCAAGTCATTTCTATTTTTTCTTTTTTTGTCTTAATAATTCTTGATACATTTTATACTGCAGTAGAGAACTTGGATATTGTCTCTTTACTTTAGAAAAAAAATCCAAAACCTTCCAATCTAAAATTTTTCCATTTTACTCTTAATAGATCTTAACAAGTTTTTACTTGGATTTGAAAAAAAATTTATACAACCAATTTCAAGAGCTTTCAAGCCAGAGATTTTTCCTTTTTTTCATAATAAACATCAATAAATTTTATTCTGCATTTAAAAAAAATCTGTCGGTCCTTTACACTTAAAACAATTCCAAAAATTTTCAAGTCACTTATCTTCTTTTTTTGTCTTAATAATTCTTGATACATTTTATACTGCAGTAGAAAACGTGCATATTGTCTCTTTACTTTAGAAAAAAAATCCAAGACCTTCCAATCTAAAATTTTTCCATTTTATTCCTAATGGATCTTGACAAATTTTTACTTGGATTTGAAAAAAATTGTATACAAGCAGTTTCAAGAGCTTTCAAGCCAGAGATTTTTCCTTTTTTTCATAATAAACATCAATAAATTTTATTCTGCATTTAAAAAAAATCTGTCGGCTCTTTACACTAAAAACAATTCCAAAAACTTTCAAGTCACTTCTATTTTTTCTTTTTTTGTCTTAATAATTCTTGATACATTTTATACTGCAGTAGAAAACTTGGATATTGTCTCTTTACTTTAGAAAAAAAATCCAAAACCTTCCAATCTAAAATTTTTCCATTTTATTCTTAATAGATTTTAACAAGTTTTTACTTGGATTTGAAAAAAAATGTATACAAGCAATTTCAAGAGCTTTCAAGCCAGAGATTTTTCCTTTTTTTCATAATAAACATCAATAAATTTTATTCTGCATTTAAAAAAAATCTGTCGGCCCTTTACACTAAAAACAATTTCAACAACTTTCAAGTCACAGTTTTTTCGTCTTTTTTTTCTTAATAATTCTTGACATATTTTATACTGCAGAGGAAAACTTGAATATGGTCTCTTTACATTAGAAAAAATTTCAAGACCTTCCAATCTAAAAAATTTACATTTTATTCTTAATGGATCTTGACAGATTTTTACTTGGATTTGAAAAAAAATGTATACAGGCTACTTCTTACACTCAAAGCAGTTTCAAGAGCTTTCAAACCAAAGATTTTTCCTTTTTTTATAATAAACCTGAATAAATGTTATTCTGCATTAAAAAAAATCTGTCGGCCCTTTAATAATTCTTGACACATTTTATACTACAGAGGAAACATTGGATATTTTCTCTTTACTTTAGAAAAAATTTTAGGACCTCCCAATCTAACAAAACTTCTATTTTGACAAATTTTTAATTGGATTTTTTAAAAATTGTATACAAACTCCTTCCACTCACAGCAGTTTCAAGAGCTTTCAAGCCAGAGTTATTTTTTTCCCCATAATAAACCTCAATAAATTTTATACTTCATTTAAAAAAAGGATTAGATTCGTACATTAAAAATAATTCCTTCACCTTCTAAGCTGAAGCTTTTTCCGATTTTTTCCTTAATGAAAGTAGATCGTTTTTTTTATTGCATAAAAAAAATTCTATCGGCCCTTTACACTAAAAGCAATTTCAAGAACTTTCAAGCTAAACCTTTTTGTTATTTTTTTCTAAATGAAACTTTACAGATCTTATAGCGCATATTAAAAAATTGCACAGGTACTGGCCAAATTCCGTTAATATTAATTTTTAGTTCTGAATCGAAAAAATGATGCCAAATTATTACCACAAGTTTTCTTTACTGGCAGAAGTAATTTGTCTAAGCTTTTTGCAAAAACATCGAAATCACATTAGGAAAACGTTCCCGATTGCGTTAAATTTAAATGTCGCTAAATTGGGGGAGTAAAATTTAAATTCTGCAATTTCAGTCGATTTAACGTTTAAATAAAAAAAATTTATCGTGATAATTTCGTTAATCCCAACTTGTCCCAAGCGTAGAATGAATCAATCAAATTAATTCAAGAAAAGGGTGAAACATAATTAAATGAAATATTCATTCGTTAAAACCCCTTTTTTGCAACGGAACAAGTTATTCTTGGCCCAAATGTCATTAATTTAACAACTCTCCCCATCGATTTTCTCCCACACTAAAAATTGCTATACAGATACCTTTCAGTTTCGTAACCTCACGGTGTCTCCGGCCACTGATTTTCCTCTCAGTCACTCACCTGTAACAAAAACATAATAATAGTTACATCGCACGATATTACGGCGAAAGCAAGCAAACAAAAATTTTCAAGCAGTCATTAACACGTTAATAACGAGAATTTCATTGGAAAATAGCTGGGCGTGCGTGCGGCGAATTTCGAAAATAAAACAACAAACGAAAAATTGATGTTTGCAACCGATGAAAATTCTGTTGGTTAATAATTCGTCTAGAGATTTTAATAAATTCGCCGAAATCTTGTGATAGAAGATTTCTGCGATTGTTCTGTTTAATAATGCAAAGAAACGTCCATTGTTCGATAATGAGTTACGTAAACTTTGTAAGAAGCAACAATTCCAGTTCATCAGTCGTTCTTATTGAGGTTCTCGTATAATTTGGACGTAGTTATCGGACTGAATCGTGCAAAAAAAAAATTGTAAGAGGTAACAGAGATGTGATCATGTTTGTATTTATTCGGTGAGAAACCGCAAATTGTGTAAGAGTTCGATGTACTCGCACTTACGGGAGATTTGAGACCAATTTCACACTTCAGGTGGTTATGGTAATAAAGTCCTTTTCAAAAACGGACAATAACAAAAACGTAACGAAATTTTCCAGTTAATTGGACGATTCAAAAATAGTCAACCTGTAGATGGGTCAAAGGTTTTCCGGAAATGCGTTAAAATTTTCCGGTCGGGGATCAGTTATAGTAATTTAGCATTAATTGATTGAGCCTAATAAGTAGATGAGGGTCGAGTATTTTTTTAAACATTACAAAATTTTTTTTAATTCGTCAAGATTTGGTTAAATAATTTCCATCATCTAAGGGTCAAAATAAGGGCTTAATTAATTTTTTAACGTAAGAGTGAGCTTTAAAAGCACCAATCATGTTGTACTTTGGCGTAATTTACTCATTTTTCTATGAATCGAACTATTTTTCAGTGGCGTCTTAAGAATCTTAAAGGAAAGTTCTCAGACGGACTTTATCGTATAAAGTTTCTACCTTTAATATACTAAAAGCTTAAAAACTGTGCTTTCCACAAGCTGCTTATTGACGAAGCTCTTCCAAAATTAATTCCCGAGACGTTGTGAAAAGTCCAGCAATACGAGAGGTTTGTTACTTATTTTTAAAAATTCTAAGTAAATTAAAAAATTCTTTGTAAAAAAATTTGAACGCCAGTAATTGATTTTTACAATAAGAATCCTGTTTTGACGATCCCCACATGGAAAGCTTTTTAATTTCATAAACTTAAGAAGTTGCTTCGAAATTTTTTTTCGGGTACTTTATTGATTTAAATATTGCAAAATTTCTTCGTGATAAGGACGACAAAAAATATTATTTTTGACTCTTAATTATGCCAAAAAAAATTTTGTAGAAAAGTAGGAAAAGCTTACGTTTTGGACAGTTTTTGAACAATTTGAAAAACTGTCAAGCGAAAGCTTTCATTCATTTTCTCCTTTTTTATTTTGCTTATTGACTGCGAATTTATCTTTTTGCAATGGATTTAAAAAAATTGCATTTTTGACCGTTACACTCGAGACAATTTCAAATATTGTCGAACTAGAACTTCTTTTCATTTTATTTTTATTTATGTATCTTATGGGCAATTTTTATATTAAATTTAAAAAATGCATCAAAGCTCCTTAAATAATAAAAAAAAACTTTCAGTCTAAGGCTAGAGCTTATTTTCATTTTATTAATTTTTTTAAAAATTCTAAGTAAATTCAAAAATTCTTTGTAAAAAAATTTGAAGCCAGTAATTGATTTTTACAATAAAAATCCTGTTTTGACGATCCCCACATCGAAAGCTTTTTAATTTCATAAACCTAAAAAGTTGCTTCGAAAATTTCTTTCGGGTACTTTATTGATTTAAATATTGCAAAATTTCTTCGTGATAAGGACGACAACAAATATTATTTTTGACTCTTAATTATGCCAAAAAAAAATTGGTAGAAAAGTAGGAAAAGCTTACGTTTTGGACAGTTTTTGAACAATTTGAAAAACTGTCAAGCGAAAGCTTTCATTCATTTTCTCCTTTTTTATTTTGCTTATTGACTGTGAATTTATCTTTTTGCATTGGATTTAAAAAAATTGCATTTTAGATCGTTACACTCAAGACAATTTTAAATATTGTCGAACTAGAACTTCTTTTCATTTTATTTTTATTTATGTATCTTATGGGCAATTTTTATTTTAAATTAAAAAAATGCATCAAAGCTCCTTAAATAAAAAAAAACAAAAACTTTCAGTCTAAGTCTAGAGCTTATTTTTATTTTATTAATTTTTTTAAAAAGTCTTAGTAAATTCAAAAATTCTTTGTAAAAAAAATTTGAAACCAGTAATTGATTTTTACAATAGAAATCCTGTTTTGACGATCCCACATGGAGAGCTTTTTATTTTCATAAACTTTAAAAGTTGCTCCGATAATTTTTTTCGGGTACTTTATTGATTTAAATATTGCAAAATCTCTTCGTGATAAGGACGACAAAAAATATTATTTTTGACTCTTAGTTATGTCAAAAAAAAGAATTGGTAGAAAAGTAGGAAAAACTTACGTTTTGGACAGTTTTTGAACAATTTGAAAAACTGTCAAGCGAAAGCTTTCATTCATTTTCTCCTTTTTTATTTTTTTTATTGACTGTGAATTTATCTTTTTGCATTGGATTTAAAAAAATTGCATTGTAGATCGTTACACTCGAGACAATTTCAAATATTGTCGAACTAGAACTTCTTTTTATTTTATTTTTATTTATGTATCTTATGGGCAATTTTTATTTTAAATTAAAAAAAATGCATCAAAGCTCCTTAAATAAAAAAAAACAAAAACTTTCAGTCTAAGTCTAGAGCTTATTTTTATTTTATTAATTTTTTTAAGAATTCTAAGTAAATTCAAAAATTCTTTGTAAAAAAATTTGAAGCCAGTAATTGATTTTTACAATAAAAATCCTGTTTTGACGATCCCCACATCGAAAGCTTTTTAATTTCATAAACCTAAAAAGTTGCTTCGAAAATTTCTTTCGGGTACTTTATTGATTTAAATATTGCAAAATTTCTTCGTGATAAGGACGACAACAAATATTATTTTTGACTCTTAATTATGCCAAAAAAAAGAATTGGTAGAAAAGTAGGAAAAACTTACGTTTTGGACAGTTTTTGAACAATTTGAAAAACTGTCAAGCGAAAGCTTTCATTCATTTTCTCCTTTTTTATTTTTTTTATTGACTGTGAATTTATCTTTTTGCATTGGATTTAAAAAAATTGCATTGTAGATCGTTACACTCGAGACAATTTCAAATATTGTCGAACTAGAACTTCTTTTTATTTTATTTTTATTTATGTATCTTATGGGCAATTTTTATTTTAAATTAAAAAAATGCATCAAAGCTCCTTAAATAAAAAAAAACAAAAACTTTCAGTCTAAGTCTAGAGCTTATTTTTATTTTATTAATTTTTTTAAAAAGTCTTAGTAAATTCAAAAATTCTTTGTAAAAAAAATTTGAAACCAGTAATTGATTTTTACAATAGAAATCCTGTTTTGACGATCCCACATGGAGAGCTTTTTATTTTCATAAACTTTAAAAGTTGCTCCGATAATTTTTTTCGGGTACTTTATTGATTTAAATATTGCAAAATCTCTTCGTGATAAGGACGACAAAAAATATTATTTTTGACTCTTAGTTATGTCAAAAAAAAGAATTGGTAGAAAAGTAGGAAAAACTTACGTTTTGGACAGTTTTTGAACAATTTGAAAAACTGTCAAGCGAAAGCTTTCATTCATTTTCTCCTTTTTTATTTTTTTTATTGACTGTGAATTTATCTTTTTGCATTGGATTTAAAAAAATTGCATTGTAGATCGTTACACTCGAGACAATTTCAAATATTGTCGAACTAGAACTTCTTTTTATTTTATTTTTATTTATGTATCTTATGGGCAATTTTTATTTTAAATTAAAAAAAATGCATCAAAGCTCCTTAAATAAAAAAAAACAAAAACTTTCAGTCTAAGTCTAGAGCTTATTTTTATTTTATTAATTTTTTTAAGAATTCTAAGTAAATTCAAAAATTCTTTGTAAAAAAATTTGAAGCCAGTAATTGATTTTTACAATAAAAATCCTGTTTTGACGATCCCCACATCGAAAGCTTTTTAATTTCATAAACCTAAAAAGTTGCTTCGAAAATTTCTTTCGGGTACTTTATTGATTTAAATATTGCAAAATTTCTTCGTGATAAGGACGACAACAAATATTATTTTTGACTCTTAATTATGCCAAAAAAAAATTGGTAGAAAAGTAGGAAAAGCTTACGTTTTGGACAGTTTTTGAACAATTTGAAAAACTGTCAAGCGAAAGCTTTCATTCATTTTCTCCTTTTTTATTTTGCTTATTGACTGTGAATTTATCTTTTTGCATTGGATTTAAAAAAATTGCATTTTAGATCGTTACACTCAAGACAATTTTAAATATTGTCGAACTAGAACTTCTTTTCATTTTATTTTTATTTATGTATCTTATGGGCAATTTTTATTTTAAATTAAAAAAATGCATCAAAGCTCCTTAAATAAAAAAAAACAAAAACTTTCAGTCTAAGTCTAGAGCTTATTTTTATTTTATTAATTTTTTTAAAAAGTCTTAGTAAATTCAAAAATTCTTTGTAAAAAAAATTTGAAACCAGTAATTGATTTTTACAATAGAAATCCTGTTTTGACGATCCCACATGGAGAGCTTTTTATTTTCATAAACTTTAAAAGTTGCTCCGATAATTTTTTTCGGGTACTTTATTGATTTAAATATTGCAAAATCTCTTCGTGATAAGGACGACAAAAAATATTATTTTTGACTCTTAGTTATGTCAAAAAAAAGAATTGGTAGAAAAGTAGGAAAAACTTACGTTTTGGACAGTTTTTGAACAATTTGAAAAACTGTCAAGCGAAAGCTTTCATTCATTTTCTCCTTTTTTATTTTTTTTATTGACTGTGAATTTATCTTTTTGCATTGGATTTAAAAAAATTGCATTGTAGATCGTTACACTCGAGACAATTTCAAATATTGTCGAACTAGAACTTCTTTTTATTTTATTTTTATTTATGTATCTTATGGGCAATTTTTATTTTAAATTAAAAAAAATGCATCAAAGCTCCTTAAATAAAAAAAAACAAAAACTTTCAGTCTAAGTCTAGAGCTTATTTTTATTTTATTAATTTTTTTAAGAATTCTAAGTAAATTCAAAAATTCTTTGTAAAAAAATTTGAAGCCAGTAATTGATTTTTACAATAAAAATCCTGTTTTGACGATCCCCACATGGAAAGCTTTTTATTTTCATAAACTTAAAAAGTTGCTCCGATAATTTTTTTCGTTTACTTTATTGATTTAAATATTGCAAAATTTCTTCGTGATAAGGACGACAAAAAATATTATTTTTGACTCTTAATTATGTCAAAAAAAAGAACTGGTAGAAAAGTAGGAAAAACTTACGTTTTGGACAGTTTTTAAACAATTTGAAAAACTGTCAAGCGAAAGCTTTCATTCATGTTCTCCTTTTTTATTTTTTTTATTGACTGTGAATTTATCTTTTTGCATTGGATTAAAAAAAATTGCATTTTAGATCGTTACACTCAAGAGAATTTCAAATATTGTCGAACTGGAACTTCTTTTCTTTTTATTTTTATTTATGTATCTTATGAGCAATTTTTATATTAAATTTAAAAAATGCATCAAAGCTCCTTAAATAATAAAAAAAAACTTTCAGTCTAAGGCTAGAGCTTATTTTCATTTTATTAATTTTTTTAAAAATTCTAAGTAAATTCAAAAATTCTTTGTAAAAAAATTTGAAGCCAGTAATTGATTTTTACAATAAAAATCCTGTTTTGACGATCCCCACATGGAAAGCTTTTTATTTTCATAAACTTAAAAAGTTGCTTCGAAAATTTTTTTCGGGGTACTTTATTGATTTAAATATTGCAAAATTTCTTCGTGATAAGGACGACAAAAAATATTATTTTTGACTCTTAATTATGCCAAAAAAAAATTGGTAGAAAAGTAGGAAAAGCTTACGTTTTGGACAGTTTTTGAACAATTTGAAAAACTGTCAAGCGAAAGCTTTCATTCATTTTCTCCTTTTTTATTTTGCTTATTGACAGCGAATTTATCTTTTTGCATTGGATTTAAAAAAAATGCATTTTAGATCGTTACACTCAAGACAATTTCAAAAATTGTCGAACTAGAACCTCTTTTCATTTTATTTTTATTTATATATCTTATGGGCAATTTTTTATTTTAAATTTAAAAAATTCATCAAAGCTTCTTATATCGTAAAAAAAATTCAAAAACTTTCAGTCTAGAGCTTATTTTCATTTTATTAATTTTAATCATTTTTGTTATTACGTTTATGAGATCAAATATGGGCTCTCTATACTCAGAACCATTTCAAAAAAACTTTTCAAGCTTCAGAGTTTATTCTTAATAAAACTTGATTTGTTGTAATTGCTTCTTATATTGAAGAAAATTCAAAAACTTTCAAGCTACAACTGTTTCTCGTTTAATTATTTTTTGATCTATTTTATTAATCTTTTTACGGAATTTTGAGAGAGTACTTTCTAGAAAACCTGGAAGCCTGAAGCACATATAGGTGCAGATAAAAGAACTTTAACAAATGCAGATTCAGAAGATAATTTTGTAATTTTTTTTCATTTTCACTAGCTGCTTCATGAAACATTTGGAAACAATACCATGAGTAAGTAGTGACGTAGAGTTTAGTTGTCTGCATACCGAGTTGTTCCAGGAACGTCCATTGCCATTGAAATTCCTGAAATTTTTGTGCTTGTTGTGAACGCCTATCGATTCGGTCTAATTACGGTCCCCGAAATACCCACAAATCGAAAATAAAAATTCCCCATCAGATTGTGTAATTTTTCGTGTACGAAACATGCAACAAGCCGCCCCAAAAGTTATCCGATGTTCATTTGGATAATGTTTCGCCAAATGTAATGTTTCCCCAAAGCTCAAGTAAATCGTGCTTTAATTACGGAAACTTTACAAATGGCGTGTGTTGGAGCGTTTAAAAGGAACTTGAGGAAATCCGTATTTACACCCCCTTTTTGCTCTACGAACAAGTCGTTCATTATTGTCTGCACAGGAAGTTTTTCTTTATTACGAGAATCGTGCATTATTTTTTCAATTTTTTCCAGAATTTTGTAATTTTATCGAAAATCATCAGAAATAATTTTATTTAAAAATTCCCTAAATTTTTGTTAGGGCGCAATTATTTCGTTAATGTATCAAATTTGGGTGAGAATCTTAAAACGTGATCACACAATCAAATTTTGTTACGTTATCCTGAACTTCATTATTGGATTTTCAGGTTAATATTGTTTCGTTCAAACTTCCCCTTTCTAAGTCTTCCGAACACGAATTGTTGAATTGGCGTGTTTCCTTATTTTCTAATCGTTCCGGTTCTTCACCGGATGAAAGGAAATTACGATGATCTACCCACTAGTCGGCTCGTTTATGAAAATCCGTTATTCACTCCATAACGCCCGCTTACAATTTTCAATTACGATCTCTACCAAATTAACCTGTCCATCGAAATTGCGAACATTTCGTCGAAAACTCCCCCTTAAGTCGCTTAATTGTATTTTTAGCAATGAAAAAACGTTGTACAGAAATCTTTTGATGTTATGTTTCAATATTTTTTTTTCTACGAACTAAATACGTCATAAGTCACGGGACAATAAAAAGTATTGAAAGAGTTTGTGTGGAAAAATTAGTTTCTTCTCGACGTACCGGCGTCTGAATTATCGACCACTACGCGAGCTAAATTCTGCAAAGTTCTTTGGATGATAGAAATTCTCGACTCCTGGGATTGGAATTCCTCTTTTTTATTATTTAACGGGCAAGAATTTCACATTTTAACTGTGTCTCAACTTTTGTTGGCGGATATAAAGTTATTAGAAATTAAGGAAACTTGAAATGGTTTTATTTAGAGAATAATCGACAAAATTTATTACTTTTTTTATTATCCGTTTCAATATTTAGATAGGTTTAAAGCAAATCAAGTATTTAGTTCAAAATTACGTTATAGAGGGCGCTGGTTCGATAGATGATCAATCGAGACGCGTGATGGGTACAGAAAACGTTTCACCGGTTTGAGTTCACACTAACTTGTTTGTTCGTCCGTCCGATAGGTGGCGTCTCGATTACAGGAATTTTTGTTACCGCATCTGCAATTGCAGATGTTTCTATCGGTCATGATTCCGACGCGTTACCATGTCTTAAATAATCCACGTTACCGTTGTATGATAAATTTTTTTTATTTATATAATTTATATATTATAATGCATATACAAGGACGTTACTGTTGATGCAGGTAGTCGAGAAAGCGAATTCTAAAAATATTTAATTTTCGTCTGTTGCTATTACGCAATAGATGGCGCTTCGCGCTAGAACTGCTTTGACGTCCGCGTGTTTTTGACGGGAACTAATACCCAAATTCTTTTATTGGTTGCTGAAAAAAAATGTTGTGGCTATCAAAACGCGCTTTTTTAAAAATGAAATTTCCAAAAAAAAAGCTTCGATCGATTCGTCAAAATTCTGAAATCGTTGCCACTCGTGTTGATGCCAAAAAATTTTTCTTTGATAAATTTCAGTTTCCTGAATCAGCATTCGAACGTAGAATTTGCAGAGACTTGAAAATTAGAATTTTTGCAAAATTTTGTCGTTTCTTCATAATTAATGAATTTTCTTCTTTGTGGCCACATTATTTTTGCGTCAGCTTGTATGTTTATTTATTTGATTATTTATATAATTTAATTATTATAATCCATTCACAATGACGTTAGTGAGGTGACGAAGCAGGTAGTAGAGAAAGCTGAGTCTAAAAATATTTAATTTGCGTCTGCTGCTATTACCCAATAGATGGCGCTTCGCGCAAGAACTGCTGTGACGTCCGTGTGTTTTAGACGGGAACTAGCACCCAAATTCTTCTATTGGGTGCTGGAAAAAAATGTTGTGGCCATCAAAACGCGCTTTTTCAAAAATGAAATTTTCAAAAAAAGCTTTGATCGATTCGTCAAAAATCTGAAATCGATGCCACTTGTGTTGTTGCCAAGAAACTGTTTTTTTGATAAATTTCAGCTTCCTCAATCAGCATTAGAACGTAGAATTTGCAGAAAGTTTAAAATTAGAATTTTTTCAAAATTTGTAGCGTTTCTTCATAATTAATGAATTTTGTTTTTTGTGGCCAAACTATAATTTCGCTTCACCTTGTATGATTATTTATTTTATTATTTATATAATTTAATTATTATAATCTATTCACAATGACGTTAGTGAGGTGACGAAGCAGGTAGTAGAGAAAGCTGAGTCTAAAAATATTTAATTTGCGTCTGCTGCTATTACCCAATAGATGGCGCTTCGCACGAGAACTGCTGTGACGTCCGCATGTTTTAGACAGGAACTAGCACCCAAATTCTTCTATTGGGTGCTGGCAAAAAATGTTGTGGCTATCAAAACGCGCTTTTTCAAAAATGAAATTTTCTAAAAAAGCTTCGATCGATTCGTCAAAAATCTGAAATCGATGCCACTTGTGTTGTTGCCAAGAAACTGTCCTTTTGATAAATTTCAGCTTCCTCAATCAGAATTAGAACGTAGAATTTGCAGAAAGTTTAAAATTAGAATTTTTACAAAATTTGTAGCGTTTCTTCATAATTAATGAATATTGTTTTTCGTGGCCAAACTATAATTTCGCTTCACCCTGTATGATTATTTATTTTATTATTTATATAATTTAATTATTATAATCCATTCACAATGACATTAGTGAGGTGACGAAGCAGATAGTAGAGAAAGCTGGGTCTAAAAATATTTAATTTGCGTCTGCTGCTATTACCCAATAGATGGCGCTTGGCGCACGAACTGCTCTGACATCCGCGTGTTTTAGACGGGAACTAGCACCCAAATTCTTCTATTGGGTGCTGGAAAAAAATGTTGTGGCCATCACAACGCGCTTTTTCAAAAATGGAATTTTCAAAAAAAAGCTTAGATCGATTCGTCAAAATTCCGCAATCGATGCCACTCGTGTTGTTGCCAAGAAACTGTTCTTTGGATAAGTTTCCGCTTCTTGAACCTAAACTGCAACGTAGAATTCGGAGAAACTTGAAAATTAGAATTTTTTTCAAAATTTTGGCGTTTCTTCATAATAATTTTTTTTTTTCGTGGCCACACTGTATTTTCGCATCAGCCGAATCTAAATAATTGTTGTGACATGATCGAAATCTTTGTGATACGATTTTTGATTCGCAACTTTGTTGGCGACGTGGTGTTCCGATATGCAAAAAGCAATTTCTATGCAGAACAATCGCGCGCAATGGAGCGGGCAAGTCAAAACCAAGGGTCGGTTTCATAAAATGAAAACGTGGAGTACCGCCGCCAACTCTTCATGTTTTTTATGCCGCCGGCTTTTTACAAACAAGTTTTCCTAGCGTGCCGTTTGCCCACCCCTAAAAACGTAACGCGTACACGACAAAGTTAGGGGGAAAATGGGAGAATTCTTGAACTTCAAAGTACAGTTTGATAAAAAAAATACGCAGACAGAACGAAACTATTCAAATTCGAATCGTTAAAGAGAATTAATAACATTCGGTCAATTTTGCCAAAATTTCTACTACAAATAATAATTTTCAAAAATTAAAATACGCGCAATATTCTGAAATTTGAAAATAGTCATGTCGCAGGTCGAATGCTGCAAATTGATTATCTGAAAACAAACAACCGATGCAACGCTAAAACTTTCACGAAACTGGATTTTAGTAATTTTCAGTTTTGCACTAAAATAGTTCGACTACCGTCGGATAGATGGCGCGATTAAAATTAAGTTGTATTTTTGCTAAAATCAACAATTCTAGCGTCGCCGGAAACGATTATGCAGTCTATTGATTTTATTGGCAATCCAATAAAACTTTTAACGCTTAAATTTATTACGATTCCGTCCGACTGTGTGAAAACTATGAACTTTCCAACAGAACGAACGAAATGTATTGAACTGTCGTTTAGAGCTAGTTGAAAATTGTTGCGAGACTCGATAGCGCAGTTCGAGTTTGCAATTTATGAAATTCCATTTGACATGACCCCTTTTCACAGCATCCGGGCCGAAGCTCGATCCAGCTAGGTAATCGGAAAACCAACTCTAAAAATACTTTAAATCATCCGCTTAAGACTAATCAATAACTACAATAATGTTCACACAGTTCCTAAAAATTGACTTTAAGGGGATATCAGCTATCAACTGGTTAATCGGACACGTCTACAAAAACGTTTTTTTTGCGCTGACAATCAAGAAATTGAAGTGTCAAAATGTGTGGTCATTTGAAAAAAAATTAAGAATTAACCTGGTCCAGTTTTCCGCAACCATCAATACAGGCGTGTAATGCCGGACGTATCTAATTCGATCTATAAAGCGGCACATTTAATTTAGAAAGAAACAGGAAAAGAAGGAGAAAGAACTTACGACGAATAAATTGAGAGAATTAGAGGAGGTATCAGGAGATTGACGGAAATGAATGGAGATGAGGAAAATCGATGCCGGAGACTTAAAGATGAAAAACTGAAAATTATGAAAGAAGAAAAGAATAATTAACAATAATAAGCCAAATGCTTTGCAACAATAATCAGATATTGGTTACCTATCGCATTTACTCTTTAAAAATTAACGCCCAAAATTTTTGTTTATTTTAAAATTTTTGCTTTTTTTTCAAACAAGAATTTTAAAAATTTAGAATCTTGTTAAATTATTCAAAACCGAACGGCGGTCAATACGATTTTTTTTTTTTAGTTTGAAAAAAATGATTCCGGACGCCCTCTTCCCCGTTTTAAACAATCGCTTTCCATTATTCAATGTTTCCTTTATATCGAACTCACCCTTCCATCTCTGTACTTATTTAATGAGCGAGAAACATAAATGAGGGATTAACGCAGTCGCATTTCGACATTGTTCCCAATTACCGGGTTCTTCATTATGTCGGACCACTGTTTTGGAATGGTCAGTGCTGCTGTGACGTGCGCCATCTGCCGTTAGGACGTGCAATGGAAAAAATGAAAAGCTCCCCGGATTATGGTCGAGTGTAATCTCGTTACTTCTGCTTGGCTATATCCATTACTGCTGTCAAATAAGCGTCACATTTTACGCTCGTACTTGTTTACCGTACCAAAAAAAAAGGTGTAGGGGATCAAACGTCAACCCCTAATAGTTCGGAACAATATCGAACCAAAAATTAAAAATGTGTGAGTGGCCCAGGAGAGTTGTGACTTTTGGTGGGAATTAAGGAAATAATTATTGATTTTTAAGGACCTCCTTGAACCCTCTTCTTTAAGTAAAAATCAAGAAACACTTCAACTTTACTGGATAACTTATCAAGAGATTTTTGAAAAATTGGGAAAATATTTTTTTTATGAGAACAACTTGAAACAAGTAGAGAAGAGTAGAGTACCAATATGTGGCTTAGGTAAAAGAAAAGTTTCTGTAATTTTTGTGTTGGTTGATAATTATTTTGATTTTGTCGGGAGTTAGGACTCAAAAATTTAAATGAAGCAATTTCATATTCTTGCGTTTCTTATCTTCGTTCAGCTCTTTGGTCATTTCCTTATTACCTACTTCGATCACGATTAATGACATAATTTATGAATCATATATTACGAAGTGCGCAGGTATTTAAATTATAGATGCCTAGAGTTGTGGTCATTTTCTATTAGAAATAAAACTTAAGAGTTATCTCATCTATTGTTCGTTCGTAAAAAAAATTGAGAATTTTTTCAACAATTTATTAGTATTTCTATCTTCAACGAAGTTATGGTTGTCTGAAAAACTTATTTACGTACCGGATGTGAATGTGAAAAAGAACAAGTTGAAAATCGTTTCATTTGTGCATTAAATTAAAAAAACGACATTTTTTACTAAAAATTTTTGAAGGTGGGGGTGTATCCCAATCACACAGTCGACAACATCGTTAGAATATGACATTTGCCTGGCACTGTCACTTTAAGCGTCACGTTCGAATGGTGTTGTTGATTTTGTATTGTGTTGAGATACACCCCCACCTTCCAAGTAGCCTAGACTGACATAGCAATTAAGGTGATGAAAGTCAAAACGATATACTCTCGAGATGTTATTAAGAAGATTATTCACGACATATTTTTACTTAAAAATTTCGAACATTTTTTTAAACGTGGGGGTGTATCTCAATTACACAGTCGGCAACACCGTTAGAATATTACATTTGCATGGCTCTATCACTTTAAGCGTCACGTTGTAATGGTGTTGTCGATTTTGTATTGTGTTGAGATACACCTTCATCTTCCAAGTACCCTAGACTGTCATAGCAATTAAGGTGATGAAAGTCAAATCAATTTTCTCTTGAGATATTATTAAGAAGATTGTTTACGACATTATTTTACTTAAAAATTTCCAACATTTTTTAGAAGGTGGGGGTGTATCCCAATCACACAGTCGACAACATCGTTAGAATAGGACATTTGCGTGGCACTGTCACTTTAAGCGTCACGTTCTAATGGTGTTGTCGATTTTGTATTGTGTTGAGATACACCCCCATCTTCCAAGTAGCCTAGACTGACATAGCAATTAAGGTGATGAAAGTCAAAACGATTTACTCTCGAGATGTTATTAAGAAGATTATTCACGACATTTTTTTCCTTAAAAATTTCGAACATTTTTTTGAACGTGAGGGTTTATCCCAATTACACAGTCGGCAACACCGTTAGAATATGACATTTGCATGGCTCTGTCACTTTAAGCGTCACGTTCTAATGGTGTTGTCGATTTTGTATTGTGTTGAGATACACCCCCATCTTCCAAGTACCCTAGACTGTCATAGCAATTAAGGTGATGAAAGTCAAATCAATTTTCTCTTGAGATATTATTAAGAAGATTGTTTACGACATTATTTTACTTAAAAGTTTCCAACATTTTTTAGAAGGTAGGGGTGTATCCCAATCACACAGTCGACAACATCGTTAGAATAGGACATTTGCCTGGCACTGTCACTTTAAGCGTCACGTTCTAATGGTGTTGTCGATTTTGTATTGCGTTGAGATACACCCCCATCTTCCAAGTAGCCTAGACTGACATAGCAATTAAGGTGATGAAAGTCAAAACGATTTACTCTCGAGATGTTATTAAGAGGATTATTCACGACATTTTTTTCCTTAAAAATTTCGAACATTTTTTTGAACGTGAGGGTGTATCCCAATTACACAGTCGGCAACACCGTTAGAATATGACATTTGCATGGCTCTATCACTTTAAGCGTCACGTTCTAATGGTGTTGTCGATTTTGCATTGTGTTGAGATACACCCCCATCTTTCAAGTAGCCTAGACTAACACTGCAACTAAGGTGATGAAAGTCAAAACGACTTTCTCTTGAGATGCTATTAGGAAGATTATTCACGTCATTTTTTTACTTAAAAATTCGAACATTTTTTTAAACGTGAGGGTGTATTCCAATTACACAGTCAACAACACCGTTAGAATATGAAATTTGCTTAGTAATGTCACTTAAAGCGTCACGTTCTAATGGTGTTGTCGACTGTGTATTGTGTTGAGATACACCCCCATCTTCCAAGTACCCTAGACTGTCATAGCAATTAAGGTGATGAAAGTCAAATCAATTTTCTCTTGAGATGTTATTAAGAAGATTGTTTACGACATTTTTTTTTACTTGAAAATTTTGAAATTTTTTACAAGGTGGGGGTGTATACCAATCACACAGTCGACAGCACTGTTAGAATATGACATTTGCGTGGCACTGTCACTTCAAGCGTTACGTTCTAATGGTGTTGTCGACAGTGTATTGTGTTGAGATACACCCCCATTTTCCAAGTAGCCTATACTGACAATGCAACTAAGGTGATTAAAGTCAAAACAATTTTTTCTTGAGATGTTATTAAGAAAAATATTCATGACATTTTTTACTTAAGAATTTTGAACATATTTTAGAAAAGTGGGGGTGTATCCCAATCACACATTCGACAACACCATTAGAATAGGATATTTGCATGGCACTGTCACTTTAAGCGTCACGCTCTAATGGTGTTGTCGACTTTGTATTGTGTTGAGATACACCCCCATCTCCAGGTAGTCTAGACTGGGCGGACCGAATTTTATTTATCAAAAAATAAATTTGAACTTGTTTGATTTTTGTATCATAGTTCTTCTCAATTGTCTTAATTATGCCAGAACTATTTTAATTGTAATGGAGAGTTATTATTAAACAATTTTTTTTCAATCCTACATCCTTTTTAACGTGGCACACTCGGTATATTATTTAATAGCCAGTTTCGGCAGTTATTGCCACCCCTGACGCAATAGTTTCGTCGTAGTGTGTGGAGTTGCACTTGCCCAACATAAAATATTCTAATAAGGATGTCAAAGAGAGTTGCAGCGGCGCTTTATTTGGGGTAGTTTTCTGTTAGAGGGTGGCTATGACTCATCGCATTTCACGTGTATCAGTCATAGCTTGAGGTTCTACTTTTCAGTCTCTTTAATCATAACATAAAATTAATTTTGGACGATTTCAAATTCACTTCTAGAAGTTTCCGTTTTCCGTCAATATGAATTTTTATTAATTACCATTTTCGCATAATTTATTGCATCAATTTTCATTTTCACTCTTAACCAGCTTAAAGCTAAATCGTGCAGTTCGCCCGCAATTACAAGCTGCGGGAGCAGTTGTTTTCATACAATTACCTCGGTATTGTGCAAATTTAGGACCGGCACCGAGGGGGTTAAAAGATTTAGTCCGAGACTGGCAGAAGAAAACTTCAACTCCAGGTGTTCGATAACCCACAATTGCGCCCTAATTCGCCGGTAGAGAGGCATAAATCGCGTTTGAAATTGCTCACGCTTTCAAAGAGGCGGTCCCGTTCCAACTTCAACTGAACCCATAATTTCCTTGTTAATAACTGTTAGAAGTTTATTGGATCGGCGAGGAAAGTCACGATTTCTATATTAATCAGCAATCAATTCTCTTACTATTATTTAACTTTATGAGATTTGCCGTTTCAATATTAACAATTTTCCGCTTGGCTTACGTTGAGAGATGGGAAGGGAATGACACCCTCTGGCGAAATTTGTCTCCCAAACGCTAACTGTACCAAATTACGTATTTTCAGAGCACTTGGGTCTGCTGTTGGGGAGTTTCGAGATTGATTCGCATTGTTTAGACACCCCAAGCGAGGAGAACCCCCGCAACGAACGCCCGAGTACTGGGTGCATTGTTTCACCCTCCAGCACGTGCTAGGAATCTGGCGCTCATTAACTTCGTCTGGGTCGTTCGGAAATACAAGTGTGTTAAGAGTTCATATTTTTCGCAGTTTCTTCTGATTTTGTTGCGGAGGATTGGCGAAATTAAGTGATGGACCGCAATTTCCAGGAGTGTCTCCAGAAGCTCCCCAAAAGCTCAGTTTTGCTTGAATTTCAATTCTAGGTACCGGTTCAAAATTTTTCGAAATTTTGGGTACGGATTTTTTGAGGGTAAGATTTGAAATTGGGTGCCGGTAGCTCCCTCCGATTCGCGACGGTGTCGGTTGAGCTAGTAAAAGAAAAATTGAAATCTGATCTCTCTATAAACTTACGTGCTGGGTTCTAAAGTAAATTAATCCAAGTCAAACACAAATTCAGTCAAGTATTGTGGAGTGACATGTCAAGTAGTCTGCATTGTGTGTCAAAGAACCTTCAGGTGATGTGCATACGAAATGTCCCTCTTTCGCTGGTGTGCTTCGATCAATCAACATCAAGCTCCACGGGAGAAGGACCGGCAACAAGATGGTCTAATCTGAACTTGTCACAGCAAGAAATCGTTGGAGGGATGAACTCGGTTTTTTTTTGCATTAGCGAAAAGAATGAAAGGGCATCAAAGGAAAAATTTGTTTGATTCGAAAACGTTTCGAGACGTTTTTGAATTTGACGTCAATATTTCGTTATTTTTATGTGTGAGGGAAAAATTTTTTGATAAAGTGCAACATTTTTTTAATTGTGCCTCCTTGTGGTTATTGATTTTAGAAATTTTGAATAATCCACAAACTGTCTAATCGAAATATTCGTTCGTTTTCGAAACAAAAATTATTCAAATTTGCAATTGATCAAAAATTGCAAAAATGTCAAAATTATTTCGTGCCAACAAAAATAGCAATTTTTAACGTAGTTTGTGTCGCTGATCACGTTTTTGAACTCGGTTTGCCCATTTGAGCTATAGATTTCGAGTATTTTATAAAATGCAACAAAATACAATTTTTTGCAAAATTCAAACTTCGGTAACTTTTAGAGTTTTTACCTCACGTCGAATACAAAGACATCATATTAATCGACATTGAAAGGACTGTCTAATGAGCCCAAAAATTAAGGCTTTTTGATGGTAAATAAAAATTGTTATTTTTTGCAGTTGGTCACAGTGAACTTTAAAGTGCCATAACTTCGATAGTTGAAATCCAAATTAAAAGCTAACAAATGCGTTGTGTTAAACAAACTCAACAGTATAAAACAAAATGATAAAATCGTCACAAAAAATTTCAAAATTTTCAAAAAAAAAATTCTATCTCAATCGATACAAATTTTCAAAAATGCTAAAATGGACACTAATCATTCTGGGCCGTCAAAAACAACATTTCCTGACGTAATTTGTCGCCCTGATCGCATTTTTGTTCTTGGTTTGTCCATTCGAGTGATAAATTTTCAACATTTTAATAATGAACACAAAAATATAATTTTTTTAGAAATTTAAACGTTGATCACTGTTAGAGATTCTAATTAATTTCGAATGCAAGAGCATCATTTTAATCTACATTCAAGGAGCTTTCTAATGAGCCCAAAATGACAGAGCTGCGACTGTAAATAAGAAATTAGAATTTTTCAATTTTGACCAAAATTTTGCTTAACTTTTTTCTCTCTAACTCAATCGATGAAAAATTTCAAAAATAAACCAATTGCTCTGAACTAACAAAATGTCGATTTTCTGGAGTGCTTTGTTTCGCTGATGTCGATTTTGTAACCGTTTTGTCTATTTCAGTGACAGATTTCGAGTATTTCTCAAAAGACCAAAGAAATTCGAATTTTTATAAATTTTAAACCTCCATCACTACTAAAGTTTTTAAGTCACTTTGAATACAAGGACATTTTTTTCATCCACATTTAAGGGGCTTCGTAACAAATCGAAAAAGAAAGTCCTGGCTTTGCAAATAAAAAAGTTGAATTTTTCGCAGTTGACCAAAATTTTGCCCAAAAAATTCGAATTGTCAAAACTTTGAAATTATAATGCCAAATTAAAAACTGGCGGCTGCGGTGCTTTAAGTAAACTTAGTATTATAAAATGAGATCATAGAAAGTCTCCAAGAAAAAAAAAATTGATGTTAAAGAATTTGGCACTTACTCAATCGTTTGAAATTTCCTAAAATACCAAAATCATTTCGTGTCGACAAAAATAGCAATTTTTTAATGTGGTTCGTGTCGTTGATCACGTTTTTGAACTCGGCTTGCCCATTTGAGCGATAGATTTCGAGTGTTTTATAAAATGCAACAAAATACAAATTTTTGCAAAATTCAAACCTCATTAACTCTTAGAGTTTTGACGTCACCTCGAATACAAAGACATCATATTAATCAACATTGAAAGGGCTTTGGAATGAACCCAAAATAAGGGTTTTTTATTGTAAATAAAAAATGTCTTTTTTGCAGATGGTCATAGTGAACTTTAAAGTGCCATAACATCGAAAGTTGAGATTCAAATTAAAAACTAACAAAAGCGTTGCATTAAGCAAACTCGACAGTATAAAACAAAATGATAAAATCGTGACAAAAAATTTCAAAATTTTGGAAAAAAGAAAGTCCTGGCTTTGCAAATAAAAAAGTTGAATTTTTCACAGTTGACCAAAATTTTGCCCAAAAAATTCGAATTGTCAAAACTTTGAAATTATAATGCCAAATTAAAAACTGGCGGCTGCGGTGCTTTAAGTAAACTTAGTATTATAAAATGAGATCATAGAAAGTCTCCAAGAAAAATAAAATTGATGTTAAAGAATTTGGCACTTACTCAATCATTTAAAATTTCCAAAAATACCAAAATCATTTCATGCCAACAGAAATAGCAATTTCTCATGTAGTTTGTGTCGATGATCACGTTTTTGTGTTTTATTTGTCAATTTAAGCGATAGATTTCGTGTATTTTATAAAACACACAAAGAACAAATTTTCGCAAAATTCAGATCTCGTTAACTTTTAGAGTTTTCAAGTCACCTCGAATACAAAGACATCATATTAATCGACATTGAAAGGGCTTTTTATTGAATCCAAAAATAAGGGTTTTTGATGGTAAATAATAAAGGTCCTTTTTCGCAGTTGGTCATAGTGAACTTTAAAGTGCCATAACTTCGAAAGTTGAGCAAACTCGACAGTATAAAACAAAATGATAAAATCGCCACAAAAAATTTCAAAATTTTCAAAAAAAAATTTCTATCTCAATCGATAAAATTTTTCAAAAATGCTGAAATTGACACTAATCATTCTGGGCCATCAAAATCCACATTTCCTGACGTAATTTGTTGCCCTAATCGCATTTTCGTTCTTGGTTTGTCCATTCGATTGATAAATTTTCAACATTTTATAAAAGAACACAAAAATCGATTTTTTTCTTAAATTCAAGCGTTGACTCCTGCTAGAGATTTCAATTTATTTCAAATGCAAGACAATTATTTTAATCGAAATTCAAGGAGCTTTCCAATAAGCCTAAAATGAAAGAGCTACGACTGTAAATAAGAAAGTAGAATTTTTCAATTTTGACCAGAATTTGGTCAATTTTTTTCTTGCTACCTCACGATGGAAATTTTCAAAAATTCTAAAACGGAAAACAATCGCTGTGAACTTACCAAATGTAGATTTTCTAGTGTGTTTCGTGTCGCTGATGTTGATTTTGTACTCGGTTTGTCCATTTAGCGTCAAACTTTGAGTATTTTATAAAAGAACAAGAAAATTGGAATTTTTACAAAATTGAACCCTTGATAACTACTAAAGTTTTTAAGTCACTCTGAATACAAGACCATTTATTTTATCCACATTAAAGGGACTTTCTAACAAATTGAGAACGAAAGTCGTGGCTTGGTAAATAAAAAAGATCAAGTTTTCACCGAGAACCAAAGTTTTGCCCAAGAAATTCGAATTGTCATAATTTTGAAATTACTATGCCAAATAATAAGCGCAACTGCGTTGCGTTAAGGGAACTTATGATTTTAAAATGAGATCATAGATACACCTTAGAAAAATTTGAAAATTTTCGTAAAAAAAATTAAAATTTTCGGAAATTCCAAAATTATTTTAAGTCAACAAAAATCGCAAGAACACTAAATCAGACCGTAATTACCACTGGAGCTATGACATCTACAGTGAAAAATTGAGCTGGAGAAGAAACCTTAAATAGTCACTCAATAGTACAGAAGAACAGTTATAAAGGATAAAAATTTAACATTACAGGGGCGTTGCTTCGACAAAAACATTAATATCAGTAGTTTCTGTTCAAAAATAAAAATTGTGTGACTTTAATTAAAAGCAATTTTCCAGAAACCGGTCGAGATTGATTTTTCCAGTTGGAAATTAGGGGTAGCTCCGTCCATTTCCATAACAATAGATAACGAGGACCTAAGGCAATATCTTAGTAAGTGGTGCGATGACTCATTAAATACGGGATGCCGTCTCCAGTCTCACAATCCCCAAACACAACAGGAGTTTCCCTAAGAGGGGTGGTGTGAGATTTTTCGGGAAGCTTATCATCCCCGTCATAATAACGCAATCACAGTGCTCCGTCTTACGCCCCTCTTGGCGCAAGACGCGGTTTAGACTCGGAGTGAGATGGCCTCGGGGCCGCACTCTTAAATGTCAGACAAATGATGCATGCATGCAATCACAGTGTAAGTGGAGCCGGAATCGATAGATAACAAGTAAACACTTCGAAAAAATCTCATGTACTGTCGAATCGACGTCTGATTCATCCTCCTCCCTCTTCGTTTTAATCCACCCTAATCAGTTAAAATTAATGAAGATCTCTGTCGCGTTCGAAGTAATAATGAACATCAGAAATTCGCGTAAGACCAAGTTCCTGGAGGAGTAAAAGCCTCGTAACATAAATTACAACGTGAATACGTGTGGATAATTCACCGTACGTCAGACAGTTTAAACCGAAATCGTCACGGGTAGGGTAATTATCGCAGTTCTGATTTTCATATGTGCCGTCGATGTAATAAATCAAAGTAAACAATGGTTCGGAACGTTCTAACTGCGGTACACGACCATTTGCGGCGTGTTTACAATAGCTGCATGTCTCATAAATATAAACGCATTGTATGAAGATGCATTGGTCAACCGGTAGAATCACTAAATTCATTCGAGAAAAGCCGCAGACCACTTAGGAGATGGCCGTTGCGAGCAATTAGAGCATAAAATTGGCGAGAGGCGGGTTCGTCTCCGGCCAACTTTCGGGATGCAGTTCTGGAAGCGCATCAAACTGCTGGTCGAGTCCTCCGAAACTGTTTCGAGGCGATTCGAGTGGATTAGAAAATCGAGTTTTGGGGCCTCGGGCTGTTGGTTTTTGGTCAACCGAAACCTCGGGATCCTCTTATCTTGACCACCACCACCACGGCCGGCCCTATGTGGTGACGGTAGGAAAGAAAAAAAAGATTTCAACCGGTAAATCCACTTGATCATCTTGGTTAATAAAATTAAAATGGGGAGGTCGAACCTGGACCTACACTCATGCAGACCGTCTCGATCTCGACACTAAGAAGTACGTGCGCGGCAATAACAACATCGTAAAATTTGAATATCTCTCCTGTATCTCTTGCAACCGGTTCAGCAAAAAATTATTGAATGTTACGTGCTTTCAGTACGTAAATTCATCGAAGTAGTGGTTCGGATTGCAAGTGATACGTAATATGCAAATTTTGATTCGTTGCTTCGAGTGATTGAAGAGAGATTTAAAGTTCAATTTCATCAAGCGGACAGGCTGTAGAGATTTTTTGATTTCGTATCCTTCCTCTTCTTACGGCGATTCTCTGAGTTTTTTCTGGATTTTTACGGAATTATTTTGGTTTGAAATTTTTACTATTTTTTTTCTTTGCGTTTTGAATTTATTTGTATTTTTGCAGTTGTTGTTTGAATTCTTTTGTTAAATCCTCTCTAAACCTTTTATCCTTCTTTGTCATTCTTCTCTTCTTATTTGTTCTTTTTTTGTAGCAATCTTTTACAATATTCAAGAAAATTGTTCATATTCTGATTTTTTAAATTTTTTTTTAACAAATTTGTTTTAATGTTTCCACTCTTTGTTTTCATTTTTCTCCTATGTGCGCGTGACAGTTTTCATTTTTTTTTCTTTTTTTGATGTTTTTCTATCTTTTTAACTAATTTTACAGATTTTTGGACGTTTTTAGGTTCTCTTGATTAACCTAATTTTCCTATTGGAAATTATTTAACATTTTTTGCAATTTTGGTCTCGCTTTCCTGAGTACCCTTTCAAGATTATAAATAAATATTTTTGTTTATTATCCTTTTTCCGGGCATTTTGTGATTTTTTTACTTCAACAGCTGTCATTTTTACTCCAAACTTTTTGTTTTATAAACTTTCTTATAATTTATTAAAATAATTCTTTCTTTCCTTCTATATATGTTCTCTTTAAATGTTTTGTTTTAAAAAATATTTTAATACTCTTATCTATTGTAAAAATTTTCAGCATCATAATTTGTTTTTGAATTTTTGTTGTTGTATTTTAATTTTTTGGTTGATCACTTTTATATATTTTTTGATTTATAAAATTTTTGTAAATAGTTGGCAATTTTTTTTAGTGAAGAGTTGCCATTTCTCATCTTTCTTCTTCTACACATTTTTCAATTCCTCACAGTTTAATTAAATTTTTTCTTTTGAAAAATGTTTATTCACATTTTTCTTTTCATATTGTTTTAAAATCTTTCTCAACTTTTACCCTCATTTCTTTTATACATTTAAAATAACAGTAACAGTGTCACATTCTAACAATGTTGTCAACAGTTGTATATTGTATTGGGATACATCTCCATCCTTTCAGGTAGCCCAAACTGGGCGAATCTCCTGGTTTATACAGCTAAGACGCCAATTTTCTTAATTTAATTAGAAATTTTTATTATTTATAAAATTTTTGTAAATGGTTGTCAATTTTTTTTACTGAAGCCTCGCCATTTTTCATCTTTCTTCTACACATTTTTAATAACTTTCTCTATTATGTATTTTAATTTTTTGCTGTGAAAGACGTTTA
The DNA here is from genome assembly GCA_905333025.2 of Pyrochroa serraticornis. Classification (NCBI taxonomy): domain Eukaryota; kingdom Metazoa; phylum Arthropoda; class Insecta; order Coleoptera; family Pyrochroidae; genus Pyrochroa; species Pyrochroa serraticornis. The sequence continues at coordinate 47,268,770 of HG995152.1, forward strand.
TTTACAATTTTGTTTCAAAATGTGTTAAAATTTCCTTGAATCTTTAACTTCATTTCTTTTATACATTTAAAATAACAGTAACAGTGTCACATTCTAACAATGTTGTCAACAGTTGTATATTGTATTGGGATACATCCCCATTCTTTCAGGTAGCCCAACCTGGGTGAATCTCCTGGTTTATATAGCTAAAACGCCAATTTTCTTAATTTAATTAGAAGTTTTTATGATTTATCAAATTTTTGTAAATGGTTGTCAATTATTTTTACTGAAGCCTCGCCATTTTTCATCTTTCTTCTACACATTTTTAATAACTTTCTCTATTATGTATTTTAATTTTTTGCTGTGAAAGACGTTTATTTACAATTTTGTTTCAAAATGTGTTAAAATTTCCTTGAATCTTTAACTTCATTTCTTTTATACATTTGAAATAACAGTAACAGTGCCACATTCTAACAATGTTGTCAGCAGTTGTATATTGTATTGGGATACATCCCCATCCTTTCAGGTAGCCCAAACTGGGCGAATCTCCTGGTTTATATAGCTAAAACTCCAATTTTCTTAATATAATTAGAAATTTTAATGATTTATCAAATTTTTGTAAATGGTTGTCAATTTTTTTTACTAAAGCCTCGCCATTTCTCATATTTCTTTTACACTTTTTTAATTCCTCTTAGTTTAATTAAATTTTTTGTAACGCAAGATGTTTATTTACAATTTTTCTTCATATCGTTTTAAAATTTCCCTCAACTTTTATCCTCATTTCTCTTATATATTTGAAATGACAGTAACATTGCCACATTCTAACAATGTTGTCAACTGTTGTGTTTGGTATTGGGATACTTCCCCATCCTTTCAGGTAGCCCAAACTGGACGAATCTCTTGGTTCATATAGCTATAACGCCAATTTTCTTACTTTAATTAGAAATTTTTACGATTTAACAGATTTTTGTAAATGGTTGGCAATTTTTTTTAGTGAAGCTATTTCTCATCATTCTTCTACACATTTTCAATGACTTTCTATTATTTATTTTGATTTTTTGCTTTGAAAGATGTTTATTTACAATTTTTTTCAAAATTTTTTAAAACTTTTCTCAACTTTTATCCTCATTTCTTTAATACATTTGAAATGACAGTAACAGTGTGACATTCTAACAATGTTGTCAACTGTTGTGTATTGTGTTGGCATACACCCTCATTCACTCAGATAGCCCAAACTGGGCGGATCTCCTGGTCTACTTAGCTGAAACGCCAATTTTCTTAATTTAACTAGAAATAAACTTTTAGCTATAGGCAAAAATATTTTTCTATGTCGTTATCAGGCTCAAAATCGATTTTTTACAAAAATAGAAAGGCATCTAAACGCCGTTTTATTCAAGAGTATATTTCGACGTCACACCAGACGAGTTGTGATTAAAATCATGTAAATTTAAAGATGACGTCTAGTCTTTGCTTTCTCTGTCGCACGCACGAGACGTCATAGGCACCACAATACATTTCGTGGCTATAACTGTAGCAAATCTTAAAAAAAAATTTTTGTACATCAAAGACAATGATGATGTCTAGGGTCTAACTTGCGACTAATAATAATCTTGTATAAAACGGTAACAAAATTTTTTTTTCATAAATTTCAGGCGCGTTTAAAAATTTTTGTCCGATTGACTTGAAATTTGTTTCAAGTCCGCAACCGATGTGTCAAGATTCTAAAAAGTTAAAAAGAACCAAAAAATTACTCCAGTTTTGGGGTCTGGTTCAACAACAAAACACATTGTCGCGTCAATAACATTACGTGCATGCAACAACTGATCCGCTCTTCTTGGCGTTTTTTATAACTAAATTTAATTCTAGTGAGGTTAATTATGTTAATTCGCGAACTGGTAAATTTAAGTATCTACCTACAGCGTATGGTCAAACTACTAAATATAGTCAATTAATTCCAATTAAAAGGTAAAAGTGGAAAAACTTGAAGAAGCAAATATTTTTAATGTTTATACTCTTGTTCCACAAAACACCTTGAAGTCATTTCCGCTCCCGCTGCCAGTTAACGTATTTGACCCCTACCTACCTCTATTATAGGCCACAGGGGATGCGGGACATTACTTTTCGTAATTAGGGTTTGTTACCCATTAAGTATTCGCAATCAACGTGTTACGTGGCGACTCCAGAAATAGTTTGGTTATCACAAAAGATGTCTGCCAAATCTTTTTTTTTGGTTCCAAGTAAATTTTTGGAAAAATATTTTTTTTAATTAATTTTTTTTTTGTAACATTATTTAATTGTTTTTTTTTTGTTTTTTCAGGTAAGCCAAGGGTGAAACTTTTAGTTGGACGAAGGTAAATATTTAATTGAAAGTAAATTGTGTTTCATAAATCAAATCTAGCGATTCTGCATAGATTTTTTTCTCTCTTTCTCTGTCTCTATCTCTCTTCGTTCCGGACAATGTGATAAATTAAAGAACTCGTCCTGAAAGAAGTTGCTACTATTAAACATTCATGCCGTTCTAATTATAGACATTGAATGTTACTGTGCCATCTTTACAAATAAAATATGATCGTCTAATGAGTGGCCCTTCTTTACCCGGGGACTGTCTAGCTTCAGGTCCGGACGACCATTGTCCCCACCTGAGCTAATAAATAGGTAAATTCCATTAGCATAGTGGTCTAGGCTAGATAGGGCCGTTTTTACAACGACCTACGTTATTTAAAGAGTATTCGGACACTTGCAACGTGTAACCGTAACCAATTCAATTTCTTTATTATAATTTTTTTCTTCGGTTCACCTTGACCGGATCCGGCGAGGTCCTGAAAACTGAAACTAATCAGTTTGTGGTCGGAAATTGTGTTGACGTCCAGTAGATGACCCCCGAAACGTCAGTAGATCAAATTAAAATTTCAATTTTTTTCAACCACAACGTTCGTGAATAAAGCGCAGAAATTCTAGCAATTTGCTCGTTGTCTGTTTCCACTCTCGTCGTGTTGGCGGGTTTTATGTGAAAGGAAACGCGGATTACGTGGATTGTCGAAAGCGGGTACTTCACGATTATAATAAAAGGAATGTTGCGGCCATAAAACTGACAGTAACGGCATGGAATAACTTCAGAACTATAACTAAGTACCTCCTGTCTGTTTGAAAAAAAAAAGGAAAAAATAATTTACAGCATAACCGCGTTGAAGTTTTTCAGTGGAACAGAAACAATCTGAAGGCGAGCGTGAAGAACTAAAGGAATTGTGGGCGGCGTCCCGTTCTTGTCACAAAATTACTACAAAATTTTGTTACTTTGTTACTTGGTTTAGATTTTTTAATTGAGTTTTTGAAAATTTTAGGAGATCGATCCCAGACGATGCCAATTACATTACATTTTAGTTCTTCTCTTTTTGTTAATAAGGTATAAATATTTTCTACTCTGCAACGATATTGCCATCCAAATGCTGTTTGGACGTTTTTCCACTCTCTTTGGTGGCTGGTGGCAATTTTTCGATTTTCTACTAGTCATATTAAAGAACTCGGCCTTTCCTGACAAGGCAGCCGACGAAAACTGTTTCTTTTAGTTTTGATAATCCCTTCCTCCACCTCTGCATGTTAAGCAGTAATGTAAGTTTGATTTGGTTATCGATGTGAAGCAGTCGCGCTGTATCACGTGATTTACTTGGGGGCGCGCCCCATAGTTTGAGAACGGCTGCGTTACCATTTACGTTACGACAATATTTCATGTTGGTGTGCTTAATTACAAAGTTGCAGCGACCATTTACTTCGCCGTGATTTGTTAATTAGTTACGTGGTGATAAACATATCAATTCTAGCTGTTCATCAATTCTGGTTCGAGTTTGTTTATTTTCGAAAAATACTTTGTTGCTTGTGGCAGATTTATCGAAGAGATAAACAGTTATGCCATTAAAAGTTGCCAATTAATTCGGTTGCAGTTAAAAATTTATTCTTGAGATTAATTGCAGACATGTTGCAATTGTGGTTTAAAAAAATTTGACTTTTTGGTCTGGTTCTGGGAGCAGTTTCAGGTCGACTTAGCAAATTCCCATGATTTGCAAAAATATGACAAAGTTTCTATTGTTTTGTCAAGATTTCCAAAAATTGGTATTTTTTCTTATATCTTCTTGGAAAAGTTGCAAATCTTGCCAAACTTAGGGTGAATGCCTTTTCTTTGAAAAGTTTTTTTTAAGTTATTTTCAACAAAATGTGAAGCACTAATGACGGAGAATTGCTTTCGAAAAAAAGTATATTAAAACACTTTTATATTTAGAATAAAATTTGTAAAACACTTCATTATGAAATGTGGAAAGTGGCTCAACATAATTTTTGAAGAATATTGAACCAGTGAATTTTTGTCGTCCAATAAGAACTTTCGGTTTTGCTAGCTAACACTTGACGATTTTAAGAATCGCTCACAATTTTGTAACAAGCAGCTGTGTTAAAAATAAACGAAAAAGATTTAAAGGCGCAGGAATTTGGGGATTGCGATTGAGGTTTTAAGAAATTTGACTTTTTGGTCTGGTTCTGGGAGGTGTTTCAGGTTGACTTAGCAAATTCCTATGATTTGCAAAATATGACAAAGTTTCTATTGTTTTGTCAGGGTTTCCAAAAATTGCTCTTTTTTCTTATATGTTCTTGGAAAAATTGCAAATCGCGCAAAACTTAGGGTGAATGCCTTTCTTTTGAAAAGTTTTTTTTAAGTTATTTTCAACAAAATGTGAAGCACTAATGGCGGAGAATTGCTTTCGAAAAAAAGTATATAAAAACACTATTATATTTAGGATAAAATTTGTAAATCACTTCAATATGAAATGTGGAAAGTGGCTCAACATAATTTTTGAAGAATATTGAAGCAGTGAATTTTTGTCGTCCAATAAGATCTTCCGGTTTCGCTAGCTAACACTTGACGATTTTAAGAATCGCTCACAATTTTGTAACAAGCAGCTGGGTTAAAAATAAACGAAAAAGATTTAAAGGGGCAGGAATTTGGGGATTGCGATTGAGGTTTTAAGAAATTTGACTTTTTGGTCTGGTTCCGGGAGCAGTTTCAGGTTGACTTAGCAAATTTCTATGATTTGCAAAAATATGACAAAGTTTCTATTGTTTTGTCAAGGTTTCCAAAAATTGCTCTTTTTTCTTATATCTTCTTGGAAAAATTGCAAATCGTGCCAAACTTAGGGTGAATGCCTTTTCTTTGAAAAGTTTCTTTTAATTATTTTCAACAAAATGTGAAGCACTAATTGCGGAGAATTGCTTTCGAAAAAAAGTATATAAAAACACTTTTATATTTAGGATAAAATTTGTAAATCACTTCAATCACTTCAATGAAATGTGGAAAGTGGCTCAACATAATTTTTGAAGAATATTGAAGCAGTGAATTTTTGTCGTCCAATAAGATCTTTCGGTTTTGCTAGCTAACACTTGACGATTTTAAGAGTCGCTCACAATTTTGTAACAAGCAGCTGTGTTAAAAATAAACGAAGAAGATTTAAAGTGGCAGGAATTTGGGGATTGCGATTGAGGTTTTAAGAAATTTGACTTTTTGGTCTGGTTCCGGGAGCAGTTTCAGGTTGACTTAGCAAATTTCTATGATTTGCAAAAATATGACAAAGTTTCTATTGTTTTGTCAAGATTTCCAAAAATTGGTATTTTTTCTTATATCTTCTTGGAAAAATTGCAAATCGCGCTAAACTTAGGGTGAATGCCTTTTCTTTGAAAAGTTTTTTTCAAGTTATTTTCAACAAAATGTGAAGCACTAATGGCGGAGAATTGCTTTCGAAAAAAAGTATATAAAAACACTTTTATATTTAGGATAAAATTTGTAAATCACTTCAATCACTTCAATGAAATGTGGAAAGTGGCTCAACATAATTTTTGAAGAATATTGAATCAGTGAATTTTTGTCGTCCAATAAGATCTTTCGGTTTTGCTAGCTAACACTTGACGATTTTAAGAATCGCTCACAATTTTGTAACAAGCAGCTGTGTTAAAAATAAACGAAAAAGATTTAAAGGGGCAGGAATTTGGGGATTGCGATTGAGGTTTTAAGAAATTTGACTTTTTGGTCTGGTTCTGGGAGCAGTTTCTGGTTGACTTTGCAAATTCCTATGATTTGCAAAAATATGCCAAAGTTTCTATTGTTTTGTCAAAGTTTCCAAAAATTGCTCTTTTTTCTTATATCTTCTTGGAAAAATTGCAAATCGCGCTAAACTTAGTGTGAATTCCTTTCCTTTGAAAAGTTTTATTGAAGTTATTTTCAACAAAATGTGAAGCACTAATGGCGGTGAATTGCTTTCGAACAAAGTATTTGAAAATATTTATATTTAGGATAAAAATTTGTAAAACACTTCATTATGATAAGTGGAAAGACGAAATTTAAAAAGTGGCTCAACACAATTTTTGAAAAAATATTGAATTAGTGAATTTTTGTCATCCAATAAGTTCTTCCGGTGTTGCCAGCTAACACTTGGCGATTTTAAAAATCGCTTACAATTTTGTTAGAAGAAATTGTGTTAAAAATAAACGCAAAAGATTTAAAAGAAGGAATTTGGGTCATCGAATTTTTTTTGTCGAGGGTAAGGCGCTATTACTAAAATTTAAAAAATGACAAAATTAATGAATAAGAAGTTTATGGAAAAAGTGCCGGTGTACGAATTCAACCGGCAATGATTGGTAGCAAATTTGGATTTTTTTTGAAAATGAATAAAATAAATTGCAATTGATGACGTAAGTCATCAAATTTCATTTGAAAGTGGAGTGGTAGAATTTTAAAACGTGGAAAAAGGAATTTACGAAAAATCAACCTCCCAATGACTGTAGGAAAAATTCGGAATTTTTTTGGCAATGACCAGAATGAGTTGCAATTTGAAAACTTCCGTCCTCATGGATTAATTTTATTTTACGCTACTATCACGTCCCGCGAGGAATTGTCAACTATATCAACAACGATGATTACGTTGACAATGAAACCCTTTGGATGCGATCCGACACCCGTTTAACATTGTTCCAACCAAATCAAACGGACGTTTCGCTTGCCTTCTAACTTCAGTAGTCGACCTACGAAACTCACCACCGCCACCCCTAACAAGATAAGTGGCCGGGACTTCATCAAGTTCGAATTTGTTGTGCGGTGACCCCATGAAGTTCGTCAAGATTTCCCATTGTCGTCCGCAATACGTCCGTCAACTTTGGCACTCGTTCCATCTGACAGCTGGCCCCCCGCCCATCTCGTTCTTCCATATTAAACGTTACAAATGTACACGCCATTGTAGACCGGCCAGTATTGTTCTTCACCTTTTCGGTTGCCTGTGTTCTTGAGTTTGATGTTGTTTCTCTTGCAACAATACCGGGAAGCTGACGAACTGTCAGTTTCGATTATTATACATTTTCTCACGTGCCCTACCTACCCCCCCCGAAATGCTAATTTTCGTGCAATAAGTTCCTCGTTAACCGAACAGATCGTGGTGGGGTTGTGGATTAGCTTAATATTATCACCGACGACAAGGAGATTACTGTTGTTCGACATGCAGCCGTTCTGTTGTGTATTTTAATTAGTTACCTCAAATTTTAATCAACCCCTCGATAACTGAAGCAACGAAACGGGTGGCGGGGAGGAATTTTTGATAAAACTAATTTTCCGGCCGATCGCTTATCTCCCCGAAATCGGGATTATCTATTGTGATAATTCCCGGTGTTTTGGGGAAATCGATAGTTGGGTGGTGGTTCGCGGAAACCAACCCTGTTACGAATTTGGGCGGTTCGCACGGTTGCACTGCAAGGTGTGAGAGGGAAACTTGTCGGCCAGGTAGAGGTCCTAGGGGAGCGCAGCCCTCGTTTAGATTGGGGTTTTGTCCGTCTGGTTGTAAGGGAGATGTCTCAACGGATCTCTAGTTTGTCGGGCGCACATGAGAGAACATAAAAGGAGGCAATCCGGAAGAGGAAGAAATCTGGTCCGATGGGGCCAGAGGTTAGACACACACCAATGAATCTGCAGCAAACTAGACTATGTCGTTCTTTTCAATATTCTTTCTCTCTTTCCAATTTTTTTTTTTTTGTCGGCTTGACAATTATTATTACGAAATCTATTTTATGATGGTTATCTTGAAGCAATTTCGAAGGCGGGACCCTCCAAACGATATCGTTTACCTTCAATGAAAGTATCAAATATTTAAAGGGAGTTGTCCCTAATCTATCAAAGGTACACCTAAACATGTCATTCGGTTAAGTGTAGTATGCAATTTATAATTTCGATATTAACATAATTTAATCGCTTCAAGCTTCTACTCGATATCGTATTTTTAATAAGTCAACAAGGTTCAGCGACTGGCTTTATCACAATAAATTGGAAATTTACCTTGAAGCGCCGCCACTGATTAAGATAATTAATCACGATTACGCCATAAGAAATAACTTTGAATGCCATTTTTACGTAAGAATTCACCATATGAACCTGTTGTGTCTATTGGCGGCCGCTGTTTTGTTCGTTATCAAAGAAATTTCGAAAAATCAGGAATAATGGGTCAATTGAGTCGTCAGCGGGAAAATTCTGTTGTCAAAGGAATTGTTTTTTATCTTTTCCATTTATTTAGAAAAAATCTTTGTGGAGACTAAGTTTTCACTGGAATCGATTTTGTTTGTTAATAAAAAACTGTTCTGTTGTTTGTTTATTGTTAGAGCGAAATCAAAGAATTTTTCAGTAGTGAAGAGAAATTTTGCTAATACGATTTCGAACATTTAAAAACGTCATAATTGAAATCCTCCCACATCAAGAGCTACAGCAGAAAATTCGCACATTTCTTTGTACATACTCGAACTGGTAGCAGAATAACGCAGAGGACGTAATAGATGGGAAAGATCCCGAAGCAATGGCTACAGAAGAATCTACGATAGACTAAAACGTAAACTGCACAACCCCCAAGAAATGCGATTGCCGAACAGTATGTATCGTCCCTTAGTAAACGTAATCGTACAATTGAGAAAGCCACAAATAAATTTAAACGACCCCAAATATCGATAGTTCCCATAAGAAAACAGGGTGGAAGATAGGCCAGAACTGGCAGGGAAAAAAATTGAAATTATCTTGGAAGTACCTCCTAATTAAGCTTTTCTCTCCCGAAGAAGTAGCACAGTAGAGTAAAGTTTTAAATCAACGTAAGGCACCTGGATACGATCTTAAAGAAGATCACCGAGAAAGGTAATAGTAATATTGACAACCATCTACAGGAGCTTGCTTAGACTATCAAATTTTCCAACGATAGTTATAATGATACCAAAACCTGAAAAGCTAATCAGCGAAGTGAGCTCGTACCATCTCATTAGTCTGCTATCTATTCTCTTAAAGACATTTGCAAAACTTTTACTGCTTTGAATCAGAAGCTACTCAGAATTACAAGAACTTAGACCTGACTGCCAGTTTGGCTTTAGAGAACACCACTCTACTTATCCACAATCATCCAGAATCATTCTCAAGTTTTTTAGACATTGCCCAGACTTTTGGAAGGTCTGGCATGTTGAACTTTTATATAAAATATTTTTAAGTCGTTCATCTCTGAAAGGTATTTTCAAACAAAATACAAAGTTTCCTATTCAAATTGCCGAATCATAAAATTTGGAGTACCACAAGGAAGCGTAGTAGGACCATTATTGTATTTAATATACACTGCAGATCTAGCAACAAGAAATCACCTCACAATAGTAACGTTCGCGGACGATACAACTGTAATAGCGATATACGATAATCCAGCAGTAGCATCCTAGTAACTCCAACATCATCTGGACATCTTAGAAGATTGGTTCGATGCATGGAAAATAAAAATCAACCAGACAACATCTGTGCAGATCATATTCGTAACTAAACAAACTCACAAATCACAGTCCATACCGAAGTGAAGTTTTCAGGTCTACACCTGGACCAGAAACTCACATGGCAGAAGCTTATTAAGACCGAACGACGACTGGTTGAAAATTCAAAATGTCTTTAGAAAACACGCTGCTCTATACAAGTCTATTTTAAAGCCAATTTGGACATATTGCATACAATTATCATCAAAATCCAAAATAATTTAAAGGTTCCAATCAAAGGTGCTTTGCTCCATAACCAAAGCGTCTTGGTATGCGACATATCCCTCTACACAATGATCTGCAAATTCTATTTGTGACAGAAGAAATAAAAAGGGAGTCGACTACATATCACAAGTCTGGACAAATTTATACGTGGCTCCAATGAGTAATTCCTTAAACGTGCAAAGAAGACTAAGATGATAATGGTACGCAGATCTCAAAGAACTCACTTCAGAAGACAGATGCTTGTCACTGGACCATCAAACTCCAAAATAATCCAAAGGTTCCAATCATAGATGCTTCTCTCCGTAACCAATGCGTCTTGGTATGTGACACTTCACTCTACACAATGATCTGCAAATTCTATTTGTGACAGAAGAAATAAAAAGGGACTCGACTACATATCACAAGCCTGGACAAATTTATACGTGGCTCCAATGAGTAATTCCTTAAACGTCCAAAGAAGACTAAGATGGCAGAGGTCCGCAGATTTCAAAGAACTCACTTCAGAAGACAGATGCTTGTCACTGGACCATCAAACTCCAAAATAATCCAAAGGTTCCAATCAAAGATGCTTCTCGCCATAACCAATGCGTCTTGGTATGTGACACTTCACTCTACACAATGATCTGCAAATTCTATTTGTGACAGAAGAAATAAAAAGGGACTCGACTACATATCACAAGTCTGGACAAATTTATACGTGGCTCCAATTAGTAATTCCTTAAACGTGCAAAGAAGACTAAGATGACAATGGTACGCAGATTTCAAAGAACTCACTTCAGTAGACAGATGCTTGTCACTGGACCATCAAACTCCAAAATAATGGAAAGTTTCAATCAAAGAAGCTTCGCTCCATTACCAATACGTCTTGGTATATGTCACTTCACTCTACACAATGATCTGCAAATTCTATTTGTGGCAGAAGAAATAAAAAAGGGACTCGACTACATATCACAAGTCTGGACAAATTTATACGTGGCTCCGATGAGTAATTCCTTAAACGTGCAAAGAAGACTAAGATGACAATGGTACGCAGATCTTAAAGAACTCACTTCAGAAGACAGATGTTTGTCACTGGACCATCAAACTCCAAAATAATCCTAAGGTTCCAATCAAAGATGCTTCCCCCCATAACCAATGCGCCTTGGTATGTGTCACTTCACTCTACACAATGATCAGCAAATTCTATTTGTGGCAGAAGAAATAAAAAGGGACTCGACTACATATCAGAAGTTGGGACAAATTTGTACGTGGCTCCAATGAGTAATTCCTTAAATGTGCAAAGAAGACTAAGATGACAATGGTACGCAGATCTCAAAGAACTCACGTCAGAAGACAGATACTTGTCACTGGATCATCAATCTCCAAAATAATCCAAAGGTTCCAATTAAAGATGCTTCGCTCCATAGCCAATGCGCCTTGGTATGGGCCACTTCACTCTACACAATGATCTGCAAATTCTATTTGTGACAGAGGAAATAAAAAGGGACTTGACTACATATCACAAGTCGGGACAAATTAATAAGTGGCTGAAATGAGTAATTCCTTAAACGTCTAAAGAAAACTAAGATGGCAATGGTACGCAGATCTCAAAGAACTCACATCAGAAGACAGATGCTTGTCACTGGACCATCACTCTCAAGTCCATTAACTAACAATCAATTTACTTATTGCTCTAAGTGGGAGACTAGATTGTAAATGTGGATAAACTAGTTAAAAAACATTGTAATCTTTTGAATCCTAATATAGGATGGAAATTAGGTTAAAACTTGCTATAAATAAGTAAAATTGATTGCCGATATGACTTTAACGTTGTTTTTTAAATTTCGAAACAATAATTTATGTTTAGTAAGTTTGTCTGGTTTTGGAACATTGTCTCTGCAAAGACTTAAGAATGGTCGATATCGCGATCAGTTTTTGAACTAATTTTGCTCGTTGTGAGCGTCGATTAATTTTCGGCTTTGCTGAAAGCTTAAAGGGATCCCCGATTTCTCTTGCAAAGGGCTTCTAATTATAAAAGAGAAAATAAAATAAAGCTGCACCAAGTAGTCGATAATCTGTTGATATTGAAGCTGCGAAGCTGAAGTGTTTTAATTAATTTTTGGTTTCACCCTGTTCTCCTTAGTGAATTTCGTTGTGCAGTCACTGGAAACTGATTCCCTATCCAAGGTTAGTAGTGAATTGTCCTTTTGATTGCTTCACAAAATACAACCATATAATTTGCACAATTTTTTGTTGACTTGTTATCGGTTTATTATCAAAAAAGTGTCATTTAGAAAATTTATAGCATGAAATTAAGTTATTAATTTTTTTCTCATATCTCAAGTTTTGAGCATTTTGCTATTTATCGTCTACATTGAAGCATTTAGTTATAAACGGACATTATACTTGTAAATATGTTTTTCTGTTTTTTTTTGTCGCAAGCTTTTTTGTTAAATGAAACGTACACGAACTCCACTGCTCTCGAAAAGTTTTATTTTCTTATATATCATTGTAGTAATTCTAATTGTACCCATTTTTCTCTACATTTTTCTGTCTGCTTCTAGGTTCTTGAAACGTCAATTTTTTATTTAAAATTTTCACTCGAATTTTTTTTGTCTCTTTGTTCGACTCTTTAATTGCTTTGCTTTCACTCTTTGATTCTAAAAATCTTGAACTATACAATTTTTTTTCTGTTTTGTTATATATTTGGTTCCCATACAAGATAAGATCAAACTTTTTCCTCCCCAGCTTCCGTTTGAAAATCGTGACATTTATTATAAATTTTTGTGGTCATTTTTCTTGTATTATAGATTCAGAACGTCTTCATCACTGTAAATATTTTTCATTACTTCTTACAGCCGCTTTGTTACTAACATTTGACATCATTCCTACGATTTTTTGAAATTTTCATCGTTCAACTTTTGCCCTAAACGCTTCTTCTGACTTCTTTCTCTCCTTTTAATATGTTTTTGAAACGTCATTTTTAGTTTTCGTCTGAATTTTCAAATTTGGCTTAATTAGCGCGTTTTTCTATGTTTTTTTTATTCCTAATGCCTCAAATTTTTTTTTTTTGTTCCGCCTCTTTATCGTTTTTTTCCGCTCTTTCTTTTAATTGTTGACACAATTTTCTGTGTTCTTTACCTAGTCCTTTTACAACAGACGAATTCTCCTTTTGGTCTATTCTAAACACTAAACTAACTTTTAAGAACTTTAAGAATGCCATTCCGATTTCAAAATTTTTGAGTTGAAGAACTGCCATCTTCAGTAATCACACTAAAATGTTGGTAAGTCTGTAAAAGTGATAATTCTTCGCCATTATCTCCCAATTTTTTTCTTTTGAACTGATGCAGTGGTCTATAAATATTACGTTAAAAAGCACTTGGGGGGAAAATCGTAATTGTGTATTGTGCAGATCAAGATTTATATGCGTTTCGCCTATTCGAAAGTACAAAGATTACACCTATACATGGTAAATAGGTACCTGGAGGAATCGGGGGGAATCTGAAAATAACGTAAATCGAAATTATTTCGGATGGGGTTCTACCGGGTCAAATCTGAAACAGTAGGAAGGGTTCAATACATTTATACAGGGTGTTTTTTTTCGGTTTTCACTATATTGTTTTTAATTATTCTGGCAAGTAGAATAATGGACAGTGGTGCCGAATTATTTGAAGGAATTTAGTTTTTTGGCAATAGCTATGTAGGAAAATTTTTCCAAAATTAAAAAATATTTCAATTCACAGAGAATAGAGAAAAAGTTTTTATAAAAGTGACATTAAATGTGATTTTTTTTTTTAAAAAACCGGTTTTCTGTTACGTCTCCCCCCCGGCCAAAATTTTATTGCAGCTGTTTCGGTCTAAAACTATCTTAAATTTTCATACTTCAAGTTTTTTATTTTTTTTCATTCTTTCTTTCCTTTTTTTTTAATCTTTCAATTGATTTGGAACAGTTCTCCAAAATTATAAAACTTAGCTTCAAATCAATTTATCAAAATTGGAGCAATTTTAATCCCCAAATCTACGTTGAAAATAAATTCGTATATCTACCATTAAAAACTTTTTCTTTTTTTTTAATTCTTGTCCCCAAATGAATTCGGAAAGCTCCGATTTTTTCAATTAATCTCCCTTAGTGGTGTTTAAAATTTTGCCGGAGTCCATTACACAGCAATATTTCATTTCCAGCTGTGCCATCGACAATATCGACATAAATTTGGCTATTATCCGAAAATAATGGCCTTTTGTTGATGATGTCATCAACCACTCATTCACTTGGTAACATTTTTATATAATACAAGAAGATGCTCCGTCACATCGACAATAGCTGGGCGGGGAGTCGTTTTATCCTAGGGGTTCGAAAAACAGAAAAGTAATCTACAGGGAGGCCGGTAATCCGTCCCGACGTGCACGTCATTTCGATCCTTTGAAAATTCAAACTCTTATTATGTTTCCCTTATTTACGACGTTTTTTTTAATGAATTTTTCATAAGCTAGCCGGTCTATTGTAAGGTTAAATTACGACACCCTAAATTTTACAGGAACAGTGAGAAACGAAATTGTTTCGAATTTGGGTTGAGAAAACAGAAAAAACGAAGAAATTTTTGTGGGTTGCACAACTGTTGAAGAACTTCCCCAAATCCGATTATGATTGCGGCAATAATCCCGCACTGATGATTCATTTCGCAGGGGTGAGTTCCAAATTCTCCCGCCTGCACCATTACGATTTAGATTGGTTCCTGGAACGGCGTGTCCAGTTGATTAGGTCGGCAGCAATTTCGGGAATTTGATTAATTTTCAACTCAAATTGTTGACTTAACTCGACTTTCGGGAATTGCTTATTGAATTATTTTGGTCGTGACCAAGGAAGACATTTCCGAACACAATGGTGCGATAAGGATTCCGACAAAAGAATTTGTTGAAATAAAAGGATTTTTTTGAAATTGAAAGCGAAATCTCTTCGCATTAAATAAACGTAAATCACGAATCGTCGACTATAAAGGAACATCAATATCATCATTACAAGAGTAGTGCGCAATCATCGTTCCTGACCTATGGGGCGATACGATTTTTTTCAAAGTCATAACTCGAGCTTTCCACCTCCTGCTGAGCACCCGCGTGTTGTATGAAAGCTTTACAAACATCAAATCCTCATTTGATGTCATGATAAAGCATTTCCATTATTACGAGAATTATTATTGTCCGTTGCGGCTATTGTCGGATGAATTGTTGTTGTCTTATGTAATCAAGTAACGGTAAACGACACTACTCTCGATTTATTGTTGTTCAGCAATAATGGCGGAGTGGAACTCGAAATCGTGTTCATTAAATTCACGAAATTGGCTCGTTATTTGAGGTTGTTTTATTGGAAATTTTTAGTAACAATACGCGAAAAGGGAAAACATTTTTGTTTAACTTGTGCAGACTTTCACTGCGATTTTTATTTGTTTTGGAATTTGCCAAAAGAAAAGAAATCTCGAACAAATCCAGTGGTGTACTCCAAAATCAATGATTTTTTGGTGCTGCTCTTCTCTCAAAATCCAATTTTGTCACTTCTCTGTTAAAAAGTATATTTACATTGAAAGTAACGTTTGTTCGCAATTTTTACTATTGTTATGTATTTCTAATTATTTTCCTTTCCTTTAACTTTTTTTAAGTTAAAAAAAAATGTGAACACTGCAAACTAAACTTTTCATTCTTTTAGTGTTATTATGAGTTGAAACTGTTTCCAAAAAAACTACAGCTCCAACCCCCAATCATGGACTGGTCTTCTTGCAAACACTCAAACTGTACTAAAAATATTTCAATAATTGCAAAAAGACAGTTTAGAAAATTGCGGTTTTTTTACTTAATTTTTGTCAATTGAACATCTTCCTCTTCACTACTTAATTCAAAGTTTTTTTTTAAGAAACACTCTGAGGGTGTCGGATCTGGTGAATAATTCGTTGCATTATACGATTTGAGTTCAAACGTCGTACAAGAACATTGTACGCACTCCACTTCCAACCTCCAATCATGGACTGGTCCTGCAAACACTCAAATTTTGCTTAAAATATTTACAATAATTTCAAAAAACAGTTTAGGACATTTAGTTATTTTTAATCAACTTTTATCAAAAAAAGTTTTTTTCTGGCATCTTAAAATTTGTATAATTGACCATCTTCCTCTTTACTACTTGATTAGAGCGAAATTTGCGATTTTTCAAAGTTTTTTTTTTCTTTTTGAAGAAAGATTCTGAGGGAGTCTGGTCTGGTGAATAATTCGTTGCAATTTACGATTTGTGCGCAAGCGCACAGTCGTACAAGAACATTGTCCGCCGATTTTAGTGGACCTGTACCGTTTTAAATCCTGTCGAGCAGCGTAGCGTAAATTTTTAATTGAAACTTTACGATGAAGTTTTAAATTATTTGTTATCGGTTGTTGTGGTAACGTAATTGTTTTTTTGTTTACGAAAAATTATCTGAGCTAGCTAGATTCGTACTGCCTGGTATATCAGAAAATAAACTGGATCGCATATAATCGAAAATAAACGAGTCACAACGTCGTTCGTACCGTCTATAATTTGTCATCGAAACGTTACGTCACATTTTTGAAACCTTCACTTTCATGTACGCTTGGCCCGGTTCCAGGAATTCCTCAACGAAGTTGAACCACCTTAATGTTATTGAGGAGATGTTTCAAATAAATAAACTGCTGGTGAGTATGTGGATTGACCATTGACGTATTGGTTAAAAAACATACCGAAATTCAAACTTATGTCCTCTTGTTCGAGGATTGTCACATAAATGTGTATTGTGTTAGGATACACCCCCAACTGCAAACTGGGTAAAGTACAAGGTTCAGGGAGCTTAAACGCGGATTTTTTTATTTAGTCATGTCACGCTTCTATAAAAAATAATTCTCTACGTCAGTTGAAACAGAAATGTTACTATTTACTTTGCTATTGAAGAAAAAAAATTGTTGCAAGCAAAAATGGCCGGAACCGTCTTGTAAAAAGATGCTCTAGTATGTTCTTATTTTTTTCACGAACAGTCTCTCTTCAAATTTGAGAATTCAAGCAAGAGAAGCTTGCGTCCATACTTTTGACTAACTTTCTGTATGTACTTTGAATATGGTACCCCCTCCCCCATTTGGAATTTTTACATCTTGTTGCGATGTATAGGAGTGACTTAATAAAATTTATTGAATATTTCTTAACACAAACTGCTAACATTGTCATAGCGTAAATTGCGTAATGTAAAAGCATGTGTAACGAAAAATGAAACGCACTTAACTCTATCTGCAGCACAAGCCTTTAGATTTAGCGGGGTGCGCGATAAGGGAATGGGAGTAGGTGCGTATGTTCGCATGATTATTACGTCCTTGCTTTACGGAAACACTGTGGCGGCTCCGAAATCTTCTGGGACACAAAATTATTTTATTCCAAATATTTGTTTAATTCTTTAATAGCTGCCGAAATTTTAATATTGCATTGAAACATGTGAACTTTTCAAATTTTTTCTATGCTTTTTAAACTGAAAAATTAAATGTTTTTTGCCAAATCAGGTATCTACAACAAATTTTTGTTATTACTAACAAGGGAATCGTGTACCAAAAATTTATAGTGAAATGGTTGTATCTCATTTGCATGCATATCAGAGTTTCTGCTAATTTTTTTTTCCAGGTATGCGTGGATAATTTTCCATCTCGTTAATCTCCTTAGTAATTAAGACGCGTCAGAGGTAAGGCAATTAATTCAAACATCTCAATTGCAACAATTTTAATTAACAAAATTTATTTTTAACGCTAAATCACAATTTTAGAGTCCAAGAACGAGGTTTCGGTTTACGAAAAAAAAATTTTTGTTGTCCAAAATAATTCGAAACGTCTTAAAAAAATCAAAGCTCTGTTTTAGTTATTGTAAGAAGTTTCAACAATTTGGTCGCGAGGTTACTGTTGGATTTCTTGCGCTTCGGGCTAATTTTATTCATAAAAGTCTAACGGGGCCATCGTTTGTTTCATAAAAAGAAAATAAGATACAAATTCGATTAGGTTTTGCTGGATAAATAATTTTTTTGGATGTTTCTACCCTAATGTCACGCTCTGAATGCCGCTCGTCATCATCATCATCATTATTTTACGATGAAACGAGAGGTTTTAATAGAGAATGGCAATCCGGCAAAAAGTAATGCAAAATCAACTTTGATTTTATTATTTTGATTCGATTTTTGCGAGACCGCTACGCCGTTTGTACATATAAAGGTATGACGAGTTTTTTGAAGCTAAAACAATCGCGTCTGATGGGCGTAGAACTCATCAGAGATAAGAAATGCAGAAATTATTAGCAATTTTCAAATATTTTGTTTGAAAAAAAGTCGAAAGGGGCCCAATCTGGTTAGTAAAGTTCACCGTAGTAATTGGAACGTCAAATCGTTTTGTAAATTAAAAATAAAATTTTGTCACATACGGTCGTGTCTCGTTGATTGAATTTTTCAAATGTAAAAAAATTGGTAGAAAATTTTCTACAACCTTTCCAGCGAATGATGGGCTCAAAAAATACTGAAAAATTCCCATAATAATTTGGAATTGATGCAAAAATGTCTCGGCTTTTTGCCTGAAAAATTTCAAGCTCTCAGGACCATTGGAATTTTGGGATTTGTGAAATTTTGATTTTCCAGCTTAGCAAAAAATTTTTTTTTCTAATTTCGCCACTGAGGTGATCAAATTCGATGAGCCAAATTCGGCGAGCCACGTTTCAGTTTGCTCTAAAGAAAAATCCTAACGATACCCTTTTGTGCATTGCATTTTTTTACCATCAA
Organism: Pyrochroa serraticornis; assembly: GCA_905333025.2. Classification (NCBI taxonomy): domain Eukaryota; kingdom Metazoa; phylum Arthropoda; class Insecta; order Coleoptera; family Pyrochroidae; genus Pyrochroa; species Pyrochroa serraticornis. The sequence continues at coordinate 47,287,588 of HG995152.1, forward strand.
CTACTTCCTCGTCTGAAAATCAAATTCAATGTAAGTAATGTTGAAATTCGATTTTCCTTCCTCCAAAAAGGAATTAAACGGTACAACGTTGATGATGTCTTGATGAATTGTCTTGAACAAAAATTTAAAAAAGGTTTTGAATCCAATTCGTTGCTACCTAACGTGTTTTTGATGACTTTACCTACAATTACGCAACCTTAGCTCTAAGGCTATTTGAGGACTAACGTCATCGAGGTTACACAGTAACGTTAGAATTTTTTATTGAGTTAGAAAATTTCAAAAATGATTAGATAAGTGGCCAAAATTTTTGCCACATTTTGAAAATTGTCTTCTAGTAGCAGCTTAGAAACTTTTTAAATCTAAACTGCAATACTTGACTTTGATCTTGATTATGCCAAGTGTACTGCAAATCGTGGCGTTTTGGTTAGAGGGAGGTGGAAGATCGAAAAAGTCAGTTGATGCGTCCCTATCGGAAAACCGGTGCCAATGAATATTTTATGGAATTAATTTATGGAAATTACCGCCTCGGACAATAAAAACATCACCTCCCATATCTAAAACGGGGCTCAATTCATCAAAGTCCACAAAGTAAATTAAGTGTACATGCGTACGAAAGCTCCAACAATGCATATCAAATGAGCGTGTCAGCAATTTAAAACGTAACATATGCATACAATCGCATTATTTCTATTATAACATTTTAAATTTAACTAAAATGTATGTAGAAGCGAAAGAACTGCCGACGATCAACATGATGACACGCTTTTAACGTCATACGTTTAATATTTAATTAATACCATCAAGTTGGACAATAATTCGGTCATGTAATTTATGTAACGGCTCGTGCATGGCGACATATGTTTAATTTCGGTTAATTTTATTAAAATATACAACAGTAATATCACGACATACAGATTTATGCCGCAGCCCCAATTTAGTTTTGAAAAAATCAATTTTGTTACCTCGAAATCCGGCAGTCGCGCCGGGACTACGAACTTTTAGCAACTTGCTGTTCATAATTAATTTTACGTGTCAACTTCGATTTTGATGAAATACCATCGGTGAGTGAAAACGGCAGAATTGATAAATATCGATGCCCGCTCAATTTTGGATTTTGAGAATTTTGGTCAGGATGCTCGACGCAAGCTTGGAAACTGACTTGATGACGTTGCTTTGCAAATCTTTGTTATTTATGTGTGAATCTAAAGTGGTTGCGGTTCAAGGACCACGTAATCAATCTGCGCTAAAACAGTTTGTTTGGTTTCGAATTAGATCCGCAATAAACATTAAAAAAGTACTTTGTAACGTAAAATAAATAAACTTAACTAATTCGGTTTTTACGCTATACAATGACGACCAAAAAGCAATTTCAAGAGGATTGTGTTTGGGTATTCGAGTTTTTTTTTAATTTTGTGATTTTATGGTAATAATTTTGTTAAAGTTGTAGATGAACATAGGAAAAATCTAAAATTGTAATAAAACATCAACAAAAAAATTTAAAAACAAAAAAATATATGGAAAACCATAGAGTTGTCACCAAAATTGCTTGTTTCACAATTTCCAAAAATTTGTTCTTTGAACTTATTTTTGTTAAATTTATTACAAGTTGATTGACGAAATTTTTTTTGGTTACCCTTTGGTGTTTGATTGACCATAACTAATTTTGTTTTCAGTCGACTTTTCGCACGTAACAGCAATTTTTCCTGATACTTCTCATCTTTGGTTGTTTAACCTTTCGATCCGTAATTTTTTTTTTTTTTGTGCGAAATTGGATTGCTCGCGTTCAACAACGAAAACGTTCTGTTGGTGTAACGAAATTGACTACTGTCAACAGTGGCAAACAGCGGCAGGAGCAGCTGATGTAACCGAAGTGGGCGGGAAAGCCACTGACGTTCACAACCCTTTCGCTCGCACCGCCACATTAGAGGGGGTCCTAATTAACATGCAAACACGTGGACCCGGTGACCGCTGACCCTACAGTGTTATATTGGGCGATACAGATCCCATCTCTGCGTTGTTTAGCGAATGGTTGTTTAATGCAGTCGCTAATAGTGTTTGACAGATGGTCAACTCTGTGCGGCGGCGCCGCTACTGCTGCTCGCTGGCTGGACGTTGCATGGTGGGCGAAGTTGCATGCTAGTAATTTAGGGGTACATGCGAATCGTACGCCTCTTTTGGAGCGTGCGTTGTAATGATGGAGGGACCCAAAGTCAATTGCGAAAAGGTAGAAGCTCGATGATGTGTAATTTTTTTTTATATGTTGTAATATTGTTTCGAACGTTGAAAGTTTGAGTTCTTCGCGTACTCTCCACAAAATTTGAAAAGCAATCATAAGAGTTGTTTGGTCTTTGGCGGAACCATAAAGCTTCTCCATGGAAACTGGTGAATAAGATTTTTAACTCATCGAGTTTTCTACTCTTTGGGAATATATAACTTCAAGTTTTCCACTATATTTTCTTATATAAAAGTGACTCTTTAGATGAACCACGAAGCTTCTCTATAGAAACTTGTAAACAAGATCTTAACACTTCTACCAAGAGGTGTTATGGTTGAACTGAGGAGTAGACAACTTATAAGTTCTCTAGTTTTTGATGGAATCATAAAGTTTTTTTCCTTCTTAATAGGAGGTGTGATGATTGAAGCAATAGCATTTATAAGTTCTCTTCTCTTTTTTTTCCTAAGAATAGTTCTTTTAAGGAACCATCAAGCTTCTCTGTAGAAACTGATATACAACATTTTACTCTTCCTAATAGGAAGTATTATGGTTCAATCATTTTTGTTCGTTGAATCATGAAACTACTATATAGGAACTCGTAACTAAGATCCTAAATTTTTCTATCGGGAAGTGTTAAAGTTGAGTCAATAGGTAGAACACTTATAAGTCCTCTACTCTTCTGTCTACAACAGTAGATAATCTAAAGTTCTTTATTCTCTCATTGTTTATAAAAATAAATCTTTAAATGAACCATGAAGCTTCTCTATGTAAACTAGTAAAGAAGATCTTAGCTCCTCTACCAAGAGGTGTTATGGTTGAACTGAGGAGTAGACAACTTATAAGTTCTTTAGTTTTTGATGGAATCATAAAGTTGTTTCTTCTTCCTAATAGGAGGTGTGATGATTGAAGCAATAGCATTTATAAGTTTTCTTCCCCTTTTTCCTAAGAATAATTCTTTCAATGAACCATGAAGCTTCTCTGTAGAAACTGGTTTACAACATTTTACTCTTCCTAATAGGAAGTATTATGGTTCAATCATTTTTGTTGGTTGAATCATGAAACTACTGTATAGGAACTCATAACTAAGATCCTAAATTTTTCTATCAGGAAGTTTTAAAGTTGAGTCAATAGGTAGAACACTTATAAGTCCTCTACTCTTCTGTCTACAACAGTAGATAACCTAAAGTTCTTTATTTTCTCATTGTTTATAAAAATAAATCTTTAAATGAACCATGCAGCTTCTCTATATAAACTAGTAAAGAAGATCTTAGCTCCTCTACCAAGAGGTGTTATGGTTGAACTGAGGAGTAGACAACTTATAAGTTCTTTAGTTTTTGATGGAATCATAAAGTTGTTTCTTCTTCCTAATAGGAGGTGTGATGATTGAAGCAATAGCATTTATAAGTTCTCTTCTATTTTTTTTCCTAAGAATAGTTCTTTCAATGAACGATGAAGCTTCTCTGTAGAAACTGATATACAACATTTTACTCTTCCTAATAGGAAGTATTATGGTTCAATCATTTTGGTTGGTTGAATCATGAAACTACTGTATAGGAACTCGTAACTAAGATCCTAAATTTTTCTATCAGGAAGTGTTAAAGTTGAGTCAATAGATAGAACACTTATAAGTCCTCTACTCTTCTGTCTACAACAGTAGATAACCTAAAGTTCTTTATTTTCTCATTGTTTATAAAAATAAATCTTTAAATCAACCATGAAGCTTCTCTATATAAACTAGTAAAGAAGATCTTAGCTCCTCTACCAAGAGGTATTATGGTTGAACTGAGGAGTAGACAATTTATAAGTTCTTTAGTTTTTGATGGAAGCATAAAGTTGTTTCTTCTTCCTAATAGGAGGTGTGATGATTGAAGCAATAGCATTTATAAGTTCTCTTCTATTTTTTTTCCTAAGAATAGTTCTTTCAATGAACGATGAAGCTTCTCTGTAGAAACTGATATACAACATTTTACTATTCCTAATAGGAAGTATTATAGTTCAATCATTTTTGTTGGTTGAATCATGAAACTACTGTATAGGAACTCATAACTAAGATCCTAAATTTTTCTATCAGGAAGTGTTAAAGTTGAGTCAATAGATAGAACACTTATAAGTCCTCTACTCTTCTGTCTACAACAGTAGATAACCTAAAGTTCTTTATTCTCTCATTGTTTATAAAAATAATTCTTTAAATGAACCATGAAACTTCTCTATATAAACTAGTAAAGAAGATCTTAGCTCCTCTACCAAGAGGTGTTATGGTTGAACTGAGGAATAGATAACTTAAAAATTCCCTAGTATTTCATGGAATTATAAAGTTTTTCCTTTTTTTTAATAGGAGGTGTTATGATTGAAGCAATAGCATTTATAAGTTCTTTTTTCCTAAGAATAACTCTTTCAATGAACCATGAAGCTTCTCCACAGAAACTGGTTAACAAGGTCTTAACTTTTCTACCAAGAGGTCTTATAGTTGAACAAGGGAATAGCTAACTTATATGTTCCCTAGTTTTAGATGAAATTATAGAGTTTCTCCTTTTTCCTAATAGGAGGTGTTATGATTGAAACAATAGCATTTATAAGTTTTTTTCTTTTTTTTCCTAAGAATAAGTCTTTCAATGAACAATGAAGCTTTTGAAGCTTCTCTATAGAAACTGGTTAACAAGATCTTAACTCTTCTACCAAAAGATCTTAAGGTTGAACTAAGGAATAGATAACTTATAAGTTTGCTAGTTTTAGATGAAATTATAGAGTTTCTCCTTTTTCCTAATAGGAGATGTTATGTTTGAAATCATAACATTTATAAGCCCTTTTCTCTTTTTTCCTAAGAATATCTCTTTCAATGAATTATGAGCTTCTCTATAGAAACTGGTAAACAGGATCTTAACTTTTCTACCAAGAGGTCTTATGGTTGAACTAAGGAATAGATAATTTATAAGTTCCCTAGTTTTTGATGAAATTAGAAAGTTTTTCCTTCTTCCTAATAGGAGGTGCTATGATGGAAGCAATAGAATTTATAAGTTCTCTTCTTTTTTTTTCCTAAGAATAACTCTTTCAACGAACCAGGATGCTTCTCTATAGAAATTAGTTTACTCTTCCTAATAGGAAGTGTTATGGTTTAACCATTTTTGATGGTTGAATCACAAAACTACGATATATGAACTCGAAACTAAGATTCTAAATTTTTCTATCAGGAGATGTTAAGGTTGAACCAAAAGGTAGAACACATATAAGTCCTCTACTCTTCTGTCTACGACAGTAGATAACCTAAAGTTTTTTAGTTTCTCATTGTTTATACAAATAACTCTTTGAATGAGCCATGAGGCTTCTTTATAGAAACTCGTATACAACATTTTACTCTTTGTAATAAGAAGTGTTAGGGTTCAACCATTTTTAATAGTTGAATCTTCAAACTACTATATAGGAACTCTTAACTAACATTCTAAATTCTTCTATCAGGAGGTGTTAAGGTTGCACCAAATGCTAGAACATTTAAAAGTTATCCACCTAAAGTTCTTTTTCTCTCATTGTTTACAAAAGTAATTTTTTTGATGAACCATGAAGCTTCTATATAGAAGCAAAGTTTATGGTATGGAAGTTTCTATATAAAAATTACCAAATAAAATCTCAAAAACTATTCGGCCACGAAGTATTATTGTAGAACCAAAGAGTAGCCACCTTATAAGTTGTGTAATCTTTGGTGAAATCATCAATCTTTTCTTTAGAAACTGTAAATTGGATCTTTAACTCTTCTTAATAAGAGATCTTATGATTGAAACAAAGAGAATATTTCTAGGTTCTGTAAAAGTAACTTTTTCGAAGAACCATGGAGCTTCTACCATAGAAACTAGTAAACAAACTTTTAACTCTTCTTAATAGGAAGTTTTGTATTTTACTCAACGACTGGGGTTCTGTATTTTTTGGTTGAATTACGAAACTAAGATATAGAGATTGATAAACAAGATCTTAACTCTTCTACCAGGATATTTTATTGTTGAACCAAATGATAGAGCACTTTCAAGTTTTCTAATCTTTTATTCTCTATAAGAATGATTTTTTAGATTAGCCACCAAGCAAGGTTTTAAAGTCTTTTACCAGGAGGCGTTATAGGTTGTTTCTATGTAAAGATCAATAAACCAAATTTTAAACTTCTCGATCAAAAGATGATATGGTTGATCCAAAGAGTAGACAGCTTATAAGTTCTTTAGTTTTTGGTGGAACCAGGAACCTTCTCCATCGAAACTGCTAAATAAGGCTTTAAACTCTTCTGCCAGGAGATGCTATGATTGAGCCATGAATATTTTCTGTGGGAACTGGTAAAAATAATTTCTTATGACGGAGAGTGTTACGGTTGAACCATTTCGTTATATTTTTTCAAATTTTATTCAGAAACTAGAGGTTACTTATATCACCAAGAAGTCGTATCAATGATATTAGTCCGTAGAGGAAGACTGAAGCAGTTATTCTTCAGCTGAATTCAAGTTTTATTATGAAAATTGGCAAATTCCTTAGGTTCAAGCTTTCTACTCAGAATAAGATATGCAAGACGTCGAAAAGTGACGATTTTTCATTTAAGACGGAAGCTGAAATTAATTTAAACACCAAAGCGGTTTCGATTTCCCTTCGTTAACGAGTATTGAGAAATAACTAATAATACTCATCAATTTTCAAATAAAATTCTTGATTGCTCTCCGTTAGCGCAGCCAGATGAAACTGTTAGTTCCACATGATGGATGAAGTGTCGAGAAATTTTTTTGAAAGAAATCGTACCAGATCACCGGATCTAAATCCTTCGATTTTTTTTACATTTTTAGAGCAATATCCGTTTTTATATGTTAAAAATCTTGTTAATCCTTGATTTCAACTGGTTGGTACCTAGAAACACGCATCTTTGTCTACAAAACTTAAAAAATCACAAATTGGGTTACCTCTAAAAATATTTTTTTAACCCCCCCAAATCGTTTACCGGAGGTTAACCAATCTAATTGTTCGCCGTAATGGAAACCGGAACTTGAAAACCTCCCCAATTTTTTCGTGCTCACGTCTTTACGGTCGTTCCGGTTAATTAGCCGCCGCCGATTAATCGTTTCGAATCACCATGAAAATCAGAAGCAGGTGTTTTATGGTAAGTTCCTTCCTCCCCTTGCCGATTTAACGTAATCGAACGGCGGTTATTCTTTCGCAATGAATATATCGTTTCTTCTAACTTAACGCGTCTAATTTGAACTTTCCATTATAAAGCAAAGGTGCTTGTAACTCATCGCAATTTGTCAGAGGTTGCAACGAGCCGTCGACATGTCTACGATATTCGATTTAGAAAGAAAAAAACCCAATCAAGTGTGACGAAATCTCGATCTATTATGCAGCCAGATACGTGCCTTCTTCTGCACCGGTGTGGTAATTTCTATCCTCTTCGAGAATCACCCGGATAGATTTCGAATTTCACGCTTAAATTTGTGCGGCAGCAATTTTTGTTGCCAGTCATCTGTGTATAAAGATCGGTCGATAAAAAGGGTCATTGGACCTACGTGAAGGGTTGCCTAATCTTTAATTTGTTTTCGGCCACGACCTTTTTGTGGCGTCGCTGAAATCGCTTGGAATCGAAACGGATTAGCGGGGTAACGCGTGACACCACCGGAGGTAATTTCAGGAGTTTCAGCAATTTTTTTCTATCATCAATTTCGTTTTTTCCACTCCTTTGATTGAGGTATTGAAGTAATTAAAAAAAAAATCGGGTGATGAATGGCGAATTTTGTTTGGAATTTGAGTCTTTGTCTCGACTGGTTTTGCAAAACTCGGCGGAATTAGGAACAATTAGAATTTCGGTCACAGGAAGCTTCCGGTTTTTCAATGGAAATCTTGTACGTCATTATGCGAACCGATACCGCAGACACTTCCTGTTCAGATGCGAACTTCTTGTTGTTCCACCGATTTAACTTGGTCAAGATTAGTATTGTTGGGTTTTGTGCGGTCAGCTGGTTGTCACAATGGGAGGATTATGGCTTGTACAGATTTGTCTTTGTCGATTTACATTGCTAATCAGTTTTTGACCTGAGGGTTGAAACAGTTTTTGCTTTTGTTTTTTTTTTTTCGGGTAACGTCTAGGGCGCTACCACCGGCTGCTCGAGTAGTCACGTCATGAGGACAGGTGGGAAATTTACATAGCTATCAGATGCATTGATTTGTACAAAAAAGAAAAAAATTATTTAGGGGCGTCACGACAACCAAAATGCGGAGTTTCGGCGGTTGATTTGGTTAAATCAAAATTAAAGAAATACAGAAAAAAGGGTAAGTTTTGTTTATAAATTTATTTCTTAAATTTACACTTTTTTTAAGAAGTTATGAGGCCATTCTGCGTCCTCGGAAAGTTATAATTTCAATAATTTAGATGAAATTATTTTTCTTAACTGTCAGTTTAAAACCAAAAAATTTTCAGAAAAAGCTGAAAATTTACAATTTACAAAATTGTCAAATTTTTTCTTATAAATTTAAACACGTGCTCTAATTTTTTAACCTTGCATTTTTGAGAAAAGTCCATTCTACATCTTTGGGCAATTATAATTCGGTTCAGTTTTATTGAATAAAATGGTGCAAAGCTTGAGATTTTTTTTTTAACTTTTAATTTAAAACCAAAAAATTCGAAAACTTACAGAAAAAAGTGAAATTTTTGCTGCAAATTTACGAATTTTTCTTTAAACCAACTCAATGACACTATTAACACTATTATGAGTGTTAAAGCAAAAAGTAAAGAACTTATGAAGAGACGACCGTCGAACAAGGAAATTGATTCTGCAACCTACCAATTTAAAGGGTTTGTTTTGAAATTGTGACCGCAACGGACTCGAATTGTCGTGCTAAGAACCAACATTGAAGAGGCCGCCAGTCGATTATCGTATTACACCACCGTGCTTAACGATGATTTGTCTACCCTACCAAATTAAAGGGACTGCTGCTTCAAGGTCATAGAATTTGGTTTCAAATCATCAAAGGATCCGCCAGAAGCGTCGTCTCTTTATAAGTTCTTTACTCTTTGGTTAAAGTTTGATATTTAAAGTTGAAATTTGAGGAGAAGGCGGCGCGCCAGGCTTCTACTTGCGGTTTTAAACCAAAAACTTCCAAGATTTCATTTTTGAAACTTTCACCCGTTTTGATGACATCAGGAAATTCAAGATACCATCACATCGATGTGGGTACCTTCATTTAAACAAGTTCGCGGCACGTGCTCCAGATAGATGGCCGGTCTAATCTCGGGTCAACTTTTCAAATTTTTGTCATTATCTTCGTATCGATCAATGGGCTTAACGATGCCCAGTTATTTTATACGTAAACGTAACGGTAACCGTTATTGTGCCGTTCCAGTCACCATTTTCAATCACGTTCCGAAACGGCCGCCTCATCTTTGGCGGTACACGAATCGCTCTAAGTATTAAAAATCCCAACGACGATACCATCGGTTCTGGTCATTGTATTTGTCCGTATCCGTCTTGTAAGTCATACAAGCACATAAATTATACCAACCGCATCGATCTAGATCGTTATCGGTTCCGCTTTATCACGAGCCACTTAGTATTCATGTGTTTGTCGCAAAAATTCCAAGATCACCGTCCCCACTTTTCGTTACTCGTTACGGTTTGAAGAACTTTTTTCGATTTTTTCTGTTGCGAAATTAATTTTTTTCTCAATTATTTTTTGGCATGTGGAATGTGGTGTGTTGTTATAATTAAAAATAGTGCGAACATGTGTTGCATGAATGTATAAATTAGGTGTGTGAATCTGTTTTTCTCCACAATTTAACCAGACACCATAACGCGTATGGTGTTCGTTTACGAATTTTATTATTTGTGATGATGCAGTGGTCGCTAATCGGCATGCTGTAACGCAAACAAAATCGAAAGGTTTTGTTAAAATTCGCCTAATTGTTGGCAAAAACATTTTAACGACTGTAAAAGTTTTAATGGTTCAAGGTGATTGTCTTATAGAAACGCATTATGGGTCATAAATCCCCTACTGTCATTATATCGAGTGTCTGTAAATGATCGCACGTCAATTATGTTGGCATTCTTGGAATTTCACCAGATACACCTTCTAACAGTGACATTTTTCGCCTTAGTAATTCTCATCTTTGGTTTCAATCTATCATTTTTATTTTCAACTGTTTTTGCGTTTTTTGGCAAAATTTTCAAAATTAGAAATTTTTTCAATAAAATTTCAAAAAGAAAAATTAGCAATTTTGTACAGAGATCAAACAAATGATTTTCTATCGGAAGAAACTATTTTTGAAACTGTGGCACGCAAGTTAAACTTCCTGTATTTTAGTTAGGATTTCTGAATTATGACCATTTTTGGAAAAAAAAATTGTTAAAATTTTACTTCATCTTTACGTATCACGGCCATATCTTGATGCTGCGAAAATTTCAAAGTTATTAATTCTTTTGTTCGGAAGTTATGATTTTTTTATTTGAAGAGGATTTTGGCTGTTTTTAAGAGAATTTTCTTGCCAAAAAGGGTGCAATTTCAGAATATTCCGCATTCGAAGACTCCTACTAAAATCAAAAAGCAACCCAAAAATCGAAAACTGCATGGTGTCCCAATTGAAATGACGAAGTTGAGACCAACTGTTAGCGGAATGGCCACCATTTCTCAAATATTAGCTGTTTGGTTTCTGTATAAGTTTTCTTTAAATTCTTCTGATGGACAGTGGACAAGAACCGCCAAGTTTTTTTTTGGCACTAGAATTCTGATTACTTAAATGGTTTCACATATATGAATAATGGGGTACTTGCTATTTTTAATCTCTAGATATATACTAAAACCCGAAAGAGGCTTACATATTTTTTTCCCATTTTTCTTTTTCGTATTTTCGTAAATATTTGCAAAAGTTGATATTGATGACGTACGTAGTCTCATATCCCAGATTCACACCTATATTGAATGGATTCTCGCTTTAGTTACTATGCTACAATGCGAGTAGAGGGCGCGCATGTGTAAACCGGAATGGAGTCCGATTTATAAATAAATGGAAGGCTGTCGTGTGCTCTGAGTGTGTAAGATAAAACCATATCAGACTGTAAGCAAGCTTCCCTGTCTGTGGTCGCCGTTGTCTGATGCCAGCTACCGGCTATTTGAAGTTTTTGAGTGGCGCTATCATACGGTTTCTTTTAGAACTGCACCGCATGCGGGCCACGTACGTCACAAATCCCCCACTTTAAAAATTGAAAAATTAATTCTGGACGTAATATTAACCCTAGCAAAAATTGCAAAATACGGTTCTAATGAAATCGCCAACATTTTCTAAATATTATATTTCCAAGAAATGAGGCAAGTACCCCATTATGTCCCAGTATAGCAACATTTTTGAAAAAAAAATCTTTTGTTAAAATTTTCCTTCATCTTTACGTCTCTCGGCCATACCTTGATGCTGTGAAAATTTTAAAGTTATTAAATTTCTTGTTTGGAAGTTTATGGATTTCTTATTCGAAGAGGATTTTTGCAGTTTATAAGAGATTTTTTTTTTCAAAAAATGGTGCAATTTCGGAACATAGTCGCATTCAAAGACTTTTACTAAAATTCGAAGAGCATCCCAAAAATGAAAAAGTGTACAGGGTGTCCTATTTAAAACAAGGAAGTTGAGATTAACTTAACACCATTTCTAAAATATTTTTTCCAATAGAAAATTAGCTGTTTGATCTTTGTATAAGTTTTCTATAAATTCTTCTGATGGGCAGTGAACAAGAACCACCAATTTTTCTTTTTTATTTTTTTTACAACCAAAATGGTAGTTTCCAAAGTTTTTCTGATAACATGGAGCTGTAGTAGTTTTCATTCTAATTATTTAAAAAATTGATACCAAATGTAAGAAAAATATTTTTCCTTACGTTATTCTATAACTTAAATGGTTTCACATATATGAGATTGCCAACCATTCCTTTCAGCGCAGTTAGTACGAAAGGGTCGATTCCTGCATAGCTACAGCCAGTTGACCCAATGGAAACTCGTCTAAATAGTTCTTCGTCTTGCATCTGAAACAATGTTGATTGTATGTTTTGGTAATAATAAATAAATTTGAAAAAACTGATCAACCATAACGTTTGGATATTTATTTGATCATAAAATCGCTGCAGTGCATTATTGTCGTTTCTTCTTTGCCAAAGCTTCGTCGCTTTAGAGGAATGCCAGATATTTTTATAAATTACCAATAAGTCACTGATGAATATTAAATCATTGTAGATGGTTGACAAGTCAAAAAAATGTGTTAATACAAAAGAAAATTTTTTGCTATTAACAGTAAATTCTTTTAAATTTTTAAACATCTTCAGATTAGTATCAGCCTAGCACTACCTGTAGTGTGCTTTTGAGTGACACTCGGATATAAATCCGATCTACGGTCCCCAGGGTCCTCCCGCCGCCCCGACCGATCACCATCAACCAGGTGTTCTGTTCTTGTTTGGCTTCAACAACCTTGTTTCAATCAACAAAATATACAGTCCACTAGATCGAAGAGATTTAAGCAGGTGAATCTTTTTGTATTAATTTTCAGAAAAAGTTTTTTCTTTTTGGTTTTATTTTCTCCACAATAATGCGATCAATAGGGGACACTAACTACTATTGGAGCAAGAAAACTCGGAGGTGTTTGTCGTTCTAAACGTGAGTAAGAGAGATAATCGATGGAACGTCATAGTATGGTCGATCGAAAATGATCGACTTTCGTTAATTTAATTTTAATTATCTACTGCCGCCAACTTGAAGTTAACAAATTGCCTGATCGTTGATTGTTGCTAGTTTTTCATCGCGTACGATTACTATGTGGTACACGTACAATTTTAGCGTTTCGTGACGCCACTGATAAAATTTCTCTTCGTGCACTTCCATAAATAATTTCGGAACACAATTGAAAGCTACCTACCGAAAGCTTTCGTCGTTAGTAGTGGTAACAAGCCATAAATTTCATCATAAATGGCGTTTATCACCCCGACTTGATTAAAATGGTACACGCATCGACCATTTCCGTCGATTTACCCGCACGTTTGGGGAATTTCGACGACCTGTCCTCACCACCAACAATCGTCTTTTATCGAGATTGCAAAAATCCTTTTTCCTGCTTCCTGATCTTACCGCCACCTTTCCCTCCAAATCCTTCGTCTTGATCCTCGCTACCAAAAGCGCTTGCGCTCGGAAACCACGAGGTCCTCAACGGGTGGGGATCGGAACCCCACTTTCGGTCCCCGCCGCATACTCAAGCATGTCACTGTTATTATAGTGCCGCGCACTACCGCAAGACCGCGCGTAATGGCCCGTTGCGAGATAAGCCCGGCGCGTTTTCGAAAAATCGACCGGAAATGAAAAATTTCGTTTTGTTGGTTCGCGGGTGGTGATTGTGTTCTCCAATTTTGGATTAAAGTGTCCGAGGATTATTGACGACGACCAAAAAAAAATGATTATGATCGATAAGACGGAACCGACGGCGACGCCGAAAAAATCGAGAGGCATCTCGATGACGGCAGTCAAAAATTGGTTGATGCCCGAAAAGAAATCGCAGGATAACACGACGAAATTTCAAAAAATGCCCGAATCTTTCCTGCGCTCGATACGCAGGAGATCTTTGCGCGTTAAAAGGACTAAATCGTTGGTGCTTCCGGAAAAGCGGAAGTCCGGTGAGTGGCAATTTTTTTTTTTGATTAAAACGGTAACCTTTAGTTTTAATCGGGTTTTTGAGTGGACCGGCCTTGTAGTTTAGCGTTTTTTTTTAATCTATTTTTATGCTTTCTATATAAACAGTTTTTCGCGATAAAACTAGATCCGTGGATTTGTTTCGTTCCAATTTGCTTCGTTCTTAATTTGTTTACGACTAGTTACGAAACGTACAACTTTCTTCGTTCATTATCATGGTCAACGTTCCTTAGATCAAGTACGATGGTGAAAGTTTTTATCTGGTAACTTTAATTGTTGATCGCTATCTTTTCGCGAGTTATGACATTGTGTTTAATTTTAATCCGCCACGTTTGAGGAATCATGTTGTAATAATAGCAACAGTCGTAAACACGATTCGTAGTTAATAGTGAAATTTTTAAATAATTATGCGCATTTTTTATTTGATATCATCCCAAACGTTACTCGATTAATTTACCACAACACTCGTTACGTTAAAGTGAAATTATTTCGTCATAAAAACAAAAAAGTGTTCCCTCTAGGACCAATTGTGGGTTAACTTTAACCACATCGACTCCTAATCTCTAGTTAAGTGGTGGATTTTCAATTATTAATTTTTTGATTAAAATAAAAAAGTTTCATTAATAATTTTGAGTTTTCAGTGTGAATTTAGGGCTAATTTGAAGGTCCCAGTTCTGTTTTTGGTTAAATATTTACCGCTGCCTCCACCAATTTTTTTTTTGGTACCCTATAAGACAAGGTATCTCGGTATCTCTGTGACGTAGGTGATAGATGCAGAAATAATTGTTAAGAATGGCGGAGTTACCCTTCTGGGATTTTTTTTTTGGCTGGACAAATTTATTGATGGTGTTACTCCCATTATCACGGGAAGTCAAAAATTATCAAATAATTCAAAAAACTTGAAACCTAAAGGAAAACTTTACTACACTTATTTTCTGCAAACATGTTATTAAAGTATTCTCAATCAACCTTTTGCAATATGTCGCTTTCAGTGTTTGAAATTGCTAATGAAAGAAACCTTGTTTGGCCAATTGACATTTGAAGGTAATTTTTTGTTTTTTTTACAACATAAAATGAACGTTCACCGGAAGCGTTGCTTACAGGGACGGCGAAGAAAATTCTTAATAGAATTTCCGCGTTGCCAGTACATTGCGAGCTATTTTCGGTAATGGGCGATGACTTTTTGACCGGAACTGTTGGAATTATTGATATCTGCCCTTTTTGAAAAAAATTGATATTTGGCGTGTTTACTACGAATTCGAAAAAATCAGAATTGAAACTGCAAGTAAAAATTCAGTTTTTGGCGTATTCGTCACCACCATGGGAGCACCAGAAGGGCCAAAGCAATTTTTTCAAATGGCAACCTGTCGAGTTATATCTCATTTGAAAGGGATTTTCAAAAGAGGACTTTTGTGTAACTCCAAGCTCGCTAAGATAAGTCACAACAAAATCGCGTTATTCAATTAGGAGAAATTTTTCAGGAAAAAATATTTTTGGACACAATTTCCTGTTTTTTTTGGAATGTTAACCAAAATCAAATCTACTATGTAGACTTTATATTTTTCTGTAATGTTTTCTTGTAATTGCTTAAACTTTTGATTTTGCGGTATTTTAAAGCGACTTATTGTAGTGAGCTGGGAGTTATCCAGAAGCGTTCAAATGAGATGTAACTCGATATGGGTTTCTACTTAAAAAATTTGGCTTGGCTCCCTTAGTGCCCCCATAATGTGACGAATACGTCAAAAAGTTCATTTTTACTTGTAATTTTAATGTTGAGATTTTCGAGCTTTCTAGATTATTGCTTGGACTGGGACTTCTTCTGGAACAGCCAGTTTGTTTTTATTGCTGTTATGGGTGGATTATGAAATAAAAATCATCTTATTGTTTTTAATAGAAGACCAAATTACTTTTGCATTGGAAACAGGTTCGCTGCTAAAAATAATTTTCTACCTGTGACGCGAATCACTGGCCCTCGACAGGTTCAAGGAAGTAATTAAAAAAAAATCTAATGCAGGCAGAGGTTCAAATCGAAAAGTCTCTCGTTTTGTCAATATTTAGGAGGCCAAAAATTTTTTTCATCGGCCCTGGTTCAAAAACAGCATCTTGGACGGTTTTGTATTACAGAAACAGAGAAATTCTTGTTGCCTGAACTTGAGTCTTCGAAATTTGTTTTTTTTTTTAAATTCTGTTAGTATTCTTCAACTTTCTGACGCGTCTTCAAGAAGGCGAAGTTCGAACGAAGCGAAGTTGAAGATGTAAAGTGAAGGGTGGGTGCAATGTCCAAGAAAAAAAATTCGAGACAAAAGTATCCACAATTTGCAAAAGAAACAAAGTCACAAAACTTTTTTTAGGGGACTCCGGGCGCACGCCACTGATTATTAGATAACACCCATGCGATTTCCAAAATTTGTTTCGTATTTGGCCGCTCTGTAGAACAATAAACAAGTGACACGAAATGTTTTGCGGGCAATCTCTGTTTGTTAGGGTAGTAATTGGGGTAATTTTTGGGGCTACTAAATTTTTCTAGCCTTCACAAGATTTAATAGATTTTTAGTCAAAGTAGCAAAATTTTAATTTTCCGAAATTTCTACGGCATTGAGTAGTTTTCGAAAACATTTTTTTGAGTTTTTAATTTTTTTAAAGTTGATACTACTGCAATTAAAATTTATCAAGATACTTGGCATTGGATACGCCAATTAGTTTTTTTATCGCAAAATTACTTATCATCTGCAAGATTACACCTGGTGAACAACGCTAATTTAACCGTTTCGTACTTCAGGTTCGGTCCAAAAAGGGAGAAAACACGCTCTCGGACTTTTTGGCTCCAGACTTTGCTATCCATTTCTAAGAAAATTTGATTATATTAGCAGAACGAGTAAAGATCAAAGAATTCGGTGACGTATATTTTTCATAATTTATTTGTCTCAGTCGTAAGTACCGACCTTTGGAAAGTTGTTCAATTTTTGTGTGCACTTTCACGGATAAATTAAATCTATTTACGCGTTGTCTTTGATGTCATCAGATAGGTAATTTATTACAGTTTTTATAATCGGCACGAAAGAAATTGTGGAACTGATAGTTTTTGCTGGAGCCAAAAAGTTTCAGAGCGCTACCACTTTTAAAATATTTCCAATTAAAACTTATGATACGCCAAGCAATAAAATAGTTCAGGAAATTTCTCAACTTGGCGCTATCGTTTTATTACGTTTTATTACGTTTTATTACTCCAAACAACCGAATAATAATAGTAAATAAGTCTCGAAAATAATAAAGCACCCAGATCTCTCGTCTGGTTGTGGACGTTTGACGATGAAGTTATATCGCAAAATATGTACCTTTTTGAAAAAAATTATTAATATTCGTTTTTTAATTTTCTACCAATTTTTGCACATACTTTTTGCGTTTTTAAGATTTATATCTTGAAAATGGAAGAGTTCTAAATCAGAAAATAATGGAGAAGACGTAAATGCAATAAAAAAAAATTTTGTCCATCACGAGTCAAAAAAATTAGAAATACATCTGCAACATTTGTGAAGCATCGCTCTTAATTGATGAAACATTTTAACGTTTTTACTAATTTTATAGTTATCACGACATAAATTTTAATTTCTGTTTGGGCAGGAAAAACTTGATAAAACCTACAATTTGTTTTTTGTAGCTCCTAATTGTTGTACCATTGTACCAAATTTTATTTTGCTAAAACTAAATTTCTAACATTAAAACCATGCTCCTTAGAAGTTTTCAAAAATGAACTTTCAAGGACCTAAAGCGACATTTTGTTTCTGACGCGTCTTCCAAATTTTTTCTACCTTTCTAAATTAAACAAATTTAGCCCGCGACTAGTTTTAGTTTTACCTCCTTCAGTTTATTATTGTTTCTTATTTACACATTTTTGTTCTTTTTTATTTTTTAATAATTTTTTAATTTTTTTTTCAAATTTAACGATTTGAATTGTGTTTTCGACAAGATCTGTTCAATCTTAAATTTGCTAAAAACCTAAATTTATATTTTGTACCCTTATTATTACTTTAACTCACGTAACAACTTAGTCAAAGGTTTTTACCGCTCTTCACTCATATTTTGAAGGACCTCTAGATTTTAGGGAACTTAGTAAAAATATTTTTTCCCATGGAACTAATCTCATCCTCTTTAATGGACGCCGACATGAGGTCTAGGGGTTAATTGCACGGGAAGTACTCTACAATGTACTAGTAGGTGCTAATATTCAATTACTTATCAGTTAATGCACTTGAAAGTTGGTTCGGTTTTCGTAAAACCGAATGTCAAACAAAATTTCGATAGTAAGTCTCGATATTTTTGTTATAACCCCGAAAGTGGTTTACACAATTGCTTAGGGTAAAATCTAAATTTTTCCTCAAAAAAGTGAAACATTCTTTAGCCGAGTTTTCAAGTTATAAGAAAAATTCGGTTAAGATAAAAAATCAAACTATCACCCACTTAATTTACTTTAACGACTCGTTAACTGAAAGTCAAAATTGGGACTCTCAACTTAATCTTCGTCTTTTACCACTAACACAGGATGTGGAATTTTCCTGATAACAGTTTTTGACGTTACGCATTTGAAATTAGGTTTTTCACCGAACTTTTCGACCAAACCAGTGGCGAAAATTTCGAAAAATTTATGGAATAAATTTAATTAATGCCCAAAGTGACTCGAGGAGTTGATTGCACCATGATGGAGTGCGGACGATTTTTTCAGGAATCGTACGAATTGATTTTTAACGTTTCCGAAAAAAAAATTATAACAATTAATTTTCACAACCCTTCCAGTAACGCCCCTAGCGAATTGGGGATCGAAATGCGAATTCGTGAATTATAGATCGCGCAATGTTCAAAATTCATTACCTGCACTTCAACTTCCAATTTACTCGAGATTGAAGTTATTTAAAATTCAGGTAATCTGTCGCTCGCTCCAGACTGTTCCAGACTTAAGGATGAATCTTGTCAATCCTGGACAAGTTGTGTTTCGCTTGTATCTCGACAGTTTTCACGATCCATTACGTACTAAGTGACTGCCACAACTTAAATTTAAGAAAATAGCGAAATCGTAGCGAATTTTTTGGAAATCGGGAATTGAAACCAAAAATTTTCTACAAATTGAGAAATTAATTGGAAAAATTGTTGAAACTGCCAGGAACTTTAGCAATTTGCAGAAATCCATAAGTAACGACATGACGAAATTAAATTCAAAAATACGAGCGTCATTAAATTTTTCAACGCAAGATAAATTTTGGCGCGGGCGTATAGTTGACGTTACCAAAATTTGTTGTCTTGTTGAATTCTGAATTTTTATTTTTTTTGACGGTACAGTTCGAAAATAAACGCGATAACTTTCCAACACTTAAAACGAGAATTTTGATAATTTTAAAATTTCATGCAAAAATTTCGAGTAAATTGCCGATTTAGTTGGAAATTAATTTGTGCCGTTTGCCGCCGGACAAAAGAGCACACACGTGCCTCTTCTGTTTCGGCGATCCTCTTTTTCGGTATCGAGATCACCAGCTGACGTCAAATCTTCGTTCGAACTTTTCGCTATTCACGAAGAACAGCTGCGCTGTTGCCGATCCCCGAATTTGCACAAATAACGTCTCGACAAAAGAAAAGTAATCCGGCTACGGCACGAAATCGAATCTTCCCAAATATTTTCATTGGCAAATCCAGAAGTAATTCGAAAATCAAATAGAAATTTGTTTACTTTAACCGATGCAAAGAAAGAAAATTAAGTGTGGAATTTTTTTACCCCTCATTGATAAACCCATTTGTCGCGGCTTATTGATTTAATTGCGTTAGGGGGAAAATGATTAACAACTCCAACCCCCTCGATCGGTAGATACTGTTTGAGGATCACCGAAGCTTTATTGGGTAATAAATTTTTATCTTAGTTTTGTTTGGTAAATCACTAAAGTTTTTATCGGGATTAACACGTCATGGGGGTTGATTTCAACTACTCTGGTTGCCGCTTTTTTATTAATTTAATTTATTGCTTTTATAGTCAAATTTACTTTTGGGGACCTACGGCTTGCCAATTTATTTTTTAACGCCATCTCTTATCAAATAAATGAAAATGGAAGGACGAAAAATCATTCAAATGATTTTTTATATTTAATGAAGATTTTTTGTTTCAGGACTAAATCAAGAAACATGTTAAAGTTGATTAAAAATATTTTTTTCAAATGGCAACAAATTTTTTGGGTACCTACCTAACTTTAGAATCAACTTTAAAATTTTATGATTTTATTTCCGTTTCAATTTTTATTTGCTTCATATTTGGCGACGTTAAGGTTGCGGTTTAGTTGAGTATAGGCACGACAATGCATTATGTCGTTGTGCATCACTCCAAAACTATAGTAAATTTTGAAAAAAAAACTATTGTACGTGAAAAGTAATGACAATAGCTCGGATCTAACATATCTTTTATAATAATCTTGTATACGAGGGCTTCAGAAAAAAATAAAGTTGAGAAAAAATTTTTGTGGGAAATTTTAGGAAAAATTCAATCGACTGTATTTTGAAAACTACTTGACCCATTGACTTGAAATTCATTTTAAGTCCTAAAGTGAGGTGTCTAAATTGTTAAAAGTGAAAAACGATGAAAAAATTGGCCCTAGTTTTGGAGTGGCGTACGACGCCCCATGCGCGCGACAAAGAACGACTAAACCGCGTCATTAAAAATCAAACAGCTTTGACTGCTTTTGCTCAGATTTCGTTAAGAAACATTTGGTTTCGTTCAACAAATGGTATTTGGGTGGACCTAAATAGGTAACTGAACCATTAATCAAGCTAATAGTTGTTCCGTTACATAAACAGACTGCATCGAAAAAAAAATTATCGTTATGCCTGCGGCCGCAATAATTATTTCAATTATTTCTACTTTTGACCAACGGTGACTCGCTTCACTTAATTATCTTTCAGTTCAACGAACATGAAACCTCAAGGGTGTGCAACCCATTAGAAACTAATAACACCACTTAAAACTCTTCTTAATTTAATTGCAACTAAAACTTTAGTGACGTTTCGGTGTTTTATGGTCGAACGCGCGATTTTCCCTAATGACGCGTTATAAGAAACTCAAATTAGTGGAAAAGTGGGATGGTTGCAGTGTGGTTAACATACCATGTCATTACTTCCGCCTGCGAAATGTTACCGTCAGGAAATTAGATATTCATTACGTGGTCGTAGTAATATCGCATTTTGATTATTCAAGCGAATAAAATTGATACTTGATACATTCTTGTTGTTTGAACGAACAGTTCAATTTTTCTTGTGTAATGTTTGGACAGGTCGATGTAGAAAGCTTCGTTCGTGACGGAACAAACGGTCAATTTGCGATACAGGATGATTCAATAACTGGAACGGAACAACACAATTTCTGGGCGTATCTCTGGGGAATGAAGGAAAATTGCGGGTGATCTTTGAACTTTGGAGAACGTTCAAACGATTTTAACGAAACGATTCTGGAGTTTTGTCAATTTCGAAACGATTTACGCTTTTGTGGGTTTCTTTGAAGTTGCGAAACCGAATCGCGTGACCTCGAAACGCCAGTCTCTTTAAACTGGGTGGGCATGCGCGCGTTTATCCTGGCTATCAACCAATCAGAGCTCTTAGAACGAGTGTTGTCGCCAATAATGGATGACGGACCTTTAAACTGGATGGTTCTTGGCGTCTGTTGCAAAATTATACGCCTTGTCTTGACTGTCGCCTCTTTAAGTTCTTTACTTCTTGCTATTATTGTCAGATCACTTTTACCACGAAGAGAAATATGTTTCCATATTTTTCAAAATTAACTTCAACAATAACTTGTCCGATTTGACATTGTAGAATAATTTGAAACTGATTTTGATGAAAGTGATTTTAAACTTTTTTTTCTGAAATAGAAAAAATCCTTGTCAATACTTGCAATTCAAAAATTTTCTTTATGCAACAAGTCGCGTCAAGTTTCAGGCTTCCTCTTCTGGGCTCAAATTTGGAAAATAGTTTTTGTCTGGTAGTCATTTTTTATTTTGTGGGTTGTTGCTTGAATGTCATTAGTAAAACCATAAAAACTGAAATAAAACGTGTGAACCTTCACCACTATTCTTGACACCTTTAAAGAGGCATTTTGCCAAGTCATTTTGATTTTGTAATTGCAGTTATTGAAATGAAACATTGAACGCCTAATGAATCGGCAACACATTAAACACTGAAGAGCTACAAGGGAGTGGCAACTGGATTTTGGAACCGTATCATTGCTAATCCAAACTGTTTCAAGGTTGCAAAAATTATATCATCAAGTACAAGCAACGGAACTCCGCCCCTTACAATTTATTTAAACAAATAATTTTAATATCGGCGTGGTAGTACTTAGGTGGGTTAGTACCAAAATTATGCCTGGTAATTCGAGATACGATCGCCCAACATTTTTTGAGTTTTAACAACGTGATTGGAAATAACAAGAAGAACCACCGAAAGCCTCCAAATATTTTATAGCATACCATAATGACTACCACAGGTTAGTTAAGGTATCCGATTAAGTTTTTTTAAGTAGCTGGTATGTGGTTTTTATTCTGTTAACATATGGGTCAGGGTGCTATGTTAACGGTTGGGGACTCTAAATTTTATATCGTACCATGATGACTACCACCGGTTAATTAGAGCATCCAATTAAATTTTAACGTAAATTTTTTATTATTTTTTTGATATTGCTGGTTGTCCATTCTGTTAACATATGGGTCAGACTGCGTTTGTTAACAGTGAAACGGTTGGGGATTGTGCGTTTAGACACGCGAGATGATGGGACAGGTGCGTGACTGGGATGATATCCATCCAGCTGGTCTGCCCGGACCCGGAAACCACACACGCCACTCGAATTTCCGGAGAAGGTGTCCTTTTATGGCGGTAATTGAATCGACAATTGCTTCTTTCTTACCACGTAGGTGTCGTCGACTTTCCGCCGTCTCCTTTACAATTATTATCTTTTCGGGTTGTTACACTTTCGAGCAACAAAGTAACGAGTTTCAATGAAAAATTATGGGCGGATTGTGGGCGTAGTAAAGTCACAAATTTCCATTCTCGAAATTAAAATTTTTAGTGGCGGATGACACAATTGACAAAATTTAGGTTCGAACCGGAAGTGATAACCAGCATATTAAATGGTCGTTATGAAGAAAGATTGGGGAAGGTGACAATTCTTTCAAAAGAATTAAATGGGAAAATATTTTAAAGAAAATGCTTCAAAAGTTATTACTAGAAAAGAAATTGGCTTGGTGGAAAAAAATTGCTCTTATTACACTTCCGTATTGTTGGTTGCGGAATGGCGTACAACATCTGGATGTGTGTTCTACGGTTCATGATTTATTGAGAGCGGCGAAAGTCATTTACGTCAGATGCAAATATTTTAAAAGTTACAGCGTTCTACAGTAAAGATTAACAGTTCTACAATTTTTTTTTCCCAGTTATTAAAACTGCACTAAACTGTCTATGTAACAAAACTATAACCAAAGTTAAAATATTTGTTTATGCGTAAACTATACAGAATCTTGAACAAATTTCTAAAACTCGCGCCTTACAATCGGATTTTTTTTTTGGAAATATATTTGTTCGATTCTTTGATCTTTACTCTTCCCATCGACATCAATAGATTTTCTTAGAAACTGATAGCAAAGTCTCTAGTCAAAAAGTCCAGCAGTACCTTTCTTCTGTTTAGCTTTGAATTTTTGGGCCACTTTAACGTTTGTTAGAAATTTTCCATCGTTTGTTATGGAAATAATTGTTTTCGAGAGGAGGGTAGAATTGATATTTCTGCACAGAGTGTCAGGAATTGGCTCAGATGCAACTATTTAAGAGTTTTTGTTTACAATAAAAACTTGCAGTTCTACAATTTTTTTCGTGCCAGTCATTAAAACTTCACTAAACTGTCTATGTAACGAAACCAATAACAACATGTAAAATATTTTTTATGCGTAAACTATACCGAAACTTGAACAGCTTCCCAAAATTCGCGCCTTACAACCAAAACATTTTTTTGGAAATATTTTTGTTTGATTCTTTGATCTTTACTCTTCCTATCGACATCAATAGATTTTTTTAGAAACTGATAGCAAAGTCTATAGTCAAAAAGTCGAGCAGCGCCTTTCTTCTGATTAGCTTTGAACTTTTTGGCCACCTTCACGTTTGTTAGAAATTTTCCATCGTTTGTTATGGAAATAATTGTTTTCAAGGGAAGGAGCAACTTTGTTATTTCTACACAGAACGTCAGGAGTTGACTCAGATGTAAATATTTTAAGAGTTGCAGCGTTCTACGAGTTTTTATTTACAGTAAAGACTGGCAGTTCTACAATTTTTTTTCTGCCAGTCATTGAAACTTTACTAAACTGTCTATGTAACGAAACCAAAAACCGCATGTAAAATATTTTTTTATGCGTAAACTGTACCGAAACTTGAAGAACTTTCCAAAGTTTGCGCCTTACAACTGAAACATTTTTTTTTTTTTTGTAAATGCATTTGTTTGATTCTTGATTTTTACTCTTCCCATCGACATCAATAGATTTTCTTAGAAACTGATAGCAAAGTCTATAGTCAAAAAGTCGAGCAGCGCCTTTCTTCTGATTAGCTATGAACTTTTTGGCCACCTTCACGTTTGTTAGAAATTTTCCATCGTTTGTTATGGAAATAATTGTTTTCAAGAGGGGGAGCAAATTTGTTATTTCTACACAGAACGTCAGGAATTGACTCAGATGCAAATATTTTAAGAGTTGCAGCATTCTACGAGTTTTTATTTACAGTAAAGACTGGCAGTTCTACAATTTTTTTTCTGCCAGTCATTGAAACTTTACTAAACTGTCTATGTAACGAAACCAAAAAAAACATGTAAAATATTTTTTTATGCGTAAACTGTACCGAAACTTGAAGAACTTTCCAAAGTTTGCGCCTTACAACTGAAACATTTGTTTTTTTTTTGTAAATACATTTGTTTGATTCTTTGATTTTTACTCTTCCCATCGACATCTACAGATTTTCTTAGAAACTGATAGCAAAGTCTATAGTCAAAAAGTCGAGCAGCGCCTTTCTTGTGATTAGCTTTGAACTTTTTGGCCACCTTCACGTTTGTTAGAAATTTTCCATCGTTTGTTATGGAAATAATTGTTTTCAAGGGAAGGAGCAACTTTGTTATTTCTACACAGAACGTCAGGAATTGACTCAGATGCAAATATTTTAAGAGTTGCAGCGTTCTACGAGTTTTTATTTACAGTAAAGACTGGCAGTTCTACAATTTTTTTTCTGCCAGTCATTGAAACTTTACTAAACTGTCTATGTAACGAAACCAAAAACCGCATGTAAAATATTTTTTATGCGTAAACTGTACCGAAACTTGAAGAACTTTCCAAAGTTTGCGCCTTACAACTGAAACATTTTTTTTTTTTTTGTAAATGCATTTGTTTGATTCTTGATTTTTACTCTTCCCATCGACATCAATAGATTTTCTTAGAAACTGATAGCAAAGTCTATAGTCAAAAAGTCGAGCAGCGCCTTTCTTCTGATTAGCTATGAACTTTTTGGCCACCTTCACGTTTGTTAGAAATTTTTCATCGTTTGTTATGGAAATAATTGTTTTCGAGAGGAGGGTAGAATTGATATTTCTACACAGTGTGTCAGGAATTGGCTCAGATGCAAATATTTTAAGAGTTGCAGCGTTCTACGAGTTTGTATTTACATTAAAGACTAGCAGTTCTACAAATTTTTTTCTGCCAGCCATTAAAACTTTACTAAACTGTCTATGTAACGGAACCAAAAACAACATGTAAAATATTTTTTTATGCCTAAACCGTATAGAAACTTAAACAACTTTCCAAAGTTTGCGCCTTACAACCGAAACAATAATTTTTGTTTTTTGATAATACATTCGTTTGATTCTTTGATCTTTACTCTTCTCTTCGACACCAATAGATTTTCTTAGAATCTCGTAGCAAAGTCTGTAACCAAAAAATCTAAGAGCGCGTTTTCTTTTTTTTAGCTTCGAACTTAACGTTTCTTATGGAAATAATTATGTTAAGTTCTAGTTCCCTTTGCATCTACTGATTGGCTACAAATTTGGGCGCCACTTCGCAGGTAGAGCACCCCTAAGATAATAAAGGCTCGCAAATAAAATTAATGTTAAGAAAATGCTTGGCATTTAAAGATTAATTTATGTCGGTTTTTTGCTCGAGTATCTGCTTTGGGGAGTGCTCCCAAACTACCCCGACGATACTTATTGTAAGGCGTGGAAGTATTGTACCTGCAATGGGACGGTCGTTATTGCTCAAAACCGAACCCGTAATAATTCACAACCCCAAGTCGTAGCTTGTGCCAGTTTATTATCCCTTACAACTTCAAATTTTAACTGATTAAATTAACATTTTAAACCCAAATCGTTATGTAACTTAATCAATTTGGGTTCGTTATAATTTTTGTTGTCAAAGCCAATTAGTGTTAATAACACGCAATGTTACTGGGACAAGGGGGCAGATGTAGAAACGTAATAAAGGGTAAGTCTAAATTTAATTGTCAAAATTAACATTAGGATCAGTCGTTGCCTGCCCCACTTGGCACCCGTCCATCTGCCTCATTGATTTCAAGTAACAAGTAAACAGTTACAACTTGGAGATATTTTTGCATCTTTGCCATTAGAAATAATCTTATCAATTGAGTAAACATCGGCAATTTGCTAGATAATGTTGTTATTGATTGAAAAGTACTAACAATAAAATAAATAATAAACAAACTAGAGGTTCAATCATCTTGTTTTTTAATACAATTTTTGTGGTCGATTTTAATTCTTTCCATATCTTCTAAAACATCCTGTCACGTAAGTACTTGCACGTTACTAAATACTAGACAGACATTCCTTGGGTTTTATGAGGCAAGGAACGATGCGTTAACAGGAGGTTAACACCTCAAATAGTTTATGGTGTTATTATTTTACTCGACGTGTTTATTATGGTTGTTGTAAATAAACAAAAACGCTAGAATGGAAATTTAAATCACAGCAAAATCGCTTTTTGCCCATCATGCAGCGTAGGCAATTCGCGCGGACGTGTATTGTTGGTTGCCTAACTCTCCCTATTTTAATGATGTTACTACTTTTTTCAGTTATTGAAGGAATTGTTTCATATAAAGCGAAACTAATTTAAAGTTTTCATTATCGAAAAGTTTTTATTTAAATTCTTTTTCCAATTCGTTCAACAGTAATGAATTATAA
Source organism: Pyrochroa serraticornis (assembly GCA_905333025.2). NCBI lineage: Eukaryota > Metazoa > Arthropoda > Insecta > Coleoptera > Pyrochroidae > Pyrochroa > Pyrochroa serraticornis. The sequence goes on from HG995152.1 coordinate 47,314,698, forward strand.
CTTCTTACAACCGCAAGCTGGTGAATAAATTGGAAACTGGAATTGGGGGGCTAGAATTGCCATTTGAGCATTGAAATTTTTAAATAAAACAATTCCACTGCCTAACTTTCATTTAGTTTTCCATTTTGATGTTGACGGTCGATTTCTTTTCAGATTCCTTTGTGAACAGCCAAGAATGGACGCTTTCGAGGACAGTGCCGGATTTGCGGTTGGGCATAGTCGGTTCGTTATCATCGGGAAAGTCGGCGCTCGTTCATAGATACTTAACGGGTTCTTACATGCAAGAAGAGTCGCCGGAAGGTGGTAGATTCAAGAAAGAAATACTCGTGGACAATCAAAGTTACCTTTTGTTAATACGAGATGAAGGCGGACCACCAGAATTACAGGTAAATTGTTCTACTTGCATATGTTCATTTAGTCGAACCGGTTTGGATTGTTTTCCAAGCATTTTCTGTTGGTTTGTTGTGGTTGTTCTCTATTGATTAGCATCGCTACATTTCCGATTTCCCTGAAATTGTTGTCCCTGTTGTCGGAAATGATTTTTTACCTAAACACTACCCAAGTTGGTTAATCAATAAAGAATGTAGAATTGATTTAATTTTAATGGATTGCGAACCATTTTTTTCTATCAATTAAATAATTGTAGGCCTAGAAATATTTTTATATTATGTAGCAGTATCAGTTCCACTTCTACCAGGTTATGGTTGATCCTAACTAATAACAGTGCCAACGAAACGAACATTTTCCAATGTGTTTTGTTTCGTTGATTTCCGTTTTTGGTCTCGGTTTGTCGGTTTGCTGAATAAATTTATTTGGTAGCTCAAAAATGAGAATTTTTGCAAAATTTGAACCGTCACAGCTAATCGAGTTTGTAATATCCTCCAGATGTGATGGTAACAGCGTAATCGAGTTTTAGCTGTGGTAAAATAATTTTAAGTGCGAAAATAGGAAAGTTCTGAATTTCAATTTGACCAAAATTGTGAATTTTGAAAATTTGGCTTCTGCGTCGATCGATTAAACTTTTTAAACATGCTAAAATGAAAGCTAATCGTTCTTAGTCGACGAAGAGAGGATTTCGTAATGTAATTTGTCTCATTGATCGAATTTTTGGACTTGTTTTGCTCATTCAAGAAAAACCAAAAAAATACAAATTATGCAAAATTTTTTCCAATGCTTCTCTAATATCGTTTTTGGACTCTGTTCGTCTTTGTAAGGAATCAATTTTTTGTATTTCTTTTAAAATAGAAATTTCTATAAAATTCCAGTCTGCCTAGCTACTAGAATTTTTGAGTCTTTCAAAAATGTTCAAATACGAAGAAGAAATTACCAAAATGATAAACTAAAGAACTAAAAGAGTCTCCAATTGAAATTTGTGGGAACGGCATTTGAGTTAAAAGATTTTTTTGGAAATACCTAAAATTAATAGAATAATTTGACAACAAGTAAAGTGAAATTTCAGTAGTAAGAAATAATAAAATTTTGAAAATCGAAGTGAAAACTTGTGGTAATAGCAATAAAATTAAAATGTACAAACAAAATGAAAACCAAGTGTCGGCGTAAAGAGACACTATTTTCATCTAAAGAGATGCAAATAGAAAACAAACTTGAGGAGATTTCTGATTTCTAGAACCGCTCGAAGAAACGAAGATTATTTTAATCCTAAATGTACTTCACGTGTACACTTTTATTACCTAGCACGTGATAATTACTCCGGTTATTTTAAGTGTTTCGACCGTTTTCTCTTTCAGAACGAAAACTTCCTCTGCATTCAGTAAGCATTAAGCGTTTTACTACCTTCCGGAAACATCATCTTGTGCACGTTTACATGTGGCAAAACCGTTTTATGACGAATTGGCGGTTTAATATCGCGCATAAAATTTCTATTAAAGTGCTCGATGGCCCCCTTTTCAACGAGACGTCCGTCCATGTTGTTATCATTATTTTTACCGGCAGTCAAACTGGCGCCTCGACGCCGCACAGTCCGACGTTTCTTAGTTTCACAACGCACGCAATGTCACGCTATGGCCCTTTAATAAATTATAGATCTAGATGGATATTGCCTTACTGAAATGTTGTCGGTCTCACCCTTCTCATTAAGTTTCATCGGTGTGTTGAGTTAATCAAGTATTCAGCGGCGGTATTATTGAAGAGGGGAGGGCGTATTTGATTGAAATAATGAAAACAGAGTTTGTTCTGAAATTTACATATGTTATTAGTTAACTCAAGTGATTTTAGCGCTAAAGGGACATAATTAACCTCTACTTCAGTTAACATGAACTGTGTTAGTTGCATTTTTTGATAGTAGGTGGAGCCACTGTCGTAGCGCCAAATGTTGAACCAGATTTTGGTCCGCCATCTGCCGGATTGTTATCTAACTATGTTGGTGGGAAACTGTGGTGGGCTGCGAAATTTTACTACAATAGACCGAAATCGGTTGTGGCTTTCCTGCGAAATTCTGACGTCGTTTCGATTATTCGTTTGCACATAATAAATTTGTAATTGTTGAGGTATCTTCAAATTTAAGTTTTTCCCCTATTTCGCCTCTGAATTTTTTTTCAAAAATTAGTGATTTGGATTTTTATTGAAATACATCATTTGGCAAAACTCCCATAGTTGCGTTGCTAAATGGCGCTTCTTAAGTTGTTTTATAAAAAAAAGTGTCTTATTGATGGCGATATCAATTAGTGTTGGTCTCACAGAACCGACGAACTGTTTTGGTTTCTTTTTGTTCAATTTTGTTGATTAAATTAAAATTTTCTACTAGTAAATAATGAATTCGTCATAAATAACAAACGTCGATATTTACAAGAATCGCAGATATCGTTCGTATTTTCCACCGAACGTGGATTTTCTATTTGTTTTCACCCCGGTTTCGATATGGAAAAATTGGAAACGTTCGACACAATTTATGTGGCGTCGTACGAAATCTTGTGCAATGTGAACAAAACGTTACTGTAAAATATTTTGTCACGTCTCTAAAATCTCCAGCTGCTCCAGAAAATGTCGAAATGTACGGTGGCGGGAGAGCGTTAACTGACTTTAACTTTGGAATTCAGGGTGGTTATCGCGATTTTTCCAACCCCCGAATAAGTTTCATTCAAGTTTTATAATAATTTGCGATAAGTAGGGACAGTTTCAAGATTGTTGATTTTTTTTAAGCTCGCTGGCGCCTCACGACGTTCTTGTTCTTATGCAAACACCTACACGCAACGGCTCCACATGAAGTCTAACGTACCTAATTGGTATTTATTATGTGCTGAAATTTGCATAATGAAGTTAACCAGCTGGTGTTCTCATTAATAAACTTTTTGCGGTTACTTCTCGAAATTTTGTTATTTAACATTAGTTGAGGCCACAATTAGTCAGGAGATAACTACTAAGACTTCATGAGTGTACTTTTTTAAATATTAACGTTACGCAATCGGTAAACATGAGCTTTTGCCGCTCTCTATGAACTATGAACCGCGGAATACGCTCACAACTGTTGTGCGCACGATTTTCCGCAACCAGTAATACAAACGTTAACTAAGTTTTCTTGGCGACTCTCAAAATTTTTGTTTCTTTTACGTTCTTTAGGTGATTCTGAGGTGCCACCAATAGAAATTGCTGACTAGAAGAAAATCTATTTTGTCCAACTGTAAGATCTAATTTAACAGGACGTCTCACATTGTCATTTTTTTGATAATTTTTTTTGACAAAAACTACAAGGAAAATAAACTTTCCAGCTATTTAAAAGAAAAGTTGCCTCTTACATCAACGAGTATCCTCTACTTACTCTTTTGACAGAAATCTAACCTTGTATATCGTTATAAAAAAAAATTTGGGATCAGTCGAATTTGTCTTCGAACTGCAACAATGCACGCAGATCGAATAAAACCAAACGATATCCGTCGTAAATCTGCTTAACGAAACGTTCGGTGTATTTGGCTCGATCCATATATGTCCGCATCCCAAAATCGAGTGTTGATGCCTCACTAATGTGTACTTCAATGTCACATAGAAAGATTACTCCCCACATTGTATTTGGGTTAACTTGAACTGGCTGCTCTCAAACATTAATTAAATGTGAAACGCCCAGAATGGAGAACGGGCATTAATTTTGGTACTGACTTGTTTATTTAAACATTCCAACGCCTCGTCCGCGTCGCAATTAGTTTACGGGAAAAAAAACGGAAATTCGAGGGATGTGAGTGGGGAACTTCAACTAATCTATTGATTCTTCTAATCGTTAACCAGTCTTTGATAAATATTTCAGCTCTTTAAACGTAAAGTACTTGATTTATGTTGGCGACTGTTGCATTGGGATACACTCCCATACTTGCAGGTAGCCCAAACTGGGCGAATCTCTAGGTTTAAGCGAGCTGGAACTCTGATGTAAAGAAAAAAATCTACACTTGTTTCTACACTCTGTATATAAGAAGTCCACTGAGGGAAAAATCTCCAGCTTAGAAACTTAAATATTGAAACTGGAAGAGATGCTGTTATTCCTCCAGGTAGCCCAAACTAGGCGGATTACTAGGTTGATCAGTTCGATTAATTAATTTTATTAAAATTTAATCGAAAATAAGTGCAACCTGGATTCGAAGATCGCCGACACCGATGGACCGGGTACGAGAAAGTTTCGAAGCTTTCTGACTGAGTTAACACAAGGGATGAAACTTGACACATCATTTGAAATTGAAATGTGATCGGAAGTGGTTAGGTCCTACAGTTTCTGAAAGTTTTAAATCTCTTTGTAGATTTTCTATTGACTTGCTGGCGGACAGGTTTGAATGCTTAAGGTTTTTTTATTAATTCGCCCGAATCAATTTAATTTTGAAAAATTGGGGAAAAATTGATTTTTGTGCTTGCCCTCGTATCAGATTTTAATTTGTTTCAATTTCGCAATCACGGACCTTACTTTTGAATATTCATATATTTGGGTATTTTTACTGTCAGATTTTTTTTGTCCCTTGTTAAAAGTGATCGAGTTACTTTTAATAAGTCAGTTTCAGGAATCGACGTTTCAGCTCCGCAATTAATGGATTCCACCTGTCGATCTCGTCGTTGTCTTTTTGCTACCCTAATTGATGATCGCCTGGATTTCGTTTCGCTCACCTTCCATGAACAACGAATAAATTAATTTAGTCAACCCCCCCGACGTAAATGCGAATAAAAATAAAATTAATTAAAACGATTGCCTCCCTGAAACACGGACATGTCCGTCCTGCGTCCTCCTCGGATCCCGGTGCATTCGCAATGCACATCTGAACCGTTGCACGGGCGAAACGGGGACGATATATCGATTGTAACACACAAAATTTGCGATAGAGACAACAACATTGAGGTTGGACGAGAAAAGACAGTGATGGAGATGATCGGTGGGAGAGAGAGAAACTGGCGCCGCGGCGCTAGCTACCCTTGCTTTTGTCGGGTTTACTTCAGTAGGGGTTTCGCAACCTTGCGTACGGGTTGATTGTCGCTGGTAGTAACAAAGAACACGATAGCGGCAATATACGGGATGGGTGAGTTCAATTTTTTTTGTGGCTGAATTTTGAAAAAGTTGAAAAAGATATTTTCTCGTTGTATTTATTTACGATTAGTAAAAAAAATAATTAGGGAAACTCAAATCAGTGTTGGGCGTTAAAGAGATTTTTTTGGGAAAATTCACAAATAATTTAAAAAAAATTGTTTGTGTTACTTTTTGGGTTTTGCAATAATTCTGGAATAGTATCGAGGAGTCCAAAAATTGTGCTATGTATTCCAGTTAATTGTGGCGCTTTGTGGGCCAAATAGTGCCGTTATTTACTTTTCGTAATAAATTAGTCTAGTATTACACGTCTGTATTACTGGTTGCGGAAACAAAGGGCGTAGTATCTGCATGTTAATTATGCAGTTCGTGGTTAATAACCTACTTAGTCTTTCATGCATATTTTTATTCTTGTGACTAACCACATTTTTGTGTTTTGAATTTTTGATATTTTCCTTGCCCTGAAGGGTCAATAAAATGTTGAGGTGTTTTTCCCAATTTTACTTCTCAGGATCTTTTCTAAAATGTTTTTTTTAATATTTTTCTTCAAATTTTTGCCTGTATCTTCACATTTTTTGTAGTTTTTGCCACTCGAATTGTTGCTCCTAATAACAAATTCGTCATTTCTCTTTACCCTTCAAAAACGCACGCAATTGGCTAATAATTCTTAATTCCGACTGCCTAAGACCGAAAACATGACAAACACTTGTTTTCGGTCCTGATCTACATATTAATTTTTCCACCCCATCGCGACACTTTCTTCCCTCCACCCCCCAACATTTTCGGTGATTATACATTTTAAAAAGGACGAAAAGCCTGGAAGCGCAACGGTCGCATTTTTCATCGTAAACGGCAAAAACTTTGTGCATAATGTATGAACCCCCCCCGAACGAGTCGTTTTAACCCGAGGGGAAGACTTGCCCTCGATGTCTTTCTAGAGTTTCGCGTTCGAAAACAAGACCGACATGCAGGCAAAAGTTCAGTGATTCGTCCACTAGACCGATCTTGATACATAATCCACCATGTAGATCCCCATCCCTTACCCTTGCGTCGCAACGCAAGCTGCTAAAAGGTCCCCAACTTTCAATCCCTTTCGCCATCCAACGAGTCGAGCCATTAATTTTTCGGGGCTCATGCGACGTCTTGTTTTCGTGTTTCGCGTTCAACTTTCGACCCCTCCAGCAAACAAACTATCAAATATCTGGTGGTAATCGGGAAATTTTCGTGTTTTTCGTGATTTACCCGACGCAGTTTTAAGGTAATAACAGTTTTTGTTGATTTGTCTTCAAGCAAAATTTTTGTTTGTGATTTTATTGTTTTTTTTTTTTCACTTGAAAGTGGATGATTTAATTAAATTCCAAAAAACGTTTCAATCGAAGAGCTTTTGTTCCCCGGGCATTGGGTAATTAAATTGTTTGCTTGAAATGTTTTTAATTTGTTTTTCCAACCGAGACAATGGTAAATTTTGTCGTGAGTTGCGTAACGAATAATTTTGAGTGCTTAGCTTGAATTTGAATATCGATGGGAATTTTAGGGATGAAAACGTGTTTGGTGTCCTATAAATATTTGATTCGTTTATTGATCGCGAACGGGTCAGGCGAGACTAAGGTGCTTGGCTCGATTATAAGCAATCTTGGCATGTTTACCCACCGTGTTAACATCTCCTGATAAAGAAATTGTTTACCGACCGAAGAATTCCTTGTCGTGTTGGTTTGGCGGGGTTTTTTCTGACGTCTCACTCGACACGACGAAATTTCACCCTTTAGTCAAGTGTCTGAGAATTCCAGTTGCTTTGAAAAAACGACAATCGTCCCCCGGTAATTACAAATCCTTCAAACCCTGTTTCCGTTCTATCCAGAACATTTTACGTTTCCAACGTCTCTCCCCGCTTCGCAATTCTAATTTAATTTCATAATTTTGATGGAGAGTTTGGTGAATAAAAAATTCGCTGTTTATCCAACCATTTTCTTTAGATTTTTTCAACTTCTACTCTTACTCGCGCAGCGCCACTAGAGACGCCCGGATGGTTCTCTTCAGTCTTTGGACCTGGTTTTGGTTGTCCAGTTATGGAGCTTTTACGTTCTCGTGAAAGTGGAGTCTGGTTTCGTGTTTATCCATTCAAATTGTGAGGTTTCAGTGCAATTCGGTATTATATGGACCACCAACCATGTCACGCAGCACCAGAACCGTATAATCCCAACGGGTTCAAAATTTGATTCTAGATCCTGTTGTAGATTGACAGTTTGAAGTTTCTTCCAAAAAGCCATTAGAGGCCAAGTTGTCTTCTTTTCTTCTTGATATGCTTTTTCCATTGGGGCTTGACATCCAGAGTCATTTCTCTCATACAGTGGTGCCATTTATATCCTGGTACGGAGTAAAATTAACGTGGGTAGATTTGAGCTCTTTTAACCTGATCTTCCATTATTTGGTCCAATTCAATTTTTCGTTCCTACCTCTTTGCACTCTTCCAGTAGATTGATCTCTCTCTTTCTTTAGTGGAAGAATCGCGGTGTCGTCTGCAAATGCTGCTAGAGTCCCTTGTTTCAATTCTGACGTTCCCTAGTATGCACCAAGTAAAGGATAGGTCCTAGGACACTACCCTGAGGCGTTCCCGCGTGGATTTCTTTCAGGTCAGAGCTGTTTGATTTGGAAGTGTTTGCCTGTGATGTATAATTCTACACATTGCCTCACGAGCATTTTAGTTTTACCGAAGGTCTCAGCAACGTCTAAGATTTGCTTTGTTTTTCTTCAGCAATTCGATGATGCTACTTTTGCCTCAAACCAAATTGTACGTCTGGAATTAGTTTACCATTTTCTATTAGTGGTCTTAGTTTTTCAAGGAATTTTGGTAATTACTTCAATATTTTGCTAGTAATCAGGTCTTAGTCCTGCTCTTTTTTCTCTTTGAGTTCTTTTTATTTCTTTACTTCTTTTGGAATAGCTAGGAGGATATTATCCCTTTCCTGGCAGTTTATTGCTTCCATTTGATCGGATGTAAATATTTTAACTAGATAGTAGTTCTATTTTCTTTGAGTCTTGTTCAACTGAGTCTAAACTGTTACCACTGTCTTCTAGTTCTTTTTTTTTCCTTGACAAGCGTTCTTTTCTCAGGAGCTTAACACCCAAAGTCGTTCCTCTCATGCAGTGGTACTATTTATATCCAGGTGCGGAGTATAATTAACGTGGGTAGATTAAAGTTCTTTTAACCTGATCTTCTAATATTTGGTCCAATTCAATATTTCGTTCCTACCTCTTTGCACTCTTCCAGTAGATTGATCTCACTCTTTCTTTACTGGAAGAATCGCGGTGTCGTCTGCAAATGCTGCTAGAGTAACCTGTTTCAATTCTGGTGTTCCCTAGTATGCACCAAGTACAGTATAGGTCCTAGGACACTACCCTGAGGCGCTCCCGCTTGGATTTCTTTCAGGTCAGAGCTGTTTGATTTGGAAGTGTTTGCCTGTGATGTATAATTCTACACATTGCCTCACGAGCATTTTAGTTTTGCCGAAGGTCTCAGCAACGTCTAAGATTTGCTTTGTTTTTCTTCAGCAATTCGATGATGCTACTTTTGCTTGAAACCAAATTGTTCGTCTGGAATTAATTTATCATTTTCTATTAGTGGCCTGAGTTTTTCAAAGAATTTTGGTAATTACTTCAATGTTTCGCCAGTAATCAAGTCTTTCTCTTCCAGTTCTTTTTATTTCTTTATTTCTTTTGGAGTGGCTAGGAGGATATTATCTGTTTTAGGCTTTGTTGCTTCCATTTGATCGGATGTAAAGATTTTAAGTAGATACTCAGCAAACAGAGCAGCTTTTCGCTTATTATCTGCCTCATGGTTCCATATCTCATTTGACTGGAGATATCCATGCGATAGGTCTTCTGATTTCTTGGTTGCTTTCCATAGAGAATAGTCTGCTTCCACATTTTGTGCTTCAATCTATAGATAGGAATTTAGTGGTTCTATTCCTTTTGAATCATGTTCAGCTGAGTCTAAATCGTTGCCATTCTCTTCTAACTCGTTTCTCAGCTGGGTAGTTTATTCCATTGGTCATGCCAGTAATTTCCTTGATGTTGTTATGTGGCTACCTGAATAAGGGTTTGGGAGTAACTAATCCTGTGATTCGATCAAGGCGATGATTGCGATTTTAAACTCTTTAATATCAACTTGGACAACGTTGTCGAACAAGTTGGATGCCGTATATCTTCTGCCAAAGGAGGATTGGAAGATTAGCGTTTGAACATGCAGGTCCGACAGAGAGTGAAACCAAACATATGGGAATAGACCCGAAAAGATAAGTGAACTGTATATTGGGTTGCCTATACTGATAGGACTTAGTACTAACACATACTTGCTAATGGTTCCAAAATTAATATTCAGGTTAATACCATTCTCTTCATCAATGTTGGGAAGTTTTCAGCTTGAGGCGAGAAATTTTACTTGGATGATACGACCAGTAGGTAGCCTCACCTGTAGAATAGCAGCTGATATTTAATTTTCAGATCGCTTTTCTCAGTTGTTCACAATATTTTTCTAATCCTTACTTGTTTTCGTTCGAAGTATCCACAATTGGGACACTTGCAACCCTTATCTCAACCCCACAGTTTTGGTACACTGACCAGTTTGTGTAATAGTCAAAACTACTCTTCATTTTAGATCTTTTTAATAATTTTTTTTTTCTAACGCTATTTTTTTATAAGTAGACGCGTTCAACAACGCGCGTCATAATTATTATTTAGTTTCTTTAGAAGTTCCATTTTTACAAAATTTTCGCTTTTCCAACCCCTGTCGCTCTGTTAATTTGGCAGCAATAATAAAGCGGCGTTTTATGGTTAAACGTTAACGAAATTTCGTCATTAAAAGAAACGACATCAACGTTAATGAAATTGGTTAACTGGATAGACGCCACGTCGATCCTTTAATACTTACACTTAGATTTATTAGTGACACGCGCCGAAGAGAAGGATTTTTCGTAATTGTCGCTACCTTTGAAACTTATTAACGTTACACCTCTTTTCTCTAATTTGATGTACATCTATTGAATGAACGTGCGACTACCTAGACTCGATTGTCGAGTTTAATGGAAAATTTCACGAGATTTCGTTGTTGAATAACACAATCAGCTTTCAATTAATCCAATTAGATTGGAATTTACGGCCGGATTTTCAAATCAACTTGTTCTGGCTACAATTAGAACGATATAACGTCAAATTCGCAACGTGTTTGCTTGTTACCTGTCGAATTTATTTTATTAACGTTAAAAGACGTAAAGGCCTCGATAAATTTGTTGTAGACGTAGGTATATTGGTGAAATAGTGTAGACGTATAAGTAACGCAAAACGTTCAAGTTCTTGTTTGATTTTATTTTGTAGCTTCGCTAAGTTCTTTTGTAACATTCTTAGTTTTGGAAAAATCTTCCATTCTGCGGTTAACAGAAAAATGGCGAAAATTCCCCTAACAAATCGACTTACGACTTCAAGCCGACAATTCTCTACTTTAGTTCATATAAATTGAATTAGTCGACTATTCTCATAGTAGGTGGAGTCACTATCGTAGTTCTAAATGATTCCAAACCGATGCTATAAGGAGTCTGAATGTTTCTGGACTCGTTTATTTGAGCCTGAATCTCCCTCATTCAGTTAGATTTTTTAATTGTTGAGCCAGATTGCGAATTTTGGTGGCGCCATCTAACGGATAATTGTGAAACTATTGCGGTGTGAAACTGTGCTCGCTAGAGTAACGGCGCTGAAATCTTGTTACAAGTGCCTCAAATCGGTTGAGGATTTCGTGAAAAATTCGAACGTTACATCCACGTTTTGCTTTCATATTTCAAATATGAATCTTTCCAATTACAGCTTGAGTGTTTCACTTATGAAAAAAGTTTTTTTTGGAATTCAAAATTGTCATTAAGGCAACAATTAAATTTCTCTTTATCCACCCAATTGTTTAGTAAAAAGTCCAATTTACTCGAGAGTTATCAAAAAACTATTTTCTAGCGAATGCAAATGGGGTAATTAGTTGTCTCCACATCAACAACATCATTTCAACTCAACAGACGGGGAGACTCGGAACGAAACCCACGCTGCTCTTCCATTTTCAGATGTACAAGAACCGAGACCTGTCCGCGGCCATTTTTAATTATCGCGATAACGAGGGCGTAATAATTCCTAAACTGACAATTTTTTTTTCTCTTCATTACAGTTCACGGCCTGGGTGGACGCCGTCATTTTCGTTTTTAGTCTGGAGAACGAATCGTCTTTCAACGCAATTTACAATTATTACACGAAGATGTCCCATTATCGAAATTCCGCCGAAATACCCCTCATTCTGGTTGGAACGCAAGGTGAGTTTTGGGTTTGTTTATTGAAACTTGGACGAGGACTAAGTGTCGGGGCTGTTATAAGAGAAATTTTGATCGGGTTTCGGGTTGTTGGGCCAGATTTAACAGATTTCAGTTTCAAACGCGCCGTTGATTGAGTTCGGTATAATGGAATTTCGGAATTACCCAGACGGAATTCGATTTGTCAACTTCGGAGGGCTCAATTTCAGGAATTACGCCGATTTTATCGCTTCTACTTATCCATAACAGTAGTCTTTAGACAATTAAATTGGGTTATCGACCAATTTTTGGAAGACATTGCAATCTTTTAAAAAAAATCGCATAGCATTCCGGTTAGAAGCCACAATACGCGTATAATGTGTTGCCTACCTAACAGTAACATGGTGTCTAGCAACGCCTGACATTTGTTTTTTTGTTGGTGCAATCGAATTAATAAAAACTATAAATGAATCAGCACCACTCTAACAGTGTTTAAAAAAATTAATTTTAGTAGGGCATATTTGGTAGCAGACGACGTTTTTGATTCAAGTTCTTCAGTCTAAGTTGTCGAATTTATTGTGGAAACGCGTGGTCAAAAAAGTGAATCTAGGTAAGAGGCGGTGCTTTGTTGGAAAGTCGGCATTTACGGGGTTGGTCGATTACGTGATGACGTTTGGGACGGCCAATCATATTGTAGTGGCTCTAAATTGATGTCATCCGTGAACTGTTTTAGGGGGTGGTCATTTTACGCAATTTTGCAGTTTTAGGCCGAACTCTCCTAACGAGGTTGGGATATTTTCTATTGTAAGTGGAGTTGGTAAGCGGAAATTACGTTGTTGGAACTACCTTCATCGACTGTCTAATTGGGTCATGCACAATTTATGCAAAAGCCGGCTACGTTTACAATATTATCTTCAAAGTCTTTGTATGTAGTTAATGTAAAATGGAACGGCTTAATCTGATTCCTCTTCGGTAAAAGCCAAAGCCGCCGCAAGAAAATTTGCTTAACGTCAAAAAGTTGACCTAAAATATTCAATAAAATTTCTACATAATAATTGGGAAAAACTCAACTTTTTCAAGATTATCATTATTTTTACATATACAGGCTGTCCAAAATTGTCAACAACAACCTTGAATTCTTATTAGATTTTTTAAGTGATCCCGATTTATTTAAGACTTGCGGTTGGTCTGTGTTCATACTTTTCAGGGATGCTCTGTAACTATAACTTTTGGTTAGACTAGAAGGTTTCTGGCGTTTCAATTTGAAAAGTTTTAAGTGATTTTTACTCGAGTTGTTATCTGAACTGTAAAACACCGAAAAGGAACAAAAACGCAATTTTAAATCCCAACCATGACATAGTTCGAAAACACTTAATGTTGCTTTTGTACTGAACAAGTTTGTTGTTCACGGATTAAAAAAAAGTTGTAAAATTGCACAAGATCGTTTGTTTATTTTTTGGTTTTTTCCATTACCGTACGACAACTGAATAAATATCAATAATTGCCGAAACACTTAACAGCTTGAAATTTTGTTTTTTTCGAAACATTTTTACCAATTTTCTCTCGCCTTTCAGATGCAATAAGCGAAAATAATCCCCGAGTGATCGACGATTCCCGGGCCAGAAAGTTGGCCAACGATCTGAAGAGGTGTTCCTATTACGAGACGTGTGCCACCTATGGTCTCAACGTCGAGCGGGTGTTTCAGGACGGTGAGTCTGAGTAATCAACTTTTATGATACTTCTTTTGCACTTCGCATCCAATAAGAACGTTAAGGTCCCCCCTTCCGAAACGTATCGAATTCGTTATCGTTTTGATCGAGGAGAAGGGTCGTTTTCACTTAATAAAAATTCCATTTTACGCTCGTCCTTCACCTTTTCGTAAAACAATAATAACGAGGATGACAAATTTATATCGATAGACGTTACGTTACGACTACGCACCATGATGGTGGGATGAGTCAAAAAGTTTTAATTGGAATTCGAGCGAAAGTGTGAAAGATGTTGAGTGAATATTGTAAGAAAATGCGAAAACGGCTCTTCAAACGCAAGTTTAAGAGAAAATTTACGAGTAAGTTTTGCTGATTTTCTACGCCTTTTCTTCCACTCTGTTCTTTTGCTAAATGGCAATTTTTTCTATTTTGTTATCAGAATTTCTTCATATCTCTTGGTTGTCGGATTTATTTACTTACAGCAACTGCAAAATGTCTTCTTTTGTGATGTTCTTCGTTTTGATTATTAGTTATTAGTTTTTTGTTAAAATATGTTTTCACCTTTTTCCACCTTTTTGGTCTAGCAACAGTTTTTTTCCAAATTTCACCTTTATCAGTATCTGTTGGTTGCCTGCTTCCTCTTGTGGTGGCCTTTTTCTTGAAACTATGGAGGGTAAACTTTTTCGCCTTTTTAGATCTCCACCATAGTATGAAGTTGACATTTTTTTTTTTTTTGGTTTTCTTGGTCTTCCAAAAGTGTTATCTAAATTCTGCTACCATCAGAATTCCTATTGGTTGATTGCTCCTTGAACATTGTTGGGCCCTTTGTGTCTCTGGGGAAAGGTCCACTACCTGTATTGGGAAAAACCCATGAAAGGCGCGAAAAAAAGCCAACCCTCACTCCCACTGACTCTACTCGTTACTTTCCTTTCGATCTTCAACGTGGGAAGAACTCAAGACCTCGCCTTCAGTGACATACGGAATTGTGGTATTTTTCAAGTGTTTTAACCAATTAAAAATTCATTAACTTAAAGTTTTTGGTCCTTCGAGTTCTAAACCTTAGTTGGTACATGTTTTTACCGATTAAATTCGTTAAATTAAAGTATTTGGTTCTTTGAGTTCTGACTTTAGTTGGTACAAACATGTGAACAGTGCGTCCTCTTATGGTGTTCTTCTTTTTGCACCTTGCGATACGTTTCTGACCGATAAATTTGTTTTCAGCTTGTCAGAAGATAGTGCAACAGCGGCTGTCGGCATCAACCACGTGTCTGACACCTACGAATTCTCGGCCTTCAACCCCGAACCATTTCCATCCGGCCGGCGGCGGACAAAGACACGTACCGCAAATAACCGCCCCATCCAACAACGGATTCGCTCAACTGGCGCCGTCACCGGCAGCGAATCACATGTCTCCTAGTCACAACAACACCCTTTCACACAAGGTAAAAATCACTCGAACCATTTTCGATCAACAACTGTTAATATCAAACGTTACAGGAATCGATGAACTTGCATTCGTTGAGCGGCCGTCAAGTCCACACGTTATCAGCATCGACACACTACCTCCATCGACCGGAAAAGAACGAATCGTCGTTCAAATCGTCGGACGAAAAATGGAACTCGTCCTCCTCGACATTGGGAAGTCACGGCTCCTCGCAAGCACTCGTAGTACAAACTGTCCAAACAGAAAACAATAACGTAACGAAATTCGCAACGCCCCACCCTCTAGATAATTTACAAAATACTCAAAGTAAAGACCCGAAAGATCTGCCGACGCCCAGTTCAACGCCGACGACAGCTAGGAAAAGTCGAAGAAGATCCAACTTGTTCACGCCGTCGAAGAAAGGCGACGATAAATTGAAGAACGTTGGCGATTTCGGTAGCGGCAGGGCGATCCCGTTGAAACAGGGTTATCTGTTTAAACGCAGCAGCAAACCTTTGAATAAGGAATGGAAGAAGAAATACGTGACTCTTTGCGACGACGGCCGGTTGACTTATCATCCGAGTTTGCACGATTACATGGACGATGTGCACGGCAAAGAGATTTCGTTGCAATATGTGACGGTTAAAGTTCCCGGTCAGAAACCGCGAGGTTCGAAATCGATTATTACGGTAGCAGGAACTAATGGTAGTAGCAGTATTAATGAAGGACTCGGCGGATTGTCTCTTGGTGGTGAGTCGAGATGGTTTTTTTTGAAATTCGTTTTAATTCGCGTATAGCACGGCTTGCAGGGAAAGACAGGAGGACGACTGAACGGGTTTTGATGGGGGCGTTCGAAACTGTTAAAGATCCCAGTTTGAAATATTCGCAAGTCAGCGGTGACGAGGGGATGGTTTTGTCTAATAGCAGTTCGTTTCTTAACGGTGATAGCGTCAAAACGGAAACGCCTAACGTCAAGAAAAGGCATAGAAGAATGAAGAGTAGTGGGGTCAAAAATGGTGATTACGACGGTTAGTTTTTTTTTCCTCTGACTGTTTTGAAATTTTTATTGATTTTTGTTGTGGTTTCAGATGCTGATGGATACGAATTTTATATCGTTTCGTTAGATAACAAACAATGGCATTTCGATGCGTCTAGTTCGGATGAACGTGACGATTGGGTAGCTGCAATAGAGCAACAAATCTTGAATTCGTTGCAACTGAATGAGTCTTCTAAAGGAAAAAAACAAAATAATCCATTGGAGGCCGCTACGCTACAATCTATAAGAAGTAGAGTACCTGGAAACGGATTCTGTGTTGACTGTGATGAGCCAAGTGAGTACTTCTTACTAACTGTAATTCAAATTTTTAATTTTTTGTATTTTTCTCCAGATCCTGATTGGGCCAGTTTAAATCTCGGGGTCCTGATGTGTATCGAATGTTCTGGAATTCACAGAAACCTTGGATCTCATATATCCAGAGTTCGATCGCTACATCTGGATGAGTGGCCGTAAGTTTCCATTTGTTTAGAAGAAGTCTGGTGCTTGGTAAAGAGAATTTCCAAATTGAAGCTGTAAAAAAAATTATTAGAACAAATAGTGGACTTACATTGTCAAAAAAAATTTTTGCTGGCCACATGATAGTCTCGCAGAAAAACTATTTTTATGTTTAAAATTCGGCAACCTTCACAGGATTTTTTTCCCGAGCTATTTCAGTAGATTTGAAAATATTTGTAAATCCCAGGGGACCAAATCCGGCGAATTAAATTGATCGGACCCTTAGTACGCGCTCTTTGGCCATCTCAACAGTTGATCTGTGAACAAGTGCACAATGGGCAACATTTTCTTGAGATCGTAATTCTGGCCGGAAATATTCTTTCATTTTTTCGAAAGTAGATGGCGCTGCAAAATCATCTTAATCCTTCTTAACAATTTTTCAGTTGACGTCCACACTTTTAATTGTGTAAATCGCCCAATAATAAGAATGTTAACGCCAAACGGTTTAGTTCTCAGTTCCTCCACTAGTCGTTTCAAAGATTGCTTCCTGAGCGAACCCGGAAAATGGTCGACTTTTCCGTTTCCATACAACGATACAGTTCGCCTTATTTGCATTTCGCCATCGGAACAATATGGTAATTTGGTTGCAGGGCCGGCCACTTGAGCGTCATGTTGGCTTTGGGGAACGCCCTCGCCAATTCCGTGTGGGAGTGCATGACGCAAGGTAGAACGAAACCCACGCCGACTTCCAGCAGGGAAGAAAAGGAACGATGGATACGGGCGAAATACGAAGCGAAGGAGTTCGTATCGCCACCCGACAACACACCACCCTTGGGACAACAGTTGGTAGACGCCGTTTGCCGGTCAAACATGAAAGACATTATCCACATATTGGCGCACGCAAACGGCGAACAAGTCAACTCCACCGTCGCCCCCAGAGATCTACGAACGCCCCTTCATCTGGCCTGTGCAATGGGAAATTTAGCGGTGGCACAATTACTAATTTGGGTACGCAACCGACAGTTTCGGAAAGTTTCGTCGCTAATCTTGTTAACAAAGTTCTTTGTTTACCTGACCGGCCAATAATTGACCCTTGTCTTTCTTTATTAACTAACAGGACGCGGGAGTAAAGCCGCTAGCATTCTCAATTAAATTAGCACACTTTTACCACCCCGAAAAACCCCAAAATTAGAAAAGTTGACTCAAAAAATTACAAAACTTTTTCTTTGATTAAATCTTACGTAAACTCCACAGTAGGTGGAGCCACTATCGTAGTTCTAAGCCTAAGAGCTACGATGTTTTTTTTTTAAGTCGCTTGTTTTGATTGAAGTTTTTGATTTGAATTTTTTTTAGCACAACGCCAACGTGAAAGCCGTGGACCAAGACGGGCGCACGTGTCTGGCTTACGCTCGAGCAGCTGCTAGTATAGCGGCGGCTAAGGTCCAGTCCTCCAACAGTGTCACTGCCGACGTATCTGCTGCGGCGAGCAGAAGCCTAGTAGACCTCCTCCTTACCTATGGCTGTCCAGAAGTGTCTTGCGTGCCCGGAAGCGGCACTCTGCCTCGGAGACGGGGCAGTCAAACATTGCCTCAGTTTGAAAAATTACCATCAAGTGTTATCTAAATACTTAAGACACAACCTGACTGATTTTTATCAATGTAACGTACAGGGTGTGCTTGTAATTAATCATCTGTCATTGTTAAATTTTTCAAAATAATCTCTTTTCACCGCCTGATGTGTCGATGTTAAACCACTGTCACACCCGAATTAGTTGGTTAGTTGCTAGTAGTTATTTGAAGCTGTTATGGAAAAAATTAATAATGATAACATCCTGTCCGTTATAACAACACTGCACTGATTAATGTATAAGTGTACTAAACAGAAAAATGAAGAAAAACTTTAGTCGTTTGTTACTCATATTTGTATGCAGCTGTACAATCAGATTTTCAAATGTTTCACGTATGATGCACGTTGTACTTAAACTATTTTCGTGTCATTCTAAGCTGTTGGATCACTGATTTTTAGACGATTTTCATGATGTCAATTTTTGCACTACCTACACTCATTGTTAACTTGATTTCATGACTATGAAGCGAGTATTATTGTAAGTGATCATATACAAATCTTTTATATGTGAATTTGTAATATTTGTACCTTGTACGTGATAGTAATTTTTCATTGCAATGTTTTTTTTTTGGTTTGCAGAGTGTTTTTTGTCTACTATGGTATGAATTTATTTATACAGAAATACTCTCTTTGTTACTTACATTATTAATGTATATAATTTCGCCAAAGATTCGTATCTATTGTTTTGTATATATGAAGCTAAATTATGTACAGAAATTATATATGTTGTTCTTCCTTACATAAAATGTTATGAAATTAATTTTTTTCTTCACAATTTCCGGTTCGTTATCCACCACGAAATTGTTTATAAAAAACTTAAAATTTCACGCTTCAATTCAATCAATTTTTGGCCAGTTTTTTTGTGGAAATTTAACATTTCCATCGGGTTTTGGTTGTAATTTTTTTCTACTTAACGACTGGCCTCGACTTTCCATTGGGTTAGTTAACTTTCTACTTTTAGATTTGGTTTCAACTTTGAATAGAAGGGTCGCATTGATCTGCTCCCACCAAACGTGGCGCCCTCTATGTTTAAAAACAATCACTATCAACGTTACGAATTCAATTTTGCGGATTTCCTTTACTACGTTAAAACTTTATTTTGTTGAGGAAATTATGCGGTCCCAGGGGATGCGTTATATGCAAAACCAAGTGAAAATTTAAAGTGTTTTTGTTTTAACTAGGATATTTGCAGAAAGTCAAATAATTTTTCCAATAGCGTTAGGATCCTCAAGATGCTAATCGAGTTTCCTCTGCCAACTTCATGATACTTGGAATTGTAGAGAGTGGCAAAACTAGGACAATGTGATGCATTATGGCGATATTTTAGTCCTCAAAGGACACAAAAACTTTGTTTCTTTGTTGTATTTAATTTTGCGTTCTTTTTTAGGGTTTGGAAGAAAAATCAAGAAGTAAAAGCATTCGCGTGTTCGAAGAGACAAAATTACACGTAAAAAATTTACTTTGAGCTTGAACAAATTTGAAAACTTAAAATAATTTTCTCTTCCAGCGAGCTATATACAAATCAGTTTAGTTCACGATTTAGTAAAAAACAATTAAAAAAGTGGACGAGGTTTATTTCAGCATAAATTCTCTTTCACATATCGAATCATGTTAATTACTGTACGTGGTTTCCAAATAACAATTTTTTATTGTATTCAGTTGTATTCAGAGAGAAGGATTTTTTCATTACACAAATGTATGCGCATATTTTAATACAAATGTTTTGACGTAATGGACAACACTTGCAAATTTTCAAAATGAATGAAGGACATTATTTTTAGAGAACTGCCTGGAATTGCAAGAAATGTATAAAAACGAACAAGGAAATGAACAGCTTTTTTACATTCATGGATTTATTAAACTGGTAAATTCATAAAAAATTTAGTAGGTAGATGGTAAGTACACACAGTGGAAAGCAATAATTAGAATTATTTACATTTAAAACGAATTAGACAGCTTAATTATAGTTTCTATACAAGACAATTTTTGATAAGTAACAGTTTAGGTGAGATCCTTACAATTTCTGCAGTAAATGGACATATAACAAAAATTCTACGTATCAATGAGTTTCTTTAAATTTTCTTTCGATCTACTGGTAACAATTTAAAGTACTTCGAGTTTGCACTGTTTTTCAATAAAATCCTAACACAAATTTTACACTACCCATGCTATTCTACCTACTCTATCACAAGTTGTTGATGTTGCTGGTACAGAAAACCCTCCGACACCTGCAATAACACTGACTCCAACACCAGTGCCTTGAGGATCGGGGGGTGGTGCCGATCAATCGGGATCGTATTTACAATCTATCCTTAATAGCATGAAAACAGCCAAAAACGTAACAACAGCCAAAAGTAGTTCAACTGAAGCTAAAACAATTAGATCGTTATCCTCTTCAGACTGATCCGCTTCGTTTATACAAATGTTGTCTTGGTAGCAACTCAGGACTTTTCCCGATTGAAGCATGAGGATGGCGACGAAAGAGCAAGCCGTCGCCCATAGAATTGTTAACGGTATAGCGATCCTCACTGAAGGTCCCAGGAAACGTAACGTGGATCCCGGCATGCAAGTCGAGGTGCGGTAACCTCCGAACCCTTTCGTAGTGTGGATGCTAGCGGCTGAAATATTCGTTAAGTAAGAACAAATATTAGTTTCGATTTTACAGTTTTTTTGTTACAGTTCTGGACACCGAGCCCCCGATGAATGAAAAATACTTTACACGTAAATTATTGAAAAATTATTAAGAAAAGCAATTATGAAAGGGCTAAGTGTGTTTTGCTAGTTGAATTGTGGAATTAATTCCCAAGAAAATTCTATTATTATCCCAGTATATAAGACAAGAAGAGACAACAGATTCAGAAAAAGGCGAAAATTTCTGTGAAATAAAATAATGAGAGAGCTCAAAAAAAATTAGAGAATTTGACGGTAAATAGTCGGCAAAATTAAGTTTGGCCGCTCCCGATTAACGATGAACCGTCAAATTCACACGTTGTCTGTTGGTTTCGCTATACTCTCAACAATTGTTATCATTGCCATCGGTCGGCAACTAACAATACAGTTGTGTAATGCTAAGTAAATAATTTTGTGGATATAACGATAAATATTTACGGGTGAGAAGGCGTCACAATTAATTTAATTACATAACTTTAGCCATAGAAAATAAATTGAATTTTCTAGCTTTAGTTTTCTTCACAGTTTAATAAACAAACATCAAAGTGTTTGTATGAAATAAATTTTACTTTCATTGTGTCCTGAGTAAAATACGAGACTTTGTCGTTTAATAACGCAAATATTTTTCTTAAAAAAAGTTTTTTGTGCAAATCCTTATCGACAGCATACTAGTATCTAACAATAGGAAAAAGTTTTTTTTTTCAGACGATAATCCGGGTAATAATAAAATGACGTTTCAATATTAAGGCGATTTATTATTTATACGGAAGTAGGTAGACTGAAAGAGGCCGAAAATAATGATCTTGTTTTTAATGCGGCTAAGAATTGTAATAAAAAATAAAATTGCCTCGAGTTTCAATTCTGTTTTATCTTAAAAACCAATTTAAAAACATTGACAAGATTTTATCCAGCTTTCCATTGAAGGAATTTCTGGAAATAAATTAAATACGACACAAGGAAATTCGTTACTTTCGCTAAATTGTTTGTATAACAACTAAAATAAGGCTCAAAATTTAGTTAGCATACTTCTCTGGATAGTTAATTGATTTTGGGATTTTTTAAATTTAGTTGAATATGGCAGAAAATTAAATTATCTACTTGAAATGGATACAACCATTAAAAATCTGTTATTTCAACATTTCGTTTCGCAGCCCCGATTTTTCCATTTCCACTTCACGGGCCATTTACCGAGGGAAATACCTGGATCGATTTCCGGTTCTTTAACTAAAAGCCGTGATCTTGCCAAGATGTGAATCATCTTTTATGTTCCGTTTCCAGGCACTAAATTAATTTAGTCAAGATAATAGGATGCCTGAAACTATACAGGGTGTCTTTCGTGTAGGTGCGTAGAAATTTTGTCCTAAAAATTTGGATATCGTCCAAATTTTGTTTTGTAGCTTCTTTGGTTTCCAGTTATTTCGAAAGTTTATGAGCATTTTGTTATAAACAATAATACAAGAATATTACGAATTACTTCTAAATATATTTCTTTAAAAGTTGCTTTAAGGAAGAGAATGTCGAAAACAAATAATAGAAAAAATTGGAAAAAGTTAAAAAAAGTTGGAAAAAAAATTAAAAATTATTTTTTAGGTATTACTAACGACGAAGATGTTGTAAAACTAAAAGAGAGAGGGAATTAACAAAAAATAAAATAAAAAGTAAAACAGAAAGATAACAAAAATGGAAAAATATACAGAGAAACAGGGGACAATGGGAGTAATAATAATGATGGGAAGAATACCACCCAAGCACGCCCAACGCTACTACCGCTCACTGGATCGTTTCAGCGCCCCCTACGGGCGATGTTGCCACTTTTAACAACCATTGAGCCAGACTCTGTCGCCCTGCAGGCAAACGCTGGCGAACTGTTAAACACCAAATAATAATTCAGGGACACGCTCGATATCTTGAATAAAATTTTCACATAATGTCACTTTATTACTCCCCAATAAATCGTCTGTTATGCGAGCTTCTCATACTTCATAAGCGTTTTGCATAAGCGCCATAAATTCAACGGAAACCCAATAAGGAAAATAAGACATCTGACCCCGCCGTCAACTGAACCCTCTAATTTTCCGGCATAATAAATCTAAGCGAAAAGTGGCAAAACGTCCTTAATAAAAAACAATTGTTTTATAACGTTGTTTTTGTCGGAAAATTGTTTTTCAGCCTGAAATTACGATTGGTGACTCTGAAACAATAACGCCGGCAAATGGGGTGGTAATTAAAGGTCGTTGCTCGGTCTCGACTTGGGTTAACATCATTAACCCTTCATGGTCAAGCAACTTAATACGGGGCAACGTCTCTACAATTAATTGCTAACAATAATTTGAAGGTTTTGGTGAGACAAAACGTGGAAGTTAAATTGATTACAATGTAGATATTGACCAACTTCGATTTTTTTTTTGCAATTTTGTTAGGGTTTTGGGGAATTAATTAATTAACTACCAACTAGGTTATAATCGTCTAAGAACAACGGTTTTGGATGTTAGAATGCAATGTAGTTGTTACGGCAACTAAGAGTGACTTGTACTTGAAACTTCCTGCTCTTTAACGTAAAGTTTGAAACTCCACAATTCGTGGTTGGCTTTCATTATTAATTAAATTATTAGATGCGGGCTGTTGAGCGAAGACATGCAAGTCTCGCGTGTACTTGAAATAATTGGACGTAGTCTGCAGTAGTAATTCAAAGTTTGCAACAAAATTTTAGGTTGCATCGTATTGAGTTGAGGAGGAAAAATTTAATAAAAAACTATGACGACAAAAAATTATTCTTTAATTCTGATTTTTGATAGCGTGCAAAAATTTTGTAAAAACTATTCAAAGTTACAACACAACTAAAAATTTTTTTTGAAATTTCTAGCAAATTTTGTTGGACAATTCGAGTTTCTTGCGAATTGCAAATTTAAGTGTCGACACAATTACAAGTTTACGCGAGTTTTTACTTTCTTTTAGCAAGTTATTTCCGCAAATGGAGTGGAGTCAATTTTGGCTTAGGCGCCGCATCTGACGTCAGTGATAATTAATAAACACGGCCCCAATCTCATTTGAATAATTTAAAAAACGATTCGAAAAATACCGCCTCGATTACGTTGATTAAATACAATAATGTTGACATGCAATTATTTATTTGCAGTAATTTTTTGGATTGAAACAATAATCTGGAACGTAAAACAATTTGTCGTCTGAAAAATTCGACATTGTTCTTGACTAAGGAATTTAGATAAATAAATGATAAAAGCAACCCAGCGAATTTCTTAATTAATTTTCCATTCTGTCCTCGTCTAATACGAAAAATCTCAATATTAACTTCAATAAATAATTTCGAAAATCGGGTCAACTAGTTAAATTTGAAAACTTCACTCCCACAGGGATGGATCGAAATCGTTAGTTACGTCATGAATAACGAAATGACCGAATTGCGAGATTTTGAGGCAGTTACTTTCAATATCGCTGTCGATTTACTGATTTCAGTTTTCATGCGGGCTTTTGGTCCCACCTTCAACTGAATTCTGCGTGATTCACAAAAAATTCTCGAGAGAAATAAAATTGTAAATAATTTAATTTTGCGACAATTCCAACAAATTTTTTTTTGTGTTAAATTGAGTAATTCTAATTGATAAATTATTGTTGAGAATTCCCAAAACTTTATTAGTTGCAAACCTCAAAAGCAACGTGTGTTAATATTGAAAACTTATAATTTATCTACCCCAATTTGGTTGATAACTGGGGGTGGTAATTAAAGGTCGTTGCTCGGTTTCGACTTAGGCTAGCATCGCTAATCCTTCATGGTCAAGCAGTTTAATACGGGGCAACGTATCTACAATTAATTGCTAACAATAATTTGAAGGTTTTGGTGAGACAAAACATCAAAGTTAAATTGATTTTAATGTAGGTATTGACCAAGCTCGATTTTTTTCTTGCAATGTTGTTAGAGTTTTGGGGAATTAATTAATTAACTACCAACTAGGTTATAATCGTCTAAGAACAACGGTTTTGGATGTTAGAATGCAATGTAGTTGTTACGGCAACTAAGGGTGACTTGTACTTGAAACTTCCTGCTCTTTAACGTAAAGTTTGAAACTCCACAATCCGAGGTTGGCTTTCATTATTAATTAAATTATTAGATGCGGGCTTTTGAGCGAAGACATGCAAGTCTCGTGTGTACTTGAAATAATTGCACGTAGTCTGCAGTAGTAATTCAAAGTTTGCAACAAAATTTTAGGTTGCATCGTATTGAGTTGAGGAGGAAAAATTTAATAAAAAACTATGACGAGAAAAAATTCTTCCTTAATTTTGATGTTTGGTAGCGTGCAAAGATTTCGTAAAGAACTAATGAAAGTTACAACACAACTAAAAATTTTTTTTTAAATTTCTAGCAAATCTTGGTGGACAGTACGAGTTTCTTGCAAATTGCAAATTCAAGTGTTGACACAATTACAAGTTTACGCGAGTCTTTACTTCGTTTTAGCAGGTTATTTCAGCAAATGGAGTGGAGGCAATTTTGGCGGAGGCGCCGCATCTGACGTCAGTGATAAATTAATAAACACGGCCCCAATCTCATTTGATTAATTTAAAAAACTATTCGCAGAATACCGCCTCGATTACGTTGATTAAATACAACAATTTTGACTTGCAATTATTTATTTGCAGTAATTTTTTGGATTGAAACAATAATCTGGGAGTTAAAACAGTTTGTCGCCTGAAAAGTTCGACATTGTTCTTGACTAAAGAATTTGGATAAATAAATAATAAAAACACCCCAGCGAATTTCTTAATTAATTTTCCATTCTGTCCTCGTCTAATACGAGAAATCTCAATATTAACTTCAACAAATAATTTCGAAAATCGGGTCAACTAGTTAAATTTGAAAACTTCACTCTCACAGGGATGGATCGTAATCGTTATTTACGTCATGAATAACGAAATGACCGAATTGCGAGATTTTCAGGTAGTTACTTTCAATATCGCTGTCGATTTACGGATTTCAGTTTTCATGCGGGCCTTTGGTCGCACCCTCAACTGAATTTTGCGTGATTCACCAAAAATTCTCAAGAGAAATAAAATTGTAAATAATTTAATTTTACGACATTTCCAACAAATAATTTTTTGTGTTAAATTGAGTAATTCTAAGTGAAAAATTATAGTTGAGAATTCCCAAAACTTTATTAGTAGCAAACATCAATAGCAACGTGTGTTATATTGAAAACTTATAATTTACCTACCCCAATTTGATTGATAACTGGGGGTGGTAATTAAAGGTCTTTGCTCTTTCTCGACTTAGGTTAACATTATTAACCCTTCATGGTCAAGCAGTTTAATACGGGGCAACGTATCTACAATTAATTGCTAACAATAATTTGAAGGTTTTGGTGAGACAAAACGTCAAAGTTAAATTGATTACAATGTAGATGTTGACCAACTTCGATTATTTTCTTGCAATTTTGTTAGAGTTTTGGGGAATTAATTAATTAACTACCAACTAGGTTATAATCGTCTAAGAGCAACGGTTTTGGATGTTAGAAAGCAATGTAGTTGTTAGGGCAACTAAGAGTGACTTGCACTTGAAACTTCCTGCTCTTTAACGTAAAGTTTGAAACTTCACAATCCGAGGTTGGCTTTCATAATTAATTAAATTATTAGATGCGGGCTTTTGAGCGAAGACATGCAAGTCTCGCGTGTACTTGAAATAATTGAACGTAATCTGCAGCAGTAATTAAAAGTTTTCAACGAAATTTTAGGTTGCATCGTATTGAGTTAAGGAGGAAAAAATGTAGTAAAAAACTACGACGAGAAATTTTTTTTCTTTAATTCTGATGTTTGGTAGCGTGCCAGAATTTCGTAAAAAATTATTCAAAGTGACAACACAAATAACAATTTTTTCTTTAATTTCTAGCAAAACTTGGTGGACAGTACGAGTGTTTTGCGAATTGCAAATTTAAGTGTCGACACATTTACAAGTTTACGCGAGTTTTTACTTCGTTTTAGCAGGTTATTTCAGCAAACGGAGTGGAGTCAATTTTGGCGGAGGCGCCGCATCTGCCGTCAGTGATAAATTAATAAACACGGCCCCAATCTCATTTGATTAATTTAAAAAACTATTCGCAGAATACCGCCTCGATTACGTTGATTAAATACAACAATTTTGACTTGCAATTATTTATTTGCACTAATTTTTTGGATTGAAACAATAATCTGGGAGTTAAAACAGTTTGTCGCCTGAAAAGTTCGACATTGTTCTTGACTAAAGAATTTGGATAAATAAATAATAAAAACACCCCAGCGAATTTCTTAATTAATTTTCCATTCTGTCCTCGTCTAATACGAGAAATCTCAATATTAACTTCAACAAATAATTTCGAAAATCGGGTCAACTAGTTAAATTTGAAAACTTCACTCTCACAGGGATGGATCGTAATCGTTATTTACGTCATGAATAACGAAATGACCGAATTGCGAGATTTTCAGGTAGTTACTTTCAATATCGCTGTCGATTTACGGATTTCAGTTTTCATGCGGGCCTTTGGTCGCACCCTCAACTGAATTTTGCGTGATTCACCAAAAATTCTCAAGAGAAATAAAATTGTAAATAATTTAATTTTACGACATTTCCAACAAATAATTTTTTGTGTTAAATTGAGTAATTCTAAGTGAAAAATTATAGTTGAGAATTCCCAAAACTTTATTAGTAGCAAACATCAATAGCAACGTGTGTTATATTGAAAACTTATAATTTACCTACCCCAATTTGATTGATAACTGGGGGTGGTAATTAAAGGTCTTTGCTCTTTCTCGACTTAGGTTAACATTATTAACCCTTCATGGTCAAGCAGTTTAATACGGGGCAACGTATCTACAATTAATTGCTAACAATAATTTGAAGGTTTTGGTGAGACAAAACGTCAAAGTTAAATTGATTACAATGTAGATGTTGACCAACTTCGATTATTTTCTTGCAATTTTGTTAGAGTTTTGGGGAATTAATTAATTAACTACCAACTAGGTTATAATCGTCTAAGAGCAACGGTTTTGGATGTTAGAAAGCAATGTAGTTGTTAGGGCAACTAAGAGTGACTTGCACTTGAAACTTCCTGCTCTTTAACGTAAAGTTTGAAACTTCACAATCCGAGGTTGGCTTTCATAATTAATTAAATTATTAGATGCGGGCTTTTGAGCGAAGACATGCAAGTCTCGCGTGTACTTGAAATAATTGAACGTAATCTGCAGCAGTAATTAAAAGTTTTCAACGAAATTTTAGGTTGCATCGTATTGAGTTAAGGAGGAAAAAATG
Source organism: Pyrochroa serraticornis (assembly GCA_905333025.2). NCBI lineage: Eukaryota > Metazoa > Arthropoda > Insecta > Coleoptera > Pyrochroidae > Pyrochroa > Pyrochroa serraticornis. The sequence continues at coordinate 47,342,735 of HG995152.1, forward strand.
TAGTAAAAAACTACGACGAGAAATTTTTTTTCTTTAATTCTGATGTTTGGTAGCGTGCCAGAATTTCGTAAAAAATTATTCAAAGTGACAACACAAATAACAATTTTTTCTTTAATTTCTAGCAAAACTTGGTGGACAGTACGAGTGTTTTGCGAATTGCAAATTTAAGTGTCGACACATTTACAAGTTTACGCGAGTTTTTACTTCGTTTTAGCAGGTTATTTCAGCAAACGGAGTGGAGTCAATTTTGGCGGAGGCGCCGCATCTGCCGTCAGTGATAAATTAATAAACACGGCCCCAATCTCATTTGATTAATTTAAAAAACTATTCGCAGAATACCGCCTCGATTACGTTGATTAAATACAACAATTTTGACTTGCAATTATTTATTTGCAGTAATTTTTTGGATTGAAACAATAATCTGGGAGTTAAAACAGTTTGTCGCCTGAAAAGTTCGACATTGTTCTTGACTAAAGAATTTGGATAAATAAATAATAAAAACACCCCAGCGAATTTCTTAATTAATTTTCCATTCTGTCCTCGTCTAATACGAGAAATCTCAATATTAACTTCAACAAATAATTTCGAAAATCGGGTCAACTAGTTAAATTTGAAAACTTCACTCTCACAGGGATGGATCGTAATCGTTATTTACGTCATGAATAACGAAATGACCGAATTGCGAGATTTTCAGGTAGTTACTTTCAATATCGCTGTCGATTTACGGATTTCAGTTTTCATGCGGGCCTTTGGTCGCACCCTCAACTGAATTTTGCGTGATTCACCAAAAATTCTCAAGAGAAATAAAATTGTAAATAATTTAATTTTACGACATTTCCAACAAATAATTTTTTGTGTTAAATTGAGTAATTCTAAGTGAAAAATTATAGTTGAGAATTCCCAAAACTTTATTAGTAGCAAACATCAATAGCAACGTGTGTTATATTGAAAACTTATAATTTACCTACCCCAATTTGATTGATAACTGGGGGTGGTAATTAAAGGTCTTTGCTCTTTCTCGACTTAGGTTAACATTATTAACCCTTCATGGTCAAGCAGTTTAATACGGGGCAACGTATCTACAATTAATTGCTAACAATAATTTGAAGGTTTTGGTGAGACAAAACGTCAAAGTTAAATTGATTACAATGTAGATGTTGACCAACTTCGATTATTTTCTTGCAATTTTGTTAGAGTTTTGGGGAATTAATTAATTAACTACCAACTAGGTTATAATCGTCTAAGAGCAACGGTTTTGGATGTTAGAAAGCAATGTAGTTGTTAGGGCAACTAAGAGTGACTTGCACTTGAAACTTCCTGCTCTTTAACGTAAAGTTTGAAACTTCACAATCCGAGGTTGGCTTTCATAATTAATTAAATTATTAGATGCGGGCTTTTGAGCGAAGACATGCAAGTCTCGCGTGTACTTGAAATAATTGAACGTAATCTGCAGCAGTAATTAAAAGTTTTCAACGAAATTTTAGGTTGCATCGTATTGAGTTAAGGAGGAAAAAATGTAGTAAAAAACTACGACGAGAAATTTTTTTTCTTTAATTCTGATGTTTGGTAGCGTGCCAGAATTTCGTAAAAAATTATTCAAAGTGACAACACAAATAACAATTTTTTCTTTAATTTCTAGCAAAACTTGGTGGACAGTACGAGTGTTTTGCGAATTGCAAATTTAAGTGTCGACACATTTACAAGTTTACGCGAGTTTTTACTTCGTTTTAGCAGGTTATTTCAGCAAACGGAGTGGAGTCAATTTTGGCGGAGGCGCCGCATCTGCCGTCAGTGATAAATTAATAAACACGGCCCCAATCTCATTTGATTAATTTAAAAAACTATTCGCAAAATACCGCCTCGATTACGTTGATTAAATCCAACAATTTTGACTTGCAATTATTTATTTGCAGTAATTTTTTGGATTGAAACAATAATCTGGGAGTTAAAACAGTTTGTCGCCTGAAAAGTTCGACATTGTTCTTGACTAAGGAATTTGGATAAATAAATAATAAAAACACCCCAGCCAATTTCTTAATTAATTTTCCATTCTGTCCTCGTCTAATACGAAAAATCTCAATATTAACTTCAATAAATAATTTCGAAAATCGGGTCAACTAGTTAAATTTGAAAACTTCACTCTCACAGGGATGGATCGTAATCGTTATTTACGTCATGAATAACGAAATGACCGAATTGCGAGATTTTCAGGTAGTTACTTTCAATATCGCTGTCGATTTACGGATTTCAGTTTTCATGCGGGCCTTTGGTCGCACCCTCAACTGAATTTTGCGTGATTCACCAAAAATTCTCAAGAGAAATAAAATTGTAAATAATTTAATTTTACGACATTTCCAACAAATAATTTTTTGTGTTAAATTGAGTAATTCTAAGTGAAAAATTATAGTTGAGAATTCCCAAAACTTTATTAGTAGCAAACATCAATAGCAACGTGTGTTATATTGAAAACTTATAATTTACCTACCCCAATTTGATTGATAACTGGGGGTGGTAATTAAAGGTCTTTGCTCTTTCTCGACTTAGGTTAACATTATTAACCCTTCATGGTCAAGCAGTTTAATACGGGGCAACGTATCTACAATTAATTGCTAACAATAATTTGAAGGTTTTGGTGAGACAAAACGTCAAAGTTAAATTGATTACAATGTAGATGTTGACCAACTTCGATTATTTTCTTGCAATTTTGTTAGAGTTTTGGGGAATTAATTAATTAACTACCAACTAGGTTATAATCGTCTAAGAGCAACGGTTTTGGATGTTAGAAAGCAATGTAGTTGTTAGGGCAACTAAGAGTGACTTGCACTTGAAACTTCCTGCTCTTTAACGTAAAGTTTGAAACTTCACAATCCGAGGTTGGCTTTCATAATTAATTAAATTATTAGATGCGGGCTTTTGAGCGAAGACATGCAAGTCTCGCGTGTACTTGAAATAATTGAACGTAATCTGCAGCAGTAATTAAAAGTTTTCAACGAAATTTTAGGTTGCATCGTATTGAGTTAAGGAGGAAAAAATGTAGTAAAAAACTACGACGAGAAATTTTTTTTCTTTAATTCTGATGTTTGGTAGCGTGCCAGAATTTCGTAAAAAATTATTCAAAGTGACAACACAAATAACAATTTTTTCTTTAATTTCTAGCAAAACTTGGTGGACAGTACGAGTGTTTTGCGAATTGCAAATTTAAGTGTCGACACATTTACAAGTTTACGCGAGTTTTTACTTCGTTTTAGCAGGTTATTTCAGCAAACGGAGTGGAGTCAATTTTGGCGGAGGCGCCGCATCTGCCGTCAGTGATAAATTAATAAACACGGCCCCAATCTCATTTGATTAATTTAAAAAACTATTCGCAAAATACCGCCTCGATTACGTTGATTAAATCCAACAATTTTGACTTGCAATTATTTATTTGCAGTAATTTTTTGGATTGAAACAATAATCTGGGAGTTAAAACAGTTTGTCGCCTGAAAAGTTCGACATTGTTCTTGACTAAGGAATTTGGATAAATAAATAATAAAAACACCCCAGCCAATTTCTTAATTAATTTTCCATTCTGTCCTCGTCTAATACGAAAAATCTCAATATTAACTTCAATAAATAATTTCGAAAATTGGGTCAACTAGTTAAATTTGAAAACTTCACTCTCACAGGGATGGATCGAAATCGTTAGTTACGTCACGAATAACGAAATGACCGAATTGCGAGATTTTCAGGCAGTTACTTTCAATATCGCTGTCGATTTACGGATTTCAGTTTTCATGCGGGCCTTTGGTCGCACCCTCAACTGAATTTCGCGTGATTCACCAAAAATTCTCAAGAGAAATAAAATTGTAAATAATTTAATTTTACGACATTTCCAACAAATAATTTTTTGTGTTAAATTGAGTAATTCTAAGAGAAAAATTATAGTTGAGAATTCCCAAAACTTTATTAGTAGCAAACATCAATAGCAACGTGTGTTATATTGAGAACTTATAATTTACCTACCCCAATTTGATTGATAACTGGGGGTGGTAATTAAAGGTCGTTGCTCGGTCTCGACTTAGGTTAACATTATTAACCCTTCATGGTCAAGCAGTTTAATACTTGGCAACGTATCTACAATTAATTGCTAACAATAATTTGAAGGTTTTGGTGAGACAAAACGTCAAAGTTAAATTGATTACAATGTAGATGTTGACCAACTTCGATTATTTTCTTGCAATTTTGTTAGGGTTTTGGGGAATTAATTAATTAACTACCAACTAGGTTATAATCGTCTAAGAACAACGGTTTTGGATGTTAGAAAGCAATGTAGTTGTTACGGCAACTAAGAGTGACTTGCACTTGAAACTTCCTGCTCTTTAACGTAAAGTTTGAAATTCCACAATTCGAGGTTGGCTTTCATAATTAATTGAATTATTAGATGCGGGCTTTTGAGCGAAGACATGCAAGTCTCGCGTGTACTTGAAATAATTGAACGTAATCTGCAGCAGTAATTAAAAGTTTGCAACGAAATTTTAGGTTGCATCGTATTGAGTTGAGGAAGAAAAATTTAATAAAAAACTATGACGAGAAAAAGTTTTTCTCTAATTCTGATGTTTGATTGCGTGCAAAAATTTCGTAAAAAACTATTCAAAGTTACAACACAACAAAAATTTTTTTTTTTTCTAATTTTTAGTAAATCTTTATGGACACTGCGAGGTTCTTGCGAATTGCAAATTTAAGTGTCGACACAATTACAAGTTTACGCGAGTTTTTACTTCGTTTTAGCAGGTTATTTCAGCAAATGGAGTGGAGGCAATTTTGGCGGAGGCGCCGCATCCGACGTCAGTGATAAAATAATAAACACGGCCCCAATCTCATTTGATTAATTTAAAAAATTATTCGCAAAATACCGCCTCGATTACGTTGATTAAATACAACAATGTTGACTTGCAATTATTTATTTGCTGTAATTTTTTGGATTGAAACAATCATCTGGGAGTTAAAACAATTTGTCGCCTGAAAAATTCGACATTGTTCTTGACTAAGGAATTTGGATAAATAAATAATAAAAACACCTCAGCGAATTTCTTAATTAATTTTCCAATCTGTCCTCGCCTGATACGTAAAATCTCAATATTAACTTCAACAAATAATTTCGAAAATTGGACCAACTAGTTAAATTTGAAAACTTCACTCTCAACTGGGACCGATTTGCGAAATTTTCAGCCAGTTACTTTCAATATCGCTGTCGATTTACGGATTTCAGTTCTTATGAGGGCCTGAACTGAATTCCGCGTGATTCACCAAAAATTCCCTAGGGAAATAAAATTGTAAATAATTTAATTGTGCGACATTTCCAACGAAATTTTTTCGCGTTAAATTGAGTGATTCTAATAGAAGAATTATAGTTGGGAATTCCCAAAACTTTATTAGTTGCGAACCCCAAAAGCAACGTGTGTTAACATTGAAAACTTATAATTTACCTACCCCAATTTGTTTGATAACTGGGGTTGGTAATAAATACCTTCACAGTTTCGAACTAGTTTTCTCAAGTTGCTAGTTCACAACTTACTCAACCATTAGTCTCGAGAACGTTATCCAGATCAATATTATTGAAAAGTGTTAGTTTAGGCAATTGTTCCGCATACAAAACCTTTCCAAAAGAATACTCAAAGAGAAAATCGCAATCATCCAATAACGGATTTTCCTTTCTTTTGATCAACGAATTTCTTTGTGCGAACTCTTGTATCGATTCTTACGTCAACAAATTAAGAACTAAAGATTCGGTGATTTGAATAAAACAATTACCTGCTGCTAAAATCGTTGCGCCTCCGGCAGGAATCCCTAAACCCAGATTCATTTTGCCTTTTTCTTCTATGAAAGCGACGGTTCCTATGATCAAAAAGGAAATTCCACAGACGATCTGGAAAATAATTTTTTTATTAAAATTACAGTTTCCTATATCGGGGTCGATGTCTCCTGTCGCATCACGCCCTTCTCCCGGTTGTAATTTTCATAACTAAGTTGCAACTCATTTGTAACATTTTGACGCAATTTTTAAAAAATAGTTTTGAGAAGGTCGCGATATGATGACGAAAACGTTAAGACGTTATCAAGCAACTACAAAAGTGTTGAAACTAAATAAATCAGAGAGTAATAATTATAATCGAGAATTTTTTAGAGCCTTTGGTGGGAAAAATTTAAAGTTATTCTCGACAAAAATTGATTTTTTATTTTTGCCGAAATTTAAAGCCAATAATTTCTGGCCTTTCGCCCTACGTGGATTTTGAAACAGACGTATACAAGCGTGCACGCACTTAATTAAAGTGCTCACTCTGGATTAACTTCATTAGCAAACTATTAAGCGAGTTCTCGGAGCAATGGAACTTTCTAACCTTTCACCCTTTAATACCGAGCTAAAATTACAGAGTAAATGGGTGTAGATGCAATCAAATTACGTCCCTGCTGCATATAACGATCTAATAAAAAACGAACTAAGTTTTTTGTTTATATTGCGAGTAGTTGCTTATCGCACAAGGTATTCAATGAAAAAACTTTACTGATAGACACGTAATTTGTCGTTCTTGTTTATTTGCAGGTCATTCTGAGAAATTTAATTGCTGAAAGTGTTAGTGCTAAGGTGAGTCTTTTGCAATTTTTTTTTTACTGTAAACTGAATTCTCAAGTACGTTGCGAGTTTACTGTGTATAAGAGGATGCAGATTTATTTGAAAGTCACTGCTGTAATTTAAGTTAAGGGTTCAACTGAAATTATTCATGAGGGGGTGCTATAAAAAGAGAAAATAAGGATTCGGTTAAGTGAGGAACGATGTAGTTTTGCAGCCAGCTCGATTTAAATTGTAGGAATAACAATATTTGTAATTAAACGTCTGCATTAAAGTGTTAATAATTAAATTAATTTGCATTTTCGCAATTATATTTCGAACGAGCAGAAGCACTCAAAACAAAGAATTGTTTATAGAGATCTATTAGTACAAATTTATAACTAAAACTATAATTTGTAATCAAATGCATGAATTCGATTTTCTTAACAATTTTTTCAGCTTTAGATAATTCAGAGAAAACTATTTTTTATTGATGTGGGGAGTTTTTGATGTTGTTTTTGTAATGTTATTAACGTTCTGGATCCTTCCAAGAAAATTTTTGTTACAAAATCAAATTCAAGGTTTGAGAGAAATTTCTGAAAATTTGATTTTCTATAATTACCCGAAAATTAATTGCTTTAAGTGTTTGAGATTGAAAGATTTTTGTGTAACATCTCGAATTCTTTCGATGCTTGATAAATTGAACTGAACTGAAACTAAAAGCACGAGTCGAATGAAAGTAATTTAGGTGATGAATTTGAAAATTGTAATTGCCCAAAGAACCGAACAATTGGAAGATTTTAAAATTTTTATTAAACAACCAACCAGAGTGTCCTATTTTAAATATTTTTGATTTTTAAGTTTCTTCGAGTCTAAAATCTAAAATTTGCTAAATAAAAAATTAACAACAAAATTGGAGAAGAGGACATTTTAGAAAATTTTTGTGACAAAATCAAATTTAAGGTTTGAGAGAAATTTTTGAAAATTTGATCCTCCTTAATTACCCAAAAATTAATTGCTTTATGTATTTAAAGTTTTTGAGATTGAAAGTTTTTTGTGGAACATCTCGAATTCTTTCAAGATAAATTGCACTGAACTGAAACTAATAGCACGAGTCGAATGAAAGTAATTTAGGTGATGAATTTGAAAATAGTAATTGCCCAAAGAACCGAACAATTAGAAGATTTTTAAAATTTTATTAAACAACCAACCAGAGTGTCCTATTTTAAATATTTTTGATTTTTAGGTTTTTTGGAGTCTAAAATCTAAAATTTGCTAAAATAAAAAATTAACAACAAAATTGGAGAACAGGACATTTTAAAAAAAAAATTGTGACAAAATCAAATTCAAGGTTTGAGAGAAATTTTTGAAAATTTGATCCTCCTTAATTACCCAAAAATTAATTGCTTTATGTATTTAAAGTTTTTGAGATTGAAAGTTTTTTGTGGAACATCTCGAATTCTTTCAAGATAAATTGCACTGAACTGAAACTAATAGCACGAGTCGAATGAAAGTAATTTAGGTGATGAATTTGAAAATAGTAATTGCCCAAAGAACCGAACAATTAGAAGATTTTTAAAATTTTATTAAACAACCAACCAGAGTGTCCTATTTTAAATATTTTTGATTTTTAGGTTTTTTCGAGTCTAAAATCTAAAATTTGCTAAATAAAAAATTAACAACAAAATTGGAGAACAGGACATTTTAGAAAATTTTTGTGACAAAATCAAATTCAAGGTTTGAACGAAATTTCTGAAAATTTGATCCTCCTTAATTATCCGAAAATTAATTACTTTCAGTATTTGAGATTGAAAGTTTTTTGTGTAACATCTCGAATTCTTTCGATTCTTGATAAATTGAACTGAACTGAAACTAATAGCACGAGTCGAATGAAAGTAATTTAGGTGATGAATTTGAAAATTGTAATTGCCCAAAGAACCGAGAAATTAGAAGATTTTAAAATTTTTATTAAACAACCAGAGTGTCCTATTTTAGGTATTTTTGATTTTTAAGTTTCTTCGAGTCTAAAATCTAAAATTTGCTAAATAAAAATTAACAACAAAATTAGAGAACAGGACATTTTAGAAAGTTTTTGTGACAAAATCAAATTTAAGGTTTGAGAGAAATTTTTGAAAATTTGATCCTTCTTAATTACCCAAAAATTAATTGTTTTATGTATTTAAAGTTTTTGAGATTGAAAGTTTTTTGTGGAACATCTCGAATTCTTTCAAGATAAATTGCACTGAACTGAAACTAATAGCACGAGTCGAATGAAAGTAATTTAGGTAATGAATTTGAAAATTGTAATTGCCCAAAGAACCGAACAATTAGAAGATTTTTAAAATTTTATTAAACAACCAACCAGAGTGTCCTATTTTAAATATTTTTGATTTTTAGGTTTTTTGGAGTCTAAAATCTAAAATTTGCTAAAATAAAAAATTAACAACAAAATTGGAGAACAGGACATTTTAAAAAAAAAATTGTGACAAAATCAAATTCAAGGTTTGAGAGAAATTTTTGAAAATTTGATCCTCCTTAATTACCCAAAAATTAATTGTTTTATGTATTTAAAGTTTTTGAGATTGAAAGTTTTTTGTGGAACATCTCGAATTCTTTCAAGATAAATTGCACTGAACTGAAACTAATAGCACGAGTCGAATGAAAGTAATTTAGGTGATGAATTTGAAAATTGTAATTGCCCAAAGAACCGAACAATTAGAAGATTTTTAAAATTTTATTAAACAACCAACCAGAGTGTCCTATTTTAAATATTTTTGATTTTTAGGTTTTTTCGAGTCTAAAATCTAAAATTTGCTAAATAAAAAATTAACAACAAAATTGGAGAACAAAACATTTTAGGGGTGCAATAATATTTTGGTGCAAATGTACTTACAGAATATCCTAACTGTAGCACTCAATTTATCACACTAAAATATTAAATTGTAACTTACACGGTGTTTGCCAAAAAACGTCCCAAACCGATTTCAATAAACAAAAACTTTAACAAATTATTTCTTAACTACTGTTCAATTTGCAAACGATGCTCAACTATTTTTTTATTTTGAAACTCATTTTTCTTATGGCTCTACTTAAAGGACCACATTCTTCTGATTCCTAAAAAGTTGACATTAGTACAATTTCATTCAATTAAATATATAAAATGTCTATCCAAAATGCTGGATTTTTCTGAAATTTTTAAGTGTGTCGTGGAAAACTGATAAATGTCAGTAATCCGTCAGTGTCACTGTTGTTATCGTATTGTAACCACTTTTTGGGTTTTAAAGTTACTCTCTTGCAAAAAATAAATAAATAATTAATAGCAATCAACTGGCCAATAGTTTGCAAATGTACTTCGAATGCAACAAAAATTGTTGCTAATTAGTGCAAATTTACAACGATCACTTTCTAAACGGAGAAGTTTCAGACTCGAATAAAATTCGAGAAACTCTTCTGTTTTCTGTTCTATATTAACTACCAAGCAACTACTAGTTCTAACTTAGAGTTTTATAATAATAAAAAAAATATGAATAAATAATGAAAATTTCAGGTTTCTTCAACAAAGTTTTTCAAAAATGGTGTAAAGCGAAAAAGTCTAAAGCTGTTGCCAGCTATTTAATTGCTCAGAATTTAGAATGGGGGGTGATTCCTTAATTAATGGGGGTGAACAATGAAATTTGTAATTAGAACTATGTAGTGGTAGGAGTCATCCCTAACTCAGATGATTAAAATTGAAAAAAAATGTTAAATAAAATGCAAATTTTAAAAATTGACGAAAGAACTTGTTTCAAGTTTTGTTCTCAAGACTCGCAAGCTATTTCTATCCCCTTTTCCTTGAAGTAAATAAATTAAAATTTTGAAACGACAAGTATGAGAAATAAAATAATACAAAGAAAGGTCTGATCTTGTCGACGTAGGAAGACCTATAGTGTAGGTTGATGGAGGTGTAATTGGACTCCCCAAAAATGGCAAATAACGGCGATAAAGTAATGATGTCATCGCCGATAATGACGACTTCAGGAAGTTGTGGAGGTTGCTGATAAGTTAGTTAGTTTTGGCTTAGGCAAAACAGAAGTCGAGGGATTGAAGAGCTAGATTTTTAAAGGCTCTCTAACAAGATACTCGTGGGGGTGTCAACGGTGATAAGGTGAAGATGTGGTCACCGGTGATGATGCCCTCAAAAAGTGGTGGAAGTCACACATTAGCTTAGATCCGACTGAAGTCGAAGGATTGAAGCGATAAATTTTCCAAAGGCTCCTCGAAAAGATACTCGTGGGGAGGTCATCGGATTCTCTCAGAGATGGCAAATAGCGGTGATAGGGTGAAAATGTCAACACCAGTTATTACGACCTCAAAAAGTGGTGGAGGTCGCTGGTTAGTTAGTTACTCTTGACCTAGATCCGACAGAAGTCAAGGGGTTGAAGAGCCAAATTTCCAAAGGGCTCCTTAAGAAGATGTCAATGAATTTTCCTATAGATAGCGAATAGCGGTTGCCGATGATGAGGACCTCAAGAAGTGGTGGAGGTCACTTCTGGCATAGATCCGACTAAAGTCGAGAGATTGAAGCGTCTGATTTTCCAAATGCTCTCCAAGAAGATACTGGTAAGGGTGTCAACGATGCTCCCAGAGATGGCGAATAGCGGTAATAAGGTGAAGATTTTGTCGCCGGTGATGATTACTTCAAGAAGTTGTGGAGGTAACTGGTTAGTTAGTTATTCTTGGTCTAGATACGACAGAAGTCCAGGGAGTGAAGAGTCAGATTTTTCAAAAATTCTCCAAGAAGATACTCGTGTGGGTGTCAACAGATTCTCCCAGAGATGCCAAATAGTGATGATAAGGTGAAGATGTCGCCGGTGGTGATAACTTCAAGAAGTCGTGGAGGTCGCTGAGTAGTTTGTTACTCTTATCCTAGATAAAACAAAAGTCGAGGGATTAAAGAGTTAGATTTTCCAAAAGCTCTCCAAGAAGTTACTTGTAGGGATGGCAACGAATTTTCCCACAGATGGCAAATAGCGGTGATAAGATAAAGATATTATCGCCGGTGATGACAACCTCAAAAAGTCATGCAGGTTGTTGATTAGTTAGTTACTTTTGATTTAAGTAAAATAGAAGTTGAGGAATTGAAGAGCCAGATTTTTCAAGGCTATCCAAAAAGTTACTAATAGTGGTGTCAAAGGAATCTCCCAGAGTTGACGAATAGTGGTGATAAGGTAAAGATGTCGTTGCCGGTGATGAAGACCTCAAAAAGTGGTGGAGCTTACAGATTAGTTACTCTTGGCCTAGGTCCGACTGAAGTCGAGAGATTGAAACGTTAAATTTTCCAAAGGCTCCCCAAAAAGAAAATCGTGGGCAGGTCATCGGATTTGCCCAGAGATGGCAAGTAGCGGAGATAAGATGAAAATGTTATCACCGGTTTTGACGACCTCAAGAAGTGGTGGAGGTTGCTGATTAGTTAGTTATTTTTGACCTAGATCCGACAGAAGTCAAGGGGTTGGAGAATTTTTTTTTCCAAAGGCTCCCCAAAAAGATACTTGTGAGGGTGTCAACGGATTTTTCCAGATATAGTGAATAGCGGTGATAAAGTGAAAAAGTCGTCGCCGGTGATGAGAACTTCAAGGAGTGGTGGAGGTCACTGATTAGTAACTCTTGGCCTAGATCCAACTTAAGTCGAGGGATTGAAGCGTCTGATTTTCTAAAAGCTCTTCAAGAAGATACTCGTGTGGGTGTCAACGGATTCTCCCAGAGCTGGCAAATAGTGGTGATAAGGTAAAGATGTTGTCGCCGGTAGTGATAACTTTAAGAAGTTGTGGAGGTCGCTGAGTAGTTAGTTACTCTTATCCTAGATAAAACAAAAGTCGAGGGATTGCAGAGTTAGATTTTCCAAAAACTCCCCAGGAAGTTACTCGTGGGGATGTCAACAAATTTTCCCAGAGATGGCAAATAGCGGTGATAAGATAAAAACATCATCGCCGGTGATGACAACCTCAAATAGTCATGCAGGTTGTTGATTAGTTAGTTACTCTTGATTTAAGTAAAATAGAAGTGGAGGAATTGAAGAGCCAGATTTTCCAAGGCTATCCAAAAAGTTACTAATAGTGGTGTCAAAGGAATCTCCCAGAGTTGACGAATAGTGGTGATAAGGTAAAGATGTCGTTGCCGGTGATGAAGACCTCAAAAAGTGGTGGAGCTTACAGATTAGTTACTCTTGGCCTAAGTCCGACTGAAGTCGAGAGATTGAAACGTTAAATTTTCCAAAGGCTCCCCAAAAAGAAAATCGTGGGCAGGTCATCGGATTTGCCCAGAGATGGCAAGTAGCGGAGATAAGATGAAAATGTTATCACCGGTTATGACGACCTCAAGAAGTGGTGGAGGTTGCTGATTAGTTAGTTAGTTTTGACCTAGATCCGACAGAAGTCAAGGAGTTGGAGAATTTTTTTTCCAAAGGCTCCCCAAAAAGATACTTGTGAGGGTGTCAACGGATTTTTCCAGATATAGTGAATAGCGGTGATAAAGTGAAAAAGTCGTCGCCGGTGATGAGAACTTCAAGGAGTGGTGGAGGTCACTCATTAGTAACTCTTGGCCTAGATCCAACTTAAGTCGAGGGATTGAAGCGTCTGATTTTCTAAAAGCTCTTCAAGAAGATACTCGTGTGGGTGTCAACGGATTCTCCCAGAGCTGGCAAATAGTGGTGATAAGGTAAAGATGTTGTCGCCGGTAGTGATAACTTTAAGAAGTCGTGGAGGTCGCTGAGTAGTTAGTTACTCTTATCCTAGATAAAACAAAAGTCGAGGTATTGAAGAGTTAGATTTTCCAAAAGCTCCCCAAGAAGTTACTTGTGGGGATGTCAATAAATTTTCCCAGAGATGGCAAATAGCGGTGATAAGATAAAGATATTATCGCCGATGATGACAACCTCAAAGAGTCATGCAGGTTGTTGATTAGTTAGTTACTCTTGATTTAAGTAAAATAGAACTCGCAGAATTGAAGAGCCAGATTTTCCAAGGCTATCCAAAAAGTTACTAATAGTAGTGTCAAAGGAATCTCCCAGAGTTGACGAATAGTGGTGATAAGGTGAAGATGTCGTCGCCGGTGATGACGACCTCAAAAAGTGGTGGAGGTCACAGATTAGTTACTCTTGGCCTAGATCCGACTGAAGTCGAAGGATTGAAACGTTAAATTTTCCAAAGGCTCCGCAAAAAGAAAATCGTGGGCAGGTCATCGGATTTGCTCAGAGACGGCGAGTAGTGGTGATAAGATAAAAAATATTATCACCGGTTATGACGACCTCAAGAAGTGGTGGAGGTTGCTGATTAGTTAGTTACTTTTGACCTAGATCCGACAGAAGTCAAGGGATTGGAGAACAAAATTTTCCAAAGGCTCCCCAAGAAGATACTTGTGAGGGTGTCAACGGATTTTTCTAGATACAGCGAATAGCGGTGATAAAGTGAAGAAGTCGTCGCCGGTGATGAGAACTTAAAGGAGTGGTAGCGGTCACTGATTAATAACTCTTGGCCTAGATCCAACTTAAGTCGAGGGATTGAAGCGTCTGATTTTCCAAAAGCTTCCCAAGAAGTCATGCAGGTTGCTGATTACTTAGTTACTCAAGTAAAACAGAAGACGAGGGATTGAAGAGCCAGATTTTCTAAGCCTCTCCAAAGGGATACTCCTAGTGGTGTCAAAGGATTCTCCCAGAGATGTCAAATAACACTGATAAGGTGAAGAAGTCATCACCGGTTGTGACAATTCCAAGAAGTGGTGAAGGTTACTGATAAGTTAGCTACTCTTGGCCTAGATGACAAAAGTCAAGGAGTTAAAGAGTCAAATTCTCAAAGGCTCTCCAAAAAGATACTTGTGGAGGTGTCAACGGATTCTCCCAGAGAGCGAATAGCGATGATAAGGTGAAGATATGGCGGGTGATGAAGATTTCAAGAAGTGGTTTAGGTAGCTAATTAGTTACCCTTTTCGTAGATCCGACTGAAGTCGAGGGATTGAAGAGTCAATTTTTTCAAGGGCTCCCCAAGATGTTTGTGGGGGTATCAACTTGGTTTTCAACGAACTTAGAAAGACTCTAGTCTGCAATTTTGGTTCTAACAAAGCAACCGACAACCAGGTCCTAAAAGTTGACACGACAAGGGCCACTGAAGTAACTTTTTATTTAAACTTCTTATCTGGTTGCCAAAACTGTTTTGGGAGGATTTAACGATAGGAAAGGGAGGACAAAGGAAATGCGCCGTCTTGATCACTCAGACCATGGTAAAAATACAAAAAAATATTTACTAATGTTAATGTAATTTAGTACAATGGTAAATGATTTGTTATTCAGTTATTAATAAAAATGACGAATTGGGATAAAAATGCAAAATCAGCGACATTTTAGGTGATTGATACTAAACCCCAAATTCGACTACCGCACAGCTGTTTGATAAATGCAATTGACCTAAAATTTATTGCAGGTTAAGCGTGTTTGACGAGAATCGTCTTTTCGTGTTAGCATCAATTACGGATTCGATCGGTTTATCATTTCTGACAGACGGTGAAGGACGTGGGTCGACACAAACGATTTATCTCACCTGAAGCACCCTGAGTCTCAAAACGGTGGCGAAAGGATAATATTCCAAAGCTGATCGAGTATCGGGAGTTCTATCGGAATCAGAAGGAGCCACAGATTCTTTCAGACGAGATAATCCAACCTGAAAAAAAAATCAATAATTACTCCAATCAAAGCAACACAAAGAAAAACAACAAAGAATTCTAACGCCACATTTACGTAAGTTCGAAAAGAATAACAAGCAATCAATTGCTCCCATGCCGGTCTAACTAAAACGCTTTCCATGTTCGGTCCTTGATTAGTTCACTAAAGAATTGTAGTTTTTTGCTTCTCTTTAGGAACTACGTTTGCGAAATGTTAAACTCAACAGTTGTGGTAGTTTTTAGGATGAAGCCGCAATGTTTTAATCGATGGGGTCGAAAATCAAGGGTAACTTTTAGATTTGTAAATGAACTCGTAGTGAACGCAAGAGCCTTGGGGTCAGTTTCGGAATTAAAGCGAGTCACGTAGAAGGATATAAACATTATTTTCCAAGCAGTTACTTGCCGGTTTCACCCTTATTAGGATTCGCCACTGCAACATAATAAGGAAAAGTAATTCTGTGTATTCAACCTCTGCCACATTGAGACTCCAATGGAGCATAGATTGTCGGGATCGCATCATTTCCGCGTAACAAGGACTTTTACACTTCAGAAAAACAATTTGTTGCAATTTAATAGAAATTGATTTATTCGAAAATTTAGAAAAATTTAATTTTGATAATTATTGAAAATATTTATGGTCGAAATTCGGTGACTGTTGGCCGATTTTGGATGTTTGAACTGGTTTGGTAACGGCGGATCTTAAAAGGAACGAGCTTCAAGTGATGCTCTTTTGAATTATCGGGAAAACTTTGTGGTGGATATTATTAGAAGGAATTTATAAATTAAAATAGCGGCGCAAAAGAGTTCGTTGGAGAAAGGCTGCGGGCTGTTTAATTTTCTTGAAAATTGCTCGCAATAGTTTTCAACTTTAAAAGAGTTGATGGCAAATTTTTAAAATAATAACTGAAACTACTTGTTTATCAAAGAATTACCCAAAATTTTATTTAATTGTTGTAAATCGGCAATTTATGTCTTGCAAGAGTTAAATTGTTGTTACTAATTTGTACGTGCAACTTAAAGAGGTGACAACTCTGTCATTGAATAAATGTAACCGCACACAATTTTGACTATTGAAATAGATGGAAGAGAAAAGGAAAAAATTAAAAAAAAAATATTTGTGCTGCTATTGCAAAAAGGAAATTTTGTACATCGCATCTTATTTTCATAGAGATAACTTAATACTCTTCTTCTTCCTTATTTTTTGCTTTCAAGGGTAATTTGTTATTGAAAACAACTTAAGGATTTTCTTTCTCAGATAACTTTATAATTTACTGCGATTGAGTATTAATCCTCACTTGGACGGGGACATCCACTGACATCTCGCCTTATGATGTGCTGGCCTCATAGTTGTAGGACGTCTTGTGGCCAGCTTCTGCGAGATTGTTGTCCTAGAGCTGCTCAGCTGGTCTATATAGATTACTGTTTGAAGATTAAATTTGACCGCAATTTTCTGGATTTCATCCCCAACGAGTGGTACTTGTAGATCATTGTAGATCGTTACGTTCTTGACATACCAAGGTGCATCTGTTATCCCTCTAAGTGTCTTTAACTAAAACCTTTGTATAGTTTTTAATGTTGTAGGTTTTGCACATCTCCAGAGTTGAAATTCGTAAGGCTATTTGTGACTTTATTTACCATCCTATGGGCTTGTTGGAAAGTAGAATGGTGTTCACGAGCAGTTAGTAATGTTGAAAAGTCGTAATCTTCTTTGATTCTATAGACTAGTAGTCCCTCAAACAGTTTGCTTAGTACGGGAAAAAGGCTGATAGGTCGATAAAAAGTTGGCTCATTTGAGGACTTATTCAGTTTCTGGATCATTATAATTTTAGCAAGTGGGAAAGTAGGATGGGGAACTGTTAACAGGACAATGGCTTTTGGTAGCAGATAGTTTAGGATTTGGTAGTTTAAATTGTGTCCTTTAAATTTTTTAATTTTGCCCTCACTTCTGCTGATGTGAAAGTTTTTATTGGGGGGGCATTTGGCAAAGTGCGTCAATAGCGTATTGTATGCGTTATCTCCATTTCTTGGGGCAGCTTCAAAAACTTTGTTTAGATGTTTAGCTTTGCTCCCATTCGCCATTTAATTTACGGATTGGAGGAACATATGTTTGAGGTCCTTTGGACTGTTCAGTGATTTTCCCCAGTCGATTATCAAATTTTGGAACTCTAGAGCCGTCGCTAACTCTCTACGGAGTCAATTGTAAAAATTTTGATCAGTCTCATTTCTGGATCCTCACCAAATTCTCCAGACTCGACGTTTCTTGGTTTTGTTCCTTATTTGACAAAGGTTTTGATGTGTAAAGCAACACACTGCTTTTTGTATCGATATAGTAAAGTACTGCAGAGCTTTATCTAGGTCGGTAGGGCTTTTAATGCATAGTTTAAGGTCGATATTGTGTTCAATGTAAGATAAAAATTTGTTCCAGTCAATGTGTTTTGATGTTAAGTTTGATGGAGGTAGTTTACTGATAATGGTGGTACTCTTGCCAGGGACAACTAAGATGTCATCAAAGGACGCAGCTCTCAACTGTGAAATTATGTCTTGGGATTCTACCTATAAAGAAGTCAAGCAGGTCTGGAATCTTTGTGCGGTCCGTTAGCCAGTAAGTGAGTCCTCCATTTGTCAGGAAGTCATAGGACAAACGAGGTTTGAATCTTTTGTGTTGATGAGTATTGAACCCCGGTGTGTGTGTATGACATTCCAGTTTCCACCAGTGATGAATTTACCATTAAAAGGCTGGAAGAAGTGTTTGCATTCATTAGACGAAATTGTCTGCTGTGGCGGACTAAACATGGCGGAAGCTTTGAATCTCCATGATGATGCTTCCACTTCAATAGTTGCTGCTTATGCTTTGCTTGTTTGGAATTTGGGTTGAACAAACGATTATTGCTCCCCCTTGGGCAGTGCCATCACCAAATATGAGAAGAGTATCAATTTTATTTAAATTTAAGAATTTACCATTAAAAGTCTGGAAGAAGTCTTGGCATTCATTAGATGAAATTGTGAGCTGTGGCGGACTAAACATGCCGGAAGCTTTGAATCTCCATGATGATGCTTCTACTTCAAGAGTTGTTATTTGTACTTTGTTTGTTTGGAATTTGGGTTGAACAAACGATTTTTGCACCCCCATAGGCAGTGCCATCACCAGATATGAGAAGAGTATCAATTTTATTTAAATTTAAGAATTTACCATTAAAATTCTAGAAGAAGTCTTTGCATTCATTACATGAAATTGTGAGCTGTGGCGGACTAAACATGCCGGAAGCTTTGAATCTCCATGATGATGCTTCTACTTCAAGAGTTGTTATTTGTACTTTGTTTGTTTGGAATTTGGGTTGAACAAACGATTTTTGCACCCCCATAGGCAGTAACATCACCAAATATAAGAAGAGTATCAATTTCATTTAAATTTAAGAATTTACCATTAAAATTCTGGAAGAAGTTTTGGCATTCATTAGATGAAATTGTGAGCTGTGGCGGACTAAACATGCCGGAAGCTTTGAATCTCCATGATGATGCTTCTACTTCAAGAGTTGTTATTTGTACTTTGTTTGTTTGGAATTTGGGTTGAACAAACGATTTTTGCACCCCCATAGGCAGTGCCATCACCAGATATGAGAAGAGTATCAATTTTATTTAAATTTAAGAATTTACCATTAAAATTCTGGAAGAAATCTTGGCATTCATTAGATGAAATTGTGAGCTGTGGCGGACTAAACATGCCGGAAGCTTTGAATCTCCATGATGATGCTTCTACTTCAAGAGTTGTTATTTGTACTTTGTTTGTTTGGAATTTGGGTTGAACAAACGATTTTTGCACCCCCATAGGCAGTGCCATCACCAGATATGAGAAGAGTATCAATTTTATTTAAATTTAAGAATTTACCATTAAAATTCTAGAAGAAGTCTTGGCATTCATTACATGAAATTGTGAGCTGTGGCGGACTAAACATGCCGGAAGCTTTGAATCTCCATGATGATGCTTCTACTTCAAGAGTTGTTATTTGTACTTTGTTTGTTTGGAATTTGGGTTGAACAAACGATTTTTGCACCCCCATAGGCAGTGCCATCACCAGATATGAGAAGAGTATCAATTTTATTTAAATTTAAGAATTTACCATTAAAATTCTAGAAGAAGTCTTTGCATTCATTACATGAAATTGTGAGCTGTGGCGGACTAAACATGCCGGAAGCTTTGAATCTCCATGATGATGCTTCTACTTCAAGAGTTGTTATTTGTACTTTGTTTGTTTGGAATTTGGGTTGAACAAACGATTTTTGCACCCCCATAGGCAGTGCCATCACCAGATATGAGAAGAGTATCAATTTTATTTAAATTTAAGAATTTACCATTAAAATTCTAGAAGAAGTCTTTGCATTCATTACATGAAATTGTGAGCTGTGGCGGACTAAACATGCCGGAAGCTTTGAATCTCCATGATGATGCTTCTACTTCAAGAGTTGTTATTTGTACTTTGTTTGTTTGGAATTTGGGTTGAACAAACGATTTTTGCACCCCCATAGGCAGTGCCATCACCAGATATGAGAAGAGTATCAATTTTATTTAAATTTAAGAATTTACCATTAAAATTCTAGAAGAAGTCTTTGCATTCATTACATGAAATTGTGAGCTGTGGCGGACTAAACATGCCGGAAGCTTTGAATCTCCATGATGATGCTTCTACTTCAAGAGTTGTTATTTGTACTTTGTTTGTTTGGAATTTGGGTTGAACAAACGATTTTTGCACCCCCATAGGCAGTGCCATCACCAGATATGAGAAGAGTATCAATTTTATTTAAATTTAAGAATTTACCATTAAAATTCTGGAAGAAATCTTGGCATTCATTAGATGAAATTGTGAGCTGTGGCGGACTAAACATGCCGGAAGCTTTGAATCTCCATGATGATGCTTCTACTTCAAGAGTTGTTATTTGTACTTTGTTTGTTTGGAATTTGGGTTGAACAAACGATTTTTGCACCCCCATAGGCAGTGCCATCACCAGATATGAGAAGAGTATCAATTTTATTTAAATTTAAGAATTTACCATTAAAATTCTAGAAGAAGTCTTGGCATTCATTACATGAAATTGTGAGCTGTGGCGGACTAAACATGCCGGAAGCTTTGAATCTCCATGATGATGCTTCTACTTCAAGAGTTGTTATTTGTACTTTGTTTGTTTGGAATTTGGGTTGAACAAACGATTTTTGCACCCCCATAGGCAGTGCCATCACCAGATATGAGAAGAGTATCAATTTTATTTAAATTTAAGAATTTACCATTAAAATTCTAGAAGAAGTCTTGGCATTCATTACATGAAATTGTGAGCTGTGGCGGACTAAACATGCCGGAAGCTTTGAATCTCCATGATGATGCTTCTACTTCAAGAGTTGTTATTTGTACTTTGTTTGTTTGGAATTTGGGTTGAACAAACGATTTTTGCACCCCCATAGGCAGTGCCATCACCAGATATGAGAAGAGTATCAATTTTATTTAAATTTAAGAATTTACCATTAAAATTCTAGAAGAAGTCTTTGCATTCATTACATGAAATTGTGAGCTGTGGCGGACTAAACATGCCGGAAGCTTTGAATCTCCATGATGATGCTTCTACTTCAAGAGTTGTTATTTGTACTTTGTTTGTTTGGAATTTGGGTTGAACAAACGATTTTTGCACCCCCATAGGCAGTGCCATCACCAGATATGAGAAGAGTATCAATTTTATTTAAATTTAAGAATTTACCATTAAAATTCTAGAAGAAGTCTTTGCATTCATTACATGAAATTGTGAGCTGTGGCGGACTAAACATGCCGGAAGCTTTGAATCTCCATGATGATGCTTCTACTTCAAGAGTTGTTATTTGTACTTTGTTTGTTTGGAATTTGGGTTGAACAAACGATTTTTGCACCCCCATAGGCAGTGCCATCACCAGATATGAGAAGAGTATCAATTTTATTTAAATTTAAGAATTTACCATTAAAATTCTAGAAGAAGTCTTTGCATTCATTACATGAAATTGTGAGCTGTGGCGGACTAAACATGCCGGAAGCTTTGAATCTCCATGATGATGCTTCTACTTCAAGAGTTGTTATTTGTACTTTGTTTGTTTGGAATTTGGGTTGAACAAACGATTTTTGCACCCCCATAGGCAGTGCCATCACCAGATATGAGAAGAGTATCAATTTTATTTAAATTTAAGAATTTACCATTAAAATTCTAGAAGAAGTCTTTGCATTCATTACATGAAATTGTGAGCTGTGGCGGACTAAACATGCCGGAAGCTTTGAATCTCCATGATGATGCTTCTACTTCAAGAGTTGTTATTTGTACTTTGTTTGTTTGGAATTTGGGTTGAACAAACGATTTTTGCACCCCCATAGGCAGTGCCATCACCAGATATGAGAAGAGTATCAATTTTATTTAAATTTAAGAATTTACCATTAAAATTCTAGAAGAAGTCTTTGCATTCATTACATGAAATTGTGAGCTGTGGCGGACTAAACATGCCGGAAGCTTTGAATCTCCATGATGATGCTTCTACTTCAAGAGTTGTTATTTGTACTTTGTTTGTTTGGAATTTGGGTTGAACAAACGATTTTTGCACCCCCATAGGCAGTGCCATCACCAGATATGAGAAGAGTATCAATTTTATTTAAATTTAAGAATTTACCATTAAAATTCTGGAAGAAATCTTGGCATTCATTAGATGAAATTGTGAGCTGTGGCGGACTAAACATGCCGGAAGCTTTGAATCTCCATGATGATGCTTCTACTTCAAGAGTTGTTATTTGTACTTTGTTTGTTTGGAATTTGGGTTGAACAAACGATTTTTGCACCCCCATAGGCAGTGCCATCACCAGATATGAGAAGAGTATCAATTTTATTTAAATTTAAGAATTTACCATTAAAATTCTAGAAGAAGTCTTTGCATTCATTACATGAAATTGTGAGCTGTGGCGGACTAAACATGCCGGAAGCTTTGAATCTCCATGATGATGCTTCTACTTCAAGAGTTGTTATTTGTACTTTGTTTGTTTGGAATTTGGGTTGAACAAACGATTTTTGCACCCCCATAGGCAGTGCCATCACCAGATATGAGAAGAGTATCAATTTTATTTAAATTTAAGAATTTACCATTAAAATTCTAGAAGAAGTCTTTGCATTCATTACATGAAATTGTGAGCTGTGGCGGACTAAACATGCCGGAAGCTTTGAATCTCCATGATGATGCTTCTACTTCAAGAGTTGTTATTTGTACTTTGTTTGTTTGGAATTTGGGTTGAACAAACGATTTTTGCACCCCCATAGGCAGTGCCATCACCAGATATGAGAAGAGTATCAATTTTATTTAAATTTAAGAATTTACCATTAAAATTCTAGAAGAAGTCTTTGCATTCATTACATGAAATTGTGAGCTGTGGCGGACTAAACATGCCGGAAGCTTTGAATCTCCATGATGATGCTTCTACTTCAAGAGTTGTTATTTGTACTTTGTTTGTTTGGAATTTGGGTTGAACAAACGATTTTTGCACCCCCATAGGCAGTGCCATCACCAGATATGAGAAGAGTATCAATTTTATTTAAATTTAAGAATTTACCATTAAAATTCTAGAAGAAGTCTTTGCATTCATTACATGAAATTGTGAGCTGTGGCGGACTAAACATGCCGGAAGCTTTGAATCTCCATGATGATGCTTCTACTTCAAGAGTTGTTATTTGTACTTTGTTTGTTTGGAATTTGGGTTGAACAAACGATTTTTGCACCCCCATAGGCAGTGCCATCACCAGATATGAGAAGAGTATCAATTTTATTTAAATTTAAGAATTTACCATTAAAATTCTAGAAGAAGTCTTTGCATTCATTACATGAAATTGTGAGCTGTGGCGGACTAAACATGCCGGAAGCTTTGAATCTCCATGATGATGCTTCTACTTCAAGAGTTGTTATTTGTACTTTGTTTGTTTGGAATTTGGGTTGAACAAACGATTTTTGCACCCCCATAGGCAGTGCCATCACCAGATATGAGAAGAGTATCAATTTTATTTAAATTTAAGAATTTACCATTAAAATTCTAGAAGAAGTCTTTGCATTCATTACATGAAATTGTGAGCTGTGGCGGACTAAACATGCCGGAAGCTTTGAATCTCCATGATGATGCTTCTACTTCAAGAGTTGTTATTTGTACTTTGTTTGTTTGGAATTTGGGTTGAACAAACGATTTTTGCACCCCCATAGGCAGTGCCATCACCAGATATGAGAAGAGTATCAATTTTATTTAAATTTAAGAATTTACCATTAAAATTCTAGAAGAAGTCTTTGCATTCATTACATGAAATTGTGAGCTGTGGCGGACTAAACATGCCGGAAGCTTTGAATCTCCATGATGATGCTTCTACTTCAAGAGTTGTTATTTGTACTTTGTTTGTTTGGAATTTGGGTTGAACAAACGATTTTTGCACCCCCATAGGCAGTGCCATCACCAGATATGAGAAGAGTATCAATTTTATTTAAATTTAAGAATTTACCATTAAGATTCTAGAAGAAGTCTTTGCATTCATTACATGAAATTGTGAGCTGTGGCGGACTAAACATGGCGGAAGCTTTGAATCTCCATGATGAGACTTCTACTTCAATACTTGCTATTTGTACTTTGTTTGTTTGGAATTTGGGTCGAACAAACGATTTTTGCACCACCATGGGCAGTGCCATCACCAAATATGAGATGAGTATCAATTTTATTTAAATATTTAAATTTAAGAATTTACCATTAAAATTTTGGAAGAAGTCTTTGCATTCATTAGATGAAATTGTGAGCTGTGGCGGACTAAACATGACGGAAACTTTGAATCTCCATGATGATGCTTCCACTTCAATAGTTGCTGCTTAAACTTTGCTTGTTTGGAATTTGGGTTGAACAAACGATTTTTGCACCCCCATAGGCAGTGCCATCACCAGATATGAGAAGAGTATCAATTTTATTTAAATTTAAGAATTTACCATTAAAATTCTGGAAGAAGTCTTTGCATTCATTACATGAAATTGTGAGCTGTGGCGGACTAAACATGACGGAAACTTTGAATCTCCATGATGATGCTTCCACTTCAATAGTTGCTGCTTAAACTTTGCTTGTTTGGAATTTGGGTTGAACAAACGATTTTTGCACCCCCATAGGCAGTGCCATCACCAGATATGAGAAGAGTATCAATTTTATTTAAATTTAAGAATTTACCATTAAAATTCTGGAAGAAGTCTTTGCATTCATTAGATGAAATTGTGAGCTGTGGCGGACTAAACATGGCGGAAGATTTGAATCTCTATGATGATGCTTCCATTTCAATGGTTGTTGCTTGTAATTTATTTGTTTGGAGTTTGGGTTGAACAAACAATTTTTGCACCCCCATAGGCAGTGCCATCACCAAATATGAGAAGATTATCAATTTTATTTAAATTTAAGAATTTACCATTAAAATTCTGGAAGAAGTCTTTTACATTCATTAGATAAAGTTGTGAGCTGTGGCGGACTAAACATGACGGAAGCTTTGAATCTCCATGATGAGGCTTCTACTTCAATAGTTGTTATTTGTACTTTGTTTGTTTAGAAATTGGGTTGGACAATCGATTTTTGCACCCCCATAGGCACTGCCACCACCAGATATGAGAAGAGTATCAATTTTATTTAAATTTAAGAATTTACCATTAAAAGTCTGGAAGAAGTCTTTGCATTCATTAGATGAAATTGTGAGCTGTGGCGGACTAAACATGGTGGAAGCTTTGAATCACCATGATAAAGCTTCAACTTTAATAGTTGTTGCTCGTAATTTATTTGTTTTGATTTTGGGTTGAACGAACGATTATTGCACCCCCATGGACGGTATCATCACCAGATATGAGAAGAGTGTCAATTTTATTCGAATCAATTTTTTTCTATCATTTTGATGAGCGTCCTGCGATTATAACTGAGTAAGTTAAATAATTTTTCGCGCTTAACCAAAATTTGGTTCTACTTCAGTCAATTGTCTAAGTAAACCAATCGATATGAGCAAAAAGGAGCGTTTTCCAAACTATTTCGCTTTGCTGATCTCATTTGTGGATATTCGACATTTAAGGGACCGATTTGCTGTAATTTATAAAAAAGACAAAAATACAATTTTTTCCAAAATTCACGCTTACGTTTAGAATTTTAAAGTTATTTTGAGCATAAAAGCATTTTAATTAAAATTCACAGAGATTTTTAAGAATTAATTTCTAATTATTGTTGACTTCCTAAAAAATGTTGTTCCCCAAACAAATTTATCTCAAAAATTATTTAGTTATAAATAATTATTTAAAACCGCTGATTCTGGTTTAAATAGTGATTAGTTAACATTAATTAGCACGCAGTAATTATTGAATTTTAGACTAATAAACTATTGGCCAGAACCTGACGAGGATTGCTCGAAATAAACTATCGAAATTCTACAATTTTACTAGCTCCCCAATTAAGTTCAAATTGGTTGCTGGAGCATTCAGGCGGGAAATCGCATGGTAAATGATTTTTTATTCAATTAATTACAGAAAATAAAATTAATTAATGAAAATAAATAAGCGCCAACAATTCTTTTTAATTTTGAGAAATCTCTTCATCAATTATTAAATTTTCTTTTTAATTATTTAGTTTCATTTCTTTTCATGTCCCCACTTATTAGAAATTATAAGTTGACAACATAGAAGCCATACTTTCTTATTTTCGTTCAATCAGGGAGAACGGAATTTACCTGCCAACCCTTACGCGCTACCCTCATTTTTATTCATCACGTCACCGCAAAGTGGTTATAAATTTTAATCCCACAAACTTGTTGAAAGTTGCCTTATAAAAGACATTGTACTGTACAAACCCTAATTACTTTAAAACAACAACACTGACGGCATTACAAGCGACCCGAAAAAGGGACGAACCGAGTTGATAACACCCGATTAGTCCTTTGAGGATTCCATCAAGTCGTACCTTTGTCTATGAGCGCCAACGAAATTTTGTTGAAGTCCTCACGCAACAAAAAAATTTGTTGCTAAAAAAACCTCCACGAAAATGTTCCTTTGAACGTCTTATCGACGTCTATTTTTAGCACCGAAGCAATTTTCTTGGGGGTGAATTATAATTGTATTAATTTATGTCTGGAGTAGCCGGTTGTGCCTTCGATTACAGAGCAAACTCGCGTAATGTACGCCTTCTGGCATTAATCGTTCTTTTAGCTATACAAGTTAATTAAGCTCTTGTATACGTCTCCTAGTCGTCCACGCAATTGAGATGGAACAGTATCGATTACTGAAGCTGTGCACTTTGCTTGTTTATAATCGCTTGCATCGTTGAGATTTCGCAACTAAATCGAGTTTTAAATAATAAAAACGGGTGGTGATGGATTGTAATAGTTTTATACCCAACACACGGAATTGATGAATAACAACAATGAAACGCGCTTGAACATTAATTCTATTGTGTTTCGGGTGAGTGGAGGATTTTTTTTTTTGAGGATGTGCTCGTTGTTACGGTTAATAATGGAAAATATTTCTTTCAGGGACGTCAAATATTTATATGGTGATTTTGGAAATGAATGGATTTTCTGAATTTCTTATCTAACGCTTTCGGCTCGTCAGAATCCACTTTTTAGTCTCGATAGAGATTTTTCAGGCGCTAACTGAATACGAGTTTTAATACGCTTCGATTCCTTAATCGAATTTTTGAAACGAGTTAAAGCTTTGGTCTTTTTTTATACGACGCATCTATAATCGTTTTAACGTAACGCAATTGGTTGGTGCAAAATTATTTGCTAATATTTAGCACGTTTCTGTTGGAACCAAAAATTATTGAAAATTTTTTTAATTAAAAAATTAATAATAATGGAAGCACGTCATTAATTAATTGATTAATTAGCAGTTACCCTAAAAATAATTTGATAAAGAATAATTTGTTTGAAATAAATTTTTGACTGTTTTACTATTTAGGTGCTGAATTTAAAAATTGTAATTTACCAAAAATCCGAGAAACGAGGAGATTTTCAGAATTTTATGAAACAACCAAAATGTCCCCTTTAAATTTAAGTTTCTTCAAGTGTAAAATCTAAAATTTGCTTAATAAAAAATAGCAACTTAAAGATTAATAATGACAAAAAAGTGAGGAACAAAACGTTTTAGGGGTGCAATAATATTGTGGTGCAAATGCGTTTACAAAATATCCTAATTAGAGCACCCAATTTAGACATTTATGACAGTAACTTTAACCACGGGGTTTTTCCTAAAAATCGCCCTGAGCTGCATCTTCGTTATTTATTTCCCGATTTGAATAAAAAAAACTTTATTACATTATTTTTCAACCACTGCATTGTGGGTCTAATAGTGATTTTTTAAATTAATAACTCCAATGTTAAACAATATTTTCCTTCATACAATGATGTCCAAAAATTGACTGAAGTCTATCAAGAATGTTAAATTTTTTCTAAATTCTTCAGTGTGCCGTGAAAAAGTCAGTAATCCGTCAGTGTCGCCGTTGATATCGTATTGCAACCATTTTTGGGTCTCAAAGCTACTTTCGTGTGAAGAAGCAAAGAAATAATGGACAACAATCGACTGACTAACATTTTGCAATTGTATTTCGAATACAACGAAAATTGTGGTCAATTAGTGCGAATTTGCAACGATTGCAGCGTCGCAATTTTGTAAGACTCGAAGAAAATTTTAGAAAGTTTGGAACTTTAAAATGCTTAATCGGACGGGACGCCAGTTTTGGCAGAAATTTGAATTAGATGTTCCTCTAATAACATTATTGCTTCAACTAACTATGAAGTACTAAAAAATCACAAGTTTGAACCATAAATTCCCGAAAAAGTGCAGGCATTGAAGGAAAATGATTGAGGTCGAAGACTGGATACAACCCTGATAAATAATTTTTTTTAGGACAATTATTTGGTCAAATAAATATATTTTTAGTAATAATTGCATTTTTAATAGAAACAATCATCAATGTTGGTGCCAAAAAAATCTCCGAGTAACTGTTGAGAATAATTTTTAACGAAGATTTCGTGTTAATGTGTGGTGAGGAACTTTCAATACTAAATTAGTTGATCCATTCTTTTTTAAAATGTTCGTACCAACTCCATCTATCATTAGAAGCATTCACATTGAATAAAGTCCAAAACGCTTTCAACACCAAACTTAACTCTAAAAGTTGCCCGAATACGATTTCATCTCGGCCACTATATTTGAAAAACTACTAGGAGAGGTTCAGGGTATTTGGTACAGGAAAAAAGTTAGATTTTTTTTTAAATCTTCAGCGTGCCGTGGAAGAATCAGTAATCCGTCAGTGTCGCCGTTGATATCGTATTGCAACCATTTTTGGGTCTCGAAGCTACTTTCTTGTGAAGAAGCAAAGAAATAATGGACAACAATCAACTGACTAACATTTTCAATTGTATTTCGAATACAACGAAAATTGTGGTCAAGCAGTGCGAATTTGCAACGATTGCAGCGTCGCAATTTTGTAAGTGTCGAAGAAAATTTCAAAAAGTTTGAAACTTTAGAAGGCTTTAACGGGCGGGATGCCAGTTTTCGCAGAAATTTGAATTAGATGTTCCTCTAATAACATTATTGCTTCAACTAAACTGTGAAGTAATAAAAAAATACAAATTTGAACCATACTTACCCCAAAAATTGCAGGTATTTAATGAAAATGATTGAGGTGAAAGGTAGGGTACGATTCAGATTAATAAACAAAATTTACGACAATTATTTGGTCATATGAATGTATTATTAGTAATAATGACATTTCTAATAGAAACAATCACCGATATTAGTGCCAAGAAAATTCCTAAGTAACTGTTGAGAATAATTTTCAACAAAAGTTTAGTGTTAATGTGTGGTGAGGAACTTTCAATACTAAATTAGTTGGTCCATTCTTTTTTAAGATGTTCGTACCAACTTCATCTATCATTAGAAGCATTCACATTGAATAAAGTTCAAAACACTTTCAACACCAAACTTAACTCTAAAAGTTGCCCGAATACAATTTCATCTCGGCCACTGTATTTGAAAGACTACCAGGAGAGGTTTAGGGTATTTGGTAGAGGAAAAAAGTTAGATTTTTTTAAAAATCTTCAGCGTGCCGTGGAAGAGTCAGTAATCCGTCAGTGTCGCCGTTGATATCGTATTGCAACCATTTTTGGGTCTCAAAGCTACTTTCTTGTGAAGAAGCAAAGAAATAATGGACAACAATCAACTGACTAACATTTTGCAATTGTGTTTCGAATGCAACAGAAATTGTGGTCGAATAATGCGAATTTGCAACGATTGCAGCGTCGCAATTTTGTAAGTTTCGAAGAAAATTTCAAAAAGTTTGAAACTTTAGAAGGCTTTAACGGGCGGGATGCCAGTTTTTGCAGAAATTTGAATTAGATGTTCCTCTAATAACATTATTGCTTCAACTAAACTGTGAAGTAATAAAAAATTACAAATTTGAACCATACTTGCCCCAAAAGTTGCAGGAATTTAATGAAAATGATTGAGGTGAAAGGTACGGTACGATTCAGATTAAAAAAGAAATTACGACAATTATTTGGTCATATGAATGTATTATTAGTAATGATGACATTTCTAATAGAAACAATCACCGATATTAGTGCCAAGAAAATTCCCAAGTAATTGTTGAGAATAATTTTCAACAAAAATTTAGTGTTAATGTGTGGTGAGGAACTTTCAATACTAAATTAGTTGGTCCATTCTTTTTTAAGATGTTTGTACCAACTCCATCTATCATTAGAAGCATTCACATTGAATGAAGTCCAAAACGCTTTCAACGCCAAACTTAACTCTAAAAGTTGCCCGAAAACGATTTCATCTCGGCCACTGTATTTGAAAGACTACCAGGAGAGGTTTAGGGTATTTGGTACAGGAAAAATGTTTTTTTTTTTAATTTTCAGCGTGCCGTGGAAGAGTCAGTAATCCGTCAGTGTCGCCGTTGATATCGTATTGCAACCATTTTGGGGTCTCAAAGTTACTTTGGTGTGAAGAAACAAAGAAATAATGGACAACAATCAACTGACTAACATTTTGTAATTGTATTTCAAATACAACGAAAATTGTGGTCAAGTAGTGCGAATTTGCAACGATTGCAGCGTCGCAATTTTGTAAGTTTCGAAGAAAATTTCAAAAAGTTTGAAACTTTAGAAGGCTTTAACGGGCGGGATGCCAGTTTTCGCAGAAATTTGAATTAGATGTTCCTCTAATAACATTATTGCTTCAACTAAACTGTGAAGTAATAAAAAATTACAAATTTGAACCATACTTGCCCCAAAAGTTGCAGGAATTTAATGAAAATGATTGAGGTGAAAGGTACGGTACGATTCAGATTAAAAAAGAAATTACGACAATTATTTGGTCATATGAATGTATTATTAGTAATGATGACATTTCTAATAGAAACAATCACCGATATTAGTGCCAAGAAAATTCCCAAGTAATTGTTGAGAATAATTTTCAACAAAAATTTAGTGTTAATGTGTGGTGAGGAACTTTCAATACTAAATTAGTTGGTCCATTCTTTTTTAAGATGTTCGTACCAACTTCATCTATCATTAGAAGCATTCACATTGAATAAAGTTCAAAACACTTTCAACACCAAACTTAACTCTAAAAGTTGCCCGAATACAATTTCATCTCGGCCACTGTATTTGAAAGACTACCAGGAGAGGTTTAGGGTATTTGGTAGAGGAAAAAAGTTAGATTTTTTTAAAAATCTTCAGCGTGCCGTGGAAGAGTCAGTAATCCGTCAGTGTCGCCGTTGATATCGTATTGCAACCATTTTTGGGTCTCAAAGCTACTTTCGTGTGAAGAAGCAAAGAAATAATGGACAACAATCAACTGACTAACATTTTGCAATTGTATTTCGAATACAACGAGAATTGTGGTCAAATAGTGCGAATTTGCAACGATTGCAGCGTCGCAATTTTGTAAGTTTCGAAAAAAATTTCAAAAAGTTTGAAACTTTAGAAGGCTTTAACGGGCGGGATGCCAGTTTTCGCAGAAATTTGAATTAGATGTTCCTCTAATAACATTATTGCTTCAACTAAACTGTGAAGTAATAAAAAATTACAAATTTGAACCATACTTACCCCAAAAATTGCAAGTATTTAATGAAAATGATTGAGGTGAAAGGTACGGTACGATTCAGATTAATAAAAAAAAATTACGACAATTATTTGGTCATATGAATGTATTATTAGTAATGATGACATTTCTAATAGAAACAATCACCGATATTAGTGCCAAGAAAATTCCTAAGTAACTGTTGAGAATAATTTTCAACAAAAATTTAGTGTTAATGTGTGGTGAGGAACTTTCAATACTAAATTAGTTGGTCCATTCTTTGTTAAAATGTTTGTACCAACTCCATCTACCATTAGAAGCATTCACATTGAATGAAGTTCAAAACGCTTTCAACACCAAACTTAACTCTAAAAGTTGCCCGAATACAATTTCATCTCGGCCACTGTATTTGAAAGACTACCAGGAGAGGTTTAGGGTATTTGGTAGAGGAAAAAAGTTAGATTTTTTTAAAAATCTTCAGCGTGCCGTGGAAGAGTCAGTAATCCGTCAGTGTCGTCGTTGATATCGTATTGCAACCATTTTTGGGTCTCAAAGCTACTTTCGTGTGAAGAAGCAAAGAAATAATGGACAACAATCAACTGACTAACATTTTCAATTGTATTTCGAATACAACGAAAATTGTGGTCAAGCAGTGCGAATTTGCAACGATTGCAGCGTCGCAATTTTGTAAGTTTCGAAGAAAATTTCAAAAAGTTTGAAACTTTAGAAGGCTTTAACGGGCGGGATGCCAGTTTTCGCAGAAATTTGAATTAGATGTTCCTCTAATAACATTATTGCTTCAACTAACTATGAAGTACTAAAAAATCACAAATTTGAACCATAAATTCCCGAAAAAGTGCAGGCATTAAAGGAAAATGATTGAGGTCGAAGACTGGATACAACCCTGATAAATAATTTTTTTACGACAATTATTTCGTCAAATAAATATATTTTTAGTAATAATTGCATTTTTAATAGAAACAATCATCAATGTTGGTGCCAAAAAAATCTCCGAGTAACTGTTGAGAATAATTTTTAACGAAGATTTAGTGTTAATGTGTGGTGAGGAACTTTCAATACTAAATTAATTGTTCCATTCTTTTTCAGAATTTCCGTACCAACTCGATTTACCATTAGAAGCATTCACATTGAATAAAGTCCGAAATGCTATCAACAAACTTAACTCTAAGAGTCACCCGGATACGACTTAATTTTGGCCACTGTATCAAGAGACTACCAGAAGCGGCTTAAGGTACTTAGTATAAATTTTTAATGCCATCCTCCGAACAGGATATTTTCTCTTCAATGGAAGGTGGCTCAGGTAACATTCATTCATAAACCCGGCAAGCCTCTGAATGACGTCAAATTCTACAGATCTATATCTTCTTAATTGTTCAAAAAAGTATTGCTAGAGAGGCTAAGCCTAACACTCAAGACCTGACAACTGAAACCTGACCACCAATTTGGATTTAGATCTTAGCATGCTACCATCTATTCTGCTCTGCTGCTTTTCTGAATGTGTCCCAGGCCTTTGACAAGCTTTGGCACTCTGGTCTACTGTATAAAATTAGAACTTTACTTCCCCATAATTGCTTTCTAATTTTCCAGTCCTGCATGTAACAACGTTAATTCTTGGTTCGTCATTACAATGCATATACAGTTCGGTTTGAAATCCCAGAAGGAAGCTTGCTGGGACCCATTTTGTGCAAAATTTACACAACTAATTTGCCAACATCCGACAATGTCATCACAGCTACATATGCAGACGATGCAGTCATTCTCACACACGTGTAAACGAAGTTGCGGCGTCACAACTTGAAGCCAATCTTAAGCAAATCCAAAAGTGGTTAAGCAAGTGGCGAATCAGAGTAAACCAAGACAAATCTCTGAATGTAACATGTACAACTAGAAGAGGCTACTGCCCTTCTGTTATGCCAAACTGCCACGTTCTACCACAATTCCTAAGAATGCAGTTGGACTGGACGTGGAAAAAAATTTTGTTTAAAAGAGCGATTGGAACTTAACCTAAGCAAAATGTACTGGAAAACAAATTGCTTGTGTACAAAGTATTTCTGAAACCAATTTGGAGCTACAAAATTTAAACCTGGAGATCCGCGTTACATTCCAATATTGAAATATTAGAAAGATTCCACTCAGAGGTACTCCCAGTCATCACCAATGCTGATGGGTACATGTAGAATGGACTGCTATTGCTAGATCTACGCGTGAAAATAGTGAAAGAGGAAATAAAAACTATGTCAACACATATGCAGAAAGTTTGAAAAACCATCCAAACCATCTGCCCACTAACTTAATAACCAAAGACTTAGAAAATTATATCAGACGGGCCTCCTCGCTCAAGCCTAAACTTAAATATACAAATATCTTTCTTATCTTCTCTAAAATCAATAACTTTAATGGTTATGCTGTAAACGAACGACCCCTGCAAATCCTCCAGGATAATTACACGAATTGCTTATTGTATCATTGCACATTGTAAATAAATTGGGGTGAATTGTTATTTGAGCAGAATTAAATTTTTTAGATAAGTTACCTCTAGGATTTTCAACTAGATGGGGTTTTGCCACATAATGCCAGAATAAAAGTTAATTGGCTAAACGCTGAATTTGGTAACAGTTGGATAGAAACGTATGAACCAATTCGGCCGATCTTACGTCACTTGAATTTTGGTTGTGGAGATATTTACAAAATCGCGTTTAACCCCTCCAGAAAAGTGACTTATTTGATAGTAAAGAACAAATTTTAAAAATGTCTCCATTGGAAAAGAAAACTTCACCAAACTTTGATATTGAAGTTAATAATTAGAAAATTACTATTAAGACCACTTTGTAGTAGTTAAAGAATATTTTGATGGAATTGGGGCGTTTTCAGCAACCATCCTGATTGATGTGGGCCCTAAACTTTGTTGTTTGTGGTCCTTTGGTCTAATAGCTGTTGCCGTTATAAAGTTTACCCTAAAACAATTTGTTTTATCTTCACATTTTTCTATTTTATTCTGAAATATTAAAAGTTAAATCTTGGAATAGGACAAGGTAATAGTTTATCATCATCTACTCTACTGAAAGTTGCTCTTTTTCTATTATTTACCACTTTGTAAAAATCTTTCTCACATACGTTGTAGATTTTTTGATAATTTTTGGTTTTCAGATTTTATTTTGAAACTATACAGCTCCAATCTTGACTTCTTGCTTTTTGATTTAATTTGTACAATTTCCTCATCTTTAGTTTAATTATCAGAAATTTATTCAATAAGAAGAAAATTAAATTATGGCGCAAGATAGAGACGATTTTTTAAACAAAGACCAGTGACCAGAAAATTGAAAATTTTGTTAAAACAACATGGCTTGCGGATTATCAGAACTTATGGAGCAGGAAAAGAATGAATTTTTTGAACAAGTAGGAATAACAAACAAACTAATGAAGGAAAAAATTTACTTCATAAGAAGATAAAGAAATTATGTGGAAAAAATAAGATTAACGAATAGACTCTATAAGAAGATAATTAAATTATTTGGAAAAAAGAGATGAACAAATAGAAGGAAAAAGTCTTCACAGTAGAATTTGATGTTAACTTCCGGATTCCGGTAGTTTCACTATTTTTTCAGGTATTAGCAAGTGTGGAAAACTTTTCTAGAAAAATTTTACATTTTTACAATAACAATAAAATTAACAAAAAAAATTTTTGATTTTCTCAGACAATATTTTTTTACCAATATACTCCTAGAAGTATTCTGGTAACAAAACTTTTGAACAACATTTTTAAACTGTAACAACATTTAAATGTTTTTTTACTGGTCCACGAATCTTTTCTAGTCTCAAACAATTTTATTCATTTCTAGTTGACGCCGTTCTTTTGCGTTTTATCTCACCTTTAGAATTACTTGTTAAAGTGCGCTACTTCCCCATCTCTGCAAGGCAAATATAAAAAATTTATACAAAACAGTTTCTTTGTAGTCTTTGAGGATTTCAGAAATAAACTATTTTTGCTCAATCTCTTGTGAAAAACTCCCGGAACTAACTTTACTTTTATTCCAATTTCTTTGAAGATTTTCAATTCAACGTTCATCCCGCGCTAATTTAGCTTCAGCTTTGAAGTTACGTAATCACGAAAAATCTGTTTTTGCTTTAAATAAATTGTAATTAATATGGAAACTTCGTTTTCGACCAGCAACACTCGCGTGCGGTACCAAACATTTAATTTGATTAAATAACTTTATTGTTTATTGTTGAAATTATTATTTCCGTTAGCTATTTGACTTTTTTCAACAAATAATTGCGTCAATGGGTTGAAAAAAAAATTTCCAACTTTTATTGAGTTTGCAAACATTTTGCAACAAAACTGCTAATTCGAACGACCACAAAAACTCGAGAAAGAGACTTTTCTGACCACGATTCGGAGGTTTGCTTACTGAAACTTGCACCTTTACGTCTATAAAATTGACGTATCGCGAAAAAAGTTTTGAGTAAGTTCCCGACGACGTGCTTCTGTTGCTAATACGTAACTTTCGTTTGCATCTATAAATCTTAAATAGTTTTTCCAGAATTTTGAATTATTGCAGGAACACGAACAAATTTCCAACTCAAATCCGATAACGTAAATCCGATAGATTAATTGACTTCAAATCAGATAATTCCGCCGTTTTACCCGAGCTTTAGTTGAAATCTCGTAATTCGTTATACTTGTAATATTGTTGTGGATGTGAGAAAATTTAATGGAAAATAGAATGTGGCGAAGATACAAAGAGGACAAGTCGGAAGCTATTACAACGCAACCCTTCCTTCTATGATCCAAATTACCTGCAGAACCAGGCCATCGATTTCAATAACGTAAAGCTCAATCTGCAGACAGCTTCCATTATTTACCATAGAAGTCTCTGACGTTGATTCTAGATATTACAAAAGCTTTGATCACGGTCAAGACGCGCAATTTTGGTCCAATCCATAAGATTGATGCGGCTAATTGGCCGTTTCGGACAAAAGCTGTCTAAGTAATTAATTTCTAAGATCGACGCATTCCAGCAATTTTGTGTCATGAAAAATTGTTAAAGGTGAACGCAGAAATTTTTTTTCGATTTTTTTCAGTAATAACTAAAGAACGAAATTGATCCATTGTAGAATTAAAATTTTGGTCGCTCCCCCCGAAAGGCACCGGCTAACCATTATGCGGATCGTACCTTAAACTGCAGATAAGGTCTTAGACGTAAGTTGAGAAAAAATTTCCAAACGTAATTAAATTTTTTCAGTAGCTATCAATTTGGTGAAAATTATCTCGAAGTGGCTTCATCCATAATAATCGAAATTCTCAAGTTACTAAAAATAATAATTTCCAATATTGACTTGACCAGCCAAGCTAAAAAGCTCCCAGCGCCGCCTCTGTTGTAGGCGTAGAAAGTTACCTTCCGGTATTGTGGGTGAGTTCGAAATAGCGGAAACAGAAATTGAGTTACTGGACATTCATTTGGACAGATACATTTCCGACGTATTTTTGTTCCAGAATCGTTTTTTTGACGTACATCTTCACGGAAATCGTACAATAGCGTCATGAAACAACCCCACTGAAGCTCTTCGCTATTATTAAACTCACAGGAATCACTCTACTGGAAGTTTTAACGGGATCACTATTTTAGATTTTTTTCTTTTTGGAATTGACGTCGTAAGAGGATCATTTCGAGTAACTTTTTAGAACATCAATTTTCGATCAAAATGGATGAAAACAATAATGGGGAAAATAGGGGTGGTGGCGTTTAATTAGAATCGGAATAAATGCAAATATTTCCGACATTATTATCCGAACGAAATCGGATTATATGAAGCGAAAGGAGGGAGAAGGACAGTTGGGAAATTTCAGGGAGAAGTTTCAGTTTGGGGATTTTTACAAGTGATAATTAAAAAGGGAGGTAATAATTAATTATGTTAAAAGTTAATGGAATTGCTTTAGCAATCAAAAGGCTGTAAATGAACAAAAAGCGCCATGTTTCGGTATTTTTGTTAAAAATTGATTCGAGTTGTCAATGTTTTTTTTAGCTGAAATATTATTGAGTTTCAGGAAAAAAATGTGTGAATAGCGCAATAAAGTTTACAAACATTAATTGCAGTGCAACTTAAACAAAAACACGTGCCAGAAAACGAATTTTTTAAGAAATTTGCAATAATTTTAGTTCTTTGTGGAAAGCTCGCAATTAATTTTTCAGTAAAATTTTCACAATAAAGAGAATTATTGTTGCAAATTTGCAGTTTTCAGAATTTTTTTAGTTGAAATACCACTTTTGTTGCAAAAATGCTGTAGTAAAGTCAGTTTCAGGTATTTAAAAAATTGATTTATTAGTTTCAGGTGCTGTGGTCCACAAGAATTTCTATATTTGAAACGCGTTTCGAAAAAGGAGAACCGTTACTGGAAAGTTAATAAAGTTACTTTCAAACAATGAAGCCGGCATTTTTATTATGATGACGTGACATGGTAAAAAATAATAAAAGAAATAATTTGGAATTTTTCAATTTATTTCAAATATTGGGTCAATTCAATAATTTATTGTTCATCACACAATTTATGAGAAACAAAATTAGTTATAACAATTAGGAATCTAACAATAATATTTTCTATGACTAATAATCAAATCAAATTGTTATTTTGCATTGCGGAATTTTTTTATTAACATTTATTGGTAGATATTTTAATTAAATCAAATATTTTATAATAATGTGGTTGATTGCTAAAAAGTAAAACGTTATAGCAAAAATTAAAAATCCGGAAACTTGTGGTGCAATTGTACCTTTCGCTCTCCAAGAAGTTGCGTTTTAGGTTGATTTTGGTTCAAATATTAAATTGGCGCATGCGCAACTTTTGGCTGATCTGCTATTGGCCGTAAACCCAAGGCCACTACTATACTGGATAACATGTGCAAATTGACCAAAATTACAGAAATTTTTAAGTGTTTTGACAAAAATCGTGAAAACAGTTGACCAAATAATGTTGACAATTATATAAATCAGGTTTCGACTGGTCGATAGGTATTTCCTTTGAATTTCTCATTTCTTGTGTAATTTGTAGATTTTTACCTACTTGTCCTTTATCTTTAAAACAGGGGCGGCGGGTGTGTAAGAGCTGCGGAGCTGCAGAACACATTTAGTTTTTGTGGGGCTATAAGACAAATTTTTGTGGCTGCAGAATCTGCAGAACCATTGCATCATCAAAGTTAGTTGCAATCGGAAGCGGAGTTAACTAATGTAATGAATTTCGTCCAGTATTTGTTAGAAAATGCAAATTTAAAAATTTGAGGGCCTCTGAAAGACACAAAAATGAAAGTTGCTGGTTCTAATCAACAGAAAAGTTATAGAAAACATTACCGGAGCTGCTACTTTTCTACATACCATGTACACTACTAAGAAATAGTATTGTTTTTATCCCCTAAAAATTGTGTGTATGTAGAATGACTTTTACGTGACGTATTTTGCCAATTTGTCAGATATCCCGTGTAAAAATCAAGATGTTCGCACAGATTAAATTTCCCGCCATTTATGGAAAATTCGCGCGTGCGCGATTCAAACTATTTATATAATAAAATCGGTTTTTGCCGAAATATTTATGATAGTTGCACAAAATTCTTCTTACCTAAACCCCATCTAGACCATAGATAGTTATTGAATAGTTTTTTTTTGGTCAAAACTTATGTTGTTTGTTCCCCCAAAAGTTTTAATGGATACTAAGTGGAAATACATTTTTCCTTGAAATTTTAAATTAATGAAGCATCGGTCTTTGTTGCCTAAGTTTTCAATTAAATTTGGGCTAATAATCGTTTGAATTTTTAAAACGTTGGAAGTAATTTCGGCAAGGTTGAACAATTTGCCAGCCAAACATACAAGAGGCTTAGCAAAAGCACGAGGATTATCTAGAATACACGTTTGTAATATTCATGTTAGTTTAACAAAGTACTTAAATGCGATGTGTTTTCTAAACATATACTCACAGTAAATTAAATTTTGTCGACGTAAATCAATTTCAGATAATTGCTGAAAATTCACTTAATTAGTTTTGCGCTTCCATTAGCTTTATTACAATTATTTGCTCTCGAATAATTTCAATTATTTGGGCGAACAACAACTATTTTCATTTTGCGTTAATTTAAAATAATTTGTTAACTTGACAGTAATGGTACGGATTTATTGAAATTGGTGGTGGTGTGTCGATTCGAAACGATCGAGTGGGAACGACTCGGAGTCGTTCCTGATTTGAAACCGGATTCGTTCCTCGGATCGAAATAAACCGCGGACTACTACCGTGAACTACTTCGGAACTGTGGAACGTAACAGCATTGACTTGTTACTTATTCCAACCAGCCCTAAGCCAACGTTATTCTTAGCTCTCGTACCGACTCTAACCGTTCTAACCTCCGATCGCAAGTCTCGACAATGAAACTAATCCGAAAGACTCGTTCCTCAGACGATCCGGATCGATTGAGTCAGAGTCCGAAATCGAATCGCTCATCTCTATTTTGAGTGCCTCACCAAAGTCTTCAAAAATTCTAATTTTCACAATGTTTGCACCTTAATGTCATTTGCAGTTTTTGAGA
Source organism: Pyrochroa serraticornis (assembly GCA_905333025.2). Lineage (NCBI taxonomy): Eukaryota > Metazoa > Arthropoda > Insecta > Coleoptera > Pyrochroidae > Pyrochroa > Pyrochroa serraticornis. The sequence continues at coordinate 47,382,708 of HG995152.1, forward strand.
TTCCGAAATTCAAAGAACTCTTAATAAACCCAAATTGAACTTGGTGCTATGGTAAATAAAAAAGCTCATTTTTTTATCAGAGTTAGAGTGAACATCTAACTGCCAAAACATTGATAGCTTCTCACTCTTATCTCATTCTCGTATCTGGTTCGACTATTTAGGTGATAGACTTTTAACATTTCACAAAGAAACACAAAATTACAAATTTTTCAAAGTTTACACCTTGATAACTATCAGACTTTTACAGCTATTTCAAATATAAAAATATCCCTTTAAACCACCCTCAAAGGGCTTTCCAACAAGCGTCGAGAGGATATTCTACCACCGCAAATAAAAAAAATAAAGAATAAAGTTCAATTTTTAAATTTTGACCAAACTTTTGCTCAAAGAATTCACATTGTCATCATTTTGAAAACTAAGAGTCCAAATTAAAAGCTAGCGATAGCATTTTGTTCAGCGAGCTGTGTATTATAAAGTGAGACCTTAAAAATTTACTGAAAATTTTGAAAATTCTTGACAAATATCAAGTCACATATTAAGGCATGAAATGCCCAAAAAGTCCAACACCATTTTCACCCAAAGAAAATATCTTTTTCCGAGGTAATTTTAGTCGCTGAAGACGTTTCTGTACTCGACTTCCCAAATTAAGCGTTGAATTTCAATTGTATCACAAAAGTTGACAAAAATGCGAATTTTTACAATGTTCGAACTTCAATAACTAGAATTTTTGAGCTCCTGCATAAACAAATGCTTCCCCGCAATGGATATTTAAAGGGCTTTCCGGGAAACCTAAAATAAATTCTGTGGGATGGTAAATCAAAAAGGACGATTTTTCACCAAAGTTGGAGTGAACTTAAATTGTCATAACTCGGAAAGTATGAGTCCGAATAATAAACTAGCAACAGCGTTGCGTTAGGCAAGTTCAACAGTATAAAATGAAGCCATAAAGCGGCCTCGAAAATTTTGAAAATTTTCAATTTTTTTTTTCTATCTCATCCATAAAATTTTTAAAAAATGCTAGAATCGAGTTGAGAAATGACATTTTCTTAAACTGCTTGTAACTCTTATCTCATTTTCGTATCTGGTTCGTCTATTTAGGTGATAGACTTTCAACATTTCACAAGTGAACACAAAATTACATTTTTTTTTAAAGTTTACACCTTGATAACTACCAAAGTTATTAAGCAATTTCGAATATGAGTACACATTTAAACCGCTTTTAAAGGGCTTTCCAACGAGCCCAAGACAGATTTTCTACCACGATAGATAAGAATGCTCAATTATTTAATTTTGTCCAAAAGTTGACAAGAATTGAAATTTTTGCAAAGTTTGCAGCTCAATAATTTCTAGAGTATTTGAGCCACAACAGAGGTAAGAACATCCATGCAATGGAAATGCGAAGGGCTTCCTAACAAGCCTAATATGAGTTTTGAGGGATGGTAAATAAAGAAGCCCAATTTTTCACCAAAGTTGGAGTGAACTTCAAAGGGCCATAACTTGGAAAGTATGAGACCGAATCACAAACTAACGACAGCGTTGCGTTGGGCAAACTCAATAGTATAAAATGGAGTAATAAAACGGCCTCGAAAAATTTCAAAATTTTCATGTCAATCGATAAAATTAAAAAAAAAATGCTAAAATTCACATCAAACATTTTCACCCTTTAGAAATAATATTTTCTGAATTAGCGTGTCACCCTTATGTCGTTTCCGTGCCTGGATCGTCCATGTAGTTGACAGATTTTTAACATTTTACAAATGAACCAAAAATTACAGATTTTTTCAAAGTTTACACTTCGATAGAAATCAGAGTTTTTGACCCACTTCAAATACGAAAACGTCCCGTTAATGGACCTTCAAAGATCTTTCCAACAAGCCGAGAACGGATTTTCTACCACGGTAAATAAGAAAGCTCAATTTTTAACATTTTACAAATGAATAAAAAATTACAAATTTTTTTAAAGTTTACACCTTGATAAAAGCCAGAGATTTTAACCCACTTTAAATACGAAAACGTCCTGTTAATGGACCTTCAAAGGGTTTTTCAACAAGCCTCAAACGGATTTTTTACCACGATAAATAAGAAAGCTCAATTTCTCGATTTTGTCCAAAAGTTGACAAGAATTGAAATTTTCATAAAGTTTGCAGCTCAATAATTTCTAGAGTGTTTGAGCCACAGTAGATGTAAGAACATTCATGCAATGGAAATGCAAAGGGCTTCCTAACAAGCCTAATATGAGTTTTGAGGGATGGTAAATAAAGAAGCCCAATTTTTCACCAAAGTTGGAGTGAACTTCAAAGGGCCATAACTTGGAAAGTATGAGACCGAATCACAAACTAGCGACAGCGTTGCGTTTGGCAAACTCAACAGTATTAAATGGAGAAATAAAACGTTTTTAAAAAATTTCAATATTTTCAGTTTTTTTTTCTATCTCAATCGATAAAATTAAAAAAAAATGCTAAAATCCGCATCAATCATTTTCATCCTTTAGAAATAACATTTTCTGAATAAGCGTGTCACCCTTATCTCGTTTCCGTGCCTGAATCGTCTATGTAGATGACAGATATTTAACATTTTACAAATGAACCAAAAATTACAAATTTTTTCAAAGTTTACAGCTTGATAGAAGCCAGAGATTTTGACCCGCTTTAAATAAGAAAACTTCCCGTTAATGGAACTTCAAAAGGTTTTTCAACAAGCCTCGAACGGATTTTTTACCACGATAAATAAGAAAGCTCAATTTTTCGATTTTGTCCAAAAGTTGACAAGAATTGAAATTTTCATAAAGTTTGCAGCTCAATAATTTCTATAGTTTTTGAGCCACAGTAGATGAAAGAACATCCGTGCAATGGAAATGCAAAGGGCTTTCTAACAAGCCTAAAATGAGTTTTGAGGGATGGTAAATAAAAAAGCCCAATTTTTTATAAAAGTTGGAGTGAACTTCAAAGGGCCATAGCTTGGAAAGTATGAGACTGAATCAGAAGCTAGCGACAGCGCTGCGTTGGGCAAATTCAATAGTATAAAATGGAGTAATAAAAGGGCTTCGAAGAATTTCAAAATTTTCAGTTTTTTTTTCTATCTCAATCGATAAGATTTAAGAAAAATGCTAAAATCCAAATCAATCATTTTCACCCTTTAGAAATAATATTTTCTGAATTAGCGTGTCACCCTTATTTCGTTTGCGTGCCTAGATCGTTCATGTAGATGACAGATTTTTAACATTTTACAAATGAACAAAAAATTGCAAATTTTCTAAAAGTTTACACCTCGATAGAAACCTGAGTTTTTGACCCACTTCAAATACGAATACGTCCCGTTAATGGATCTTCAAAGGGCTTTTTAATAAGCCGAGAACGGATTTTCTACCACAATCAATAATAAAGCTCAATTTTTCGATTTTGTCCAAAAGTTGACCAGAATTGAAATTTTCATAAAGTTTGCAGTTCAATAATTTCTATAGTTTTTGAGCCACAGTAGATGAAAGAACATCCGTGCAATGGAAATGCAAAGGGCTTTCTAACAAGCCTAAAATGAGTTTTGAGGGATGGTAAATAAAAAAGCCCAATTTTTTACCAAAGTTGGAGTGAACTTCAAAGGGCCATAGCTTGGAAAGTATGAGACTGAATCAGAAGCTAGCGACAGCACTGCGTTGGGCAAATTCAATAGTATAAAATGGAGTAATAAAAGGGCTTCGAAGAATTTCAAAATTTTCAGTTTTTTTTTCTATCTCAATCGATAAGATTTAAGAAAAATGCTAAAATCCAAATCAATCATTTTCACCCTTTAGAAATAATATTTTCTGAATTAGCGTGTCACCCTTATTTCGTTTGCGTGCCTAGATCGTTCATGTAGATGACAGATTTTTAACATTTTACAAATGAACAAAAAATTGCAAATTTTTTAAAAGTTTACACCTCGATAGAAACCTGAGTTTTTGACCCACTTCAAATACGAATACGTCCCGTTAATGGATCTTCAAAGGGCTTTTTAATAAGCCGAGAACGGATTTTCTACCACAATCAATAAGAAAGCTCAATTTTTCGATTTTGTCCAAAAGTTGACCAGAATTGAAATTTTCATAAAGTTTGCAGTTCAATAATTTCTATAGTTTTTGAGCCACAGTAGATGAAAGAACATCCGTGCAATGGAAATGCAAAGGGCTTTCTAACAAGCCTAAAATGAGTTTTGAGGGATGGTAAATAAAAAAGCCCAATTTTTTACCAAAGTTGGAGTGAACTTCAAAGGGCCATAGCTTGGAAAGTATGAGACTGAATCAGAAGCTAGCGACAGCACTGCGTTGGGCAAATTCAATAGTATAAAATGGAGTAATAAAAGGGCTTCGAAGAATTTCAAAATTTTCAGTTTTTTTTTCTATCTCAATCGATAAGATTTAAAAAAAATGCTAAAATCCAAATTAATCAATTTCACCCTTTAGAAATAATATTTTCTGAATTAGCGTGTCACCCTTATTTCATTTGCGTGCCTGGATCGTTCATGTAGATGACAGATTTTCAACATTTTACAAATGAACAAAAAATTGCAAATTTTTTCAAAGTTTACACCTCGATAGAAACCAGAGTTTTTGACCCACTTTAAATACGAATACGTCCCGTTAATGGATCTTCAAAGGGCTTTTTAATAAGCCGAGAACGGATTTTCTACCACGATAAATAAGAAAGCTCAATTTTTCGATTTTGTCCAAAAGTTGACAAGAATTGAAATTTTCATAAAGTGTGCAGCTCAATAATTTCTAGAGTTTTTGAGCCACAATAGATGTAAGAACATCCATGCAATGGAAATGCAAAGGGCTTTCTAATAAGCCTAAGATGAATTTTGAGGGATGGTAAATAAGAAGCTCAATCTTTCGCCAAAGTTGGAGTGAACTTCAGAGGGCTACAACTTGGAAATTATGAGACCGAACCACAAACTAGCGACAGCGTTGCGTTGGGCAAACTCAACAGTATAGAATGGAGTAATTAGAAGGCCTCAAAGAATTTTAAAATTTCTAGTTTTTTTTTCTATCTCAATCGATAAAATTTTTAAAAAATTCTAAAATCCACATCAATTATTTTCACCCTTTAGAAATAATATTTTCTGAATTAGCGTGTCACCCTTATCTCGTTTCCGTGCCTGGATCGTCCATGTAGATGACAGATTCTTAACATTTTACAAATGAACCAAAAATTACAAATTTTTTCAAAGTTTACACTTTGATAGAAATCAGAGTTTTTGACCCACTTCAAATACGAAAACGTCCCGTTAATGGACCTTCAAAGATCCTTCCAACAAGCCGAGAACGGATTTTATACCACGATGAATAAGAAAGCTCAATTTTTCAATTTTGTCCAAAAGTTGACAAGAATTGAAATTTTCATAAAGTTTGCGGCTCAATAATTTCTAGAGTTTTCGAGTCACAGTAGATGTAAGAACATCCAGGCAATGGAAATGCAAAGGGCTTTCTAGCAAGCCTAAGATGAATTTTGAGGGATGGTAAATAAGAAGCTCAATCTTTCGCCAAAGTTGGAGTGAACTTCACAGGGCTACAACTTGGAAATTATGAGACCGAACCACAAACTAGCGACAGCGTTGCGTTGGGCAAACTCAACAGTATAGAATGGAGTAATTAGAAGGCCTCAAAGAATTTTAAAATTTCTAGTTTTTTTTTCTATCTCAATCGATAAAATTTTTAAAAAATTCTAAAATCCACATCAATCATTTTCACCCTTTAGAAATAATATTTTCTGAATTAGCGTGTCACCCTTATCTCGTTTCCGTGCCTGGATCGTCCATGTAAATGACAGATTCTTAACATTTTACAAATGAACCAAAAATTACAAATTTTTTCAAAGTTTACACTTTGATAGAAATCAGAGTTTTTGACCCACTTCAAATAAGAAATCGTCCCGTTAATGGACCTTCAAAGGGTTTTCCAACAAGCCGCGAACGGATTTTCTACCACGATAAATAAGAAAGCTGAATTTTTCGATTTTGTCCAAAAGTTGACAAGAATTGAAATTTCCATAAAGTTTGCAGCTCAATAATTTCTAGAGTTTTCAAGCCACAGTAGATATAAGAACACTAATGCAATGGAAATGTAAAGGGCTTTTTAACAAGCCTAAGATGAGTTTTGAGGAATGGTAAATAGAGAAGCCCAATTTTTCACCAAAGTTGGAGTGAACTTCAAAGGGCCATAACTTGGAAAGTATGAGATCGAACCACAAACTAGCGACAGCGTTGCGTTGGGCAAACTCAACAGTATATAATTGAGTGATTAAAAGGCCTCAAAAATTTTTAAAATTTCCAGGTTTTTTTTCTATCTCAATCGATAAAATTTTTAAAAAATTCTAAAATTCACATCAATCATTTTCACCCTTTAGAAATAATATTTTCTGAATTAGCGTGTCACCCTTATTTCGTTTGCGTGCCTGGATCGTCCATGTAGATGACAGATTTTTAACATTTTGCAAATGAACCAAAAATTACAAATTTTTTCAAAGTTTACACCTCGATAGAAACCAGAGTTTTTGATCCACTTCAAATACGAAAACGTCCCGTTAATGGACCTTCAAGGGGCTTTCCAACAAGTTGAGAACGGATTTTTTACCATCATAAATAAGAAAGCGCAATTTTTTGATTTTGTCCAGAAGTTGACAAGAATTGAAATTTTCATAAAGTTTGCAGCTCAATAATTTCTAGAGTTTTCGAGCCACAGTAGATGTAAGAACATCCATGCAATGGAAATGCAAAGGGCTTTTTAACAAGCCTAAAATGAGTTTTCAGGGATGGTAAATAAAAAAACCCAATTTTTCACCAAAGTTGGAGTGAACTTCAAAGGGCCATAACTTGGAAAGTATGGGACCGAACCACAGACTGGCGACAGCGTTGCGTTGGGCAAACTCAACAGTATAAAGGAGAGTGATTAAAAGGCCTCAAAAAATTTTAAAATTTTCAGTTTTTTTTTTCTATCCCAATCGATAAAATTTTTAAAAAATGCTAAAATCCACATCAATCATTTTCACCCTTTAGAAATAAAATTTTATGAATTAGCGTGTCACCCTTATTTCGTTTGCGTGCCTGGATCGTCCATGTAGATGACAGATTTTTAACATTTTACAAATAAACAAAAAATTACATATTTTTTAAGAGTTTACACTTCGATAACTACCACGTTTTTGAGCTATTTTGAATACAAAAACATTTCTTTAAACCGCCCTCAAAGGGCTTTCTTGCTGGCCTAAAGCAGATTTTCTACCACCGTAAATAAGAAAGTTCAATTTTTCGATTTTGACCAAAATTTTGCAAGAAAAATTCACATTGTAATCGCTTTGAAAATTAACACTTCAAATTAGAAACTAGCGACAGTATTTTGTTCAGCGAGCTGTCTGTTATAAAATAAGAACTTAAACATTTTGAAATTTTTTTTTTTTTTTGTCAATATCAAGGCATCCTAAACTAGTGACAAGGTTGCGTTTGGCGAGCTCGACAGTATAAAATGAAGCCATAAGACGGCCTCGAAAAATTTCCAAATTTTTAACTTGTTTTGCTATCTCAATCAATAAAATTTTTAAAAAATGTTAAAATCGACACCAATCATTTTCACCCTTTAGAAATAATATTTTCCGAAATAGCTTGTCACAATTATCTCATTTCCGTATCTGGATCTTCTACTTAGGTGATAGACTTTCAACATTTTACAAGCGAACACAAAATTAAATTTTTTTTTAATTTACACCTTGATAACTACCAAAGTTATTCAGCAATTTTGAACATGAAAATATACATTGAAGCCGCCTTTAGAAGGCATTCCAACGAGCTCAAAACAGATTTTCTACCACCGTAAATAAAAAAACAAAATTTTTTGATTTTGACCAAAATTTACTCAAAAAGTTAAAATTTTCTTAATTTTAAAATTAGGAGTCCAAACAAAAAACTAGCGACATTATTTTGTTGAGCGAACTCTCTAGTATTATTTAGACTACCAAAATAGCAATTTCTGATGTAAATCGTGTCGCTAAACTCGTTTTTGCACTCGTGTCTTTATTTGAGCAATGAATTTGGAGTTGCTGGTTTAGTTTATTTTATCAAAACACGTGGAGTAACGGAAAAAACCCCATAAATAATTTGAGCAAAACCGCTGAATTGAAAACGCAAATATCGCCACTCTTTAACATGATCCAATTGCGCGCTAAACGGCGAAGTAAAGAAATAGTTCGTGAAATTCTCGAGGATTCTCAAAAAAATCAAATAATTGCATGAACACATTTGGATTTTGACGGAATCATGTTTTTCAGTACTTCATTCAGAGTCGTTTCTTGGCTTCAATCGCTTTCATCCCCATTATTGCTTTTGCTTCCATAACTTTTTCATTTTTATAAAGGTAACAGGATTTATTCGAGCAAAGGTCCACCTTTGACTTGCGATTGAAAGTACAGTAATGCAGCCAATATTGACCCAAATAGAAAATATTTCAACTTCCACGGCTTCACCAATAAAAATAAAACCTCCCCTAATTGATTTAAGCATAAAGATACCAAATAACCAACAAAATATTTTGTTATGAAACAATTGAAAACTCGCACCCAGTCCGGAAGAATCAACAATTCTCGTCCATTAGCCGGAAATTAAATAAAATCTGATGGAGTTAGTTCCGGTAAATCAGTAAATTAGTTTCGTGCCTCACATCAATGTTTTAAAATTGTTTCTATAAAATTTGCAATTAAACTCGAAATGGAAAGTCCATCTTTTCGATTGTTCTGAAAATTTCTGTTAATATCTGTGCTTTCAAGATAATTAATTTTGATTCCGAATAAAAGCTTTAATTATTTTCGGTTAAATTTAGAACTGGACGAGGAGCTTCCTGACGTGACGCTTAATGTGCTTTTTCACTTGACGTAGCCCAGCTTTGATTGATTAAAACCAATTTATGTTTCAATAACAAAATTAAGTTGAAATTGACTCTTCTGAAACAATTATCATTGCGTTTAGTTGTGTTAATTAAATTTAAAAAAATAATTAATGACCCGCCAAAGTTATTTCTAGATTGCGTCCATTATTTATGCGGATTTAATTCGAGGAGTTTAATTGAACACATGTCTTGGACTTGACTTAATTGGAATAGCTTCGAGATTTTATTTGGGGGGCATTAATTTTCTTTTAGACAAATGCGCAATTCATGATGTTTTTGTGGGCGTAAAAGCAAATTTCTTCGATTTCCGCCCCCAGACACGCGTGTATCCTCGAAGATATATAGTCGAGTTTTTTTTGCAAATCGATAACCGGTGAATTCCTGTTTACCTTATCCTGTCAGATATATTTCAAAGGAAAATGTAAAATTTTACATGACAGTTGAAACAAGAAAAGCTACTCAATATCCAAAAGTTAAGGAGATAATCGCCGGGAGCAACAACTGAAATCTAAAAATCAAATGTTTTGTTGAGTGTGAGAGCTTTAACAATAATAAAACTAATCACGAAACAATTATAATAACAAAGTGCTAGTTGGGAAGTTTTAATTAAAATATAAATACGAAACCCGAAAGCTAAGTTTTAATTAAACCTCTTCATCTGAGGTAATATTTGTAGAAAATTGTAAGGAAAGAGTTGAACGTTTCTTGCCTTCCTACACATTATTCAAATCGCAATAAAAATTTTATAAAGTTCCGCGAGTAGCCAGTGTTGGATTAGAAGTTTTCTCAATTATTGCCTCTTGGCGCGATTCCTTTGCGTTGCCTTCTTCAAAAGCTTAGGGTTAACAATGGATGAAAAGCGGTTAAAAATAATAGTAAGTGCAATAATTACGTGACGAAAGATTAAGGGCTAAAAATTGATAAAATGGCCGTTTTTAAGGGAAAAGTTATTTTGAATAATTTTTCTGATTGAGGCGAAAATTTGGGAATTTTATCCAACGAAAGTTCGGGGTTGAACTGTCCATAATCAATGAATTGCATGCAATTAAAAATCTGCGTTTTGTTAAAACGAGAAACTTAAGCCCTTGACCCAGTGGACCATGAAAGGGCAAACTTGCGTATCATTGGAAGTTGCAGTAAAATTAAGTCAACTAACTCATTCAATAGTTGTGCAAATACGCCGGTTACAGTTTGTTTGTTGTTGGTAATATTTCGTGAGATTGCAGATATTGAAAGAAAATTTCTGCGGTTGGCTAAAAATAGAACTTGAAGGAAAATCTTTGATTTTGTTGAAGTTCACATTTGTTCTTTTGGAACGTGATTACGGTATATGGCTTTGTGTTTTCAGTGCAAGAGTGAGGGTTTGGAGAAAAATTAAATTGAAACTTGAATCTTGACGTGACGTGTACCACAAGTAAATATTAAGTTGATAAATTTTTAAAACTTGACGTTGTTCAATATGAAAAGAAAATTTTTTCCAAGCCCTTAAAGCAGTCAAATAATTTTTTTTTAATTTTAATCCTTACCGCGCTTTTTAAATTTTTTCAATTACTGGAATAATTTTTATTCTCTTACCTTCTTGTAACTATTTTTGTTTTATTTCCAATTATTAAAATTTTTGCAAAACTTAGAAAAATATTTTAAATAATTTTTATCTTCCTATTACTTCTTTCTACTTGACTAAATCTTCAAATTATTATTTTTTAAATTCGGTATATTCCGGGTGTTTATCCCCGTTAATGGTTGGTCCTGGAAAAAACCGGATTCGATACTTGGCCACAATATATCTGATCTTTAAATATATTGTGGTACAATAAATTGTGAGAGCAAAAACTTTTGTTCATCCGCTTCTCATTTAAGTCAGAACACCATTTTAATATTTTTTTTCCGAACTCTACTGACAACCAAAAATATTTTTGTGTATCTAATCATTAGAATGATTTTAGTGCTAGAATTTTTTTTTTATTTATAAAATAAACAGCAATCAGGACGCAACATTCTATTAGCTATTTTGGGGACTGAGATACTACTTTTAGTGAGCCTCACTATTGTCCTGTTAAGACTTCTCTATCGAGAATTCTTCTTCTTCACTTCATTTCGGCTTCGCTGAACATGTTCTTCCAATCTTCTGTTGTTCGTCTCTTGCAGTAGTGGTTGCAGTATTTGTTCGAGTGTATTTCAATCTTCTCATGGTGTTTCTGGCTTTTCTTTTGTATGATTTCTCTGACTGTTATTGTCTTGATAAGACTTTTCCATCGAGAAGGCTTTTTGTTTACCTTATTTTAGGTCCGCTGGCCAAATTCTGTTCAACTTTCTGTTGTTTCTCTTTTGCAGTAGTGGCTGCAGTATCTGGTCCGAGTGCATTTTAATATTCTCATAATGTTTCTGGTTTCTCCTTTTTATGGATTCTTTTACTGTTATTGTTCTGTTAAGACTTTTCTAATAAAAAAGTTTTATTTTCACCTTATTTCAAGTATGCTCGATATATTTTTTTTAATTATCCGTTCTTTCTCTCTTGCGGTAGCGGTTGCAGCATCTTGTTCGACTGAATTTCAATCTTCTTATGATGTTTCTGGCTCCTCGTTTCTATGATTTCTTTCACTGTAATTGTCCTGATAAGACTTCTCTATCGAGAAGGCTTCCTTCTTACCTTATTTCAGGTCCGCTGGCTATATTCCTTTCAATTTTCTGTTGCTCTTGTATTGTAGTAGTGGTTGCAGTATCTCGTTCGAGTGTATTTTAATCTTCTCATGATGTTTCTCGGTTCTCTTTTCTATGCTTTCTATAACTGTCATTGTTCTGTTAAGACGTTTTCATCAAAAAGGCTTCTCCTTCACTTTATTTTAGATCCACTGGCCATCTTCTTTTCAATTTGCTGTTCTTTCCCTCTTGCAGTAGTAGCTAGAATATCTTGTTAGAGTATGTTTCTGGTATTGCTCTTTTATGAATTCTATGACTGTTATTGTTCTATTAAGACTTTTCCATTGAGAGGGCTTTTTCTTCACCTTATTTTAGATCCACCGGCCATATTATTTTCAATTTGCTCTTCTTCCCGTCTTGCTGTAGTAGCTGCAGTATCTTGTTCGAGTTTATTTCAATCTTGTCATGATGTTTTTGGAGTTTCTTTTCTATGGTTTCTTTGACTGTTATTGTCCTATTTAGACTTTTCCATCGAAAAGACCTTCTTCACCACATTTCAGGTCCACTGGCCATTTTTCTTTCGCGAATTGTTCTTCTTCACTTTATTTCGGGTCCGCTGATCATGTTTCTCCAATCTTCTGTTGCTCCTGTCTTGTAGTAGTGGTTGCAGTATCTTGTTCGATAGTATTTCTATCTTCTCATGATGATTCTCGCTTCTCTTTTCTATGGTTTCTTTAACTGTCGTTGTCCTGTTAAGACGTCTCCATCAAGAAGGCTTTTTCTTTACTTTATTTTAGGTCCGCCGGCCATATTCTTTTCAATTTGCTGTTCATCCCCTTTTTTAGTAGTAGCTGAAGTATCTTACTTGAATATGTTTGTAGCTTTGCTTTCTATGGATTCTATGATTGTTATTGTTCTATTAAGAATTCCCCATTGAGTGGGATTTTTCTTAACTTTAGTTTAGATCCACCAGCCATCTTCTTTTCAATTTGCTGTTTCTTCCCTCTTACAGTAGTAGCTACAGTATCTTGTTAGAGCATGTTTTTGGTTTTGCTTTTTGTGAATTCTATTACTGTTATTGTTCTATTAAGACTTCTCCATTAAAAGGGTTTTTTCTTCACGCTATTTTAGATCTACCGGCCATATTCTTTTCAATTTGCTCCTCTTTCTCTCTTGCAGTAACTGCTGCAGTGTCTTGTTTGAGTGTATTTCAATTTTGTCATGATGTTTCTGGATTCTCTTTTCTATGGTTCCTTTGACTGTTATTGTCCTGTTAAAACTTCTCCTTTCAGAAGACTTTCTTCACCTTATTTCAGGTCCGCTGACAATATTCCTGTCAATTTTCTGTTGATCCTCTCTTGTAGTAGTTGTTGTAGTATCTTGTTCGAGTGTATTTCAATCTTCTCGTGATGTTTTTGGCTTCTCCTTTCTATAGTTTCTTTAACTGTTATTGTACTATTATACGTCTCCATTGAGAAAGCGTCTTCTTTACCTTATTTCAAGTTTGGTGACTATCTTCTTTTCAATTTTTTGTTGTTTCTTTCTTGCAGTAATGGCTGCAGTATCTTGTTTGAGTGTATTTTAATCTTTTCATAATGTTTCTGGCTTCTCCTTTCTATATTTTTTTTGACCTTTATTGGCCTCCTAATACTCTCCCATCCAGAGAGCTTTTCCTTCACCTTATTTTAGATCTGTTGACCATCTTTTCTTTAATATTCTGTTGTTCTTCTCTTGCCGTAGAGGCTGCAGTATCTTGTTTGAGTGTGTATCAATCTTCCTACGATGTTTCTAGCTTCTTTTTTCTATAGATTTTTGACGGTTAATCTCCTGTTTAGACTTATCCATTAAAAGGTTTTTTTCTTTGCCTTACTTCAGGTTTGCTGGTCTTTTGCAGTAGTGGCTACAGTTTCTTATTCGAGTGTATTTCAATCTTGTTATGATGTTTCTGGATTTTCTTTACTATGGTTGCTTTAACTGTTATTGTCCTGTTAAAACGTTTCCACCCAGAAAACTTTCTTCATCATATTTCAGATCCGCTGGCCATAATCCCTTTAATTTTTTGTTGCTCCTGTCTTGTAATAGTGGTTGCAGTATCTTGTTCGAGTGTATTTTAATCTTCTTATGATGTTTCTGGTTTCTTCTTTCTATGGTTTCTTTAACTGCCATTGTCCTGTTAAGACGTTTCCATCGAAAAGGCTTCTTCTTCACTTTATTTTAGGTTCGTCGGTCATATTCTTTTCAATTTGCTGTTTATCCTCTCTTGCACTAGTAGCTGCAGTATCTTGTTAGAGTATGTTTGTAATTTTGCTTTCTATGGATTCTATGAGTGTTATTCTTCTATTAAGACTTCTCCAATGAGAAGGTTTTTCTTTACCTTATTTTAGATCCACTGGACATTTTCTTTTCAATTTTCTCTTCTTCCCCTCTTGCAGTAGTAGCTGCAGTATCTTGTTTGAATGTGTTTCAATCTTCTCATGATGTTTCTGGTTTCTTTTTTCTATGGTTTCTTTAACTGTCATTGGCTTTGTAATTAGGCTTCTTTTTCACCTTATTTTAGATCCACTGGACATATTCTATTCAATTTGCTCTTCTTCCCCTCTTGCAGTAGTAGCTGCAGTATCTTGTTCGAATGTATTTCAATCTTCTCATGATGTTTCTGGTTTCTTTTTTCTATGGTTTTTTTAACTGTCATTGTCTTCTTAAGAAGGCTTCTTCTTCACCTTATTTTACGTCCGCTGGCCAGCTTGTTTTTCTTTTCTGTTGTTTCTCTCTTGCAGTAGTGGTTGCAGTATCTTGTTCGAGTGTACTTCAATCTTTTCATAATATTTCTGGCTTCTCGTTTCTATGTTTTCTTGACCGTTATTGTACTATTAAACTTCTCCATCGAGAAAGTGTCTTCTTTACCTTTCAAGTTCGGTGGCTATCTTCTTTTTAATTTTTGTTGTTCCTTTCTTGCTGTAATGGCTTCAGTATCTTGTTTGAGTGTATTTCAATCTTTTCATAATATTTCTGGCTTCTCCTTTCTATGTTCTTTTGACCGTTATTTTCCTATTAATACTTTCCCATCCAGAAAGCTTCTTCTTCACCTTAGTTTAGGTCCGTTGACCATCTTCTTTTCAATATTCTTTTGCTGTAGAGGTTGCAGTATCTTGTTTGAGTGTGTATCAATTTTCCTATGATGTTTCTGGCTTCTTTTTTCTATAGATTTTTGACTGTTAATCTCCTGCTTAGACTTCTCCATCAAGAGGGTTTCTTCTTTGTCTTACTTCAGGTTCGCTGGTCATATTCTTTTCAATCTTCTGTCATTTCTCTCTTGCAGTAATGGCTACAGTTTCTTGTTCGAGTGTATTTCAATCCTGTCATAATGTTTCTGGATTCTTTTTTCTATGGTTCTTTTGACTGTTATTGTTCTGTTAAGACTTCTCCATCGAGAAGATTTTCTTCGCCTTATTTCAGGTCCACTGACCATATTCCTTTCAATTTTCTGTTGCTCCTGTCTTGTAGTAGTGGTTGCAGTATCTTGTTCGAGTGTATCTCAATCTTCTCATGATGTTTCTGGCTTATATTTTCTATGATTTCTTTAACTGCTATTGTCCTGTTAAGACATCTCCATCAAGAAGGCTTTTTTGTCTTCTTCTTCTTCTTTTTTATTTTTTGCTGTTTTTTTCTTGCAGTATCTTGTTCGAGAATGTTTCTGATTTCTTTTTTTTTGGATTCTATAAATGTTATTGTCTTTTTGAGACTCCTCTATCAAGAGCTCTTCTTTGTCACCTTATTTTAGATCCGCTGGCCATATTCTTTACAATTTTCTGTTGCTCCTCTCTAGCATTAGTAACTGCAGTATCTTGTTCGAATGTATTTCAATCTTGTCATGATGTTTCTGGATTCTCTTTTCTATGGTTCCTTTGACTTTTATTGTCCTGTTAAAACTTCTCCATCGAGAAGACTTTCTTCACCTTATTTCAGGTCCGCTGGCCATCTTCCTTTCAACTTTCTGTTGATCCTCTCATGTAGTAGTGGTTGCAGTATCTTGTTTGAGTGTATTTCAATCTTGTCATGATATTTCTGGCTTCTCCTTTCTATGTTTTTTTGACCGTTATTTTCCTATTAATACTTTCCCATCCAGAAAGCTTCTTCTTCACCTTAGTTTAGGTCCGTTGACCATCTTCTTTTCAATATTCTTTTGCTGTAGAGGTTGCAGTATCTTGTTTGAGTGTGCATCAATCTTCCTATTATGTTTCTAACTTCTCTTTTCTATAGATTTTTGACTGTTAATCTCCTGTTGAGATTTCTCCATCAAGAGGGTTTCTTCTTTGCCTTACTTCAGGTTCGCTGGTCATATTCTTTTCAATCTTCTGTCATTTCTCTCTTGCAGTAGTGGCTACAGTTTTTTGTTCGAGTATATTTCAATCCTGTCATAATGTCTCTGGATTCTTTTTTCTATGGTTCTTTTGACTGTTATTGTTCTGTTAAAACTTCTCCATCGAGAAGACTTTCTTCACCTTATTTTCAGGTCCACTGACCATATTCCTTTCAATTTTCTGTTGTTCCTATCTTGTAGTAGTAGTTGCAGTATCTTGTTCGAGTGTATTTCAATCTTCTCATGATCTTTCGGGCTTATATTTTCTATGATTTCTTTAACTGCTATTGTCCTGTTAAGACATCTCTATCAAGAAGGCTTTTTTGTCTTCTTCTTCTTCTTTTTTATTTTTTGCTGTTTTTTTCTTGCAGTATCTTGTTCGAGAATGTTTCTGATTTCTTTTTTTTTAGATTCTATGAATGTTATTGTCTTTTTGAGACTCCTCTATCAAGAGCTCTTCTTCGTCACCTTATTTTAGATCCGCTGGCCATATTCTTTACAATTTTCTGTTGCTCCTCTCTAGCAGTAGTAACTGCAGTATCTTTCTCGAATGTATTTCAATCTTCTCGTGATGTTTCTGGCTTATTTTTTCTATGATTTCTTTAACTGCTATTGTCCTGTTAATACATCTCCATCGAGAAGGCTTTTTCGTCTTCTTCTTCTTTTTTATTTTTTGCTGGCTTTTTCTTGCAGTATCTTTTTCGAGAATGTTTCTGATTATTTTTCTATGGATTCTATGAATGTTATTGTCTTTTTGAGACTCCTCTATTAAGAGCTCTTCTTCGTCACCTTATTTTAAATCCGCTGACCATATTATTTACAATTTTCTATTGCTCCTCCCTTGCAGTAGTAACTGCAGTATCTTCCTCAAATGTATTTCAATCTTCTCGTGATGTTTCCGGTTATTTTTTTCTATGGTTTCCTGGTTTGTTATATGCAGATTTTGATGTAGTATCTGATTTGTGACATACCATAGAGCGTTGACTATTACTTTTATAATCTATACCTATTCTCGTTGATTTATAGTTACGCTGGACTTGCTAGCACAGCCCCAAAGTGCAAGTGCAAGCCATTTTAAGGTCTAATTGCCTTCAATTTTTATTTATTTGTTTTTTCCAATTTAGTTTAGTATCGGGATAAATTTCCAAGTACTTGACACAAGGTGATAATGAAACTTCTGTATCATTAATGTACACTGGAGGACATTTTCCTCTTCTTAGTGCAAATACTGCAATCTGCAATTTGCTTTCGTTAACCTTTATCTTCCATGTTTTGGTCCATTTTTTTATGTGGAAGAGATGGCCTTGCAGATTTGCTGAGGCAACTACCGGATTCTCAGGGACAGCTAAGGTAACAGCATCATTTGCAAATGTGCTTGTTGTAGTAAAATCTACTAGAAGGTCATATGTATATATAAGGCACAAGACTGACGCTAAGACACTGCTTTGAGGGACTTCAGATTTGATGGGTTGAAACTGAGAAGTTTCATCTTCGACTTCTCTTCTATACCGAATTTGTTAGATATGATTTCATATAATAATTTCATAAAATGGATCTGGCAGTGTTTGCCAGTCACACCAGTCACACTTTGTGAAGATTGAGTCACGTCTAGAAAAGCTGCCAAACAATACTTTTTGAATTAATTTTGCTCCCTCTACTTAAGTTAGAACCCAGCCAAATATTTAAATGAATTATTTCTTAAAATTTAAGGGTTATCGAAACTTAAAATATTTTTTCAACCTTTCTACCAACTCAAAAATATTTTTCTATATTTCTAGTCATACTAGTGACTTTGTAACTAAATCAGTTTTCTTCGATTTTGTTCTTGAATATTGAGGCGGATAAAAATAGAAAATTTCGATTTATGGTAACTCACTTTTTATTCAATATAAAAGCTGAATAGCAACTTAATCCACCTACGTCATAAAATATAAATAGAACGACTTTGTTTGAAAAATAGACGCTCTTTTACGGCCTCAATCGTAAACTTCTTGTATATCATTTGCCCGCAAAAATGCAGCTTTCCAGATTTTCTAAACTCAACAACCGTGTCTCTAATAAAATAAACCATAAAAGAACAACAACGAAAGCAGATTGGAGACTATAACGCAAGAACTACCCTTACGGCAACCGCCGCTCTTTACACAAATCCCTTCAGACAGTAATAATTTCAAACAGGTAACTACCAACTTGAGATGCGCAATTAATTCAAAATTATCATTAATTAATTAAGTAAATACATTTTTGTATTTAATTGTTTCTAGTTTTAAATTTTAAGGATTTTATTTAAATTATTTAATTGCTAAAAATCCGACAAAATTGCACAAATGGCGGAGGCGCCGGGTGAATTCTGTTATTGTTCCACATTAATTCAAGTGATTGAAATTTCTCAATAATTTAATTTGAATTTAACCTAAGATGAAAAGAAAATCGCAAGTGCGATCTACCACCAGAAGTTCCGAAACTGTGCTCTTGAAATCTTGCAGAATTTTATAAAATTGTCAAATAATTTAAAAAAATTTTGCTTTTTTCTTGTTTTAGTTTTTGAAATTTTATCCACGCATTTTAGTTTAAAATTTTTAATTGAAGCTAACTGTTAGTTTTTAAATATTAACAGTTTGGGTTCCCTTCCACGACTTGAATTTTTCATATAAATTTTGGCGTCACTCACTCCTAAATTTGCAGATTACGGGCTTTAGGGAATAAAAAAATTATTTACTGCCTCAAACTCTTTTGTTAGAAAGATTATTTTTTTTAAGATAAAATAATTTATGTAGCTACGTTCTTAGTCTATTCCCCAGAGTCTGAAACTTCCCCCAATATTATACTTATTTCGGTATTGTTCGTCTCTTTAATTGTAGCGTCAGCAAAATTGGTTAAAATCCGCAATATTGCAGAATTTTGCTAATTCCGAATAATTTGAGCGAAAAAGAATTTTTTTGTTGTCTGGTCGTTGTCAGTTAGCTGGTCAATGAAAATTAATTTTAACTATTTATGCCTTGTCAGAACGCAAATTACTCAATCTAAAATTTTCCTGTTAAAGCCAAACTTTTAAGGTTAACAATTGCTGGAAAATTGGGAAAATTTCGTTCTCCGACAACAAATTAGCTATTAAGTATCGAGAATTTTAGTACTAAAATTTTTTTCTTGTAGAACCTTTTGCTTTTCTAAATAAAACATAAATCCAAAGACGTTTAGTGTATCGGAAGTGCAATATAATTTTTTAAAACATTGTCGACTTACTAAATTTTATTTTTAAGCTTCTCAAAGTTTTATAAAAATCTGCAACAAAAAAATCGTTTTGGGTAAATCCGAAAATAAAGTTATTTTGGCAATCAAACTGTTTTCCAGCATTCACATCAATATTTAGTACAACTTGCGTCACTAAATTTATTTTGGTACTGTATTACTCTCAAATAATTTTACGATAAATTCTTCAAATTGTCGTAAAAGAATTGACGCGTTAAACTACAAATTCAAAATTGAAATCGTGTTCGTAATTACTGGTAATTAATTAGAGGAATGATCGTAACATTCAAAAGTGGGCTAATTTCGTTAAAACTCACAGTATTAGGTAATTACGTAATTTTCTGGGTGGGTCTCTGCACTCTAATGCCTTCTACGTAACGAGATTAAATAGTTACGATCATGGTAGTTATCGGAGCATGCATGCCCGCATTACCGGAATTAAATCAACTTTAGTACTGTTTGAAAGCTTCTTTGAGTTAACATAAATAAAGATAATAAAAACAACAACAACGCACTAATAGCTTGTAGCAATATTTATAACGTTTAATGTTAACAAGAAAATTTGCATGATGAATGAAGCCCGACCGTCAAATTATTCTTGTTTCGGGAATTGCAGGACTGAAGGGAATTGAAGTTTTCGTAGAGAGAACCAACAAAAACGGCAGCTCCTGTAGCATTTAAATATAAGGTCGTTGTTTGTAATTTCAATAATAAATTCGACGGTTGGCTTTAGGGGTTGTACTGTAAATTTGCACGGCTGCAGAATATTAAATGTGACTGGTTTCGTTGCAAATATAACTGGAAGGAAAATTGGAAAAGTAATGGAAATTCGCATACAACAACATTGGTGGGAGTGAATGATTTTGTCAATATCTAAATCCAATGACAATGCATTCGGGTGTTGGAAACTCCAAACAAGTTTCTTTCAGTTTTAGAAATTTCGACACATAATTTAAACAAATTTAACTTGCTCAGTCGAGTACCTTTAAAATGCCCAAAAACACAATTTCGTCCAAAATTTATTACCAAAATTTTACTTTCATCGATTATTAAAAAAACATTAAGTTCGAGATCCTGTTGTTGTCAGTTATGCCAATTTTTTTGAAGATTTGCAACAATTTCTAAGTTTCCTATGGCGCCCATGGGAGCGACAGAGAACACAAAAAATATCCGCAGCCTTATTATAATTAATTACTGGCGGTAAAATTAAATTAGATTTTTGATAACTTCAGCAATTTTCAAGAATTTTAGTTAATTTGACGTCAGTAGTTGCAATAATTTGTAAATCTCCTCTTGATTGCACTTTAGGGACACTAATGTAGCAATAAAAATGGAGGGCTGGTAAGAACCCGATAAGGTTTCTCAGACGTTTTCCGGCCAAAAACGTTCGAGAGTTAAACTGAAATTAGCAGTGTTTCAGAGGTTTTCCGATATCAGAAATTCTTTCAGTAGCGACCGACGTTATTCAGCTTGAAGTTATCTGAAGCGAGTTTTAATTGTAATAAGTGCGCTACGAGTTTTTTATTTTAACAACAACAAAGAAGTTGAGGGATGAAAATCATTTTTGCAAATAAACGAGACACAGACCATAAAGCGCCATGTTTCGTCTGGATAGGACGATTTCCTGAAAATTAAGTTTCAACTCTGTGCCAATTTGTTGGGAAAAAAATGGTATACTGCGGCTGACGAATCGTATTTTAGGGAAAATTTGCGTTTTGTTTGGGGGATTTTTCTGGCAGATGTTGATATTGCTTCCTCAAGTGGGAGAATCCGGAGAATAAGTTAATAGCCGAAACTGGGATATTGTGCGACGTGTCTCATAAAGATAGATGTCTTGCATTAAAGTGTTTGTGGGATGAACGAAAATGTTTGAAAGATTTCATGATGATTAATGACTGCTAATTATATTTCTTTAAGCCAGAACATTAACCAGAACATAAATTCTCGTGTATCTGGAGGATGGGTGAACAAAAAAATTTACATTTTGTTTTATATAAGTAAAATAGGAAATTTTCTCTCATTTTCGTTCCCAAAACATTTCCAAGAATTATAAAAAAAATTACATGAACATAATTCTATCATGTTGGTTAAAGAAATTTGCCCGTACACTCCTGGGTGGTCCGCGTCGCGTAACTTAAATTAATCCAAAGGGATGTTAACGTTGAATTGTCCATCTTTTAAAAATTTAATGAAATATCTTGTTACCTCTGATTTCTTAAGAATTTTGCTGAAAACAATTTTTCAGTATTTCAGTATTTCTTTATAATATTATCTGAACATAAGGTCTTCTCTGCAGGTGTCTATGGAATGGATGTGTAAAAATATTTACATCTTTTTAGTTTAAAATGAAAAATTAAAATTACAATTTTTTTACTTTTCTTGAGATCAAATTTTATTGCCTCAATTTTCCATTGTGTCTAACAATCTCATAATTAATTCAAGAATTAACAAAAAAATGTAAGTCCAGTTAATTATCCAACAATCATAAGAAGAATTTGTACATACACTCCTGTGTGATCCGCTCGCGGCTAACTAAATCTAATAACGAGGGATGTTAACGGGAAAATGTCGACGTTTTAAAATTTTAAAGCAATGCTGTCATCCATTTTGAGTTTTATTAATGAAATGCCCATTTTTCAGGATTCTCAGATGTTTCCTGAAAAATTTTTCAGTGTCATTTTCTTATCCTTTAGGATCTATATCGAAAATTGTTTACATACTAATAGATTTTCACTTCAGCATCTGTCTAATTTTGTCGTTAAAACTTTAATAACTATAGAAGTAGGAAAATAGATGTCGTCATCAATAATATCATAAATAGATAAACGAGGTCAAGGACAAAATTTCAATAATTATTTTTTTTAATTGTGTTAGCTTGAAGGGATTGACTGAAGTAGCTTGTGTGGATTAACCGAAATATTTTATCGTTACACAGGATTATGAAAAGAATTTGCACGTACACTCCTGTGTGATCCGCCCATAACTAAATTGAATAATGAGCGCTGTTGGCGGAGATTTCGACGTTTTGAAATTTTAACGCAATGTTGTCATCCATTTTGCGTTTTATTAATGCCAATTTTTCGGGATTCTAAAATGTTCAGATTCCTGAAAAGTCTTTTAGCGCCATTTTCTTACCTTTTAGGATCTATATCAAAAATTGTCTACATACTAACGGATTTTTACTTTAGCATCTGCTTAAGTTTGTCGTTAAAATTCGAATTACTATAGAAGTAAGAAAATAGATTTCATCATCAAAAACATCACAAATAGATATACGAGGTCAAGGACAAAATTTCAAAAATTATTCTTTTAATGGTGTCAACTTAAAAGGATTAACCGATGTAGTTTGTGTGTGCTGACCGAAGTTTCTTATATTTACACAGGATTATGAAAAGAATTTGCACGTACACTCCTGTGTGATCCGCCCATAACTAAATTGAATAATGAGCGGTGTTGGCGAAGATTTCAACGTTTTAAAATTTTAGCGCAATGTTGTCGCCTATTTTGAGTTTTATTAATGTCAATTTTTCAGGATTCTAAAATGTTCAGCTTCCTGAAAAATCTTTTAGCGTCATTTTCTTACCTTCAAAGATCTATATCGAAAATTGTCTACATACTAACGGATTTTTACTTTAGCATCTGTTTAAGTTTGTCGTTAAAATTCTAATTACTATAGAAGTAAGAAAATAGATTTCATCATCAAAAACATCACAAATAGATATACGAGGTCAAGGCCAAATTTCAAAAATTATTCTTTTAATGGTGTCAACTTAAAAGGATTAACCGATGTAGTTTGTGTGTGCTGACCGAAGTTTCTTATATTTACACAGGATTATGAAAAGAATTTGCACGTACACTCCTGTGTGATCCGCCCATAACTAAATTGAATAATGAGCGGTGTTGGCGAAGATTTCAACGTTTTAAAATTTTAGCGCAATGTTGTCGCCTATTTTGGGTTTTATTAATGTCAATTTTTCAGGATTCTAAAATGTTCAGCTTCCTGAAAAATCTTTTAGCGTCATTTTCTTACCTTCAAAGATCTATATCGAAAATTGTCTACATACTAACGGATTTTTACTTTAGCATCTGTTTAAGTTTGTCGTTAAAATTCTAATTACTATAGAAGTAAGAAAATAGATTTCATCATCAAAAACATCACAAATAGATAAACGAGGTCAAGGACAAAATTTCAAAAATTATTCTTTTAATGGTGTCAACTTAAAAGGATTAACCGATGTAGTTTGTGTGTGCTGACCGAAGTTTCTTATATTTATACAGGATTATGAAAAGAATTTGCACGTACACTCCTGTGTGATCCGCCCATAACTAAATTGAATAATGAGCGGTGTTGGCGAAGATTTCAACGTTTTAAAATTTTAACGCAATGTTGTCGCCTATTTTGAGTTTTATTAATGTCAATTTTTCAGGATTCTAAAATGTTCAGCTTCCTGAAAAATCTTTTAGCGTCATTTTCTTACCTTCAAAGATCTATATCGAAAATTGTCTACATACTAACGGATTTTTACTTTAGCATCTGTTTAAGTTTGTCGTTAAAATTCTAATTACTATAGAAGTAAGAAAATAGATTTCATCATCAAAAACATCACAAATAGATATACGAGGTCAAGGACAAAATTTCAAAAATTATTCTTTTAATGGTGTCAACTTAAAAGGATTAACCGATGTAGTTTGTGTGTGCTGACCGAAGTTTCTTATATTTACACAGGATTATGAAAAGAATTTGCACGTACACTCCTGTGTGATCCGCCCATAACTAAATTGAATAATGAGCGGTGTTGGCGGAGATTTCAACGTTTTAAAATTTTAACGCAATGTTGTCACCTATTTTGAGTTTTATTAATACCAATTCTTCAAGATTTTAAAATGTTCAGTGTCCTGAAAAATCTTTTAGCGTCATTTTCTTACCTTCAAAGATCTATATCGAAAATTGTCTACATACTAACGGATTTTTACTTTAGCATCTGTTTAAGTTTGTCGTTAAAATTCTAATTACTATAGAAGTAAGAAAATAGATTTCATCATCAAAAACATCACAAATAGATATACGAGGTCAAGGACAAAATTTCAAAAATTATTCTTTTAATGGTGTCAACTTAAATGGATTAACCGATGTAGTTTGTGTGTGCTGACCGAAGTTTCTTATATTTACAAAGGATTATGAAAAGAATTTGCACGTACACTCCTGTGTGATCCGCCCATAACTAAATTGAATAATGAGCGGTGTTGGCGAAGATTTCAACGTTTTAAAATTTTAACGCAATGTTGTCGCCTATTTTGAGTTTTATTAATGTCAATTTTTCAGGATTTTAAAATGTTCAGCTTCCTGAAAAATCTTTTAGCGTCATTTTCTTACCTTCAAAGATCTATATCGAATATTGTCTACATACTAACGGATTTTTACTCTAGCATCTGTTTAAGTTTGTCGTTAAAATTCTAATTACTATAGAAGTAAGAAAATAGATTTTATCATCAATAACATCACAAATAGATAAACGAGGTCAAGGACCAAAATTTCAATAATTATTTTTTTTAATCGTGTCATTTTGAAAGGATTGACTGATGTAGCTTGTGTGGGTTGACCGAAATATTTTATTGTTACACAGCATTAGGAGAAGAATTTGCACGTACACTCCTATGTGATCCGCCCATAACTAAATTGAATAATGAGCGCTGTTGGCGGAGATTTCGACGTTTTAAAATTTTAACGCAATGTTGTCATCCATTTTGAGTTTTATTAATGCCAATTTTTCAGGATTCTAATATGTTCAGCTTCCTGAAAATCTCTTAGCGTCATTTTCTTACCTTTTAGGATTTACATCGAAAATTGTCTACATACTAACGGATTTTCACTTTAGCATCTGTTTAAGTTTGTCGTTAAAATTCTAATAACTATAGAAGTAAGAAAATAGATTTCATCATCAATAATACCACAAATAAATAAACGAGGTCAAGGACTAAAATTTCAATAATTATTTTTTTTAAATTATGACAACTTGAAATTATGAACTGATAGAAGTTGTGAGTGTTGACCAAAATTCTTTATCGTCACACAGAATTATGAAAAGAATTTGCACTTACACTCCTGCGTAATCCGCCCGCGTCTAATTAAATTGAATATTGAGCGGTGTTAATGTTTTAAAATTTTAAAGCAATGTTATCACCAATTCTGAGTTTTATTAATGAAATTTTTCAGAATTCTAAAATGTTCAGCTCTACAAAAAATCTCTTAGTAACATTTTCTATACATTTTAGAACCCACATCGAGAATTGTCTCCAAACTATTTGATTTTTATTTACACATTTGTTTATCGTTAAGAATCTAATATCTATAGAAGTAAAAAAATAGATTTCATCATCAATATTGACATAGAGATTTAATGACCAAAATTTCAATAATGAAATTTTTTTAATGGTGTCAACTTGAAAGGATGGACTGATGTAGGTTGTGTGAGTTGACCGAAATTCTTTATCGTCACAACAGCTGATTCTGACACTGATGATCCACAATGTTGTAATTTCACGCCCCTGCGTATGTGAGATACTCCAGAATGCCAGAATAACGCTTTAACTAGTCATTATGGGGTAGATAAGATAACAGCTACAAAGAATAAAGCGTTCCATCAACACGTCGAAAGTGTTGTGTTACTAAAATACAATTTACTACAATTAATTAAAAAGATAATTTTAATTTGATTCGATATTAATTTTATTATAATCAAAAGAGGGAGAAATAGTTTGATACGAGTTTCTAGAAATTTTAGTTTTACTAATATTTGCAATACGGAAGATAACAGCAAGATAATTTTTTAAAGTTGTTTCTGATTTTTTTTTAATAAAAAATAACTGATAAATTTAATAAAAAAATCCAAAGTATCCTACAAGTTTTTTTTTAATTTAAATTTTTATAAGACTTAAATCATGTGGAGACTCGACTGCCTAATAAAATTAATTGGGCGCTGCATCGAGTAAAAGAATTTACTTTTACTTCTTTCTGGTAGAGCGGGAAAAAGGAACAAGAAATACCAAAAATAAAAAAAATGTTTGAATCGAATTTTTTAGTGAATAGTTTTCAATTTTATTTATACTTTTCTCACTTATTTAAGGTCCATTCCGGTTCGTTTAACCTATGATTGCAACGGAAACAGTTTGAAATTCTTCTTTTCCGCTTTCATGAATTCTCTCCCAATTCAGCTGCACTTTGCATCCGCTGAAACTGAATAATTCACATTTATTTGTCCACTAGGAGCAAAATCGAGAGAATGTGGAGTTTCAGCTAATTGCAGTCTTAAATTCTTGATAATTATGCGGCTTTTTAGCTAAAATTTTATTTTAAGAAATCGTGACAAAGGGTTATTGCCAAATTTTGTTAATCGTGACAAAAACCAAAAAGTAGAAAAATCAATATTTTGTAAATTTGTTGTTACGTGGGTGTAAAATTTGTTTGATTGAGTATTCAATTTGTTAAGCTTCCCCGCAATAATTTCCATCCCCTCGTGAAAATTTGTTGAAGTTTTAATAACTTTTCCGTTATAGGAAATAAAATTTTCGACTGCTGTAGTAAAAAAATTATACGTGTCTACTCAATCTCGACTAATTTACAATATAATAAAATCGTGGAAGCGTTTTTGACAGAAAAATCGAAACGCAATGGGAGGATGTTCAAAGCTTCAATTTACTAACACAAGTGGCACTGAAAGCTCCCGTGTCAACGATCAACTTGATAACATTTGTTATGTGAACTGCCAGGTGTTGAAATTAATTGCAAAACACAAGTTCGTTGCAAAAACTGTTATCACCTGCATTACCATACATCAAAAGCACGGAAAAAGCTCCCGTTTGACACTATCATTGAAGCAGATGTCAAACTTATTTTTTAAAAAATTGTTTAATAAAAATTCTACTTGTCACTATTTGGTAGGTTTGGTACAATTTAAATCCTTGGTTGCGTTATTGCAATTGGTTTCGGGGGCCAAATTTTGTTAGTTTTTGTCACGATCGTAAAACTTACCAATAATCCTTTGGCCATTTTATGATTATCCTGGAGCTTAAGACAGTGAGCTTTAAGCTACGTTCTTACTTGAAAATACTTTTTATTACTCCATCAACCTTATTACGTGACTATAACTTTTCGAGGAAGATTTTACTGGAATTTCGCGTTGCAGTAAATTTATTGTTAATAACATACGAGAATTTGTGGGATTTTCTAAAACTTGTTGATTGTTGCCCTTAAATCATTTTCTGAATAAAACAGAAATTATCCGAAAAGTTAGTCCTGAAATTTACGACGAAAGTTAAATTAAATTATTCGTAACAATTTCGCTGGGAGCTTCAGTGAGGTTTCAAATTACGGCAGTTATTGGGCCTGTTTTTGGTCGAAACACATATTCGTATATAGCGGAAGTCCTAACTCCATTATCTGGGGATATTATTAATTATACTCGAAGGATGTTGGCAAATAAAGCAGAAATTTGCTTGATACGAATTTAGTAAAGTTGCGAATTACAAATTTGAAATTGTTGCAAATCTGTCGCT
The DNA here is from genome assembly GCA_905333025.2 of Pyrochroa serraticornis. Lineage (NCBI taxonomy): Eukaryota > Metazoa > Arthropoda > Insecta > Coleoptera > Pyrochroidae > Pyrochroa > Pyrochroa serraticornis. The sequence continues at coordinate 47,410,415 of HG995152.1, forward strand.
AAAACTCGGCAATTTTAAATAAATTAATTTTAAGACTTTATGAAGAACTTTATGGGTGCAACAACATTTTTGGAAACGTAATTGTGATCAAATTAATTTAGTTGCCTGCTGATTTTGCTAAAAACCACAACTAACGTTTCCGTTTGTCCATAAACTTCCAGGACTTGCAATTGCTTCATTCGGAAAGTTTCAAATTGTTTGGTTTGCCTTTGAGGTTTCGTGACTGTTTTTCTGTGCATTTCCGGAGAAAGCTAAATTAACCAGCAATTACTTAACTTTTTGAAATTTTTAGGAAAAATTATTACTTCGTCCCTATTTGCTGCAATTACAAGTTTTCTTTAGCATTTAAGGGCTGTTACTAAGCTGATAATTAAGAAAATGTTTGGAGGTTTTCCAGAGATTTGTCGCCAAATTGCCAAAATTTTTTGCAACAAAAAAAACTTATTATGTAGACGTTCTACTAGAGTAGGAGCAAAAATTGTAAGAAGCGTTAGTTAAACAAGGCAAATGATTCGGTAACAGAGATGCTAAAGCCGCCCAGTTTAAAGGTTCGTCGGGTATTGTCGGCCACATTTGTTGTCAATCGTGAAAAGAACGCGCTCTGATTGGTTGTTAGTCAAGCACGCAATCACCCAATTTAAAGGGACTGGCAGCAATCGTGGGAGTAGTTCTCAATTAAATTTGGAGAGTCCTCCTCTAAATGGTATTCTGTCTAGAAAACCCCCTCTCTTAAAAGTTTCCACTTGTTAAGGAGTGGGGGATTTAAATTGAACCTTTGTTTAGATATATTTTGACATTTTAAGATGGCGCAATCCCCAAGTGTGTGCTAATATGTTTTTCTAAATATTTCAGGAATTTTTTTTAATTACTCTCGTGCTTTTTGAAAATGATCTACAACACTAAAATTAATTATTTTCTAAATAATCTTTCATTTGAAAAAATCTTCATCAATTGCTATAATTGATTTTTGAAGAAATTATTTCCATAATCGTCTCAACGTCACGACTCTTTAATTTTTAACTGAAACGCTCTACTAAGAAAAATTTGTGCAATTTACGACTACCAAAATACGACAGGTTTTCCTTGAGGGAATAAAGCGAAGTTTGCTGGTCATCTTTTGCAGCCACCATACTCCATTTTAATATATTAAAAGGATTTCCCTTGAGCAAACTTTATATTTATGCTAAATTAAAGTCGATACGTTTCAGATAAATTATTTGTGAAACTATTAAGGTCTGAAATATTTTAATTTTATTATTTTAGAGTAGCCTATTATTAATTTTATTTTTACAAATATTTTTTTAGTTTTAATTAACTAATTTTAATCCTAAAAAAATTGTTAGGAGGGTACTCTCTCGGTTTGAAAAAAATAATTATTAAATTCTTGACGTTTCTCTAAAATCTCAAAGTTTAAAATGTTCAAAGAAGGGTTACGGAAATAATGGACTCGCCTGAAAGATTAATTTTTGCTTCCTTAGAAAGGACAATTCGTATTCTTCTGTTGATTCTGAATGTAGTTGAAAAGGGGGAAGTTGCCCAGCTCCATGAAGCAGGTGCAGTCATTCATCAAAACAATATTAAAATTTATAGAGCACTCAGTTAACATCAGATGACTAGTTCGAAACAGAATCTTCCCTTGTGAAATGGGGAAGTAACATATTGCTATTTGCGTGGGAAATCTGGCGGAAAGTTTTAACCACTATTTACCTATTCGTAATAAACTTTACTATCCAACGAAGCATATTTACCCACATGTACTTTGATATTCCCTAATGTCGCTTGTTAACTAAATAAATTAACGATATGCATCGAGGTAATAACAGTCATGACTTTACAGCGTTTTCAGCGATAATTGAGCCTAAACATTTAGTTCCGCGTTTCCGACTTTGCCACTAAAAATATATTAACGTTCTGAAGTATAAATAAATTGTACTAAAATTATTTTTACTCGTCAGTAGTTTCTTGATTCAAAATTTGCTCATTACTGTCCATTTTGTACAGTTGGTGTCTTTCAAAATGTTTATTTTTATCAAAATTTCTTCTCCGGCTTTGATGAAGGGCAATAACACGATTCCAATTGAAATCATACTTGAAAGAATGTTTGTCAACAAAACTTTGAGCTTTCACTGACATTTTCTGAAACTCTTTATAACATTTGTCGGTTTTTTTCCGAAGAATCCTCGCAAATGTAAGGATCAATTGGCGGTTCCGGCTTCAATTTTAAGATCTGGAAAAAAATTGCGACGGTATCTTGAAAAATTTTGTCGCTTCTTTTCAATTTTTGTTTCTGTCTTTGTTCGATATTTTCAATTTTTTTCTTCGATTTCTGGAGTGGCATTTTTTGTTTTTCTATTTCTTCAGTATCTAACTGCTTTTTGGTCAAAATATTTGTTTAAGACTTTCATGACCTGCAATAACTTTTATTTCAATTTTTTAAATTGTTTTATTCTTTATCAGATTTGTTTCATTTAATTTTACTTTAAATATAAATAAAATTTGATTTCGCCATTAAAAAATATATTGACATTGTAAAGTATAAATAAATTGTACTAAAATTATTTTCTGCTCGTCAGTAGTTTATTGATTCGAAATTTGCCCTATGCGCTCCACTTTATGTAGTTGGTGTTTTTCATAATGTTTATATTTTTCAATATTTCTTCTCTCGTTTAGATGAAGCGCAATAATGTGTTTTCACTCAAAATCGAAAGGATGTTCATCGACAAAATCTTGAGCTTTCACTAAAATTTCCTGAAACTCCTAACATTTTTCGGCTTTCTTCCGAATAATCCTGGCAAATGTAAGCATCAATCGGCAGTGCCGACTTCAATTTTACAAGAACATTAAAAGATTGCGACCATTTCTTGAAAAATTTTGTTACTTTTTCCGATTTTTTTTGTTATTGTTTTTTATTTTTATTTTCTTCTTCAATTTTTTGAGTAGCGTTCTTTGTTTTTCTAGTTCTTCAGTATTTAAGCATTTTTTTGTCAAAATATTTTTTAAGCTTATTGCGACCTCCAATAACTATTGTTTCACTTTTTTTAAATTGCTCCAATTTTTTAACAGATTTCTTTCGTTCCATTTTTTTAAAATAATAATAAAAATTATCTTTGCCATTAAAAAATAAATTAACATTCTAAAGTATAAATGGATTGAACTAAAATTATTTTCTACACGTTAGTAGTTTCTTGATTCGAAATTTGACCTATACGGTCCATTCTATGCAGTTGGTGTCTTCCAAAATGTTTATTTTTATCAAAATTTCTTTTCCGGTTTTGATGAATTGCAATAACACGATTCCAATTAGAATCATATTGAAAAGGATGTTCATCGACGAAGTCTTGAGCTTTCACTGAAATTTTCTGAAACTCTTCATAACATTTGTCCATTTTTTCCGATGAATCATGGCAAATTTAGGGATCAATCGGCGGTTCTGGTTTCAATTTCACAAGATCGGAAAAAAGAATTTCGACGGTATCTTCAAAAATTTTGTCACTTTGCTTTAATTTTTGTTTCTGTGTTCTTTTATCATTTTCATTCTTCTCTTCGAGTTTAATAAGTGTCTGTCTTTGTTTTTCCATTTGTTTAGCATCTAAACATGCTTTCGTCAAAATATTTTTTAAAACCTTCGTGACCTGCAATAATTTTTATTTTACCTTTACAATTCCTTAACAGATTTCTTTCGTTGCATTTTTCAAAAATATGAATAAAATTTGGCTTTTCCATTAAAAATATATTTACATTCTAAAGAATAAATAAATTGTACTAAAATTATTTTTTACTCGTCTGTAGTTTCTTCGTTCGAAATTTGCCCTACCCGGTATATTTTATGTAGTATGTGTCTTTCAAAATGTTTATATTTTCCAATATTTCTTCTCTCGTTTCGATAAGGGGCAATAATGCAATTCCACTCAAAATCGTATTCGAAAGGATGTTCATCGACGAAATCTTGAGCTTTCACTAAAATTTCCTGAAACTCATAACATTTGTGGGTCTTTTTCCGAAGAATCCTGGCAAATGTAGGCATCAATCGGCAGTGCCGACTTCAATTTTACAAGAACATTAAAAGAATGCGACCATTTCTTGAAAATAATTGTCACTTTTTTCGATTTTTTTTCCTTTTCTTTTTTATTTTCATTTTTCTCTTTAATTTTTTGAGTAGCTTTTCCTTGTATTTCTAGTTCTTCAGTATTTAAGCATTTTTTTGTAAAAATATTTTTTAAGCTTTTCGTGACCTTCAACAGCTATTAATTCATTTTTCTTTAATTATTCCAATTTTCTAACAAGTTCCTTTCGCTCCTTTTTTTTAAATATAAATAGAATTCGCCTTTAGCTCTTAAAAAATAAATTAACATTCTAAAGTATAAATAAATTAAATTAAAATTATTTTCTGCACGTCAGTAGTTTCTTGATTCAAAATTTTCCCTATACGCTCCCTTTTATGCAGTTGATGTCTTTCAAAATGTTTATTTTTATCAAAATTTCTTCTCCGGTTTCGATGAAGCGCAAGAACCCGTTTCCAATCAAAATCATATTCGAAGGATGTTCATCAACGAAATCTCGAGCTTTCACTGAAATTTCCTGAAACTCTTTATAACATTTTTTTATTTCTACTGAAGAATCCTAGTAAATGTAAGGATCAATCGGCGGTTCCGGATTCAATTTCACAAGATCGGTAAAATTATTGCGACGGTATTTTGAACAATTTTGTCCTTTTTTAATCTTTCTTTTTGTTTTTCTTTAAATCTTCATTTTCCTCTTCGAGTTTTATAAGTGTCTGTCTTTGTTTTTCTATTTCTTCATTATCTAAGCATTTTTGGGTCCAAATGTTTTTTGAGCCCTTCATAACCCGAAATAAATTTTATTTCACTTTTCCTAAATTGTTCCGATTCTTTAACAGATTTGTTTCGTTCCATTTTTAAAAAATATAAACAAAATTCTGTTTTCGCATTAAAAAATATATTAACATTCTAAAGTATAAATAAATTATAGTAAAATTATTTTCTATTCGTCAGTAGTTTCTTGATTCGAAATTTGTCCTGTGCGCTTCATTTTCTGCAGTTGATGTCTTTCAAAATGTTTATTTTTATCAAAATTTCTTCTCCGGTTTCGATGAAGCGCAAGAACCCGTTTCCAATCAAAATCATATTCGAAGGATGTTCATCAAGAAAATCTCGAGCTTTCACTGAAATTTCCTGAAACTCTTTAAAACATTTTTTCATTTCTACTGAAGAATCCTAGTAAATGTAAGGATCAATCGGCGGTTCCGGATTCAATTTCACAAGATCGGTAAAATTATTGCGACGGTATTTCGACAAATTTTGTCCTTTTTTCAATTTTTCTTTCTGTTTTTTTTAAATTTTCATTTTCCTCTTTGAGTTTTATAAGTGTCTGTCTTTGTTTTTCTATTTCTTCAGTATCTAAGCATTTTTGGGTCCAAATGTTTTTTAAGCCCTTCGTAACCCGAAATAAATTTTATTTCACTTTTCCTAAATTGTTCCGATTCTTTAACAGATTTGTTTCATTCCATTTTTAAAAAATATAAATAAAATTCAGTTTTCGCATTAAAAAATATATTAACATTAAATAAATTGTAGTAAAATTATTTTCTATTCGTCAGTAGTTTCTTGATTCGAAATTTGCCCTATACGCTCCCTTTTCTGCAGTTAATGTCTTTCAAAATGTTTATTTTTATCAAAATTTCTTCTCCGGTTTCGATGAAGCGCAAGAACCCGTTTCCAATCAAAATCATATTCGAAGGATGTTCATCAACGAAATCTCGAGCTTTCACTGAAATTTCCTGAAACTCTATAACATTTTTTTATTTCTACTGAAGAATCCTAGTAAATGTAAGGATCAATCGGCGGTTCCGGATTCAATTTCACAAGATCGGTAAAATTATTGCGACGGTATTTTGACAAATTTTGTCCTTTTTCCAATTTTTCTTTTTGTTTTTTTTAAATTTTCATTTTCCTCTTCGAGTTTTATAAGTGTCTGTCTTTGTTTTTCTATTTCTTCAGTATCTAAGCATTTTTGGGTCCAAATGTTTTTTAAGCCCTTCGTAACCCGAAATAAATTTTATTTCACTTTTCCTAAATTGTTCCGATTCTTTAACAGATTTGTTTCATTCCATTTTTAAAAAATATAAATAAAATTCAGTTTTCGCATTAAAAAATATATTAACATTAAATAAATTGTAGTAAAATTATTTTCTATTCGTCAGTAGTTTCTTGATTCGAAATTTGCCCTATACGCTCCCTTTTATGCAGTTGATGTCTTTCAAAATGTTTATTTTTATCAAAATTTCTTCTCCGGTTTCGATGAAGCGCAATAACCCGATTCCAATCAAAATCGTATTCGAAAGGATGTTCATCAACGAAATCTTGAGCTTTCACCGAAATTTCCTGAAACTCCTTATAACATTTGTTCATTTTTTCCGTAGAATCCTGGCAAATATAAGGATCAATCGGCGGTTCTGGCTTCAATTTCACAAGATCTGGAAAAAAAATTGCGACGGTATCTTGAAAAATCTTGTCACTTTGCTTCAATTTTTGTTTCTGTTTTCGTTTTTTATTTTCATTTTCTTCTTCGAGTTTTTTGAGCGGCATTCTTTGTGTTTCTAATTCTTCAGTATCTAAGTGTTTTTTCGTCAAAATAATTTTTTTAAGTTTCTCATGACCCGCAGTAACTTTTACTTCACTTTTCTTAAAATGTCCCAATTCTTTAACAGATTCGTTTTGTTTTATTTTATTTTCGTTTTGGTTCCGAATTTCTATATATTCCGAATATTTCTCGTTCCATTGTTGTTGCCATTTAGAAATTTCCGTTTTTATATCAATTTCTCTATTAATAAATTTTGTGAATTTATCAAAAAGTATTGTGCATGGTTGATTCAAAGAATGTGGCGGCAAAATAAATACTCGAAAAGAACCGTGGTAATCGCCGTAACCAAAAACAATTTCTTTCATGATTCTAGGATGAGTATTAAGCAAACTTATCGGTCCATTAGCAAACAACGCCTTATACGCTGGTACTTTACTCTTAGTGAACAAAGACCAAATTTCGATATAACCTTCAGAACTCGATAATTTCAAATGCATTTCGTCGGAACGAAAAAACGAACCATAAGTGTAAATAGCTTTGGTTTTTCTCCATAAAATTGGATGATTTTTAACAATTGGTTTCCATAACGCAAAAATTTTGCCCCCTACAGTCATTATTAAGTCCATAATTGGGGAGTAAGCTACAGAAACAACAGGCCCATCATGGTATTTCGAAAAAGTAAAAGACTTAATATCGTCGTGATTCACAGCTTCTCCAGAATCAAATTCGTGACCTTCCCAAGTTCCTTGAATGAAATCACCTTCAAAAGTACCAACCAAAACTTCTGCATCAAAAGGAATTTTAGTTTCAGTTGATTCAATTTTGTAAATTATCCTCTCTTCGAGAGGTATAAGTTTAATATCTTTATCAACAACTCTCTCATAATGGGTGACAAAAAATTTCGAAAGAAACGTACAAATACTCAAAGGTCGAGAATTGTCTAAAGGGTGGTTAACTCTGATGCAAAAAACCGGTTTTAGAGTCAAATGTAGCGGCTTAAAGGGAGAAGTTTCAGCAATTAGAGCGCTCGGTTTTCTCTTCAATCTCCGCGATTTCTTGTAACTTCCGATCACGCTGCTGGATTTCGTCAAATCCCAAACCAAAATCGTTCCGTCTTCAGCTGAAGTTAATAGTTGCGTGGAATCTTCAACTTCGATAATTTTGCCGGTTTTTGAAATTTGATGTTTCGGCGACATCCATTTGATCATATTGATGCAACCGTTGTGGGAATATTTCAGATTAGAAATTGCTGTAGGTCTCACTTGATTAATATTTTCAATGTCTTTCATCCAGTCCATTAAGGAACGCATCCGGTTCCGGTATTTCGTTACGATATTTTCATTTTCGACTTTAGCTAATTTATTTGTTAGATCCCAAATAATTATTTGACCATTAACCATTCCACCCACCAACAAATTTTCGTCGAACGGACAGAAACTTAACGAGTAAACTTCACGAGGAGCTTCCATTATTAATTTAGGGTTAAGTTCGTCCTGGAACGTCCAAAGAAGAACGGGATTATTTCCATGTACCGCCCTATTTACTTCATCAGTTTTTATCCGGTAATCGATGTAAACGCTGGGGGAAATATTAACGTAAGATAGAACAACAATTCCGGTCCAAGTCGGATGCCAGGTGATCCCCGAAATTTGTTTATTTTCGCACAAACTCATGTTGATGAAAGAAATAAATTCGGTTGGTCTCACATCGAGTTTTCTGATCGTCCATTGTTGATTGAGAATTAAATTTTTGTAATCGTCCGCATATAAATTTATCGCCCCATTAACTCGAAGTAAATCAAAAAAAGATTCGCTGCCTCTCCTGAAAAATTCTTCGATAACTTGAAAAAAATCTCGCGACTCTTGTTGGGGAATTACGTATTCGTATTGCGTTGCGAAATTTGAAGGGTAAGTGCATTTAGTTTGGGCTTCAGTGCAATCGACACTTGGCGACACTTGTATGTAACAATCGATTCGTTTCTTGTAAACGTTTGGTGTTTCTTCAATTGTTCGAAGCTCCATGTAACCATCTCTAACATCGCCGGATTTGGTTTGTCTAAAGTGGATTTTAAAGGGCAAAATTGGATACTTGCTCTCAACTTCGATTTCGATGAGAGCTCTATTGTTTCTTGTGATAGTCTCCTCAACTTCAATTTCTGACCCGAGAGAGGTCCAGGGTTTCACTTTTTTAATTATAGCGTTACGCAGTTTTTCTTCTTGTATCCGTTGATTTTTTTCAATTAAATTTTTAACGATAATTGTGGCACTTTCAGTAACGCAAACGTAAAATTCGTCGTAATCCCCACTTTCGTCAGGTACGTAACCGATTAAAATTTCTTCGCCCAAATATTGGAGAATTTCGTCCTTAATCGGAAGAAATTGGGAGCTTTCACTCTCGAGATTATCCAACAAAACCTCTTTTTCGACATATTTCCAAGGTTTTTCGACAGTTACGTTTTCGCCAACGACACATCCGATTTTTTTTTGGGTTAATTCGTTCAATGCTAACTTGTGCACGCCGGGAATTTCGAATTTTTGATGGCGATGGTGGCGCTTCTTTTTTTTCGTTGGAGTTGATTTAATTTCGTCCTTTTCCACCGCTGTGTTGGGATTTTCTGACATACTTTTATGTGCGTCCATTATTTATGTTACCTGGCTGAAAAAATCCGTTATTTATGTTGATTTTTGCTTAAGGTGGTGAGAAACGATAAATGTGCTGTCATCTTATTTTGACATTGCACTTACCTGATTTATCACTTGTTTCGTTACTATTTTTCAAAAGTGTTTTTTATTCGTCAAGAATTTGCTGTTGGGTCGGTTTATTTTTAGGTTTAGAGTTGAGGGTGAATGATATCGACAAAACTTCTACTAGGTCGCCGAGCGTCAGATCGTAACGTTTGTTTACTGAAAACAGCCGTTTAGGTCCGTGGGGGTCGTCTATGTCAAGGTAAAAAGCCGACTTGAAATGTATTTGAAATCTAATAACATCGGAACCAATCAAGCCGGAAGTGATATTAGGGCCATTTTGTTCTGACAAAAAATGTTATTAGGTAAGGGATGATTCAGTGCGCTTCAACTTGATACATATTTAAATCGAATTTTTTTGGGCAAATATTGAATAATTATTGAGAATTATTATTTTTGGATTTAATAATATTTTCAAAATAATTAAAAACGTGCTTTCAGTAAAAAAATAGAAATTAAAAACTCCTACCCCGTTATTGAGCAGAAATGTGTCTATTATAATAATTTATTTTCTAATTTTTAAAAGCAATAATTAGAAACATTTTACAAAAGAACACAAAATTGCAAAATTTTTCAAAGTTTACACCTCAATAACTACGAGAGTTTTTGAGTTATCTTGAATATAAAAATGTTCTTTTAAACCGCCCTCAAAGAGCTTTCTAGCAAGCCCAATACTGATTTTCTACCACCGTAAATAAAAAACTTCAATTTTTCGATTTTGACCAAAATTTTGCTCAAAAAATGGACATTGTCATCACTTTGAAAACTAAAAGTCTAAATTAAAAACTAGTGACAGCAATTCGTTCAGCAAGCTGTCTATTATGAAATGAAAACTTAAAAAGTTGATTGAAAATTTTGAAAATTTTTGACCCATCAAGGCACATTTTAGGGCATTAAAATGCCCAAAAAACCCAACACCATTTCCACCCAAAGAAAATATCTTTTGTCGACGTAATTTTAGTCGCTGAACACGTTTTTGCACTCGGTTTCCCCATTTAGACGATGAGTTTCGATTGTATCACAAAAGTTGACAAAATTTTGAATTTTTGCGAAGTTCAAACTTCGATAACTTTTAAAGTTTTTAAGCTCTTGCGGAAGCAAAGACATTTCCGTAATGGATATTTAAAGGGCTTTTTGAGAAGTCTGAATTAAATTTTGTAGGATGGTAAATAAAAAACCACAATTTTTTACCAAAGTTACAGTACATTTCAAACTGCCATAACTCGGAAAAAATGATTCCGAATAATAAACTAGTAACAGCGTTGCATTAAACGAGTTCAACAGTATAAAATAGGACCAAAAAACGGCTTCCAAAAATTTCGAAATTTTCAATTTTTTTTCTATTTCAATCGATAAAATTTTTTAAAAATGCTAAAATCGACAGCAATTATTCTTAGAGTTTAAAAACAATATATTCTTTAATAACTTGCCACTTTAATCTCATTCTTGTATCTGGTTCGTCTATTTAGGCGATAGACTTTTAGCATTTCACAGAATAACACAAAATTACAAATTTTTTTAAAGTTTACACCTGGATAACTACCAGAATTTTTGAGTTATTTTGAATATAAAAATGTTCTTTTAAGCCGCCCTCAAAGAGCTTTCTAACAAGCCTAAAACAGATTTTCTATCAACGTAAATAAGAAAGTTCAACTTTTTGATTTTGATCAAAATTTTGTTCAAAAAATTCACATTGTCATCACTTTGAAAACTAAAAGTCTGAATTAAAAACTAGTAACAGCAATTCGTTCAGCAAGCTGTCTATTATGAAATGAGAACTTAAAAAGTTGATTGAAAATTTTGAAAATTTTTGACATGTTAGGCCAAGAAAATGTCCAGAAAATCCAGCATTATTTCCACGTAAAGAAATATCTTTTCTCGACGTAGTTTTAGTCGCTGAACACGTTTTTGTTCTTGGTTTCTCCATTTAAGCGATGAATTTCGAGTATATCACAAACGTTGACAAAGATGCAAATTTTCACAAATTTTGAATTTCAGTAACTTTTAGAGTTTCTGAACTATTGCGAAAACAAAGACATTTTTGCAATGGTAATTCAAAGGGCTTCCTGAAAAGTTTAGAATGACGTCTGTGGGATAGTTAATAAAAAGGCACCATTTTTCACCAAAGTTGGAGTGAACTTCAAACTGCCATAACTTGAAAAGTCTAAGTCCGAATAATAAACTAGCAACAACGTAGCGTTAGGCGAGTTCAACAGTATAAAATTAAGCCGTTAAACGGCCCCAAAAAATTTCAAAATTTTATTTTTTTTTCTATCTCAATCGATAAAATTTTTAAAAATGCTAAATTCGACACCAATTATTTTTAGAATTTAGAAATAATATTTTCTTAAATAGCTTGTCACTCTTATCTCATTTTCGTGTCTGGTTTGTCCATTTAAGTGATAGATTTTCAACATTTCATAGAAAAGCACAAATTTTAAATTTTTTTCATAACTTACAGTCGGTACCTACCAGAATTTTTGAGTTATTTGGAATATGAAAATATTCTTATAAATCACCTTCAAGGGACTTTCCAACAAGCTTAAAACGGATTTTCTACCACCATAAGAAGCCAAATTTTTCGATTTTTGCCAAAATTTTGCTCAAAATATTCAAATTGTCATAGCCTTGAAATTATTACATCAAATTAAATCTGGCGACTGAGTATTCTTATGCAAACTCAAAATTATAAAATAAAATATAGAAAAACCTCAGAGAATTTTTTTTTTCTATTATTCAATCGATTAGAATTGCCAATAACACCAAAATATTTTTGATCACAATTAAAGCAGCATACTCTAATGTAGTTGGTGTCCCTAATCCTAATTTTGATATCGGTTAATCCACTTAACTTCTCTATCTTCAGTATCTCATAAAGAAGTCAAAATGCAAAGTCCAGCAAATTTTAAATCTCAATAACTATTGGTAGCATCTCTTTAATTGACCATCAAAACGCTTTCCAGCAAAATCAAAACTAAAGCTTTACGAGACTCACAAGTTTTTTTTTTCCGAAACAATTGCTTCAGTGTTAACAAAGAAATTCCGTAAATAAATCAGCGCCCCGAGATTATTTATTGTTTTCATTATTTTTCTATGTTTCTATTATTAACCAATGAAAAAATTATTTCTATATTATTAAAAACAGTTTCCGTTTAGTTTCGTTGTATTTAAACCCCTCAAAATTTCTACTCTTTAATTTCTATAATTTCACAAAACTTTTGGCGTTTTAATTGACTCGACCACGTTGTTTGATATTGCATTTTAATAGAAAATTAGTATGCATCATGCGACAAATGATCTAAAGACAAATTAGATATTTTAAAATTAGTAACTCAAGACTCTAAAGTATCAAAACTTTACTTAAAATATTGTTGCAAAATAACAAGAAGAAAGAAGAACACAATAAAAAGTTTCAAAATTATTATAATAATATTAAAATAATTAATTACATCGAAAAATTAAATAAACAATTAACTAACAACAATCTAAAACTGCTGAAGAGATTCAGCTGAATTTACTTCAATATTTTCTTCAGCTTCAAGATTTTCAGGTATAAACTCGTCATTTTCAGTGTCATCTCTATTTATTAAATTTCTTTCTCTTTTATAACTGAGATGTCTTCGGCGATGTATCGCTTTTTTTGACGCTTTTTCACGACCTAAAGCCAGGATTCGGGTCCAGTCAAATTCGTAAATAAAAGGATGTTCATCCACAAAGTCTTGAGCCTCCATTGAAATTTTCTGAAACTCCTTATAACAACCACCTGCATCTTCCAAATTAATTTCTGCACAATAAGGATCTGGTGGCGGTATTAACTCTTCCTTAACAACATCAGGAAACAACATAGCGATAGTATCTTTAAGAATTTTATCAGCTTCCTTCAATTTCTTTCTTTGTTTTTGTCTTTTAATTTCGTGTTCTTCTTCCAGATTCTTCAACGGTTGTCTTTCTTTTAAAAGTGTTTCAGTTTGTAACTGTTTTTTGTTTACTATCATATTTTTAATTCTTTCTTGAGCTTTAATTTCTTTTTCCTCTTTAACCCATTGTAAGTATTTTTTTCCCGTGTTTGGTAGTTTTTCCGGTTTATTTTCTTTTACTGGTTCTCTCAGTTCTAGTATAGAGTCCGATTTTCTTTTTTCGATTTGTTTCTGTAAATCAATGTAACCCGAAAATTTTCGATTCCATTGTTGTTGCCATTCAAAAAACTCAGCATTTATGTCTATTTCTCTTTCAATAAAATTTTGGAAATTATTTCTCATTACTTCGATTTCTTCGGTTGTTTTATTGTGATTGTAGAAAAGGCGAAAAGAACCTTGAAAATCGCAAAATCCAAAAACTGTTTCTTGAATTCTTCTTGGATGAGTACTGATATGAGTAATTTGTGCATTCGACGTGGGAATAGTTAAAGCGGGAAATTTACTTTTTGAAAACAATTCCCAAATTTCAGTAACACCATCAATTCTAATTAATTTAATTCTGACTTGATCATAGTAAAAGAACATGCCGTAAGTGTAACAAGATTTTGATTTTCTCCACAAAATTGGACGATTTTTAAAATTAGGTTGCCATAACGCAAAAATTCTTCCACCAACTGTTAAGTAGAGATGCGAAGCTGCAGAAAAAGCAACAACTGTGACCGGACCATCATGAAATTTCGCAAAATTAACTATTTGGCAATTTTCAAAATTCACGATTTCTCCAGAATCAAATTCTTGGCCCTCCCAAAAGCCATGAAAAAAATCGCCGTCCATGGTGCCTCCAAAAATTTCTGTTTCTAGAGGATTTCTGGCAATAACCGATTTGAGTTTGTAAAATTGTCTTTCGAATAACGGAACCGTGTTATCGTTATCATCAAAGTTTTCGAATTGAGTTGAAAAAAAATTCGAATAAAAAACCGAAAGATTTAACCTGCCATTGTTGACAGGATGACACAATTTGATGCAATAAATCGGTTTCAAATTCAAATGTAAAACTTTATACGAAGAAGTTTCCGCTTCCAAAACGCTCGGTTTCTTTTGTAATCTCTTCAATTTTCGCATTGGTTTAAAACCTCCCGGCACCATTGTAGGTTTCGTTAAAAAATCCCAAATCTTAACAGTACCGTCTTCAGCTGAAGTCAATAGTTGTATCGTAGTTTCTGCACCTTCTGGAATTTTTTCAACTTTACCACTTTTCGAAACTTTATGGTACGGCGACATCCATCTCATCATATTAACACAACCTTGATGCGAGTGTTTTAAATCAGAAATTGCTGTTGGTCTAACTAAATGGAGATCCTCAATATTTTTCATCCAATACATCAACGACTTCATGTTGCTTCTATATTTTTGTTGATCAATGGTCAAAATTTCTTCGTTTTCAACCCTCGCTAATTTATTGGTGGTATCCCAAAGAATTATTTGGCCATTAACCATTCCACCCACCAACAAGTTTTCGTCGAAAGGACAAAACGATAAAAAATAAACTTCGCGAGGAGCTTCCATTATTAATTTCGGCCTAAGAACGTCCTGAAATGTCCAAAAAAGCACCGGAACATTGCCCTCGTCTTCTTTTATTTTGTGCATAACATAAGAAGTTGGACTTGTGTTAACGTAAGATAACACAACAATTCCACTGATTGAATGGTGCCAAGCTACCCCTGCGATTTGTTTACCTCCACACAAACTTTTGTTAATAAAAGAAGTTAGTTCAGTCGGATTCAAAACTTGAGGTGGTTTCGTGTATTTTTGATCCAAAACTAATTTTTTGTAATCATTTGAATACAAGTCAATTGCAGCGTTAACTTGGAGTAAATCGAAAAAATTCTTTCCCTCATTTTCCATATAAACACCCATTTGTTTCAAACAATTATTAACATTTTCTTTTTCGGTTTTAAACTCGAAATTATATTGCGTCGCTGAATTAGAAGGAAACGCGTAACTTGTTTGACTTTCTCTATTTTGAAAATTTGGAGTTACCTGAACCGCGTTATCAACTCGACTTTTGCAAATATTCCCAGTCCCATCTTCCACCACTCTCAGTTCCATATAACCATCTCTAACGTCGTGACTTTTGATTTTTTTGAAACAAACTTTGAAGGGCAACATGGGATAGTTGGTTTCAAATTCGACCTCCAGGAGAGGTCTCGTGTTTTTTGGTGTAATTTCGTCGATTTCAATTTCTGACCCCAAAGTCTTCCAAGGTTTAATTTTTTTATTGATAGCGTTACGCAATTTTTCTTCTTGAATCCGTTGAGTTTTTTCAATAATATTTTTGATGGTGTCCATAGCGGTTTCGGTGACACAAATATAGAATTCGTCATAATCGGTTGTTTCGTCTGGAACGTAACCTAACAAGATCTCCTCTCTGGGGTATTCGAAAATTTCGTTTTTGATCGGAAGTAATTCCGAGCTTTCGCTGTGTAGTTCTATGTTATCCTGAAATTTTTCTTTGTCGATATAAGTCCATGGCCGTTCTACAGTCACGTTCTCACCGGCCACACATCCAATTATTTTTTGAGTCAATTCACTCAATACCAACTTGTGCACACCGGGAATATCAAGTTTGGGTTGTCGATGACGCCGGTGACGATGTTTCTTTTTTTCTTGGGTCAATTTCGATTCAGTTTCGGGAAATTTATTAATTTCTTCCATTTTTAAACCGAAATGACACGTAACTAATTTTACTGTCAACTTTACGTGACATTGCTCTCCCTTAATTTATGACGAATTATTCAGGGAATGTTTTGATATTTATTTTCTCTCCGGCAACAAATAACGAAACTCGCAAGGGATTTCCGAGAAAACCCTTATTTGTCTTGTGCCCTAGGTCAAAATTAACCGGCAGAAATGTCGATCGGGCCGGAATTCTATCGCTGATTATCACCCTCTAGGTCGCAGCCGAAGCGAAGTATTCATGAGGACAGAAATTCGAGGGGGAGTAACAAGGCTTGATTAATTTTTTCTATTTTTTATTAAAGAAATTGTTTATAACTAAGCGCGATCAACGTGGGGATTTCTGGTAACAATAAATGGAACCAAATTAATTTTTATTCTTAAATCAAATCCTAATTAGTAAAACAATTTTGTGAGTTGATTTAAGTTTTGAAAAATTTGATCAAATGTTTTTAAAACTTCAGAAAAAATAGTTGCAACAACTCAAAAAAACTACTGCACGATAAAGCGTACTGAGTGAATTTATAAATAATTTACGAAGAAATGAAAACAAAAATAAAATGGAAAAAAACTCTTCAAAATTTTTATTATTTATTTCTCCAAATATCGTTTGCTTTGTCATAATTTTTTTTGATATTATACAAAATAAATTTATATCAAGGAAGGTTGGTAAGTTTAAAAAGAGAATACTGGAGAGTAGAAAAAAATTCTAAATAATTTATTTATTAACTGTAAATATTTTAAAGTAACGAATTGCCATCATTCATTACGAAAAATGGTAACAAAATCTCAAAATAATAGGAAAAAAATTTTGAAGCTAATAAAATTTCGACAAATTAAAATGGTAAACATGTAGATAGTTATAAAGTTATTTCTATATCAAATATATTGCAGGATATAATAATTGTCTCAAAATTGGATTTATTTTGAATGAAACCGAGGAACAAAAGAATTTGAGTTCTCTGTCGCACGCATGGAATGTAACTGTCAATTGTCAGTTTTTAAAGCTTTCAAGACAAAAAATACTTTAAGTAACAGTAAATTTTTTTTAAATAAAATTTCAAACAGCCACAATTATGTTAAGGGGAGTTGGAAATTTTTAAGTTCCTCTAAGCATGAAAGTTTTTCAGACATGCAACAACACTAAAGACGTGTTGCTTCTATATCTTCCCCAACAGTTAAGAAAAAATGTTTGGCAGGGGAAACTTTACCGTATAAAATTTTATATTTGAATTTGAAACCGATTTATTGCATTAAATTGTGCCCTCCTGTAAACATTGGAAGGTTAAATCTTTGTGTTTTTGCAATTTTTTTTCAACTTCAAAAGACTTGATGACAACGATAGCACTGTTGCGTTAAGATAAAAACAATTTTATAAATTCGAATCGGTTGTTGCTAGAAATCCTCTAGAAACTGAAATTTTTGAACTGCGATTTTTTTTATGACGTTTGGGGGAGACGAAAATTTGATTCTGAAAAAATCGTCAATTTTGAAAATTATCAAAGAGTTGATTTTTGAAACTCAAGACGTTAGAGATTAATATATGGAACTAAGGGTGGTGGAAGATAAAACTGGAAATTTCGAACTAAAAATCGAAGAAGAAAACGTTAATAATTGCGTAACTATCAATAAAAAAATTAAACCTTAAACGTCTTTGGAGTTAGAAATTAAAATCGACGAATTTACAACAAAAGACACAACAAGATTTCTCCTCGAAGTCGAATTTGAAACAACTACCCCATGTTGCTCTTCAAAATTTGTTTCAAAAAAAATCAAACATCAAGACGTTTAGACATGGTCATATGTATGAGGGTGGTGGAAGATGAGAATATTTGCAAAAGTCGAGTTGATAACGCGGTTCAGGTAACTCAAAATTTTCAAAATAGAGAAAGTCAAACAAGTTACGCCTTTCCTTCTAATTCAGCGACGCAATATAATTTCGAGTTTAAAACTGAAAAAGAAAATGTTAATAATTGTTTGAAACAAATGGGTGTTTATATGGAAAATGAGGGAAAGAATTTTTTCGATTTACTCCAAGTTAACGCTGCAATTGACTTGTATTCAAATGATTACAAAAAATTAGTTTTGGATCAAAAATACACGAAACCACCTCAAGTTTTGAATCCGACTGAACTAACTTCTTTTATTAACAAAAGTTTGTGTGGAGGTAAACAAATCGCAGGGGTAGCTTGGCACCATTCAATCAGTGGAATTGTTGTGTTATCTTACGTTAACACAAGTCCAACTTCTTATGTTATGCACAAAATAAAAGAAGACGAGGGCAATGTTCCGGTGCTTTTTTGGACATTTCAGGACGTTCTTAGGCCGAAATTAATAATGGAAGCTCCTCGCGAAGTTTATTTTTTATCGTTTTGTCCTTTCGACAAATACTTGTTGGTGGGTGGAATGGTTAATGGCCAAATAATTCTTTGGGATACCACCAATAAATTAGCGAGGGTTGAAAACGAAGAAATTTTGACCATTGATCAACAAAAATATAGAAGCAACATGAAGTCGTTGATGTATTGGATGAAAAATATTGAGGATCTCCATTTAGTTAGACCAACAGCAATTTCTGATTTAAAACACTCGCATCAAGGTTGTGTTAATATGATGAGATGGATGTCGCCGTACCATAGTTTCGAAAAGTGGCAAAGTTGAAAAAATTCCAGAAAGTGCAGAAACTACGATACAACTATTGACTTCAGTTGAAGACGATACTGTTAAGATTTGGGATTCTTTAACGAAACCTACAATGGTGCCGGGAGGTTTCAAACCAATGCGAAAATTGAAGAAATTACAAAAGAAACCGAGCGTTCTGGAAGCGGAAACTTCTTCGTGTAAAATTTTACATTTGAATTTGAAACCGATTTATTGCATCAAATTGTGTCATCCCGTCAACAATGGTAGGTTGAATCTTTCGGTTTTTTATTCGAATTTTTTTTCAACTCAATTCGAAAACCTTGATGATAACGATAACACGGTTCCGTTATTCGAAAGACAATTTTACAAACTCAAATCGGTTATTGCCAGAAATCCTCTAGAAACAGAAATTTTTGGAGGCACCATGGACGGCGATTTTTTTCATGGCTTTTGGGAGGGCCAAGAATTTGATTCTGGAGAAATCGTGAATTTTGAAAATTGCTAAATAGTTAATTTTGCGAAATTTCATGATGGTCCGGTCACAGTTGTTGCTTTTTCTGCAGCATCACATCTCTATTTAACAGTTGGTGGAAGAATTTTTGCGTTATGGCAACCTAATTTTAAAAATTGTCCAATTTTGTGGAGAAAATCAAAATCTTGTTACACTTACGGCATGTTCTTTTACTATGATCAAGTCAGAATTAAATTAATTAGAATTGATGGTGTTACTAAAATTTGGGAATTGTTTTCAAAAAGTAAAATTCCCGCTGTAACTATTCCCACGTCGAATGCACAAATTACCCATATCAGTACACATCCAAGAAGAATTAAAGAAACAGTTTTTGGATTTTGCGATTTTCAAGGTTCTTTTTGCCTCTTCTGCAATCACAATAAAACAACCGAGGAAATCGAAGTAATGAGAAATAATTTCCAAAATTTTATTGAAAGACAAATTGACATAAATGCTGAGTTTTTTGAATGGCAACAACAATGGAATCGAAAATTTTCGGGTTACATTGATTTACAGAAACAAATCGAAAAAAGAAAATCGGACTCTATACTAGAACTGAGAGAACCAATAAAAGAAAATAAACCGGAAAAACTACCAAACACGTTAAAAAATACTTACAATGGGTTAAAGAGGAAAAAGAAATTAAAGCTCAAGAAAGAATTAAAAATATGATAGTAAACAAAAAACAGTTACAAACTGAAACACTTTTAAAAGAAAGACAACCGTTGAAGAATCTG
Organism: Pyrochroa serraticornis; assembly: GCA_905333025.2. Lineage (NCBI taxonomy): Eukaryota > Metazoa > Arthropoda > Insecta > Coleoptera > Pyrochroidae > Pyrochroa > Pyrochroa serraticornis. The sequence goes on from HG995152.1 coordinate 47,430,303, forward strand.
GAAGAAGAACACGAAATTAAAAGACAAAAACAAAGAAAGAAATTGAAGGAAGCTGATAAAATTTTTAAAAATATTATCGCTGTGTTGTTTCCTGATGTTGTTAAGGAAGAGTTTTTACCGCTACCAGATCCTTGTATAGAAATTAATTTTGAATATACAGGTAGTTGTTATAGAGTTTCAGAAAATTTTAATGAAGGCTTAAGACCTTGTGGATGAACATCCTTTTATTTAGGAATTTGATCGGACCCGGATCCTGGTTTTTGGTCTTGAAAAGACGTGGAAAGCCATACATCACCGAAGACATCTCAGCTATAAATGGAGAAGAAATTTAGAGAATAGAGATGAAACTGAAAATGGCGCGTTTATGCCTGAAAATTCATAAACTGAAGTAAGTATTAAAATAAATTCAGTTGAATCTTTTCATCAATTTTAAATTGTTGATAATTAATTAGTGTAATTAATTAATTGGTTACCTTGCAGAATTTTATTTAATTGAAACAATTTTAAATGATTTTTATTACGTTTGGTTGATTTAGCAAAGAAAGATCTTTCAAAAGAAACTAGTAATGAGATTTTTTGTCAAAAATTGCTACAATATTTTCCTTTTCAGCTTTTAATTTGACATTTAATTCAATATCATTCAATGCAACTGAATCTATAAAACCATCAGAAATTATTTGAAATAATTTAGTGAGTGTAGGTGGTTATTGTTTTTGCAACATCGATGTTTTAAGGGTGCGGTTTACTCTATTTGCCTTCTCTGTCACTTGCGCGTACGTTACAGATACAACAATACAATTTGTCGCTTTAAGAAACTAGAAAACTGCAGCAAATTTTTCTTGACTTGCAAGAATCTAAACACATCAATTTTGGACCTAAACAAATTTCAACTCAATTGTGTCATTTAAGTTCTATGTTGTAGATTATTAAGGGTACGGTAAGTACCGTACCTCAAAGACCAATTTCAGGGCCGCTACTATTTGTAGGTGTGTCAATAAAATTAGCAACTACGTAAAATTTTTGTCATGCACTTGCAATTAAAAATCTTTTTTGTCCTTTCAGAGGAAAAATTTGCAACTAACTAATTTTATTAATTGGGTGAATTGTTGTATTTTCAAGATCCAATATTTTGAAAACTTAACACAATTTTTTTGGTTAGTTTCTGTTTGCGTAGCTCTATCTTCATGCAGAATTTGATCATTTTCTCAATTAAAAAAGACAAGTAATTAATGCTTTCCAGACTTAGCTCTCATGTAACGTCTGCCGCAATGCTGCTTTTCTCTATTAGTTAGTGTAAATTATGCATAATGTGAAGTGTTCTGCATAACGGAGAAGTCGACAGGTATTAAAACTAAAAACTTTCAAGATCTTATAGGCAATCAGAAGCGTAAGCGCATTTTCTTTTAACGCCAATTATTGACGTGAACCCCCTAAAGTGTTGAAAATCGTGGTACTTCAAAATTCAAATAAAAACATTATCGAAACGAATCCGCAATAAAGCAATGACATGAATTGAAAATAATAAAATTTTGTGACGCTACCGCTATTAAATTCGTCACTAAATCATTTTATGGTCGATTTTATATTTAATTTTATGGGGATTCTACAAAAATATTTTTCTCAATATTTAAATGGGTCCAGTCAGCAATTTTTCAAGGTCTAAAACAAATATTAAAAAATTATCTCAACTTTTCCACTTTTAGCAATTATAATTGTAAAATGAGCTTTTTAGTGTATCAAGTTTCCCGATTGAAAGCTTACTGTATTTTGAAATGTGCAATTGTTGTACAATTTTGTGCCAAACATTACTTACCTGCAAATTACCCAAGAAATTAGTTTTGTAATTTCTTTGAAAACATTTTGGCAATATTCGATTATTTCTTTTTTCTCTATTATTTTTGTATTTAAAAAGCATTTTCCATCATTTGGAGAATTGTTTAGAGGATATTCCAAAGCTGGAGGATGCAACTGAAAACATTGTGCTAAAAGTTGATAATTTAATATTGCAAGACATGCAAAATTCCTGTTATTGCCACTAAAGTCAAAACATCTGAAAAAGTGTGATTTGCGGCTTTACAAAGCTTTAGAAATTTTGCAATTTGTTCAATAAACATTTGGGGGGTAATTTAGCAACAAGTCCAAAAAATTGTCGATTCTAAGGTCTACGGTTCAAGTAAAAAAAATTTTCTTTCACAAATTGTTCATAATTTTTGTTAAAAAATATTTAGCAGCTTTGCTCAAAAAAATTTGAGATTATGAAAATATTCAAAAATGTTGAAGAGGGTTAAGTAGGAAAATGAAGGTTCGCTAATATGACAAAAACAAATATTCATGACTACGTAGAGATGACATTAACATACGCTTTCCTATTATGTAGAAGGTTTCCAAATATATTATCAAAATTGAAAGGGACGGAGATGGGTCGCCAATTTGAGATTGTAAAGGGATCTCCTTGTCTAGATACAAACTAACTGGAACAGTTTTTTAAGAACATTACAATACGCTTTCTTATTATGTAGAAGGGTCCCAAATATTTTAGCAAAGTTGGAAAGGACTGAGATGGAACGCTTATTTGGGATTAAAAAGAGTTTTACTTTTTTAGACTCAAGCTAAGTGAAACAGCTTTTCGGGGAGCAGAAATTTTTGGAAATTGAAGTCCATTTTGCAACAAAAATCTTGAAAAATTATCGATTTCAAGGTCTACGGTTCAAAGAAAAATTAATTTCTTTCACAAAGTGTTCATAGATTTTGTTTCAAAAATATTTAGCAGCTTTGCCCAAAAAAATCTGAGACTATAAAAAAATTGAAAAATGTTGAAGCGAGTTAGTAGAAAATAAAAGTTTGCTAATGTAATGAAAATGTTCCCTTATGGCTACGTAAAGATAACATTACAATACGCTTTCTTAATATGTAGAAGGATCCCAAATATTTTAGCAAAATTGGAAAGGACTGAGATGGAACGCCAATTTAAGATTAAAAAGCGATTTATTTTTTTAGACTTAAACTAACTGGAACAGCCTTTCGGGGAGCAGAAATTTTTGAAAATTGAAGACCATTTTGCAACAAAAATCTAGAAAAATGATCGATTTCAAGGTCTACGGTTCAAAAAAAAATTATTTTCTTTCACAAAGTGTTCATAGATTTTGTTTCAATAATATTTAGCAGCTTTGCCCAAAGAAATCTGAGACTATAACAAAATTGAAAAATGGTGAAGGGAGTTAGTAGAAAATAAAAGTTCGCTAATGTAATGAAAATTTTCCCTTATGGCTACGTAAAGATGACACTACAATACGCTTTCTTATTATGTAGAAGGGTCCCAAATATTTTAGCAAAATTGGAAAGGACTGAGATGGAACGCCAATTTATCATTAAAAAGCGATTCATTCCTTTAGACTTAAACTAACTGGAACAGCCTGTCGGGGAGCAGAAATTTTTGAAAATTGAAGACCATTTTGCAACAAAAATCTTGAAAAATTATCGATTTCAAGGTCTACAATTCAAAGAAAAATTAATTTCTTTCACAAAGTGTTCATAGATTTTGTTTCAAAAATATTTAGCAGCTTTGCCCAAAAAAATCTGAGACTATAAAAAAATTGAAAAATGTTGAAGCGAGTTAGTAGAAAATAAAAGTTTGCTAATGTAATGAAAATGTTCCCTTATGGCTACGTAAAGATAACATTACAATACGCTTTCTTAATATGTAGAAGGATCCCAAATATTTTAGCAAAATTGAAAAGGACTGAGATGGAACGCCAATTTAAGATTAAAAAGCGATTTATTTTTTTAGACTTAAACTAACTGGAACAGCCTTTCGGGGAGCAGAAATTTTTGAAAATTGAAGACCATTTTGCAACAAAAATCTAGAAAAATGATCGATTTCAAGGTCTACGGTTCAAGAAAAAATTATTTTCTTTCACAAAGTGTTCATAGATTTTGTTTCAAAAATATTTAGCAGCTTTGCCCAAAAAAATCTGAGACTATAAAAAAATTGGAAAATGTTGAAGGGAGTTAGTAGAAAAATAAAGGTTCACTAATGTGATGAAAATGTTTCCTTATGACTACGTAAAGATGACATTACAATACGCTTTCTTATTATGTAGAAGGGTCTCAAATATTTTAGTAAAATTGGAAAGGACTGAGATGGAACGTTTATTTGAGATTAAAAAGAGTTTTACTTTTTTAGACTCAAACTAAGTGGAACAGCTTTTCGGGGAGCAGAAATTTTGGGAAATTGAAGTCCATTTTGCAACAAAAATCTTGAAAAATTATCGATTTCAAGGTCTACAATTCAAAGAAAAATTAATTTCTTTCACAAAGTGTTCATAGATTTTGTTTCAAAAATATTTAGCAGCTTTGCCCAAAAAAATCTGAGACTATAAAAAAATTGAAAAATGTTGAAGCGAGTTAGTAGAAAATAAAAGTTTGCTAATGTAATGAAAATGTTTCCTTATGGCTACGTAAAGATGACATTACAATACGCTTTCTTATTATGTAGAAGGGTCCCAAATATTTTAGCAAAGTTGGAAAGGACTGAGATGGAACGCCTATTTAAGATTAAAAAGAGTTTTACTTTTTTAAACTCAAACTAAGTGGAACAGCTTTTCGGGGAGCAGGAATTTTGGGAAATTGAAGTCCAGTTCGCAACAAAAATCTTGAAAAATGGTCGATTTCAAGGCCTACGGTTGAAAGAAGAATTATTTTCTTTCACAAAATGTTCATAGATTTTGTTTCAAAAATATTTAGCAGCTTTGCCCAAAAAAATCTGAGACTATAAAAAAATTGAAAAATGTTGAAGGGAGTTAGTAGAAAATAAAAGTTCGCTAATGTAATGAAAATTTTCTATTATAGCTACGTAAAGATAACATTACAATACGCTTTCTTAATATGTAGAAGGATCCCAAATATTTTAACAAAATTGGAAAGGACTCAGATGGAACACCAATTTATCATTAAAAAGCGATTCATTCCTTTAGACTTAAACTAACTGGAACAGCCTGTCGGGGAGCAGAAATTTTTGGAAATTGAAGTCCATTTTGCAACAAAAATCTTGAAAAATGATCGATTTCAAGGTCTACGGTTCAAAGAAAAATTAATTTTTTTCACAAAGTGTTCATAGATTTTGTTTCAAAAATATTTAGCAGCTCTGCCCAAAAAAATCTGAGACTATAAAAAAATTGAAAAATGTTGAAGGGAGTTAGTGGAAAATAAAAGTTCGCTAATGTAATGAAAATTTTCCATTATAGCTACGTAAAGAAAACATTACAATACGCTTTCTTAATATGTAGAAGGATCCCAAATATTTTAACAAAATTGGAAAGGACTCAGATGGAACGCCAATTTATCATTAAAAAGCGATTCATTCCTTTAGACTTAAACTAACTGGAACAGCTTTTCGGGGAGCAGAAATTTTTGGAAATTGAAGTCCATTTTGCAACAAAAATCTTGAAAAATGATCGATTTCAAGGTCTACGGTTCAAAGAAAAATTAATTTTTTTCACAAAGTGTTCATAGATTTTGTTTCAAAAATATTTAGCAGCTCTGCCCAAAAAAATCTGAGACTATAAAAAAATTGAAAAATGTTGAAGGGAGTTAGTAGAAAATAAAAGTTCGCTAATGTAATGAAAATTTTCCATTATAGCTACGTAAAGAAAACATTACAATACGCTTTCTTAATATGTAGAAGGATCCCAAACATTTTAACAAAATTGGAAAGGACTCAGATGGAACGCCAATTTATCATTAAAAAGCGATTCATTCCTTTAGACTTAAACTAACTGGAACAGCCTGTCGGGGAGCAGAAATTTTGGGAAATTGAAGTCCATTTTGCAACAAAAATCTTGAAAAATTATCGATTTCAAGGTCTACAATTCAAAGAAAAATTAATTTCTTTCACAAAGTGTTCATAGATTTTGTTTCAAAAATATTTAGCAGCTTTGCCCAAAAAAATCTGAGACTATAAAAAAATTGGAAAATGTTGAAGGGAGTTAGTAGAAAAATAAAGGTTCACTAATGTGATGAAAATGTTTCCTTATGACTACGTAAAGATGACATTACAATACGCTTTCTTATTATGTAGAAGGGTCTCAAATATTTTAGTAAAATTGGAAAGGACTGAGATGGAACGTTTATTTGAGATTAAAAAGAGTTTTACTTTTTTAGACTCAAACTAAGTGGAACAGCTTTTCGGGGAGCAGAAATTTTGGGAAATTGAAGTCCATTTTGCAACAAAAATCTTGAAAAATTATCGATTTCAAGGTCTACAATTCAAAGAAAAATTAATTTCTTTCACAAAGTGTTCATAGATTTTGTTTCAAAAATATTTAGCAGCTTTGCCCAAAAAAATCTGAGACTATAAAAAAATTGAAAAATGTTGAAGCGAGTTAGTAGAAAATAAAAGTTTGCTAATGTAATGAAAATGTTTCCTTATGGCTACGTAAAGATGACATTACAATACGCTTTCTTATTATGTAGAAGGGTCCCAAATATTTTAGCAAAGTTGGAAAGGACTGAGATGGAACGCCTATTTAAGATTAAAAAGAGTTTTACTTTTTTAAACTCAAACTAAGTGGAACAGCTTTTCGGGGAGCAGGAATTTTGGGAAATTGAAGTCCAGTTCGCAACAAAAATCTTGAAAAATGGTCGATTTCAAGGCCTACGGTTGAAAGAAGAATTATTTTCTTTCACAAAATGTTCATAGATTTTGTTTCAAAAATATTTAGCAGCTTTGCCCAAAAAAATCTGAGACTATAAAAAAATTGAAAAATGTTGAAGGGAGTTAGTAGAAAATAAAAGTTCGCTAATGTAATGAAAATTTTCTATTATAGCTACGTAAAGATAACATTACAATACGCTTTCTTAATATGTAGAAGGATCCCAAATATTTTAACAAAATTGGAAAGGACTCAGATGGAACACCAATTTATCATTAAAAAGCGATTCATTCCTTTAGACTTAAACTAACTGGAACAGCCTGTCGGGGAGCAGAAATTTTTGGAAATTGAAGTCCATTTTGCAACAAAAATCTTGAAAAATGATCGATTTCAAGGTCTACGGTTCAAAGAAAAATTAATTTTTTTCACAAAGTGTTCATAGATTTTGTTCCAATAATATTTAGCAGCTTTGCCCAAAAAAATCTGAGACTATAAAAAAATTGAAAAATGTTGAAGCGAGTTAGTAGAAAATAAAAGTTTGCTAATGTAATGAAAATGTTTCCTTATGGCTACGTAAAGATGACATTACAATACGCTTTCTTATTATGTAGAAGGGTCCCAAATATTTTAGCAAAGTTGGAAAGGACTGAGATGGAACGCCTATTTAAGATTAAAAAGAGTTTTACTTTTTTAAACTCAAACTAAGTGGAACAGCTTTTCGGGGAGCAGGAATTTTGGGAAATTGAAGTCCAGTTCGCAACAAAAATCTTGAAAAATGGTCGATTTCAAGGCCTACGGTTGAAAGAAGAATTATTTTCTTTCACAAAATGTTCATAGATTTTGTTTCAAAAATATTTAGCAGCTTTGCCCAAAAAAATCTGAGACTATAAAAAAATTGAAAAATGTTGAAGGGAGTTAGTAGAAAATAAAAGTTCGCTAATGTAATGAAAATTTTCTATTATAGCTACGTAAAGATAACATTACAATACGCTTTCTTAATATGTAGAAGGATCCCAAATATTTTAACAAAATTGGAAAGGACTCAGATGGAACACCAATTTATCATTAAAAAGCGATTCATTCCTTTAGACTTAAACTAACTGGAACAGCCTGTCGGGGAGCAGAAATTTTTGGAAATTGAAGTCCATTTTGCAACAAAAATCTTGAAAAATGATCGATTTCAAGGTCTACGGTTCAAAGAAAAATTAATTTTTTTCACAAAGTGTTCATAGATTTTGTTTCAAAAATATTTAGCAGCTCTGCCCAAAAAAATCTGAGACTATAAAAAAATTGAAAAATGTTGAAGGGAGTTAGTAGAAAATAAAAGTTCGCTAATGTAATGAAAATTTTCCATTATAGCTACGTAAAGAAAACATTACAATACGCTTTCTTAATATGTAGAAGGATCCCAAACATTTTAACAAAATTGGAAAGGACTCAGATGGAACGCCAATTTATCATTAAAAAGCGATTCATTCCTTTAGACTTAAACTAACTGGAACAGCCTGTCGGGGAGCAGAAATTTTGGGAAATTGAAGTCCATTTTGCAACAAAAATCTTGAAAAATTATCGATTTCAAGGTCTACGGTTCAAAGAAAAATTATTTTTTTTCACAAAGTGTTCATAGATTTTGTTTCAAAAATATTTAGCAGCTTTGCCCAAAAAATTCTGAGACTGTAAAAAAATTGAAAAATGTTGAAGGGAGTTAGTAAAAAATAAAAGTTTGCTAATGTGATGAAAATTTTCCCATATGGCTACGTAAAGATGACATTACAATACGCTTTCTTATTATGTAAAAGGGTCCCAAGTATTTTAGCAAAGTTGGAAAGGACTGAGATGGAACGCTTATTTGGGATTAAAAAGAGTTTTACTTTTTTAGACTCAAACTAAGTGGAACAGCTTTTCGGGGAGCAGAAATTTTGGGAAATTGAAGTCCATTTTGCAACAAAAATCTTGAAAAATTATCGATTTCAAGGTCTACAATTCAAAGAAAAATTAATTTCTTTCACAAAGTGTTCATAGATTTTGTTTCAAAAATATTTAGCAGCTCTGCCCAAAAAAATCTGAGACTATAAAAAAATTGAAAAATGTTGAAGGGAGTTAGTAGAAAATAAAAGTTCGCTAATGTAATGAAAATTTTCCATTATAGCTACGTAAAGAAAACATTACAATACGCTTTCTTAATATGTAGAAGGATCCCAAATATTTTAACAAAATTGGAAAGGACTCAGATGGAACGCCAATTTATCATTAAAAAGCGATTCATTCCTTTAGACTTAAACTAACTGGAACAGCTTTTCGGGGAGCAGAAATTTTTGGAAATTGAAGTCCATTTTGCAACAAAAATCTTGAAAAATGATCGATTTCAAGGTCTACGGTTCAAAGAAAAATTAATTTTTTTCACAAAGTGTTCATAGATTTTGTTTCAAAAATATTTAGCAGCTCTGCCCAAAAAAATCTGAGACTATAAAAAAATTGAAAAATGTTGAAGGGAGTTAGTAGAAAATAAAAGTTCGCTAATGTAATGAAAATTTTCCATTATAGCTACGTAAAGAAAACATTACAATACGCTTTCTTAATATGTAGAAGGATCCCAAACATTTTAACAAAATTGGAAAGGACTCAGATGGAACGCCAATTTATCATTAAAAAGCGATTCATTCCTTTAGACTTAAACTAACTGGAACAGCCTGTCGGGGAGCAGAAATTTTGGGAAATTGAAGTCCATTTTGCAACAAAAATCTTGAAAAATTATCGATTTCAAGGTCTACAATTCAAAGAAAAATTAATTTCTTTCACAAAGTGTTCATAGATTTTGTTTCAAAAATATTTAGCAGCTTTGCCCAAAAAAATCTGAGACTATAAAAAAATTGGAAAATGTTGAAGGGAGTTAGTAGAAAAATAAAGGTTCACTAATGTGATGAAAATGTTTCCTTATGACTACGTAAAGATGACATTACAATACGCTTTCTTATTATGTAGAAGGGTCTCAAATATTTTAGTAAAATTGGAAAGGACTGAGATGGAACGTTTATTTGAGATTAAAAAGAGTTTTACTTTTTTAGACTCAAACTAAGTGGAACAGCTTTTCGGGGAGCAGAAATTTTGGGAAATTGAAGTCCATTTTGCAACAAAAATCTTGAAAAATTATCGATTTCAAGGTCTACAATTCAAAGAAAAATTAATTTCTTTCACAAAGTGTTCATAGATTTTGTTTCAAAAATATTTAGCAGCTTTGCCCAAAAAAATCTGAGACTATAAAAAAATTGAAAAATGTTGAAGCGAGTTAGTAGAAAATAAAAGTTTGCTAATGTAATGAAAATGTTTCCTTATGGCTACGTAAAGATGACATTACAATACGCTTTCTTATTATGTAGAAGGGTCCCAAATATTTTAGCAAAGTTGGAAAGGACTGAGATGGAACGCCTATTTAAGATTAAAAAGAGTTTTACTTTTTTAAACTCAAACTAAGTGGAACAGCTTTTCGGGGAGCAGGAATTTTGGGAAATTGAAGTCCAGTTCGCAACAAAAATCTTGAAAAATGGTCGATTTCAAGGCCTACGGTTGAAAGAAGAATTATTTTCTTTCACAAAATGTTCATAGATTTTGTTTCAAAAATATTTAGCAGCTTTGCCCAAAAAAATCTGAGACTATAAAAAAATTGAAAAATGTTGAAGGGAGTTAGTAGAAAATAAAAGTTCGCTAATGTAATGAAAATTTTCTATTATAGCTACGTAAAGATAACATTACAATACGCTTTCTTAATATGTAGAAGGATCCCAAATATTTTAACAAAATTGGAAAGGACTCAGATGGAACACCAATTTATCATTAAAAAGCGATTCATTCCTTTAGACTTAAACTAACTGGAACAGCCTGTCGGGGAGCAGAAATTTTTGGAAATTGAAGTCCATTTTGCAACAAAAATCTTGAAAAATGATCGATTTCAAGGTCTACGGTTCAAAGAAAAATTAATTTTTTTCACAAAGTGTTCATAGATTTTGTTCCAATAATATTTAGCAGCTTTGCCCAAAAAAATCTGAGACTATAAAAAAATTGAAAAATGTTGAAGCGAGTTAGTAGAAAATAAAAGTTTGCTAATGTAATGAAAATGTTTCCTTATGGCTACGTAAAGATGACATTACAATACGCTTTCTTATTATGTAGAAGGGTCCCAAATATTTTAGCAAAGTTGGAAAGGACTGAGATGGAACGCCTATTTAAGATTAAAAAGAGTTTTACTTTTTTAAACTCAAACTAAGTGGAACAGCTTTTCGGGGAGCAGGAATTTTGGGAAATTGAAGTCCAGTTCGCAACAAAAATCTTGAAAAATGGTCGATTTCAAGGCCTACGGTTGAAAGAAGAATTATTTTCTTTCACAAAATGTTCATAGATTTTGTTTCAAAAATATTTAGCAGCTTTGCCCAAAAAAATCTGAGACTATAAAAAAATTGAAAAATGTTGAAGGGAGTTAGTAGAAAATAAAAGTTCGCTAATGTAATGAAAATTTTCTATTATAGCTACGTAAAGATAACATTACAATACGCTTTCTTAATATGTAGAAGGATCCCAAATATTTTAACAAAATTGGAAAGGACTCAGATGGAACACCAATTTATCATTAAAAAGCGATTCATTCCTTTAGACTTAAACTAACTGGAACAGCCTGTCGGGGAGCAGAAATTTTGGGAAATTGAAGTCCATTTTGCAACAAAAATCTTGAAAAATGATCGATTTCAAGGTCTACGGTTCAAAGAAAAATTAATTTTTTTCACAAAGTGTTCATAGATTTTGTTTCAAAAATATTTAGCAGCTCTGCCCAAAAAAATCTGAGACTATAAAAAAATTGAAAAATGTTGAAGGGAGTTAGTAGAAAATAAAAGTTCGCTAATGTAATGAAAATTTTCCATTATAGCTACGTAAAGAAAACATTACAATACGCTTTCTTAATATGTAGAAGGATCCCAAACATTTTAACAAAATTGGAAAGGACTCAGATGGAACGCCAATTTATCATTAAAAAGCGATTCATTCCTTTAGACTTAAACTAACTGGAACAGCCTGTCGGGGAGCAGAAATTTTGGGAAATTGAAGTCCATTTTGCAACAAAAATCTTGAAAAATTATCGATTTCAAGGTCTACGGTTCAAAGAAAAATTATTTTTTTTCACAAAGTGTTCATAGATTTTGTTTCAAAAATATTTAGCAGCTTTGCCCAAAAAATTCTGAGACTGTAAAAAAATTGAAAAATGTTGAAGGGAGTTAGTAAAAAATAAAAGTTTGCTAATGTGATGAAAATTTTCCCATATGGCTACGTAAAGATGACATTACAATACGCTTTCTTATTATGTAAAAGGGTCCCAAGTATTTTAGCAAAGTTGGAAAGGACTGAGATGGAACGCTTATTTGGGATTAAAAAGAGTTTTACTTTTTTAGACTCAAACTAAGTGGAACAGCTTTTCGGGGAGCAGAAATTTTGGGAAATTGAAGTCCATTTTGCAACAAAAATCTTGAAAAATTATCGATTTCAAGGTCTACAATTCAAAGAAAAATTAATTTCTTTCACAAAGTGTTCATAGATTTTGTTTCAAAAATATTTAGCAGCTTTGCCCAAAAAAATCTGAGACTATAAAAAAATTGAAAAATGTTGAAGCGAGTTAGTAGAAAATAAAAGTTTGCTAATGTAATGAAAATGTTCCCTTATGGCTACGTAAAGATAACATTACAATACGCTTTCTTAATATGTAGAAGGATCCCAAATATTTTAGCAAAATTGGAAAGGACTGAGATGGAACGCCAATTTAAGATTAAAAAGCGATTTATTTTTTTAGACTTAAACTAACTGGAACAGCCTTTCGGGGAGCAGAAATTTTTGAAAATTGAAGACCATTTTACAACAAAAATCTAGAAAAATTATCGATTTCAAGGTCTACGGTTCAAAGAAAAATTATTTTCTTTTATAAAGTGTTTATAGATTTTGTTTCAAAAATATTTTGCAGCTGTCCCAAAAAAATCTGAAACTATAAAAAAATTGAAAAAGGTTGAAGAGAGTTAGTAGAAAATAAAAGTTCGCTAATGTGATAAAAATTTTCCCTTATGGCTACGTAAGGGTGACATTACAATTCGCTTTCTTATTATGTAGAAGGGTCCCAAATATTTTATCAAAGTTGGAAAGGACTGAGATGGAATGCTTATTTGGGATTAAAAAGAGTTTTACTTTTATAGACTCAAACTAAGTGGAACAGCTTTTCGGGGAGCAGAAATTTTGGGAAATTGAAGTCCATTTTGCAACAAAAATCTTGAAAAATTATCGATTTCAAGGTCTACAATTCAAAGAAAAATTATTTTCTTTCATAAAGTGTTTATAGATTTTATTTAAAAAATATTTAGCAGCTTTTCCAAAAAAATTTGAAACTATAAAAAAATTGAAAAATGTTGAAGGGAGTTAGTAGAAAAATAAAGGTTCGCTAATGTGATGAAAATTTTCCTTTATGGCTACGTAAAGATGACATTACAATACGCTTTCCTATTATGTAGAAGAGTTCCAAATATATTAACAAAATTGAAAGGGACGGAGATGGGTCGCCAATTTGAGATTAAAAAGGGATCTCCTTGTTTAGACTCAAACTAACTGTAACAGCCTTTCGGGAAACAAAAGTTTTTGGTAATTGAAGGCAATTTTGTAACAAAAATCTAGAAAAATTTTCGATTCTAACAACTAATTGTTGAATTAAGGAACAATTTTTTCAAGATACCTGAAATATTTGTGAAATTTACGAGGTCATTCATCAGTAATTAGCAATATCGTGCAGAATTCGAAATTATTGCAATAATTGGAACTTATGAGTTTCAACTCTGCGAAACGTCAGCTTGTAAACTGGGAGCTTTAATATCTGTTAGAACTTCAGTGTGGCACCTAATTTGAGCAGATTGCAGTTACTTGGTGTTCGCTACCTATAATACTTGTCAACATAGTTATGAATGAATAGATAACTGAAATATTGGAGATTGAATTTCAGGCTGCTCTAATATTTTTGATCTATTTTACTAGACGCTTTAAATGAAAATTTTTCAATTCAAACAATACTCGAGTTAATTATTTACAATTTTACAATAATTGACAAAATTAGAATAATTTCAAATTATTTAATGCTTTTCTCGAATTATAAATTTTGTGAATTTCGAGTTCCGTAACAAATCCTAAACAATTCTGACTGCACAATGTTTATTAAAAAGCGGGTTGTGTCGATATTTTCTTAATTAACATGTTTGCGGGCTTCCGAGCTTTTTGTGATAAAGTAAACTTTTCGTATTTGTTCAGCACTTACCACTTCAGACTCCTCCATTTCTGTTGAACAAATATATGTTTGATCTTCTTTTGTCGCACAAATCACCAACAAATATTGACTTTGTCGAAGTGAGTGCACAAAGTGATCGCAATTTCACAACATTTACGCTCGCAACAGCGCTTTTGCTGAAAGATCGACGCACACTACAGGTTGTCAGGATCCGGAGGACGGCCTGAAATTCAGGGAGCGCGCTTGTCAGACGCAGTGATGCTTTCTCCTCTTGGCTGAAAAGAGTACGTTCTTGTTCCTTGCCATTATGATGAATTACGGGAGTGACTAACAAATTCTGTTTCGTACACCTAACGCACACGCAAGAGGTCGTTGCCTTAATATTGCAAGGATTTTTAGGAAGAACCGCCTTTACCAATTTAATTTCGATTTTCTTTCAAATAAAAGTTTTAGAGAAAATTTACTTTTTGAAACAACAACTTTAGTAATTTAGTTGTGAATTACTACTGGCAGCTGTGTATCGGATCTATTTCCTGCACGCAGGAGTTTCCAAGTTGAAAATTGCATCCTAGTAGGGTGATATTGGTTAAAAAATGGAATTATAGCCAGGAATTCATAGAAAATATTTTCTGAGGCACCCAACTGTTGATTCAAATTAAACGCTTCATTTTCGGTTGTTTCTACAATTTTTTTAATAATTTATATTTTGCAGCTCGCCCAGATATTATTTCCGGCTAAAGTGCCCAACAGGTTCTCTTCCTAGTTGAAAATTGAGCTGCAATATTATTACCGTAAATTTCTTTAGTAAAGGACATGATTATACATAAAACGGGATAATAGACACAAAGAAGAGAAGAAACTGCAGGTCCTGGTGGAGAGAAGCGGTAGAAGATGAATTTTATCAAAAAGTGATATTTATTTAGAAATTGGGTAAGAGTAGAAAAATTTGGTAAAATCCAAGGGATTATAGTTTAAGATAAAAATGATTGGAAAAACTCGAAAACGAGAAGTTTCTAATAAATAAAGTCCTGGCAATAATTTTTGCTTATAGGGTTCCGATTCTGAAGCCTGTTCATAGGATTTTGAACAATTTCTAGGTTTATCTTTCAATAGATTGTCGACCTGCATAACAAATTATTTTTTCAGAACTTGAATTGTATGCAATTAAAAAAATTATTGTATGTAGCAGTTTTATCAGAATTTCTAACTCCATCTCCTCATTGGTACTTTAAGGGATGCACGTATTCACGTTTTAGAATATGAAACTATGATTAAGCGTTTTCGGCGCTAAATAATTGATAACAGTCACTGAACTTTTTTGCCTTTCTTTATCTACAATTTTTCATTTTATGAAACCATTTTTTGGTACTTTCGCACTTTCGCGTAAAAAAATTTAAAACTTTGCACTCATTTTTCTTGTTTTACTTCTTTCAAGTGCTTGAAAGAACCGAGCTTTAGTTTATTTTTACATCTTTTTGGGGCCTTCTTTTCTCTCAGAGATATATTCGTCTGATTTCCAGACTTTTTCTTGATACTTAGAAAAATTTTTAGATTCATCTTTCAGTAAGTTGATGGCCTGCTCGATACAATTTTAATCTCCGAGCTTTAGTCTTATAAAAATAAAAAGAATTGTGAACAGAAGTTCTTCAAAAAAAATGTCAATTTCTTCCTTTTTCTTAGCTTTTCAGAGTATGAGAGTATGGAGAGATGCTTTTCAACAAATGACGATTTATGAAATCTTTCGCCTTTCTGCATTTGCAATTTTTCATTCTTTGAAACCATTTTTTGGTAGCATTTCCGTGTAAGAATTTGAAATATCTGCACACATTTTCATTTCTCTACTTCCTTCAATTATCTGGAAGAACCGAGTCTTAGGCTATTTTTATATTTTTTTGAGACTTTCTTTCTCCCTCAGAGACATCTTTGTCCGATTTTCAGACTTGTTCTTGGTATTTTGAAAAATTCTTAGGATCGTCTTTCAGTAAGTTGCTGGTCTGCCCAAAACAGTTTTTGTCTCCGAGGTTAAGTCCGATAAAATTAAAATCAATTTGTTAAGTTGGAACTCAACCTTACCGAAAAGTGGCCAAATGACCAAGCTAAAAAAATTTGAGATCAAAAATTAATTTTTATTAGTCTTATCTGTTATTTTGAAAAATGATCCAAAAATGTCAGCGACAAAATCCGGTAAAATATTAAATGCAGTTTTTTGCGATATCTCAAAAACGTAGACTACAGACCAGTGGCGGCTAGTGTAAGGGGGCTAGAAGAGCAATGGCCCCTTAAAACTACCAAACATATTTGAGAAGGTATTGAGCTCAAGCGAAAAATTCATAAATGCTATGAGATTTGTTACCTGCTTCTACTTTAACTTTTCCGCTTCAAAGCTGAACGCTGTGGGCCAGCTTGGCGTTGCCCTTCGAGCTTTGCAGATTGCAATAAACTTTGTCTACTTTCCTTCTTTTTCAACGCAGTTATACATCGAGAGTAGTTGAAAAAAGCTGACGACAACGTTGAATAGGGGCACGAATCATTTTGCCCAAGCCAATGGTAAGTTGCTGAACCCGAACGTTGTTGAACTTTGCTGCTCTTTAAATCACTTTGGCAATCTGCGTTCAAACTAAATAAAACAAACGGAAGTGTCCAGTTTTGAAATAATTTTGCTGTCCGACCATTTTTGTTTTGTAGTTTTACCGAGATTCAGCAGCCTCTCAAAGTTAACAATTGAAAACGACTTCATATGACAAAAGCGAGAATTGATCTTAAGACACTAAGCTCCGGTTGTACATCCATGACGAGAGTTTAACAAACCGTCAGTGCCTCACCAAAATGTTTATTGTGTTAACTGGACATTAGTAGTTTGTTACATTTTGTAGGAATTTAACAAACATTAACTTTGCTTTTTTTCAAATTCTTAAAAAACAGCCGATGGCTCTGCAATTACCAATCAAAATCTTGATGAGAACTTAATCACGTTTTGCGCAACCGGTGCTAAAATTTTAAAAATACTCGCTTTAACAACAAATCCGGTCTTTACTTTGTTATTGGGCTGCCAAAAGAAAGTTTTGTAGGAAAATTATTTTATTTATCTCCACTCATCTAATGATTTTTGAAGGATTTTACTTTTAATTGTTAAAAGGCAAGTAAACGGTTTATTGTAAATTAAATATTTTTATTAAAACTTATCTATTTACAATAATTTAGAAAAATATGGAAAAGTAAAAAAAATATTTACAATATATACAAAACAAAATTACTAAACGTCACTAATTATGACACATTCCGGTCGTTCACTATTTCTTTACGAGGGCGACTTCCTTTTCTTAAGGAGAGTGAGACGGATGTTTGCTGACACCGGTTTCTGATTAGTTAAATAATTTATGGGGTTGACTATTGCCGGCGGGCCTGTCACAGTATCGTCATAGATACAAACAACATCGTCACACTCTCCGAAACCGTCTTCGTTGTCACTTTGTTCGATGTTTCCTTTTTCTATCTTCAATGGCCCTTCCGGAGTAACATATTCTCTGTTTTCATCTACAACGATTGTTTCGATGAATTGCTCAACTATCACAACATCATCGTCACAATCGGTGTCGATTTCTTCCTGTTGCACAGAGAATATGTTCTTCCTGTTTTCATCGACTTCGATGGTTCTGGCGGGACTTTGAGGATTGGAACTTGATAGAATTGACTCAGCTGTGAGTGGATGGAGCACCGACGGTTGACTATGTCGAGTCGAATCTTGACCACGAATCAAACTGTTAACACCACCGAATTTGGGCGTTAGCTTCGCGGTCTTGTACCGCTTAGTGTCTTGACGAAATCCCCAATCTTCTTCTACAAATATATCGCAAGATAATTTTCGTTTGTGGCTTACAGAAGGCTGGGTAGAAGACTTCAACTTAACTTCGTCTGTTCGACGAGGCTTTCCATAGTTTTGTAAGGATTTAATTATGGCGGTAGACTTTGAATTGACTCTTTCGTCTGTTCGACGAGGTCCTCCAAAGTTGGGTAGTGATCTACTCATCTTTCCTGGAGTAGTTATCTGAAATAAAACGTTCAAATTGAATAAAAGTCGTCTAGTAATGTTTCAGTAAAAACAAAGAATTTACACTGCAGGACGCACTAGGATACGTTGCAGTAGAGTAATAATAACCGTAAATAAAATTTTAAAAAATGTTTCTTACCTCAAAAGATGATATAAACAAAACACTTGACCGTAATAAGTCTCACACAATCCACAATTACTTTATACAGTAACGTTTGCTCAAAGAAATCTCGTACAGTATCACTTGCACTTACTTCACTGAGGGTTGGTTAGATATTACTGGGCTATCTACGTCACAGGTATATTTATAGTAAGGGTAAATTTGGTGGGGGTGGTGTTGCACTGCTACAAAATGATATCTGGCCCAAACTTTCTCTTTGTCATGACCACTCAAAAGATATATTTTTGAAAGTAAGGACTAATGCGGCATTAGCTCTTACTTTCTAATTCTTGAATTGAATGGAAAAGCCACTTACCTGATTTACCGAGTCTGGCGAAGCGGTCAGGCGGAACTAACTCCTATTGTTATGGCAATTTTGAAAGTAAGGGTTTAGGCCGCCCTTATTTTGGAAAACATTAAATCATTGAAAAATCTTGGGGAAATATTTTACACATAAGAGCCATTTTAAATAAACTTTTCATATATGTAACATTAGTAAAAATCAAGACTTATAATTTTTTTGAAAAAATTGCTGATCTATTTATGCTCTCAAAAACGTATGCAACTAAAATATTTCACCACAGCACTACTGTTCTATCTTAATTTATGAAGAAATTAATTATTTGGCTACACAAAATTTTTATTAAAAAACTTTCCGGTACAGTTTAGAATTTGTGTTTTAAATGTATAATCTCCTATTGATAGTCCAAAAATTGAAATTCAAAAAACCAAGTGCAACCGATCAACAAGCTCGCACATGGTCTCATTTTAAAAAGTGTAATATGATTAAATATTTAATTTAATCTTCTTCTGATGATCTTAAAAATTTAATCTCTGAGAGGTATGGTGGTCGTGCCAGTGACGTTACACTATTTGAAAATTATGGATTTTTAAATGCACCACATCGAGATACATGTGTAATACCATACAGGAAATTTAAATTAAAAAAAGTACGTTAGCCAGACATCCAAGCGTTAGTAGTAAAGAAAAAATATCGAAAAATTATGCACTGTTAGCAAAACGTATGCGAATTCTTATCAAAGTGGCAGTAAAGGGTGTTGGAGATTTTAGAATTTGTCCACATTTTACCGCTAATTTAAATTTAGTCCGCAAACTTAATGTGATAAGAGCAGCTTACGCTATATAGCACAATCGATTTACACACAATTTTCTCAAAATCTAGAATTAACGCCAGACCAGATGGAAATGAGGTATTAAGATAGTTAACTAGTATAGCTATCTATGCAGCAAACTTTGTCCTTAGAAAGTATTTTAATAATTTTTATATAACATCTGAATAAATAAAAATGCAAAAAAAAATGACAAAAGCTATTCCTAAGATCTTAAGCTACAACTTTTATTTGAAAAATTTTTCGATATCTTCGTTTTTTGTGGAGATGAAGCAAATTTTTGAGTTAAGTCAATCGTCCAGGTGTATAAGAGGTCTCTTTTCTACCAATGTTATTTCAAAATAGCCCTTAAAAAATTAAGATATAAAAAAAATTCAAATAAAACTTATAGCTTAATCGAAAAACTAAAACTTTTGTATGATAATTTTTCATTGGATAGAGCCTAATTATGCATTAACTATTTCTATAGTCGTTTCATGCATACAAGTATTTTATTTATTTATTTGACAAAAAATCAAGAGAGGGCCCATGCTATTAGCTGGATGTTGTATCTAAAGTCCTAAGCTAAAAGGTTTGTTTGTTGGTATTTTTATTATATAGATATATTCAATCATAGGACGAGACATTTTTATGGGGTCCAGTTGCATCTCAAAAATATCACTGCTTAACTACACCTAAAGCCTTTTTTGATATTTTATTAATCAGAAATATAAATTCATGCTTTTATGCAACATATTTTGACTATATATTTGATGCATAAATAATTTTTTTAAACAAATTTGAGTAATTTATGTAAAAAAACTGTTATAAAGGTAAATATTCAATTACGGATTTTTAGACAATTCTATACTATATAAAATTACCCTTAATTACTCATTTTGTTTATATAAATATAAGGACCTTAAATTCATTTCAATTTTTAATTGTAAACTCTACTTTTTTAAGTAATTCATTTTACTTCTTACTGGCATTTCTTTTGCTAATTATATAGCTTTGAAGAACAAATTAATATTTCAATTCATACGATATGAAATGTTTAAAAAATTGATAAACATATATGAGACGATATAATTTTATTTAGGAATTAAGAAAAGATATAAAATCTCAGCATATATGTAAAACACGGCTGCGCGCCGGCTCTCCGTATTTTCGCGGCATTTTCACTTGCTTTTCGCTTCATTTTTGACTAATTTATTATAAGTACAGGTAACAATGGTCACGTTATAACTATATGTAACCGCTACTAGAAATATTCAATCATGTTCTACGAAAGTTTCGATAGTTTATGTCGAGCTGGGAAAAAGCTATCTACATTTTTTTATAATAAGTCACTTTTTTCACCTGTGGTCAAATACAATACACTGTTTGAATTTCATAATGAATAAAAATAAAACAAAATTACCATACAGAAGTGTAGACTCTGGAGTACTTTCAATTAAATTTTTGAAGTGATGCAGCAATTATTATTCAAGCTATGTGTATTTTAATTTTAAAAATTATGTCCTTGGACAAAATGCTAAAAAGAGTCGAAATTAAAAGATTAATATTTTTTTATCCAGTAAAAAATATCAGTTTGATGTTAATAATATCAAAAAGTAGGTATTCGAGAATAAATCTGCAAAACGCAATATTGATTTTAATTATTTTAAAAATAATTAGAAACAAAAATTTGTGCATACCGCATGAATATGAAAAACCAAATTTCAAAGTGGATTTAAGGAAGGAAAAATACAATGAATCTATACAAAAATATTATGATTAGAAAATATGGGTTTTCTTTAATGAATAATGTCGATTTCATAATCCTCTATAACACATTTCTATCTGATACTATTAATCAAAGAATCGGCTATTAAAATGTCAAGAGAACTTCAAGAAGTTGCGCATGCGCAGTAGTTAAAAATTCATTTTTTTAAATAGGCTATATTATCGTTACAAATTGAGGAATTGAAAAAAATTTCAAACAAAAGTTGTAGCTAAGAACTTAAACTAAAACTTTTGTTTGAAACCTATTTTCTTATATTTAAATATAAAAAAGTTATGATTTAAACAATTAAAAAGCATAAAAATTTGCAATTATTTTAAATGTGCGGTCGTATCTCTTGGAAAAAGTCAGGCAATTTCATAGATTAATGTTCTGACCACCTAAATTTCAAAACTTTGTCCGGTCCCGAGTATTCTCTGACCCTAATGTGTATATTGACTGTGTTGTATAATTAATTTACAAGGGTCAATCTTTAAACTTTTTTATCTATTGTAAAGTAGAATATTCATATAAAACATTCTCTTATACTATACCGGGTGATTCAAGCAAAACGGACCATAAAGATTTAACATGGGAAACCGCAACATTGTAATTTCTTGGTCCCCATTCCAATGTATTTAGAAAAAATAATTCTATCACATAGAGGATATTCTTTTGCTTACATCAAGTGCATGCATTTAATTTAAAGGACAATCATGAAGATGAGCTTCATTTATTTAAATTAATTTGAAGACTCGATGGGTTGGATTTAATTTGCTACATTTATGATTAAAGACAAAGTGAGTCCTAGCTACACGGTAATAATGTCGTTTTAAAATTTGGGGATGGGGTTCATATCCAACTTTAGTAAACAAAAAAAATATTTGAACTTGCAATTTACGATCAAAATTATTTAAAATTCTGAGAGCGGGGTCAGGACTTGTGACATCACTTACCTGCTCTATCGAGTCGAACTAAACGGCCAGAAGGAAATAACTCGTGTTGTTCTTGTATTTTTAAAAGTATGGGCTTAGTCTCTACTTCCAAAAACGTGACAACGAAAGGCTTTTGTATCTCATTTACTTCAAAGAAACAGTCCAACAAAAGTGGTTAGCACTAGGTAGAAAAAATCTTGGAGAACTATTTCGCAGAACAGAGTCATTTTAAGTAAACTTTCCATACATTAGTGCAAATGAAAAATTGCTGATTTATTTATGATCTCAAAAACGTATGCAACTAAAATATTTCACCACAGCTTTGCCGTTCTATATTAATTTACTAAAAAATTAATTATTTGGCCACACAAGATTTTTATTACAAAACTTTCCCAAACAGTTTTGAATTTGCGTTTTATATGTACAATCTCTTATTGATTGTCCAGAAATTGAAATTCAAAAACCAAGTGCAGCCGATCAACGGGCTCTCACATGGTCCTAACATAAAAAGTGTAACATCAAAAAATATTTAATTTCATCTAGTATTGATTGTCTTATTAATTTTCTCTCTTAGGGGTATAGTGAGCGTACCAGTGATGTTACACTATTTGAAAATTATGGATTTTTATGTTAATTAATCATGTTTACAATTTTTTCAATTATTGAAATATTTTTTTATTACACAACAGAAAAGTTTTTAACTATTTTATAGTTGGAGATTCTAACATTGACACTTTATATGTCGAGGATGTAAATAATATTTATGTAGAAAGTTTATTCCAGCATAGATATATGCCATATATAAATACAATAATTAAACTTAATTTGATATGACAACTGAAGACAGAGAAAAGTCACCAACATTTATAGAAACGATCGTGACTAAAACCCCAATATAAAACTAATAAAATCCGTTGTGAAATAGCATTGTGACTTCAATTGATAGCTGGTAAGTTGCGACAAAAATTAAATTCATTGTTCCGGTTCGCCCACGAAAAAACACAATAAGTTCATCATTTTGAAAATTATGGTGACAACTCCGACTCTAGCGCCCTCTTCAACTCTAATTTTCGTATTTCTTGATTTATCAAAAACATGCGTAACAGAAAGTGAAACGTCCCCTACTTATCCAATAGAGCAGCACTAAAGAAACAGAAGGATGTACAATATCGATCCCCACTCTTGTTTGCGTACGAGAGCAATTTTTTTTCGTATGAGTTAATCACTGAAGATGTCAAAAGTTTTTAGTATCAGTTTCAAAGACAATCCACGACATAAAAGTTTCGATTTGGCTTCCAAAGATTCTGCAAAAAATTCGAATTTATCAGAATTTATCGAAACAATTTGTTAATTTTTAACTCAATCTTTTCGAAAAGTGGCCAAGTGACCGAACTAAAAAAAATTACCAACTTTTCGCATTAACCTCTTAGTATCAATCATTTATTGTTATTTCGAATTTGTGTTTTTGAAGTGAAACTTCTTACGACACGGTAGGGCCTAAATTTTAGCGTTACAAGTTGCGAGTTGCGCGTCACTTTTTTCGTTTCCACTTATGCTCTTCATGCGCTGACCTAAAGGTCACCCCCATACTTATTCTCGCTTAGCTAGCCGTACGGCGAGAGATTCTCTCTCTCTCTTTATGTTCATGATTATTCATTATTGACATTATAAATCCGCAATTGAATTAATTAATATCAGAATCGTATACTTATGTTCGAGTTACAATAATAGAAAAACCTCGCCAACATAAAAATTTGAAGAGTCTGAAAGCCAATCATTTTGCCCAAGCCAATGGTAACTTGCTGAACCCGAACGTTGTCGAACTTTGTCGCTGTTTAAATAACTTTGGCAATCTGCGTTCAAACTAAACAAAACACTCGCAAGTGTCCAGCTTTGAAATAATTCTGCTGTCCTACTGTTCTTGTTTTGTAATTTTACCGAGATTCAGCAGCCACTCAAAGTAAACAATTGAAAACAACTTCATTTGACAAAACGAGGGTTGATTTTTAAGACACTAAGATCCGGTTGCACAATCGTGACGAGAGTTTAACAAACCGTTAGCGCCTCACTAAAATGTTTATTGTGTTAACTGGACATTGGTGGTTTGTTACATTCTGTAGAAATTTAACAAACATTAACTTTGCTTTTTTCAAATTCTTAAAAAACAGCCGATGGCTCTGCAATTACCAATCAAAATCTTGATGAGAATTTAATCACGTTTTGCGCAACCGGTCCTAAAATTTTAAAAATACTCGCTTTAACAACAAATCCGGTCTTTACTTTGTTACTGGGCTGCCAAAAGAAAGTTTTGTAGGAAAATTATTTTATTTATCTCCACTCATCTAATGATTTTTGAAGGATTTTACTTTTAATTGTTAAAAGGCAAGTAAACGGTTTATTGTCAATTAAATATTTTTAATAAAACTTATATATTTACAAAAATTTAAAAAAATATGGACAAGTTAAAAAAATATTTACAATATATACAAAACAAAATTACTAAACGTCACTAATTATGGCACATCCCGGTTGTTCACTGTTTCTTTGCTGGGGGCGACTTCCTTTTCTCGAGGAAAGTGAGACGGATGTTTAATGACACCGGTTTCTGACTAGTTGAAGAATGCACGGGGTTGACTATTATAGTTTCGTCATCCATCACAACTCTCTAATTGTCTGGTTTGATATATCGTCATCATCTCTGATCACGTCTTCGTTTGCTTGATTTTTTTTCTTTTTTTATCACCGATGGCCCCTCGGGAGTAAGATATTCCCTGTCGTCATCTACAACGATTGTTTCGATGACCGGCTCAATTATGACAACATCATCGTCACAATCGGTGTAGATTTTTTCTTGTTTCACAGGGAATTCATACTCCC
This sequence comes from Pyrochroa serraticornis, assembly GCA_905333025.2. Taxonomy (NCBI): domain Eukaryota; kingdom Metazoa; phylum Arthropoda; class Insecta; order Coleoptera; family Pyrochroidae; genus Pyrochroa; species Pyrochroa serraticornis. The sequence goes on from HG995152.1 coordinate 47,455,144, forward strand.
GGTCTTCATCGACCTCGATGGTTTCAATGACATTCTCGATGATAATGACATCATCATCGCTATCAGTTTCAAAAACCGATGATGCCGGGGCACTACTCTTCACCTCGGTGTCATTCTTCTCAAAAGGTGTGCCCAGATCGTTTCGGTTCCGACTTGTGTCATCGAATTTTGGCGTGTCGGACTTGTAGCGCTTACTAGATTGATTACGTTCCAAATCTTCTTCGTTGTTGCCACATCTCTCTCTTTTGTGCCTTCTAGAAGACTTGGTGGAAGAGCTCGAGGAACGTTTTCTGTCAGTTTGACGAGCGCCTCTTAAATCGTTCCGGTTACGACTTGTGTCATCGAATTTTGACGTGTCGGACTTGTAGCGCTTAGATTGATTAAATTCCAAATCTTCTTCGTTGTTGCCACATCTCTCTCTTTTGTGCCTTCTAGAAGACTTGGTGGAAGAGCTCGAGGAACGTTTTCTGTCAGTTTGACGAGCGCCTCTTGAATCGTTCCGGTTACGACTTGTGTCATCGAATTTTGGCGTGTCGGACCAGTAGCGCTTAGTAGGTTGATAAAATTCTTCGTCATTGCCACTTCTCTCTCTTTTGTGTCTTCTATAAGACTTAGTGGAAGAGCTCGAGTAGCGTTTTTCGTCTGTTTGACGAGCGCCTCTTAAATCGTTTCGGTTCAGCCTTTTGTAATCGGATTTTGGCGTTGCGGACTTGTACCACTTAGTAGGTGAATAAAATTCCCAATCTTCTTCGTTATTGCCACTTCTCTCTCTTTCGTGCCTTCTAGAAGACTTAGTGGAAGAGCTCGAGTAACGTTTTTCGTCTGTTTGACGAGCGTCTCCTAAGTTTCGGGAAGATTTAACCATCTTTCCTGGAGTAGTTATCTGAAATAAAACGTTCAAATTGAATAAAAGTCGTCTAGTAATGTTTCAGTAAAAACAAAGAATTTACACTGCAGGACGCACTAGGATACGTTGCAGTAGAGTAATAATAACCGTAAATAAAATTTAAAAAAATGTTTCTTACCTCAAAAGATGATATACACAAAACACTTGACCGTAATAAGTCTCACACAATCCACAATTACTTTATACAGTAACGTTTGCTCAAAGGAGTCGCGTACAATATCACTTGCACTTACTTCACCAAGGGTTGGTTAGGTATTACTGGGCTATCTACGTCACAGGTATATTTATAGTAAGGGTAACGTTGGTGGGGGTGGTGTTGCACTGCTACAAAATGACATCTGGCCCAGAATTTTTCTTTGTGATGACCACTCAAAAGTTATATTTTTGAAAGTAAGGGCTAATGCGGCATTAGCCCTTACTATCGAAACCATGAAATGAATAGAAAGGCCATTTACCTGATTTACCGAGTCGGGCGAAGCGGTCAGGCGCAACGAACTCGTATTGTTATGGCAGTTATGAAGGTTCAGGCAGCCCAAATTTTGGAAAACATTAAATTAATGAAAAATTTTGAGGAAATATTTTACACATAAGAGCCATTTTAAATAAACTTTTCATATATGTAACATTAGTGAAAATCAAGACTTATAATTTTTTTGAAAAAATTTCTGATCTATTTATGCTCTCAAAAACGTATGCAAGTGAAATATTTCACCACAACACTACTCTTCTGTCTTAGTTTATAAAGGAATTAATTATTGGCCACACAAAATTTTTATTAAAAATCTTTTCCGTACAGTTTATAATTTGTGTTTAAAATGTGCAATCTCTTATTGATTATCCAAAAATTGAAATCCAAAAAAGCAAGTGCAACCGATCAGCAGGCTCTCACATGGTTCTTGAATTATCGCTGATCGTACTTTTCATTCGAGTTGCATCCCTATTGTGCGGCCTCGTAGAAGTTTTATAATAATTTACACTTGCCTATTTTTCTAGAGGGTAACAATAAAACAAACAAACAAAATCGTGATTTTGATGAAGGAACAATATTAGTAGACTGCTAAACGGGCTTAAATGTGTCACACAGTAGGAGCTTTAAGACTAAAAGCTACCACCCACCCAAAATGAAAGCACCAACCTTCAATATATTAAACCCACTTTTGATAAGGGGAATGCAAACTTAATAAAAGTTGTCATTGCATTTTAAATTGCCGTTTTTTTTTTGTAAAAAGTTATTAAATTGTGTGTTCTGTAGTAATTTCGTTTTCCCTACAACCCGAGTGCGCGAGTGGTGGGAACCAGGGGGGTACAGCAATGAGCGGCTGCTGCATCAAGGTTAAGTTGTGCATCTCTTCATGCCTTATTTTTTTAAGAGCTTATTATAATCACTAAATAAATAGAAAAGATATGATGGTAATCAGAAAGAATGAGGCCATAACCTCACCAAGTAGTTTTTCAACATAATGTTTGGTTTTCAAGATAATCGAAGAGAAACGTCAAAATCTATAAAAATGTATTTCTGTCAGGCTTAAACCGAGATACAGGCGTTCAAAGTTTTAAAAACCTATGCCGCGCCCAAAGATTTCTAAATTCTATTATTTCTCCAGCAAGAACCTGTACAGTGAATGTGTTGAAATTTTGGAACAACATTCTTCAATCCTTTATCTACCAGTTTCTGTAGGTAACTAAAAAATTTTGAATAACGCCCTTTTGCACAGTTTGATTTTTGGACGAATCCGGGTTTAATATATTAAAAATTAGGGCTTTCATTTTGGGTGGATGGTAGCTTTTATTTGTAAAATCCCAACAGAATCCTTTCATCTACGCTCACAAGTAAACTTTGGGACTCAATTGACGTCAATCGTTAAAACGGAAGCGACGTAATCTCAAGCATCTTCCGCAAACGTTCGCGAGGTGCTTTGCGTGATTTTACTGCTTTAATTGTAATAATTTCGGTTATATAGACCAAAAATGAGTTTCTGTTGTAATCAACACGAGGTGTTTGTGGGTAATTTTATTTTGTTGGAACCTTTTTGGACTAATTGAAAATTAATAATTAATTAACGAAAATATTTTTATTTTCGCTGTGCTAATTTGAGTTTTAATTTTGCTTACTAAAATGAAAAAGTTTTAGGATCGTAATATTAACAACGGCTTAGCGTAAAAACTTAATCTCGTCTATTCCCTTGATTAAGCAAGTACCGACTTTTTGCAATTAATCAAAACCAACTTCGACGGAGCGTATTTCCGCTGAAATTATCGGTTTTCGTCCTGGTTTCGGACTAATAGTTAATCTCCTCAAGCCAAAGTTAATTTATCGCAAATCACTGAATTTCAACGAACTTAACGAAAATTAAATTTAAAAATTTCACCCATCAAAGTTTCAGTAATTCCAAATTTGTGACCGAAATCTAAAATTAATTTTTTAAATTATCACAACTAATGTTGAGAACTTTTGCAATATGTTGAGGAGGTACTTTAATTTTAAAAATTCTTTTCGATTGTGAAAAATATTTAGCATCGACCACATTGGCTCTCGAACTCTGCATCAAGCCAAAGTTAATTTATCGCAAATCATTGAATTTCAACGAACTTAACGAAAATTAAATTTAAAAATTTCACCCATCAAAGTTTCAGTAATTTCAAATTTGCCACCGAAATTTAAAATTTCAAAAATATTTTTTTAATTATTACAACTAATGTCTATGCTTTGAGAATTTTTGTAATATGTTGAAGAGGTACTTTAATTTAAAAAAATCTTTTTGATTGACGTCGACCACATTGGCTCTCGAACTCTGTAAATATTTTTTTAATAGAAAATTTTAAATTAAAGACAATAATATTTTTGAAACTTCATAGGTAGCACTATTATTATTAAAATGCAGTTAATAACGCAAATCTTGAGTCTCATCTTCAAAATTAATTTCAGTTGAAAAAATCTTCAAAATTTTTCTATCCACGAGAATTCTTCGATTCGTTTCTGCTTAAGAACCGTAGCAAAAAATTAACAAAATTTCAACATTTAATAAATAAATAGTCACTAAAGCTACAATCACTGCCTTAACATTACAAGTAAAAAATCTTTCGACTCTTAAAATTCTTTGAACCTATATCACACAATATTTCAGTCGAATTTCTATTATCTACAAAATTATCAACAATTCTGAATCACTGTATTTTTGGTTTATGTCCAATTTGCAGTATTTTGGCGCTTTGAAGTAGCCAAAAAAGGCCCGAAACCGTGAAGAATAATTCGAAAATCGTCAGTAAATTGTCGTTGATGTCTGCAAAATCCAGTCTCTGGAGTGCTGTTACAAGAAGCATGCATCGTAATAGTTCAAACACGCAAGCTTGTGATGTATTGTCGAACAACATTCCTATCGTTGTCAGCGATGCAATAATGTAGACCACAAAGGCAAACACTGTCAATGGAGAAAGGGTCTGCAACAAAAGATTCGATTAATTACCTCCATACTCCAGAATAGAAGCGAGTTTCTATGGAATAACAAATAATTTTTGCAGCGATTTTTTAATTTCGTCCCAATAGACTTTTGGTTTTTCCTCAGCGACTGCTTGAAATTTTTTTATGAACCCGCTGATAACAAGCAAAATTAAATTAATTATCTTGATTGCTACAATAATTAATAATGTTTTGGGTTTTAGCACATTTACCAAAAATATATGAGAAATTAGTTAATTTCAAAATTTCAATTATTTTTGGCCCCCACTTTTTGGATATATTCCAGACGATTGAGGTCTTGTTGAGGGTAAAAGCAGAGGCTGCGTCGGAGCCAACTTAAATTTTAATTTTTTCCAATTTTTCAGCACTTCTGCCTCATTACTGGGATAATGTTAAAGTTCAGTCAGTGACGATATTTCTCTAATAACGTTCCGCTTCAGAATTAACTGGCCAAAATGGACGCAAGCAATATTCCTTTGTTGCCAACTTCGCACTAGGGGGTATTCGCGATAGGGCAAACTTCCGTTAAAACATAAATCGTTTTGATATACGACCACCCTCAAACTGCGCCAACATAAAATTATCCATACGTTACATAATCAAATAGTTAAATAAATCACGTACCCCCCCAACAATCGTCAACATAATTTTTATGAGAAACGTTAAATTCTTTTTATCTCGTACCAGTTTCCCTCATTCACCTTCATTTACTTCAAGTTGACAGCGTGACTTGAAGTAATTTTTCCAACATAGCAATAAGAAAATGTTACGTTCCACCCAAACAAAAACAATTTCGGCGACGTTAAAAGTTAATTCGCAATTTTGTGTAGGGAAATAATGTTCGAGACCGCAATTGTTAACTCAAATAGTTAATTCGAAAACGCTGTTTGTCGAACGTTTTTAATTATCTTACCATATGCCTGGCAGCTAATTCTTGAAATCCGTAGACGACCACGCAGAAATGAACCAAAAGATAGACATGACACCAAAGAAGCAATTTCACGTCGTATTTCTCCCTGGCAACCACCTGAAACAGGGAGGAACGGACTGTTTTAAAACGGGAACACGCTCGGTTTAAATTAACTAATGTTGAAGTCGGATGGGGATGAGCTTCCAGCTGTTGTGAAGTAAAGTTGAATATAAGGTTTAGTTACTTATGTTCTCGATGTATTTGTAATATTCATGTAGCTACCAACTTGAATTTACCAGCATCATAATAGAGAAACATATTGAAGCAAACACGTAGATTTTAAATAAGTTAACCCTTCGCGCTAACTGAGTTAAACTGGAATATGCGGTGGAGTTGGGGAAAATAATAATAAATTCGTGCACTTACTCGCACTTTATCCTCTTCCAGTCCCAGACGAGGTTTACCAGGTTCCCAGCTGGGGCCGTAGAAAACTGCAGCCAATTTGTGCCTCCACCCTCTCATTGATCTGAATTTTTCAACAACATGAACTGTGTAGAAGGTCTGAAATTTAAAAATAAGTTAACAAAACGTTTTTTTGTTTATTTTTGGTTTGGGTCAAATATTGAAAGCGAAATTACTTCAAAATTTGTTGTTTTTGAGTATTCGCTTTTTGTTCCGCAACCAACAATACGCGTCAACAAATTGTGTCACTAATTTGATTAGGATCAATTAAGTTAAGTAAGAAAACTTACTTGTAAATGTAGGACGTTGAAGGATGGTTGGTTGAATACTAGTCCGTAAATAATTTGTTCGTCCTTGCGTTCCTCTGCGAACGTTCCGAAAAGACGATCCCAAATAATTAAGACTCCTCCGTAGTTCTTGTCGAGACAGTAGATATTGCTACCTAAAACAAAATTAATACTTCAACAATCTAATAAAATTAAATTGAAACGTAATTAAATTTGCAAAAACATTCATAAAAATCGTCTTACCGTGATGAACGCGATGGTGTTGAGGAGTATTGAAAATATATTCCAAAGGACCGAGAGTTCTAACCGCTTTAGTGTGGATCCAGAATTGATAAAGCAAATTAAATTGTTGATGCGTGATAAAATGAGCTGGAGGAATGACGAAAGCTAGCGGCAAATAAAACATCTGAAAAGAAATTTTACTATTAAAATTTTGCTACAAAAATTTACTTAATTGTCAATATTAGTTTTGGTGATGGGGAGTTTTTAATTTAATTGAAATAAATGAAACGAAATAATTTCAATGAGACCATCAATCAACGGAAGCTTAATATGCGCAATTATTGCATGCAGGATGTGTTATTGCGGCATCTGACGCTAGGGAACGTACTGCAATTTCAGGATAATTACCGAGAGAGCTGAAAAACAATTCCAATCAAGGGATAGCCGTCAATAGTCGAGAACTTCTAAATAAAGCAATCATGGAGTCAATCGGGCTTCGCCCAATTAGCATGAAGGTCTTTAACCGACACGAAATATTGTGATTGTGATATTAAGATTGACATTGGGGCGTTAACCCCTCTTTCGGGAGTTAATTATTAATCAGATTTAAAATTTCCGAAGCACAGCAGGAATTTCAGAAATTAAAATCGGCGAGGTCTCTCCCGAAATTTAATTGTTGAACGCGAAAAAATACGAAAATTATTAATTTTAGAAATAAATTTTTTGGGAGTTATTTCAGGAATTAATTTGCTCCCAATTTATTTCAGGAGCAACTTCGATAGTGAACAGCGAAATAACCACTTCAGAAGTATACAAGAACTATCGATCCTTGGCTGCGTAATGAGTTTGCCGCTCTCTGAATACTATGAAGCGCAGAAGACACACAGAAGCTGCTTGCTCTTGTTTTCGGCAACTAGCAATACACGCGTGGAATGTTGGGTGCCTAATTTTTAAAAGAAACAAATTTAAAATTTACGAAACACAGCAGGAATTTTAGAAATCAAAATCTGCGAGGTCTCTCCCGAAATTTAATTGTAGAACGAAGTTTCTAGATCCCCTAGAACGTAAGAAAAATCCGAAAATTATTAATTTCAGTAATAAAATTTTTTGGGAGCTATTTCAGGAATTAATTTGCCCCCAATTTATTTCAGGAGCAACTTCGATAGCCAACAGCTAAATATCCACTTCAGAAGTATACAAGAACTATCGATCCTTGGCTGCATAATGAGTTTGCCGCTCTCTGAATACTATGAAGCGCAGAAGACAGAGAAGCTGCTCGCTCTTGTTTTCGGCAACTAGCAATACACGCGTGGAATGTTGGGTGCCTAATTTTCTAAAAGAAACAGATTTAAAATTTCCGAAACACAGCAGGAATTTCAGAAATCAAAATCTGCGAGCTCTCTCCCGAAATTTAATTGTAGAACGAAGTTTCTAGATCCTCTAGAACGCAAGAAAAATCCGAAAATTATTAATCTTAGTAATAAAATGTTTTGGGAGATACTTCAGGAATTAATTTGCGCCCAATTTATTTCAAGAGCAACTTCGATAGTCAACAGCTAAATATCCACTTCAGAAGTATACAAGAACTATCGATCCTTGGCTGCATAATGAGTTTGCCGCTCTCTGAATACTATGAAGCGCAGAAGACAGAGAAGCTGCTCGCTCTTGTTTTCGGCAACTAGCAATACACGCGTGGAATGTTGGGTGCCTAATTTTCTAAAAGAAACAGATTTAAAATTTCCGAAACACAGTAGGAATTTCAGAAATCAAAATCTGCGAGGTCTCTCCCGAAATTTAATTGTAGAACGAAGTTTCTAGATCCCCTAGAACGCAAAAAAATCCAAAAATTATTAATTTCAGTAATAAAATTTTTGGGAGCTATTTCAGGAATTAATTTGCCCCCAATTTATTTCAGGAACAACTTCGATAGTTAACAGCAAAATAACCACTTCAGAAGTATACAAGAACTATCGATCCTTGGCTGCATAATGAGTTTGCCGCTCTCTGAACACTGTGAAGCGCAGAAGACACACTGAAACTGCTCGCTCTTGTTTTCGGCAACTAGCAATACACGCGTAGAATGTTGGATGTCTAATTTTCTAAAAGAAGCCCAAATTTGGTCTATAAGACGCCGAATTTAATTTGATTACAAAACTTGATTCTTTACGAATCGCCCGATACAACTAGCAAGTTGTAGAATTTAGTTACAACGGAAGTGCTAATTTGTTTAAAGAAAGAGGAATTTTAGGAAAGAGCTAACAATTCTTTTTAAGTCTTGTGCTTATAGTTTCGTATTTTGTTTAACATGCACCAATTAGTTTCAGCAACTAAAATTTGCTGGGCTACAAATTTTTTGAAAAGTGACTTTGATAGGCAACTGAAAACGTAATTTGACCGCTCTCTTTATACCGTGAGCCACAAAAAACACATGGAAATGCTGCAGGCGCCTTGTTTGCCGCAACCAGTAATACAAATTTACAAAAAATATTTGGATTTCTAATTTAGAAATCGTCGCGACTTTGAGGGATCGAAACTTTACGTGACAGTGGTGTAGTTTTTTGTTTTACAAATAGGCCGATGGTCGTTAAATGGCATAATATGAATATTCATTAAACTTGATGTAATTTGAGAGGGGCATTTAGTCGGAAATGAGCAATTTAATAATCAGCAAGTAAGCTCCTTGTTTGAAATTCAAGAAAGATACTTACGAAGCCGCACCATCCCTGTATGAGACTTTGACGTAGACCCACTGCCATATTAAACTCCTCGGAACTGTGATGAACTTGATGTTGAGCCCATAAGATGTGGATTTCTGAAAAGCGTCAAAATCTTTTATTAACTACCTTTCCCATTAAATCTTTATTAAGGTAACTAATGAAAAATCTCACCGTGGCATGCTCTGTGAACCCAATAATAGCAAAAGTCGACACCTACAGCAGCTAAATACCAAGTAATGGGCCGGTTCCAGGACAATTCAAATAACCGGAAGTGTTCGTAGATGTACAAATACATGTAACTTTCGGCTCCTCTCACTATTAATCTGCAACAATTGAATTTTTTTAATTCAACAAAAATGTGAGCTAAAAAATTAAAATTTTTAGCAAAATATTTGCACGAGAGAGCTTTAAATTTTTAAACTGATTTTGAATAATTTTTCGTAGAAATAAAAACAAGTTAATAATTTGTTACCTTCCAGATTGTTGTATCAGTCCGTGTGATAGACTCGTCAGTCCGTCGTTTAAGCGAAAAGTTGGCTTCCTATCGACCCAAAGGATTAAGTTTTCTAAGAACATGAACAGGAGAAAATAGGGCCATGCCTGGAAATGAATAAAGTTGTATTAGGTTTTTGTAAATCTAAAGGGAGTTAATTTCAATTTATCTTGATTCTAAGCTTCCGAAATCCAGTTATTGATCGTTATTATTAATGCTCAATTACGTAAATACCTAACAAAATTTGTCATTTGCCACACAATTTCCCAACGCATTAGGTCCAATCAAGCGCTTAATTGTCCAGATAAGGTCCACAATTTATTGTTACGTCTAATATTAATTGGAGAAATCAATTTTGTTAGTTACAACTTTCAATTTTTTGATAACGTTAAAAATGTCCAATTATCAATTTTATTGTTCTTAAAGTTTCCAGAAATTACTTTAACTTGCAACTGTTCAAAAGTCATTACTTCTTAACAAATGCCGGAATTGATCAATGGGAATTTTTTGAAAAATTTTCTCACATTTCGATTTTTGGATAATTTGGGAAAAATTATAAATAAATTGTTTATACCGGGAGGGTTCTGTATAATTTTTAGTGTCGCAAAAACTGACGAATAAAAAAACTGTAAATACAAAGAATTTCAAAACTGAGTGGCAAAAAAAATAGTTCACCCGGCGCATCCACCATTTGTGATTTTTCTTGTTTCTCTCTACACTCAAAGTTTTGTTTTAAATTTTGAAATTACTTTATTGTCGCGATTTAGTTTCGAAATAAAACTAAAAATATTGTTGATAAACTTAAATAAAAATGTTTTTTCCAACACAAAGGTGAGGGATTTTTTTGAGCAAATATCGCATTATCTCTTCGACCTAGTATTCTTGTTGTGTGTTATTTACTAACAATATCCACCTTCAAGGTAATAACTTCTCCATTGTAGTGTCTCTAAAATATTTTTAGATTTTCTTTCACAATCGTTGTGTGCACAAGAAGAGCTGTTGTTATCCAGGAATTACAGAAAAAGCGACAACAAATTTTTTAATAAACATACAATAAACTTAATATATGTGCAAATTTGTTTATACTCCAAATGTATTAAATAAAGTACCCCTAATCTATTTTTAAACCCCCACTTTGCGTTTTAAAAATTTTAATCTTTTTTTACAAACTTCAGACCCTTTCAAGACTTTCTTTATATGTAATAATTACAACCTGTGATCACTTCCATGTAAATAATTTAAAACCGACTCCTTGAAGCCCTCAGCAAAATCTTAGCGTCACACCGTTGAGGTACAATAACAATTTTTGTGGTAAAACAATTACTGTTGGTACATATGGCAAGTAGCTAAAAAATTGTATTTGTTAAATACATTAATTTTACAATTATTCTTTTTTAAATTTTTGAAACACAGACCTAGAGGAAGAGACTCCACGTACTTCAAATTAATTAAAATAATTTCAAAAATTTCTATTATCTTGAATAGGCAACCAAATATACACGGTTGTTGAAGAAATTGGTAAAAGAAATATTTTTAAAATATCTTAACCTTTGGTAGTGCGTTGTAAATGAGATAAAAAGTTCTTTAACAGTTCCTTAAAGTTCTGAGCTGTATAAAGTAACTACATATTGATTTTGTATGGGTAAACAACAACAAAATCGAACCAAAAATGGCATTAATTTCAAATTGTTTCGTACAGCGTGATTTTTAATTCAAAATGGCTAAATTCAATACAAATTTATTTTGTGTTTCGCCACCAGCAATACAGTTGTGTAACACCAGACAAGTAACTTATTTTCAATAGTTATAAGTTGCAATAGTTTTCATTTTTTTAGTATTAATAATTTGGTAAAAATATTTAAATATTTAGAAATTGCTTTTAATGGTTATAAACGCAAAATGGATTGTCATTGTTCTCTAATATAATTAAATAGCTTCTTGAATTGGCCACTAAAACTATTGAGTGACAGAAAAGTTAAATACTTAAAACAAATTAAATCTCGGTTAAATTTCCCAAGGAAGCAAGATTCAGTTTTGCTCTACATATTATACATAAATTTGAAGTGAGGTCATATTGCATACAGGAAACGGACGTGACTTTCTTTTTCAGTATCGATATCGTCGTAAAAGTTTGTTGTTTACTCATATTTACTATAATCAAGATATCAATTAAATTGCCTTGAAAAGTCTCGTAAAGAAAATTATTTCCTTCCTTACTAATTATTACACTACTTCCTTACTTATCATCACTGCAAAAATTATTAGTAATTGAGATGTAGAAAATTACAACAACTCGTGCTAGTGTAATGGAGAAAGGTTCTTTAGGGATTAAATATATAAAAATAAAAGTCCACAAACTGATGGATGAGAGTTGATAAAGACCGGAAAGTCTTCAATCACAGAGCAATTGAAAGCAATCTGTTCTCGCCATTGCGTCTGCTTCTAGAAAAAAATTTAGCACAATTTTTGTTATTGCGTCGGATTTAAAGAATTAGAAATAATTTTTAAATTTTTGCCACTCTCAATAAATCATTAATTGTAGAATACGCGCGCAGATATTGTGCGCCCCATAATCTCCGCAACCAGTAATCCACACGTGTAACCAAAGTAAGTAACTTATTGTGGAAGGTGAAATTTATGGGACGCCACAATTAATTTGTTACCTAACTGTTCTTGGGGTTGCCTTATATTATAAGTAAAATATTAATGGTCAAGAAATTTTGAAAAAACATTGATATTTCAGGCTATCGAAGCTCAAATTCTATTATAGCTAGAAATTTAATTTAAGAACATAAACTGCAAAAACAACTCTATAACCAGAAGTTATTTTTGAACATACAGGGAGAGCTAAGACGATTATACAGGGGCAAGTGACTCTTTAATGCAATGTTGTGTGAAATTTAGTACAATTTTTGTGATTGTGTGCGGATTTAAAGATTTAGAAATAGTTTTTAAATTTTTGCCACTCTCATTAATTGTAGAATATGCACGCAGATTTTGTGCGCCCCGTAATCTCTGCAACCAATAATCCACACGTGTAATCAAAGTAAGTAACTTATTGTAGAAGGTGAAATTTATGAGACGCCACAATTAATTTGTCACCTAACTGTTCTTGGGGTTGCCTAATATTAGAAGTAAAATATTAATTGTCAAGAAATTTTGAAGAAACAGTGAAATTCCAAGCAACACACTCTCGATCATTCAAATTCTATTACGGCTAGAAATTTGATTTAAGAACATAAACTGGAAAAACAAGTCTATAACCAGAAGTTATTTTTGAACATACAGGGAGAGCCAAGACGATTATATAGGGGCAAGTGACTCTTTAATGCAATTTTGTGTGAAATTTAGCACAGTTCTTGTGATTGTGTGCGGATTTAAAGAATTAGAAATAATTTTTAAATTTTTGCCACTCTCAATAAATCATTAATTGTAGAATACGCGCGCAGATATTGTGCGCCCCGTAATCTCCACAACCAGTAATCCACACTTGTAACCAAAGTAAGTAACTTATTGTAGAAGGTGAAATTTATGGGATGCCACAATTAATTTGTTACCTAACTGTTCTTGGGGTTGCCTGATATTAGAAGTGAAATATTAATGGTCAAGAAATTTTGAAAAAACATTGAAATTCCAAGCAACACACCTTCGATAGTTCAAATTCTATTATAGCTAGAAATTTGATTTAAGAACATAAACTGGAAAAACAAGTCTATAACCAGAAGTTATTTTTGAACATACAGGGAGAGCCAAGACGATTATACAGGGGCAAATGACTCTTTAATGCAATGTTGTGTGAAATTTAGCACAGTTTTTGTGATTGTGTGAGGATTTAAAGAATTAGAAATAATTTTTAAATTTTTGCCACTCTCAATAAATCATTAATTGTAGAATACGCGCGCAGATATTGTGCGCCCCGTAATCTCCGCAACCAGTAATCCACACGTGTAACCAAAGTAAGCAACTTATTGTAGAAAGTGAAATTTATGGGACGGCACAATTAATTTGTTACCTAACTGTTCTTGGGGTTGCCTGATATTAGAAGTGAAATATTAATGGTCAAGAAATTTTGAAAAAACATTGAAATTCCAAGCAACACACCTTCGATAGTTCAAATTCTATTATAGCTAGAAATTTGATTTAAGAACATAAACTGGAAAAACAAGTCTATAACCAGAAGTTATTTTTGAACATACAGGGAGAGCCAAGACGATTATACAGGGGCAAATGACTCTTTAATGCAATGTTGTGTGAAATTTAGCACAGTTTTTGTGATTGTGTGAGGATTTAAAGAATTAGAAATAATTTTTAAATTTTTGCCACTCTCAATAAATCATTAATTGTAGAATACGCGCGCAGATATTGTGCGCCCCGTAATCTCCGCAACCAGTAATCCACACGTGTAACCAAAGTAAGTAACTTATTGTAGAAAGTGAAATTTATGGGACGGCACAATTAATTTGTTACCTAACTGTTCTTGGGGTTGCCTGATATTAGAAGTGAAATATTAATGGTCAAGAAATTTTGAAAAAACATTGAAATTCCAAGCAACACACCTTCGATAGTTCAAATTCTATTATAGCTAGAAATTTGATTTAAGAACATAAACTGGAAAAACAAGTCTATAACCAGAAGTTATTTTTGAACATACAGGGAGAGCCAAGACGATTATACAGGGGCAAATGACTCTTTAATGCAATGTTGTGTGAAATTTAGCACAGTTTTTGTGATTGTGTGAGGATTTAAAGAATTAGAAATAATTTTTAAATTTTTGCCACTCTCAATAAATCATTAATTGTAGAATACGCGCGCAGATATTGTGCGCCCCGTAATCTCCGCAACCAGTAATCCACACGTGTAACCAAAGTAAGTAACTTATTGTAGAAGGTGAAATTTATGGAACGGCACAATTAATTTGTTACCTAACTGTTCTTGGGGTTGCCTGATATTAGAAGTGAAATATTAATGGTCAAGAAATTTTGAAAAAACATTGAAATTCCAAGCAACACACCTTCGATAGTTCAAATTCTATTATAGCTAGAAATTTGATTTAAGAACATAAACTGGAAAAACAAGTCTATAACCAGAAGTTATTTTTGAACATACAGGGAGAGCCAAGACGATTATACAGGGGCAAATGACTCTTTAATGCAATGTTGTGTGAAATTTAGCACAGTTTTTGTGATTGTGTGAGGATTTAAAGAATTAGAAATAATTTTTAAATTTTTGCCACTCTCAATAAATCATTAATTGTAGAATACGCGCGCAGATATTGTGCGCCCCGTAATCTCCGCAACCAGTAATCCACACGTGTAACCAAAGTAAGTAACTTATTGTAGAAGGTGAAATTTATGGGATGCCACAATTAATTTGTTACCTAACTGTTCTTGGGGTTGCCTGATATTAGAAGTGAAATATTAATGGTCAAGAAATTTTGAAAAAACATTGAAATTCCAAGCAACACACCTTCGATAGTTCAAATTCTATTATAGCTATAAATTTGATTTAAGAACATAAACTGGAAAAACAAGTCTATAACCAGAAGTTATTTTTGAACATACAGGGAGAGCCAAGACGATTATACAGGGGCAAATGACTTTTTAATGCAATGTTGTGTGAAATTTAGCACAGTTTTTGTGATTGTGTGAGGATTTAAAGAATTAGAAATAATTTTTAAATTTTTGCCACTCTCAATAAATCATTAATTGTAGAATACGCGCGCAGATATTGTGCGCCCCGTAATCTCCGCAACCAGTAATCCACACGTGTAACCAAAGTAAGTAACTTATTGTAGAAAGTGAAATTTATGGGACGGCACAATTAATTTGTTACCTAACTGTTCTTGGGGTTGCCTGATATTAGAAGTGAAATATTAATGGTCAAGAAATTTTGAAAAAACATTGAAATTCCAAGCAACACACCTTCGATAGTTCAAATTCTATTATAGCTAGAAATTTGATTTAAGAACATAAACTGGAAAAACAAGTCTATAACCAGAAGTTATTTTTGAACATACAGGGAGAGCCAAGACGATTATACAGGGGCAAATGACTCTTTAATGCAATGTTGTGTGAAATTTAGCACAGTTTTTGTGATTGTGTGAGGATTTAAAGAATTAGAAATAATTTTTAAATTTTTGCCACTCTCAATAAATCATTAATTGTAGAATACGCGCGCAGATATTGTGCGCCCCGTAATCTCCGCAACCAGTAATCCACACGTGTAACCAAAGTAAGTAACTTATTGTAGAAGGTGAAATTTATGGGACGGCACAATTAATTTGTTACCTAACTGTTCTTGGGGTTGCCTGATATTAGAAGTGAAATATTAATGGTCAAGAAATTTTGAAAAAACATTGAAATTCCAAGCAACACACCTTCGATAGCTCAAATTCTATTATAGCTAGAAATTTGATTTAAGAACATAAACTGGAAAAACAAGTCTATAACCAGAAGTTATTTTTGAACATACAGGGAGAGCCAAGACGATTATACAGGGGCAAATGACTCTTTAATGCAATGTTGTGTGAAATTTAGCACAGTTTTTGTGATTGTGTGAGGATTTAAAGAATTAGAAATAATTTTTAAATTTTTGCCACTCTCAATAAATCATTAATTGTAGAATACGCGCGCAGATATTGTGCGCCCCGTAATCTCCGCAACCAGTAATCCACACGTGTAACCAAAGTAAGTAACTTATTGTAGAAGGTGAAATTTATGGGATGCCACAATTAATTTGTTACCTAACTGTTCTTGGGGTTGCCTGATATTAGAAGTGAAATATTAATGGTCAAGAAATTTTGAAAAAACATTGAAATTCCAAGCAACACACCTTCGATAGTTCAAATTCTATTATAGCTAGAAATTTGATTTAAGAACATAAACTGGAAAAACAAGTCTATAACCAGAAGTTATTTTTGAACATACAGGGAGAGCCAAGACGATTATACAGGGGCAAATGACTCTTTAATGCAATGTTGTGTGAAATTTAGCACAGTTTTTGTGATTGTGTGAGGATTTAAAGAATTAGAAATAATTTTTAAATTTTTGCCACTCTCAATAAATCATTAATTGTAGAATACGCGCGCAGATATTGTGCGCCCCGTAATCTCCGCAACCAGTAATCCACACGTGTAACCAAAGTAAGTAACTTATTGTAGAAGGTGAAATTTATGGGATGCCACAATTAATTTGTTACCTAACTGTTCTTGGGGTTGCCTGATATTAGAAGTGAAATATTAATGGTCAAGAAATTTTGAAAAAACATTGAAATTCCAAGCAACACACCTTCGATAGTTCAAATTCTATTATAGCTATAAATTTGATTTAAGAACATAAACTGGAAAAACAAGTCTATAACCAGAAGTTATTTTTGAACATACAGGGAGAGCCAAGACGATTATACAGGGGCAAATGACTTTTTAATGCAATGTTGTGTGAAATTTAGCACAGTTTTTGTGATTGTGTGAGGATTTAAAGAATTAGAAATAATTTTTAAATTTTTGCCACTCTCAATAAATCATTAATTGTAGAATACGCGCGCAGATATTGTGCGCCCCGTAATCTCCGCAACCAGTAATCCACACGTGTAACCAAAGTAAGTAACTTATTGTAGAAAGTGAAATTTATGGGACGGCACAATTAATTTGTTACCTAACTGTTCTTGGGGTTGCCTGATATTAGAAGTGAAATATTAATGGTCAAGAAATTTTGAAAAAACATTGAAATTCCAAGCAACACACCTTCGATAGTTCAAATTCTATTATAGCTAGAAATTTGATTTAAGAACATAAACTGGAAAAACAAGTCTATAACCAGAAGTTATTTTTGAACATACAGGGAGAGCCAAGACGATTATACAGGGGCAAATGACTCTTTAATGCAATGTTGTGTGAAATTTAGCACAGTTTTTGTGATTGTGTGAGGATTTAAAGAATTAGAAATAATTTTTAAATTTTTGCCACTCTCAATAAATCATTAATTGTAGAATACGCGCGCAGATATTGTGCGCCCCGTAATCTCCGCAACCAGTAATCCACACGTGTAACCAAAGTAAGTAACTTATTGTAGAAGGTGAAATTTATGGAACGGCACAATTAATTTGTTACCTAACTGTTCTTGGGGTTGCCTGATATTAGAAGTGAAATATTAATGGTCAAGAAATTTTGAAAAAACATTGAAATTCCAAGCAACACACCTTCGATAGTTCAAATTCTATTATAGCTAGAAATTTGATTTAAGAACATAAACTGGAAAAACAAGTCTATAACCAGAAGTTATTTTTGAACATACAGGGAGAGCCAAGACGATTATACAGGGGCAAATGACTCTTTAATGCAATGTTGTGTGAAATTTAGCACAGTTTTTGTGATTGTGTGAGGATTTAAAGAATTAGAAATAATTTTTAAATTTTTGCCACTCTCAATAAATCATTAATTGTAGAATACGCGCGCAGATATTGTGCGCCCCGTAATCTCCGCAACCAGTAATCCACACGTGTAACCAAAGTAAGTAACTTATTGTAGAAGGTGAAATTTATGGGATGCCACAATTAATTTGTTACCTAACTGTTCTTGGGGTTGCCTGATATTAGAAGTGAAATATTAATGGTCAAGAAATTTTGAAAAAACATTGAAATTCCAAGCAACACACCTTCGATAGTTCAAATTCTATTATAGCTAGAAATTTGATTTAAGAACATAAACTGGAAAAACAAGTCTATAACCAGAAGTTATTTTTGAACATACAGGGAGAGCCAAGACGATTATACAGGGGCAAATGACTCTTTAATGCAATGTTGTGTGAAATTTAGCACAGTTTTTGTGATTGTGTGAGGATTTAAAGAATTAGAAATAATTTTTAAATTTTTGCCACTCTCAATAAATCATTAATTGTAGAATACGCGCGCAGATATTGTGCGCCCCGTAATCTCCGCAACCAGTAATCCACACGTGTAACCAAAGTAAGTAACTTATTGTAGAAAGTGAAATTTATGGGACGGCACAATTAATTTGTTACCTAACTGTTCTTGGGGTTGCCTGATATTAGAAGTGAAATATTAATGGTCAAGAAATTTTGAAAAAACATTGAAATTCCAAGCAACACACCTTCGATAGTTCAAATTCTATTATAGCTAGAAATTTGATTTAAGAACATAAACTGGAAAAACAAGTCTATAACCAGAAGTTATTTTTGAACATACAGGGAGAGCCAAGACGATTATACAGGGGCAAATGACTCTTTAATGCAATGTTGTGTGAAATTTAGCACAGTTTTTGTGATTGTGTGAGGATTTAAAGAATTAGAAATAATTTTTAAATTTTTGCCACTCTCAATAAATCATTAATTGTAGAATACGCGCGCAGATATTGTGCGCCCCGTAATCTCCGCAACCAGTAATCCACACGTGTAACCAAAGTAAGTAACTTATTGTAGAAGGTGAAATTTATGGAACGGCACAATTAATTTGTTACCTAACTGTTCTTGGGGTTGCCTGATATTAGAAGTGAAATATTAATGGTCAAGAAATTTTGAAAAAACATTGAAATTCCAAGCAACACACCTTCGATAGTTCAAATTCTATTATAGCTAGAAATTTGATTTAAGAACATAAACTGGAAAAACAAGTCTATAACCAGAAGTTATTTTTGAACATACAGGGAGAGCCAAGACGATTATACAGGGGCAAATGACTCTTTAATGCAATGTTGTGTGAAATTTAGCACAGTTTTTGTGATTGTGTGAGGATTTAAAGAATTAGAAATAATTTTTAAATTTTTGCCACTCTCAATAAATCATTAATTGTAGAATACGCGCGCAGATATTGTGCGCCCCGTAATCTCCGCAACCAGTAATCCACACGTGTAACCAAAGTAAGTAACTTATTGTAGAAGGTGAAATTTATGGGATGCCACAATTAATTTGTTACCTAACTGTTCTTGGGGTTGCCTGATATTAGAAGTGAAATATTAATGGTCAAGAAATTTTGAAAAAACATTGAAATTCCAAGCAACACACCTTCGATAGTTCAAATTCTATTATAGCTAGAAATTTGATTTAAGAACATAAACTGGAAAAACAAGTCTATAACCAGAAGTTATTTTTGAACATACAGGGAGAGCCAAGACGATTATACAGGGGCAAATGACTCTTTAATGCAATGTTGTGTGAAATTTAGCACAGTTTTTGTGATTGTGTGAGGATTTAAAGAATTAGAAATAATTTTTAAATTTTTGCCACTCTCAATAAATCATTAATTGTAGAATACGCGCGCAGATATTGTGCGCCCCGTAATCTCCGCAACCAGTAATCCACACGTGTAACCAAAGTAACTAACTTATTGTAGAAGGTGAAATTTATGGAACGGCACAATTAATTTGTTACCTAACTGTTCTTGGGGTTGCCTGATATTAAAAGTAAAATCTTAATGGTCAAGAAATTTTGAAAAAACATTGAAATTCCAAGCAACACACCTTCGATAGCTCAAATTCTATTATAGCTAGAAATTTGATTTAAGAACATAAACTGGAAAAACAAGTCTATAACCAGAAGTTATTTTTGAACATACAGGGAGAGCCAAGACGATTATACAGGGGCAAATGACTCTTTAATGCAATGTTGTGTGAAATTTAGCACAGTTTTTGTGATTGTGTGAGGATTTAAAGAATTAGAAATAATTTTTAAATTTTTGCCACTCTCAATAAATCATTAATTGTAGAATACGCGCGCAGATATTGTGCGCCCCGTAATCTCCGCAACCAGTAATCCACACGTGTAACCAAAGTAAGTAACTTATTGTAGAAGGTGAAATTTATGGAACGGCACAATTAATTTGTTACCTAACTGTTCTTGGGGTTGCCTGATATTAGAAGTGAAATATTAATGGTCAAGAAATTTTGAAAAAACATTGAAATTCCAAGCAACACACCTTCGATAGTTCAAATTCTATTATAGCTAGAAATTTGATTTAAGAACATAAACTGGAAAAACAAGTCTATAACCAGAAGTTATTTTTGAACATACAGGGAGAGCCAAGACGATTATACAGGGGCAAATGACTCTTTAATGCAATGTTGTGTGAAATTTAGCACAGTTTTTGTGATTGTGTGAGGATTTAAAGAATTAGAAATAATTTTTAAATTTTTGCCACTCTCAATAAATCATTAATTGTAGAATACGCGCGCAGATATTGTGCGCCCCGTAATCTCCGCAACCAGTAATCCACACGTGTAACCAAAGTAAGTAACTTATTGTAGAAGGTGAAATTTATGGAACGGCACAATTAATTTGTTACCTAACTGTTCTTGGGGTTGCCTGATATTAGAAGTGAAATATTAATGGTCAAGAAATTTTGAAAAAACATTGAAATTCCAAGCAACACACCTTCGATAGTTCAAATTCTATTATAGCTAGAAATTTGATTTAAGAACATAAACTGGAAAAACAAGTCTATAACCAGAAGTTATTTTTGAACATACAGGGAGAGCCAAGACGATTATACAGGGGCAAATGACTCTTTAATGCAATGTTGTGTGAAATTTAGCACAGTTTTTGTGATTGTGTGAGGATTTAAAGAATTAGAAATAATTTTTAAATTTTTGCCACTCTCAATAAATCATTAATTGTAGAATACGCGCGCAGATATTGTGCGCCCCGTAATCTCCGCAACCAGTAATCCACACGTGTAACCAAAGTAAGTAACTTATTGTAGAAGGTGAAATTTATGGAACGGCACAATTAATTTGTTACCTAACTGTTCTTGGGGTTGCCTGATATTAGAAGTGAAATATTAATGGTCAAGAAATTTTGAAAAAACATTGAAATTCCAAGCAACACACCTTCGATAGTTCAAATTCTATTATAGCTAGAAATTTGATTTAAGAACATAAACTGGAAAAACAAGTCTATAACCAGAAGTTATTTTTGAACATACAGGGAGAGCCAAGACGATTATACAGGGGCAAATGACTCTTTAATGCAATGTTGTGTGAAATTTAGCACAGTTTTTGTGATTGTGTGAGGATTTAAAGAATTAGAAATAATTTTTAAATTTTTGCCACTCTCAATAAATCATTAATTGTAGAATACGCGCGCAGATATTGTGCGCCCCGTAATCTCCGCAACCAGTAATCCACACGTGTAACCAAAGTAAGTAACTTATTGTAGAAGGTGAAATTTATGGAACGGCACAATTAATTTGTTACCTAACTGTTCTTGGGGTTGCCTGATATTAGAAGTGAAATATTAATGGTCAAGAAATTTTGAAAAAACATTGAAATTCCAAGCAACACACCTTCGATAGTTCAAATTCTATTATAGCTAGAAATTTGATTTAAGAACATAAACTGGAAAAACAAGTCTATAACCAGAAGTTATTTTTGAACATACAGGGAGAGCCAAGACGATTATACAGGGGCAAATGACTCTTTAATGCAATGTTGTGTGAAATTTAGCACAGTTTTTGTGATTGTGTGAGGATTTAAAGAATTAGAAATAATTTTTAAATTTTTGCCACTCTCAATAAATCATTAATTGTAGAATACGCGCGCAGATATTGTGCGCCCCGTAATCTCCGCAACCAGTAATCCACACGTGTAACCAAAGTAAGTAACTTATTGTAGAAGGTGAAATTTATGGGATGCCACAATTAATTTGTTACCTAACTGTTCTTGGGGTTGCCTGATATTAGAAGTGAAATATTAATGGTCAAGAAATTTTGAAAAAACATTGAAATTCCAAGCAACACACCTTCGATAGTTCAAATTCTATTATAGCTAGAAATTTGATTTAAGAACATAAACTGGAAAAACAAGTCTATAACCAGAAGTTATTTTTGAACATACAGGGAGAGCCAAGACGATTATACAGGGGCAAATGACTCTTTAATGCAATGTTGTGTGAAATTTAGCACAGTTTTTGTGATTGTGTGAGGATTTAAAGAATTAGAAATAATTTTTAAATTTTTGCCACTCTCAATAAATCATTAATTGTAGAATACGCGCGCAGATATTGTGCGCCCCGTAATCTCCGCAACCAGTAATCCACACGTGTAACCAAAGTAACTAACTTATTGTAGAAGGTGAAATTTATGGAACGGCACAATTAATTTGTTACCTAACTGTTCTTGGGGTTGCCTGATATTAAAAGTAAAATCTTAATGGTCAAGAAATTTTGAAAAAACATTGAAATTCCAAGCAACACACCTTCGATAGCTCAAATTCTATTATAGCTAGAAATTTGATTTAAGAACATAAACTGGAAAAACAAGTCTATAACCAGAAGTTATTTTTGAACATACAGGGAGAGCCAAGACGATTATACAGGGGCAAATGACTCTTTAATGCAATGTTGTGTGAAATTTAGCACAGTTTTTGTGATTGTGTGAGGATTTAAAGAATTAGAAATAATTTTTAAATTTTTGCCACTCTCAATAAATCATTAATTGTAGAATACGCGCGCAGATATTGTGCGCCCCGTAATCTCCGCAACCAGTAATCCACACGTGTAACCAAAGTAAGTAACTTATTGTAGAAGGTGAAATTTATGGGATGCCACAATTAATTTGTTACCTAACTGTTCTTGGGGTTGCCTGATATTAGAAGTGAAATATTAATGGTCAAGAAATTTTGAAAAAACATTGAAATTCCAAGCAACACACCTTCGATAGTTCAAATTCTATTATAGCTAGAAATTTGATTTAAGAACATAAACTGGAAAAACAAGTCTATAACCAGAAGTTATTTTTGAACATACAGGGAGAGCCAAGACGATTATACAGGGGCAAATGACTCTTTAATGCAATGTTGTGTGAAATTTAGCACAGTTTTTGTGATTGTGTGAGGATTTAAAGAATTAGAAATAATTTTTAAATTTTTGCCACTCTCAATAAATCATTAATTGTAGAATACGCGCGCAGATATTGTGCGCCCCGTAATCTCCGCAACCAGTAATCCACACGTGTAACCAAAGTAAGTAACTTATTGTAGAAGGTGAAATTTATGGGATGCCACAATTAATTTGTTACCTAACTGTTCTTGGGGTTGCCTGATATTAGAAGTGAAATATTAATGGTCAAGAAATTTTGAAAAAACATTGAAATTCCAAGCAACACACCTTCGATAGTTCAAATTCTATTATAGCTATAAATTTGATTTAAGAACATAAACTGGAAAAACAAGTCTATAACCAGAAGTTATTTTTGAACATACAGGGAGAGCCAAGACGATTATACAGGGGCAAATGACTCTTTAATGCAATGTTGTGTGAAATTTAGCACAGTTTTTGTGATTGTGTGAGGATTTAAAGAATTAGAAATAATTTTTAAATTTTTGCCACTCTCAATAAATCATTAATTGTAGAATACGCGCGCAGATATTGTGCGCCCCGTAATCTCCGCAACCAGTAATCCACACGTGTAACCAAAGTAACTAACTTATTGTAGAAGGTGAAATTTATGGAACGGCACAATTAATTTGTTACCTAACTGTTCTTGGGGTTGCCTGATATTAAAAGTAAAATCTTAATGGTCAAGAAATTTTGAAAAAACATTGAAATTCCAAGCAACACACCTTCGATAGCTCAAATTCTATTATAGCTAGAAATTTGATTTAAGAACATAAACTGGAAAAACAAGTCTATAACCAGAAGTTATTTTTGAACATACAGGGAGAGCCAAGACGATTATACAGGGGCAAATGACTCTTTAATGCAATGTTGTGTGAAATTTAGCACAGTTTTTGTGATTGTGTGAGGATTTAAAGAATTAGAAATAATTTTTAAATTTTTGCCACTCTCAATAAATCATTAATTGTAGAATACGCGCGCAGATATTGTGCGCCCCGTAATCTCCGCAACCAGTAATCCACACGTGTAACCAAAGTAACTAACTTATTGTAGAAGGTGAAATTTATGGAACGGCACAATTAATTTGTTACCTAACTGTTCTTGGGGTTGCCTGATATTAAAAGTAAAATCTTAATGGTCAAGAAATTTTGAAAAAACATTGAAATTCCAAGCAACACACCTTCGATAGCTCAAATTCTATTATAGCTAGAAATTTGATTTAAGAACATAAACTGGAAAAACAAGTCTATAACCAGAAGTTATTTTTGAACATACAGGGAGAGCCAAGACGATTATACAGGGGCAAATGACTCTTTAATGCAATGTTGTGTGAAATTTAGCACAGTTTTTGTGATTGTGTGAGGATTTAAAGAATTAGAAATAATTTTTAAATTTTTGCCACTCTCAATAAATCATTAATTGTAGAATACGCGCGCAGATATTGTGCGCCCCGTAATCTCCGCAACCAGTAATCCACACGTGTAACCAAAGTAAGTAACTTATTGTAGAAGGTGAAATTTATGGGATGCCACAATTAATTTGTTACCTAACTGTTCTTGGGGTTGCCTGATATTAGAAGTGAAATATTAATGGTCAAGAAATTTTGAAAAAACATTGAAATTCCAAGCAACACACCTTCGATAGCTCAAATTCTATTATAGCTAGAAATTTGATTTAAGAACATAAACTGGAAAAACAAGTCTATAACCAGAAGTTATTTTTGAACATACAGGGAGAGCCAAGACGATTATACAGGGGCAAATGACTCTTTAATGCAATGTTGTGTGAAATTTAGCACAGTTTTTGTGATTGTGTGAGGATTTAAAGAATTAGAAATAATTTTTAAATTTTTGCCACTCTCAATAAATCATTAATTGTAGAATACGCGCGCAGATATTGTGCGCCCCGTAATCTCCGCAACCAGTAATCCACACGTGTAACCAAAGTAAGTAACTTATTGTAGAAGGTGAAATTTATGGGATGCCACAATTAATTTGTTACCTAACTGTTCTTGGGGTTGCCTGATATTAGAAGTGAAATATTAATGGTCAAGAAATTTTGAAAAAACATTGAAATTCCAAGCAACACACCTTCGATAGTTCAAATTCTATTATAGCTATAAATTTGATTTAAGAACATAAACTGGAAAAACAAGTCTATAACCAGAAGTTATTTTTGAACATACAGGGAGAGCCAAGACGATTATACAGGGGCAAATGACTCTTTAATGCAATGTTGTGTGAAATTTAGCACAGTTTTTGTGATTGTGTGAGGATTTAAAGAATTAGAAATAATTTTTAAATTTTTGCCACTCTCAATAAATCATTAATTGTAGAATACGCGCGCAGATATTGTGCGCCCCGTAATCTCCGCAACCAGTAATCCACACGTGTAACCAAAGTAACTAACTTATTGTAGAAGGTGAAATTTATGGAACGGCACAATTAATTTGTTACCTAACTGTTCTTGGGGTTGCCTGATATTAAAAGTAAAATCTTAATGGTCAAGAAATTTTGAAAAAACATTGAAATTCCAAGCAACACACCTTCGATAGCTCAAATTCTATTATAGCTAGAAATTTGATTTAAGAACATAAACTGGAAAAACAAGTCTATAACCAGAAGTTATTTTTGAACATATAGGGAGAGCCAAGACGATTATACAGAGGCAAGTGACTCTTTAGTGCAATGTTGTGTGAAATTTAGCACTTTTTTTGTGAGTGTGTGCGGATTTAAAGAATTAGAAATAATTTTTAAATTTTTGCCACTTTCAATAAATCATTAATTGTAGAATACGCGTGCAGATATTGTGCGCCCCGTAATCTCTGCAACCAATAATCCACACGTGTAACCAAAGTAAGTGACTTATTGTAGAAGGTGAAATTTATAGGACGGCACAATTAATTTGTTACCTAACTGTTTTTGGGGTTGCCTTATATTAGAAGTAAAATATTAATGGTCAAGAAATTTTGAAAAAACATTGAAATTTCAGACTATCGAAGCTCAAATTCTATTATAGCTAGAAATTTGATTTAAGGACATAAACTGGAAAAACAAGTCTATAACCAGAAGTTATTTTTGAACATACAGGGAGAGCTAAGACGATTATACCAGGGCAGGTGACTTTTCAGTGCAATGTTGTGAATAAAAGAAATTTTTTTGCGGCGTTTTTCGAAATTCTTTATGCTCTAATAATATTGCTGGCCATATCTAAGCCACTTGGACGTAAATGTGCAAATAATGGAATTTTTAATTACTGGTGGAACGAATCTAGTCCATGCTAGTAAAAGAATTGAAACTGAAACTGTACCCAAGTTGGAGAAATGTATTGCAAATGTTGCTAACAATGAAAATTGCTTTGATAATTAGGTAACTAAATTAATGAATTCCGGCTAATTAAGTGGAAATATGCCTGTTTAAGGAAAGAAATCGAAAACTGAACCCAAACTTGAAGGTTTATTGAAAATTTTGAAATTGGAACGTCTTAATTAATTACGATTGGCGTTTCTGTTGGATTAAAAAAATTTCAACTCCTAGCACAAATGTTAATTTAGCATTAGCAATTGTTGGGTAGCATTGATATAAGAAACTTTTTCTAAAAAAATTATTGAGATGATGAAAAGCGAACTACTCACGTTTCCAAAAAAATTCGGAACATCTTGGGGATCCTTGAAAGTCGTTTCAGCAGGATCGATTATATAGAACATCCGTCCAACACCTTTCAGAAATTCGACACTACCCTCATCCAAGAACGAAGATTTCGCAAACTTCTCATGTTCGACAAGCTTGATAAACACTTCTGTCACCGGTTCACAACAATTCCAGCGTTTTTCCATCTCGAAAATCTCCATTTTCACCTTATCACTGCACCACCAAATAATTGTTTAAAAGTCAAATAACATTAAATTCGAACAATACTCATCACCAGTTGGCAAACCACCAACTCAAGTATTTTTAGATAAATAGCACACACGTTTATCTCAAAGATAAATTATCGTTGATCCTGATAGAGCGACTTATATACCGGTAAAGGTGTAAACAAACGGGACTAAAGTGGGGCTAATTTATTCAATCAATTTAAATAATCAGTCAATTTTATTGCATTAACAATAAAAACAAATTTATCAACAACAGCTCACTCTTCGTTATAAAGTGACCCAATTAAATCAACAAATTGCAATTAATTAATTGTTTGTACTTGATTGTCGAGGAGTCAATGGCATCGAAACTTCCTACCAACAATACTAACAATAATTACACCAAACTTGATAAACAACATAAATTTCGCAGTCGCGTGGATATTGATTAGACGTTTTCGTTGAAAAACTATTGTTGACTATCCACAAGGTCTTCTAACTTTGTTTGCCAAAAACGTGCCGCGAATTAAATATATCCAGAACCTAACGTGATTGGTTTTAATGAGATTAATTCGGCTGTTCCTACTACAAATCTTCGTAATTAAAAGAGGATGTTAAGGATGAGACTACTTGTCCTTTGAAGGTTTTAAACTTTAATTAAACTTGACCTGAATTTTGGATTCAGTCTCATTGAAGTGTCGTTTTAATAGAAACATTTTGAATAGCAACGTTTAGCAGAGGTCGGTGAGTCAATCAGAAAAAAATTGAGTGAAGGACCTGGTTTAGGGATTACTTGTTTTTAGTTACTTTACTGTATGGCTTAAAACTACTTGTCCTCAGTATTTCGAGACTATTTTTCTAAAAAAAAACCTTACCTTGGCTTTCTAAATTCATTGATGACTAAGAGATAGTTAATTGAATATGTTAAGGAGCAGTAGTCAAGTTCGTATGGATGGTCTTCCTGATAGAACTCCTTGAGGTTGGATTTCTGAAAACGGTGGAGGAGCTAGAAAATTATTAAAAAGTATATTCTCACTTCTATCGTTTTTTTAGAATTGTTAGGGTTAATAGGGAGGAACTATTCTTCAGTAAAAGAAGAGCAATAGAATGCTTTCTTCTCTTGAAATGTTTTAGAAGAAGAAATTAACATACAAAAAGTGAGAAAGAAATAAAAGAAGAATTCCAAGTGGATTTGAAAATAATAAATATTTGTAATAGAAAATAATAAAATTAAGAAGCAAAAATGTAGTCTAAGGAAGATATAAGTGAGAAGAAAGAGAAATTGTTTTTTTTTTGACGTCTGTTCTCTAAGATTATAAAAATATTGGGGGAGAAAAAAATTAACAAATGTGGGAGAGGAAATTTGATAATTAAAAAGCTATTCGTTGAGATACTTAAAAAAATATTAATTTTAATGATTCTAGAAAATAATTCTTTAGACTCCTCTTTCAGAATTTCTTTCCTTTTATCAAGTGTCTCTCCTGGTTACATTTGCCTCTCCTTTCATCTTTACATCAAATCCAATAATTCAAGAATAAATTTCTATGATTTCTTCTTACCTCTCCCATTTTTTCTTCCCATAGTTACCCCTTTATCTTTTTCCTTAACTACCAAAATGTTTCTCCTGTTATATTTATAGTCCTTTCTTTCCACCTTATTCCAAAATAAAATTATTCCATGTAATGTTTTTAGAAAAAAAAATCTATAATCTTCTCCTCTTTCTGCATTTTCTCTTTCCACCCAGCTACATCGTTATCACTACTCTTAGATCCCAAAATGTATCTTCTGCTTTTCCCTTTATCTTTACTTCGAAACCAATCGTTCCAAGTTTCAAAAATAAATTTCTATTGCATTTTCTTTTACCCCTTTACTACTTTTTTACTTTATTTTTTTACTCTCAAAGTGTCTCTTTTGTTGATAGTTATTGCCATTCAAAAATAAAATTTCTATAATTTTTCTAGCTCTTGCATTCTTTTCTCCTTATAGTAACCCCTATATCTCTTCTCTTAACTCCGAAAATGTCATTTCTGTTGCAATTAAGACCCTATCTTTCTTCTTTATTATAAAATAAAATGATTCAATGTAACGTTTCTAGAAAGAAAATTCTATAAGTTTCTCCTCTTTCTGAAATTTCTTTTTTCCATCAAGCTACCTTGTTATTACTACTCTTAGATCCTAAAATGTCTCTCCTGGTGATATTTGTCCTACCCTTTATCTTTACTTCAAAACCAATAGTTTCACGGTTCAAAAATTAATTTCTATTGCATTTTCTTTTACCCCTTTACAACTCCTTTGTCCTATTTTCTTGCTCTCAAAGTGTTTCTTCAGTTTATATTTATTGCCATTCAAAAATTAAATTTTTATATTTTTTTTAGGCCTTGCATTTCTTTTCTCTCCATATTTACCCTTTTACCTCTTCTCTTAACTCCCTAAATGTCTTTCCTGTTATATTTATAGCCCTCTTTTTACTACTTTTTGCAAGATAAAATTGTTGAATAAAATGTTTCTAGAAAAGGAATTCTGTAACCTTCTTTTTCTGCACTTTCTTTTTCCATCGAGCTACCTCGTTATCACTACTTTTGGATCCTAAAATGTCTCTTCTGGTGATATTTGTGCTTCGTTTTATTTTTACTTCAAAACCAATCAAGTCTGAAAAATAAATTTCTATTGCATTTTTTTTACCCCTCTACAACTTGTTTATCCTATTTCTTTGCTCTCAAAGTGTTTCTTCGGTTTATATCTATTTCCATTCAAAAATTAAATTTCTATAATTTATTTTTAGGTCTTGCATTTCCTTTTTCTCCATATTTATCTCTTTACCTCTTCTCTTAACTACCAAAATGTCTCTCCTGTTACACTTATGTCCCTGGCTTACCTCCTTTTCCAAAATAAAATTACTCAATGTAAGGTTTGTAGAAAGAAAATTCTATAACTTTTTCCTCTTTCTAAAATTTCTTTTTTCCATCGAGCTACCCTTGTTATCACTGCTCGTACTCGTAGATCCCAAAATGTCTCTCCTGGTGATATTTGTCTTTTCCTTCACTTTTACTTTGAAACCAATAGTTCCACGGTTCAAAAATTAATTTCTTTTCCATTTTCTTTTAGCCCTTTACAACTCCTTTATCCTATTTTTTGCTCTCAATATGCTCCTTCGCTTTATATTTATTGCCATTCAAAAATTAAATATCTATAATTTTTTCTAGCTCTTCCATTTTTTTTTCCCATAGTGACTCCTCTATCTCTTCTCTTGACTCCCCAATGTCTCTCCTCTTATATCTATGGCCCTCTCTATTTTTCTTTTTTTCAAAATAAAATTGTTCAATGAATTCTCTCTAGAAAAAAATTCTATAACCTTTTCATCTTTCTGCACTTTCACTTTCCATCGAACTACCTTGTTATCACTACTTATACATCTCAAAATGTCTCTCCTGGTGATATTTGTTCTTCCCTTCATCCTTACTTCAAAATCAATAGTTCCACATTTCAAAAATAAATTTTTATTACATTTTTCTTCACCCCTTTACTACTCTTTTATCCTAATTTTTGCTCTCAAAGTGTCTCTTCGGTTTAAATTTATTACCATTCGAAAATTAAATTTCTGTAATATTTTATCACTACCTTTAGATCCCAAAATGTCACTCCTAGTGATATTTGTTCTTCTCTTCATCACTATTTCGAAACTAATCGTTTCAAGTTTCAAAAATTAATTTTTATTGCATTTTCTTTCAACTCTTTACTACTCTTTTATCTTTTTTTTTCTTTCTTAAAGTGTCTCTTCAGTTTATATTTATTGCCATTCAAAAATTAAATTTCTGTAATTTTTTCTAATTCTTGCAATTTCTTTCTCTACATAGTTACCACTTTATCACTTCTCTTAACTTCACAAGTGTCTTTCCTGTTATATTTGTCGCCCTTTCTTTTTTCTTATTAAAAAATAAAATTGTTTAATGTAATGTTTCTAGAAAAAGGAATCTGTAACCTTTTACTCTTTCTGCGCTTGCTCTTTCCATCGAACTACCTCGTTATCAGTACTTTTAGATCCCAAACTGTCTCTCCTAGTGATATTTGTCCTCCCCTTCATCATTGCTTCGAAACTAATCGTTCCAAGTTTCAAAAATAAATTTTTATTGCATTTTCTTTCAACTCTTTAGTACTCTTTTATCCTTCTTTTTCTTTCTCAAAGTGTCTCTTCAGTTTATATTTATTGCCATTCAAAAATTAAATTTCTGTATTTTCTTCTAGTTCTTGTATTTTTTTCTCTACATAGTTACCCCTTTATCTCTTCTCTTAACTCCACAAGTGTTTTTCGTGTTATATTTATCGCCTTCTCTTTTTTTCTTCTTAAAAAATAAAATTGTTCAATGTAATGTTTATAGAAAAGGGAATCTGTAACCTTTTACTCTTTCTGCACTTGCTCTTTCCATCAAACTATTTCGTTATCACTACTTTTAGATCCCAAACTGTCTCTCCTAGTGATATTTGTCCTCCCCTTTATCATTACTTCGAAATTAATTGTTCCAAGTTTCAAAAATAAATTTTTATTGCATTTTCTTTCAACTCTTTACTACTCTTTTATCCTTCTTTTTCTTTCTCAAAGTGTCTCTTCAGTTTATATTTATTGCCAATCTAAAATTAAATTTCTGTAATTTTTTCTAATTCTTGCAATTTTCTCCTCTACATAGTTATCCCTTTATCTCTTCTCTTAACTCCACAAGTGTCTTTCCTGTTATATTTATCGCCCTCTCTTTTTTCTTATTAAAAAATAAAATTGTTCAATGTAATGTTTATAAAAAAAGGAATCTGTAACCTTTTACTCTTTCTGCACTTGCTCTTTCCATCGAACTACCTCGTTATCACTACTTTTAGATCCCAAACTGTCTCTCCTAGTGATATTTGTCCTCCCCTTTATCATTACTTTGAAATTAATTGTTCCAAGTTTCAAGAATAAATTTTTATTGCATTTTCTTTCAACCCTTTACTACTCTTTCATCCTTATTTTTCTTTCTCAAAATGTCATTTCAGTTTATATTTGTTGCCATTTAAAAATTAAATTTCTATAAAGTTTTCTAGCTCTTGAATTTTTTTTCTTTCCATAGTGACCCCTCTATCTCTTCTCTTAATTCCCCAAATGTTTTTCCTCTTATATTTATGGCCCTCTCTTTTTTCTCTTTTGCAAAATAAAATTGCTCAATGTAAATTTTTTAGAAAAAAATTCTATAACCTTTTCATCTTTCTGCACTTTCTCTTTTCATCGAACTATCTTGTTATCACTACTTTTAGATCCCAAAATGTCACTCCTAGTGATATTTGTTCTTCTCTTCATCATTATTTCGAAACTAATCGTTTCAAGTTTCAAAATTAAATTCTTATTGCATTTTCTTTTAGCCCTTTACTGCTCTTTTCTGCTATTTTTTGCTCTCAAAGTGTCTGTTCAGTTTATATTTGTTGCCATTCAAAAATTAAATTTCTGTAATTTTTTCTAGTTCTTGCATTTTTCTTTCTCTACATAGTTACTCCTTTATCTCTTCTCTTAACTCCACAAGTGTCTTTCCTGTTATATTTAGCGCCCTCTCCTTTTTTCTTATTAAAAAATAAAATTGTTCAATGCAATGTTTCTAAAAAGAGGAATCTGTAAACTTTTACTCTTTCTGCACTTGCTCTTTCCATCAAACTATCTCGTTATCACTACTTTTAGATCCCAAACTGTCTCTCCTAGTGATATTTGTCCTCCCCTTTATCATTACTTCGAAATTAATTGTTCCAAGTTTCAAAAATAAATTTCTATTGCATTTTCTTTCAACTCTTTACTACTCTTTTATCCTTCTTTTTCTTTCTCAAAGTGTCATTTCAGTTTATATTTGTTGCCATTTAAAAATTAAATTTCTATAAATTTTTCTAGCTCTTAAATTTTTTTTCTTTCCATAGTGACCCCTCTATCTCTTCTCTTAATTCCCCAAATGTTTTTCCTCTTATATTTATGGCCCTCTCTTTTTTCTCTTTTGCAAAATAAAATTGCTCAATGTAAATTTTTTAGAAAAAAATTCTATAACCTTTTCATCTTCCTGCACTTTCTCTTTTCATCGAACTACCTTGTTATCACTACTTTTAGTTCCCAAAATGTCACTCCTAGTGATATTTGTTCTTCTCTTCATCATTATTTCGAAACTAGTCATTCCAAGTTTCAAAAATAAAATTTTATTGCATTTTCTTTCAGCCCTTTACTACTCTTTTATGCTCTTTCTTGCTCTCAAAGTGTCTCTTCAGTTTATATTTATTGCCAATCTAAAATTAAATTTCTGTATTTTTTTCTAATTCTTGCAATTTATTCCTCTACATAGTTATCCCTTTATCTCTTCTCTTAACTCCATAAGTGTTTTTCCTGTTATATTTATCGCCCTCTCTTTTTTTCTTATTAAAAAATAAAATTGTTTAATGTAATGTTTATAGAAAAACTAATCTGTAACCTTTTACTCTTTCTGCACTTGCTCTTTCCATCAAACTATCTCGTTATCACTACTTTTAGATCCCAAACTGTCTCTTCTAGTGATATTTGTCCTCCCCTTTATCATTACTTCGAAATTAATTGTACCAAGTTTCAAAAATAAATTTTTATTGCATTTTCTTTCAACCCTTTACTACTCTTTCATCCTTCTTTTTCTTTCTCAAAGTGTCATTTCAGTTTATATTTGTTGCCATTTAAAAATTAAATTTCTATAAATTTTTCTAGCTCTTAAATTTTTTTTCTTTCCATAGTGACCCCTCTATCTCTTCTCTTAATTCCCCAAATGTTTTTCCTCTTATATTTATAGCCCTCTCTTTTTTCTCTTTTGCAAAATAAAATTGCTCAATGTAAATTTTCTAGAAAGAAATTCTATAACCTTTTCATCTTTCTGCACTTTCTTTTTCCATCGACCTACCTCGTTATCACTACTTTTAGACCCCAAAATGTCTCTCCTGGTGAAATTTGTTCTCTCCTTCATCTCTACTTCGAAAGCAATCGTTCCGCGTTTCAAAAATAAATTTCTATTGCATTTTCTTTCACCCCTTTACTACTCCTTTATCTTATTTTTTTGCTCTCCAAGTGCTTCTTTGGTTTTTATTTATTGCCCTTTAAAAATTAAATTTCTGTAATTTTTTCTAGCCCTTGCATCTTTCTCTACTACTAAAAGAATAAAAATAAGGAAAGACGGAACAAAAAACTGAAAAAAAATCAGAAAAGGTAAACTAATTGTTAAAAGTTTGTAACCAGAAAAATATCTTAAGGAACCAGATCTAGTAATTTCAAAATTAATATTGTTGAAAATCAAATCCAAAATTCTACTAAAAAATTAATTACGAGCAGGTTGTTATTAAAGAAATTTGAATAATTAAAATAGATTGCTGTTTAATTTACCTTTAATTATTCAAATTTAGTTATTCAGAACTTTTTAGTAAAATAAAATTATGGCTCGGATCCCTTTGTAATAAAAATCCAAAAATTGATCACCATATAAGAAGACTAACTGATTGAATAAACAATCCAAAATAGTCAGGACGATAGTACGTGCGCACTTCTAATTTTCACCAATTTGAACCGACTACGAAATAATTTAAAATTATAACAAAATTGGTCGCAAAAAGTTTTGTGGTTATTTAAATTATAGCAGAACCGACAGTTTTTGCAACAAACAACTTGACACGTGGCAATCATCGTTATTGTCTCATTCATGGGATGGTTTATTATAAATCCTGTTTCTACGCTATAAGAAATTTCTAATTATTTGACTAATCATTTTTCTACATTCACAGATTCGTGCAACAACAAAAATCCATTGTTTTAATTTTTCTTCGTAACAATTGGATATTGACATTTATCGTGCCATTTACTCGAGATTAAGTCGTAAACATTAACTGGAAACGAGTTGCAAATTAATTAACATTGACAATGAAAATACTAATGAGTCACACCTCCACTTGTAATATGATGGTAGAATTTATAATTGTTACGTCACAATAAGTAAATGACCCCATGAGAATGTTTTTGTTGATAATCGATTTTTGGTGATTAAAAAAGTGGAAAGAGAAATAGGAACTGGTTGAAAAAAATTGAAACGATTCAAGTTTTTATTTAAAAGGATTAATTAATTTTTGCGTGTTTAAAAATTTAAAAAAGTAGCGAACTTGGGCAATAAAAATAACAACAATAATGATGTGTAACAAGAAGAAGAATTACGTCAGAAGAATAATTTTTTTATTTAGAATAATTAATTTTTGCAAGATGTAACATTTGAGGTTTTCTCGTCAGGTGATAGTAAATTATTTATTGTTTCAATTAATATCATTTGCATATTACACGTGTTCATAGAAATATTATCATTTATCAACTGCGGAAATTTGCCTGCAACAAAATTTTATTTGCTAAACTTTTTAACAATTTTTTTCAAAATGCAAGTGTCGTAACTATCAAAATTGCAGCTATTTTTGTAACTTTGATATTCTGCAAGAAACTGTTTCTAACCAATTACTTGGAAATTGCAGCCTCGCGTATTATAAAGCAAATACACTTAAAGAAACTGGGGCAAAATATTGGGATAAATTAGACTGAAGTAGCGATAATATTTTTTACCAAAAAGGTGCCGAAAGTTTGTTGAGGGAGAAGTTAGCATGGCCGATGGTCAGCTTTGCAATGCGGTAGACCTTTTTTGGTCCCGCACATGCGCAGTCGTGACGTACTGGTATTTCTAGAGAAAATCTGAAAACATATTGAACAACTTAAAGGTTGATCTTGTCACGGATCAAAATGGGTGGGGTACGTTTTTTATTTTTGAACATAATCCGTAAGTAATTATAAAATTATTGAAATAAAATAACAATAAACAACTACGCTGTGTGAAAAGTTGAAAGCGTCAGTTAGTAAACAATTCCATTTCGAAAAACACATAACTCTTTGCCTCTTTCTGCTTAGAAATGTTACTATTGTAGGTGTGATCCAACTTTTTACAAATTCCAACAAAATTTACTGTTTAGATCTAAATCTTGGGTTTGTAAATATGCCTCAACCAATCTTTTTTAAATTCAAAACAATTTGTAATGTCGCACTTGTCTGTATTTCTGTACTGTCTACAATTGGCCTTAATTAAACAAATAAATAATAAAAGTGTCGCTTACATTGGTATTTATAGGACCATTGTAATTATCGAAAGAGCCTTAAATAAACAATGTTTCATTTTTTAAGAAAGCAAAGCAAGGTCTGGGCTAAAAAAGACTTTAAATGATAAAACAAACAATTCAAAATAGATATGGTGTGAAAAGTTGTTGATTGTCGATTTGTTATTTTGCAAAAAACGTCGAGATCTTCTAAAAAAGTTTCCAAGAACGCAATAAAAAAAATTTTGTTAATTTTAGAATTTTGAAGTTTGCAAACATTTTCTTACAACATAAAATGTTTTCTTCTTCCTGCATTTTCCCCCGTTATCACTATTTTTAGCTTCCAAATATATCTCTTGTCCTTCATTTTCAAAAATAATATTTTCTCCATTTATTTCTCTTTGCCTCATCTCTTCCGAAAATGTCTCTTTTGTTTTATTTGTTGTCACCTTTTTATCGTTTTTTCAAAATTAATCAAACTGCGTTCCAAAATAAAACTTCTATAGTGTTCTCTTCTTGCATTTTTATTTTTAAATCAAAATTCTCCACTACTGCTCTTCTTAGTTTTCAAAAAACCTCTCCTGCTTATAGTACTGGGCCTCCCTTTGTCATTACTTTGAAACTGTTTGACGTACGTTTTAAAATATTTCTATAATTTTTGCTTGTATTTGTATTTTTCTCTCCATTGACTTACCCCTTCTCTCTTTTCTTAGCTACCAAAATGTCTCTCGTCTTCATCTTTATTATCATTCTTCTTGTTTTTACTTCAAATCCAATCGAGCTATACTACAAGATACATTTTCTATAATGTTCTCTTCATACATTTTTTTTCTTTCATAAAACTACCCCCTTTTTGCTATTTCTACTTTCTAAAATGTCTCTCCTTCTCATATTTATTACCATTCTTTTTGTTTCTACTTCAAAATCAATCGAGTTGCGCTATAAGATAAGTTTTCTATAATGTTCTCTTTTTACATTTTTTTTCTTTCATAAAACTGCCCCCTTTTTGCTATTTTTACTTCCTAAAATGTCTCTCCTCCTCATATTTATTACCATTCTTTTTGTTTTTACTTCAAAACCAATCGAGCTGCGCTATAAGATAAATTTTCTATAATGTTCTCTTCTTACATTTTTTTTTCATAAAACTACCCCTTTTTGCTATTTTTACTTTCTAAAATGTCTCTCCTCCTCATATTTATTACCATTCTTTTTGTTCTTACTTCAAAACCAATCGAGCTGCGCTATAAGATAAATTTTCTATAATGTTCTCTTTTTACATTTTTTTTCTTTCATAAAACTGCCCCCTTTTGGCTATTTTTACTTCCTAAAATGTCTCTCCTCCTCATATTTATTACCATTCTTTTTGTTCTTACTTCAAAACCAATCGAGCTGCGCTATAAGATAAATTTTCTATAATGTTCTCTTTTTACATTTTTTTTTTCATAAAACTACCTCCTTTCTGCTATTTCTACTTTCTAAAATGTCTCTCCTTCTCATATTTATTACCATTCTTTTTATTTTTACTTTAAAACCAATCGAGCTGCGCTATAAGATAAATTCTCTATAATGTTCTCTTTTTACATTTTTTTTTTCATAAAACTACCCCTTTTTGCTATTTTTACTTCCTAAAATGTCTCTCCTCCTCATATTTATTACCATTCTTTTTGTTCTTACTTCAAAACCAATCGAGCTGCGCTATAAGATAAGTTTTCTATAATGTTCTCTTCATACATTTTTTTTCTTTCATAAAACTACCCCCTTTTTGCTATTTCTACTTTCTAAAATGTCTCTCCTTCTCATATTTATTACCATTCTTTTTGTTTCTACTTCAAAATCAATCGAGTTGCGCTATAAGATAAGTTTTCTATAATGTTCTCTTTTTACATTTTTTTTCTTTCATAAAACTGCCCCCTTTTTGCTATTTTTACTTCCTAAAATGTCTCTCCTCCTCATATTTATTACCATTCTTTTTGTTTTTACTTCAAAACCAATCGAGCTGCGCTATAAGATAAATTTTCTATAATGTTCTCTTCTTACATTTTTTTTTCATAAAACTACCCCTTTTTGCTATTTTTACTTTCTAAAATGTCTCTCCTCCTCATATTTATTACCATTCTTTTTGTTCTTACTTCAAAACCAATCGAGCTGCGCTATAAGATAAATTTTCTATAATGTTCTCTTTTTACATTTTTTTTCTTTCATAAAACTGCCCCCTTTTGGCTATTTTTACTTCCTAAAATGTCTCTCCTCCTCATATTTATTACCATTCTTTTTGTTCTTACTTCAAAACCAATCGAGCTGCGCTATAAGATAAATTTTCTATAATGTTCTCTTTTTACATTTTTTTTTTCATAAAACTACCTCCTTTCTGCTATTTCTACTTTCTAAAATGTCTCTCCTTCTCATATTTATTACCATTCTTTTTATTTTTACTTTAAAACCAATCGAGCTGCGCTATAAGATAAATTCTCTATAATGTTCTCTTTTTACATTTTTTTTTTCATAAAACTACCCCTTTTTGCTATTTTTACTTCCTAAAATGTCTCTCCTCCTCATATTTATTACCATTCTTTTTGTTCTTACTTCAAAACCAATCGAGCTGCGCTATAAGATAAGTTTTCTATAATGTTCTCTTCATACATTTTTTTTCTTTCATAAAACTACCCCCTTTTTGCTATTTCTACTTTCTAAAATGTCTCTCCTTCTCATATTTATTACCATTCTTTTTGTTTCTACTTCAAAACCAATCGATCTGCGCTATAAGATAAATTTTCTATAATGTTCTTTTTTACATTTTATTTCTTTCATAAAACTACCCCCTTTTTGATATTTTTACTTTCTAAAATGTCTCTCCTCCTCATCTTTATTACCATTCTTCTTGTTTTTACTTCAAATCCAATCGAGCTATACTACAAAATACATTTTCTATAATGTTCTCTTCATACATTTTTTTTTTCATAAAACTACTCCCTTTTTGCTATTTTTACTTTCTAAAATGTCTCTCCTTCTCAAATATATTACCATTCTTTTCGTTTTTACTTCAAAGCCAATCGAGCTGCGCTATAAGATAAATTTTCTATAATGTTCTCTTCTTACAATTTTTTTCTTTCATAAAACTACCCCCTTTTTGCTATTTTTACTTTCTTTACCTTCTCATATTTATTACCATTCTTTTTATTTTTACTTCAAAACCAATTGAGCTGCGCTATAAGATAAATTTTCTATAATGTTTTCTTCTTACATTTTTTTCTTTCATAAAACTACCCATTTTTACTTCCTAAAATGTCTCTCTTCCTCATATTTATTACCATTTTTTTTGCTTTTACTTCAAAACCAATCGAGCTGCGCTATAAGATAAATTTTCTATAATGTTCTCTTCTTACATTTTTTCTCTACTTCTTTATCACTATTTTTACTCTTCCTAAAATGTCCCTCGTGCTTACATTAATGGCTCTTCCTTTGCCATTACTTCGAAACTAATTGAGGTACGTTTCAAAATTAAATTTCTATAATTTTTGCTTGAATTTGTAATTTTTTTTTCCGCTGAGCTACCCCTTTGTACTTTTTCTTTGCTTCCAAAATGTCTCTCTTTGTCATATTTATCAAAATTCTTCTTGTATTTACTTCAAAACCAATCGAGCTATGCTACAAAATAAATTTTCTATAATGTTCTCCTCTTACATTTTTTTCTTTTTATGAAGCTGCCCCATTATCGCTATTTTTAGTCTTCCTAAAATGTGTCTCCTGCTCATTCTTATGGTCCTCCCTTTCGTTCTTATTTTAAAACCAATTGAACAACGTTTCAAAATTGAATTTCTATACTTTTCTTTTCTTGCATTTTCTTCTTTCTATCGAGCTACCCCATTATCCCTACCCTTACCTAAATGTCTCTCTTGCAGACATGAATGGCCTTTTTTTCGTCATTACTTCAAAAATCATTGAGCTGTGTTTCAAAATTAAATTTCTATATTTTTTGCTTGAATTTGTATTCTTTTTTTCCACTGAGCTACTCCTTTGTATTTTTTCTTTGCTTCCAAAGTGTCTCTCCTCCTCATATTTATCACCACTCTTCTTGTATTTACTTCAAAACCAATCGAGCTATGCTACAGAATAAATTTTCTATAATGTTCTCTTCTTGCATTGTTTTTTTTCATAAAGCTACCCCGTTATCGCTATTTTTACTTCCTAAAATGTCTTGCTCGTTTAAATTTGCCCTCCCTCTTGTGTTTACTTCACTACTAATGGAGCCACGCCTCAGAATTAAATTTCTGCAATATATTTTTCTTATTTTTTTCTCCCCATAACTACCTCTCAATTTTTGTCCCATCGAGTTACCTGGTTATCCCTACTCTTACCTAAATGTCTCTTGTGCTTACATTAATGGCTTTTCCTTCGCCATTACTTCAAAACTAATTGAGGTACGTTTCAAAATCAAATTTCTATCATTTTTGCTTTTATTTATATTTTTTCTCTCCATTGAGCTACCCTTTTGTCTATTTTATTTGCTTCTAAAATATCTTTCCTCCTTTTTTTTATTAACATTTTTCTTGCTTTTACTTCAAAACCAATTGAGCTACGCTACAAGATACATTTTCTATAATTGCATTTTTTTCCATAAAGCTACCTCGTTATCGCTATTTGTACTTTCTAAAATGTTTCTTTTGTTTAAATTTACCCTCCCTTTTGTTCACTACTAATTGCGCCATGTCCCACAATTAAATTTCTACATAATATTCTTCCTACTTTTTCTCTCTATACCTACCTCGTTATCTCATTTGTTAGCTCCCAAAATGTCTTTTCTGTTTATTTTTATGGCCCTTCGCTTCGTTCTTATTTCAAAACCAATTGAGCAACGTTCCAAAATAAGATTTCAATAAGTTTCTCTTTCTACATTTTCTTCTTTCCATCAACGTACCAGTTATCCCTACTTTTACCTAAATGTCTCTCTTGTTGATATTAATAGCCCTCTCTTTCCCATTACTTCGAAACTAATTGAGGTACGTTTCAAAATTACATTTCTATAATTTTTGCTTGTATTTGAATTGTTTCTCCCTATTAGGCTACTCCTTTATTTCTTTTCTTAACTTCCCAAATACCTCTCCCATTTAACTTTGTCTTTCCTTTTTTACTTCAGAACCAATTACGTTTTAGAATAAAATTTCTTTATCTTTTTTCTGCATTTTTTTTTCCTATCGAGTTACCCCTTTATCTCGTTTCTTAACTCCCAAGGTGTCTCTTCTGATTTTAGTAATTTTAGTCGTTACTTGAAGCAATTACCCCAAAATTTGGTTTTACCCCACTACAATTTTTAAATAGTAGCAACTTTTCATTTTCATTTGTGAAGGGTTGGGGGGGTTAAACAATAATTATCTGACCCGCCAATATTTAAACAATTGTTAGTAACTTTAGTGTTTTATTAACAATTTGATAACATTGCTTGTCACTTGTCAGCTTATGTGTCACTTAGCCGTGTTGTCCAGTTTAAAACGTCAATGATTATTGCAAAATTTGCTATGTTTTATAGTGTTAGTGAGGTTCGAACCAACTGTTTTTGATAATTACGTAACCGGACAATTAATTAACATAAATTGAATAAAAATGGAATTACAATGGTGCGGTTATTTCATTGTAGCGGTACTACTACTAAAATGTACAATCGCCACAGAACTAACATTTGAATTACCGGACAGTGCCAAAGAATGTTTCCATCAAGAAATCAAAAAGAACACCACTTGCACGTTAGAGTTTCAAGTAAAATCAAATCCCTAAAAATTTAACAAAAAATGAACGCGATTTTTACAGGTCGTCACCGGAGGTCAATACGACGTGGACGTTACGTTACAAGATCCCGAAAAACAAGTCATCTATAAACAAATCAAAATGCAATTTGATTCACATACATTCACAACATTGCATACCGGAATCTATGTAGTTTGTTTCAGTAACGAATTTTCAACTTTTTCCCATAAACTAGTTTATATGGATTTTCAAGTGGGGGAAGAACAACCGTTGCCAGGTTTAGGAGAACACGCTACTGTTATGACTCAAGTATTCCGAGATTTATTAATTTTATTTCGTACTTGAATGTTGCGTGTTACAGATGGAATCGTCTGCCCAAGATATCCATAAGGCACTAAACACTATTCTAGATTTCCAAACCCATCATCGTTTACGCGAAGCACAAGGAAGAAAACGTGCCGAAGATTTAAACGAACGTGTTTTGTGGTGGTCTGTTATGGAAACATTGGCTGTCATAACGATTGCGCTTGGACAAGTTTTCGTATTGAGAAATTTCTTTACTGAACGAAAACCGTTTAATATTAAATAGTTTTTCAATGTGGTGATTATTTTTGGTTTTTGAATGTTGTAACCTGATGGTTATTGTGTACATAGAACCTACAGAATACAACGGGGATGTGTTGAGTTGAATATTTTCTTACACGCCCTCCACAAATTTATTGCGTTACAGAAACCTTTATCAATCAAATCTATGTTAGCGCCCCCTATTGATGGCAACTTGCACTAAAGGAGGATGATTTTAGTTTTACAGAAATTATTTAATTTATTGAAATAAAAGCCAAGTA
Source organism: Pyrochroa serraticornis (assembly GCA_905333025.2). Taxonomy (NCBI): domain Eukaryota; kingdom Metazoa; phylum Arthropoda; class Insecta; order Coleoptera; family Pyrochroidae; genus Pyrochroa; species Pyrochroa serraticornis. Next base: position 47,498,006 of record HG995152.1, read on the forward strand.
CAATATTTGTATCGCAAAGTAGACCGCGTCTTCAGTTGTACAAGTTTTCTTTATTTTGCATCCACCGACGCGCTACCACTTTACCTCGCGCCCTCTACCGGCAATGGCGATGCGTTCGGGTCGCGGCTAACATTTTCTTTAAAATTTGAATATTGTAATAGGAAAGATTCTCTCACGTTATTGTTACTTTGTCAACAACTGAAACAGCAAGGAGTATTGCATTATTTTTTATAATATAAAAATAACGAAACAATAACAACGAATAATAAACAATTACAATAACATAATCGATTTAAAAATGACGTTCACAATAAATATCACAAAGTACGAAAATACTGTATCAATTAACCAATTTAATACCATAATATAGTAAAATAACTTTTACAATTTTATACTTTAAATAGCAGGTTGTGTGCTAGCAGCCAGCACTAAAAGCTACCTCAAAATATTTTTGTATAACTTTAAATCCCCTATAATTCTAAAAAACACAACATCGAAGGAACGAGGCGAGACTAGCGGACAGAATCTGAAGACTTGGAAAGTTTGGTTCTAAAAACAAAAATTATTATTTAATTACCACAATGAAAACAATTACCTATAATTGTGCATTTCAACAACAAATTTAGTAGCTTGTCTATATTTGCCTTCATGTTCTAATTTCGAAGCGTTTCGAGATCCAACATTATGCGGCAAAGACTTAACGATAATACAATTATTTTCAGCATCATGCATTATCATGTTGGTAACCGTAGCTTTAATTTGGGGACATATAAGCGGACAATTGTACTCTTGTGTTATTCTCAAGGGCATGTCCAATTTCAAATCAAGAACGTTTTCACCCTTAAAAAATATTATTAAAAAAAAAAAGGAATCTGTAATTTTATTACCCGATATTTCGGAAGTGTTTGACTTGAAGTTATCGCAAATTCGGAAATGGGGCGTCTATAGAGATGACCAAGCGGTCTTTCAGTTGAAATAACGTTAACTTGTTCTTTTTTTAAAATCCAATTGTCTTTATCTTCGTCGAATTGGGAGAGATTTATTAAGCGGGACCTCTCTTCGGGGGGGACGAAGTTATCGATTATTAAAAATCGCTGCCTCAATTGCCTGGAATTTAACGAATTTATAAAAGTTACAAAATTATTGGATGAGTTACATTGAAGCGTCGTCATTGGCTTCTTCAATTTCGGTTCTGTCGTTTACGTAGATCTTGTGATTGTCTTTGATCTCTTGTCGGACGGATTGCAATTTAGCGTACAATCTTTTTAATTTTTCTCTTTTAAAATCGACTTCTTGCTGTAGACTGGCGAAAACCTGCTTCAACTCGATACAGTTCTCTTCTTCGAATTCGATTTTTTGCTGGATCTCGATCTCCCTTTTCTGCAAAAATTAATTCAACAAACAACTTTCCTACATAAGCAATACAGGGTGGCGCAAAAGTGAGTCGACTCGATAGCTCGAGTTCTCTTATAGCCAGAAATTTGATTTGAGAACCTAAATAAGCTAAAGGAGGAAGTCTATAACCGGAACATACAGGGTGAACCAATACAAGTGATTTTTTTTTAATGGAATTTTGTGCAAAAAAATTGGGACCTTTTCTTTCTTCACTCCAATATTACTGACTATGTCTAATTTACTTGGTTGTAGTAATTCCGAAATTGCCAATTTTTTTGAAAAATGCTTTAAAATTTGACTTCCAAAATACTCAACGCTACCAATTTATTATTCGAAAACAATTGCAACGTTAGAATTTTTCGCGAAAGGCTGAAAATACGAAAATTTTACCTTCCTTGCCGAAATTTCGAATTTCTGCTGTTCCAATCGCACTTCGTTTTCGTTAACACTATCGACAATATTTTTGCCACCGTGCACCATTTGTTTTTCTAACGCCAATAGTTTCGTGGCTAATTCATCGACTTCCATTTTGCCCAATTCAAGTTTCTTTTTACTTTCATCTTTTTTGTCATCATCTCCATCTTCGTCACTGTTAGCAGATTCCTCAAAATCGGATTCGTTATCGCAATCAATTCCGTTACTTTTTTTCTCTATGAGACGTTTCAATCTTTCGATTTCTTCTTGTAGCGCCAGTAATTTAGCACCTTTAATATCCTCGTTTTTGATTGGTTGATTCTTGATTGATTTAGCCCGATACGCGTATCTCAAAGTCATGATAGTTTCTTCATAATTCATGTTAGCTGGACCAATGTTGGCTATCATAATTGTTTTGCTGTTACCCCCAAGTGAGTCTTGGAGTAATCTTGTAAGTTTCGAATCTCGATAGGGGATATGGGCTGAGTTTTCAGCCAAAGCATAAATTACGTTACCTATAACAACAAATCGGGATAACAATTTTAGATATTTTACTAAACTATTGTTGTTACCTAACGACGAGAGAGCTTTATTGATTTTAGTTGCTTCCTTGAATCTCTCGCCTGTGGCGCCGGTTTTCGACTGCCTTTCACTCCCCGCTAAATCGACCAAATTTAATTTTCCTACTTTAACAGATTTCGACTGAGGTTCTGCCATTTCGATCACAATTTGAAATATCGCATGAGATCTCGAACTGTGCTCGTTCATTTCTGTTGCGCCGCTTGTACGATTTCCGTTACCTAATCGCATCGCTTTTAACATATCATCGGCGCTTTGACAAGTTTGCGAATGCAGATTCGTCACGCACACACCCTGTCCCGTTACCTCCCTCAACTCCAGAGATTTCGAATTTTTTATTTTCAACAAATCCCTGCAACCAAATTGAAAAGTTTCAAACTTTTTGATTTTTAGACATTAAGATTTCAAACGGCAAACAAGCAAATTTTAAACTATCGTACAAAATATTCGGAGTTACGAGTTTATTTTTAAAAAAATGCAGAAATTTCGAGTCTTTTTCGCCCAATCTGGGCTACCTGGAAGATGGGGGTGTATCCCATTAGAATGACATTTGAGATACACTCGTAATTAACATGGCGACGTTTCCATAACAACTCGTAGTTGCTATGGTAACTTCACAAATCAACATCCGTTCGCCATTTAACTTGCGAGTTGTTATGGTAACCTCATAAATCAACATCCGTTCGCAATTTAACTTGTGAGTTGTTATGGTTACCTCACAAATCAACATCCGTTCGCCATTTAACTTGAGTAGTTGCTATGGTAACCTTACAAATCAACTTCCGGTCGCCACTGAACTTGCTAAGTTTCCATAGCAACCTGGGGTTTGTTATACTTGGTACTAGAGGTCGCCTCGAGTGTGGAAAAAGTGAGGTTAACAATTCATAAACATCAAAAAAGAAAACATTTAGCTCTGCCAAAAGTTCTTGCTTGATAATTGTTATTTATCATTTGTTGAATTGGTACCAAAACGTCAAAATTTATTCCTTTACGCACGTTACTGTTATATGAAAAATATGCAAATTGTTTGCGTAAACATTTACAAACATTATTAACACCCACCAAAGTTTTAAATATCTCTTCTAACTTATGTAACGTTCATTATGTAAGTTCTTAAGTTGATGCGCTAGTTATTAACAATTTCAAAAATTTAAATAATTTGGCTTTCAATCATTTTAACAATCAATTAGCTCAAGGTTTTGCAAGAACGACGGCAATTTCTCCCACTTCAAATTCATAAATGCTGCAACTAATTTTTATAATAAATAAGAAAGTCGAGTAAAAATTTAATAATTAAAGATCACGTGACAGTGCCCAGTTGCTATGCAACCTGCGATACAATCCTAGGAGCACCCTTGATTATTAAATTTATGTCACGTGGTATTTATTTAATTATTAAAAATCCTCTATTAATCAAACTGACTGTTATTTCAATTCTTTGTAATTTGCGTTACTCAAACCACAATACCGTACCTAATATCTTCCATGTAGATTTCCAAATAACGAACAGTAACCAGAAATTCTAGGCCAGTAGTGCGATTAATATGTGTCCAAATTTGTTCGAACGCTCTAGGTATAACCCCCGAATCGTCACCATCGATTTCATCTCCTTCCATCGTGTAAGTTTTGCCAGTTCCTGTTTGTCCGTAAGCGAAAACACAACCGTTATATCCTTCAAGAACGGACGACACTAAAGGTCTGACTGTTTCATCGTAAACACATTGTTGAGTTGCGCTAAAATAGCAATATTAAAATTTCGAAAAAAAATGATTCAAAACTGACTTCCAATCATAAACCGCATCGTAGGTAAAAATTTTATTTTTTTCATTTTCGGTTCTTGCTTTAGGGTTTTCGACCTCAATTACGCCTCTGTTTGAGTAAACATTGACAACTCTGGTACAATCTGCTTTCGTTTCTTGTTGGTTCATGGGTCGGCAACGAACAATGACTTGCACTGCTTCATTATTGGCGGTTCTCTGGGGGCAAAAATGTTTTTTTATTGTGGTTAAGGGTTAGAAGGGTAGTTTTACGTACGGAAACCGAATCTTTCCCTTGTTGGCTCATCGTTTCTCCCTCTTAAAATTTCAAAATGTTAATAATTAAAGTATTGTTGTTATAAAAGGTTAACGTTTTGGATATTATTGCACTATTTTGTTAATAATATCGAACTAACAAGCAGGAACGCATGGTGATACACGTATTAAGAATATAACATTCTTTACTTTTATTGATTTCATAAATGTTGCGAAACCCATAACCTACACTGTTGCAGGTAACTGATTTACCGGCACTAGGCGTATCGCGGGGATCGTTTCTGAGAAAGTCAAAATTTTCGAAACTCTATTGCCATATTTTGAAATAAGAGATTTCCCAAAAAGAACAACCCTTACGCTTAGGGGCAAAATTTCGATATTTCCGTTTTGTACTCATTGAAATTGAGATTCGGTTGGTCTTTTTCCTTGCGAAGCAGTGGCGGCGGTGCAATTTTTTAGGGAGGCTCAAATTAAGTTTTCGGAAAAAGGATATTGTCGGGCTTTTTCGACTTTTATGAAAGTAAATGAGTGATTGAATTGCACGCTGCCACTTGAAAAAACAAATAAACACCTTACAACATTAGACTTGAGAACTCCGTTAATTTAATGTATTTAATATCTATCTGATGAATTAATTTTATATGTATAAAGAGACCGGGCCTCAGCTTCTCTTGAAATCAAAAGGAACTTTCGAAAGATTAAAATCTGTGATGACTGGCCTAAACAACTTAATACACTTGCCGTAGTTGTAACCACTGAGGTTAAATATTTGCGGTAACTGTAGCCAGCAATCGCAATTAACTGTCAACAAATGTCAAAATTTTGACAAATTTTTGATTTTTGCTGTGTTCATTAGGTTAATTCGAATTTCTCGCGTATTTTCCGAAAACTCGACAATGGAAGACGACAATTCAATGTCCGAAAGAATTTTACGGACTTTAGAAACTATTATAGACAGCGACCCCGAATTGTGAGGTTATGTGGATTTTTTTCAAATTAATTACGCACCCGTTTCAGAAAAGAATTCTCCATCATCCCAACAGAAGACAATACGAAAAACAAATCTCCGGTTCTCTTCGAGGAACACACAATAGGTCTGGAGTCCTGGTGTGTAAAATACATTTACCGCTACGCTTACTTGGAATTATTCGAAGTACGTCAAGCTCTTTCCCGAAAAAAATTGACTTTCTGCAGAGAAAACAACCTGAATCACCTCTTAACGGGTGTTTTATTAATAAATCCTGATGTTTCGACGTTTTGGAATATGAAACGGGAACTTGTACAACACGAAATTGTAGGTGTTAACAAAGAACTACATTTCAGCAAAGTCGTGTTGTCGTACAAAAGCAAATCAAACGAAGCTTTCAGTTATAGACGATGGTTGTTGAAGCGGTTATTATCGAAAATTTTAAATGATTCCAACATGATTTCGAATCTCCTACGAAACGAACTGGAAGTTTGCGAAATGGCTGCCAATAAAACACCAAATAATTACCACGCATGGACCCATCGAATTTGGTGTTTAGAAAATGTAATTAATAGAACCAACAATGTCGCTAACGTTATTTCGAGCGAATTAGAATTTAGTTATAGGTGGTTATCGAGTCACGTTTCAGAACACACGGGTTTTCATTACCGTCAGTATTTATTCGACGCTGTTAAAACAAATAAAAACATTTCAAATATTTTCGAAACTTACTACACTCAAACTTGTAAAGATTTAGGATTAGTAAACGAAAACGATCCGAGAACTACGCTAATTTATTTGTTAGGTAAACAAAAAAATTTGAATCGATCAATGGAAGAAGCCAACAAATACCTTAATTATTTTTGTTTGTTACTATTCGATCTTTTTAATACGGTTCAAACGTTAAATTCAATTTTTCCAAATCACGAAGCTATTTGGTATCATCGCAGACATTTATTGTTTCAATTAATTAAAACTTGTTATCAATATCACGATTTAGAATTGAAACCGAATATACAAATTGATGATTCACAAATGAAAGGGGGGGTTAATATTGTATCGTATGATGCTGCGTTATTTAAATTTTGTGACGGTGAGAAACAACCGAAACTTTTTAAAAGTCAACCGAATAAAGTCGAATCTTCTTATCTTTACCGTACTTTAGTTAAAACCGAAATGGACTTTATTCGACAAAATTCTAGTAGTGGGGCGGGTTATTTTGAAAATGAACACGCAAGGAGGCATGAGAAATGGTTGAAATTAGTTGTTTGCCTCGAACAAGTGTGATAATTGATTGGTTTAGACACAATTTATGTAACGGAATTGAATGACGTTATCACTTTGTTTTTCGAAATTGCTAAGGAAGCAAAGTGATAATTTCAAAAAGTGGACTAAAAGTGAAAATTTAGTCAAAGACTTGTTTTAGTTACAGTAATTTCCAGTCATTCGCTAAAAGTTACAGTAATTTTTTAAAATCAACGATTTGCTGTTTCCAAAAAATTTTATTTGACTAAATTTTAAATATTTTGGAAGTCCCGCCCTTTAGTGGGCGTGTTTAGTAACCGACCAATCAGATTCGAGGCGTTATGTCAAATCTTACAGTGTTGCAATATTTAAACCAAAATTTCTATAATTATATTGCAATCGATTTAGCAGTTTAATTGTGTTGCCTATTTTAAAATAAAAGAGACAAAAGTACTTTCCACATAAGCAAATAAAAAACAATTTTTATTTCAACAAGTGTTAAAAACGTGAATTTGCGTTTTAACAACTTGTGAACTGAATTATAAATAATTTAAATATGTTTAGATATAGTTGCAATGTATTTGTTTCGGGTGCACAAACTTTTTTTGCACTATGTAATAGTTACATATTTAACAACAATTTGTGTGAGAGTTCAACAATTTTCTACCATGTACCTAATATCTTGTTCAATAAGAATTAAGTATCTAAGACGTTAATTAAATTTTGAAATTGTTTTTGCAAAATCTTTTTGTTACAGAGCTAAAAATTAAGTTGTGCTAATTAATTAGTAGTTACGATTATAGTCACAAGGTGCCAATTTGTAACAATAAATTTTACAATATTGTGGAGCAATTAGAATCTTATTTAGAAATTAGGGGCAATTTTTCGTTTATTGTCAGAATTTGGCGCTTCACATTTGATCACTTATTTTCATCGTTATCGTCTTGTTATTAAAATAAAAATATTTTACCGAAATTTACGCAACTTATATTTCTTTTGTTAACATTACTTCTGACTTAATTAGTTTTTAAACTATTTCGCCACCTAGCGAATTAAGTTCCGGTTGCACAAAGCGTGATTAAACTCTTAAAAATCTTAATTGGTGATTACAGGGCCATTAGCAGTTTTTTTTTTAATTTGAAAGAAAGCAAAGTCATTGTCTGTTAAATTCCTACAAAATGTAACAAACAACTTATGTCCAGTTAATGTAATAGAAAATTTAGAGATCCGTTAATTCCTTGTTAAACTGTCATCACGGTTGTGCAACTGGCCCTAGACTAGTGAAACTATTTGGCTCTTTTTTCATCTTGAAGTTATTAAAAAGTACTAAGAACCTTTATAGTTGTACCTGATGTTTTACTCCTCCATTTTACAGTGATGTATGGATGCGTTATGTATCTTTTAGAGTTGATTTATAAAAAAAATATTTATACACTAAATTTACCAAAGTTCCTCTTTAAATGTTGTAAATTGCAAATTACAATTAATAAAGGGACTGCATTATTATGTCTAGTAGTAAACTTATTGCTTAGGTTTCTTCGTCCTGAAATTTACTTACGTCCAGAAACAGAAGAACCTCATTCCTGGTGCCACTATTCGAAGTTATCAATTTTTTTTTGCAGGCAGAAGAAAGTCTTCAATTTTAAATAAAACAAATACGAACATATAAAAATATTTATTAGGTAAACAAATTTATTTACAAATCTCTTAGAACTAAAACAGTCTTTGTTACAGGTGCACCTAGAGATTCTACAGACATTAATCAACTTCTTCAACAGTAGGTCCTCGGTGCGACCCAAAACCTCCGGCTTGTTGCCCACAACTGCCCGGATTACCTCCTGTAGAACCATTTTGGGCACCTGCGTAAAGTTTCGCCATAATCGGACTACAAATCGACGTCAATTGTTTTTGTTTATCTTCATACTCCTCTTTTTCGGCCAAAGTGTTATTATCAAGCCATCGCAAACAACTGTCACACTCTTTCTGCACAGTATCTTTATCGACTCCACTCAATTTATCCCCACAATCACTGACGGCTTGTTTCAATTGAAAAACGTAACCTTCCAATTGATTTCTTGCCGCAATTCTAACTCTTTGTTTCTCGTCCTCTTCTTTATACTTTTCAGCTTCGTTAACCATCCGATCGATATCGCTTTGCGACAATCTTCCTTTGTCGTTCTTGATGGTGATGTTGCGGGAATTGCCAGAACTGGTGTCTTTGGCGGAAACATTGAGGATTCCGTTGGCGTCCATATCGAAAGTTACTTCGATTTTAGGTACTCCTCGTGGTGCAGGAGGAATTCCTGTCAAATCGAAATTACCTAACAAGTTGTTGTCTTTGGTCATTGCTCTTTCGCCTTCGAAAACTTGAATGGTGACAGCTGGTTGGTTGTCGCTGTACGTTGTGAAGGTTTGGGTTTGTTTGCAAGGGATTCTTGCGTTGCGTTCGATGATTTTCGTCATGACTCCGCCTGCGGTTTCGATTCCTAAAGATAGAGGAGTGACATCAACGAGGAGGACGTCTTGGATTTTCGAATCGGTTTCTCCACTGAGAACAGCCGCTTGAACTGCCGCTCCATACGCTACAGCTTCATCGGGATTGATGGAGAGATTCAAAGGTTTTCCACTGAAGTAATTTTGGAGTAATTGCTGGATTTTGGGGATTCGAGTAGAACCTCCGACTAAAACAATATCGTGGATGGAAGCTTTATCCATTTTGGCATCAGTTAAAGCTTTTTCGACCGGTTGTAGAGTGCCTCGGAACAAATCGGAATTGAGTTCTTCAAATCGGGCTCTAGTGAGTTTCGTGTAGAAGTCGATACCGTCGAAAAGGGCATCAATTTCGATCGTAGCTTCAGTACTCGAACTCAAAGTGCGTTTCGCTCTTTCAGCTGCAGTCCTTAAACGTCGTAAAGCTCTCGGGTTAGTTTTCAAATCTTTTTTGTATTTCCTTTTGAATTCGTCAGCGAGATGATTGACGACACGATTATCGAAATCTTCACCCCCTAAATGCGTATCACCGGCAGTAGCTCTAACTTCAAACAACGATCCTTCGTCGATCGTTAGGATCGAAACGTCGAAAGTTCCACCCCCAAGATCGAAAATCAACACGTTTCTCTCCCCTTTCAAATTTTTATCTAAACCGTAAGCTAACGCCGCTGCTGTTGGTTCGTTGATGATCCTCAAAACGTTCAATCCAGCGATAACGCCGGCATCTTTCGTCGCTTGTCTTTGGGAATCGTTAAAATATGCAGGTACAGTGATAACGGCGTCTTTAACTGAAGCGCCGAGATAAGCTTCGGCGGTTTCCTTCATTTTCGTTAAAACCATTGAACTGATTTCTTCAGGGGCAAAAGTTTTCGTTTCACCCTTATGTTCGATTTGAATTTTCGGTTTACCACTAACATTGACGACTTTGAATGGCCAATGTTTCATGTCTTGTTGGATTTTGGGGTCGTCGAATTTGCGTCCGATTAGACGTTTGGCGTCGAAAACGGTGTTGCTGGGGTTCATGGCGACTTGGTTTTTGGCGGCATCGCCGAGGAGACGTTCTGTGTCGGTGAAGGCGACGTAACTGGGTGTTGTTCGATTTCCTTGGTCGTTGGCGATGATTTCGACGTTACCGTGCTGCCACACACCCACACAGGAGTACGTGGTGCCCAAGTCGATACCGATAGCTGGAGATTTAACCATTTTTTTTATTTATTTCACTGAATTCACTGAATAACTCGGAAATGTTCACTTTGTAATAGCTTCGAGATGCGCTTCTTTCACTTTGCTTGTTGCTTGTCGTTTCAAAACTGAATGAATTCGCGCTGCGCCGAGGTGCTTTTATATGAACAGCAAAATCGACCCGAACCCACCCGAACGTTCTCGAAACGTTCGATACGTTACGTGAACATTCTAGAATCGTCCAAAATTATAATTCAATTTCCACAGTGCAATATGTTTGGGATGTATGAATAATATTTATGGGTACAATAATAAGTACAATAGTAAAATTAATAATCGTTAGCAAAAAAAAATTTAAAAAATAATTTGTACTTATAATGGAGAATAAAATTTAGAAAATTGAGGTTTGAAATTAACAATTAAATAAATTTCCAAAAGATGCAGTACAACTAACTTTAATATTTTTTCTATTTCACTGGGGTAATTTGCTAGTGAAAAAGAATTTTAATATTCTCGTTAATATTAATTATCAGGAATAAATTAATTAACATTAAATGACTCTCTGCTGCTATAATTTTTTATGTTATGTTGGCATCAGCTTTGCATTTTTTACATATATACAGCAACATAGGTCATTTATTTATAATAAAATAAAGGTGAAAAGTATTATTTATAAATTGTATCAATTTTTTTCGTTCTTTAGTATTTACAATCTGAATATTACGAGCCCTTTAAAATTAGAATAATTAAAAATTGAAAGAAAACATAATTGGGTAAAGGACGAACAATTTATAAAAATTAAAAAATATCATCCTTAAGCCACAAATTTTTTTTTAACCATTTTTTAAATTTTATATAGAGCCTCCATTGTCTGAAAAATTTACTAATTGTTGGCTTCAAAATTTCATTTTTGAAATAATAACCTCCAATTTGCATTAGCATAAATACGCTAATAATAACTGAGCAAATATAACATACACCTAATGTTCAGTTAATGTAATAAAAATTTTAAAGATCCAGTAATGGCTTGTTAAACTCTCATCCTGATTATGCAAACCGTGACGAGAGATTAACAAGGCGTTAGCGCCTCTCCAAAAATTTGAATACATTAACTGGACATTAAATGTGTGTTACAGTCTGCAGAAATTTAAGACATTCACTTTGCTTTCTTTCAATTTTTTTCTAAAACCAACGAATGACTCTTTAATCTCAGATCAAAATTTTGAAGTGAGTTCAATCAGTCCTTGTGCAACTGAGCATAAGAATAATGCAACTGGGACTTCTTGGGTAAACTTCTTTCATCTTGAAGGTAATAAAAAGTACCAAGAACCTTTATAGTTGTAGTTGTTGTTTTACTCCTCCATTTTACAATTTTGTATGGATGCGTTATGTATCTTTTAGAGTTGATTTATAAAAAAAGTATTCGGTCGTCAGTCGATGAGAGCGGACGGCGCAAATACAAACAAACGACCTGATGATGGCAAATGTGATTTTGCCGAAACGTCTTCAAAAAACAGGTCCATTCCAGGACCAACCGGTGACAATGCGGATGAACAACCGGAATGGAACAAATTTATAAAAAAATATTTATATACAAAATTTACCAATGTTCCTCTTTAAATGTTGTAAATTGTAAATTATAATTAAGAAAGGGACTGCATTATTACGACTAGTTGTAACTTTGTTGCTTAGGTTTCTTCGTCCTTAAATTTATTTACCTCCAAAAACAGAACTTCATTCCTCGTGATATTATTCGAAGTTAACAAATTTTTTCTTGCAGGCAGAAGACCGACTTCATTTTTTAATAAAACAAACATGAACATATAAAAATATTTATTAGGTAAACAAATTTATTTACAAATTTCTTAAAACTAAAACAGTCTTTGTTACAGGTGCACCTAGAGATCCTAGAGACATTAATCTACTACAAACTTTTCGCTAAAATTATCTCTAATCAACTTCTTCAATAGTAGGTCCTCGGTGCGACCCAAAACCTCCGGCTTGTTGCCCACAACTGCCCGGATTACCTCCTGTAGAACCATTTTGGGCACCTGCGTAAAGTTTCGCCATAATCGGACTACAAATCGACGTCAATTGTTTTTGTTTATCTTCATACTCCTCTTTTTCGGCCAAAGTGTTATTATCAAGCCATCGCAAACAACTGTCACACTCTTTCTGCACAGTATCTTTATCGACTCCACTCAATTTATCCCCACAATCGCTGACGGCTTGTTTCAATTGAAAAACGTAACCTTCCAATTGATTTCTTGCCGCAATTCTAACTCTTTGTTTCTCGTCCTCTTCTTTATACCTTTCAGCTTCGTTAACCATCCGATCGATATCGCTTTGCGACAATCTTCCTTTGTCGTTCTTGATGGTGATGTTGCGGGAATTGCCAGAACTGGTGTCTTTGGCGGAAACATTGAGGATTCCGTTGGCGTCCATATCGAAAGTTACTTCGATTTTAGGTACTCCTCGTGGTGCAGGAGGAATTCCTGTTAAATCGAAATTACCTAACAAGTTGTTGTCTTTGGTCATTGCTCTTTCGCCTTCGAAAACTTGAATGGTGACAGCTGGTTGGTTGTCGCTGTACGTTGTGAAGGTTTGGGTTTGTTTGCAGGGGATTCTTGCGTTGCGTTCGATGATTTTCGTCATGACGCCGCCAGCGGTTTCGATTCCTAAAGATAGAGGAGTCACGTCAACGAGGAGGACGTCTTGGATTTTCGAATCGGTTTCTCCACTGAGAACAGCCGCTTGAACTGCCGCTCCATACGCTACAGCTTCATCGGGATTGATGGAGAGATTCAAAGGTTTTCCACTGAAGTAATTTTGGAGTAATTGCTGGATTTTGGGGATTCGAGTAGAACCTCCGACTAAAACGATATCGTGGATGGAAGCTTTATCCATTTTGGCATCAGTTAGAGCTTTTTCGACCGGTTGTAGAGTGCCTCGGAACAAATCGGAATTGAGTTCTTCAAATCGGGCTCTAGTGAGTTTCGTGTAGAAGTCGATACCGTCGAAAAGGGCATCAATTTCGATCGTAGCTTCAGTACTCGAACTCAAAGTACGTTTCGCTCTTTCAGCTGCAGTCCTCAAACGTCGTAAAGCTCTCGGGTTAGTTTTCAAATCTTTTTTGTATTTCCTCTTGAATTCTTCAGCGAGATGATTGACGACACGATTATCGAAATCTTCACCCCCTAAATGCGTATCACCGGCAGTAGCTCTAACTTCAAACAACGACCCTTCGTCGATTGTTAGGATCGAAACGTCGAAAGTTCCACCCCCTAGATCGAAAATCAACACGTTTCTCTCCCCTTTCAAATTTTTATCTAAACCGTAAGCTAACGCCGCTGCTGTTGGTTCGTTGATGATCCTCAAAACGTTCAATCCAGCGATAACGCCGGCATCTTTCGTAGCTTGTCTTTGGGAATCATTAAAATATGCAGGTACAGTGATAACGGCGTCTTTAACTGAAGCGCCGAGATAAGCTTCGGCGGTTTCCTTCATTTTCGTTAAAACCATTGAACTGATTTCTTCAGGAGCGAAAGTTTTCGTTTCACCCTTATGTTCGATTTGAATTTTCGGTTTACCACTAACATTGACGACTTTGAATGGCCAATGTTTCATGTCTTGTTGGATTTTGGGGTCGTCGAATTTGCGTCCGATTAGACGTTTGGCGTCGAAAACGGTGTTGCTGGGGTTCATGGCGACTTGGTTTTTGGCGGCATCGCCGAGGAGACGTTCTGTGTCGGTGAAGGCGACGTAACTGGGTGTTGTTCGATTTCCTTGGTCGTTGGCGATGATTTCGACTTTACCGTGCTGCCACACACCCACACAGGAGTACGTGGTGCCCAAGTCGATACCGATAGCTGGAGATTTAACCATTTTGTTGATTTATTTCACTGAATTCACTGACAATAACTCGGAAATGTTCACTTTGTAATCGCTTCGAGATGCGCTTCTTTCACTTTACTTGTCGCTTGTCGTTTCAAAACTGAATGAATTCGCGCTGCGCCGAGGTGCTTTTATATGAACAGCAAAATCGACCCGAACCCTCCCGAACGTTCTCGAAAAGTTCGATACGTTACGTGAACATTCTAGAATCATCCTGAGTTATAATTCAATTTCCACAGTCTTGGGATGATTGAATAATATTTACAATAGTAAAATTATTGGTCGTTAGCAAAAAAAAAAAATACATTTGTACCTATAATGGAGAATATAACTTTGACAATTGAGGTTTGAAATTAACAATTAAAAAAATTGTTAGAAGCTAAGGAAAAACCAATTTTTTTTTCACTGGGGTAGTTTGCTAGTGAAAAGGAATTTTAATATTCTCGTTAATAATAATAATCATGAATAAATTAATTAGAAATTAATTAACATTAAATGACTCCCTGTTGCTATAACTTTTAATCTTATGTTGGCATCAGCCTTGCATTTTTTACACATATACAACAATCTAGGACATTTATTTATAATAAAATAAAGGCGAGAAATATTATTTATAAATTGTATCAATTTTCTTCGTCCTTTAGCATTTATGATCCAAATACTACGAGTCTTCTGAAATTAAAATATTTAAAAATTGAAAGAAGAAATAAATGGGTAAAGGACGAGCAATTTTTATCATCCTTGAGCCACCAAATTTTTTTTCAAAACAATTTTTTTACATTTTATTTAGAGCCTCAATTGTCTGAGAAATTCACTAATTGTTGATTTAAAGCTTTATTTTTGAAATAATAACCTCCATTTCGCATTACCACTAAAAATAATTCAACACCACTCACGAATTTTTTGTTTGGTTTTATTTTACTACCATGGCAGTAATCTTGCTACAATTTATAAACAAATTCATTGAGGTAACTGTTTTAATTCATTACAAAATTGGCACCCAGCCTTGTTTTTGTTTATACGTATCCGGAAGGACAAAGTAATAAATTTAAAAATTGTACCAAAGCCAAGCATCTAGAAAAATATTCGGTCCTAACCCAAATATCTTTATGTGGTTATTAATGATTTTGAGAGAGTACGTAAATAGAAAAGTAAATGTAGGGAAAAAATCTTTATAGCATGAATTTATTAAAATTTTCCTTAAATGTTTATAATTTAAATATTCCTGAAATTGAAATTCTGAAAAAAGACGAAAGAAGTCAACTTTCAAAAAAATTTTGTTTGTCATACATAAGACTTTTTATCTAGTAACTTAAAAAAATTGATAACCAAATTTTTTTGCTAAATTAACTCGCTAATTGAAATTATCATAATAATGCGTCGCTAGCTAGCGCTACAATATTTCTAGAATCATGATCAATACGTTCCTGTTCTCGAAAATAATTCCGCTCTACTATAGAAATGTTCGAGAATCGCCCGCAATAGTCAGGAAGCTTCTTACATTATTAATTATAAAAATCACTTTTATTCCATAGAAAATTCAATTAGGGTAAAATTTGTTAAAATCGATTGAGCAACAAATAATTCAAAACTATAATTATTTGAGTCTCAATCACCGATTTCTATGTTCTAATAGAATTATTGCAATAACTGACAGTAGGGGAGACCAGAAAAAGTGTATAAATTAAGGGATAATAATTAAAAATTAAACAAATTCTAGTCCATAAACAAATTAATTTTGACCGTTTGTGGTAAACGCAATTAATATATTTAAAAAATCGCAATAACTCCAAAAAATTACGAAAATTGTTGGCTTTAGCCCAAATTGTTTTATTTATATTAATTGATTAAAATTTAGCGAAAAAAGTTGTGGAAATTGAATTATTATTTAGGACGATTCTAGAATATTCACGTAACGTATTGAATTTTTCGAGAATGTTCGGGAGAGTTCGGGTCGATTTTGCTGTTCATATAAAAGCACCTCGGCGCAGCGCGAATTCATTCAGTTTTGAAACGACAAGCAACAAGCAAAGTGAAAGAAGCGCATCTCGAAGTGATTACAAAGTTAACATTTCCGAGTTATTGTCAGTGAATTCAGTGAAATAAAACAACAAAATGGTTAAATCTCCAGCTATCGGTATCGACTTGGGCACCACGTACTCCTGTGTGGGTGTGTGGCAGCACGGTAAAGTCGAAATCATCGCCAACGACCAAGGAAATCGAACAACACCCAGTTACGTCGCCTTCACCGACACAGAACGTCTCCTCGGCGATGCCGCCAAAAACCAAGTCGCCATGAACCCCAGCAACACCGTTTTCGACGCCAAGCGTCTAATCGGACGCAAATTCGACGACCCCAAAATCCAACAAGACATGAAACATTGGCCATTCAAAGTCGTCAATGTTAGTGGTAAACCGAAAATTCAAATCGAACATAAGGGTGAAACGAAAACTTTTGCCCCTGAAGAAATCAGTTCAATGGTTTTAACGAAAATGAAGGAAACCGCCGAAGCTTATCTCGGCGCTTCAGTTAAAGACGCCGTTATCACTGTACCTGCATATTTTAACGATTCCCAAAGACAAGCGACGAAAGATGCCGGCGTTATCGCTGGATTGAACGTTTTGAGGATCATCAACGAACCAACAGCAGCGGCGTTAGCTTACGGTTTAGATAAAAATTTGAAAGGGGAGAGAAACGTGTTGATTTTCGATCTTGGGGGTGGAACTTTCGACGTTTCGATCCTAACGATCGACGAAGGGTCGTTGTTTGAAGTTAAAGCTACTGCCGGTGATACGCATTTAGGGGGTGAAGATTTCGATAATCGTGTCGTCAATCATCTCGCTGACGAATTCAAAAGGAAATACAAAAAAGATTTGAAAACCAACCCGAGAGCTTTACGACGTTTGAGGACTGCAGCCGAAAGAGCGAAACGCACTTTGAGTTCGAGTACTGAAGCTACGATCGAAATTGACGCCCTTTTCGACGGTGTCGACTTCTACACGAAACTCACTAGAGCCCGTTTTGAAGAACTCAATTCCGATTTGTTCCGAGGCACTCTACAACCGGTCGAAAAAGCTTTAACTGATGCCAAAATGGATAAAGCTTCCATCCACGATATTGTTTTAGTCGGAGGTTCTACTCGAATCCCCAAAATCCAGCAATTACTCCAAAATTACTTCAGTGGAAAACCGTTGAATCTCTCCATCAATCCCGATGAAGCTGTAGCGTATGGAGCGGCAGTTCAAGCGGCTGTTCTCAGTGGAGAAACCGATTCGAAAATCCAAGACGTCCTCCTCGTTGATGTCGCTCCTCTATCTTTAGGAATCGAAACCGCTGGCGGCGTCATGACGAAAATCATCGAACGCAACGCAAGAATCCCTTGCAAACAAACCCAATCCTTCACAACGTACAGCGACAACCAACCAGCTGTCACCATTCAAGTTTTCGAAGGCGAAAGAGCAATGACCAAAGACAACAACTTGTTAGGTACTTTCGATTTAACAGGAATTCCTCCTGCACCACGAGGAGTACCTAAAATCGAAGTAACTTTCGATATGGACGCCAACGGAAT
The DNA here is from genome assembly GCA_905333025.2 of Pyrochroa serraticornis. Taxonomy (NCBI): domain Eukaryota; kingdom Metazoa; phylum Arthropoda; class Insecta; order Coleoptera; family Pyrochroidae; genus Pyrochroa; species Pyrochroa serraticornis. The sequence continues at coordinate 47,515,777 of HG995152.1, forward strand.
CCTCAATGTTTCCGCCAAAGACACCAGTTCTGGCAATTCCCGCAACATCACCATCAAGAACGACAAAGGAAGATTGTCGCAAAGCGATATCGATCGGATGGTTAACGAAGCTGAAAGGTATAAAGAAGAGGACGAGAAACAAAGAGTTAGGATTGCGGCAAGAAATCAATTGGAAGGTTACGTTTTTCAATTGAAACAAGCCGTCAACGATTGTGGGGATAAATTGAGTGGAGTCGATAAAGAAACTGTGCAGCAAGAGTGTGACAGTTGTTTGCGATGGCTTGATAATAACACTTTGGCCGAAAAAGAGGAGTATGAAGATAAACAAAAACAATTGACGTCGATTTGTAGTCCGATTATGGCGAAACTTCACGCAGGAGGTGCCCAAAATGGAACTGCAGAAGGTTGTGGACAACAAGCTGGTGGTTTTGGGTCGCAACGGGGACCTACTATTGAAGAAGTTGATTAGAGATGATAGCGGAGCGAAGTGAAAGTATTCTTTATGTGATATAGATGGACCTGTAATTAAGACTGTTTTAGTTTTAAGAAATTTGTAATTAATTTTGTTTATTTAATAAATATTTTTAATGTTTTTATAGTTGAATTTTATTATTTAAAAATTCAGCAAAGATAATGATTTGAAGCGGTTCAATAATTCTTCGCCATATTCCCCTTTTCAATAATTTCGCTTGTAGTATTCGAATTATAAATATTAAAAGACGAAAATATTCGTACAGTCCGGAAATAATTTTTCTTGCCTTTACTTTGCTATAATTAAATATTCTATGGGGTGCAGTATGAGCCATCCAAAAAATGCAAAATTGATACCGGGACCTACTATTGAAGAAATTGATTAAAGATGACTTTAGCAAAAAATACGAAGAGAATTAATGTTATAAGCTCTCTAGGTGCCCCTGTAAAGTTTTAAAATATTTGTAAATAAATTTGTTGTTTACCTAATAAATATTTTTGTATATTTATGGTTTGTCTTATTAAAAAAAATGTTCCATTTGTAAAAAGAATAATTTTCCACAATTTTTATTTTGCTTATTTTCAATTAATTCAATGGCGTACTTAAAATCAAAATTATATACATAAAGATGTAAAGAGGTCTGATAACTTATTAAATACAACAGGCAAAATCAATTAATACTACAAAATTCTGCTAGCAATATTTTTCTTATAGCAGTTCAGACTACAAAGGGGAGCGTTAGTTTGTGAACAAGAAAATTTCTTTAAATTCCCACAACCCATACTACAAACAATTGGTTTAGGCGGTTCCTTATACGATAGTCCAGATAACGGCAATTCCATTCCAATTGGAAACGTTAAACTAGTACAACCGACATTTTGTCGATAAACAATAACCGGAACATTAGTTCTAGTAATTTTAGTTTTCGCCGATTTCGCCGCTTTCGATTCTTGTTTCTTCAACAGCCTTTCCATAGTTTTCTTCTTATCTTTCTCCCGTTTCTCATCAGCTAATTGTTTCCTTTTTTGCGATTTAATAGCAGCTTTTTGTATCGCTTCAGCCGTCATAACTTTTTCCTAAAAAACATAATAAAAAACAAATCAACCAATTAACAACAAAACCTTATAGCCGGTAGGTAGCGACATTAAAGTTGGATTAAGCGAAGGACTCCCATCGCTTCCTCGATCATACATAGCTCGCTGTCTCGCCGTCATTAAAGCGGGATCTTTAGGTTTAATTTTTTTCAATTCATCATCTACATCTTCTAATTTTCCCGATTCTATCGCAGTTAACCATCGTTCTTCATCACTAGAAGCACTGTCGCGTTTTTTTCGTTTTTTATTTGCCGTACCCGAAGTTGTCGGTGTTCGGATTACAGGCGATTTATTTTTGGTTGAAGGTGACGGTGAACCTTCGGCAATCATCAAATCGCCGCCGGAAGTATCGTCTTCGGGTAATTGAGGTTTCGATCTCTTATGTTTCTTACTCTTCGATTTCCTATGCAAATCTTGCACATCTAACAACAACCAAAATTATTGTTAACGTTACGACGTTATTGAGGAACTTACCCATTCTTGAGTTTACACCCAAAACCCTCACCGCTAAAGGGTTTTTACCAAATTGATTGTTTGTTTTGACACTTGCATCGTAATTGAGGTTATGTTCACGACCGCCAAGGTCAACATCCCCGTTCCAAACAAATTCCCATAAATTTTCAATTATTCCACAATTTTAGGAGGTAATTTGATTTTCATCTTGATATTAACATAGCACTACTATTGAGAAAAGAAAAATTAGGGAATAAGTGACGTTATTGCCTAATTCAGTGCGAAAAATATAGATAAATGTAGTAAGTGAGGTTATGTTCTCATGGGATTTTTAAATATTGCCGCCTAAACATTTCAAACGTCAACGCTCGACGTACTTGATTCCCGCCACAAAGAGTCATAATGTTCCCAAAATTCAAACTTTTTATTTCTATGTTCTCGTTTTCCCTCTCTAGCTGACGTGTAAGACAAGGGTGGAAGATTCGTGAAGAGCGGCGCCGTCATCGTTTTGTGAACATTTCAAAAGACTTGACAGATCGTTGTAGAGGTGAAACCAAACACGGAGATAACCTAAAAAAATTGAGTTGAAAGAAAATGCCCCCGAAACAAAAATTTTTGGAAGGTTTTCGCTATTTTTATTCTTCTAAAATGCTTTTCTCAACGTATTTGTTTCAGGAGAGAAAGTCTTATGTTTTCACGGTCCTCTCATTTACGAAGCAAAATGTCTCAAATCTACGATAACGAAAGAAAAACAAATCAAATATTTCATACATTACGCAGGTTGGAATAAGAAGCAAGTATTCGGTAATAATTCTTCAAAAAAGTTGATTTAAAATAATTTTAGTTGGGACGAATGGGTTCCTGAAAGTCGTGTCTTAAAATACAACGAGGTTAACGTTGCGAAACAGAAAGAAGTACAAAAAGCGCATTCATCACAACCAAATCGCGCTAAAAAATCTAAACGTAACAAGTCTGAAACTACAAAAGAAACTGATTCGCGTTCAAGCACCCCTAATAGTGATTTAGTAACGAATGTTAAAGCGAAAATAGTATCACGTGCCCCTTCAATTGGACAAGATTCTGGTTCGGATGTACCAAGGAAAAAACGTGGCCGTTTGGATCCATCAATAGAATCTGAAGATCAATTTTTGAGCAAAGTTGAAGTACGGATAAAAATTCCCGATGAATTGAAACCGTGTCTTGTGGATGATTGGGATTTTGTTACGAGACAAAAGAAATTAGTTAATATCCCCGCGAAAATTAGCGTTAGTCAAATTTTGGATAATTATTTAACTTATAAAAAATCAATTAAATCGTATAATTCAAGTAAGGAATCTGCGACTAAAGAAATTGTTAAAGGCATTAAAGAATATTTTAATGTTAGTTTAGGTGCGCAATTATTGTATAAGTTTGAAAGACCCCAATATACTGATGTCCTTCTAAATTATCCCGATAAAACGATGTGTGAGGTATATGGTGCTGTACATTTGCTTCGGTTATTTGTGAAATTGGGGGCGATGCTTTCATATACGGTACTCGATGAGAGGAGTATACAATTGTTATTGCAGAATTTTCAAGATTTTCTCAAGTACTTGGTGAAGAATAGCGCCCAATTGTTCAACCTGCAAGATTACACCAATTCCACCCCCGAATATCATAGGAGAGCACTGTGATATCCCTTTTGAATTAATACTTTAATTATTAATATTTCTAACGTCAATTCAAGATATGGCTGCCTTTTCCACAACTTTTTAAAAATTGTTTATAATAATTTAATTGTAAGTCCAGTTAATACATTTTATGAAAATAGTTTAGTTATTAATCCTAGTAATAGTAACATATCAACAATTAGAAGAGAATTACTAATTAAAATAATTTTTTTTAATGAAAACAATTTTAAATTTGCCGCGTAAAAATGGTTTGAATAATTATTTTAATAACCAGCTGAGATTGAGGTATTGACAGGCTTGAGTGAGACGTGTTTAGCTTCGTACTCTTCTAAGTGGAAGTCAGTTGTGGCAGCAGATTATTATTTGCGTGTTATGCTTCAGAAGCCAGTTCAGTAGAGATGAGTCGGTCGCGAACGAGTCGGCTCAGTGAACCGGCTCTTTACATTTACGTCGAGAGCCGGTTCAGCAGCGACGTGAAGAACCGACTCTCGGCTCTTTGCGTCGGCTCTCTGCGTCGGCTCTCTGCGTCTGCGCACTGCGCACTGAGCCGAACCGTTCGCGACCGATTCATCTCTCACGGCTCTTGTTTGGTTCTCAATTTCTCACTCGGATCGGAAGTTTTTCGAACACATCATTTTTACAGAAATAAAGAGTTGTCATTTTGTCTAATGATAAGTTGTTGTGAGGTGAACTGTTTCTGATGTCAGTAACTCCATTTTGCAATTTTTGTTAGTTACGCCACTTCGTATCAACAGCGACGAATTGACTCAGTTCAGTTCAATTTAATTTTTGTATTGGGTTCTTTGCCGAGACTCAGTTCAATGTTCTGTTCAGTTATGTTGAGCGCCGAAATTTGACACATAGAATTTTTAGTTGTAAAAATCGAAAATGAAAAGAGAGAAAAGAAAAAAACTACTAAAAATTAGAAGTTTACGAAATGATTGCCGAATCTTAAAATGTTTGAAATTGTAGTTTTAATCGAATCGGTTCACTTGACCACGACCATATGGTAATAATCTATTATCAAATTTATTTATCTTGGTAACAAACAAAATTAAGGCCACACAAAAATTTGAAAAAGTAGGTAATATCAATTAGTTGCCAAAAAAACTTTTGTTAAAACAAAGAATTTTTTTGCTACAATTATGGCCCACATAATACTTTTCAGAATATGGAGTGCTATACTAGTGTAGATTATATCTGATTATCGATAATTGCCCACAAATTAATATCTGAGATATAATTTTAATGATAACCTACGAGTGTAAAGAGCTACGCTTCAAAATTAATCGAATTAAAAAATAGTAAATACAAATTGAGTCTCTTTCTGAGTAAAATTTGTCTTGGATTTTCTTTGCAATAGCATAGGTCCGAAATTGTTGAAATATTTATTTATTAGAATGAGTGCTGGCAGGTAATTTTTGCTTAAACAAAGGATCCGTTAAACTTTTTACTAACTCAACCAATGTCAGCATAATACACAATGACAATGGCGCTGTATGCATGAGTCATAACAAAGATTTGAGCATGCAATGCAGCAGTACGGATCTTCAGCTTCGGTACTTTTCGTTTGGGTCTTTTTGAATCGGTTCACGAAAGAGTCGGTTCGCCAAAGAGCCGGTTCGAAGATCCGAATCTTTGAAGTGATCCAGATTCACTGAACCGGTTCAGCGAAAAGAGCCGTTTTGCCCACCTCTACAGTTCAGCTCTAGGATGCGTCCTTGTCTAGCTCATGGGAGTAGAAAAAGATGGCGTAGGTGTAGAGTTTGTTGGGGCTGTCATTTCTGAACATTAGAAATATTCGATTTTTATGTTATCCAGACCCGAAGTCCTGTGGGATTGTAGCCTTACTAGGGCGAAAAATAAAAATCAGGCATATTCTCTACTACGAAATTAAAGATTGAGGTTGGAAAATAAATTCTGGAAGGAGGTTCTCGGGGTTTAGTTCTTCCCCAATAAATATCGTAATTTCGCATAAAATGCCCCCGAAACTGAAATTTTCGGAAGGTTTGCCCCAAATAAATAAACCCAAATTTTGGTTAAAATGTCACTGTTGTTTTCAGGTGAAAAAGTGTTATGTTTTCATGGTCCTCTCATTTACGAAGCAAAATGTCTTAAATCTTCTACAACTAAAGACAAACAAATCAAATATTTTATACATTACGCGGGTTGGAACAAGAAGTGAGTGTAATTTTTAAAAATTAATTCAATTTAGCAAAAATTTTAGTTGGGACGAATGGGTTCCTGAAAGCCGTGTCTTAAAATACAACGAAGCTAACGTCGCTAAACAAAAAGAAGTACAAAAAGCCCATTCAACTCAACCCAATAAAGCGAAAAAAACAAAAAAGAACAAGTCAGAAACCCCGAAAGAAACCGATTCACGTTCCAGTACCCCCAGTAGTGAAGTGGTGAAACCGGCTAAAACTAAAGTGGTTGCAACTACACCTTCGAGTGGTCAAGATTCTAGTTCTGATGTACCTAGAAAGAAACGTGGTCGTTTAGATCCTTCCGTCGAGTCGGAAGAACAATTTTTAAACAAAGTAGAAATTAAAGTAAAAATTCCTGACGAACTAAAACCGTGGCTTGTAGATGATTGGGATATTATTACTCGCCAAAGAAAATTAGCTAATCTTCCCGCAAAAGTTACTGTTAATCAAATTTTGGATAATTATTTAACTTATAAAAAATCAATTAAATCGAATAATTTAAGTAAAGAATCGGCCACCATAGAAATTGTTAAAGGGATTAAAGAATATTTCAACGTAATGTTGGGGACTCAGTTATTGTATAAATTCGAGAGACCCCAATATGCCGATATTCTTCAAATTTCTTCCAATAAAACAATGTCAGAGGTTTATGGAGCGACGCATTTGCTTCGGTTATTCGTTAAATTGGGGGCGATGTTGGCTTATACTCCTCTCGATGAACGGAGTATACAGTTATTGTTGCAAAATATTCAAGATTTTCTCAAGTATTTGGTGAAGAATAGCGCCCAATTGTTTAATTTACAAGATTACGGCAACGCGTCACCCGAATATCATAGAAAAGCGTTGTGATCAACAAGTTTTGCAATTATTTATACATTAAGTTAAATGCTATTTTTCAATAAAACTTAAATAACAATTTTGGAGCTGTGAAATTTCTTTCCCGCCCAGTCAGGGCTACCTGGCAGAAGAAAGCGTATCCCAATACAATACGTAGTCACAATATACCATTGGAAAATGACAGGACTATTCAAATATCACACTTGATAGCGTTGTTGACTGTGTAGTGTGTTGGGATACACCCCATCTCTTAGGTGGCCCGGACTGGGCAGACTTTTATCGCTAAAACGCTAAATAAGTTTTTTTTTTAATTCGAGTACAATAAATCATTTTGAGGACATTGAAAGAGCTTTCTAACAAATCTAAAATGCAGGATCTGTGATTGTAATAAAAAAAGTTGAATTTTTGAGTTTGGCCAAAACTTGTCTTGTTTCCTCCAGCACCGGGACCTTGCTGATTTTTTTTGGAACAATAGAGTGATGACGACGAAGCTAAACAATGAGATGAAACGGACATTGCACAAATATTAGCAACAAATGGTCCATGCACATAACCTAAAAATGACAAAATGGCTAAAATGCGAAAAAAATTGCGCAAATGTCGCTTCAAATCCCCTTTTGAGAAATATTGAAGGAGAGATGATTCGGAACGTACATTGAAATTAAGTTACAAATAAAACGTTTATTTCGAAATTCATAAAAAGTATCTCGTTATAGCAAATAATGAAAAGTAGTTGGTCGCAAACATCAGTTAATTTTATTATGTTTGGCCCAATTCTCACTGGGGTTATTCGGGGGAATAACCCAACCTACCGGAATGCTGGAACCAGTCTTTTTCGTTCCTACCAAAAAAGTGTCCCAACTGCGCCTAAAAACGAAACAATTAGTTAATCGATTAAAAAAAATTAATTAATAACCTTATAGCAATAAAAGTTTCCAAGTCTCGATCGGCGCTAGTCAAAGCCCAATAAGTGGGATTATTCAAATGATCATGTTGTTTAGGTCCAAACAACACGTTTTCCCATTCTTCGGCAATGACGTTTTCTCTGGCTAACTTAACAGCGTTCGAATCGGCAGTCGCGTTATGTTCCAACATCACTTGAAGACATTGTTCTTCTTTACTGTAATTCTGAGTGGAATTTTCCCACATCCGGATCAATTTCTCTACAAAACCAAGAGTAACAAAAATTTAAAAAAAATAATTATTTACCAGTTACAGATCCGAAAGCTTGTCGGTCTTCTAACGAAACCTTTTCCCCCCTTTGAGTCGCCATATTATCGCGAACATTTCTTAACTTAACTAAAGCTGATATTAGTGATAATTGTTTCCTCGCTTCCGATTTCTTTTTGATAACTTCATACAAAACGCAATCGGCATCCTTTTTAAATTTCTCTTCCTAATTATTATCAAGATTAGTTGCAACAATTAACTTTTAAATATCTTACCATTTTCGCCCTTTCCGTTTCTTCTTTCATTCCTTCCAACCATTTATCAACGTTTTTGTGTGCTTCTAACCGCTCTTCGTTCCGTAACGCTATCAATTCTCTTTTCGCAACTTTCCGTTTTTTTATATTCAACCGCTTTTTAGCTCTCCTTTTAACCGATAGTTTCAAGGCACTAATGCTCGATTTATCCTCGAATTTCGTCATTAACTTATCGAATTCATCCCGCAAATTCCCTATTTCCAAAGTTTTTTGTTTCCATTCCGCCGACGACATTGTGTCAACATTGCTACGTAAAGCTTCTTGAGTTTCGTTCAATAAACGAACGATTTCTAGACAACTTTTCAACGATTTTTTCGCTACATTAATAGAAATATCATTTTTAGATTTTTTGTTAGTTTTGGTGTTAATTGAGGCGTTTTGCAGTTTTCCTTTTTCATTAAGCCAAGTTTCAATGAATTGTTTTTTGGAATCGTTATTGAATTTTTGTGAAAGTGTTAAAATTTCCGAGTACGGTTGCGGATTGAATGTTGTTGAATTGAGTCTCGGATCAAGATGTGTCCGTTCGTTGGGCAAATTTTGGTTTGAAATAACTAAATTTTGATAACTATAATAATCCATAACTTAAAAACTAATTTGAAAATAACCCGTCGAATTAAGCCGCCAAATCTTGGTTGGGCAATTCTTTTTTAACGAATTCCAAAATCGAGGAAGCGGTTTTGTAATCTTCGGTTTCTCGCAGATCTTTTTCGGTTTCCAAAATGTTCTTCAATTCTTCGTAGGCAACGGCTAATCTTCGCTGACAATCCGGGACCATCATCAGAGCCTCTTGCAGGACCTCTTCCTGTTTTCTGATGTCGTATTCGTCCTTGCCGGCGTCCTTGAATTTCTGAATCCGCACCTTCTGCTGTTCCACTTCTTGTTCGTACACGGTTTTCTCCTTGCCTAACCTCTTGACAACACCTGATTTGATTTTCAGGAGTCTGATACGTGGATCTGCCATAACAAAACTGAATTTACATAAATTGGAATGAGCGCAACAACAATAATAAAACCTCACAGCAATTCGTGAAGAAGTTCAATATTCGGGGGGTTATTGTTAAAAACAAACCACACAACTTCCGGCTCACTCACTGAATGTGACTCACTCACAGATCTGTCATCCTGTCAAGGCCAAATGACTAATCGCGCCTGCGCAGCACAGCCATTTTGCATTAAGTCCAGTGGCGGTTCGTCAATTTCTCAACAAACCGTCCACTAGCACCATAACTTCATCTCAATCCTTAATTACAGTTTTGCCAATTTAATTTTTATTTGCAAATAGTTTGATTTAGGCGATCATTATTTAATATGAAATTATGTTGTCTGGGTCCCTGCTTACAACAAAACTTTCGACGAACCGGTACAGCGTGCGCGTCTCTAGCAAAGATTGGCGGGGGTTACAGCACCACGAATTAAGCGTTCGTAACTGCTTTACATAATATACGTTGAAATTATATTTATCTTTATTAAAATTTTAATTCCATTCCAAAGCATATTAGCATATCTCTCCTATTGCATTAAACATTTGAACAATATAACCACCACGGAATAGAAAAAATGTTAAGAATAGAAGCTCTGGAAATAATTACAATAATACTTTAAGTAAAAATAAATTGTAGTCTAGATAAATACTTTGTACAAGAATACAACAATAATTTAAAACATAGAAATAATTATAGAAAAAGTTCGTAATTAATATAAAACCCATCCACCCTGCAGAAATCTGTGATGTTGCTAAGTAAATATAGAATAACGCCGTATTAAGATACTTGTTAATGTTTTCCTTTCTTAGAACGTTTTCGTTTTTTCTTTTTATTAGCAGCAGATGTTAATTCATCCTCTAACGTCCTTTCATCACCCGTTGTAGGAGTGGGAGGTTCTGAAGTACTTTGATCTTCTGCAGTTACATCTTGCGCGCCATCTGGACTAAATTCTTGAGGTTTCGTTAATTCTAATGATATGATTTTTTCTTGCAACGTTTCTACCTACAGTTAAAAACACGACAATAAAACAACCAATTAAAAAAAGAAGAACAAAACTACATTCAACAAGCAAACAACAAAAAGAAACAATTCTTTCCAATATTTTACTTGAAACGCTTTATTTTAGTCGTCAACCAAAATAATTGTGTTCAGTAAAATGGAAATTGTAAATTAACATCATCGTGCTAGTACAGAAATTTACTTGGAGAATTTGTTCGCGGCCACGTTAGAATTGTCAGACATTCGTGCATGTGTGCATACAATCGCAAGCTGAAATTAGTAGAAGAAAATTGTGTTAAGACTAACCAGGTGAGTGAGTCATGCTGATTGTTGACAATTTATACCTCTCTTTCAATTAGCTTCTCTACATATTCGACGGTGCGCACTCCTTTTTCTCCAGTAATTTCATCGAAATATTCTTCGGTTCGTTGCGTTATTGTTTCTCCTAGTACCTTCTCGCTTTCTCTCACTGTTGTATTTCCTGGTTTACTGCGTACCGCCAATTTGGGGAAGTCAGCACTAGAGGGCTTGAACTGAACACATGCAATGCTGTTAGTACCGTCGCCCTATATCATGTACCAAGACCGATGACGTTAGTTTAGTTAGTTACAAAAAGAAAATTAACAAAAAATCGCGACGTTCAGTTAAATTGGAAAATTTGGCGAAATCAAATAATTATGATTACCTCTTCTTTGGTGGCTTCGAGAATCGGTGATGGCGGAACTTCCCCGGCTCCAACCATGTCCGTCATTGACTTTATCACCATTTGAGCTTGTATCGCGTCTTGTTCTAGAGATTTGAGTCTAGCTGCGCGCCAAGCGGCGCGTTTTTCAGCGCGAAGCGCCCGTTCCGCCGCGGGTGACAACAGAGCGTCTTCTTCATCGGTTAACAAACCTTCTTCGCGTAATTTATCTTTTAATCGTTTTTCGGCTTTCGCAGTTCGAACGATTCCAAGTGTACTGGGGGGTCTGAAGTGATTTTTTAATAATTAATTAAATTAAAACGAAAAATTACCTAGTTGGTTGCGAATCTAAGGATTCGTTGTCTGAATGGTCGAGAGGATTCGACGAATTTGATTCGGATTGGGCGAAACTGGCGATTTTCCTCTCCTCTTCGTGTTTCAACTTCTCCAATTCGTCTTGACTCAAATAACTGAACACTTTGTCTAAAAAAAGGAAACTGTAATCCAAAAATTTTCTTGAGATTTCTCACCTGATTTTGCGGTTTTCTGGCTGTCTTCCATGGCCGTTTCGAAAAACTTTTTTCGATCGCTCACCGAAGAGTTCAAATTGGCGCCCTTTGGCGACTGAGGAGGCTGTTAAATCACAAGAAAATCAAGAAAAGTTCGCATTTTCTCACAATAACGGGAAAATTCATCGACACTCCGCATTTCGTAACGTACCGACCACATAAAGTAGTTCAATTAATTCCAAGTAAAGATCTTAGCACGATTTATGATTAACCCGTAGATTTAAACGTAACGTATCATGAGGTTTCTTCACAATTGCACGTACGAAACGCTGAGTGCGTTAAGGTATTTTGAACAATTCAAATAATAACTTGCCCTTTAACTTAGTAAAACATTGCTAAAGTGTGCTACAATCAAAATAAAACTCTACCAAAAAGTAGGAATAATTCCGGTACAATCACAACAGAAACTTGGGTGTTTACCTGTTTGGTTGCATTTTGCTTTTCCGCGTCAAAAACTTGCGAAAATCGAACACGCTTGTTTGTTGCTGATGCTTCAGGTTGCAGTAAAACGGCGCTTCTAGTATTGCTCAAAAAAATTGAATCTTCTTGTGCAGGCCAGGCTAGGATTGATGGTTCAATATCAAGAAGGGATGGAGGACGTGATTTAGGTAGTGGAGGACAATCCGAATCGTTACTAAGGTGAGAAACCCTCACACTTTTATAGTTTTCGGTTGGAAAATCGTCAATATTGAAATTATTTTCAACTTTATGCGCTTTTCGTATATGAACAACGCCATCTAGCGCCACTCCAATACTTTCCTCTGAATAATCAGGAGGTGGTGGAATTACAAAATTATCTGCGATTATCCCCGATTCGTCTTCTGTTTTAATTGAATCTTGTGGGTGCGTTGTTGGAGAATTTTGGTTTAATACAGGGGAAGGTGGGGGTGTTCTGGTGGTTTCTTTGTGAACTTTTTCAACGGTATCACTTGGTTCTGTGGTTTCGATTTTGTTGCGAGGTAAGGTGGAAATATTTAATTTTGGTTCCTGTTCAATGATTTTTGTTAATATTTTACGAGACAATACAGAAAAGCGAAGCGGCGCGGACAGAAAAACAATGACATTGTAACAAAAATATATTTGGTATTGGAAATCACATTCATTTTACTGTTCACATTCTCAGTAACTTGACACAGAGAAATAGACATACCTATTTACCAAGTCGTAACAGACAACGGAACGGAAGAAAATTGCGTCATATACCACAGCGAACGGAACCAAATTTATGGCGAGATTTCAACAATAAATGGAGAACCATCTTGATTCTTGCATTAGTCAATTTTGATTAATTTCGTCAATTAACTACAAAATTTTGAGTTGATTTTAAAGTTTTACCCAAAAAAGCATATACCAACATATGGTTCAAAACTAAGTTTGCATAATCAGAATGGACGGCTTTTGTGATACACAAGTTGAGGCTTGTCTGTGTTGCTCTCAAATATTGAAGTCTGTCACGCTATAGAAACAAAGCTCCATCTGGTTTTAGAACCAATCAACAGTTGGTTTACAGAAATTGATAATTTTTTAAATTGTTCAACACTAAATTGTTGCTCCATGTTTTTTTGGTGAAGATCCATCTCTTGGTTCATAAATTAAAATTAACTGGCTGAGCAAAAATTGAGTTTAGAAGATTTTCTGAATGTATTCAACCAGACATTGCCCTCTACCAAGGTCAGAATTATTGTGATGGGTACAAAACGTCACCATAAATCGGATTTCGTTGATAAACAAATTGATATCAACGCATATTATGGATATCTTTGGTATAGCGTTTTAAGAACATTAAATGTTACAGCACAGAAACACAAATGGCTAGAAAATTTATTGTCTTTGTGAAAATGGATTATTCTTTACACTTGTTTCAATTCTCATGGTAAATCAAAACTTTAAAAACTCAAAACATCTACGTATAGAGTAGTGGTAAACTAGAGTCACCACAAATCCCAGCTCGAGTATATTTTTAAAACAAATAAATTGGTTTCAGTGGATATTATTCATAGAAATGATTGCATTATTTGTTACAAGAGTCAACCACGTAGAGAGCAACATGAAACTCGCCGATCATAATTTTAATTAATTGAAACCTCGAAGTAGTTCACTCTTCACTCACAAATTTTGCCGGATGAAATATTCTTCTGTGTGATTACTGAATAAGTAATTACTTTTCAACTTGATTCTTCTTTGGAACAAGTGTTGGTAATTAAATTGACTCAATCGTGAAAACGTTGAGAATTATTTAAATATAGCGGAAAGACAACATTAAGATTAAGTAGTGCAGTTGGCACCAATGGCGACAATATTCTAACGTAACAGACGTAAAGTTTCTGCAGCCAAACAACTAGCTACTAACTAAATAACAACTATCGGGTAGGTGGCGCTAGTGTTTACCGGACCACCACACAAGAAACTTTTATTGAAAACCAACATCGACGGGAAATCAATTATTGTTAATGTTGAAGGAAACTACTCGACAAGAAAATTGTTTCGAGTCACAAGTGCAAGGACAATTGTAAAATGTTACTATTTCACTGTCAAATGTGGCGAAATTTTTAGAATACTAACCACAAGTTATCTGAACAATTTTTGAAGTTGTGTCCAAGTACTTACTAACTGCCATAGTCCAATCTAATTTGTTATAATTGTGGTAACTGCGAGATTTATATAAAAAAATTAATGGACGAATTTACATTTGACGTTAATCACTTAATAGTGTTCAATTGTTACTAAAATAGCACAAATACCGCGAAAACTCGAAGTACTGTCTGGAAACAATCGCAATCTACTACTAGCGTAAAAAGATTTGTTGTTCTATTGGGGGACCGTTGTGAGTACCTACTCCCGCGCCCTGGAACTATTTAAACGACACTAACGGACCGTAGCGTGAGGTTTATCCCGTTCAAAAAATTGCAGCCAAATTTCTTGTCCTCCAGGTCGGTCAGTTTACGTCCAATTTGACGGAAATTTAAAAAAAATTACGAGGCAAGTAAACAAATGAAATTTGCTTCCAAAAATCTTCAAAGGAAGTACTTTGGAAGATTTTATAGCGTCGATTGTTTCCGAACAGACCTCGTAGTATACTTGTGGCGAGTTCTTTTTGAGTAGATTTATAGGCACAACGCATCACTTGACGCGTTGCGTTGTGCGTCGTTTACTGATACTAACAATTATTTTAAAATAAATTTTCCGGCGATTCAGAAACAAAAAATTTGTTACTAACTTTCACATGAATAATTTCAAAGATGGTTTTCGGTATTTTTTGGTTCCACAAATTACAGCATCGACGCATAACGCAAAACGAATAATTGAAAAGTAAAAATTCAGTGAACAAACTGTTGGATTGAGTGCTAACATTAATGAACTACAATTGAGGAGATTTCGGATGTTGTAAGTAAATTTCTATTTCATCGAACAAAATCTCGATTTGATGTGAATTAAATAAAAAATATCCACTACTCCCTCAAACACAGTTGGATACAATGACTAGTTTTGATATAATTGGTATGTCTTGATATGATTAATTGTTACAATTCTAACTAAATTAGTACAACAATGTTAAAACAAATAATCCATTGAACATAGATCGAAAAATGTTGATAATTGTTTTTTTAAATATCTTATGAGCACCACATTTTTCAACACTAATTACATATTTGGCTTTATAACAATTTAAACAAGCTTAGACCAACAGAATTTTTTTTGAATGTCTTACAGACTAAGTTTTTAGAATAAACGTACTCCAATTTTAGCGTAAATTTTACATGTTGTCACAACACAAGTTGTCCGGCTCAAATTAGAATTTAACAATAATCACAAGAGAAGAAAAATTAATCGCATTACATAGAAATATTAAATTACATCTTCTCAGCAAGTGTCTGATCTAGTTAACAACACCTGTAGCGGTACGCACGCGAACTAACTTCAGCTTCTTCTATAAAATGCAACAAATAAATTAGTAACAAACTTTTGAATGAAACAAATTCAGTTTAGTTAACTTTTCGTACTAATATATCGATAAACTGTTTTTGAGCGAACAACTTGTATTTCTTAGTTTATACTCAAATGGAATTACGCGGATTTAATTAATAAAAATCAGCACTTGGTTGGTGATTAAAAAAGTTTTTAAAATCTTTGCATTCATTACACATTTGCCGTTACTACTGTCAAATTTGGTCAACTGTTTCTTTCTAATTTTCCCACTTTTAAATTTAGATCCTTTAAGGCTGCGGTTTAAACTGTTTGCGCTCTTTGTCGCACACATGGAGCGTTTTAAGCACGACCATGTTTTGCCGTTGTACAAAATTCCAAAACTAAAGTGAATCTTCGGGATTTCTTAGTTGTACATAAAACAATGAAGAAGATTAGGATCTAATGTTTTCAATAATATCTTTATAGGGAATGGGTTCAAAAAAAAAATAAAGCGGGGACAAAATTTTGGTGATGGCATTGGAAAAATATGTTAACATCACAATTCTTATTTTTGGCAATTGCTTCAACATCTGTCCTGCGACCAGAACAAAGTTCGGTGCCCTTTTGGGGCTCAATATATTTTTAATATCGTCCACAAATTCTTTTGTTCTAACTGAGGAAATTTCTTTACTATGCATTTGATTTGGCGTAAATACACCAGCTAAGACTTCACATACAATAATCAGTTCCAGTAACAAAAAAAATATTTTGCTTTAGTTTTGAAGTCCCGATAAAATGCATTGTCGTGCGTGCGACAGAGGCGCAACAACTAAACCGCCCCCTTACGGCCAATTTCCCATATGGACTGAAACTCGATTGATTTTCTAACTATCGGCAACGCCAGTGAGAAAAATATCCACAACTAGAGGTGGGTTCCAATATTTGTATATTCAATTGAAGTGCCACTTTCATTACTAGAAAAATAACGGCAATGATGCGGACTTAATTTTTTAAATATTCTTAATTAATTGGTGCTAGTGAGAAATATTTTGTAACCGCAACAATAAATATTTCAACAAGTTTGCACCAAGTTTTAGTTAAATTTACTCCTAGAAATGAACTCCCTACAAATTTTAAATGGAAGAAATTTTGTTAAAAACTCGACATCTACAAAGTTATTGCAGTTGAATAAAAAACATTCTATGCTTTCACAGTTAATATCTCTGTTGGTATACAGGGTGGTTCTTGGTCATGGTCCATTAGAAAAATATAGAAAAACAAAGAATATACAAATCTGAAATTTTGGGACATAAGCCGGAATCGTTAAATTTGTAAATTCTAATAGAGGACGAAATTATGTTCGATAGCCGCCGTTATTTCCTGCGGATTCAAACTTTCAAACGTTTCTATTACTCGGGTTCGTAAATCGACCAGTCGCATAAACTATCCCCGTGATTTTTCCCAAAAAAAAAAATCGAGTGAAGTCGTGTCCGGAGATTTAAGAAGCTAACTCCATGGACCGCCAAGTCCAATTCACGTATTTTCGAAAATTTTGGTCAACTCTCTCCTAATTATGTTGCCGCAGTGTGCTGGAGCGCCATCTAGTTGGTACCAAACGAGCCAAGGGTAAACAATCCAAAAATCTTCCATTTGGTTTCTTAAAATTTCCAAATAGCGATTACCGTTCAAATTCTCACCATATAGGTGATAACGGACTTCAATGTCCAACAAGAAACAGAAAATCTTGAAGCTGTGTTCCTTTGAAAATTTGTTGCCTGAGCTTTATGAAGATTTTTTGCGCCCAATGATGAGAATTACACGATGGAAGATTCCTTCATTGAAAAACTTGGCCTCGTCTATCCAAACATTTTTTTAAAGAAATTTTGATTGACCAATAATATTTCGCAGAAATTAATTTTGCGTGCAGGATCCTGAAGGTGCAGAGCTTGCACAGTGGTAAATTTGTAAGGATGAAAATGTTGATTTTTCAAAATTCCTTAGAAAGAAGATCCAGAAGGGGCCAAATAATTTTGAGCTAATCGAGTTGACGATTTTAGGGTTGCGCGAAAATACCCTAAAACCGAAATTTTAGTATCTTCACTTCCAGTTACAGCTTTTTCCATTTGTCGAACGCTCTTTAGCTCCCCATAATTATCGAATTTTTTTGTAAATCTTCGAAATGTTTTTCTAGTGATTGGGGCAAGAAGAAGATGTTTTGCATTAAACGTTCTGCAAGTTCTGGAAATAATTTTCTCACATTCTCCGCGAATGCGCAATAATTCGAAAGTATTCAGTTTCCATTGCAGGAGAAATACAAGGAAAACAAAGAAAATTCGCAAAGAAATAAGAGAGTCCATACCAATTGTTTTCAACATTAAATTTTTTTTTTGAATCGCCTCACCTTTGTAATTTTGAAACGAAATAATTTCTACACAAAAACTACGAACATTCGAAAACAACGACCCATATAGGAACACTCCACATCCGTTTGAAAAAATTACTTTCTACAGTTTTTTTAAAGTACAAAAATTTCACTATTAGAATTTTCCCCTGCTTTATGTCCCACGGTCATATCTTGATGCTGTAAAAATTTCAAAGTTATTAATTTTATTGTATAGAATTTATGATTTTTTTATTCGAGGATTTTTCGTGTTTTTCTCAAAAATGGTGCAATATCGCGGCATGGTCGCACAGGCTCATACTAAAATTCAATGGACATTACAACAATGAAAAGATAGAGGGTGTTTCATTTAAAATAAAGAAGTTAAAATCAACTTCCATCATTTCTAAAATATTTTCCTTTAATAGCAAATGAGGTATTTGACCTATGTACAAAATTACAGATTGATATCTTTGTTTCTCTGTTTTTCTGATGGGCCGCGAACAAGAACCACCCTGTATCGTAAAAAAATTTGTAAATCTTAATTTTCTGGTTGTGGCTAAATTTTCGAAAAAAACTAAAAATTTCTTTCAATGTGGTTGTAAGACAAATAAAATCCGTAAGATTAACATTATTTCAGGGAGCAATGTTATAATAATTATTATAATTGCATGGCTGCCTATGATTAAGCGTGAACTTTTAGTGTCGATCGGACACGATTAAGCGTTAAAAAAGTTTTAAACTTCAACAGTTTTCCATTTGAATATAAAATTAAAAGTTTTTTAAATTATTAACTTTCCATTACTTTACAACTCTTTCAACAACTTCGTGTAGAAAAAATAAAAAATTATTATTATTATTATCGGGCGCTCTATGCGAAACACATAATGTTACTTTATGTGAAACACACAAGTTTTTGGTTTTAATTTAACCGCCGACACACAATTGCCCATTTTTATTAAATTTCATATTACTAGTAGTTTATACGTAGACATTTTCACAGCAAAATTTCATTCTTAAGGATTGTTTGTTATGGAGCACTCGGTTTCAGATTCTGTAAACAGAAGTAAATAACAATTCTTTGATCCCTCAACAACATTGACATGCCGCATGCTTAACGAAACTACATGCTCGCAACAAACAGTAAAAATATTTTAGCAACCGTAACAGTTTCTAACATCCGGGAATTTTTATTTAAAAAAATCGAAAAGTTAATGCAATCCACTAGACTGTACAAGCTGTACACCAATGGTAAATTGTAAAGGGGCAACACCAATAGAATCAAGCGGATATGTACCGGCTCACCTTCCCAAAGCGTTGGACTCGTTCCAGACGACTGCGCAACTTTTTGGGTAGGTCGCTGTTAGCTTGTACAAACTCTACTGATGTCTTTAAAAAAAAATTATGGTCAGCAGCAATAATTAATGTTATTTGGATTAACAAGTTAATCCAACTCCACAGCAACAATTTTCTAGTCGAGTTGGCCGTCAATTTGTAATAAAACTGGTAACTCAAGTAACTAGTTATTACACACAATTTTTTGAACCCCAACGCGCATTAGAATATTTTCTCTGGGTTTTGAGTCTTTTGATTAAAATTTCTACTTACTTCACCCATGTGATAATTTCAAAAAAATTATTTTATAGACCATTTGCAAGATAGTTATAAAACTTCAAGAGAAAAAATCGAAACTAACTCCATCTGTGGGAGTTTAGGATAACATGCTCTATTTAAAATTATTTTTCTGCAAAAAACTGAATTTGGTTAATCAGAGATCAATTTGTTTAAAATTAGCCATTTAAAAAAAAGGGTCATGAGAGTTTGTCATCGAATGACAATTACGACTGGTGGATTTTAACGCAACTTCATGCAGGTAGGTTTTTCATGAAAAGCAAGCACACTTAAAGCAATGTATTCGATACGCTACGAACTAGGACGCAAGGTATTTTGACGAAACATTTACAGTGAATGATAAACACTTAATTTGTGAACTATTCACCCACTTAGTCTAGAAAAACAACGACAACGCCACAAAATTGAAGATTAAAAACGATAAAGAAAGATCCGCAAATTCCTTATTGTTTAATAGCTTTTGTTGCGGGTCACACTCATTTTGTGTAGTTGTGAAAACATTGAAATCGAGACTAGTTGAGTGAACCTCTGATGTTGGCTAATGAAATGAAGCCAGGCACAAACCCAAACATCTACTGTGCTTTAATCCTACTTACTGTGGTAGTTTGGGGTGCTAACGTGTGTTTGCTCATGACTATAGTAGTCGTTTTGACTTCGGAATTCGGACCACCTGGCGACTTTGGTGCAATGGAATTTTCCGTAGGACCATGGGCCAAAGTCTCAACAGCCCTGACCACATCCAACACTTTATCTGCCGGAGTTACCGCTTTAGCCTCCACCAAATGAAGATCTTCCACCGGAGGGTCGGGCAACTTGAGCCTTCTTTCCGCCTCTTCCTTTTCGAACTGCACCAATTCCGATTTCATATTCTGTTCCTGCAAACATTTCATGATAAATTTTAAACGCTATTTCTGAGGTGCGATTTTATTTAGAGTTGCTATCGTGAATTTTTAAAACGTTATTGGGTTGCGATACTCGCAACTAACCCTTTGGAAACCTCGCAAATCGAGATAATTTCGCTTTTAATTGCGACCAGTTCTTGCGCTTTACCTATTCTTTAGGACCGATTTTGTGTTGAGTTGCAAAAGAGACTTCGCTATTTGACATTTATATCGTTAATTTCCCAACGTTGCGATACTGGCAACTGCAAGATTTTCATGAAAACCTCGCAAACAAGATTATTTCGGTATTCGACTTAGTTGCGATATGTTACAACTTGAATTGGGGCAATTGTTTGTTTTAAAACGACGTACCCTTTGAATATCTTCATCAGGCACATCTAACGAACTGACGCTTTGAGATCGACTACTGATAGAACCGCCTCTTGTTATGCGTCCTTCGGCTATTGCTTTATCGACATCGGCACGGTCATAACCCTTGCAAACTACAAGTTGTATAACATTGCCAGATGCTCTTAAGGTATTCACAGCTTCTTGATGAGTTGCTCCAAGGAGCGATTTACCGTTGACCTCGATCAAACGCATGCCGGCACGTAAACGACCATCTCTTCTTGCAGCACCATTCGAGTTGATTTTTGAAATAAAAACACCTTCATCTGATCTATCCAGTGGATTCCCTCTCTGACCTTGAAGACCGCCCTTTATGTGCATGCCGAGTTTTTCATTTTCGTCCTTTTCTATTATCAGTTCCTTTTAATGGAGAAAAAAATTAATAAAAACGAAAACGGTACGTTTTCAATGTTTTCAAAATCACTCACCCTCGAGTCAACATATGAAACTATTAGTTGCTTGAAACGAAAAAGGTTTTTCAGAATAACGAAATTACGAAAACATCCACAATGCGTAATTACTTAACTTTTCAGTTGCAGTATTTACAAAAAATTGCTTTGTTGCAATTAAACTTCGCAAAGTTGATGCGGTAAGAAATTGGAAATTGTTAATAGTAACAAACCTGGTATCCATCTGGTAACGGGTCGTGTCGCACCGATAAAGTAATGTTGTCGCCTGGCCTCAACAGTTCCATAACAGCTTCTTGATGTGTTGCTTGTGTAACGTCTGTTCCGTTAACTTTCAATATTCTATCGCCAACTCGTAATTTACCGCAACTAGCCGCTGTACCTCCAGGAACCATCTAAATGTTAACGCAATCATGGAAGAGAAATCAAAAACAAAACCACTCACATGTGAAATAAATATGCCGGGTTCTTTAATACCGAAGGGAATGCTGGAATGATCCGTCCCTCCTATAATACTAAATCCTAGAGAACCTGTCGATTTGTTTAGTGTCACGTCCTGAAGGAAAAAAAAAACAAAACAGTAGAAAGTTGTTTTTAGTTTCAACTTTAAGTCTAGTTGCAGAAAGTTGTAAGAGTTACTTGATTGCAACCAATTGAGGGTGATAAAAATAGAACGAATAGTACAATAGAAAATTAGAATAGTTTAAGACTTCTGTAACTAGACATAAATTATGTCATGTGCGTAAGTACAAAATACTTCAGTTAAGTTCAAAAGCTTTGAGCAAGTAAAAAGAATCAAATTGCTGTTGCAAGTTGTGCTGAGGATAATTAGGAAACTAGTGACAACTTTATAATGTGAAATTACCAAGAATTTGACAACAATTTTTGACTTAATTCGAAGTGTTTGTACAAAATAAAAAAGTTTAGTGCTTAACTAATAGAGTTCAGCAACTGGCAATGATAGGTAAATTAGAACGAAAGCTGGAAAAGGAAGAGGAGAAGGGTGTCAAATTACCTGTATCCTGCTTTTTGGTCATCTAAAGAGATGTGTGTCCAAAATATAACATAAGCATTAAAGAGAAGGCGTGATAATTACAACGTTATTCAGGGTTAAGTTACCGTCTAAAACATGCCTAAATACATGCCCAATCATTAATTATTTACAGAAAGCTACCAACAACCTACGTTATAAAGATATTTTTTGTTAAAATACAGTCCACTTGCATATACAGAAACGGGTTGACAGTTACTGTCACTTGTCTTAATTGTTTAGAAGCAGTACAAAATTTCATTTTTTTAATTCCAAAATTATCTTTAACGTGCATGCTTATTGGATTGACTCTCTTACAGTCAGTTTGATCAATATAATGAAGATAGGTTTGAGTAATCGTGATGATATACTATAGTTTGTTCAAAGTGCCCTGAGAGCGCGTCAAAACAAACATATTCGAGTGATCATGACGTGGCGCGCTTGCATTGGTCGATCTGCAAGACCGTCCGACACCTGCGTCACACGTCAGTATTGCTTTTGTAGCGGAGAGGTTACATCAAGGTTCTGTTAACCACCCCCAGCATTTAGGTGAAGCTGGATTTTCCCAAATTGTACATCTTGAACGGTTTTTTATTGCGTTTTGACTGTTTTACGCAAGAACGGTTCTTGTGTACTAAGTGTTCCACTGTTTTGACGCGATCTCAGAGCTCCGTGAAGAGAGTTGTAGCAAAGATAAAAATTAAGAAGCATCAGCAACTACTACGCAATGATAAAAAATATAAAACTTGCAAAAACTCAATGCATGCGAACTAAAACGAGTTCCTAATATTTTAAACAATATCAAAAACTACAAGCGAACTATTTGTAATTACATTTGAATAGATACGCACTTAGAATTTAAACAATTTCGAAACATCAATATCTTAAGACTTAAATAATAATTTTAATATGTTACTGGACATACATCTCAAAATTTTAGACGTTTCTCTTATAACAAAGGAACAAAATTGAACATAAGTGGTCCATTTGATAAATCAACTAAACACGCATGCGCTTCTTAAATGTAAAACTCCAAAAAATGTGTTCGTATAGTGAAAACTAATTTTAAATATTTGCAACGTAATGTACCATCAATTTGTACTTGAAAATATTTATTTTCGCATTACTGAACTGAATAAACAAAATAATTGAAAAAATTGTTGTTCCAGATAAAATAGTTTAGTTAAAAATCGCATAATTTGCTCTACGAAAATAGTTTAAATGTCAGCAAACTGTTGGGCTTAAACAAATATTTTATCACTTTTGTTGCAATAAAATGTGTGTAAAGCTGATTAGGACCTAAAATATTTATTGCTGCACAAGTAGCTAGTAAATGGTGACTAAGGTTTATTAAACCCAATAAAATGGTAAAAGATAAAAATTATTTGATCTAACAAGTATCAGAATTAGCAAGAAATTGTTTTTCTGGAGAAATGTTGCAATAAAATACCATTAGAGAGGCGCTGGTTACAATTCGCTTCTAATATTAAATTATAAGTTAATTAGGGCTGCGGTTTAGTATTTTTGAGTTCACTGTCGCACACAGGGAGCGATATAACACAATAATGCCTCCTGTCGTTGCACGAGAATCCAAAACTATAGTCAATCTTCAATTTTTTTTTGTTGTACATGAAAAACAATTACGGTATTTAGGACCTAATGCATTTTTAATAATAATCTTGTCACGGAGAGCTTCAGAAAAAAATAGTGGAGGTAATAAATTTTAGGCAAAATTCGACTGGCTTAAGTGTCTAAATTATTAAAAGTAAAAAAATTAAAAATTGCTGTAGTTTTAGATTCTAGTACAACGACAAAACGCAGTGTGGTGCACGTTACGTTTCGTGTGTGCGGCGTCCGTAACGACTAAACCGCAGCCTCAATGTATCAACTGAAGAAGTACATAAGGAAATGTATTGCGATATTTTCTAATATCAATTTTAATTACAGCACAGATATTGTGGAGTCCCGTAAGATGAGCAAAGTAAATCTTAGTAGAAATGTCATGATAACCTTAAATTTAACAAATAAATGGTACACTCGAAATATTTAATATTTTTGAAACTGCTTCGTGAGGATCTTAAATTTAAAAATTAACTAACGATATTAACTTAAACGTGTCTTTTACTCGATTTTAAAGAATATGCAACGTGACTGACCAAATCTAGTTCCACTGCGAGCAGTGGGCCAACATAAAAATTGAAAATGTTTTGATCCACAGTAGATAAGCAAAAGAGCCCAGAGATTATTTTACAGCAATAAAAGAAGAAAATAGTTATGGCAGATATTAATTTAAAAAAATAGATAAATAAGCTGAAATTAAGTAATAGGAATTACCTCTACATACCATTAATGAAAAGCATTAGAAGAAATTATAACAATAATAAAAGTAAACAAAACTATTTCAAAAATTCCTAAAGATTGCGCATTAACAAGTGAAACATTAACGGTACCTGTTCCTTTATAAACAACAAAATAAAACATTTCTGCAGCTCATTGACCGTTATACAAATTATACAATTATACTTGGCAATTCAATTTAAAGGTAACCTGCAAACGTTTCGGATTTTCTCACTATAACTTATGTAGCTAACAGTTACTTAAAATTTACGAACGCTTTATGGATATATTTTTGAAAATTAGGTGCAAAAATAACGATTAGTAGAAACTTGTTCATAGATGGCGCTGCATTTTGCATTTTGTACATTAGATTTACAAATTCCATTAAAATCACCGATTCTTTCAACAAAATCTTGCAATTACAAAAAAGACATAATGGGAGTTCTACCCTTTAAAGCCCTATTACGTCACTTGTCTTTGTAATTTTTTTTCTCCAGAAACGTTTACATACAATATTAGCGCTACTGGTTAAGTACACGTCTCAGTATTATACTTAACAGTTCACATGGAGATGAGTGGACAAACTCTTAAAACTACAACTATTTGTGTAAATGGAAGCATCTTCGAAATGTTATTATTACTGTTTTCTGGTAAAAAAACTGTAAATAGATTACATAAAATTGATCATTCTTGTATTGAAACTGGTGATCTTAGAGCAGCAGTACCTCAAGATCTAATTACAATTTTTCCCTAAGTTAACTTATTTATTACAATTTCCTGCACCTAATAGTTTTAACAATATTAAAAACATTTTTTTGAAAATTAATAATGACAATGGTAATTGAGTACAACACAAAAAATTCAAAAAATGTATTTGTAGATTTTTAATTTTAAGTTACTCGAAGAGATTTTTTATTATTCATCCAAATTTGCGGTAAAATCCTTCTAATCACCAAACACAGACGTGTTAACACTTCAAACATTTTTGTAAACAATTTCGCAGATAAAAACATTTTTTTGAAAATTAATAATGACAATGGTAATTGAGTACAACACAAAAAAGTCAAAAAATGTATTTGTAGATTTTTAATTTTAAGTTACTCGAAGAGATTTTTTATTATTTATCCCAATTTGCGGTAAGATCCTTCTAATCACCAAACACACGAACTATAGACGTGTTAACACTTGAAACATTTTTGTCAACAATTTCGCAAAAGCTTCCATTTTACAAATTAGAAGTAGTCCAATTCTCTGCAAAGCCTCAACCTTAACCAGGAAAAGAAAAACTAAATCTACAGTAATTTTTACCCCAATCGAGTTTTTCTTAAATTCACACTTTTTGCGCATCGCCTTATTGAGGGTAAAAATTTAGTTTCGATTAACATACAATAGAAGGCAGTTCATGCAGTGGTGCTAACGTGCAAAAAAAATCAATTGGTATCAGCATCAACCAGCATACCTCAATAATAAGGGGCACTACCAGTTGATTATCGGTGATGCGAGTGACAACTGTTTCTGTGAAGGTACTCTTGGTGATGGTTTCAGTAACACGACCAGGTCCGGTTGGTGCAGGTGGTAACTCGATCAGATCTGGCTTCTTAATCGTAACAGTAACAGCAGCATTTATGGGTTCAGTGTTTGGTTTAGGTTTAGAATATTTAAGGAAATGGGCAGGAATCATTGCTTGGAACTCTTCGTTCGTGATGGGCTTCGGCAGTACCTGAGCATCATCCCCGTCAAGAGATAAAGTCGGCGTTACTTTCTTGTGGTTCTGATTGGGCGGTTGCGTATTGTTCTGGGCGGGAGGATTTTGTTCGACAGAATGACCGTTTTCGCTGTTTATACTGGATATGCGACGGGGGGCCGGCTTCGGCACCACCACCGCATTTACAGTGGGGATGACGCCGTTCGTCTTTTTGAACTTTTCCGGGTGATCTTGGCTGTTCGTGGGAGATTCGGGCGCCTGCGGAAGAAAAACAAAATCAGTTTTACGTTACCAAAATGTACGTCGATTCATTCTAAAAAAAGTATTCAAATTACTTTAACCCCACATCGATAGATGAGGATTCGACTAAATTGAATATAGCAGGGTTCAGCATATTTCGTTGAAGAAACTTTACTTCTCACATAAACACATGAAGATTCGAGCTAATAGAATATTGAAAATTTCGGCATTATATGAATTGGCTAGTCGCAAAGTCACTTGACAATTAGTCGTTAAGTACTAAACGCTCCAACAAAAGTTCCGGCCGTAGTCTGACCCGTCTACATTAAATTAAGAGTCGGTAATGCAGTGACCTGTATGCTCAATTACCTTTTTGTCGGCTTCCAAGGATCTTCTGTACCCCGTGTATCCCGGCCTGTTGGCCATGTAGCTGTTAGCGGAGTACAGTCCGGTGTATGGTTTCGGAAGCCCGAATAGTTTCGGTGATTGTTGTGGTCCAGGTGTGGGGGTAGAACAATTATTCGATACAGGGACGGCACGTTCAACAGTCAGTCGCACAAACCGTTCTAAGCCCGTTAGCATAGCTACTGCTTGGTCATGAGTAGCACCAGTCAAGTCAACACCGTTAATAGAAATTACTCGATCACCTACACTTAATTTACCGTCCTTCTGGGCGACGCCGCCGTCCGTGATGCGCGATACAAAAATAGCATCGGAATCCGCCTTAAAGGGTTGCGACCCCTTTCCGCCGGCAATACTAAATCCCAGTCCCCGCGAATCCCTTATCAAAGTGGTGTGGACCAGTACTTTATTTAAAACAACATCGTCGGGTAGGGGGATGGGAGATGGATTTCGGGGTTCCGGTTTGGTTTCGGGTAGGAAATTGTTGCTGTTGTCGCGGATGAATTTCGTCACTTCTCTAGAAACTTCAAGGATGAGAATCGGGCCGGATTCTTTAAGAACTTCAACGGCGTCATAATGATTGGCTTCGACAACCGAAACACCATTCACAGAAAGTACTTTGTCGGCAACCCGTAAACCTGCGAGATCGGCAGGACCGTTTTCGGTGACACGCGAAATAAAGATGCCTTCATCGTCTCCTTTAAAAGGTGTCGAACCTCGACCACCCGCAATCGACAAGCCGAGACCCGTGTGCGATCTCTCTATATGAATCTCGTATTTCTCCTCGCGTAGTTCTACCGTTCCGTCTGTTTCGCCAGCTACAAGAAAATATTCAGGTACATTATGCTAACTAGATGCAGATCAAGATCTAGAGTGCCACTTAACTGGATTTGAAACGAATTTCGAAGATTTTACAGTTTCCTACAAAATTTTCTTTTAATTTCGAAAAATCAATTAAATCGATTCCGTTAATAGAAAGAAACAATTCAATTGTTAACAGATGACGTGTTGTTTCTTTGATATTAAGAAAGAAAGCACTAACGACCTTACGTCCGCAAAGAGAAGGAGAGCTAGAAATTCTAACCTGAATATTTCAAAAACTTCTTGGCTTTTTGGGTGTTCTGTGCCCGTTTCCGGTTATTCAAAGTAAAGTACGTAACACCATTCGAACGTGGCAATGTTTCAGAAAGAACGTTCACTCTGTTGCCTCTTGATTTCACCCGGATTCTTGGTAAAGTGCTCATTTTTGTGTTTCGTACACTCAAAAAACCTCCATATTTGTCGTGTTCACATCAACAAATATTGCGTTAAAACTTGGGCGCGTTATCTACCAGATTACAAATATCAAACGATGACGAAACGAGGTGTTACGAACGTTTTCACCTGAGTTATTAATAAACAATACACGCGCGGACCCGTACCATAATATTGATGTTATTTTGTGATTGCACCATACCGAGGTCAGTGCTGGAATGATGGTGATGTTGTCCGAAAGGACAAGCGAAATGTCGCCTACGCACTTTACTTACCTTGACTACTAGTGCTACGTTCACTAACTGATCCAGGTGGAGTCGAACCGCTCATTCTATCGCTTTCGTCTTCTTTTCGGCGTAAAGCCTAAAAATCGAAAATTCGACAATCAGTTGGGGGTGGAAATGGAAATTTCGGATGCTCAAACAACATTGCTATCATACATTAAATTACTCAAAAAAATTGGTTTAAAATTTACAGAACAATGGCCTAACGGTGTTAAGTGACCGCTTACATACCTGAAGGATGACGTAATTTGCGCTAATAAAACGATGGTCTCATCTTTTCAAATGTTTAAATTAAACAAACAAATCTGGAAACCCACAAACCCCTCCCTTCAATTTTAATTGTGATTGCAGACAATTATTCGAAATTAGTGGCAATAAATGTATAATATTTTTGTTTATGGCGAGAATTGTCTTTAATCCGTCTTTGTTCTCGAAATTTTGGCACCAACATGAATTGGGGCCAATAATTAAAAAAAAAAAATTGCTACTGTCAGTAACTTTCCAAATAGAAAACGTTTTATAATTTTTTCCTGCAGAACCAGCGGTTTTATGTTTATAACTAATGATTGAGGACGGATATCCTGTTAATGTAGTTTTCAAAATTATCGTCATTGGTTGGTCGTAAAAAAATTCTTTTCACCAAGAAAACAATTTTTTCACAGAAATTAGTCACGTAGCAAAATTATCCCGGTGTAGTCTCGAAATAAAAAGAAAAACTTAAAAAAATAGCGAGGACACAAGCCAATAGAGTTATTGATTGAGAATTTGCGAAAAACTTCAAACTTTCTTTGGCCAACAAAATTAGTAAGAAAAATTCTTTAAAAATATTTTAAAATTTTATCGAAGATCTATGGAAAAGTATTTAATTATTGTTTGCAGGTACGTTTTGTTTATTTCTACGTCTTTTGGTCCATACAGTGTGGCACTGAAAGATATCACAATCATAGAAGAAACGTGCCATTTTGACCAAAGAGTTCCTACCTCTCTTAGGACCGACACTGGCGTTTTTAGTTTCTTATTTCGTTCTATAATTGTCCAGTTATACATTTTATAATTAAGGGTGGTCGTCGCGTTCTCTCTCGCACCCATTGCGTTGTACACTACCCCAAAACTTGGACCAAATTTCTTGATTTTTTCACTTAAAGAATTTAGATAGATCAGCGGACTTAAAACAAATTTAAAGTCGATCGGTCCAGTACTTTTAAAAGTACGGTTAATTAAATTTTTCCTTTGTAAACAAAATTTTATTTCAACTTTTTTTTCTCAAGCCGTTGCATACGAAATCGTTCTAAAAAACATAACAAATCCGAGATATTATCATTGTTTTTCGTGTACAACAAAAAAATTGTGAAGATTCACTGTAGTTTTGAAGTGGAGTACAACGGCAGAATGCTTGTCGTGCCTATAACGCCGCATGGGTGTGACAGAAAACGCAAATAGACTAAACCGCAGCCTTAACACCGTAATAATTCCTTGCATAACGATAGTGAAATAGTTCCAGATATACAGGGTGTCCAAATTTGCATAAACTTGACATTAATTAATTTCGATTGTGTAATTTTTAATAACTTGTCAAATAGAATTTTTTTTACAGTTTTCCCTATAGATCTCTGTAACGGTTATAATGTTTAATACTGAAAAATCAGTACGGATATCCTACCCTCTTCATCAATATTTTCACCGTAGGTTAGTCGAAGAATAGAAAACAAAAGTTCTAAAAGTTCAAACTCTTTTCACGTCAAATTTGACGGTACCGCTGACATTATACTAAAAATATGCATAAGTTAAAAAAAATATTTTTGAGTGTGTCAGATGGAAACAAATAGCAGAAAACGTTTTTCTGAGCAAAAAGTTTTTTCGTGGCACTTTAATATTAAATACTTAGATGGCGTTGTATTCGGGGTGTTAACTTTCGGTAAACACCTCTGTTCGAGTAAAGATAAATGCGCCACACACGGCGAGCACGAGAACTGATCTAGTTCGTGATTAGTAATTTATTTACGGTTTGACCAAAACGGCTGCAATTTTGATTTACAAGACATATATAAAAAATCTATAAGCAACGGTTCCGCAACTATTAACCTCAAGAGACCCCAATGAATTTAACTGACGGTGCATTTTTGCTCAAATGATGGTTTATCTTGATTGTTTTAAAATAAAATTAAAGTCTCGAAGATCCATCTTTAACAATTCATTAAAAACTGCAGTAAGCAAAAAAGACTGTCAACGTTTTGTAATGAAAGCTCTAATACAGTCCCTAATTAGACGTAGACGTAGAAAATTATTTTCTTCGCACATCAAGCCATTTAAAAAAAAAAAAAATTATGCCGTCCAGTCTGGGCTATCTGGAAAATGGTGGTGTATCCAATACAACACACAGTCGACAACACTATTAGAAAAAAATACTTCAATGGCACTGTGGCAGCAAATCTCACATTCTAACGGTGTTATTATTCGACTGTATATTGTGTTGAGATACGCCCGCATCTTCCAGGTAGTCCAATTTGGTTCAACATTTGTTTCAAACATTGTAACCGAAAGTAAAACATTTTTACTTCGCACATCAAGTCGTTTATTTAAAAAAAATCAAAAAAATTTATGCCGTCCAGTCTGGGCTATCTGGAAGATGATGGTGTATCCAATACAACACACAGTCGACAACACTATTAGAAAAAGACACTTCAATGGCACTGTGGCAGCAAATCTCACATTCTAACGGTGTTATCATTCGACTGTATATTGTGTTGAGATACGCCCGCATCTTCCAGGTAGTCCAATTTGGTTCAACATTTGTTTCAAACATTGTAACCGAAAGTAAAGCATTTTTACTTCGCACATCAAGTCGTTTATTTAAAAAAAATCAAAAAAATTTATGCCGTCCAGTCTGGGCTATCTGGAAGATGATGGTGTATCCAATACAACACACAATCGACAACACTATTAGAAAAAGACACTTCAATGGCACTGTGGCAGCAAATCTCACATTCTAACGGTGTTATTATTCGACTGTATATTGTGTTGAGATACGCCCGCATCTTCCAGGTAGTCCAATTTGGTTCAACATTTGTTTCAAACATTGTAACCGAAAGTAAAACATTTTTAGGAGGTTTCTAAATCATTCAAGGGACAAATTTATCAATTCTTAATTCTTTTCTTAAAATGCGACGCTTTAATATTTCTATTTAGCTTAACGCAGAGAATTATTCTCCACACAAGCGTTAATTAGTAAATAAATTAATTAAATTCGTGCTGCAGCTCTCTTAAAACTGGAATCTTCTACCTGAAAGGGGTTTGAAAGGGTGTATCCTAAAACAATACACAGTCGACAACACTATTAGAAAAAGACACTTGAACGGCACTGTCGCAGCAAATCTCACATTCTAACGGTGTTATTATTCGACTGTATATTGTGTTGAGATACGCCCCCATCTTCCAGGTAGTCCAATTTAGTTCAACGTTTGGTTCAAACATTGTAACCGAGAGTAAAACATTTTCCGGAGGTTTCTAAATCGTTCAAGGGACAAATTCTCCAGTTCTTTAATATTTCTATTTAGCTTAACGCAGAGAATTATTCTCCACACAAGCGTTAATTAGTAAATAAATAAATTAAATTCGTATTGCAGCTCTCTTAAAGCTGGAATCTTCTACCTGAAAGGGAATTGAAAGGGTGTATCCTAAAACAATACACAGTCGACAACACTATTAGAAAAAGACACTTGAACGGCACTGTCACAGCAAATCTCACATTCTAACGGTGTTATTATTCGACTGTATATTGTGTTGAGAGACGCCCCCATCTTCCAGGTAGTCCAATTTGGTTCAACATTTGGTTCAAACATTGTAACCGAGAGTAAAACATTTTCTGGAGGTTTCTAAATCGTTCAAGGGACAAATTCTCCAGTTCTTTAATATTTCTATTTAGCTTAACGCAGAGAATTATTCTCCACACAAGCGTTAATTAGTAAATAAATAAATTAAATTCGTGTTGCAGCTCTCATAAAGCTGGAATCTTTGACCTGAAAGGAGTTTGAAAGGGTGTATCCTAAAACAATACACAGTCAACGATACCATTAGAATGTGACATTTAAAATTCTACTAATAAGCGCTCACTTCGAAATGGTTAAACACTTTTGACTAACCCTGTGTATCAGTTTTTTATATCTAATTGCTCGTATTGTCTTTTCTCGACAGAATCTCCACCGTTTTGATCCAATTAGGATACGTACCGTTCAGTTTGTCGTTTCTTACTAAAATATTCTGCTGCGATGCAAAACCCAGAGCGAAAGACTTTTGAAAACGGTCACCAACGGCAATATGAGGTATCAAAGACCTTAAGAATACGCATGCGCATATATAAGTACGTTGGAAAACACTTTCAATCTCACAATTCTCACAAATAGCAATAAACAACAAAAGCAAAAGCTAACTGCTACAAGACTCAAAAAATATAGCCAGAACGATGTGAATTTGCGTTAGTTTCAGTAAAGATTCTATAAAAAAACATGCAGAAAGTAAACCATGCCTGCAGATGTAACAAAACCGTCAAGTCTCGAAACGACATAGAACTATGGAAAACATTTACACAATTAGATTACTAAAAAAAAAGAAGAGACCTGTGCTATGATGGAAGCCACTTTATCTTTGTCTACTGTTGCCGTGATACGTTTGTTCTTAAGATGATGTGGTGTATCACGACGATGTAATCGGCTCGGTCGAGCTACTGGATCAACATCGTCATTGGCCGAAATGCCGCTGGTAAACCCGACGCGCTTAAGGACCAGTTCCTGCATACCCACACACAGATTTGTATTTACCAAAAGCCCCATGTTCAATTCAACTAATTACTGCACAATACACTTCAATCAACTGCAATAGAGAAGATGGAATTTCTTTTTTGTACAGTTCAGTAAATGACAGGAAGATACCCGTTCAACAAATAGCAAAATTTGGTCATTTTTGCGACTATAACCTAATATTTCAGTGAATAGGAACTCTTTCTCTCGATCCTTTGATTTGCAATTCTAAACTATGATTGTAAGTTGAAACAATTTTATTGCAGGGATCTATTTTGAGTAATGACGAAGAAAAGTCGAAGAATTGTTGAAGACATAACAAAAAAAACTTACGTCAACAGTTTCTTCTTCTACACTCGGTTCGCTGCTTTCGTCAGCGCCATTCCCCAAAATTTCTTCCGATTCCGGTATGATGAGTGCTGGAGGAGGTGGTGATGGTGGTTCAATTCGTGGCTTCTGGATGTTGGGGTTGACCGCTTCTGCTATTGATTCATTTTGGATTTCGCTATCTTCCAAAGAATTTTGTCCTTTGCTGAATAACTTGTGAGCTTTGGCTTTCAACTCGCGAGGATGAGGCGTGTTTTGACGTACAAACGGCGTCTGTAAATAACGATAAAACAACTATAGTGCGATTCTTAAAAACAGAATTTTAACTTTTATTTCGAATATTCAAATACGAGAGAATTTTCGCAAAAATTGATTGAAACTGTTAATACGTAAAAATTAATTAGTCTTCACAACACACCCATTAGGCGGTAGGCTGTAGTCTAATAAAGCTGAAGCTTTGGAAAATTTCACCAAATTACGTACCTAATTATTGGGCGTGGGTCAAGTTGCTGAATGAAATGTTTATTCAGGTCTGCAATACTTCAGTACACTAAATGTAATGTGTGAAAAATAGAAAAAGACGCACTTAAAATTAGGATCTAACCGTAAAACAAACAAAATTCTGTATGACGGCGGTTGGGGGAGTCACGAAATTGGTCAATGAAAACGTAAGACGATGCTAAAGGTCAATTGTGTTTACTCGCGGTACTACAATCGAACGGTAGCCAGATGACGTGGAAAAACAATTGTCCAGTCTCTTATCCAATCAAGAGATGTCGCAGGAAATCGTTAAAATTGCATTGCTGACTTTGCAAAAATTTAATAAGTGCTTAATAGTCGTAGGTAAGGTGCAACAATTGTTTTTAGAGGGATTGATAATTAACAACCACCATACTCCGCCAAAAAAAGTATTTCAATCCCAATGTCTTACTGATAACATAATTGGAAAATGCTTTTTTCTCCTATATGGATATATGCTTACTTCAGCGCCTCAAACAAATAGAAAAGGCATTTTCTTTCCCTATATCGATATAGCCCTCTATCAGCACCTCCGGCTAAAAGAAGCAACTGAGAAGAAGGAAAAGACCACCTACAAAGCTGTTCTAATTTTCTAACAGACTTGAAAACTGAAAATTCTTGTAAAAAACCGTCCAGATTTTGGGGAGTAAATGTAGAGATTTGTTTATTATCTTCTACACTGACAAGGTCAGTAGGGATTCAGTAGCGCAAATGGTGGAAGACTTTAAGTGGGTGTGAAACTTGAGTCGGAAAGACATCCTCAAATTCGTTGGGAAATTGGTGTAAATCCAGGACTCTAAATAAAGACCTAGATGGTAAAAGATGAAACTTGTAAAAGTTGGAGAGGCTCCAATGTAAATCTTACTGAATCGAGGTTCCGGAGAAGCAGGGAGAGGAGCAAAAAGGACGTAAGATGAAAACATGAAGAGTATCTCGAGGAAAAGGGGGGAACAACTCCCACTAGCAGGATAGAAAAGATTTACGCACAGGGGAAGCAAGTGCAACATCCAAAGAGGGAGCCAGTGTGCCTTTAATCATATAGGTGTAGATTCTGGGACAGAAACCAAAAGCAAACTCAAGTTTTGGGGATAAAAATCCAGGACTTTAAATAAAGACCTGGATGGTAACAAATGAAATGTAAAAGTTGGAGAGGCTCCAATGTAAATCTTACTGAATCGAGGTTCTGGAGAAGAAGGAAGAGGAGCTAACGAACCCTCCATAATGAGACGCAAGATGAAGACATGAAGAGTATCTCAAAGAAAAGGGGGGAACAATTCCCAATAGCAGTATAGAAAAGATTTACGCACAGGGAAAGCAAGTGCAACCTCCAAAGAGGGAGCTAGTGTGCCTTTAATCATATAGCTGTGGATTCTGGGACAGAAACCAAAAGCAAACTCAAGTTTTGGGGATAAAAAT
This sequence comes from Pyrochroa serraticornis, assembly GCA_905333025.2. Taxonomy (NCBI): domain Eukaryota; kingdom Metazoa; phylum Arthropoda; class Insecta; order Coleoptera; family Pyrochroidae; genus Pyrochroa; species Pyrochroa serraticornis. The sequence goes on from HG995152.1 coordinate 47,551,148, forward strand.
CCAGGACTTTAAATAAAGACCTGGATGGTAACAAATGAAATGTGTAGAAGTTGGAGAGGCTCCAATGTAAATCTTACTGAATCAAGGTTCTGTAGAAGAAGGAAAAGGGGCAAACGAACGTCAACCAAAGGACGTAAGATGCACACATGAAGAGTATCTCGAAGAAAGGGGGGGAACAACTCCTACTAGCAGGATAGCAAACATTCACGCACAATAGGACCAACTGCAACATCCAAAGAAAGAGCCAATGTACCTTTAATTATTTAGGTGTAGATTCTGGGACAGAAACCAAAAGCAAACTCAGGCTTTGGGAATAAAAATCCAGGACTTTAAATAAAGACCTGGATGGTAACAAATGAAATGTGTAGAAGTTGGAGAGGCTCCAATGTAAATCTTACTGAATCGAGGTTCTGGAAAAGAAGGAAGAAGAGCAAACGAACGTCCATAAAAGGACGCAATATGAAGACATGAAGAGTATCTCAAGGAAAAAAGGGGAACAATTCCAAATAGCAGGATAGAAAAGATTTACGCACAGGGAAAGCAAGTGCAACATCCAAAGAGGGAGCTAGTGTGCTTTTAATCATATAGCTGTGGATTCTGGGACAGAAACCAAAAGCAAACTCAAGTTTTGGGAATAAAAACCCAGGACTTTAAATAAAGACCTGGATGGTAACAAATGAAATGTAAAAGTTGGAGAGGCTCCAATGTAAATCTTACTGAATCGAGGTTCTGGAGAAAAAGCAAGAGGAGCTAACGAACGTCCATAATGAGACGCAAGATGAAGACATGAAGAGTATCTCAAAGAAAAGGGGGGAACAATTCCCAATAGCAGGATAGAAAAGATTTACGCACAGGGAAAGCAAGTGCAACATCCAAGAGGGAGCTAGTGTGCCTTTAATCATATAGCTGTGGATTCTGGGACAGAAACCAAAAGCAAACTCAAGTTTTGGGAATAAAAACCCAGGACTTTAAATAAAGACCTGGATGGTAACAAATGAAATGTAAAAGTTGGAGAGGCTCCAATGTAAATCTTACTGAATCGAGGTTCTGGAGAAAAAGCAAGAGGAGCTAACGAACGTCCATAATGAGACGCAAGATGAAGACATGAAGAGTATCTCAAAGAAAAGGGGGGAACAATTCCCAATAGCAGGATAGAAAAGATTTACGCACAGGGAAAGCAAGTGCAACATTCAAGAGGGAGCTAGTGTGCCTTTAATCATATAGCTGTGGATTCTGGGACAGAAACCAAAAGCAAACTCAAGTTTTGGGGATAAAAATCCAGGACTTTAAACAAAGACCTGGATGGTAACAAATGAAATGTGTAGAAGTTGGAGAGGCTCCAATGTAAATCTTACTGAATCGAGGTTCTGGAAAAGAAGGAAGAAGAGCAAACGAACGTCCATAAAAGGACGCAATATGAAGACATGAAGAGTATCTCAAGGAAAAAAGGGGAACAATTCCAAATAGCAGGATAGAAAAGATTTACGCACAGGGAAAGCAAGTGCAACATCCAAAGAGGGAGCTAGTGTGCCTTTAATCATATAGCTGTGGATTCTGGGACAGAAACCAAAAGCAAACTCAAGTTTTGGGAATAAAAACCCAGGACTTTAAATAAAGACCTGGATGGTAACAAATGAAATGTAAAAGTTGGAGAGGCTCCAATGTAAATCTTACTGAATCGAGGTTCTGGAGAAAAAGCAAGAGGAGCTAACGAACGTCCATAATGAGACGCAAGATGAAGACATGAAGAGTATCTCAAAGAAAAGGGGGGAACAATTCCCAATAGCAGGATAGAAAAGATTTACGCACAGGGAAAGCAAGTGCAACATCCAAGAGGGAGCTAGTGTGCCTTTAATCATATAGCTGTGGATTCTGGGACAGAAACCAAAAGCAAACTCAAGTTTTGGGGATAAAAATCCAGGACTTTAAACAAAGACCTGGATGGTAACAAATGAAATGTGTAGAAGTTGGAGAGGCTCCAATGTAAATCTTACTGAATCGAGGTTCTGGAGAAGAAGGAAGAAGAGCAAACGAACGTCCATAAAAGGATGCAATATGAAGACATGAAGAGTATCTCAAGGAAAAGGGGGGAGCAATTCCAAATAGCAAGATAGAAAAGATTTACGCACAGGGAAAGCAAGTGCAACATCCAAAGAGGGAGCTAGTGTGCCTTTAATCATATAACTGTGGATTCTGGGACAGAAACCAAAAGCAAACTCAAGTTTTGGGGATAAAAATCCAGGACTTTAAATAAAGACCTGGATGGTAACAAATGAAATGTGTAGAAGTTGGAGAGGCTCCAATGCAAATCTTACTGAATCAAGGTTCTGGAGAAGAAGGAAAAGGGGCAAACGAACGTCAACCAAAAGACGTAAGATGAAAACATGAAGAGTACCTCGAGGAAAAGGGGGGAACAACTCCCACTAGCAGGATAACAAAGATTCACGCACAGGAGAAGCAACTGCAACATCCAAAGAGAGAGCCAATGTGTCTTTAACCATATACGCATATCTATAAAAGGAATGAGTCAATAGGGGTAAAGCCTGAACTTCAGTATACCGAGGTTTCAAAACTGACCGCAACCCATAAGGAAAACAATATCTACAGTTAAAATGTAATTTTATTAAATAAAGATAAAGAAATCAAAAAATCTTCGGATTTGACGGTTTCGTGTTGGATTTTCAACATTTTTTCTCAAACCCTCCTCGGGCACATTGACATTATTGTTATTTATGCAAAATTAAGCTTCACCGTCACATACTTACTCGTCCACGTAAACATCAACACACAATTGTAAAAGATCACATCTTGTTACAGACCAAAACTGAATGTTTATATCTTAAATCAATATTTTCTTAATCTAAGATTAAACTACTTGATGTAACGACATAAATTGCAATATTATCGATATTTCTATGTATTAAACTTTGAATACATACACAAGATAGCGTTGATAATTAAGGTAAATAAGACATAGATGGCGCTACGTCCAACTACCGTCTCTAATTCATATTCTTGAACGAGTAGATGGCGCCATTACAAACTAAAGTCTCTAAGTAATTTTTCAGTATTTTGGCCAAAAATGTTACATAGTTGATGTTTGATAGTCATCTAAGCCAGCAGAAAGTTTTGATAATTTTCAAAAAATAATTTTAATAATATGGTAAAGGTAATTACGTTACATAATAAATGTAATTTGACCTGAGTAATTGTTTTTCTTTAATTTACTTAAATTATTAAACTTTCTTCGTATAGATTCATATTGTTCTCTTCTTTAATACTTCGGTATACGAATTCGAACAAATTTACTGTAAGATGATGTTTTGGACAAAAAAAACTGAACAAAACGACTCTTAACAGATAGTAACTAATAATTATAATAAATAATTTGAACGTTTCTCTAAATATTCGTCATTTACTGCTAAGCATGATTCAGCAAATCTACAGCTGGAACAGAGTTGCAAATCATCTCCGGAGCTATTTGTTGCCCTGTCTGCCACACTTCCACAATTAGTTCAGATTGGAACCAGTTTTTGTGGACAAAAAATTCTAGAAAATTTATTTAAAAAAATCATAGGGCGTTAGATCCGACGAATGAGACGGCTAAGTTATTGAACCACGAAAGTAGCTAGTCAAATATTCTTCAGAGGCGTTTTGTTCAGTTTTTGTGACGTAATGCTATCGTATAGGTACGACAGTTCAAAACATATACGTAGAAAAATTATTTATCGCTAATTAAAGACAAAAAAGGAATTTTATTGTATTTTTACTAACGTATTTCGGGCATAGCTTTAAAGAAATATTTCAAAAAAAACTTGTTACAGCGCACCCATAGATGGAATTGTAAACAAATGTGGTGGGTACCAGTTGAAGTCTGTTTAAAAAAGTTGTAATTACGACATGCGAAAAGCAGTTGCGAGCATAAGTTTTCAAGAAAGGTAAGCAAAAAGAAGTTTTGGAGTGAACTAAAACCGCTGTCAAAAAGAGGTCAAAAAAAAAATTTAAATCAATCCCGGTGTGAAACATTAAAACTTAAACAATCGGACTTTTTAAATTATTTGAGTGCTTGTGAAGAATGAACACAATACATAAGATATAAGAAATCAATTGCGCACAAACGTAGAAGTGTCGTAAGAAATATTGTAAATTGCGCAAGCGCCGTACAGGGCCGGTAAGGTCAAATGCGATTATTTCTAAAACCGTTATTTGTCTTTCTTTCCAATGTTAACAACTCAACTGTTGCTCAGCTCTTATTACAGAGACAGGCAATTGAAATTATTGTTGAAACATAAATCAAATTGGATTACAATACCAACTCAATCAAGAAAATCACTAAAATTACTAAATTTTACACGAGTAGTGACATATATACGAAAATTGTCTTCCCATTGTGAAAACCTTCGTTGCTGCTGTTTAGCTTAACTTGTAAATCATAATTGTCTTATCTGTTTTGTGTATTACGTTCATTGTGAACAAGCGGTTATCGTAAAAAACTCTTGTTACATAGTTCTTGTCAACAATTACCTTTTTGATAGCTCACGTAATTTAAGAGAATCTCAATAGATGGAGCTGTATATCTATCAGCATGCAACTTTAGAAAACTGGAAAATATAAGAGAAAATCGTTTCTTTTATTTCTTTGCCATTCGTTGGTATTTTCACCAGAAGTAAAAGTTATAAATTGTTTATGACAAGAGTTTTAAAAAATCAGCACGTAGCAAACTTACCTCTTTACTATCGGGATCCTGAGGGTCTGTGAATTTAACAGAATGGGTTCTGCTTGCTTCTCTCTCCTCCCAGTCTTCATCACTGGCGGCATCATCTGCAGCCAGAGCACCGTTAGAAAGAACGGCTGTGACGTCACATCGGAATAAGCGGCCATCAGATGCTAGCAAGTGCAACACAAACGAAATACAGTGCTTAACACAACGAAACAAAAGCGTGCATCAAGCAAAACCAAACAAATAAAAACAAAAGTATCAAACCAGACAATCCTACCATAAAACAAATAACTTCATTAATAGTATTGCGCAATATTGAAATAATTTCAGTTTTATTGTTCATCTTCCTACTGAATACCGGGCGGTAAATTGCATCTAAAATTTTGAAAATATATCTAAATTATTCTAACGAACACATTTACTTTCGTCATTGAATTTAAATTTCGATGTAAACAATTGAGTTATTGAATAAATTTTTGAGACTAGTTATGCGTCCATTTACTAAACATCACACCACTAATAAGCGACATCTACAGCGGGTTCGGGGACACGTCCAATTGGCTAGAAAAATAATTAGAATATTTACCTATCGTGGGTTGGTACTCCTGTTGAGGTAGTAAGAAGCAAGTCAGTACTGTATTTCCCGTTTCGGGATCGATATCAGTCTGGAATGTGAGCAAAGGCTGCGCTTGGTTTTCACTGAGCCATACGGCTTTAAGATCAAGTTGCAACAAACTATATGGCAGATGTGGCAATCTATTCCCTGAAACGTCCAAGACATGTAACCGCTTGCAACTTCCCAACGAATCCGGTATTAACGTTAAACGGTTATCGCGCAAACTAAGCACACCAAGTTCATGTAGATTGCCCAATTCTTCGGGTATTGCAGTTAAACTATTACGATCTACATTTAAGTTTGTTAACTTAACTAACATGCCTATTTCTTTAGGCATTTCACTAAGAAAATTCTCAGTCAATATTAATTCTTGTAAATTACAACAACGTCCTATATTAGAATTTAATGAAGTCAATCGATTTTGGTCCACTTTTAGAATCGTGAGTTTTTCTAATTTCCCAACACCATCTGGTAGTGTTTCCAATACGTTCTGTGATAAATGTAAATCAGTCAAACTTTCCAAACCGGCGATTTGATCCGGAAGATATTCCAATCTATTTTCGCTTAAATCTAAACAAGTCAAATTTCTCAATTGACCGATTTCTACTGGCAAACTTTGCAGTTGGTTATGGTCCAACCAAAGTTCCTGTAGAGCTGGCAACTGGCCGATGTGAGGAGGCTAGAAAAAAAAATTACAATAACCAAAAACCAACGAAAAAACAAATTTTTACCAACTCCTCTATCTCGTTATCTCCCAAATCTAATCGTTCTAAACGCGTCAAAAACGACAAAGATGGTGGCAGTTCTTTGAGCAAATTTTCTCGTAATTCTAGAGAAGTTAACGCAGTGAGCATGCCAAAATCTGCCGGTAAAGAAGTGAGTGACATATCATTGAGCCCGAGGACCGTAAGTGACTTGAGTTGACTGAAAGCGGGAGGCAGTTTCGGTATGGGATTTGAACTGAAGTCGGCCACTTGGAGCGCCCGCAACGCCCCGATGCTTTCCGGAATGTCGGGTATATCTGGAAAAACAAAAATTCTAGAAAACAAACACTAAACGGACGCGTAACGACCCATCGCCGCCGCTGTTTCTACGTACATTCCCGTTCCGATGTTCAGTTGCAAAACATTAATCACTGAATCATTAACGTTAGGGTAACTACACACAGGCAATACGCGTACACCAATAGTAGCGTGGCCGTAGTTAGCTCCTTCTCCCCTTTTCTCTCTCGCTCTTGCACTTTTATTCCTCATCCACTACACCTCGCGATTTCTATCCTTCGCCTATCTCTCTCCCCTCTCCCATTTTACCTACGTCACTTCCTATCTCATCAGTTTTTTGCGAATCTTTGATTCCTCTACCATCTTTTAATTTGAAATTAATGGTTGAGACACAAGATTACATTGTGGATGAGTTCATGGGCAAGTTTTACCCATATCGCGCCTACCCACTGAGTTTTGTAATTTACAAAAAAATTCTGTGGATAAGACTTTAAGTTCAAACCCCAAAATTTTTTCTTGTCAACCAATATTTAAAAAGCGATTTTGTAATTATAAACAAAAATTATTTAAAAGTATGTAAACTTATTATAAATTTTTTGCATGATCAAAGTTTTCATGTAGCTCCAGTTGCAAGGTTATCAAGACAGTAGGTTGGTTTACCGTTCAAGTTTTGGTTAATAAAACTGCAAAACTGTAAATCGTACAAAAACAACAAAAGTGATGTGGAGTGCACCCAACTAAGCTGCGCAAATATTTTTTTTTCTTGTCTTCGTGGCTATTTTAAAATCGTCGAAACGTCACCTCGTCAGAAGAATGGAAAACTAGTTAATGGCTAGTAGAGCAACAAGCCCGAACAATAGGTATGTGAGTGTATGGATCGACAAATCGTTTAGTCTGTTGCGTGTTTAGCGTTTTAATCTAAAACTCTCAAATAGATTTTTACGTCAAAACAGGAACCACCTAGTTCGTGTGCTAATATAGAACGCCAAATGAGGATTTGCCAAAATCGACTTTATCACGTACTTATATCGTGAAAGATATCCGAATCGTATTTGCCAATACCAATCGTGCTTTACCATAAAATTTTATTACCAACAAAAACTTAATCCGGTAACGGAGTTCTAAGACGCCGAAATTTCGCAAGAAAATGTCCAGCTGGCAGTTAATAAGACCCACTATTAGATGCGTTATTCGATTAATTTTTTGTGAATTTATTTAACAATTGAAACAACCCGGCTAAATCTGGAAAATTATTTTTTGTCGCTCCCCCTCGGGAGGCAATGGCAAACCTACTTAAGAGCGCCTCTCCCCTAATATATGTTACTTTCAGATGGGACCTAAAATGGTGTGTAAGCATTTCTAAAAAAATCTACAAACCAAGGCGAGTTTTCCACAATTAGTATCAGCGACAGTGAGTCATTAAATGAACTAAAAGATGTACATACAAATATTTAATGTGCACTCGCCACTAAAACCGTTCAATGTAAAAACATAGGTAACGAAAAATGAAACACTCTCCCCTCTATTTGTAGGTGTTATTGCCCCCTCCACTGCTTTTTCATAACATTGTTGACTCATCTAATGATGCGTCACTAATTCTGTTCAACCAATACCAACGCTTCATTCCAGGCACACCCCAGATATTTTGTTTTTAGTCAAGCAATTTTTTTTTAGTTCATAATTGTTTCAATGTTTTCTATTTAACGTTATTACTTCCTGTTACATAAAAATAAATTTGTTATGTTAAGAACTGGTTCGATAATTTCTTTAATATCGATGCGTCAAAAAGGTGCCAATGATCTTTCCGGAGCGTAAACATTCGGTGACGATTGCATAAATTCGTTTCGAACGGTTTTTCATTATCTTCTTTGTTGACGCCATGAATAGAGGTCGAAAGAAACGGCTTGACATTCTGCAATTTCAAGATTTTCGGACCCGCTTGCTGCATCCGACAGGAACGTTAATTTAGGAGTCACAATTAGAGTTGAGAAATTCAGGGAGAAACACCGGCGTCTCCTTGTTTATTACTTTACGATACGGAAAAGCCACGTAAGGAGCCAAAAATTTTAGTTAGAAAATTTCGACCGCCAGAAGCGTTAGTAGTAATTTTTATTTAATTCTATATAAACTTGGGTATGTTAAATCAAATTGTAATAAATCAATTAAAACAATTTTGAAATAAAAAAAAATTTCGTTTTGTCAAAATTTTGGCCCAAAAATTTGCATGCTCGATAATTTTAATACAAACTTAAGTGTTCTCGATCAAATTGCGATAAATAATCGGCTTTCCGGTAGCAATAAAACATTTACCAAAATATAAAAAATGTGAAAATCAAATTTTGAAAAAAATTGTCAATCAAATTTTGGCCTAAAACCTCAAAATTTTCAATCTCAAATTACAGGTTTCTAGTGTAATTTTCAGTTGGTGTTAAGTGAGTGTTAAAATTTAATTTTAACTTAATTTAACTTAATTTAATTTTAATTTAATGGGGTCTTCTGTCAACTGTTGTGAATGAAAATGGGGTTGCAAGTAATTGTGATGTGTAATTAACTGATGAAGCGTGACTCGCTCAACTAAACACAACACGTAATACTTTGCAATGTTTGAAAATTCAAGAGGTGTTGCAGTATCAAATTTCACCAAAACACTTTGGCGTTCAACGCCACCTGTCAAAATTTCTCCAAACTAATTTGTTAAGTTTCTCTCATTCAAAACACACAACTGTCACTTTTCGGTTTTCTGTTAACAATCAGTTTTGGAGTATTCACAGCGAATTGTTTAATTTGCTTGTTACTGTAAGAACGTTTGAGTAATTGTTAGTGGTCGATGTTGTTTTATGTCAAATTTGAAATAAGTGATCACTCACCATTTCTAGAAACATCCAATTCCACGAGATTTTCAAAATTTTGTATATCTGGCGGTAATCTATGGATCTCATTGTCACTTAATCCAAGTTTCCTGAGACGATGTAGACGGAAGAAGTTCTAAAAAAAATTAACGTTACATAGTTGTAAAATCAATTATGAAACGAAATACCTTCGGAAGATCACGGATATGGTTAGCATCTAATAGAAGCTCTTCCAAACTCCGTGAATAACGTAAAATATCTTCTGGAACATTAGGTAGAGAGCAGTGCCTCTTGTCAACAAACTCAACTTGTCTATTGCAGCCCTTAAATATCGGTATACAACGAAACATTTCGGCTAACTTGGAATTCTACGCATAATGTTGAAACTAACATGCACGAAACCACCACACTAGTCACATGCGATAAAATTTTCAACGAAACACTAATTTTTAAAAACCTCTACATTAGGCATTATTCACAACAGTGCCACCATAGCTAAAGAAAGAAGTGCCACTCCCGTCACTAGACGATTAAAAATCCCTAAACCGCGACAGTTAGCGCTACCAATCTCACAACAATTGACGTTTGAACCGAAAAGTAACTGTTGTTTCCCTCTCATTCTCTCTAATTTTGTGCCGCGTTATCTCACTCTCTCTATCAGTAACGTGGCTGAAACTTTCATGTTTTTCTTTAAGTCAAGTTGTCGGTATATAAGCATGCGCGTTAACCGAAACTTCAGTTTCAGTTAGTTGTTCCAACTTCACGTGGATAGTTGCAGCCGCCATTGTTCCGAAATTTACTAAAACTGTTATTGTTGATAATAATCGCGAAATAATCTCAATAACCTCAAATTCGATTGAAAGTTTGATCGAAATAAAGTTCTATCATACCGAGTAATTCGCTAAAAATGGGTTCGTCCCGCCATCGGGATAGAAGCAGAGACCGTGACAGAAACCGGGATCGCGATAGGGAACGTGGTGAACGTGGTGATCGAGATCGGGATCGTGACCGTCGTGAAAGAAGAAAAACTAGTCGAGACCATGATCGTCATCGTGATAGAGATAGAGATCGTGAAAGAAGAGAACGTGATCGTAGTCGAAGTAGAGAAAGACGTCGAGAAAAAACACCTGAACCTGATGGTGAAAAATTAATTGCTGACACTTTAGCCACAATTGCTGCTACAAGAAATTTCGCCAATCTTGTTTGTCAAAAGGAAGCCGATGGAAATTCAAATCATTCGAATGGTAAGGTTTTTATTGTTGGAAATGGGGTTTTATTTGGTGGTTTTAGGGAGTCAAGACGATGAGAATGCCAGGAAAAGGAAGAAGAGGTCCCGTTGGGGTGGAAGCGAACACGACAAGATTTTCATACCTGGAATGCCCACTATTCTACCTGCGAATCTGGACAAAAACCAGGAACAAGCGTATTTACGTAAGTTTCTTTATCAATCAATTATTTTGTGTTTCCGTTGTTGTTGACTAACTCTTAGTAAGTATTCGGTAAGTAATCTATTTCCACACAAGTGTTAGTGCTGCCACCTAAAAATCTGACTCGACACTATTTGTTGCAAAAAAGGGCTATCAAAAATACCACTGCAGAAAAACTAATATTTTGACTTTCTGAATATTTTAAAGCTACCAAGCGTCACGTCGCAAAATGTTGGGCAGTGGTATTTCTTGATTGCCCTGTACATACACGATTGTTCAATTAAAATTCTTGTCAGAATTGAGGCTTAAATATATTTCTAGTTACAAAGTTAAACTTAGTTATCTGCCAGGTTTTCTAATTTTGAGGCAGCACCTTCTGTGGCGACGATTTGCAGCTAAATTAAGTTCTGGAAAAATCCAGTAGCACACCTCTTTACGGCAATTGACGCTAGTTAGACGCTTCGGTTGATATTTGAAATAATTTTCAAGTTCTCTTAAACGTAATAATTGTTCTTTTCTAGTATTAACCTCCATTGAAGTGGACCAACTAAGATTTATTTGTCTGATTCAGTTGGGCAACTTGTGAATTAAACAGCTCAAAACCTATTTGCATGCTTATTGAATTATCAATAATAATTTCTACTAATAATTATAATAATCAAATTTTCAGCAAACGCAGAGGTTTTTTGCAACAAATCACCATTCGGTTCTAATGTTTTCAGATTAATTGTGCAAATGAAACGAAATTGAAACGTATTGTTCATCTGAGAAGACAGGTGAATTTTTTAGGATTTTCGAATGATTTTAATTATTTATTTCCTTGTAATATTTTTGAGTAGTAGAAAAAATTTTTTTAGGTCAAAACTTGTTTTCAATTTTCTAACTGTTGGGCTTTTGCCCTTCTCTAACCCGTTTTATTACAGTTCAACTCCAGATTGAGGAAGTCAGTAGAAAACTTCGTTCCGGAGACCTGGGGATACCGGCCAATCCGGAGGAAAGGTGAAGTGTTACCAACTTAACGTCAACTGCTCGACATCAGACCATCATCAGTGGTTTGACACCGACAAACAGTCAATATAACGATTTTTTTTTAATATTACAATCAACTTGTGGTGCATCCCAAAAGCGACTTATAAAATTTTTAATTACTTGAAAATTATCACAAAGTTTCAAGAACAATTCATGTTTTGTGTATATTTAATGAAATCTCTGGATTTTTCAGTTATAAAACAAACTCTCTCACCTAAACTATTAAGACTTAAAGTAAAAAAAAATAACTGACGCAGAGAATTATTCTCCACATGAGTAGAATGTTTTCTTACATCGATCAATTTTTAAATAAATAACGAAAATAGAATTTTTGTCGCCCAATTTGGGCTACCTGAAAAAAAGGGGGTGTATCCCAATACAGTACACAATCCACAACACTATTAAAATGTGACATTTCAGTGACACTATTACATTATAACGGTGTTGTCTAGTGTATTGTGTTGATATACACCCTCATCTTGCAGGTAGTAAAAACCGAACTTCCAGAGCGAAAAACTTAAATATAACAATTGCTAGCATTATTAATTAAATGTGTTAACAATTATTGCAAGCAAGTATTGATGATTTTATAAGTATTTTGGGACACTTGTACATAGTTGTGCATAGAAAAATTAAACGTCTTGTGATTTAGACACAAACCATTAGGGCTAAAAAAGCAATTTTTTCTATTTTCAATACTTTTCCACATTTTTCTATGCATACACTAAAATTTTTTAAGGTAGCACCTATTAGCTTGTACCATTTTTTTAACTTTTGTTTCATTTTGTATTTTTAACATGTCGCATTCATTGCACTAAATGGTAAAAGTTAATAACATGATATTATGTGTTGTTTACGCTTCAGGTTTAATAACGCTCCTTCACTTTTTTTTCTTTTTTAATCATTCACTGCAGTTCAAGGAGATAATTTATTGTTTAGTAAAGGTTGCTAGTTAATGCAATTACACATAATTTTGAAGAGCCTGAAGAATCGTCACTCAAGTCGACTAAAGTTGGAACTGAGAGAAAAATATTTTTTAGGAGATTTCTGAGTCGCCAATTAATTACACAAAAAACATACTTATAATCATATAACTTAAGGATGCGGTTTCTGGCGTGCGACAAGAACGCAAACGACTAAACCGCGGCCTTAAGGACATTTTTTTTTATCCACGATGTGAACAAGCGATTTATTAAAACGAGCGTAAAACATGTACACACAAGGTAAATGTATCATGGGAGGTTAACATATGATGATAGGTGAAATTATGAACTAACGCGTTACTTTCAATTGACGACTAGAGTAAAGTTCGAAACCCATGATATTCTGGTTTAATTGAAATGAAAGAAAAACGAAAATGATAATTTTACACGCAATTTCTAAGTCTAATTTGAAATTAGTAGCAGCAAATTTAGGATAAAACTCATCGCCCATCCAACCAGCACAGCGAAGCTCGGCGAAATGTGGTTCAGCGCGCGTTTCAACCCAACCACTAAGCGTTCAAGATAAAGTTTTTTAAATATTTTCGCAACAGGAAGAGGAATTAGTTGTAATTTTGTGTTAAGTTGAAGGAAAATTGGGGAAAATCGAAAATATTAGATGCACGAAATTAATCAAAAAAGAGAAATAATAAAAGCAATACTACGAGAAAAAGTTTTCCACTATTTTCGATTGAGTTACGCAAATTTTAAAGAGATTTAAGTGTTTCGTTATTTACATGTCAAGTGCTGGTCGGAAAGGATCGCTCTTCAACCCGTTCAGAGGTCCGTGACGTCATGGTTAGTGGGCGCGCTTCCATTTATTTACATGAAACCGAAGCTACCCGTATTTGGCCATGCTGTGCTGGTTAGATGGGCGATGAGCTTTAAGCGGCATCCACATTCTGCGTAATTCGTGACGCGTGGCAGTTCGTCAAACTGCCGCACCTCGGTGTCGACGCTATACGCGATGCGAAATGCATCGATTCATGGCAGTTTTAGAGTGCGTTCACACTATACACGCACCAAGCATAGTGTGGATGTCGCTTTAATCTTCTAGACACCGACAAATAATTATTTATAGCTCTAATAGTGCAATTGTAGGAAATACTCCAAAGATTGAAAGTATTTTTGGTCATTACCATATTAGATTTCTGCTTGTTAGGTTTCCATTTAATTTTAACTTTACGAATCAATGATGGCCAAGAAGTCTAAACGCTTGTAAGTTATTTTCCGGTATCGTAAAAAAAAGATTCATCAACCTTATTAATTCAGAAATTTAAACCGAAACGCAGTGGCGTCCTGACGTGATGTTTTTAGTTGACTTCTTGGAGCCGGCGTAGTTACGTTTTGTTTTTGCTATTTAATTTGTCATTTTTACGCAGTTTCAATGATTTCCCGCAACGTAGTGTGACTTAGAAATTGGTGTGGCTATAGAGGGAAACCTGTTGTAGTTGTAATATTATAAATGAACTCTCTTTTAGCTGATAACCCAAACATTTACTTTCAGCTATAGGTGTAAACCAGGAAGAGAAATCTAATAATTTTTTACAGCGCTAATAATATTTTCTCTTTAGGACGCAATTTGAAAATAATTAATTTTCGCTTTGTACAAATTTGCAACAACCAATAGAATTTTTTCAATGTTTTTGACGCTTCTAATTTTGTGAAGCCGTCAATTTTATTAACGAGAGATTTACAAAAAGAAAATCTCACTATCATATTTTGAATAACCCAAAAATGTTGTATCTACCAAATTTTATTATCCCTCTTGATGTTAAAAATTTTGGGGTTAAAATCAAACCTGAAATTCTAGCAAAGAATTTTTTATGTGCAGATCACCCTCACCCGAGCCCATTTACAGCAGCGATGGCAAACGGCTGAATACAAGAGATTTTCGTACTAGACGCAAACTGGAAGAAGAGCGTCATGCTCTTGTTTTACGTATGCAATCCATTAATCCCGAATTTAAACCACCCATGGATTACAAGTGCGTCAATCAAATCGAAAATTCGATTGTTTTTCACTAATTTATGTTTTTCTAGACCCCCGGTTGTTCGCGTTAGCGACAAAGTTATGATCCCTCAAGAGGAACATCCTGAAATTAATTTCGTGGGACTCCTTATCGGCCCGCGAGGGAACACGTTGAAAAGTAATTTAAACATTTTTTGACGTTTCAATGTAATAATAAAAAATTTGCAGCAATGGAAAAAGAAACTGGCGCCAAAATTATTATCCGAGGTAAAGGCAGCGTCAAGGAGGGAAAGGTCGGTAGAAAAGATGGACAACCTCTTCCGGGAGAAGACGAACCCTTGCATGCTTACATCACCGCCACGAATCCCGAATGTGTCAAGAAGGCTGTAGAAAGGGTAATTTTTTAAAGAAATTGTTTCCTAGTTGTCAAAACAATTAGTTGAAACCATTTTGAGGTTTTTACAACAATTCAAGCTTTAATCAAAAAGTAGGAAACTTATAGATAAGGCAAATAATATTTAAAGGTCTATCGCGCATTGTCGGCCGCATTCGGTTTGAATCGTGAATCAAACACGTGCGCGCGCACCTACGTAGTTTAAAGAGACTTGTGCTCTGTTGCACATAGCGTGATTAAACTTTCGTCAAAATTTTGATGAGTGATCACTGAGCCATCAACTGCTTTTTCAGAATTTAAAAGAAAGCAAAGTTAATCTCTGTTAAGTTCCTGCAGAATAAAACAAATTGCTAATAATGACCAGTTAATGTAATAAAATTTTTAGAGATGTGTTAATGGCTTGTTAAACTCTCGTCACGGCTATGCGACCGAGAATGACTTTTGTATATCACAAGAAGTCCACAAAATATTTTAAAGAAATGTTTGATAGTCTTCTCGCTATAAATTTAAAATCAAGAAGGCCGTGGAAAGGGTAATTTTTTATAAGAAATCGTTTTAAAACTTTCCTAGTTGTCAATACAATTACTTGAAACCATTTTGAGGTTTTTACAACAATTCAAACTTTAATCAAAAAGTAGGAAAGTTATAGATAAAGCAAATAATGTTTAAAGGTCTTATCGTGCATTGTCGGCCGCATTCGGTCTGAATCGTGAATCAAATACGTGCGCGCGCACCTACGTAGTTTAAAGAGACTTGTGCCCGGTTGCACATAGCGTGATTAAACTTTCGTCAAAATTTTGATGAGTGATCACTGAGCCATCAACTGCTTTTTCAGAATTTAAAAGAAAGCAAAGTTAATCTCTGTTAAGTTCCTGCAGAATAAAACAAATTGCTAATAATGACCAGTTAATGTAATAAAAATTTTAGAGATGTGTTAATGGCTTGTTAAACTCTCGTCACGGCTATGCGACCGGGAATGACTTTTGTATATCACAAGAAGTCCAAAAAATATTTTAAAGAAATGTTTGATAGTCTTCTCGCTATAAATTTAAAAGTCTCTAACTTAATTTGAAACTGGCCAACATCTACAATTGGATGCAAAAATAA
The DNA here is from genome assembly GCA_905333025.2 of Pyrochroa serraticornis. Taxonomy (NCBI): domain Eukaryota; kingdom Metazoa; phylum Arthropoda; class Insecta; order Coleoptera; family Pyrochroidae; genus Pyrochroa; species Pyrochroa serraticornis. Next base: position 47,567,242 of record HG995152.1, read on the forward strand.
TGTCAATTTTGCACATATTTACAATACATGCAAATTGGCCTAAAGACGATCAATTTTGTTAGCATAGGATTGAAGTGCGCTTTAGACTCGACTTAGTTTGCAAAGTTGCACTATTAATAATTACACAACTAAAATTTTATTAATTTTTAAATATTTATAAAATGGTTAGTGGCTAATATGTGATCAGATAGAGAACTTGCTAACGTAATTGAGCATCTGTAGACTCCTACAGCGACTACTCCGGTGTAGTTATGACGTAGTTCTTACAATTTTTTTGTGGCAGATCAAAGAGGTGATTCGACAGGGCGTCGAAGTTCCGGAGAACCAAAACGACTTGCGCCGAATGCAACTGCGAGAATTGGCACAACTCAACGGAACCTTGCGAGAAAACGACGGGATGCGTTGCAACAACTGCGGCGCCACCGACCACAAATCATGGCTGGTAAACAATATTAACAAATCGCATTCTCGAAATATTCACCCATCAATTTTCAGTGTCCCGATAAACCCAACGTCACCAACAACATCGTCTGTTCGAGTTGCGGAGCAGCGGGTCACATCGCAAGAGATTGCCGACAAAAACGGCCCGGCCAAGGCGGCCCCCCGTTACAGGGCGATAAAGCTAAAATCGACGAAGAATACATGTCTCTCATGGCCGAACTGGGAGAAGGTCCCCCACCGGACGCAAAGAACGACGCTACTCCCACCATTCAACGTAAATCGACCGGTTTTAACTTGTTCGAGGCTCAAATGACTCCGCGACCTCTCATGCCGCCACCCATGCCAACGCCTAATATGCACTGCATGAACGGCATGGCGCCACCACCTTGGACCGTGGCACAAACAATGAATTGGCAACCGGGACCTCCCGGAATTATGCCACCACCACCACCACCGGGTGCGTCGAGTCCGCCACAAATGATGGCGTGGATGGGGGCTAACAATCAACCGCCACCACCGGGTGCCTCGAGTACTACAACTAGTCTGTCACCTGCTGGGATGGCGCCATGGCAAACAGCGCAGTTTTCGTGGCCTCCCGGAAGTTGTCCACCACCACCACCGCCCGGAATTGATGTTAACAGTCTTTTAACTGCACCACCCCCACCACCACCATCATAAATGCGTGGTTTCATAATTATTCTTAGATATTTTGTAGATGTGACGGAGTTAGGTGTAATTTTTATTGAAGATGGTGTAAAATTTGAAGTTCACAATATTTAATACAATATCGTATATATGACTAGCTATATGGTGTTTGTTTTTCAATTCCCTAACGTTGTTAATAAATATTGAGAAATGCGTGCGGAAGAGGGGGCGCACCCGAAATTTAAAAAAAAAAATTGAAGAAGGGTGTGATTGATACTGGAACATTAAGAGAATTACTAAACAAGCTAAGGATATGTTTAGTTGTAATTTGAGATAAGTTTTGAACTTTGTAACGAAATTTTTGTGATAATTTTTTCTATTTTGAGAAGTTTGTGACGTAATCCGCCAACGTTTTGAATTGCGCAATAGTTCGGCGCATGCGCGTATCAAGTAGTTAAACCTCAAAATTTTGACAGGACGTGTTTTTGACACTTCGAGTCAGCTGAAGTGTTTATTAATAATCACGTTTAACTAATAACTGAGTGGTTTTAACTTAAGAATTTTGAAGTTAATAATTGCGAGTTGCTTCAGGTTTTAAATCAAACTCTAGATATAGTAAAAAATAAAAATCACGTGTCAGGACATCTGGAAAGTTTTCTCTTCTTTCGTTTTAGAAAACAATGGGAGGAAAGCACAAACAAGCCCAACGAGTCAAGAACAATGCCAGGGTTTGTACGAGTTATTGTCCAAGAAGCGACACTTATTATTAATTATTTTTAGCCCTCAAACAGTGGTCGCAGCGCCGAAATGCTTTCTTCGACCTCTTCACTGCCGCAATTTTCAGGAATTAAAGACATTGGTTTCGTGTCTTCTTTGATGAAACATGAAGAGTTCGATCCAGCGATCGACAGTAATTTCCAAATCGTTCTTAAAAAAATGAACAAAAAAGACGGCACAACAAAATTGAAGGTGAAACGACAAAATTTCCAAATAAATAATAAAATTTTAATTCAAGGCATTACAAGAATTTTCCGATCTTGTTTCCGGTTCGGAACCGGAAGCGGTTAAAATAATTTTAGGTATTTGGTGTCGGATTTACAACGATTTAGCAACTGACAGCGACCATAGAGTACGGGAAGCCGTCCAAAATGCCCACCATCAAATCATTTTGAAAGACAAAAAAATTATTGCTCCATACCTAAAACAATTGATAGGCGCTTGGTTTACGTCACAATACGATACTTATCCGCCGGCCGCTTCGGCGGCAACGAAAGCTTTTTTGGTAAATTTCGTAATTATTTGGAAATCAATTAATTAAATCGATTTTAGGCGAGTTTTTCTCCGAATAAAACGCAAGCGTGTATAGTGTTTTGTCAAAAAGAAATTCTCAATTACATTAATGATAATTTAATAACTGAATCGATTAATAATCCGAAAATTACGAATCCCGATGATATTGTTGCGAAACTCGAAAGGATGATCATTTCGAGTTTGCAGGGATATTGCATGTATTTGAAAACGTTAACGAAAGAACAAATTGAAGAAAATTTAGAACTCAACCAAAATATTACGGGTAATCCGAAATTTTTGAAGTATTCAAGCCACACAGTTGCCCCGATTAGAGCCAGTTGGTTTCGGGTTTTGACCGCTATTTACCAAAAAGCGCCGTTTTTGTTGAACGATCACGCTCGCACTACTTCTATCGTTATCGGAAATTTGGACGAAAGTGATCCGATTGTGATTCCTTTCGTTTGGGAGTCGGCAATGATTCTCATTTCGACTGTGGAGGTTTGTGGGGAGACGTACCGTGTTTTTGAGATTATTGCAAACGTTTTGTAGGATTGGTGGAAAGGGGTTTCGGTGGAAAAATTGTTTTTGCCGAAACTGTGGAAGGTTCTCCAAAAAAGTGGCAGCGGAAGCGCTGCAGTCATTTACCCGAACTTTCTCGCTCTTTTAACCAACTTGCCGCCTTTGGACCTCAATCGCTTTTACGAAAAATTCTTCCAAGGTCTTCGTTCGAGGTAAGTTTTAGGGAAAAAAATTATTTTGCTGATGTTGCTCGAAAACTCGAGTTTGTTGGGATTTACGACGTAAATTCGAAGGTAAACTCAACGACGCCGCCTCAATAACAAGTCAGGCAAGCATTAAAAAAATTTTCTACAATTCTCTACAAAAACAGAAAAATCGAGCATCTCATAAATAAATGTAATTGCGATGACTGCTAATTCTTCCATTTGTTTGCTTCACAACCATCTTAGTTTTCATCTTCTGCCTGCATTTTATATTAACGTCACAATTATCGAAGGTATTGTCGTGCTTATAGCGCTCCGTGCGTGCGAGAGAGATCGCAAAACGATTCAACTGCCCCTTGAGGATAATAAACGAAACTAAGAGACGTCGATTGACTGATCTTAGATGACTAAGCTAGAGTTCAGATTTGCTACAATTATATCTATGCTTGGTCTTACTTTCTCAAAAAAAAAAAAAAAAAGTTTGTCTTACTTCCCTCCTTTCCTAGTCCAGGTTTAGTGTCTGAACAGATTAAGTTTAAAATTCCATTGTTGGTCTCACTTTCTAGTTCAGTTTAAGTGTTTGAACACTTAAAAAAACTTTCTAGCGCCATTCTATTTTCCAGCTTGGACCACGCGACGGTGGCGACGAGTAAGTCGGAGAGTGCGGCAGTGATCACCGCCTTGGTCGAGTGTCTCCAGTATGTGATTCTGCGGAACCAAACCGATGCGGTTTTGTGTGAAAACTTGGTCGAATGCCATTTCGTTCCGATTATCGAACGTTATTTGAGAAGAGATCACTCCTATGATAAAATAATTTTGTCAAAAACAACGGCGTTGGTCCAGAATTGGAACAAAATCGGAAATTCGGCTTGTTTGCAATGTTTTTGGAAAAACGTTAACGTCATGTTGGAAAATATGTTCAGTGACGTAGAAAGCGAATACGATTCAGTAACGATGCGAAATCTTGCAAAAAAACAAATCAAATTAGTTACTTCACTCAAAAATGCTAGTTCGAAAGCTCAGTCACGTGTTAGATTTTCGACAGAAGAAACGCAACAAGAAGAACGCAAAGAAATTTTAACAACAATTTTGGATAAATCCTATTTTGACGATTTAGAGTCTTTCGTTTATGTTATTTTAAAATCTTACACCACTTTGGTGAAGAAATGTAAATGTAAAGATTTACTCGAAGAATATTTAGCTTTGGTTCAAGTTTTTGAAAGTCGAGAATTTTTGGTCGGTTTAACAAAATGTTTTAATCAACCAAACGAACAAAGCGATTTAATAATTATTTACTCAAACCTGCTGCAAGATTATTTACTGTCACCTGATTTATGCACAGAATCCGTTGTTGATTTCGTGTTTTTGTTGTTCAAATATTTAAATTCGGAAGAAAAACAATTGATTTTGGATTCGATTCTAATGGTGAGTTAGTTGTCTTTTTAATATAGTTTCTAAAACTATAATTGCAGTCTCTCGACTTCGAGTGTTTCGGTTTTTGCGTAATCCGCGCCCTCACTTACCCCAATAATCAAGACGGCCTTATAAGGAAGTGGCTTTTGAATAAAAAAATCAGTGACTACCTCGTAAATTTAGTTGAAAGAAGTCTCGAAAACAACGGAATTGATCAACAATTGAAGCTTCTTCTAGAATTATCATTTTCAACATCCAACACAGGTGGTTGATTAATTGTAAATATTGTTAATTGTTAAAACAATTTTTGCAGATTCGTTGATCGACCAGGAAGCTTTCGTGGCGATAACAAAAATGTTAGAAGCTCAAATTTTGCAACCTAAAGAATTCTCTTCAACAATTGAATCAACTACTGCAATCGCTTCGTATCTCGTCACTCTTGTCTATTCAGATAATTTCATAAATACCAACGCTGAAAATTTAGTGTTGGCATTGTTCGATTTGTCCTGTAATTTACCGCATTTTGATACGATTGATTGTGTTGACGTCAATGCTTGGCAATATGCTGTTGAAATTTCTTCGAAAAATATGACGAAAAACAATTTCGAGGGATTTCTCCAAAAATTTTCTAATATTATTCAAAAAAAACTTTTTTCCCAAATATCGGAAACCACCAACTCCGAACATTTTATTAATGTAATCGTCAATTTTATACGTGCAATTTTTAAAAGTCGTCCATTGATGATTAGTGAGGTTTTTGATAAATTTTTTACGTGTCCTTCGGTGGCTTCGTGGAAATCACAAGTCACTAAACTTTGTCAGACGTCAGAGTATGTGATGGGAAAATTATGTTGTCCGTATGAAAATTTCAACGGTTTTGATGGAGAAATAGAAGAGGACAATATTGTCAAATATTTTGTGTGGAATTATATGAAGATCAGCGTGTTGACGTCACCTTTACAAGAAACTGTCGACAGCGATGATGATGAAGAAGAAGAAGTCAACATAATTGCTAATGTTCTTAACAACAACTGTCTTCGAATTGCGGATGATTTGTACGATGTAGCCGCGGCGGAGGTTTTGTTGCAAAATTATAAAATGGTAAGTCGGTTTCTTTAGGTGTCCAAATTTTTCTCAAAAGTTATTCTTCCTGTACCTTATTAGCTAGGATTGATAAAACTATTTGAAATCATGCCAGGAAAGTAATAAAATTTTAATCCACCAATTTTTTACTGAAGTTTCTGCAGGTTTCTGCAAAATCTTCAGATAGAACCGAGTTGCTAGACCAATTAAGGTTTCTGCTTATTGCAGTACTTTGGTACCTGCTGAACCCTTGTCATGTATCCAAATGTTACCACTTAAACCGAAACTTCTGCAGTTTCTTTTGAAAAAATTAAAATCATCTTCACCGAGTTGCTAGACGAATTAAGGTTTTTGTTTTAAACTGACAGTACTTTGGTACTTGCTGAACTTTTGTCATTTGTCTAAATTTTACCACTTTAACTGAAACTTCAGCAGTCTTTTCTGAAAAAATTAGAAATTTCTTGACCTAGTTGTTAGACCAATTAAGGTTTTTGTTTTAAACTGACAGTACTTTGGTACTTGCTGAACTTTCGTCATTTGTCTAAATTTTACCACTTTAACTGAAACTTCAGCAGTTTCTTCTGAAAAAATTAGAAATATTCTGACCTAGTTGTTAGACCAATTAAGGTTTTTGTTTTAAACTGACAGTACTTTGGTACTTGCTGGACTTTCGTCATTTGTTCAAATTTTACCACTTTAACTGAAACTTCAGCAGCTTCTTCTGAAAATATTAGAAACTTCTTGACCTAGTTGTTACACCAATTAAGGTTTTTGTTTTAAACTGACAGTACTTTGGTACTTGCTGAACTTTTGTCATTTGTCTAAATTTTACCACTTTAACTGAAACTTCAGCAGTCTCTTCTGAAAAAATTAGAAATTTCTTGACCTAGTTGTTAGACCAATTAAGGTTTTTGTTTTAAACTGACAGTACTTTGGTACTTGTTGGACTTTCGTCATTTGTTCAAATTTTACCACTTTAACTGAAACTTCAGCAGTTTCTTCTGAAAAAATTAGAAATTTCTTGACCTAGTTGTTAGACCAATTAAGGTTTTTGTTTTAAACTGACTGTACTTTGGTACTTGCTGGACTTTCGTCATTTGTTCAAATTTTACCACTTTAACTGAAACTTCAGCAGTCTCTTCTGAAAAAATTAGAAATTTCTTGACCTAGTTGTTAGACCAATTAAGGTTTTTGTTTTAAATTGACAGTACTTTGGTACTTGCTGACCTTTTGTCATTTGTCTAAATTTTACCGCTTTGACTGAAACTTCAGCAGTTTCTTCTGAAAAAATTAAAATCATCTTCACCGAGTTGCTAGACGAATTAAGGTTTTTGTTTTAAACTGACAGTACTTTGGTACTTCCTGAACCTTCGTCATGTGTCAAAATTTTACCTCGGCAGTTTTTTTTTTTTTTTTTTGAAAAAATTAGAAACATCTTGACCGAGTTGCTAGACCAGTTAAGGTTTCTGCTTTAAACGGGCAGTACTTTGGTACTTGTTGAATCTTCGTCATGTATCCAAATTTTACCACTTAAACTGAAGCTTCAGCAGTTTCTTTTGAAAAATTTAGAAATATCTTGACCGAGTTGCTAGACGAACTAAGATTTTTGCTGCAACCTGGCAGTACTTTGGTACTTGCTCGACTTTCGTCATTTGCCCAAATTTCACCACTTAAACTGAAACTTCAGCAATTTCTTCTGAAAAAATGAGAAAGATCTTGACCAAGTTTCTAGACCAATTATGGTTTCTGCATTAAACTGGCAATACTCTGGTACTTTCTGAACCTTTATCATGTGTCCAAATTTTACCACTTAAACTGAAACTTCAGCAATTTCTTCTGAAAAAATTAAAAACATTTTGACCGAGTTGCTAGACTAGTTAAGGTTTCTGCTGTAAACGGGCAGTACTTTGGTACTTGCTGAACCTTCGTCATGTGTCCAAATTTTACCACTTAAACTGAAGCTTCAGCAGATTCTTTTGAAAAATTTAGAAATATCTTGACCGAGTTGCTAGACGAACTAAGATTTTTGCTGCAACCAGGCAGTACTTTGGTACTTGCTCGACTTTCGTCATTTGTCCAAATTTTCCGAATAACCTGAAACTTCAGCAGTTTCTTCTGAAAAAAATTAGAAACATCTTGACGGACTTTCTAGACCAATTATTGTTTCTGCATTAAACTGGCAGTACTTTGGTACTTGCTGAACTTTCATCATTTGTCCAAATTTTACCACTTAAACTGAAACTTCAGCAGTTTCTTCTGAAAAATTATAAACATCTTAACCGAGTTGCTAGAGCATTTAAGTTTTCCTCTTTAGACAGGCAGTACTTTGGTACTTGCTGAACCTTCGTCATGTGTCAAAATTTTACCTCTTAAACTGAAACTTTAGCAATTTCTTCTGAAAAAATTAAAATCATCTTGACCTAGTTGTTGGACCAATTAAGGTTTTTGTTTTAAACTGACAGTACTTTGGTACTTGCTGAACTTTCGTCATTTGTCTAAATTTTACCACTTTAACTGAAACTTCAGCAGTTTCTTCTGAAAAGATTAGAAATTTCCTGACCTAGTTGTTAGACCAATTAAGGTTTTTGTTTTAAACTGACAGTACTTTGGTACTTGCTGAACTTTCGTCATTTGTCCAAATTTTACTACTTAACCTGAAACTGCAGCGGTTTCTTCTGAAAAATTATAAACATCTTAACCGAGTTGCTAGAGCATTTAAGTTTTCCTCTTTAGACTGGCAGTACTTTAGTACTTGCTGAACCTTCGTCAAGTGTCAAAATTTTACCTCTTAAACTTTGGCAGTTTTTTTTTTGAAAAAATTAGAAACATCTTGACCGAGTTGCTAGACCAATTAAGGTTTCTGCATTAAACTGGCAGTACTTTGGTACTTTCTAAACCTTTGTCATGTGTTCAAATTTTACCACTTAAACTGAAACTTCAGCAATTTCTTCTGAAAAAATTAAAAACATTTTGATCGAGTTGCTAGACCAGTTAAGGTTTATACTTTAAACGGGCAGTACTTTGGTACTTGTTGAACCTTCGTCATGTGTCCAAATTTTACCACTTAAACTGAAGCTTCAGCAGATTCTTTTGAAAAATTTAGAAATATCTTGACCGAGTTGCTAGACGAACTAAGATTTTTGCTGCAACCAGGCAGTACTTTGGTACTTGCTCGACTTTCGTCATTTGTCCAAATTTTCCGAATAACCTGAAACTTCAGCAGTTTCTTCTGAAAAAAATTAGAAACATCTTGACGGACTTTCTAGACCAATTATTGTTTCTGCATTAAACTGGCAGTACTTTGGTACTTGCTGAACTTTCATCATTTGTCCAAATTTTACCACTTAAACTGAAACTTCAGCAGTTTCTTCTGAAAAATTATAAACATCTTAACCGAGTTGCTAGAGCATTTAAGTTTTCCTCTTTAGACAGGCAGTACTTTGGTACTTGCTGAACCTTCGTCATGTGTCAAAATTTTACCTCTTAAACTGAAACTTTAGCAATTTCTTCTGAAAAAATTAAAATCATCTTGACCTAGTTGTTGGACCAATTAAGGTTTTTGTTTTAAACTGACAGTACTTTGGTACTTGCTGAACTTTCGTCATTTGTCTAAATTTTACCACTTTAACTGAAACTTCAGCAGTTTCTTCTGAAAAGATTAGAAATTTCCTGACCTAGTTGTTAGACCAATTAAGGTTTTTGTTTTAAACTGACAGTACTTTGGTACTTGCTGAACTTTCGTCATTTGTCCAAATTTTACTACTTAACCTGAAACTGCAGCGGTTTCTTCTGAAAAATTATAAACATCTTAACCGAGTTGCTAGAGCATTTAAGTTTTCCTCTTTAGACTGGCAGTACTTTAGTACTTGCTGAACCTTCGTCAAGTGTCAAAATTTTACCTCTTAAACTTTGGCAGTTTTTTTTTTGAAAAAATTAGAAACATCTTGACCGAGTTGCTAGACCAATTAAGGTTTCTGCATTAAACTGGCAGTACTTTGGTACTTTCTAAACCTTTGTCATGTGTTCAAATTTTACCACTTAAACTGAAACTTCAGCAATTTCTTCTGAAAAAATTAAAAACATTTTGATCGAGTTGCTAGACCAGTTAAGGTTTATACTTTAAACGGGCAGTACTTTGGTACTTGTTGAACCTTCGTCATGTGTCCAAATTTTACCACTTAAACTGAAGCTTCAGCAGATTCTTTTGAAAAATTTAGAAATATCTTGACCGAGTTGCTAGACGAACTAAGATTTTTGCTGCAACCAGGCAGTACTTTGGTACTTGCTCGACTTTCGTCATTTGTCCAAATTTTCCGAATAACCTGAAACTTCAGCAGTTTCTTCTGAAAAAAATTAGAAACATCTTGACGGACTTTCTAGACCAATTATTGTTTCTGCATTAAACTGGCAGTACTTTGGTACTTGCTGAACTTTCATCATTTGTCCAAATTTTACCACTTAAACTGAAACTTCAGCAGTTTCTTCTGAAAAATTATAAACATCTTAACCGAGTTGCTAGAGCATTTAAGTTTTCCTCTTTAGACAGGCAGTACTTTGGTACTTGCTGAACCTTCGTCATGTGTCAAAATTTTACCTCTTAAACTGAAACTTTAGCAATTTCTTCTGAAAAAATTAAAATCATCTTGACCTAGTTGTTGGACCAATTAAGGTTTTTGTTTTAAACTGACAGTACTTTGGTACTTGCTGAACTTTCGTCATTTGTCTAAATTTTACCACTTTAACTGAAACTTCAGCAGTTTCTTCTGAAAAGATTAGAAATTTCCTGACCTAGTTGTTAGACCAATTAAGGTTTTTGTTTTAAACTGACAGTACTTTGGTACTTGCTGAACTTTCGTCATTTGTCCAAATTTTACTACTTAACCTGAAACTGCAGCGGTTTCTTCTGAAAAATTATAAACATCTTAACCGAGTTGCTAGAGCATTTAAGTTTTCCTCTTTAGACTGGCAGTACTTTAGTACTTGCTGAACCTTCGTCAAGTGTCAAAATTTTACCTCTTAAACTTTGGCAGTTTTTTTTTTGAAAAAATTAGAAACATCTTGACCGAGTTGCTAGACCAATTAAGGTTTCTGCATTAAACTGGCAGTACTTTGGTACTTTCTAAACCTTTGTCATGTGTTCAAATTTTACCACTTAAACTGAAACTTCAGCAATTTCTTCTGAAAAAATTAAAAACATTTTGATCGAGTTGCTAGACCAGTTAAGGTTTATACTTTAAACGGGCAGTACTTTGGTACTTGTTGAACCTTCGTCATGTGTCCAAATTTTACCACTTAAACTGAAGCTTCAGCAGATTCTTTTGAAAAATTTAGAAATATCTTGACCGAGTTGCTAGACGAACTAAGATTTTTGCTGCAACCAGGCAGTACTTTGGTACTTGCTCGACTTTCGTCATTTGTCCAAATTTTCCGAATAACCTGAAACTTCAGCAGTTTCTTCTGAAAAAAATTAGAAACATCTTGACGGACTTTCTAGACCAATTATTGTTTCTGCATTAAACTGGCAGTACTTTGGTACTTGCTGAACTTTCATCATTTGTCCAAATTTTACCACTTAAACTGAAACTTCAGCAGTTTCTTCTGAAAAATTATAAACATCTTAACCGAGTTGCTAGAGCATTTAAGTTTTCCTCTTTAGACAGGCAGTACTTTGGTACTTGCTGAACCTTCGTCATGTGTCAAAATTTTACCTCTTAAACTGAAACTTTAGCAATTTCTTCTGAAAAAATTAAAATCATCTTGACCTAGTTGTTGGACCAATTAAGGTTTTTGTTTTAAACTGACAGTACTTTGGTACTTGCTGAACTTTCGTCATTTGTCTAAATTTTACCACTTTAACTGAAACTTCAGCAGTTTCTTCTGAAAAGATTAGAAATTTCCTGACCTAGTTGTTAGACCAATTAAGGTTTTTGTTTTAAACTGACAGTACTTTGGTACTTGCTGAACCTTCGTCATGTGTCAAAATTTTACCTCTTAAACTGAAACTTTAGCAATTTCTTCTGAAAAAATTAAAATCATCTTGACCTAGTTGTTGGACCAATTAAGGTTTTTGTTTTAAACTGACAGTACTTTGGTACTTGCTGAACTTTCGTCATTTGTCCAAATTTTCCAAATAACCTGAAACTTCAGCAGTTTCTTCTGAAAAATTAGAAACATCTTGACCGAGTTTCTAGACCAATGATGGTTTCTGCATTAAACTGGCAGTACTTTGGTCTGAACCTTTATCATGTGTCCAAATGTTACCACTTAAACTTCGGCAGTTCCTTTTGAAAAAGGAGAAACATCGTGTCAAACTAATTGATCTTTTGTTTCAGATGCGTTACTACGTGAACGTTGAGACCAACTCCGGGAAGCTTCGAGATAAAATTAGATTCGCAATAAACAAGTTACAATTGCAAAACGAACTTGGGGGTGTGCTAATGAATAAATTGCGTTCAGAATCCATGTTGTGGAGTAGAACGGTTTATCTTTTCTATTCCGAAATTTCGCCGGCTTCACTTGCTGACGTGTACAAGGAATGTTTAAAATTTGTTTCGCCATCGAACAAATTAAGTGTTTTACATTTAACTCAAGTTTTCGGCAAACAACTCAATTACGATCATGTTGAAAATATTCCTTCTTTAATTGAAAGTACGGTGATACTTAGAAGTTTATTGCATTGTGACGAGATTGAAGTACAAATCGCCGAAGTGTTCGCGAGAATTGAAAAACTACGAGAGAAAGATATTCCAAAATTTCTATATGAAAAGTATGGATTGAAATTTAATTTTGCTATTGTTATTAATTTTCAATTTTTTTCCAGTAACCAATTGAGTTGGTCCGAATTTAGCGATGTTATTGAAGTTATTTGGTTCTTCTCCGAACTAATTGATTCTAAATTTGAATATTTAAGTAGGAGACATTGGGATTTTGCTGTGATTTCTCTGGTATCGTGGGCTTCCAACTGTGTCAAAGCCAAAGCTCAATATAAAAACGAACAAGTAAGCATAGAATCGTAAATGAAAGAAGTTACGTAATCGAATGTGCTGCTTTTTGTATTGTTGGTTGCGTAAAACTAAGTTTTATCGGCATCTGCCTGTGTATTCTGCGATTCACGGTTCATACAGAGCGTCACCAGGAAATTTTCGTATTTGTTTTATATCTCGCCCTTAAGATTATTTTTCCGTTTCAACCAAATGACTTTGCACAGAAGCTTCTTAATTGATCCCAGGCGATTAAAAGTAACTTAGGATCAAATTCGGAAGGTATGGAGGTTCTTTACACACTTAAAAAATTAAATTTGAATTTTCCTCATGTGATAAAACCGGCTACAGATTAAGCAGACGTTGCCTTAATTGTCAAAAATTGTTTGACCATAGACAGGGAGTTGCAATAATTTTTAACAAATTTTTGTTTTAGGTGCAGGCGTTCATCATTGCAGTTTCGCGTTTATTTTCAAATCTAAGTCGAAAAATGAAAGAAGTTGGAAGCAAGGAAGGCCCTAAAAATGATTTCGTTGGCGAGTGGGAAGATTTATTTTTATACAACATTCATAGCGATATGGCCCAACTCTGGTTCTACCTAACAGGTTTGTATTTGCATTACAATTGAATATTTGCACATGTACGCAATTGTTTGTATGAATTTACTTGTAAAAACTGCGTTAACTAATAACAGCAGGGCGTGTCTTAAAACGTTAAAAGAAGTACATACCCCTAGGGCTGCCTTCAAATAATAAATATGTAGCGTTGAAGTTACGAGATATTCAAAAACAAGTTTTCAAAGTGCCTTGGCTATGCTTTAAAAATTAATTATTGGGACAAATAGACTCTATTTGGAAAATTAGTAGGGTTACATTGTTAAATGGAGCCTCCTAAATTGCCCTACAAAAAATTAGATTTATTGACTGCCATGTCAATTAGTGAAAGTCTCACAGAAAAATAATTTTTTATGCTTAAAATCAGGTAACCCAATGTTTCGCTCGATATCTTAAGAACTGCTGTTTATCAAAAAAAACTCCTAACTGAAGGACCAAGAAGTGTACCTGAACAAATTTAGTTCCTGCGACTACTGGAAAAGCGCTACTAGCGCCACTTTAGTTATGACGTCACTGATAATAAATCAAAGAGACGGTTTTATGGTTGCAAGAAGCGCTTAGAAATGCGAAATTCGTCACGTTACTGTTGCTGTGACGTCATTATGAAAATAAATCGACCTATCAAGGATCGCAGTTAATCAATTTATTATTTTAGAGCAATTCGTCCAGAAGCAAGCAGCAATACCGTTAGCGAACCATTGTTTGCTCCAAGAGTTCAGCAGTTTAATTTCGAATTTCAATCACAAATTAATCTTCACCAACGACGGTACGCTACCGAATTGGACGAAATTCATAAAACGTTCCTGTTCATTGCTGACTAGTCCTGTCCCGACGTTACAATTGTGGGGTTACAAAATGTTGATCGCTTTGGAGCCTGGATTAATCGAAATCGATTTGTTAACCGTAAATGCGGATCTTCCCCAAGGCAAAGAACTTACTTTAGAAAAACTCAAAGAAGTTCTAATGGAAACCGACGAAATCGTTGATCGTCTTCTAATTGGATTCATGTAAGTTAATTGAGATTAACGAATTTTCGGTACTATTCTCGATTTTTTTAGATTAGGCGAAGACAGTTGCCAAGTCCAACCATTTACCGACTCCTTCACTTACGTTTTCGCTTATTTGCTCATTTGGTGCGTTGTTCTCGATTTATGCGAAAAATCACCGCCAGAACTTCGATGCCACTACGCGCATTGGTTGAAGTAATTTTCGTTTTTTCTGCAACATTTTTGTATTTATTGCAATTTTTAGGAAAAACGGCGCGATCAAGAGACTCTTAAACAATGTTTTTAAATTAATGCCGGCGGAAGTGTTAAATTACAATATTGGAAAATCAAAGTGTTACCCCGAACTGTTCACGAAAAAACCCGAACTTGAAGGTAAGTACCGCGAATTATTTATTTATTAACAAAATTGTTTTTGTTAGCAACAAAACCTTACTCCAGCGAGAGTCTCGAACATATCGTTTGTTGGATTTACACTTTGTGTTTATCGCAACTACCTGCGATAGTGCGCCAATGGTGGTCGGAATCGGAACCAAAATTCGCTCCGGTTGTCGATAGAGTTACAGCAACTTACGCGTCTTCCAGTCTTTGTAGTCAAGAATTATCGCACATTTTCCATCGCGAAAACAATTTTAAAAATATGTCGGTAAGTTAAAAAATTATTTGATAATTCGATTTTTAAATTTTTTTTTAGATTAAAGTGATGCCGTCTGTGAAAGAAGTTTGCGCTGTTTACACGGTTGATGACGCACAAATGGAATTGACGATCACTTTACCTATCAATTATCCTCTAGGTGCCCCAAATGTACAATGTAACAAACAAATTGGAGGAATTGCGCATAAACAGTGGTTAATGCAACTAAAAAAGTGCCTTCTACATCAAGTAATTTGTTTTGTTTTAATTATTTGGAAGTAATTTAATTTTTTAGAATGGACGAATTTGGGATGCCATTTCGTTATGGAACAGTAATTTGGACAAGAAATTTGATGGTGTCGAAGAGTGTTACATTTGTTTCGCGGTTTTACATCCTAGCTCCTATCAATTGCCGAAATTGTCGTGCCAAACTTGCAAGAAAAAGTTTCATTCCGCGTGTTTGGTGAGTTAGTTTTTTTTATTTTTGTTTTTTCAAATTTTTTTTTAGTACAAGTGGTTCAGCACCAGCAACAAGAGTTCCTGTCCGATTTGTAGGAATCTTTTCTAACTACAATTAGAAGAGGGAAATTGTTTTAAAAATAGTGTTGAAGCCAAATTGTGCGAATTTCATAGAAAACGAACTGTCATTTTGTCACCTATTGAGATTTTGCTGCCATCAGGTTTTGTCTTGTTATGAAATGGTTTGTTGCTAAAGTTTCAAGTAAAGGACAGCGTTGTCATATTACCTACAATGTTGTAATTACCTATTGAATATTCCTTTAACATCCTTGCACTTTAACCAGAGGAAGGAATTATGTAAAATGTAACTAATGCTTGAATACTTGGTAACGTCGTAGAGGGCGCTGTAACTAATGCTTGAATACCTTGTAACGTCATAAAAGGCGCTGTAACTAATGCTTGAATAACTTGTAACGTCATAAAAGGCGCTGTAACTAATGCTTGAATACCTTGTAACGTCATAGGGAGCGCTGTAACTAATGCTTGAATACCTTATAACGTCATAGAGGGCGCTGTAGCCTTACCTCGCATTTTTTGGACGTTGTGAACGACTAAAGTTCTCTAAAAAAAGATTGCAGCGCCTTTGTGGGAAACTAAGTTGAAATAAATTGCTGCAAATCTCAAACGGAATAATTGAGAGGATGAAGCTTCTGGCGAGGTCCAAATTTGAGTGGACTTGTTGGAAAGCGGGATAAAGTTGAAGCAAATATTTCGACTAATTTACTACAATTATATTTATTCAAATTGCTAAGCATGAAATATTTTCACAAAATTACTCAAAAAAACATGTTCTTCTGGAGAAGTTGTTTCATGCAACTCCGTACACTCAGTATCCTCGTTGTCTAAATTCAAAAATTCTATTCATTAAATATCGCTTACAGTAAACAGGCAGAAATGTTCAAAAAATGAATTTACACTTTTTTAACTCACAAACACAAATTTTTAATGATTAAAAATAGTGAAATTCAGTTGTAAATATTTTGAGAAGTCACACCTATGATGCGAAACGGAAAGAATTCTTTACTAGAAATGTAGAAAATACTAAATTTTAATAAAGATTCCTTATGGTTCTCAAATACGTTATAACTCAACTTACGAATCCAAAATACAAATGCCTACATGTAGGTGGAAGAAGGGGACATGTTTATTTGACCATTTTAGTGTTTAATCAATTGTTTGCAGATTGCTGAAGAATAAAGCGTCAATAATCTATTGCTCTCGATTAAAAAACTTAATTTAATTAAGAAAATGACTGATGCAAGAATTTTAAAGCTACATCAACCTCCACATCCTGTGGTAATGTTTCAAAATATTGAAAGATTCACTTGTAAAATTATAACCAAAAAAACTTTTCCAATTGGAAGTTTAAAGAGAATCCAACAATAGAAACAGTCATTCGATTTAAATAATTTTCTGGATTTCGGTTAAGTGTAGGTAACTAATTTCTTGTTAATATTGCACATAATGTTCGACGTATACGTAGTGAGATAATTTGTAAACTGTCCCTCTACTTGACCTATCTGCAGACGCATTATAATACACAATATTAAAAAATATATGTATAAACAGTATACATCGTACTTTTTAGTGTACATGATTAGTATACGTGTGTATTATTGTAAATGCTGTAAGCATTTAGTTTTATGGAGACAACTCTTGGGCATGCATCGGATCGTATCCGCAGCTGCTCGCGTCGTAAGCGGAACTTTGATCGTAAGCGGAGCCCATGGAGTAGCCCATGGAATCTTGTGGTGGTGCCGGTGACATCATTGGTGTAGGTGTTCCACTATAAGGTGAAGCCCCGGCCGCTTTTTTGGCCGCGTATAAATTAGCTTCTTCTTGAGCTTTCCCGATATTTTTCTTATACCTGATACGTTTATTTCCAAACCAATTCGAAACTTGGCTTACAGTAATACCACATTTGCGTGCCAGTTCCTCTTTGGCTTCCTCACTTGGATATGGATTCGACAGATGCGAGTAGAAGTATTCATTAAGAATTTCAGAAGCCTGTTTGCTGAAATTCCTACGCTTTCTTCGCGCATCCAAGAATCGAGATCTAAGGATCATGACAGCCTCACATGTTGACTGTTTAAGTTGCATTTGAATGGAACTAAATTTCTTATGGATTATTTGTACCATCCGTTCAATTTCTTTTGGTGTTATGGGACGAGTACGGGATTGTTCTCGGAGCAAGTTCATGACGTGTGTGGTGAATTCGTTACATGCCTGTTCGTATTTTTCAAGTTCTTGATGATATATTTGACGAATTTGTGCTAATTTTGCTCGGTAATCCGAATGCTCTATGGCGTTGTCTGGTTGGCCCGCTTGAGCTGCGGCAGATCCGGATGCTGCTGCCCCAGCACCTCCGCCCTTTTCCGGTCCTGCAAATATATTTGAAAAACTATCAAAATTTTGACATGATTAAACTACTACAGGGCTCCAACCAGGACATCAGAAATCATCCCTCATTCAGAAAACTATCTACTCCTACTCAACGCGCCATTATCAGCGCTTGGTCTAAATATTAAAGTTAGAAATTTATTTTCGAAAACTCAAGTGTCGCTCGACACGCAAAAATCGAACATAAAATTGGAACCACGTCATAAAGTACCTTGGTGATTTTTAGATATACGTCAAATAGACTTGCTCGGTTCGAGAAACTTCAGAAGGTGTAAGGGCTCACATTCTAACATATTAGCAATTTTACTAAATTAATTTGCAATTATATATGTGCAAACATTGCAATTTTTACGTCAATAAAACCAATCGCAAGCAAATTTGTTTTTAATCATTTTAAGCAGTTGAATTCTTTTGTCTTCTATTTCTTGGTTCAGACCCTTGCAAGGAAGTTTTTCATTGCCCAATACCCAAGCAATGGATACGTAATCAGATTTTGATTTATTGTTTTAGTACCGCAGGATGCCACAGAAATGAGATTTCGCTTTGACAGTCACGTGACTCGTCATGAAAGCGTCTCTTATTCTGATGACGTCATAATTTGGCTTCTTTGACCTAAATAATTAGGTCAATAATGTTAATAAACATCCAACTTCATGTTCGAAACAATTATGGCTGCCCAATCAGTCACGTGACTCGCTCCTTTACTCTTGAAATCGTCTCTTGTCCTGATGACGTCATACTTGAATACAGTTTAGACT
This sequence comes from Pyrochroa serraticornis, assembly GCA_905333025.2. Taxonomy (NCBI): domain Eukaryota; kingdom Metazoa; phylum Arthropoda; class Insecta; order Coleoptera; family Pyrochroidae; genus Pyrochroa; species Pyrochroa serraticornis. The sequence goes on from HG995152.1 coordinate 47,585,745, forward strand.
CTTTGATTTGAGTTTTAATTTTAAATATTAAATCTACTTAGATATATATGACCAGTTTCTTGTTCGAATCCAATATGGCCGCCTATCAGTTTTTTTAATTAAATTTTTGTTTATTTTTGATAATTTCGTTGCCATTTTTTCGAACACAATACTTTTCAAGACTGGTCATCATCAAATCGAAGCTTTTGTGACGTAAGTGTGTTAGTTGTTTGCAGCACTAATTTTTGTTTCTGTGATGTAAAATCATAAACGATGATGACCGCTTGCGCCACTAAAACTCGAGTTTATCTTAAGCTCAGCTTAATACCCTAGAACGAAATTGGTGTAGCAAACGGTTCTATGGATATCACACTGAACTTAAAGGCTTAAAGATAAACTCGCATGGTGCAAACCGCCATTATAGTTATGTCAATATTGTAGGTAAGGCGAGATCAAAAATATGGTACATCTGCGCTGTCGAAATTTTAGACGCTAAAGTCAAAAACTATTCTAATTAGGCAACCACAAATTGATAATTTCACAATTTCCCTTGATATTCTGAACTAAATTTTATTTCTCCGCGCCCTACATTTATGTTACTCCTAACAGAATAAGACTCTGATTCACTTCTTTGGTCTGGTAATAATGTCAAATTTACTGATTAAACCTTGATAAGGACACAAACATAACGTGTAGAAGTCACCGTGAGTTCTGCTGTTGTAAGTGTGAAATGGTAGAAACGATTTAAGTTTTGAAACAATTCTGCGACCCCCAAACAACACCCAACAAATTGGGTGAGTGCGCCTGCACGCACTTGCCTTTATCCATACGTTCAGTTGGCGACTTGGCCAATCCGAGTGCGTTTCGTCCACAATTCAGAACGAACGTGCGCGACGCAACTTACTGGTATCTCTGTCAAAAATTATTGCGTCTAATTGGCGCCTCTCTCCTACAGCAGTGGTCGTTTAGAAACTAAATTTTTGAAAAAGTGACGCCACAATTTTTTGATTGCAATTGTTAACTGAGTTAAATAATATATTGTTGGTTAATATGGGTTGGGCAATGGCGAAAATTTTCAAGTTATCAACCTCAAAAATGTCGATTACTGAATTGTCGATGCAAGAAATAGAGTAAGAATTTAAAATTTTGGGCCAAAAACACTGACGGTTCAATTATAATAGAAAATAACGCTTTAAGGACGCGGTTTAGTCGTAGTTGCGTTCTCTGTCACACACATGAAGCGTTATAGACACAAGATTTATGCAAGTTTCCTCATTTTTTTCATTTTCTAAAAACCTAGACACATCAGTTGCGGACTTAAAATAAATTTCAAGTCAATCGATCAAGTAATTTTAAAAATATTTTATTTTTTCTGCAACCGTCACATACAATATTATTGTTAAAAAAAACACTTTAGGTTCGAGACATCACTGACCTTCATGTACAATGTAAAAATCTTAAAAATTCAGTATCGTTTTGGAGTGGGGCACAACAGAATGTATTATTATTGTGCCTATAACGCCCCGTGTGTGCGACAGAGAACACAAACAGGTTAAAGAGTAACATTAAGAAAGTTTCTAAACAAAAATGAGTGAAACAAAAGGCTATAGCTTAATAGTTACAGCAAGATGATGCCAGAAGTATATAGAAAGGGATTTCATGGAACTTTTGGATGATGAGAAGATGGTCTACCAAGAGGCCTAAAGTTCTAAAGTCCCTTTTATAGAGTGAAAAGAGGATCTACGCTATATCTAGTAGCAACAGGATGCGACATCAACACTTAATATTATTTTAGGTAAGATGGAGAAACTTTCTACTGTTCAAGGTACCTCAATTTTTTTTCACTATATCTACCACAAAATCACTTGTCGTGTTCTCCAAACGAATATGAAAATTAAAACTCTTCCTCTACGTCGTTTCAAAGACGATTCGCTGTATTTTTTAAATGCAGAAATCCAAAATTATTGAAAGTGACGTCAGCAAAGCCTTAAAACTCTTCACTTGTCAGTGTCGTCCAAAAGATTTTTCCCATAATTTACAGTTTTCAACCATTAAAACTAACAATTCCAAGTAAATTCTTCGTTTGTTTAATCTAAGAATTAAGAAATTTTAATTAAAAGAAAATAATTAATTTCCAGATTTTTCATGAAATTGTTACGCCACTGTCACCTATCAAACCAACTAATGGGAGTAAAAAAAATTAAAAAACTTTACGTAAGCGGCTGAAAGCGACTCAAATTTGGAAGCTTCGCTTGATCTTTCTTAATTGTTACACATAGTTATTGAAAATTATTAAATCCGAACATCCAGCATTCAAACCGCGCCTACTTGATCACGCTCAACACCCAAAAGTAAAAACAAAACAACACTGACAGTTGTCAAAAATATTCTTAGCAATAATCATGGAATTGCGAAAGTTTGGGCGTTTAACCATCCAGAGCTACGTTAGATAAATTCTGTTAATCCGGGTAAGTTAAATTCCTTAAATGCAGTAGTAAATTTTGGTTAATACACTTATGGGTTCAATTTCGAATAAAAACGCAATTGTTACAATTGTAGGGGTAGCGAGTATTTAAGTCAATTTTGCACCGGTATTGAGTTAGCTTGCGACGTTATTCGAAATTGAGAACTATACTTACGCGCCTACTTCAATTTTTTAACACCCACGTACCTGCAACTCCTTCTGCAATAAGCATGTTATCTAACCGCATTAATTGCGGATCTGGCGGTTCTTCCTCTTGCGTGTTCCTCAACGACAAAACAGTTTTTTCTTTAATTTCGCATAACACCGAAAACAGTGCTGGTTTCATTCGGTGACAATTAAGTGTATGTTTCCTTGCTTGAGCTTCATCCAAACTTTGATCAGTTATATTCATGATTTGTTGCAATATCTCGCCTATATCCTGTTTACGGGGCTCATTTTCACCCCCTGATTGCGAATCGCCTTGTGGATTCATACCGTAGGGTTGTGGAGGCATCAAACCACCACCCGAATGCGCCATCATTCTACCTGGATCATCCATTACGTAAATAACGTTTTTCTCTACGAACCTAAATACGTTTTAAAACACTAACACAACAAATTGGATCACGGCCCCAAGGAGCGCTAAAATGGTGGCTCTTTGACAACACGCGTAAACAAAGCCGGACAATATTTACAACAAGAATAGTAATTTCTGAGCATGCGCAAAGGTGAGAGCGTCCTTTCGGAATTTTATGGATTTTGTATCTCCCTTCCACTTTCTAGGCAACGCCAGAGCCGGCGAATACGTGGATCAGAGACGGAGATGGGCATAGATGAAAGCAGTTACGTCGTTTTTCTCTTTGCGCCACCTATTTGAACAAAGCGTACTAATGATTGTGATTATGAATTTAAATCTGAGCGGCAATAAATTGGACGCTACTGGAATCTGGTGACTGTCACTTTTTTCGTTGTCGACGAACCCTTGAACAAACCTTTAAACTTGTAACGTATTTTGTTTCGAGGAAAAGCTTTCTAGTCGACAATTTTATACATTTAATTGTAATTTGGCAGTTTCCACCAAAATACGGTGAAAATGTATAGGAATTAATTTAGTAACTTTTACAGGTGCACCAACATGTACTGGAGAAAGAACCAAACCGAACAATAATCGTCCTTGAATTTTAAATGGCGTCCTTAACTACGCTGTAGGTGCCACTTTGTACGTTACTGTACTGCATCGCTGTGGATCCATAGAAATATATAGAAGAAGATAGAATAGAACGTTGAGTAAAAGCACCATTTTTGTGGATAATTTTTGATATAGGGAAATGATATCAAGAAATTTTTAGGATCGGGCTCCAATTTTAGCGGTTTTTTAAATAAACTTAAATATTCTATAAAACTAATTGATTGTTTTCAGTTACGTCAAGTAGAAAACAAAATAAATATTTGACTTTTAGTCGACCCGCATAAATTTTGCCTCAAGCGCCATCTATGGCGTGAGATGTCTGTTGTCCAAGCGATGACAACAGCGTTTGACATTTCTTGATTTTATGAGTTTTTGGTGTTATTCGGAAAAACAAGTGCTACAGTGGTCAAATTGTCGAAATTTCGGGCGATCTCTCGCCGTATTTTGAGTTTCGAAAATATTTTCTCGATTAAACGTTAATTTTTAATGCTCTAACAGTTCAGAGTAAACAAGACGACTCTGTTGATGTTTGTACTCGCACTATGTAGCACAGCACAAATAGTAAATAGGTAATAATGGATTTTCGACAAAATTCACAATTTTAACGCGAAATTACGTTAAGATATCTTCTGTTTAGTTATGGAGGACAGCTTGAGTGTTAAATCTAACGAATCTGTGGCGACTAGCGAAGAATTCGATTTTATGTTCGATAGACCCGGAGCTAGATCTCCCACGTTAACTGTTAGAAATATGGATTTGAGCGAATTACAAAACGCTTTGAGTGAAGTATTACAAGAAGAAGACGACGTTAATAACACGAACAAACCAACTGTGACTGCTAAAAGAATCGGTCAATCCACGTTTTATGGAGGAATTGTAGAGCACGGAGAAGATCCTTTGTCTATTCAAAAAGACGATTCTCCCAACGAAAAGGAGGATAGCGTCAAATTGGATTCCAACGATTACGAGGAAGGTAAGCATTCCATGAGTAAAGTTTAAAAAATTCCAATTGCTGCGTGAACAATGAGGTAAGTTTCTACAAATGCAGTGTTGGTTGAGACATTTTTGTGTATTATGTACCCTTTTAGACTTATTCATCATTACTGATCTTTAGTTGGGTGTCTTTTGAAGAATCTAGCAGCTGTGGCAGATGGAAAAAAGTTTTAGAAAAGAAGTTTTTTATTTTACTACTTGGTAGTTTTGTAGCGCCCTCTAACAATTTTCAACTAAATTATGTAACAAAAATTGTTTTATGCCGCACTTAGCGAGTACAAAATTTGGTGACTAAGAAGTTTCCAACCCAGATGCTTGTTGAAATTTTTGTTTTTATTGCACAAAATTTGTATTTATCAACAATTATACCCACGAACGCTATTTTTATATCTCGTCTTGTATTTGCTAATTGAAATCTTGCGGTTTCGTGATAACTTCATAATTACATGAAGGACACTGTTTTATCGACATTGACACTCTTGATAATTAGTAACATACTACGTAGCTCTACTTTGTTTCGTATTTTTTATTGTTGGCGGATATCTGGGGAAAGATTACCAACAGAAATACAAAATCGAACGTAACTGAACATTCTAAAAAATTTGTTTCAATCAATTTTACATCTTAATCGAAATTTAAACGGCGTTCTAGTTTTAATTTTTGAAATAGAAATTTTGCGGAAAGTGAAACCCCAATTGATATTCCCACTTGAAACGAAACAATTGACCGGTACCGATTAATTACCCCGCTGTAGAATTACAGTTGTTTCGATTTTAATAATCGATCGAGTTTATTTAAGTTTACTGTTCAATAAATAATATTGCTGTGCCTTAATTTTGCTAAATAAACATTTACACTTTAGTTTCAGATGTTGACCAAGATTGTACGATATTCTCGGGTGTGACATATTTGGGTGCAGCTGCCATAAATGCGCCAAAATCCGAAGCTGAAATTCAGCGCAACATGGCAATATTAAACGAACAAAGTGTCGAACAAGGAATTAAAGTGTCCGTATCGGTGCCATGCTCTTCGCAGGGATTTGTTGTGTAAGTCGATATTTTAATGTTTTTTTTAATCGCTTTTTCCCAATACTTACACTGTTTCTGTAATCACATAACATTTTCCAATTCTTGTGTAACACACTAATTTTTATTTCCTATTGTTTTTACGCAGCAGGAATTACAAAAATATATATTGCAGGCTGTATGATGCCAATTCCAATTCTGTAATATCTCGATATGAAATTCATCGTATATTATTTTATGCTCGTGGTGGAGTAGATACCTCTGAAGCTGGATGCTTTGCATTTACTTGGTCTCATGGTGATACCCAGGAGTCTGCCATATTTCAGTGCCATGTTTTTAGATGTGATATTGCCGAAGCTGTTTCCAGAGTTTCTGGTAAGATCAGTTTTTCAATCATTCCCAATTTTGGGCACTACCCAAAATATTTGGTGTTATAACTCAACGATGTAGTGAAAAATATGTTTTTGTTGTACGTTTTCGCCGAGCCCGTTTCAATTTTTCAATATTACACCTCCAAATTTTGGGCACTGCCCAAAATATTTGGTACTGTAACTCGGGCTACGCGCACAATTCAACGAGGTAGTGAGAAATATGTTTTAGCTTATCATTTTTGCCGAACTTGCTTCAATTTTTCAATATTACACCTTCCATTTTTTGGGCACTTTTCAAAATATTTGGTGGTATAAATCGGGCTTCGCGCACAATTCAACGATGTAGTTAAAAATATGTTTTTGCTTATCATGTTTGCCCTACCAATTTCAAGAGTTACTGGTAAGATCAATTTTTCAATATTACACCTCCCAATTTTGGGCAGTGTCCAAAATATTTTGTGATATAACTCGGGCTTTGCGCATAACTCAACGATGTAGTGCGAAATATGTTTTTACTCTTTATTTTTGCCGAACCCGTTTCGATTTTTTAATATTACACTTTTAAATGTTGGGTATTGCCCAAAATATTTGGTGGTATAACTCGGACTTTACGCACAACTCAACGATGTAGTGATTATAATGTTTTTGCTTATAATTTATGCCTAACCTGTTTCAATTTTTCAATATTACACCTTCCAATTTTGGGCACTATCCAAAATATTTGGTGATATAACTCGGGCTTTGCGCATAACTCAACGATGTAGTGAGAAATATGTTTTTACTTATCATTTTCGCCGAACCCGTTTCAATTTTTTAATATTACACCTCCAAATTTTGGGCACTGCCCAAAATATTTGGTGGTATAACTTGGACTACGCGCACAATTCAATGATGTAGTTAAAAATATGTTCATGCTTATAATTTTTGCCGAACCCGTTTCAATTTTTCAATATTACACCTCCCAATTTTGGGCACTGTCCAAAATATTTGCTGATATAACTCGGGTTTTGCGCATAACTCAACGATGTAGTGAGAAATATGTTTTTACTTATCATTTTCGCCGAACCCGTTTCAATTTTTTAATATTACACCTCCAAATTTTGGGCACTGCCCAAAATATTTGGTGGTATAACTTGAACTACGCGCACAATTCAATGATGTAGTTAAAAATATGTTCATGCTTATAATTTTTGCCGAACCCTTTTCAATATTACACCTCCCAATTTTGGGCACTGTCCAAAATATTTGCTGATATAACTCGGGCTTTGCGCATAACTCAACGATGTAGTGAGAAATATGTTTTTACTTATCATTTTTGCCGAACCCGTTTCGATTTTTTAATATTACACTTCTAACTGTTGGGCATTGCCCAAAATATTTGGTGGTATAACTCGGACTTTACGCACAACTCAACGATGTAGTGATTATAATGTTTTTGCTTATAATTTATGCCTAACCCGTTTCAATTTTTTAATATTACACCTCCAAATTTTGCACAGTGCCCAAAATATTTGGTGGTATAACTTAGACTGCGCGCACAACTTAACGATGTAGTGAAAAATATGCTTCTACATATCATTTTCACCGAGCCTGTTTCAATTTCTCAATATTACACCTCCCAGTTTTGGGCACTGCCTAAAAGATTTGGTGGTATAACTCGGGCTACGCTCACAGCTCAAAGATGTAGTGAAAAATATGTTTTTGCTTATAATTTTTGCCGAACCCGTTTCAATTTTTTAATATTACACCTCCAAACTTTAGACACTGCCCAAAATATTTGGTGGTCTAACTCGGACTAACCGTACAACTCAACGATGTAGTTAGAAATATGTTTTTGCATATTGTTTTCCCCAATCTGTTTTAAGAGTTACTGGTAAGTGCAATTTTTTAATATTACACCTCCAAATTTTGGGCACTGCCCAAAATACTTGGTGGTATAACTTGGACTACGCGCAGAATTTAATGATGTAGTTAAAAATATGTTTTTGCTTATAATTTTCGCCGAACCCGTTTCAATTTTTTAATATTACACCTTCAAATTTTGGGCACTGCCCAAAATATTTGGTATTATAACTTGGACTACGCGCACAATTCAATGATGTAGTTAAAAATATGTTCTTGCTTATAATTTTCGCCGAACCCGTTTCAATTTTTTAATATTACACCTCCAAATTTTGGGCACTGCCCAAAATATTTGGTAGTATAACTTGGACTACGCGCACAATTTAATGATGTAATTAAAAATATGTTCTTGCTTATAATTTTTGCCGAACCCGTTTCAATTTTTTAATATTACACCTCCAAATTTTGGACAGTGCCCAAAATATTTGGTAGTATAACTTGGACTACGCGCACAATTTAATGATGTAATTAAAAATATGTTCTTGCTTATAATTTTCGCCGAACCCGTTTCCATTTTTTAATATTACACCTCCAAATTTTGGGCACTGCCCAAAATATTTGGTTGTATAACTTGGACTACGCGCACAATTTAATGATGTAATTAAAAATATGTTCTTGCTTATAATTTTTGCCGAACCCGTTTCAATTTTTTAATATTACACCTCCAAATTTTGGGCACTGCCCAAAATATTTGGTAGTATAACTTGGACTACGCGCACAATTTAATGATGTAATTAAAAATATGTTCTTGCTTATAATTTTTGCCGAACCCGTTTCAATTTTTTAATATTACACCTCCAAATTTTGGACAGTGCCCAAAATATCTGGTGGTATAACTTAGACTGCGCGCACAACTTAACGATGTAGTGAAAAATATGCTTCTACATATCATTTTTGCCGAGCCCGTTTCAATTTCTCAATATTACACCTCTCAGTTTTGGGCACTGCCTAAAACATTTGGTGGTATAACTCGGGCTACGCTCACAGCTCAATGATGTAGTGAAAAATATGTTCTTGCTTATAATTTTTGCCGAACGCGTTTCAATTTTTTAATATTACACCTCCAAACTTTAGGCACTGCCCAAAATATTTGGTGGTCTAACTCGGACTACCCGTAGAACTCAACAATGTAGTCAGAAATTTGTTTTTGCTTATTATTTTCCTCCAATCTGTTTTAAGAGTTACTGGTAAATTCAATTTTTTAATATTACACTTTCAAATTTTGGGCACTGCCCAAAATATTTGGTTGTATAAGTTGGGCTACGCACACAATTCAACGATGTAGTTAAAAGATATCTTTTGGCTTATCATGTTCGCCCAACCAATTTAAAGAGTTACTGGTAAAATCCATTTTTCAATATTACACCTCCCAATGTTGGGCACTGTCCAAAATATTTGGTAATGTAACTCGGGCTACGCGCACAATTCAACGATGTAGTGAGAAATATGTTTTTGCTTATCATTTTTGCCGAACCCGTTTCAATTTTTTAATATTGCACCTTCACATGATGGGCATTGCCCAAAATATTTAGTGATATAATTTGTGGTACACGCACAACTCAACGATATAGTGAGAAATATGATTTTCACCGAACCCGTTTAAATTTTTTAATATCTCACCTTCACATGATGGGCATTGCCCAAAATATTTGGTGATATAAATTGGGCTTCGCGCACAACTCAACATGTAGTGAGAAATATGTTTTTGCTTATGATTTTTGCCGAACTCGTTTCAATTTCTTAATATTACACCTCCAAATGTTGGGCATTGCCCAAAATATTTGGTGGTCTAACTTAGGCTACGCGCACAATTCAACGATGTAGTGAGAAATATGTTTTTGCTTATCATGTTTGCCCTACCAATTTCAAGAGTTACTGGTAAGATCAATTTTTCAATATTACACCTCCCAATTTTGGGCAGTGTCCAAAATATTTTGTGATATAACTCGGGCTTTGCGCATAACTCAACGATGTAGTGCGAAATATGTTTTTACTCTTTATTTCCGCCGAACCCGTTTTATTTTTTTAATATTGCATCTTCACATGATGGGCATTGCCCAAAATATTTGGTGATATAATTTGTGGTACACGCACAACTCAACGATATAGTGAGAAATATGTTTTTGCCGCACCCGTTTCAATTTTTTAATATTACACCTTCCAATTTTGGGCACTGCCCAAAATATTTGGTGGTATAACTCGGGCTACACGCATTGTGAAAAATATGTTTTTTGCATACCGTTCTCGCCGACGCCGTTTTCTAAGTTTCTAGTTACAATTTTGCAATGTTACACCTACCAATTTTGGGCACTGTCCAGTATATTTCGTGGTATAACTCGGCCCACGCATATAACTTAACGACATTCTGAAAAATATGTTTTGGCTTATCATTTTCGCCAAACCCGTTTCCGGAGTTTCTCCCAATTTTGGGCACTGCCCAAGATTTTTGGTGGTATAACTCTGGCCGCGATCTCAACTCAACGATGTAGTGAAAAATGTCTTTTGCGTGTAAAATATTAAATGTGTTTGTAAATTGAAACAAAATGGTGGCTTTACACCAGGTAGCAAATCTAGTCGCCTGAATACCCCCAAAGATTTTGGGATTTTCTTACATAGAAGCGATGGTTTTTTGCAGCATGCTTCGCAAAAGCTTTTCAAAGAGTACCACGTTCAATGAGTAGTTCGGTGGCTTCTGCCGCGGATATGGCAGGATCCATAACTACAATCCCAGATTCTCGAACGCTGATGTACGTGTTCGAAGTGAATCTGGAGATAAAGGAGGACGACGGAAAGGTGAGATTTTTGCCCAATTTTTTTTATTAACTAAATATTTTTTTAAGGGCACATTCACCGTTGTCGGCAAAGATAAAAACGGTTTCAAGTTCAAAACGAATCTCGAAAAACAGTTGTGTTTAAGTATACGTCAAGTATCGGACAACGGACCCCAACTTCACATCGAACGCTGTTTCGGAGTCCTCATAGCAGCCGGACGTCACGTTAGACATTCCGATATGCAATTATTAGAGATGGTTCGTTGAAACTGTATCACGTTTTCAATTGTAACTTTTTCTATTTAGAAAGAACAAATTCCGTCGAACGCCCCATCCGTGGAACGCAACTGTACTCTGATTTCTGCCGCTTGGGATCCCACCGAAGCTTCGTTCGAAGCTTTAAATGTGGAAACACCGAAAGATGCTAAACAGTACATGACTGTTGCCGTAGATTTAGTTATCAGGGGTATCCAAGAACCGGTTCGTTTCCAAATGGAGACACCAGTACGAATTTTCGGACATAACGAACGGAATTTTTGGTACTTCCAAAGAAGATCGCTCGTACAACAGTTTTTCTTGAATCTCAAAGAGGTAGAACTCCAGGAATTTTTAACTTTACGAATTCTTTTGCCCGGTTGATCGTCTGAATCGTATTTTTACTCGTATTTATTCGTCATTCTTTATTGGAGATGTTTATCGTCAAAATTCGGAGTTATCTCGAATCTTTTTGTGGCAAATTATGGAATTCTACATTTAAGCAAAAACGTTATTTTAAAAATTAATTATTAACTAATGTTTTAAACGTTTCCGATGTGTTTACACGCTTTTTGTTATCGTAAAAAATCGAAACTGATCACATGAATCATTATAAACAGTTAATGACCCCATTTGCTGCACGTTTTTATTTGTTATCAGTTTTAACGCGTAATCGTTCCATCTTTAATTCCAGTCCTCATTACGGAAAGCTACACGTTGATAAAGTTCAGTACTTAAATGTTCATTTGTGAATTGATTGATTGCAGTAGAAGGTAATTTAGTTTGTTGATTAGAAACCAAAACTATTTTCAAGGTAATAATTATTAAATATATTTATAGGTCGTCGCTGGAGAAATTGATGTCTACTATGAAGTTTTAAATATGGAAACTTCAGGTGAATTGGATCGAAATCTTCTAAATTTGAATCTAAACCTTTCTAGCCTTATTCAATCCCCTAGTATTACGTCCATAGATACTATAACTCCGAAAGAGGAATATACTTCAGGTAAAACCTGTCCCGTTCGAATTTCGTTTAACCAAAAAGAAGTATAATTTTTTTTTATTCCCTCTTTTCTACTAATTATTTGTTCATAATAATCCACTAAAAAAGTAGCTAGCAATTTGGTATCAAGATAATAAATTGAAGTCCTTGATTTGTTATTATTGTGGTAGCCGCGTTAGAAAACAAATGTGACGTTTGCATGATTGCAATTGTATAATCAAAATATTTGTTGCAACCCTCACGCTCAAATCCTGTAAAAAGTTTTAAAAACATTTTTTAATATTGTTACAATAAATTATGAAACTAGTTTTTACTTAATTTGGCTGGCCGTTCTAGATGGGGATGAACCTCTGCTTAGTGGAACAGGTTTAGTTTCTAAAGATTGCTCGGAAGATGTTTTGGAAAGCTGGGCCGACGTTCTTAATCGTTGGAAATTAACCAAACAACCACCAAAACAACTGTCGAGTTTGGTGCGGGTGGGTATTCCTGAAGCGTTAAGAGGCGAAGTATGGCAAAGACTCGCCGGCATCGATGAGAGCACCGAAATGATGGAAAACTATCGACTCCTAATCACCAAGGTAAGTCAAAAAAATTAAAGCTAGCACGGGTCCGAAGCGTATTGCGCAAGCGCACTGATCGTCTTCCACACAACACATCATTGCGCTTCTACGCTCCTGACCCATGCGAATCGAGCTTAACGCTTTAAAAATTGTTAGCATGACGACTCGAAATTTTGCTTTATTAACTTTTTCAATTACTTTTGCAGGAAAGCAGTTGCGAAACTGTTATTCAACGGGATATTGCGAGAACTTTTCCAGCCCACGATTTTTTCAAAGAAGCCGGCGGTTTGGGTCAAGATTCTTTATACAGAGTCAGTAAAGCTTACGCCGTCTACGATTCCGAAGTGGGATATTGTCAGGGTTTGAGTTTCCTGGCCGCTACCTTACTATTGCATGTAAGTGCGCCGCCATTTCGCTGAAATATCAATTCAATACTTTTACCGCCCTCTATCGTCCATGAATCGCATAATAAATATTGCGGCAATTTCGAAACCTGTAATGCCGACTTCTATTGCGGAAACCAAAAACGGCAATAATTCTGTTTATAGAGCGGCACATCCAGCAGTATTTGTATTGTCTATAGAGCGGCACATTTAATTGATACTTAATTCCAATTATAAATTTGGCCGCAATTAATTTTTTGACGTGTTTTAGATGCCGGAAGAGCAAGCTTTCTGTGTGCTGGTAAAGTTAATGTACGACTACCGATTACGTGACTTGTACAAGGACGGCTTCGACAATCTATACTTGCGCCTTTACCAACTGAACCGTCTTATGGAAGAACAATTGGGATCGTTGTGGCAACACTTCACCGCGCATCATATCGAAACGCATATGTTCGCTTCGCAATGGTTCTTGACTCTGTTCACTGCCAGATTTCCGTTGTATTTTGTGTTTCACATAATTGACGTTTTCCTCCTCCAGGGCATCGATACACTTTTCCAAGTGGCACTGGCTCTTCTCATGGTGAGTTGATGAGGCAACTAGAAATTTGTCTGTTGTACATATTACGTCGCTGGGTAAATTTCCATTTTGGAAAGGTCATGAGGGAGTCGTTTAGCGGAATTGAATTCGGGTCAATTTCGATTGTAGAAATTTCGATCGAGCAATTATCGATATGTTAACTTTTTTGCAGTTGTGTAAGAAAGATCTGCTTCAGCTAGACTTTGAAGGTATCTTAAAGTATTTTCGTGTATCATTGCCAAAAAAATGTCGTACGGAAGAGTCAGCAAAGCAACTTATAAAATTAGCATGCAATATCAAAGTGAAGAAACTGAAAAAATATGAAACTGATTTTATTGCTCTGAAAGGTAACTTATTTATCACAATTAATCCATTAACACTTTTTATCGGTATAATTTAACATTACTTTACAATTAACTTTTTATTAGTTTTTTTTATTTGCCTGTTAGACCATGACTTCCTACATTTCGTTTTTTTTTTTTTTGAATGCCAGCTGTGTATTGTAGAAAATAACATTTTGCTTGGGGTATTTCTTGAATGGTGCTAGCGGAAATTCTTGCGATCGATGCTGCAGGATCAATCCTCCACATACAAAAATAACAAAATAATAAATTTGCCATTAATTTCCATCGCCAATCGAAGTGTATGGCTATTAGAGAGTCACCCTGCAAAGTTTTACAACAATTGAAATATTAAATTCATCTGTTCAACGAATACCCTAAAATAGTTTGTAGTGAAATGATTTAACTCGTAGAAAATTTTATAAAATGATCATAAAATTCCTCGAGAGTCCAATTTAACGCCAATACCATTAATATCAGCCCGCAAATTTATTTTGTGGAAAGTTCATACGGTTAAGAAAAGTGTGAAATCAAGATTTTGTTAGTTAAGAGGTTGATGATGAAGTTATATTAACTTCTGTGGCCATCTGTAAATATATTAGCACCAGTTGTACTTGTGTAAGAGTTTTCAATATCTATAGTCAATTCACCGAGCTCTGAGAGCGCGTCAGAACCAAACATGACGTGGCACGCTGCAATTGGACCGCCCCTTACTTCACACGTTAGCGCTTTGCGTTACTGCATTGCTTTTTTAGCCGAGGGGTTAAATAAATTACTTGGTTCTGTTGTTAACAACCTCCAGCATTTAGTTCACTCCTGGAAATCGAAAAAAATTATATCGTCAAAAGTTTTTATTTATTACGTTTTGACTGTTTTACGCAAAAACAGTTTTTGTGTCCTAAGCATTCCAGTGTTCACTTGGAATTGTTTTGACGCGCTCTCAGAGCTCCGCGAACAGACTTTAAGTGTGTTCAAACAATTGAGGTCGTTTATTAGAAGAATTAAAATCAAAAAACTGCCGGAACTCCCACTTTTTATTATTTATAAGACCAACTATTAGCATAATACTAACAAATCTTAAATCTGGTTTAGTTAGCTAAGGTCAGTCCATCGATGTTTCTTAGATGTTTGTTATTCTTAAGGGTAGTACCAACACTTGCACAATGATCTGCTTTTACACAAACAAACCACTAACGTTTTCGTGTAGGTGCAGCTTCTCTACAAAACTTTCGATGTCTTCTTAACTGTTAAAATGCCCAAATCAGGATGAAAATCGGGATTTTTATCAAACGGCGTCCACACTATTCGTGATGCGAGATGCGTCGATCGTGGCAGTTCATCAAACTATCGCACCAGGATGTCCACACTATGTGTAGTTTGTGATGCGGGATGTATCGATTTTTGACAGTTCCTCAAACTGCCGCACTATGCGTGATGCCAAGATTTGTGGCAGGCCTTACTGAACACTTTTCTCTTATATTTCCGAATTTTTTTTTTAATAGAAGCCACATCTACTCCCATTTATGCTGCTATTGTTTGGTAGACATCTTCTACTTTGTTTGGCACCTTCTGTGCGAGCAATGTCCCACAAGTATGATTTTATTAATTCGATTGATTGAATGTTGCAATCTCCACTCCATTGCTTTGCATATTCGGTTGTGTTGTACCATGCAGATACAACGCTCAAACTGTAGACGAAACAAGAAAGGCATTCACACTATGCGCGAAATTTCGTGAAGTGACAATTTTCTTTGAGTGCGTTTCATTTACCGCCCAACATTGATTCGAAGGCATCAACTTTGGCTGCATCAAACTATCCATACTGTGCGCGAATCAAACGCATCACGCATAGTGTGGATGTCGCTTTAGGCATTTCCCTAGTTTGGACAATTTTTATTTTTCGTATATTTGTAATTTTTGGCACCCCAAAACTATACCATACAGCCATTCATTAGACCTGAATGGGTCTAATAATTTGTTTGTAAATCAAAATTTTGTTGTTCAACTTTAAAACATTGACCGAAGTCGCAGTATTGTGCGATTTTAATTCCAACTCTTTCTTTTTCTTCTTAAAGTGTTCCTTTTGCCTCAATTTCGCAACCGTTAGGTTTGAAAGAAACGAGTTCAAAAAATTATTTTAATTTATAAATTTCACCTTTTAATGAATTTTAATATTTAATTCGGTCTTATTACTTGCTTTCAATTTTTCTTCGGAGAAGGTTCCAATTTTAGCCGGGTAATTTTCTTTGGTATTTTCAAAAGCAATTTTTTGTTGTTTTTCAAAATTTGTTCCAGTTGCACAAAGCGTCATTAAACTCTCGTCAAAATTGATTGGTGATTACAGAGCTATTTCTGTTGAATTCCTACAGAATATAACAAACTGCTAATGTCCAGTTAATTTAATTAAAAATTTGGAAATTCCCTAATGGCTTGTTAAACTCTCATCAGAGTTGTGGTCGGATACTCCATCGAGTTGTTCACTTGTTTTTATTTGAACATTTAATTTATTTTTTTTATAGATCAATTCCGAACCTTCCCAGTTATTTGAGACTTTTTTTCGATGGTCAGATCCTAAGCCAATTGGTAATGGCCGAAATTTTCGGTTGCGTTTCAATCTTAATTCCAAACTCTTAATCAAATGTTTCGCCTCGAGGAATTTTGTTGATGTTCAATTTAAATCTCAGGTTTGGGTGGTTGATTTTCGATTTCTAACCTAACTCAAAACGCAACTTGACTAATCCCCGTTAGTGTGTGAACAATTAATATTTGTGTCGAGAAATCTGAGATTTAAAAATGTTGTTTCTATTAATTTCGATTGGTACATCCGTCATGCACTTCGCAACGTTTTTGAAGTAATTGAGGAGTTCTCACATAGTTTAATACCATAGCACATATAGTAGTAGCTGTGTGTTACCTCCTCTAGACGGCTGGGAAATTATCATGTTGGATTCAGAGGCTGCAGATAACGCGGAAAGTGAAGCTAACGAAGTGGAAGAGATGAGAATTGCCCTTTCTAAATACGAAGAAGAAAGGAAATTGATGATTGACAAAATGAATATTCTTAAACGTGAAGTCGACCAAGCAGAAGCCGAAAAACGCAACAGTTTGACGATCGTTAACGATTACAAACTTGTCCGTCAAAGATTAGATACTCAACTGCAGGCAGTTAAAGCGCAATTGGAAAATTTGAAGGTACGTAACAACAATAAGTTTCACCAAGTAATTTTTTTTACCAGACGAAGGTGTCCAGTTGCGAAAAATGCAGTCAACTGCTCGACGAAATAAGTCCCGAAAATACGAGTTTGATAACGAAAAGCGATGATGTCGGGTTCGAGAGAATTCGGGAACTTGAGTTGGAATTAGCGCAAACTAAACTCGCTCATGTTGAGGCTGAGTGCAAGAATCAAGTAAATTTTGTTTAAAATTGTTGACTTTTGTTATTGTTTTTTTTTTTTTTTTTTGTAGGATTTGATTCATCAATTGAGGACGGCGGAAGTGGATCTTAATACGGCGAAAAATACTTGGCCACCGTGGTTGAGTAAAACTTTGAGTTCTATTAAGGAAGTTGCAAATAAAAAGGATTTTGCAAATTTTACATATCCGCAATCAAACATCCCAAGTTCGACGCCTTCTTTTATATCGCATATTAATGCAATTCGGAGGGAAAGTGTCCCGATGAGAAGCGACAGCAATATTAAGGAGCAACGTCGGGAATCTACTCCAATTATCAAGGATTCTCAGAGTTGTAGCAGCCTAAAAACGCAAAATTAGTTGTTTTTTTTTTGTTGTATTGCAGAGGTTAATTTAAGCAATTAACATTTTTGTTGATATACTTAAATGGATTGTTTTGTATGACATATAATAATGACAAAGTGTAGTATCTACCTATGTAATATAATAATAAAACGTTGACTAATTATGCTTAATTTCCCAAAACTGTGTTTTAGTAATACTCGTCCACGATTTATAGAACATGAAGAACATAAAAAGGGCTAATAAATATTTAATTTACTGGATTTTAAAATCGGATGATAGGTAATGGTTCAAGATTTCCCGTAGAGGTCGCCCCCAGACTTTCCTCGAAACCTCATATGTAAAATTACAATTTTTAGTCTTATTGAAACAATTTGCATAATATTTCAGAATTGGGTTAACCGTCCTATTCAGTTTTGTCAAAAAATTGCAAGTCCAGTTTTTAAAATGTTAATAGTTCTTATAAATTATTTAAACAACATGCGAGCTATGAGAGAGCTTTAGATTTTAACAACTTAATTGAAGTGTGAAAAATGTTACTGCGCGGTTAGATGGCGATCATGGATTTGACGAATAATTTGTCTCGAGCAAAATATTTTTGGGCGCATATAGCTAAAAGTGTTCAAAAACACCCAAAATTATTTGGACCCAACGAATATGGCAATTACTGATGTAAATCTTGTCGCTGACCGCGTTTTCTACTGGGTTTCTCCATTTAAGCGATAAATTTCCAGTGCTTCACAAATGACCACGAAAATTCAAATTTTCACTTAGTTTTTTTTTAGCTACTTCGAATTCGGGGATATCCCAGTAATCGACATTTAAAGGGACTTCTAATAAGGTTAAAGAATTCCGTGGGATGGTAAATAAAAAAGCTCAATTTTTTACCAAAATTAGAGTGAAACTGAAATGGCCATAACTTCGAAAGTAATAGCGCAAATTGAAAACTACGGACAGCATTGCGTTAGGCGAGCTCAACAGTATAAAGTGAAGCCATAAAATGGCCTCGCAAAATTTTCATTTTTTTTTTCTATCTCAATCGATAAAAATTTTCAAAAATGCTAAAATCTACACCATTCATTGTGAGCTATCAGAGATAATAATTTCTAACATAATTTGTCACCCTGTTTTGTTTTCCGTACCTGGTTCGTTCATCTAGGCGATAGATTTTCAACATTTCACAAAAGAACACAAAATTACAATTTTTTTCAAAATTTACAGCTGGATGACTACCAGAGTTTTTGAGCTATTTCAAATATGAAAATACTCCTATAAACTGCCTTCAAAGGGCTTTCCAACAAGATTAAAACGGATTTTCTACCACCGTAAATAAAAAAGTTCAAATTTTCAATTTTGACCAAAATTTTGCTCAAAAAATTCAAATTGTCATAACTTTAAAATTAAGAATTTAAATAAAAAAATAGTGCCAGCGCTGCATTGAGCAAGCGCAACAGTATAAAATGAAGCCATAAAATGGCCTCGAAAATTTTCAAAATTTTCAATTTTTTCCTCACCTCAATCGATAAAATTTTTGAAAAATGCTATAATCGACACCAATCATTCTTAGAGTTTAGAAATAACATTTTCTGACATAGCCTGTCACAGTTATTTCATTTCCGTATCTGATTCGTCTATTTAGGTGATAGACTTTCAACATTTCACAAAACAGCACAAAATTACAAATTTTTATAAAGTTTACACCTCGATAACTACCAGAATTTTTGACTCATTTTGAAAATGAAAACATCATTCTAATCGACATTTAAAGGGCTTTCGAATAAGTCTACAATGAAAGTTTTAATTGCCTAAATAAAGAAGCTCAAATTTTCAATTTTGACCAAAATTTTGCTCAAAAAATTCAAATTGTTATAACTTTGAATTCAAGAGTCCAAATTAAAAACTAGCGACAGCGTTGTGTGGAGTGATCTGCCTATTATTAAATAAAACCTCAAAAAGTTCCTAGAAAATTCTGAAAATTTTCAACCAAAAAGCTGGGCACATATGGCAAAAATGTTTATAAAACCCAAAATTCTTTCGACTCAAGTAAATAGCAATTTCCAATGTAAATATTGTCGCTGAACGCGTTTTTGCACTTGATTTGTCCATTTAAGCGATCAGTTTTGATTCACAGAAGACTATAAAAATACAAATTTTTGCAAAGTCTGAACCTCTATAACTTCTGCAGTTTTTAACTATAGTAGAACCCCGATTGAGAATTGAAAATTTGTGGCAAAAAGTTTTCTTCAGATGAGTTTTTGTTAAAAATTTTAAGATAACTTAAAAAAATTGGCAGAAGAACTGTTACACTAAAGATCAGATCTACAACTGCGATGAAACTGGCCTAAATTTTAAATTGATGCCAGAAAAGACTGACTGGTAAACAAAAAGCTTCAGCCCTTGGTTACAAAAGCAGTAAAGAAAGATTGACCATTATGGCTTGCAGCAATGCTTCTGGCAGGCACAAGCATAGGGAAATCAGCCAAGTCACGACCTTTCAAACGCATAGTCGAAGAAGTCTTACCAGTTTATTATAAAAATCAAAAAAGTGCATGGAGGATTCAACATTAGTTTTATGATAAATTTGTACCAAGCGTAAAGAAATTTTTGAAAGAAAACGGTCATCCCATTAAGGCAGTGTTAGTGATGGACCATCCCATTCAGCAGAAAAAGTTCTGAAGAGTGGAAAAATTATCATTAAATTTCTCCCACCAAATATGACCACCATAATCCAGCCGATGGATCAAGAAGTTCTTAAGAATCTGAAGATAAACTACAGACAATCTCTTCTACACCATGCTTTAGAGCAGAGTGAAATTGATAATTTAATTAAAGTTTTGAAAGAAATTAATCTAAATCACGTCGAAGATTGGAACGCTCTGAAGAGATCTACGCTTAGAAAATCTTGGTCTAAGATTCTGACCACTAATGCAGCTGAAGAGCAGGAAGCTCACGAAGAGGAGATAAGTTTATCCAAATTAATGATGAGATCAAGAGGATGCAAGGAAGTATCAGCAACCGAAGTGCAAGAATGTTGGTGATGATTCCGAAGAAACTTTAGACGATCAATCAATCTTAACAGTGATGGTGATGAAGTAAACTCAAAGTATGAAAACACATCAGATGGCATATATCACGAAAATCAACTAGTACCTCACGAAGGACTTAGGGTATTAGAGACGGCTTTACGATATGTTAAACAACAAGAAGAAGCTACACCCGTCGAGGTTTTGCTGGAGAGACATCGCGGCAAGAAGGAGATGCAATCGTACCATACAATCGAAAATAACTTCATATTTTTCAATTTACCAGCAATAGTTCACATGTCATTTCTCTTTCTTTTCATATTGTGCTACGAGAGGACCACTCTTCTTGGTTCCTCGTATCAAGTCTTTGACTATACTAATCAGATTTTAACACCTCGGCCTTTCCGGACAAGTCGGCCACACTATGGTATGGGGAAAATAACTCCATTTGGTACTAGTCAAACTATAACTGATAAGTGTGTTACTCTCAGCGAAAGGCTATTTGGCAAAAGCTCAAAAGAAAGAATTTGTTGAGAAAACAAGTAATAAAGAGTCTGTTGTTGCGATTATATAAAAAGACCTCACATAAAAATTGTGAACATTTGGTAATGTTGCCCACATTCTTCTACAAAATAGTCAAAAATTTGGACAAGAACTTTTTAATTACTTCATACTTTACTAATTATTTGCAATTATTTCCCACAAAGAAGTCGAAACGATACAAATATACAGGGCTAGTCACAAGTATGGAACCAAGCTTTTCCTGCCTGAACTTTTAGACTAGGAAAAAAATTGATGCTAAACTGTTCGTTAAATGACTAATTTAAGGCAAAATTGCGCTAATAATTTTTTTCTCAAATACAACGCCCCAATATTTCTGTTTAGCCTGACGTAAAAAATTATTCTCCATACAAACGTGTTTTTTTTCCCAAAACAAGCCGGTTAAAAGGTCCACCCAGTTTGGGGTTAGGGGGTGTCCTAACCAAATACACAGTCGACAACACTATTAAAATTAAAAACGTGAACTTTGATGCGCACTGCATCCTACACTACAATACAAACTTGTAATTCTGAAAACCTAAAATTTCAAAAAAATTTACAAACCCCTAGTAACACCTAGCGCCCGAATATGTAAATTCGCTTGAACAGATTACGTATAGAGAAGCGTGTATAAAAATAGATATTGCCAAATATAATCGATGCTAAGTTTGGACTTGAAATAATAAATAACAAAATCGAAATCAATTTTAGTCGAGAAAAAAAAATTTAGGACCGTGATCAATGGAGGGTGGAGTTCTACTCGAAAGACATCGCCCATAACGTCATAAGTCTGTGGTATGTGATTAAATTGCGTCTCGTCGCGGCCCTGCCCACAATGAGTTGGTTGCTTCGCTTATAAAGAATCTTTCACGGTAGGACAGAGCGTTACCATGGCTTAGTACCATTCAACTTGAGTCATTCACAGGTGAAAGTCAGCAAACCAGAATCGAAGTAACAGTTACTTAAAGTTAATACCGTTAATGTGGTCTAATTATAGTGTATGGTAACAAATTTGCGATGACATCAGTGACAGATTCTGGTATTTATATAGTTTTCAATAATTAAAACAATTTGCTTGCTTCCGTACACCGTTTATTGCTGAAATAGCGAAATTAAATGTTGACAATAAACTTTTCGCTTTACCGATACATACTGTAAATTTTTCCTTACAAAATAATAGAAAAACTTTATTTACACAATCAAGAGTCGTTTTTGAGAATTTTTCTGAAGTTACTGATTCATGTGTGATATTTTTCAGGGGAAACGAGCGAAAATATACCACTGAAAAAAGGACGAAAAAACTCGGATTGGTGGACCTGCACTAACGAAGATTTTTTTGGTGGATCGAAATTTATTAATGTAGCATTTGCTACTTTAACAGTAATTATAACAATTGCGTTGTTGCTACAAATTTATTATGGTGACTATCAGGTAACTACAATTTCACCAAAATTTAATTGCTGCTAACTCCACAAATAATTTCTTGATTATTAGCCAATTTTGCGCTCTCTAGTTTGTTAACAAAAAAAGGAATTTCAGGTCTAACGACAAATCAAGTGAAACAAAAATCCAAAATTTTTGCGCCCTTTTAAGGCTACTTAAGGCCCAGACGTCTGCTATAATACTCCCCTGTTGTTGAAAATCACTTTATTTTCGCCATATTCCATCAATTTTATACCACTAAGAACCATTTTTGCACATATCAAGACGTTATTTCGGATTTTCAGTAACTCAATTTTTTTATTAAATCTGAAAACTCTAATTTAGAAATTTAGAAATTAATTTGCTGCTTATCGAACTCACTTTTCTATTTGCAACTTCTTTGAATATTTTAGCACTAGCCATTCAAACTATTCTGTAACATTTTTTTTATGCAAAATTTTCAGGTTGTGCCTCATGGAAGTGTCGCTACCGATAGTTTTGAGTGTTCGCAAGTAGGAACTAGTGTTTTGAAAAAAGGTGGAAATTCTGTTGATGCCACAATAGCTAGTGCGTTTTGTTTGGCAGTAGTGGCGCCCCACTTGACCAGTCTCGATGCGTGAGTTCTTCAAATTTGATTAATTTTAGTTAATTTTGAAAATTTCTAGAGGGGCCCAATTGTTGATTTACAACCACAGAAAACGAGTGACACCCGATTTCGTTGATTTTAGTGATAATAATATAGGTTCGGATCATCTACCCAGATTAGTTCTGGGACTAGCGTACGTTCATCAATTATACGGATCTGTAGCATGGAGAGACCTAGTGGAACCTTCTGTCGAGCTTGCAAGGTATGGCATTGAACTATTTGCAATTCCACCACTAGAATTTGTAATTTTATCAATTTTAATATTTTTTTAACTTTTACCTCTTTGGACGAGCGCCCTCTACAACTTGAGAATTTAAAGTCCCATGAGATCTTCTTGAAACTGTAAATTAATCGCTTCGACCCAACGGAATCGGCAATTTCTGATGTAAATCTTGTCGCTGGACGCGTTTTTCAGTGGATTTCTCTTATTAAGCGATAAATTTCGAATGCTTCACAAAAGACCACAAAATTCAAATTTTTACAAAGTTTGAACCTCCATAACTTCTAGAGTTTTTGAGTTATTTTGAATTCGAGGACATCCCTGTAATCGACATTTAAAGGACCTTCTGAAAAGCCTAAAATGAGTTCCGTGGGATGGTAACTAAAAAGTACAATTTTTCACCAAAACTGAAGTGAACTTCAAACTGTCATAACTTGGAAAGTATGAGTCCGAATAATAAACTAGCAACAGCGTTGCGTTAGGCGAGTTGAACAGTATGAGATGAAGCCATAAAACGCCCTCGAAAATTTCCCAAATTTTCAATTTTATTTTTCTTATCAATCGATAAAAATTTTTAAAAATGCCAAAATTGCCACCAATCGTGCTTAGCCTTTGGGAATAATATTTTCCGACGTAACGTGTCACCCTGATCTCATTTCCGTACCTAGTTCCTCCATTTAGGTAATAAATTTTCAACATTTCAAAACAGAAAACAAAATTACAAATTTTTACAAAATTTACACCTCGATAACTACCAGAGTTTTCGAGGTATTTCGAATATGAAAACATCCCTTTAATCGGCCTTTAAATGGCTTTCCAAAAAGCCGAAAACGGATTTTCTACCACCTTAAATAAGCAAGCCCAATTTTTCAATTTTGACCAAAATTTTGTTCAAAAAATCCAAATTGTCATAATTTTGAAAATTAAGAGCCCAAATTTCGTTCAGCAAGCTGTCTATTATGAAATGAGGCCTAAAAAATTTTTGAAAATATTTGGTCAAAATCAAGGCACATAACTAATGCATGAAAATGCTCAAAAAACACAAAATTCTTCCCACTCTCGACCAAATGTTGGTCGCTGAACACGTTTTTGAACTCGGTTTGACCATTTAAGCGATGAATTTCGAGTGTTTCACCAAAGTTGACAAAAATTCGAATTTTTACAAAGTTCAATAACTTTTCGACTTTTTGCGCTACCGCTAATACAAAGACATCCCCGAAATGGACATTCAAAGGGCTTTCTGAAAAGCTTAAAATGGGGTCCATGGGTTTTATTGCGTGAAAATGTTCAAATAATTAAAATATTTGCGTGTTTTAATTTTTTTCTTATTGTTGCAGAAAGGGATTTCTGATAACAAAAATGTTAGTGCAGGCTATAAGTAAAGCTAAGGCTGAACCGCTCTATGGACGTTTAGAACCCGGACAACTTCTACAATTAGAACAATTGGCTGATACGTTGGAGAATATAGCAAACATATCGGAAGAAGGTGATAATTGGAATTTTTCTTAAGTTCTACAACATAAATAATTGAAAATTATTTTTGTAAATACCGCGGTTTCCCTCTATCAACAAAATTTACTTTTAAAAAATTTTGCTACTTAGATTATTTACATAATAGTGTTAGGTGGCGTTAATTTTTTTAAATATGACGTCGCGATGGTTTAGAATAACTTTTTCGCGACTGTTTTTATTTCGAAAGAAACAAGAGAAAAATTGATAATTTTGGATCAAGTTTTACAAAAAAGTGCAAAAATCTCCATAAGTTGAGGTAATTTTAGTACTTAAGTGGGTGATAAATTAAAAAGTAACTTTCAATACTGGTGATGGTTTCGTAACCAAACTTAACAAAATTCCCTTTTATTCCAGACCTCTACAGCTACATAACTGAAGGAGAAGAACCGTTTCGAGCGCCAGCATTAAAAGGAACTTACAACAATTACGATATTTACGTTCCCGATTTACCATCAACAGGACCATCGTTACTCTCCGGATTAAGTTTAATCGAAAAACATAATTTTTCAGTAACTGACACCGAAAAACCTGAATACATCTATCGATTAGCAGAAATCATCCAAACACTATACAGCGATTTAAATGTAAATTTAAATTACCATCAAGGACCATCCTCGAATATTGCCGCAATTGACCTCGACGACAATTACGTTTCTTTTACAACGTAAGTGATTTTGGAGAAAAAAACAAATAATTTCATTTTTTATTAGAGGACTTTACTCCATGTTTGGTTCCGTTGAGATGACGACAGGGGGCTATAATTTAGACGTTAGAGTCAAGAATGTACGTTGCAGCAGAATTCCGCTTATAATAACCGATGCAACAACCATTTGCGGACGTCGTTTGGTATTTGGTGCCAGCGATATTGCTGTAGCTGTCCAAATTATCACGTCACTTTTAATAGCGGACGAAAACGTCACCACTAGCATAGAAGCTCCCAGGTTCCATATAGCTAATAACGGCAGTATCGGTATTGAAGGTATTGATCCTTACTTGAGTCAATTAATTTAAGGAAAAATCCCTCGTTTTCTTCTCTTTCTACCACCGATTTTCTCGTGAACAATTTTCGAGAAAATTCCCTCTTTGCACTGGATTCTTTAAAGGCATAGTAAACTAAAAAAAATCGTTTTTGAGAATTTCCTTGCAATGCATTCTTCACGTTTTAAGAAAACCAACAACATAAATATTGCGTTTCTAATGTTACCCGGCGCGGAGTTATAGTGGATTTTACGATGCAGCGTGACGTCATGGGTGATACGGCTGTCTACTCGCCGCAATATGAATTGAATGGTAAGCCGGTCCCCGCTCCAGTTCTTTATTTATTTATTTTTTATTGGATATAACTTACGACTTACGGTTTTCAAAAACACTTAAGTCTGTTTATTTTTGACTTAATTAGATGAATGGTGCACAAGAAAAGCACAAAATTCTTTATTATTTTCCCTTCAGTCTAACATGGTGCATGGTGTGCTGAGTGTCTCAGTGAATGCACGTTGATTATTTCGAACATTATATATTTTTTTATGGAATTCACTGATCATTTTTGATAAAGTACCTAGTTACGATGAGTGGAGTAACCCCGTATTTATATGAACCCCGTTATTCGCAACTAAATCTGAATAAACATAATAATGAAGATTCCCCTGAAGAACGTGAAAAATTCGAAGGCCGTAGTACAAACATTTTGTGGTGCAAATGTGGTTTTTGCAAAGAAATGACCAGTGATCGGGAATGTATTTGTTGCAAAGAATGTGCCCAAGTTTCGAATATAATGGGTGGTGTTGAGTGTATAACATTACATCCCTCGTTCGAAAGTGTTGTTCTCAATCAAGATACACTTAGAGCTACTAGGTACCAAATGATGCTGAGGGCATCTAAAACTGAAAGATCTAAGTTATTAACTGAGAGTAATCGATCATGGAGACATATCGCTTATAAGCAATTTGTTTATTGGATAAATGGATGGTTGCCTCTTGGTCGAAATAACAGAAAAATAATACCTGCTTGTGTTGTGAATAAAGCGAGGAATCAATATCCGGAAATAAATGAAGCATACACAGGATTCATCCCAGCGAGAGAAGACGATCCAAATTATTTCGATTAGTGACAACTACACTTCTTATCAAAAAATAATTTAATCAAATAACTATTCTTGTTATAATAATGTATTAAAATTTATACAGATACTACATGTAATAAAAAATACACAAGTATAAGCAAAATTATAAATACTTAGAAAATAATGTGTTAACTTAGGTTATGAAATAAAAATACTTACAAATATTTAAAGAATAAAAAACATTGATTACATTAGTAAAATCTAGAAAAATGAAGGCGTTTTGTTTCTTCCAAACTTGGTTGAGGTACTATTGCTATGTTTTGTGGAATTTCTCCAGCATATTCGTCTTCCTTTTTTGTAGTTACAACAAATTTTCCTTTTATAAATTGATTTATAGAAGTCATCAGGTCTTTTCGCCACTGGTTTGATTTTGCATCATATATCGAAACATACACCCACTTTTTTAAAGATTTTGAAAATCTTTGTCCTTCGCGAACTACTTTTCTTCCAATATTATAATTGTGATCCAGAACTGCAAGCATACTACGAACAATCATTCCATTATATGAAAAATGCAAACGTTTAGGCAAATATTTTAGTCTTTCATTGTGGTAGGACTCTAGAGCTCCGGTGTGACAATAGTGATTTATGTGCTCTATATCCTTTAAAAACTCCTTTTTTTCAATGATTACTTTTAATGTTTGAAAATCATTGGAATATGGGGATAACCAGACTGTATCTTCATTATCTCTTTCTATAATAGGTCCGTGTTCACAAGCACAAAATAAATTACCTTCCCACGAATGAATGTTACAAATATGTTTCAACACGGATTTAAATTTTTCAAGAAGTAACTCTTTATTACCATTGCATGTTTGAGCGGACCACCATAAATGATTTGTAATGCTTGCTCTCCAAACAGATAGAAGTGGTGCTTTTTTTTCTGTAGCTTTTATTGCTTTTGTAAGACTTTTAGCCATGTGCCATACATCAAATTCATGTGTTATATTAGGAAATTTTGTTCGCAGTAATAGTCTGATTCCTCGATGTCTATCAGAAAGAAAAAGAGTGGGCAGTATGTTTGCATTATTTAGTTTGCAGTGCAGAGCATTTTCTCGCAAGCAGCTTTTTCAAGATCACCAGTAACCATTCCCTTTTGTACTACTACTATATCAATAATTTTCTCCGATTGCAAATCCATTACTGAATAGGTCAAGTATTTGGCACAAAAGCCAGGGGAATCGTATTGTCCATCTCCACTAATTTTGATTTCGGCTTGAGATTCTAAAGAGCGTATAATTTTATGTTTTTCATTATGAAATGTTTCTCTAATTACCGGTGCAACAAACTGATTAACTATTTTATGAAATGTAGTTTTGCTAAATGGTTTTAAATTTAATGTATCAGCAAAATTGGCAAAAGTGGTAAAACTAATTCCAGTTGTAAATATGGCAGCAGCTAATTTGATATTCCCCGTGGAAATTTTTTTTGATGTTGTTTGAGACCTCCACACGTAAATATGGTTACCCGTATAGGTAGTTCTAATTAGTATCATAGATCCCTTTGTCATATAAGAAGTTTTAGTTACTGATTTGCCACACATATGACACAGTTTAAAAAGACTTGCCAAATTTTCGCCGACAACAATAAAGAATACATCTAGCAAACTCGCATTATCCAAGTTTCGGTCAGTGTCAGTTAACTGAATTTCCTCATCTGGGAGTTCAATAACTTCGTCATTGCTAGATGAATCACTATCACTACAATCACTATCACTGGTGTAATCCGACGCATGAAATGGGGCATCCAAATCCTCTCCAGAATGTGATATGTACTTGGACAACTTTTCCGTACCCATTTCGCATTGTATACCACAGCTAATTTTTCCTTCAATTGGTCTTTCAACTGTTGCACTAATTGATGATAATGAACACGGTTTTTCTATCTCCATATCTGAGCATTGAGGGTCTGAATTTGAATCGGAAGAATAAATTGTATCATAAAAAGTTTTTGAAGTTGAAGGACGCGACACTGATTCTTGAGATGCAAATGTAACCATTTCCGTAACTTCCTTTTTGCGAACATAGGTGGTTTTTCTTCTTTGCTTAGGTATGGTGTCATCAGATTGTTTCCCAGTTAACATTAGGGATGGGACAGCCGATTTGTTTAAATATTGAAAAAAATTCTGTTTCGGTATTAAAGTTTGCTTTAATTGACTGGTAAGATCAAAGTCTTCAGTAGAAAAATGTCTAGAGCATACTCGACTATATTTTGAAGGGACAAAATTTTCTCGGCGTATTTTATTTAACCATTTTTTATGACGATCTGGCGATTTATCACGTGATGGAAAGCGGTGAAAGCTGACATTTCCCTCCTTTTTATTAGAATTGCTTTTGCAGCCGACAACGCAGCAATATACCATTTTCTGTAACTTATAAAACTAAAATTAAAAAAAATTGTTTGAAATTAAATCAAATATGATTCTAATTTATTCTTACCAAATTGTTCAGGACCAAATAACGAAAAACCAACACTCTGCACTAATTCTCGAAGTAAAATGAAGCAGGTCTCCATATAAATGTGTGCCGCTGAAGCGAGCGCTATATCACCGATGACGTAGGCGCGCGGTCTTAACTTAGCTCTGGGCAATTAAATAACAAATATTTTTATTTTTTAAATACGGAAATGTGGTGAGAACGTAGCCGGGCACTTATATAAATGAATAACAAAAAATCGATTTTTAGTTTACTATGCCTTTAATTGTTACGGCGCTTCTGATTAGTTTTGTTGATTCTTGGGTTGCTTCTAGGGTCTCACACCCCGCTGTTTAGCGAAGATGTCCTAAAATACTTGGAAACACTTACCACGAGTCCTTTGTTGGTGACCGAGCCGTATTTCAGCACTAACATTGTCGAGAAAATCAAAGACGATTTGAATTCGCGTTCAGACAGCAGAGGTGGAGGAATATCAAGCAGATTTTGAGGTTTACCAAATTAATTTTAAGTTTAATTGTGATTACTGTGATGATGTCTTCTAACTGTAAAGTAATTTAAACAAATGTCACCCTTTTTTGATTCCATATTGTAGAGGGTAAAGGACGTTTCCGTTGTTTTTACCAGTTGCAACGAATTGCTGGCGTCGAGTTGCTTTATTTTTTTTCTTTGGGGTAACCGGGAAAAGAAGATAATTGAAAGGATTTGAAGGTGTAAGACGTAAATTATTATTATTTTTTTAAATATTTATTCTAACATCACTATCATGACTTACTTCAAAAATAATGAAAAAATAGATAACAGCCATACATTGTAAGGTATGTTAGAGTAATAAATATTTTTACTACAAACAAAGAAAATTCTAAATAATCCCAAAAATTTCGCAGGTTTATCAAAATATGATGAAATGGTGATCGCCTACAAGAGGAAATGAGATTGGTAATGTCACTTATCTTATCCTAACATTGACAATACTTATATTACAACTATTATACACAAAAAGTTTAGTATTTTTCGGACATTTTTCAAATATTATCGTATAGGGACATTTCAGTGAATATCCCGTAAATCCATATTGTAAAAATATATTATTGCTAACTAAAATTAATTTACAAACTGATGGTAACGGCAACATTACCATTTTTGAATAACATTTTTTTATGAAATTGTTTTTACGATTTGATTTACGCTATTAATCTAAAAAGCCCTCACGCTGCGAATTGTTTGTAAAAATATTTTAACTGAACACTTAATAAACCAAAACACTAAAAGTAAAAAAATGCTTTTCAATAATTAAAAGATAAATAAAATAATAATAAAGGTTAAAGTTAATTTTGAACGATAGGTAGATAGGTAATTAACTAAACTTCCATTATAGTAGAACTTCTTTGGAAACTAGACAGAAGTAGTTGCTTTCATAAACAAAAATATATTATAACGTTATAACACCAATAAGGCCCGTCCGTGAATATTTTTGTTTCTATTTTTATGATAAAAAAATGTATGACAAAATTGCGCTCTTTCTGATACTGGAATTTTAATTAACTAAATTTTGTCACACTTAACGTATTTTTCGGTGTTCAATCAGACTACCGAGTAACACAATACGGGCTTATTCCTAAGTTTCTTCTAAATATCAATCCAATACGTCGTTTACGATTTAAATATACATATATTGCATCGAATAATCAAATTAAATAGCAATCTTAAATTGCTGCACGATATGACACAAAAAGATGGCAGCATTTAGTTTGGAATGAATGAAATAATTCGACAAAAAAAAAGATTGAAAATACAACAAAATTTCGAAGTACCTGTGAGTAACTTAATTTTTCTTTTCGTCAAATAATTAAAGTGATTAATGCCGTTTTCCAACAAAACTTACATTGCTTACTGACATGTTAAATATATTTGATTCTTCTTTAAATGCTGCTTATAAATACTAAAACTAAAGGTTACATGCTAGACCCAATATTACTGTACACATTTAACAACATAATTATTTACATTTATGTAAAAATATCTTAATAATATGAAAACATATTGTAATAATATATTATTCAAGCATACCACGTGTTGGAAGCCTCAAAATAACTTTTGAGCGGCGATTTAATGTCATTAGTAACGTTCAATAAAATCATATAAATACAATTAATTACATAAATTCTCTCACTGAAAGTCTTAAACAACACATTCATAGAAGGCAATCATTATAACGAACCTTCGAACGCGGCCATAACATCACTTTGCATATTCATGTCAATTTTGTTGGCCAACTGAAACAAAAATTATTTAGCAAAACGTCACGTTTTTTGAACTAACAAAACTAACCACTTCGCGTCGTCTTCGTTCTTGTTCCTGTAGTCTTTGTCGTTCTCGATCGGTTCTTTCCGAACCGGAACTTTGGGAACCGGGCGAAATACTTCCCTCTCCGGGTGACGATCTCAATTCTTCGACTCTTTGCGTCGAAACCGGTTGTTGTTGGTGTTCAGCAACAGCTTTCCTATACCACAAACAATTAGACCAATTAACAAACAACAATCGAATTTCCTTACCTTGCTTTCTCTAAAGCGTCCTCCTCCTCTCGCTCTCTCCTTCTTTCGTTTTCAACTCTCAATCTTTCTCTTTCGGCCTGCTGTTTCTGCTGCTTTTTCATTTCTAAATTTTCAAGTCTTTGCTTTTCCCTATCCGCCTTTTCCTTGGCTTTATTTTGGAAAGCTTTAAAACTGTCCATGACATGCTGTCTGCTATTACCGCCAGCGGCGGAATTTTGGGGAGAAGTAGCTTTGGCTAAACTTGACCAAGAACTGGCATTTTTCACGTTATGCTCCTGTTTCGATTTGTTATAGTTGAACGATGGAGCGTGTTTGTGTTCTTGCGAGTGATGTTTTCTTTCGTTCATCAAATTTTGATTGACGTTCAATTCGGGACGTTCTTCCATTTTCTGGTAAACGGGGTCGATGATCTTCATTTGCGAATTGTTAAGCTGTTGGGGTAAAGGATCGAACATTGATGGTACCGTCACGTTTATCGGTACTCCCATCGAAGATAGACCGTTGTTGGTGGTGTTCATATCGAATTCGTGTTTAATACCGAAACCGTTGTTCGTTGCGTGAATCATGTTTGTTTGAGCACTGCTACCTTGCAACAAGTTGGAGACGACATCTGATTGTAAAGAATTATGAACGGGATGTACCATGGGAAGCATATTGCTCAGTTCGATTGAGGGTTTTATATTGTCAACTACCATGTTGGGCTGTAAATGGGGGGGATTTGATGCTGCACTGATCGCTGGGTTAAGTAATGGATTCATCGATGGCGGAATATGAACCATACTTGCGGCCATTGCCTCTAACGATTCGTTTTTAATGATATCATGTTCTAGACTGGCTAGAGACTGTTCTAAAGGATCAGTGTAACTGTTTGTGGGGAGGGGCGAAATAACGTTCGTTTTGGGCTTATCCGGGGAGGGTGTCGGAACCGCTACGGACTTGGGGGCTTGTGGCACAGTCGTAGACACAACAGTTTGAACAGGCACTAACATTGGTTTGTCGTTTGATATGGTTGATTTGTTGTTGGTAACTTGTACTACGTTTAACTTGTTGTCCATATGATTTGATACACTTATTGAAGGACCAAGCTGATTATTATTTGGTAAGTTATTTGTATTGGCTGATAACGAGGGTAGCTGTGCCTTCTGCAAATCACAAAAAGTCTCTATGAAATAAATGCTAAGGCAATACACACGGTACAAAAACAATTGCCACCAAAAAAGTTTTCTACTTTACTTCTCAGAGACCAGGCACCTCTAGAGCGACCATCTATATAAAAAAAAAACATTTACTCCTAGAGATATACCGCCATCTCGCGGCGAAAAATTGCATTTTGAACTGTCGTAAGATGTAATAATTTCTAAATTTTTGGCGACATATGATATTTACACTGTTACAAAAGGTACCCGTCCTCATTCCTTTTGTGCAGGGTCTAAACTAAGTAAAAAAACAAATCGAGCATCTGCAGTGCTTTAGTTCCAATTCTGGGCGCTAGAGGATTTTAGAGTGCCACCGTTTTTTTAAGTTAGCCATTTTATTGTACAGTTGTTGGTCTAGATATGCCTAGTCTCTACTTTAAATTAATCATCCCTACGATTGAAAAATTTAGTTTCTGTGAAAATGCAGAAAATATTTAACTCCTAACTGGCACCAGATCAAGACCGGTGAAGTAAGCAGAAATTTATCATCTGGGGCTAATCTAGTCCATAAAAGACATTTTCCTAAGTTCGCAGCTCCCAAAGCACTATGTCAAAGACGATTTGTT
Organism: Pyrochroa serraticornis; assembly: GCA_905333025.2. NCBI lineage: Eukaryota > Metazoa > Arthropoda > Insecta > Coleoptera > Pyrochroidae > Pyrochroa > Pyrochroa serraticornis. Next base: position 47,619,545 of record HG995152.1, read on the forward strand.
ATAAGACAGTCAACCGCATTTAGTGTTGGACGACCACGGCATGTCGCTGTTGAACCTTTAGAGGTCGACTCAAAGCAGAAGTGCCTTTCAAATGCTACATGTAGATGGGAAACATCAAGAATTGCCATATTTACTCACTGGACGCTAACGTGGCGGATTTAATAAAAATTCCACTGTAAGAAGTTTCAATGCGACATTTAAAGATAAAACTGCAATAATTGTAAGAAAACCTCAAAACTTTAATTCTAATCCAGATGAGACTGAAAATATTTTTAAAAGCAGCACCGGTGAAGGAGTTGACTCAAAGACAAAGACACCGTCTCAATCATTCTCTTCAGTTCATCGTGTTTGCCAGATACATCTGACAGTAGTGTTTTTGAGGAAACTACGTTTATTTTGGCGGATATTTGCTCGAAAAGCACAATTGCAGTTCATGAAAACGAGATATCTGAATGAACAAGATTTGACCTATATAAAAATTTCAATATTGCAAATCCATGCGATCCTAAGACTCCTTCAGCGTTCATGAAAACAATCACAAATATGGGTGAATCGTAAATGAAGAACATTGGAGTCTCCACTCTTCTAAAATGAAATTATTTATACGGCAAATTTGAAAAAAAAAAAAAAAAAAAACAACTGCAATCACCTTCGATGAACTATTCGCATGGAAATTTTTTTTAAATTTTGCGTCAACATTATTAGTCCGCCCTGTGATATTTAAGAGATGCAAGAGTACAGCCCTTCTGACATTTTTTTTAAGCGTCGACGGTAAGAGTGGATTAGTCTAGTTCACATCCAGATATTACCCAACAATCGCGACATCTATGCGAACTTTTTGAAAGATGCGGTGAGGCAGTCTGGAGCCACCGTCGGTGCAGATCTTGGGGGCTGTCTTACAATAAATGATCTTTGACTATGTTATGCATTAGAGAGCCCTGTTTTATCGACCTACACTTTATTCTAACTAAATTTGATTTTCCTCCACCTAACTACTGCACACTTTTCTTATTAAAAACGATTTTGATGTTTTAATAAGTGTATCGTCACACTTAGGCTTATTATTTTTTTAAGTGTGGATAAATCTCGAACTACATTAATTAAATTGCTTGACTCACCAATGTTAAATTACCAACAGAGGGGTTCGGGGACTTTTTTGCCTTCTTTTTTGGCGCTCGAGCACTTCCACCTATAAAGACTTTTTATATTAATATTGCGCACATGATAATACTTTGACCTTGAGTGCATATTATTAATTTCACAACAACCACTTGCTTGTGAATTATCATTCTTAATTAAAAGGTATAAGGCAGAAGAGGCAAGACAGAAATGTATACTTACATAAGGCATCAATTAACAATTTATGACTAAACTAATAATTAAAATTCGAAAAAGTATTTTGCCATGAGGACGCTTACTTAACATTTTATTTATCTAACAACGCTGGATCGCTTGAAGAAGTTTTTCTCTCAGGAGGTTCTGTTATTTATTATAAACTATTTATAGTTAACTAATTAAGAAACTTTGGGCCAAAAATCAACTATAGCTATAAAATTCCATTGACAGCTGACTTCTAATTAAAAATAAAGAAAAAAGTACAATAGAAATATATTTATATTAAAAGTTGGCCAAGTACATAGAAACAAAATATATAAAAAAGAACAATATTTGAAATACAGTGCGAATAAAAAATTTCAAGTGAGATTTCGGTATGTATAACCACACCATCATAAGAACTTAACTTATAAGAAGATAAATACATTATTGAAAGATACTTGAACGGAACAAAAAAAAAAGAAAAATTACGACACAATTAAATTACTAATTAAAAATTATATACATTTTACATCACAACAAAATTTAGTGATATGAACAACTTTCGTGCTCTAATTTGCTCTGCGGTTTAGAGACCTAATCGACTTGCCTCTAAATCAATTTGACTGACATTACGTGAAAAATCATATTAACCCCCTGAGTGCAAACAATGTGAATGGGGCCAGCCAAAATTAAATGACCAAACATTAACCATACAGTACCATATGTGATAAAATGACAAACTAGTGTTTGATTTATTTGAAATTGTTTCAGACTAGACGCCTGTCAATGGCCTCCATATTTACAACTCTCACGCTATGAGATTTGTGCACGTTAAAATTGAACCGTTGAAAGTAACAAGAAAATTTGCAGAGTTTGCAGATTTCAATGCAATCGCTTACTTGGTATTAAGATGAATTGAAAATATAGCCGCCACACACATTGTCTGCATTTAATGTATAGCGCGAATAAATTACCCGTCGAAAATATTAGGTACACAAGAATCGTTATAGTGGTGTGGTGAGACCTATTGGTCTGTATGGTTGGTCCGCTGCTGGCAGACTCCACACATAATATGCACTCAAGGCTATCACTAAAATACCACTCTAATCAAGTAACTTGACAATGAATTCTTATTGTTACTACGGTTTCGTTAGATGTTTAGAGCGGTGTTAACAATAATTTAGTTCATGTCCAAGATTAGGCTCAATACATATCATGTAAGACATATTATGCAACATGAATCAGCATTACTCTTAATAACACAAAATTCAGAATCACTAGATGTAAGTTAATATCTGCAGCAATGTCTACATGAAAGAAATATCGTGTTGTGGAAAAGAAAACATTGATTATGTACAAAACTCAAAATGAGCACCAGCAAAAATGCATTTACACTTAGTTATCTTTCATGATACAAAACGCGTGGAATATTTTGAAACTATTTAAAATATTTTACAAAAACCTTATTTTCTTAATATTTGGACAAATATGACGTCAAAATAAAAACAAATTGTTTTTAAATTGAAGGAAATACCCGTCCAAAATTTCTCGAAAAGATTGAATAATCAAATAATGAAAACAGTTATCAATCAATCGAATAATAAACAGTAATTAATTGTTTTACTATGTACATACTTTTAATAGTAGCAATTTACTAAATTTTACGTAATTCATGTGTACGTTATGTTTTTTGACATTTCTCACATGACATGCCTCTAGACAATCGAATGAAAAGCTGTCGTAAAAAATTTCAATTCGTTTTATCTTCAACAACGAATTCACAACCACATAAAATGACGCAATGCATGATGTAAATATCCTCAAATAAATCAAAACGTAACGCACATTTACTTTAAGGAAATTAAAAAAATAAAATCAAATAAATAACGACTCCGTTGCTATGATATCCTAAATTTTAACTTCAGATGTTGTGATGATGAGACAACGCAATAAATATACAAACCACAAAATGGTCGATTAAAAATAAATTGAAATCAGTCTTAAGTCCTTTCATCAATTAATTTGTAAGATTTGAACATATCCGAGCTCTGATTTCGTTAATAAATTAATTAACTCAACTTTCGATACCAAAAAGAACAACCAAATAGCAGTAGTGGTAAATTTCTGACTTCTTGAAATATATCGAAAATCAAACGTCTAGAGTCGGATCGGAAATAAATTAATTTGAAGAAATCCTTCAACAATCAACCGATAATTTACAACGAATTCTATTTGATATCAATAGAGAAAAGTATTAAAATATTTTTTTTTAACACGCATACACGATAAAGATTTTTGAAACCGTTACGCATATATGCGTAATTTTTTTGAAAATTAACTAAAAATTATCTACAAAAAACTTTAGTTCTGGATTATTTACATTACGACAACTTAATCGTTTCTTAGCTCGAATCTTATAGCACGATACTTCTGCAAAAGTATTGACTAAATTGTCAGCCCAGCAATTGTTTGCTACCGTATTATTCGAAACTACGTTAATTTTCCTCAATCGCTCGAAACAACCTCCACTACTACCATAGAGTAGTGATTTTGTTTTTCAAGAAATTATTTATTTACCAGTACTTGAAAACTCCCAGCAAACTCCCGTCATAGAGTTAAAACACGTTATTGTTGACGCACTTTTTTCTCGTCGAAATTACAACAACAAAAATTGATTACTTTTCAACGTTGAAACCGCATTTTGGCAGTGAAACTATTTATTGAACATTTACTCCAACAATTTTTTAAACTACAGAAATCGTTGAGGTTAAGTATGTGACGTAGTTGTTTTGGAATATTGTAACTAGATGTCGTTGAAGTTTGCGGGGAGATGATAATTTAAAATTTAAAAATGGCATCCAACAAACATCCGTCGGTAGCATGCGATCGTATTATGTGATAACAAACATCTCTTCTAGAAATTCTAAATTTTCGTCAAAACACCACATGAGACAAGCCACAAGATGAATTTATGAAAAATCATTAATGTCCATAATGTAGGTACTATACTGTAGCAAAATTTAGGAGTGATTTGTTGACTCTTTTTTTTTATTTTGTTTTTGAATTAATACCATTTCTCTCAAATATAATGTTCTACAATCACTGAAGTGAATAAAAGCTAACCTGCTTCGCTGTCGCTGGAATCACTCGAGCTGCTAGACATGCTGGAACTGCTACTGTCAGAGTCTGAACTACTCGAACTAGAGGACATTTGCCCAGATGGTCCGCAAGTTCCGGAGGGATCCATCTTGTTAGCTTCCTCTGTAACACAAAATCGATTTATAACAGTTGCAACGCTACAAGAAAAAATTTCACCCGCAAAAATTAAATACTAAACGCGTCGTTGGTTCGATCAAAAAATGTTAGGAGGCGCTGTGACAGAAAAAATATTTCACCCGCAAAAATTAAACTGGAGACGTCTTAGTTTGATAGAAATTTGCTAGATGGCCCCGTGACCTGTTGAAGATCTACATCGTTTCATTTATAACATTAAACTGTTAACCAGTTTCCCAATTTTTATGCAATCAACAATGCCGATAAAATAGAGTCCTTTATCCGCTGCTATGAAAATGCTCAAAAATGTCAACAACAAAGTTTTTTGGCGTTTCTCACCTTTCTTGGGAGCTTTCTTTGAGTTGCCGATTTTGTCCTTGACGTCGAGAAGACGCTTCTCTAGCTCCTGTTTTTTCTCAGCCATCTGCTCGTCTTTTGATTTGCCGGGCATTTTCTTATCTGTAAACGAAATCATTAATCACCTGCAAGACGGTCTCCAGCAATTTTGCTGTTCAATTAGGCAGTTAATTCCAACGCTTAAAGTAACCATCGACAATTGTTAAAAATCTTCTATACAACTCACCGCATACATACTAAGCATACTAGTAGTCTTCTATCGTATGAACTCGATATAATTTAAACATTTACGAAACCAGTCAATTACTGAAATTCTTGATTTAAGAACAATTTACGTAAACGTAGATAACAAATGAGTATAATCAAAATAAAACAAGCATCCAATTATTGAGAAAATTAAAATTAACATATTTTTGTGATTCTTTACCAAAATAAGATCAATGGCAGACCGAATTGATGTTAGCAGGCGAAGCTTTCTTGAAACCCGAGTATATACTGAAAACCCATTCCCTTCAAGTTTTATTTAAGTATGCATATGTTGTAGGAAAGTCTATTTTTATTTGAAAATTGCAATAATGATTTGGGACCCGATTCGAGTTGCAACCATTGCAACTAGAGGTTGCTGTAGAGTTCGCAACTCGAAATCGATTCACCTTCAACATATGCATTCACTTAATAGATTTAGTATTTGCAAGCCATAGTACCCCTTGACGGCTGTGTCGCCGGTAATCATTTGTTACAGTCGTAAATGATGACTTAATAAAAAAAACAACTACAACCAAAACCCATGAGCATCAACATCTACCATGCTTAGAAATGTATAGTTCCAATTACATACGCCCTGTAACATGCTTACAGAAATTTATGTAAACATGTTACTATCAGCGGTCTGATGTACTAGACGACCGTAGACGGTAAGTAATGGAACTTACAGTAAGGCTTACGTGGCTTTTTACGGAGACATGAAGCGACGTAGCTTTCGAGTTCTCTTAAAGTTGAAGGCTTCAACGTTTCGAAATCGATCTCGATTTCATCGGGATTAGAGTCTCGAAGGGACGGCTCTCTCGACTGAATTATATGCACCACGCGTCCCAGTTTGTCACCTATACCAAAACAAAAAATCGATATAGTCGATGCAACTTTTTAAAAAAGATCGAAATTTCCAAAACTTTCAAATTTTTTATTCAGAACACCCACCTGGTAACTTGTTGATGTCCAATGATAATTGGCGTTTCTCATCGTACGACATTGGCTTGGCGTTATCTTCGTCCTCTGAATCGAAGGCCATAGGGGGCGCTTGAGCAGCAGACTTCTTTCTTCCGGCGCTCGCTTTATTGTTAGTTTTACCCCTTTTCGCGGCGGTGCTGGGAGCTACTGATGGTTTTGGACCTCGAACTCCTTTAAAAAAAAATCGAAGATTAATCTCCAAGCAGTTTGTGATTTCTTCATTGCAATAAATTCGATGAGTATCTCGAAATTGAGACAATAAAAAGGAATTCGTAACGGGTTTAGATTAAAATTTCGAGATTACATCGTTAAGCGTCAAACCAAAGTTAGCTTCTAAGGCAAAATTATTGCCAAACTTGTGTTATTGGTCAATAATTTCGCCGAATAGTGTGGAATCAACTACAAATTGTTAAAAACGTAAAATTGAAAAGAATATTTTCAAGAATTTCTAGTACAAGAAAATTTGTTTTGTAATTTACCTTTACTCTTGGGTGGTTTTACAGAAGCTGTATTAGCACTGGTAGTCATATTATGATGCATATTAATAGATTTACCAGCTACGGGATGTTGAATATCACTAGGAATTTTGAGATCTGCGCCAGATACTACACTGGCTATGCTGTCTTCCACGCTGTCTGAGATAACGGAATTGCTTTTAGTGAGAGCGCCATGTGCCCCAGGTTTACCCATACTACTGCTATTCGGGACCATCTTTTTACTCTTGTCTTTATCTTTTTCCTTTTTCTTCTCCTTCTTTTTCCTACTGCTCTCCTCAACCAATTTCCTCATCTTTTCTTGCATGGTGATGAGCTAAAAACAAACAAAACATGTACTCAACAAATCTTTTCTGGGAATATTTTCCTCGAGATTTAATTTAAAAAAAAATACTACAAAATCGATCTTAGTTTACCTCTTTCTCTAGTAATTTCAGCTGTTTATTTCGTCCTTCGTCTTCTGAATCTTCACTGTCACTTGAAGATTCCGAACTTGAATCTGAAGAACTCGATTCCGATTTGGATGCCATCCCTATCCTATTGACAGGCTCATCAGGTATTTTCGCAAATTTCACTTCAAACACGTCCTGTAATTTTCTAGCCATTGCGACAACGTCATGATCAGAGGGGTTGTATTTGTAACAGTTTGTAAAGATCAGTCTAACATCTCCTGCGAACTCTTGACTTGTGCGATATTCTCTATTGTCCATCTTTTGTTTGACTGTACCCAAATCCATAGGTTTCTTGATAATATCGTGATAGTCGTGTAACGCGAGTAGTTCAGCGTCAACGGGCTTATAAAAGGGCCACGCGTAACTCTAAAAGACCAACAAAAACTCGTTATTGCGATATATTAAGAAAGCAAAACAAACAAAAACGTACCGAGTGTTTTTTTGAAAATAATTCCTTCAGGATTTCGTTGCAGGATTTGAGGGATTCCGTTAACTTCTCCTTCTGAGTTTGTTTGTGGACCACGTGTTGAGGCGTTATGGTGTTGACACTAGACATTAATCGGGAAATGTTCGATTGGTATGGTACAAGCCCGTCTAATTCGGGTCTAATAGGTTTTTTAATTTGTCGTCCAGATTCTCGTCTCGTTGAAATTTTCGCCGATTTCGCTTCGATCGGCACACTATAGTCGTAGGCTGTTGCCGTTGGTGTGGTAGTATCGGCCTTTCTCTTCACCCCCTTTTTTACCTAACGGATCATTTCGAAGTTAATAAAACAGAACCGAATCGAACAACGAAAAACTCACCTTAGCAGGTTGTGAAGGAGGTACGACGTTTCCGGGAAGTACCGCCGGTGGTAAACTAGTGTCCATTGAATTAACAATCGGCGGGGCCACATGGTAGTTCGTGGGTTGAGCCAACGGCTGTTGCGGCAGAGAGCTGTGAGTTGCGGGCGGGGCTATAGTAGTGGTAGCCGTACTTCCAGGGATAGTTGAGGGAGCCTGAGTTCCCAACGGCAATCCTAAGGACCCGAAACCATCTAAATAAATTGAAAACATTTAATGACTTCATTTTTATTAAGTTAATAAATGTAAGTTTAAAAAAACGCGATACTAGCAATATTAAAAAATCTGACAGCCTGCTTCGGCAGTGCAGTGCGTCTATTTATTTAGTAGATAAAATTCTGCTGTAAATAAATTGAACTACCTACAGCTTTATGTCGAGTGATTCAGAAATTAAATCGCGACACTTCTTTATTAATTATTATTAAAAAAAGTAATTTTTTTTCAATACCAAGTACGGTTTATCGTGACCTATTTCTACCAATTACGCGACTTCAAACCTAAATGTCACGTTGTACGTTGCGTTAAACAAACCTATCTCGCGTAACTTGTTAATAATAATTAAGAAATAATTATTACCGGTCGAAGATGGTAGCGGTGTGGGTACGGTTGATGAAACAGTTGCTGGTGGTCGACCCCGTCCAGCACCTGCACCGACTGCACCAGCAGTACGTCCTTTCTTCCCTTTCGCTACTAATCCCTCGTCCTTCGGCATATCTGCCACCTTGGTGAGAAACACCTTTTCTAATGTCTGAGCCATTAGTACAACGTCCTCGCCCGGTTTATTATATACATAACAGTTCGTAAACATGGTGTTGAAATCTTGGATGCATTCTTTACCCGACCAATAATAATTATTGTCCAATCGCTTTTTAATTGTTCCCAAATCCATCGGCTGCTTGATTATCTGGTGATAATCCTGCAAAAATTAAAAGAGAGATTTAGTATAAAATATAAAAGAAGAATCAACAAAATTTGCCAGTGTCGTTAACATAATCTAAGGCCGGCGACACATCAGCGGTTGCAGACTTCCCAACAGACTACCGCGGCATGTCGCGTTAGTCTGAATACATGCATTTTGGACCGTTAGTGTGTCGTCGGCCTAAATCTGAGGCTCGAGTTTATTCATATAGTTATAGTAGTAGTTAAAGAACTTAAGTAAGGGGTTCTTTATGATTAAAAAAAAGTTCCAATGTTTGTCCAAAAGTTTCATGACATTTTTTTTTTTTAAATCGAAGATACTTACAGGCAAATCTAGTTTCTTAGCGTCCACGGGTTGTCGGAAGGGCCAGGCAAACTGGTGTTTCCAAACCGCTTTTAGAACAGTTTTTTGTAAAAACTGTAGCTGATTGGTAATTCGACCAGGTCTGTCTGGGGGAGGTTGCACCGGTGGCTGTACCACTCCGTTTACAGGATCCGATGGTGGTTCAAGCCTAGGTGGCGGTTCCTTATCTTTGCCGCCGTCACTCATCTTCACGCTACTCTGTAATTTAAAAAAAAATTACAATCATAGAAATGCAACAAACATGATATTTGCGTTGAATCGAAGAAGCGCAATTTTAGAGTCTCGTCCTGTTCCTGGCTGCCGCACCTAAATTTTTCTTCCACATTATTGTGGGTCTTATTAAGCAATAATAAAGTGAAAAAAGCAAAAAATTTCTGTTCGGCGGTCGCCGTCTATGTGGATCCCTCTATTAAGTTTTGAGGCTTCCACGGGTGCGGGTGAATTTTTATTAATGGTTGGTCCTGGAGAGATCCGGGTTCGTGACGACGTTTCGCTCAATTAAAATTTGCCAACATCAAGTCGCTTGTTTGAATTGGTGGCGTCCGCTCTCGTCAACCGACGACTGTCACGAACCCCGAATGCAACGAATTCGTTCCCGTATTATTGTAAATAAAATCCTAACGTGTTAAAGTAAAAGTAGGCGCAACAATTTTAGAGTATTAAAAGAAAAATATCAATAGTTGGTAGAGATGTTGAGTTTGCGATGAAAAACATTTGGCAACACTGCTAATTCGCATTAAATCCGTTACACGCCAGATGGCGCTGAAAATCAACTAATGTCACCGATAAAAATCACTGCGATTTTTTTACAAAATATTTTTGCGATTATACGATTATTTATTGTCGGCTCGGGTCAAATATGTGCGATCCAATTCAAAATTATGTGATTTTGAATTTTGAGAACTACAGCATCGGAATGGCCGAATGTGGTGCTTGGGGGCGATTTTGATCAGCAACAATTGCTGAGAAATAACAAAAAAGATTTGTGGCGGACACAAGGAAAGTTTGACAGGAATTACCTCGGCGCGGAGTTTGGTCAGCTCAGATGGCACGACTACCAACGGGAATGCACTCGAAAGGTTCACATACGCAAAACCACCAGTCTAAACTGGACTTTGTTTTAAGACGACGCCACTTACACTTGTGTGGATCGTGAGGATTCGATATTTTGTTGACTTCACTCTTCGGAGTGAAAATAAGGGAGCAAATGGAAAATGAAACAAGACCAGACAACGGGTAAATCAACGAGACGAAACATTTATTTAAAAAACAAAAATATTGAAGTTGATCAATTAAATAATTATCATAAAATATTCTGACAAAAAATATTAATTCTCTAAGCTTTTCAAATTGGATCGCACTTGTTAAATTTTAAGTCAACGAAAAGCTGCAAGTGTTAAAATATTTCCGTGAAACGTTTTGCAGCGAGCATGAGGTTAAAATGTTGTGAAAACGTGGAGAAATGGCCGTCAAATATTAAATAAAAATTTTTGCTAATGCCGGAATCCTATTTGATACTTTCACATCGATATTAAGGTTCAATTCAAGGATCAAGATAAAAATTTTAATAAAAATGTGACTTACAAGTCGAGTTTTATACATGATATTTGCACCAAAACACGTGCCACAACACTTCTCAAAACAGTGAAAGGTACTAACGTCAAGAAGCCTCCCCTGTCGGTAAGAAAATAATAAATAACAAATTCTCAAAAGGGTCTAAACTTGAAAACTTTAGGTAGTGCCAACCCTTCCTTTGGGGAATACCAAAATACCTTCTACTGGAAATTAAGCTATTGTCAATAGACTGTTTATAAGAATTTATAAAATCAAGCGCCAAATTTACTGGATCTGTTATTAATTTTTTCGCCCAAAGTGTCGCGTTTTAAAACTAAAAATCATATGAAACTGCTACTTACATTTATTGAGTAATATGATTAACGAAGTTAAGTGATTTATTAAAATTAAAAAAAGAGCTTAGCGGTAATAAATTACATTGTGACAAATAGACGATCAATTTTGGATTTATATTTCAAGAGTAACCATAAGACAATCAACGTGAATTAAAAAAACGTCCGAATTACACGTAAAGTTTTAGTTGGAACTTTTGTGGACTTTAAAGACACTGCACGACAGCGACTTTGGTTTCTAAACCACTCGCAAAAAGATTTAGGTGTATGTTTTTGAGCAATTAATTAAAACTACTAAAGTTGCACGTTCAACCTCTAAGCACAAATAACCAAAATTTGAATTTTCAAAAAATAAGAGAAATCGTACAAAGACGGGGGTTGGGTAAAGATTTTGGAGAACTATCAATTTTGGATTTATATTTCAAGAGTAACCGTAAGGCAATCAACGGAAATTAAAAAAACGTCCGAATTACACGTAAAGTTTTAGTTGGAACTTTTGTGGACTTTGAAGACACTGGACGACAGCGACTTTGGTTTCTAAACCACTCGCAAAAAGATTTAGGTGTATGTTTTTGAGCAATTAATTAAAACTACTAAAGTTGCACGTTCAACCTCTAAGGACGAATAACCAAAATTTGAATTTTCAAAAAATAAGAGAAATCGTACAAAGACGGGGGTTGCGTGAAAATTTTGAAAAACGATCAATTTTGGATTTATATTTCAAGAGTAACCGTATGGCAATCAACGTAAATTAAAAAAACGTCCGAATTACACGTAAAGTTTTAGTTGGAACTTTTGTGGACTTTGAAGACACTGGACGACAGCGACTTTGGTTTCTAAACCACTCGCAAAAAGATTTAGGTGTATGTTTTTGAGCAATTAATTAAAACTACTAAAGTTGCACGTTCAACCTCTAAGGACGAATAACCAAAATTTGAATTTTCAAAAAATAAGAGAAATCGTACAAAGACGGGGGTTGCGTAAGGATTTTGAAAAACGATCAATTTTGGATTTATATTTCAAGAGTAACCGTAAGGCAATCAACGTGAATTAAAAAAACGTCCGAATTACACGTAAAGTTTTAGTTGGAACTTTTGTGGACTTTGAAGACACTGCATGACAGCGACTTTGGTTTCTAAACCACTCGCAAAAAGATTTAGGTGCATGTTTTTGAGCAATTAATTAAAACTACTAAAGTTGCACGTTCAACCTCTAAGGACGAATAACCAAAATTTGAATTTTCAAAAAATAAGAGAAATCGTACAAAGACGGGGGTTGCGTAAGGATTTTGAAAAACGATCAATTTTGGATTTATATTTCAAGAGTAACCGTAAGGCAATCAACGTGAATTAAAAAAACGTCCGAATTACACGTAAAGTTTTAGTTGGAACTTTTGTGGACTTTGAAGACACTGCATGACAGCGACTTTGGTTTCTAAACCACTCGCAAAAAGATTTAGGTGTATGTTTTTGAGCAATTAATTAAAACTACTAAAGTTGCACGTTCAACCTCTAAGGACGAATAACCAAAATTTGAATTTTCAAAAAATAAGAGAAATCGTACAAAGACGGGGGTTGCGTGAAAATTTTGAAAAACGATCAATTTTGGATTTATATTTCAAGAGTAACCGTATGGCAATCAACGTAAATTAAAAAAACGTCCGAATTACACGTAAAGTTTTAGTTGGAACTTTTGTGGACTTTGAAGACACTGGACGACAGCGACTTTGGTTTCTAAACCACTCGCAAAAAGATTTAGGTGTATGTTTTTGAGCAATTAATTAAAACTACTAAAGTTGCACGTTCAACCTCTAAGGACGAATAACCAAAATTTGAATTTTCAAAAAATAAGAGAAATCGTACAAAGACGGGGGTTGCGTAAGGATTTTGAAAAACGATCAATTTTGGATTTATATTTCAAGAGTAACCGTAAGGCAATCAACGTGAATTAAAAAAACGTCCGAATTACACGTAAAGTTTTAGTTGGAACTTTTGTGGACTTTGAAGACACTGCATGACAGCGACTTTGGTTTCTAAACCACTCGCAAAAAGATTTAGGTGCATGTTTTTGAGCAATTAATTAAAACTACTAAAGTTGCACGTTCAACCTCTAAGCACGAATAACCAAAATTTAAATTTTCAAAAAATAAGAGAAATCGTACAAAGACGGGGGTTGCGTAAAGATTTTGAAAAACGATCAATTTTGGATTTATATTTCAAGAGTAACCGTAAGGCAATCAACGTGAATTAAAAAAACGTCCGAATTACACGTAAAGTTTTAGTTGGAACTTTTGTGGACTTTGAAGACACTGCACGACAGCGACTTTGGTTTCTAAACCACTCGCAAAAAGATTTAGGTGTATGTTTTTGAACAATTAATTAAAACTACTAAAGTTGCACGCTCAACCTCTAAGCACGAATAACCAAAATTTGAATTTTCAAAAAATAAGAGAAATCGTACAAAGACGGGGGTTGCGTAAAGATGTTGAAAAACGATCAATTTTGGATTTATATTTCAAGAGTAACCGTAAGACAATCAACGTGAATTAAAAAAACGTCCGAATTACACGTAAAGTTTTAGTTGGAACTTTTATGGACTTTGAAGGCACTGCATGACAGCGACTTTGGTTTCTAAACCACTCGCAAAAAGATTTAGGTGTATGTTTTTGAGCAATTAATTAAAACTACTAAAGTTGCACGTTCAACCTCTAAGCACGAATAACCAAAATTTGAATTTTCAAAAAATAAGAGAAATCGTACAAAGACGGGGGTTGCGTGAAAATTTTGAAAAACGATCAATTTTGGATTTATATTTCAAGAGTAACCGTATGGCAATCAACGTAAATTAAAAAAACGTCCGAATTACACGTAAAGTTTTAGTTGGAACTTTTGTGGACTTTGAAGACACTGCACGACAGCGACTTTGGTTTCTAAACCACTCGCAAAAAGATTTAGGTGTATGTTTTTGAGCAATTAATTAAAACTACTAAAGTTGCACGTTCAACCTCTAAGCACGAATAACCAAAATTTGAATTTTCAAAAAATACGAGAAATCGTACAAAGACGGGGGTTGCGTAAAGATTTTGAAAAACGATCAATTTTGGATTCATATTTCAAGAGTAACCGTAAGGCAATCAACGTGAATTAAAAAAACGTCCGAATTACACGTAAAGTTTTAGTTGGAACTTTTGTGGACTTTGAAGGCACTGCATGACAGCGACTTTGGTTTCTAAACCACTCGCAAAAAGATTTAGGTGTATGTTTTTGAGCAATTAATTAAAACTACTAAAGTTGCACGTTCAACCTCTAAGGACGAATAACCAAAATTTGAATTTTCAAAAAATACGAGAAATCGTACAAAGACGGGGGTTGCGTAAAGATTTTGAAAAACGATCAATTTTGGATTTATATTTCAAGAGTAACCGTAAGGCAATCAACGTGAATTAAAATGACGTCCGAATTACACGTAAAGTTTTAGTTGGAACTTTTGTGGACTTTGAAGACACTGCACGACAGCGACTTTAGTTTCTAAACCACTCGCAAAAAGATTTAGGTGTATGTTTTTGAGCAATTAATTAAAACTACTAAAGTTGCACGTTCAACCTCTAAGCACGAATAACCAAAATTTGAATTTTCAAAAAATACGAGAAATCGTACAAAAACGGGGGTTGCGTAAAGATGTTGAAAAACGATCAATTTTGGATTTATATTTCAAGAGTAACCGTAAGGCAATCAACGTGAATTAAAATGACGTCCGAATTACACGTAAAGTTTTAGTTGGAACTTTTGTGGACTTTGAAGACACTGCACGACAGCGACTTTGGTTTCTAAACCACTCGCAAAAAGATTTAGGTGTATGTTTTTGAGCAATTAATTAAAACTACTAAAGTTGCACGTTCAACCTCTAAGGACGAATAACCAAAATTTGAATTTTCAAAAAATACGAGAAATCGTACAAAAACGGGGGTTGCGTAAAGATTTTGAAAAACGATCAATTTTGGATTTATATTTCAAGAGTAACCGTAAGGCAATCAACGTGAATTAAAATGACGTCCGAAGTACACGTAAAGTTTTAGTTGGAACTTTTGTGGACTTTGAAGACACTGCACGACAGCGACTTTGGTTTCTAAACCACTCGCAAAAAGATTTAGGTGTATGTTTTTGAGCAATTAATTAAAACTACTAAAGTTGCACGTTCAACCTCTAAGCACGAATAACCAAAATTTGAATTTTCAAAAAATACGAGAAATCGTACAAAGACGGGGGTTGCGTAAAGATGTTGAAAAACGATCAATTTTGGATTTATATTTCAAGAGTAACCGTAAGGCAATCAACGGAAATTAAAAAAATGTCCGACTTACACGTGAATATTTAGCTGCTTTTCTAGACTTTGGAGGCACTGGACGACAGCTTGCACGACTTTGGTGACTAAACCACTCGCGAAAAGATTTATGAGTTAATTTTTTTAGAGCCATTGCTTTAAACTACTGAACTTGCACGTTCAATGTCTAAAGCACGAATTACCAAAATTTAAATTTTCAAAAAATAAGAAAAATCATACAAAGAGAGGAAGGGGGGTCGAGCAGTTTCGGTTCCCAATGTTTCCAATAGTTCCAACTCAAATCCCGTATTTCCAAGTAAATCAGAAACCAAAAAGAACTAAATTAGCAATTTTGAATGTTAGAGTTAAGATAAAAATGTTAATCAAAATAAACCAATTTCAAAAACTTACGGGTGTAGATTGATCTGTTGCTCCGCATACCGCTGGAGGATAACGAGAACGTTGTTGCCTTTGCTGTCTAAATCTTTCCCAAGTAGAACTATTAATCCGTCGAGCACGACTCATTTTTGAAAACTGCACTAAACTAACAACCTCGATGTCGAAACTGTTAGGGTTGAGTATTGAAAAGAACGAGAAGACAAAAAGGGTGGGGGAAAACAGGCAGAATACTATTTTCCCCCTTTTTTAAATGGAGAAGTTAAATGGGTGAGTTACAAGGAAAGACCATAAATTAGAATTAGAAAGGTTGGAAAGAATTTCCAGTGAGAATTAATATTAAACAATATTATTATATATATTAATATTAAATAACGATAAGTAAATCAAAACTAAAGCCCGATTTATAGATTGACGGGTGACCGCTATCGGCAAGGCCCAAAACGCAAAGTTCTTTTTTTTTCAAAAATTTGCAACTTCATAGTTGCGGATTTAATTAGTTGTCTTCTCGCTAAACCGTTACGGTTAAAACGTAAAGTCCAGAGCTTAGACATATAACGCGAGTTATCCTTTTTCCTCGAAGGTTCTAAGGGTAGCCGCACGTCAATCTATAGATAGCAACATGTAAGGTTCCGTTTCATATGGAGCGCGTATGATCCGTCCGCATGACGTGATGCGTAGTCCTATCTGCAGCGCCCCCAAGAGTTAACAAGGAGTAGCTTCATTTGAGAACTGATGGTCAATAGCGTACCATTTCGCTTGTTGTCGGATTTATCCTAGTAACCGCTTGAAGTACGGCACCACTACCATGAGTTAGAAAGTATATAAAGAAATATTAATTTACGCAATAATGCATATGGGCTTTATCTTAAAAAACAAATATAAAAAACAAAAGTATAGAAATGGCAACACCGACTTGCCAGTTGATCATCATAGGACATACATATAAAGGAGTAAGTCGCGAATGGCAATTCAGCGCTGACGATCCGTCCTGATCATAGGCTTTATGCCAAACATTCGTGCCACCGCTAGTGTGTTTCAGCCTTTATAATCAGTTTGTATAATTGGATGGATGAATAAGGGAGACATTGGCAACATCTCTGTCGAGTCTGGAAGAACAATGATGTGAGAATGGAGAAAAGTGGATCGATTGGATCAGAAATAGAAAAATTCAATTCACGCGGTTAATGATATTAGAAGAAACTTCACCAAACTGAGGGGTTCACAAGAAAAATCTTCTGAAGTGTTAGGTGATTGATAAACTCTAGACACAACAGGAACGGAGTAGAGTCTATCAAATTGACGTGGCCAACTTATCACAGAAACATGTGAAGACATTGGAACTGATGCAGCTCAAAGTACCCATGACGATTAAGTCATCGTAGCTTCCAATTATCTTATACTCATACTCCAAGCTTTGAAGACAAGCAGAGCTTCACGCCAAACATTCGTGCCATCGCTACTGTGTTTCAGCCATTATAATCAATTTGTATAGTTCGATGGATGAATAAGGGAGACATTGACAACATCTCTGTCGAGTCTGGAAGAACAATGATGTGAGAATGGAGAAAAGTGGATCGATTGGATCAGAAATAGAAAAATTCAGTTCACGCGGCTAATCATATTAAAAGAAATTTCAGCAAACTGAAGGGTTTGCAAGGAAAATCTTCTGAAGTGTTAGGTGATTGATAAACTCTGGACACAACAGGAACAGAGTGGAGTATATCAAATTGAAATCGCCAACTTATCACAGAAACATGTGAAGATATTGGAACTGATGCTAGGAGTCCTAAATATCATAGAGGAGCATACCGATCAAATGCTGACGAATCGCTAAGGTTGAGCAGAAAACTTTTTGTCCTACGGTACATATGATCAAAATTCATTAATTTGCAATGCTATCAATGACCAAATGAAAATCAAGCCCAAAAACCGTTCGTCTATTTCTTTGTTGTGCCACGCTACTCCTCACATTTTATGTGAGGAAACATCCTCGAAAGCGGTCCAGCGCCGCGACGTTAGTTATAGAATTCAAAGTTGAAGAAGAAACCATGTTGCGCCTAAACGGATGATCCCTTTTATAATGGCAGTACCAATTCAGATAGAGCAAGAAAAAAGATGAACATTCAACACAAAGTTAATAATGATTAAGATCATCCTGCAGCCACGCAAAATTTTCCGGACTAATTCAGCGAAAACGGCTGATAAAAAGCTGCGTTTCGATTGTTTTTTATTGAAATCCTTTCTTTTCGAGACAAATTCGGAAGCATCTCTAAATTGAATGATTAATACTTACTGCGTTATTTTGAATTGGCGGCTCAACCGGTTGCATTGTCACTTTATCTTCTAAAAATAAAAAAAATGTAAATGATAAGTGCGTTAAGAAAGCAAGTCTTAACAATAGCTTTAAAGTGGTGACTCTGCGTCTAAATCCAATGATGCGTTCTCTGTCGCACGCGCAGAGCGGCATCAATGTGTCGATTGGTAAAGTACTTTTAAAAATACAGTCCATCGAATATCGTAAAAAAATTACAATTTTTTTTACTGTGATTAAAAAAAACAGCAGCTACTAGATCACTATTAAAAACGCTTTAAATCCGAGACTTTCTTGTGCAAGGAAAAAGATTCACTACTTTTGAAGTAAACAATCCATTGTCGTTGCTATAGCGCCCCGCGGGTGCGACAGAGAACGCAAAAAACGTTAAGCGCACTCTTAAAGCAAAATTAATTTATTGGAACATTGCAACTTTATGGAATTCTTGATCCGGCCATTGCAGTTTGTTAAATAGGACCAAAAGGCTTTAAGGCCGATGGCAACTTTATGGAATTCTTGATCCGGCCTTAGCAGTATTTAAATAGAACAAAAAAGCTCTAGGGCCGGTGGCAATCAAGTGAACTATTAACAACTCATTGAGTCAAGTTAGTGAGAGCACAAAGCAGTATTTATGTGTATTTGGTATCGGCAACACAGATATCGTTTACCAAGATGCGGTTGGTCTAAAGCGGATTCTTCTTTAATTAAGTGTGATAGCCAATATAGTTTTTGAAGGTAGATACGCCTTATAAAAGAAGATAAGACATGTCGAACCATGGATGAAGAATGATAGAGAAAGTATGACACAATTTCTTTAATTTTTGAGAAAATTTTAGAAGACTTGAAACCACCTAAATCTTTTTTCCTAATAATTTGCAACCTCAAAATCCGTGACAGCGACATTACGTCCGCTTGCAGAAACGACAATTAGCAATAGTAAGTACGTTTAGTCCTAAATCGTAAAACGACGCTTCAAGCTTATAGGCGCAGTACCGAGAGTTCTAGAACAATTGAACTCCAATTATTATTAATTTTTGGCGGTAGGAAAAATATTTAAAAATTTGGGGCAACAACGAAGAATAATTTAAAAGTGTTAGAGAAGCAAGTTTTGGGTCGGTGAGGTGATAATACCGGTTCCCAATTGAAGGATTTGGGGATGCATTCCTGAACGATTACTTCGTTTTGATGAAAAGGAACAAGTTGGAAGATAAATTACTTATTTCCGAGAAGGTAAATCGTCCAGTAAAAGAAGAAAAAACTAAAATACAACGTTTCCTCAAACCCTCTTGCAGAAAGGGTGATTAACTCTCGTTAAAATTTTGATCTTTGATTAGAAAGTCATCCGCTGCATTTTAAAAATTTAAAAGAAATCAAAGTTCATGTTTGTTAAATTGCTACACTAGGCAACAAATATCTAAGGTCCAGTTGACGAATAAAATTTGTAGAGAGGCGCTAACGCCTTGTTAAACTTTCATCACGGTTGTAGAACCGGAGTCCAATTCTTCCGGTAAATTAAGTTAAGAACCTAAAGTTGTTAGGGAACGTACAGAAAATACAACAAAGAAACTCTGACGGGTCATAAATGTCAGCAATGTCGGTTCTGCACAAAATTTTGGTTAATCTGAAAAAAATAGTTTTTGGGTTTTCCCGGGATAAGAAGTCACAAATTGTTTGTTGCTTGTCAACTATTTGTCAACATGTAAATAAATTAAATAATACAACTCGAGCCCAACAAAAATTAAGAAACAAATTCGAAACGTAAACCACGCCAAACGATATGTGCGGTTCCGTTCTAGTTTGGCGATTAAAGATTACGTTTTGCGCCAAAAAATCTTAAAATAAATAATTAAATTCAAACAAGTTAGTATTTCAAGTACCTACTTAGACAAATTTCTTGTTATTTAATACTAAACTACCAACTACTACCTAGACCTCTCTGCTGTCACTTATCGCATTAACAGCTTAAAAGTTCCTAGAAACTAGAAAGTACAGTCAAAATAGGTTAGTGCGTACTTTCCCGATTCTTCAGTTTTTTAACTACAGGCAATTACCAGCTTACAAGAATTTTTTTTATATAATTTTCTATTTAAAAAACTGAATAATCGGGACTATTGATACGGTTCAATTTCAACAAAATTATTTAGAAAATTACCTCTACTAAAACACCAAAGTTTTATGAAATGTTAAAGCATTTTCCCAAATGCTCCACGCCCCCCAGCAGCTTTTTTTTCATTGTACCCCGAATTGAGTGCAACTCCCACGTTTTCTTCCGATGAAGAACGAGATTTTATGATTGAAAGCGAGTTGCGATTCAATAATTCGGCAACGCAATCAATTCATAAATGTTGTAGAAAAAGGAATTCAGGGTGTCATCTCAATCTCGAAAAAAATCGCTTCAAAATCCATTTTGTCTCATATTCTTGTTCAGATATAACTGTTTCGAAATCAAGGGTGCTATTTTCTAATTTTGAAAATAGCCACTTCTGTCGCAAATTAAACAGAATACTAATCGTCATCAAATTTTTCAATAATATTTGAGGCAGCGTACAGAGGCGCGTTGCATCATCACGCCGCTGTGAGCGCCACCTGTCCACTAACGTCACCCTGAGACAATTACTTTATGGACATCTGGATATTTGTTGCTAATTTTTAAGTTATAAAATGAAATCCCCCAAAATTCCAATTTTCTTCTTCATTTTAAATTTTACAGCTTCGATTTATTTTTCGTATTCCTCGAAGATGGCACTAATTTGCTATAACAAAAAAAGTAATTCAAGTTTGTTACCGAAAAGCATCGTGACAATAAAAATTTAAATGATGCAAAAAAAATTGTCATGTGCTCGTATCAAAATTTTGAAAACATTTGATAGTGTTCTCAGTTGATAGCGGCGCAACTATTAACTTTAGAAAACAATATGTGGGAGCCATTTAGAATTTATTTCCTTTAGGTAGTAAAAAGTGATTCGGTTATTGCTTATGCTCGAGCCCGATTCACACCATGCAAAAAAGGCAAACCAAAGATTACTGTGTGAAACCGGCTTGCTACCTGCCATCTTCACTGAACCAAAGCAAACGAGGATGCGGCGATCACGTGCTGGCTACGGTAGTAAAAATGAGTTATTGCTTATATCCGATGCTCAAGTCCGATTCTCCATGCAAAAAATGCAAACTAAAGATTACTGTGTGAAACCGGCTTGCTACCTGTCATCTTCACTGAACCAAAGCAAACGAGGATGCGGCGATAACGTCGTTAGTGAAAATGAGTTATTGCTTATACCTGATGCTCAAGTCCGATTCACATCATGCAAATTAAAGATTACTGTGTGAAACCGGCTTGCTACCTGCCATCTTCACTGACCCAAAGCAAACGAGGGTGCGGCGATCACGTGCTGGCTGCGGTAGTTAAATGCATTTAGTTATTGCTTATACTCGATGCTCAAGCCCGATTCATACCATGCAAAAATGGCAAACTGAAGATTACTGTGTGAAACCGGCTTGCTACCTGTCGTCTTCACTGACCCATAGCAAACGAGGATGCGGCGATCACGTGGTGGCTACGCTTTTTATTATTCTATCTGTTCGGCGGCCCGACTAGTTGTAGAATTTTACTGACTTTTTATTTTTAAATTGAATTTTGTATTCGGCGTTAATTGAATAAAAAAGTTTCTTATAACTTAAAAAAGTCGATTTTTTCTTAAGTCAATACTTGCCTCGCTAGCGACTGGGGCGTTTAAACAACTACACTCTGTATATGAATTATGCTTAGCTAAATAATCTACAAGAAGATTATAATTGAGTGGCGACATACGTAACGGAATTTTGTCGAGATATCGCTTTGAAAGCAATGAAAATTCTGCATACCTGAAACTTATCAAAATAATTCCTGAAATGCAAGATAGTCTGAAATAACAATTTTTTTATTGTCGTGTGGTTAGAATGATAATACAACTTAAAATACTAATAAATCCAAATTTACATCTAAAACTAGTCTACTACCCAAAAAATCGTACTAGAGAAAATGTACTCGTTGTATTCTAAACTACTAATCCCCAATTTTTAGTCTACAGAATTGACTTAAAAATATTTTAGAAATATAAAACAGTAACTGTTGTTTTTTAAAATTGAAATTGAGCTGGCATTTCAATTCTCTATACTCAAATATAAGAATGTCGATAAAACAGTTTTCTTTAATTTAGGAGAATATGGCGTCATTTCTGAACTTAAATTAAAAAATACACCAAATGGAGTCCTTTACAAGTTCAAGCAACCTCCTATAATTTAAAATCAACTTATAATTAGAACTGAAAATTTTCCTCAGGTGACATCAAGTTACGGTAATTTTTTTATAGATTTTTACAATTAAATGAACATATAGTTTCATCACGTTTATTTACATAACTACTAGTTTGTCGGCAAGTTCCGTAAAGTGTTGATATTAAACAAAAACTATGCAAATGAACTACGCTCAAAACAATTAATTTGCTTACTATTTTCTGTTTCAAAATTTACTGCAAATTAAATAAAGTTGCGTTACAACTAATAAAAACTACGAAATGAATTGTATAGGTAACGTGCAAGATTAAGCTACTGAAGTGACGGATACAGGATACTGGGTAAAGTTTCGTTTATTGGCTGTAAAGTTATTACCTTGCCATCTTTATAAAAATTCAAATAATTTAAAAATAGAAAATTTTGATGGGGCAATTAAGATAAAGAAGCCTCAAACTGAACACTGACGTTGAGATGCTACAAAAGAGTTCGTAACTAGACACGAAGCAGTGATATTAACATCCCATTAACTTTACCTCGAACAGAAATGAATACTGTCAAGTTGATAAAACAGTTTCCTTTACGTAATTTTTAGATTTTAATTAGCATATACACCGGAATTTCCATCCCCGATAAATAAGTTTTCTTCGCAAAAAAAAAGATTAGGCAATCTGTTATGCAGAATAAAATTGGTGAAGTCTCAAAATTCGGAAGTGAAGAAACTTTTTTGAATCAAAATTGGTTTTTGTCGCGCATATTTCCCACTAATTCCCCTAGAGTCACATTCTAATAGTACCTCTATTCAATGTTTGTTGGTGATTTTACGTTTTAATTTAGTTACCACCGCAAAAAAATTATTTGGCAACACTGTTGGCTAGATAAATTATTTTCCACTCTCAATTTCATTTTACAGGTTCCTTTTCGTATTTGGCGCTACAAGAAAAAAAACGTTTTTCTTTCCAATAAGTTGCATGAAGACAAAAGTTTAGTGAAGCTCCCATTGTATCATCAAAAATTAGGAGTTAAAGAAATTTTTAGTTGGCACAAAATGGCGCTCTTGTACCGAACTGATCCAATGAAATAGTGATATATGAACCTTATTATCCATATTTGAAGCAAAAATTAAGTCGGAAGACAATTCAACTTTAAAGATGGTGTCTTCTTCGATAATATAGAAAGATGTTTAAACTGTGATAGTTGAATCAACGACGGTTCGATATGGCGTCTAGCGGTACGCGCCTGAACTAAAATAAAACGCTTGCCCACGTGTACGATACACCATTTCATATGTAACGTAATCAATTTAAATTTTTGTTCGGTGTCTATCTTACATGTCGATGTGAGAATATTTTCAAAAATTTCAAAGTCGATAAAACAGTTTTCTTTACGCAATTAACGTCGTTTCCGCCATTTCAATTTACAAATACACCAAAATGGCCGTTCTTCATAAATACGTTTTTCTTTCTAAAATCATATATAAATAGATTAAACAGCAGTAGTTCAAGAAATTTTCAATGAAGAAAGGTCTTTTGACTTGAACTTTTTAAACTTGAAATTGTGATATTCGACACTAATTTCAGTATTTTAAGCCGAAATTAACTCTTAAGCGAATTACGGGATATTACAAACAATGAAGCTTTATGGGTAGTTTTACTCAATAAAATTGAGACAATGAAAGAATCAAAGATAGTGAGATATAGCGCCTATCGATGATCATCTTGCATTTCGGTGATTATTTTCAACAATTTCAAATAAAATAGTTGGGTTAGAGCTACGGAAAGCTTACAACGTCACTTCTGGATTTTAATAAACAAGTACACCAAAATGGTCGTTTTTCTTTAGAATAAATTATATAAAAAGAAATTAAACTAGTGGTAGCTTAAGAAAGTTTCAATAAAAAAAAAACGTTTTAGAACTGAAGATATTTAGACTTGAAGTGATAGTGACCCCATTTTCTGTATTTTAGGCGCAAATTAATGTCTTGAATAAAATTGAGAAAATGGAAAAAATTTGGCGGATACCGAAAGAAATATAGAACCCTTTTCCAATACTTCCTACACTACAAGTAAATCTAAAATGTTCCTACACGACGCCTACTTAATACTGCAAAAATATATGGCGAGTTGGTTGAGTATCAACCACATGCCCGACTCGATACTGTGTTGCGATGGAGTGGTTGACTTTCAAGATTTTACAGGAAACAATCGCAGCAATTTACGTTTTTTATAGAAACTGCATGGAAGTGAAATGTATATTAAGAAAATTTACAGAGTAACAGTATATGCAGTAAAATACCTAACCTCAAATCTCCAAATTATCATACAAAACAATTCTTACCAGAAACCAAAAAATAAACGTGACATGGGCCTTTTAATCAGCTGCTTCGCAAACTCTTGCGGCCCGAACGAAATTCCATGCTTCAGGATTCCATGTTAGTAAGTGGAGATCATCGCAATGTTGTGAGTCTGTAAAAATTAAATAAAAGTAAGTTAAAACTAAATAAAAAATTATTATAAGGGAATGTTTACTTTTTATGCCACACCCCCTTCATTAGAGTTTCTATTGTTTTTCCGAAATTGGTGGTGGAACTGCGATCGAGTGGGGCCTTGAAAGCGCGAAATTCCCGAAAAACCCTGAAGCTAGGTCACGGGTTGCGAGCGTGGTTTGCGGGGTAATTGCCGAAATTGGGGGGATTTCGTGTGTTTTAGATGCGAGACTCGATGAGGAGGTTTACGAAAGTGGAGAAGAACGCCGTTCAGTGGAAATGGATTTGACGGTTGGACGCGGGAAAACAAGTAAATAACCTAAATTCCTTCAGAAAAAACACGGACACGCACCACAGACACGGTATTTTCTTCTGAAATCGAATTTGGCACGGAGAAATGAATTTCTATCGTGATTTTACAACATGGCGGGTATACACTCTAAGCTCGAACTGAAGCTCGTCTTAATTTTCACTTATTCACAATTCGTTGAATGGGGCTTTATTGTAATAACGTTTCTGGACGGGAAAGGGGTTTAACGTGAAATTGTTGATTGTTTACCTGCGTTTTTAGCGAATAATCCACATTAAGAACTGCGAAAAATGCAGAGCAACACAACACACACACACCACTTACCACAAATCTGCTTGCCTAGCTTGGCGCATACACAGCCGTGATGGCTGCCCTGCCGAAGGTTTCTACTTCATCCAAGCGATCTTATAGACTTTTTCCACTTAGAACACACAGGAATCGCTCTAATATCATCGAAATTTCTCGTTACGTGATGTTATTTCGGCGAGAAATCTGCATTTTCAAGAAAATATCGTCAAACAAACATGATGATGAAAGATTTTGAAACAACATGGATTTACACGTTTGAGGTCAAGCAAATGGCTACGTCGATGTCCCGTTTTCGGTAGCGTACTAGGTAAAAGTACGTTTTATTTAATTGGGCTTCAATGAAAATTGACGAATTTTACTTGAAACTTTTAATAAGTACATTACCATGTACTAATCTCTTCGCTCTCCAATAATGAATGATTTCAGCACCGAATCGGAAAATGCCCGCAACTTCTATTCCCTAGGAACTTCGTCTGCTACGTCACGAGTTAGCGTCACAGTTTACTTGGCGGAGGGGAGAATCTGCGGAACCAATATGGCGGAAATGGCGAAATCTTCGAGAAATCGCACGAATCTTACTAATTATAACATGTAAGCCGGTTTAATTACTAAAAATTCACTTTTAACTCATCACAATTTACGCGAAACTCTAAATTTCAGTTGGTTTTCGGCGATTTACGAAATTTATGCACGCACTTTACGCACGTAAAAGAAGATAGAACGGTCAAAGCGACGTGAGTGGAAGTGAAACGAAGGAAGAAGGTAAGTCTGGCATCGTACCAACCGGTAAAGTTGGTTGTTTTTTTAGTTTCAAGAATTTTCGTTTTTGGCGCCAACAATTGGAGGGAATTTTCAAATATGTCGTTTGAGGTAAATGAAATTTTAAAATACAACACTCAATCGCAGCGACCGAAGCTCAAAGAAATTTGCGTCCCTTTTTTATCAAAATTGTTCTCTTTACTGGATTCTATCTGAGCGTAATCTGAAAAACCCTGGTGGGTTACTGGCAAATAAATTGTGGAGAATTTCTTTTTGGTTCGATCGCATGTTCGAATTTAATTTGTAAATGCGAAAAGAAGTAGAAAGAAACTTTGCGCAGAAGTCTAAGGGTTTTGCTATAATACGCCACTGTTTAGAAACTAATAGCGCTGTATGATGATCCCTGCACAATGGTAGTAACTATCAAGGTTTAAATCTTGCAATTTTTACATTCACATCAGCTACTTTCCCATAAGTTCGCATAACCATTCCCCAAGCGTTAAAGTAAAACAGTGGTAGCGAAGAATCTTAAAAATTCAAGTTTCTGTTTATTACTATCCTACTTGTAAAGTTTTGGAATTTTCTCAATTGATGTTCAAAGTTTTTTCCGACGGTGGCGCCATCTATGTTTACATAGCGCAATCGACAAATTTTACTTGTTATCAGTCGCATGCTAAGCCACTCTACGGTGATACATTAATAAACATTTTTACTTACGGAATAGATGAGGTACATCTACAGCAAGAACTGTAATAAAAAAATGTAACCCGAAGAAAACACTGAAAAACATGAGAGCGCAATAAAACCCTCTAGCGTAAGGAATTGGAACTAGAATACTGAAGATATTAGACTAGTCCATGTCGAAGCTCGTTGATCTGGTATTTGCGTACTTTGATTTGATTTTATTATCAAAATTATTCTCTTTACTAGATTCTATCTGCACGTAATTTGAAAACCACTGTGGTTTACTTACAAATAAATTGTGGGGAATTTCTCTTTGGTTTGAGGGCATGTTTGAATTTAATTTGTAAATGCAAAAAGAAGAGGAAAAAAACTTTGGGCCAAAAGTCTAAGGCTTCTGCTATAATACGCCACTGTTTAGAAACTAATAGCGTTGTATGGTGATCTGTATACAATGGTAGTAACTATCAAGGTTGAAATCTTGCAAGAATTTGAATTTTTCTACGGTTTTTGAAAATATTGGAAATCGTTTCGTCATATTTTTTCAATTTTTACATTCACATCAGTTATTTTCCCATAAGTTCGCATAACTATTCTGTTTATTACTATCCTACTTATAAAGTTTTGGAATTTACTCAATTGATGTTCAAAGTTTTTCCGACGGTGGCGCCATCTATGTTTAGAGAGCGCAACCGACAAATTTTAGTTATTATCAGTCGCATGCTAAGCCACTCTACGGTGATACAGTAATAAACATTTTTACTTACGGAATAGATGAGGTATATCTACAGCAAGAACTAATAAAAAAAATGTAACCCGAAGAAAACACTGAAAATCATGGAAGCGCAATAAAACCCTCTAGCGTAAGGAATTGGAACTAGAATACTGAAGATATTGGACTTGTCCACGTCGAAGCTGGCTGATCTGGTATCATATCGTTATGTACAATTTTATATGTTCACGATATTAAATTACTTGGTGTTCGAATCGCAATTACACACAAGAATAACAAACAGCTACGTTTTCTAAACGCTACTATCTATGAAATTCAAGCCATAACACAAATTTTAGAACCAAAAACACTTTGTTGATATTAAATAAACAAAATAAATTCCGATATCTGTAAATCACAATAAAATTGAATCTACTGATCAAGAGATGGCGCCACTTTCTCCAAAACATGTTTGGTCCTAGTTCCTAAATTGTTCACGTGGAAGCTAGGATTCCAGCTTTAATTAAACTTCAACAACTGAGACTTAAAGTGTAGCTGCAATTAAGTTAATTAGTGATACAATTAAGTAAATAATCTTGGTAGCCTTTGCACTTTTAGACATAGACCAAACTATTCTCAATTTGAAAAAAATTATCACAAACTGAACACTTACCTAAAGCAGTGGCATCTACAGTTGGTTAGTTGTAAATATTTGTTCACTGGTAAAGCCATTCATAACTCAACTTGTTTAAAATTCTTTTTGTTCTATTTTGCGGTCGTAAAAGTAAGTACGTCGTAACTTGAGTGTTGCAAGTATATACTAAAAGATTTATTGGTAATGCGTAAAGTTATTAGTAAAAATTGATAATAATAGTTTCACATTTTAAGTTCAAAGTGACATCTTACGACAATTTTGCGAAACTTTTAAAACGATATAGAAGAGAAATTGGGGATGGTTTAAATTCACCGGCGCCTCCACCATATTTCAATACTAACTCCACCACCTGGTTACACAATTTTCAAATAATATTTTTTTAAGTCATCATTTTAGGACAAAGAGAATGGTTTGACTTTGTAAGCGCCTTCACCATTTATGGATTTGAATACTAACACCACCGAGTTCAACATTTTTTTAATCCTTATTTTTATCTGTTACAGTAGCGCAGGGTTTGGTTCATTTTGAATTCAAATATCTTGCAATGTAGCTAACAATTTAATGATCTTCACTAAAATTGACTGAAAAACAATATAACTGAGCTGAAAATAGAAAGAATCACCTACTTATTGAACGTATAGTAGTTTATGTTTCTTTTATATCTTCAGAATTAGAAGAAAAGCTTCAATGGAATCGACTATTACTTTTTAATGACGTACAGTTGATTCCAAAATTAGTGTCTGCCATGAAATTTTACAGGGATTTATGTACCGTCCAGTCACAATTAACCTAATTATGTAACTTCCATCCAGTTTCAGAAAATAGTGAAGAGTGAAAAATGATATTCAAGAATGCGATAGTTTTTTAAGGGTAGACCTCCTAGGGGAAGTTCTTCGTTCCTTTTGTCCAATTTTTTCCAGTTTTCAGTTGTTCTTACAACAAATGTTTCTATGACAGTTTTTACTGAAGGAACCCGAATAGTGACGCAAACAGGAAGTGTTGCCACTTAATTTTTCAATTTTTGATTACTCGGCGTGAACTAGAAATAATTTCTTAAAAATAGAAAGATTGTGTTATAGTTAATTAAAAACGTCGTAGGTTGGAACATGCAAAAAATGTTGACACGTCAATTAGAAACAGTAAATAATGAAAATTGCTGAAATACGTTATGTATTCATAAAATCGGTCTGGCCTATTGCCAAGAATCCATCTCCCAAAATAACCGAACCAACGTATTGCAACAAACAGTCCAATAACCGCCGTCATGAACAGACGTGGTCGTTACATCCGTACTTCGTTACGAAGTAGAGCATCATCTACCAGTGATGTAGATCCTCGTGAAAAAATCAAAGATTGTTGTAGAAAATTCGTCGCTTTCATGTGTACCCAAGTCGGTGTTGGGGGATTAGTTGTTTGTTATACAGTGATCGGTGCTTTCGGCTTCAGCAAAATCGAATCAAGAGGTGAAAATATCACCAATAAAGCAGTGGACACTATCAGAACAAATTGTACACAACATTTATGGCACGTAGCTAGAACAAATAACGTTTTCAATAAAACGGCATTCTTTTTCGAAACCAACGAAAAATTAATCAATTTTCAAAAACAAATGGTACTCCAAATCAAAGATGGTTACGACGGAAGACAAGCGAGTCACATGTGGTCGTTTTCGGCCGCCCTAATGTATTCTTTGAGCATCATCACAATGATCGGATACGGCAATTTAGTACCGAAAACGCCATGGGGGAAATGGGCGACAGTTGTCTACGCTGTTTTCGGAATACCTTTATACGTTTTGTATTTTATGAACATGGGGAAGGTTTTGGCCGGTTGTTTTCGTTGGGTTTACACTTGGTTGTACGAATGCGGTACAAAGAGGAAAGAAAATGAACCCCCACGTCGCATTATAGTTCCATCTACAGCCTGTTTGTGGGTTATAGGCGCCTATGTGTTAACAGGTGCGATTATGTTTGCTGAATGGGAGAAATGGTCGTATTTGGATAGTACCTACTTTTGCGTTACAAGTTTGTGTAAACTTGGATTGGGCGATTTTGTACCGGGAGCTGGATCGAAATCTGGAAACGAATCAAAATTAGTTATCAACTTCATCTATATACTGGTCGGACTTGGATTAGTTGCCATGTGTTATAATCTAATGAAAGAAGATATTCGGGTTAAAGTCCAGGAGTTACGGGAAGATTTCAGTCAATGTCTGGAAGACACCAGGATGAGATTATTGACTTGTTGCAGTGGTTGTAGAAGAAACGATATAAACTATAATTAATGTTGTTTAAAATAAAAGTGTACTTTGCATTCCTGATGTAAAAAAACTTATTAATGTGCGACTAAAAATAATTTTATTTCTGGATTTACCAAGTGTTTCTTGTGGTTCAAGTGTGGATATTTTAAAACTGTAATTCATTCCGTTTCAGATGTTAAAACCCGAATTAACTACGTTAAGTGTGCCAGCAACCACATGTCCTGAAAGATTCAACGGTGTCGTTGGGTATGAAGAAAGATCCAACGATGTGCTCTACTTTTCGCCTCTAGAAGAAAACGCGAAACCTTCGGCAGTCATATTTTTTGGAGGAGATATACAGGTGATTGAAATGATGTTTATGGCATCTACCATAATACATCATAATAGTACAAAAAAAAAAGATTTTGCCCTCAACAACCCTCAACTCTAATGGGGGCGATTGGGGCTAAATTCGCACAAGTTTCTTGTGTGGGAGAATTCCAAAAACTTTAATTGCACTGTAGATCTAAAGTTTTCCGTTATTTGCCTTGCGCAATTTATTCCATTACACGTCTGTATTGTTGGTTGCGGAATACAAATACGCACATTACCTACGTGTGGATTTTGTTGTTTATTAACACTAGAAAGTGGCTAGAAAACTTTTTTATTGATTGCCTAACAGCAAACTTAGAAATGCAGACTGTAGTTCTATTTAAAAAAATTGTTTGAGATTTTGCATTTTCTAGAAACTCGCTAGAAGTTTTTTTTGATTACGCAAGTGCAAATTTAAAATTCTGACGTAGTTCTGTATGAAAAAGTGTTTCATATTTTGCATTTTCTAGAAACCCGCTAAAAGTTTTTTTTGATTACGCAACTGCAAATTTAAACGATCCAACTATATATCTGGAGATGTTTCTGATTTTAGTACTCAGTAACGCATCGATCTGTTGCTATTTTGTGTTTGCAAAAACTAATAAAATGCTTTAACAGGATTTTCACGAGACGATGGTAAAGGAAGGCGAACATAAAAGTTATCTAAATTGGAGTTTGGAGAATACTTCGAGAATTCTCCGTGGCAACTTTCCTGATTGTCATATCCTTGTAGTCCGACCGTCGAGGTACTTTTCGTAATTGAATTTCTCACTTTTAACCCTTCAACTTCAGGATGCAGCATAACACGTACAGTTGTTACGATAATTTTGTTCCAACCGCTAATTACGGCGTACCTCAACATGTTCCCATGCATCATGCCTTGAAGCATCTCGAAATGCTCTTGGATAATATTGAGAAGACGCTTGTTTCAAAACAAACATCATCTCCCCAAACTGTGAGTTATTAGGTTTCGTTAAGGCCGCGGTTCAGACCCCCAATGGCCATCTAATGAACTAAAATTAGGTTCAAAAATTGAGGACGTGTCGGTCCCTTTTGAGCACTAAAATAAATTCACGTCGATATAACAGATTTCTTGTTTTATGGTTCATGACCACATAAGCCAATGAAAAAATTGATTCAACTTAATGGTTTTTGGTTTCGCACCCATTTTTTTGCGTTGTATAAATTGAGTTGTAGAATCGCTTTAGCGGTCAATTCTTGAATCTTGTTAATTAACTATTGGTTGAATACTCTCATAGTAGATGGAGCCACTATCGTGGTTACCAATTATTCAACACCGAAACTGGCTCCAAAGCTAATTAATCAAATTTTGCAACAGACTGACGATTCCTCTGCGGATTTGGTGGAAGCTCATAGGGCGACTGAAAATCTGCAGAATCTTCCGGGACTAGCCGAATGCGAGTTGAAGCTAGTGGGTTTCAGTAAAGGATGCGTCGTACTTAATCAATTTCTATTCGAATTAAATTATTTAAAAGAGCATTCCGATTCTTTAAAAATTGTTGATAAAATTAAGGAAATTTACTGGTTGGATGGCGGCCATTCCGGTAAAAAGAACACGTGGATCACTTCGCGATCCTTATTGACGACTTTTTCTAAATTAGGTACAAATTATTAATGCAAAATTTTGTTTATTTACATTTACGTTTCAGGTATTGGCGCGCGCATTCATGTTACTCCATACCAAATTGAAGACGAAAATCGGCCTTGGCTTCAACGGGAAGAAAAAGATTTTTACGACATTCTTCGTATGTTAAACACTCCAGTTTCAAGAGTTTTACATTTTGAAAATTTGCCGCGAAGTATAGAATTGCATTTTAAGATCCTCACAGTTTTTCATCAACCACATTCTGACGTTAGGTAGACACATGTCTTTACAACGCACGAAATGGTATGTATAGCGGAGCTTACCTTGGTAACTATCTGACAAGTGGGAGACCCGGGTTCGAATTCCGCTTTCGCTATACTTAACGCGATTAACGCGGAGTTGTACAATCTCATTATGCTATTTGGTAGAAACTTAGTTTTGTTAAATTATATCGAGTTGCTATTCGTTTATCTGTTTAATGTTTATATTAAATGTTAACTATTGCGTATGACGATAATTACGTGAATTAAAACAAACTTCTTGTTGCAAATTTATCCTAAGTTAAAATGTGACGAAGACAAGTTTTTGAGTATTTTTTAAACCTCATTGTAGTTTGTTGCAAAAAAGTTTAATATTAATTGTACTCTTTCTTGATTCTTGTTATATGGAAGGACAATAACTGTCATAATATAGAAAACGCATTTATGGTACAATTTTTTTTTATTCTCCCTTGCATTCCTTATTGCTAATGAATTTCTTTCACATCCCCTATCAGTAAGATACACCCCTAAACCTCCCCCCGGTTCTTATTAGATGTTATTATTTATAACAATAAGTGGCAAAGAGAAAAATTAATTATTAGGAGTTAATTGACACAAGTTGGACAGGAAACAAAATTGGTCTCAAACTTTTTTCTATTAATATATTTTCTTTGTTCGTACTGGGAGTACAGATTGTTTTGCGTAGTCGAATAACGTTAGAAGTCCATATTTTTTGGTTCGTTTTAAGAAATAGTTGGAAACAACATCCTCCTCTGCAAAAAATGAATTAATAAAAATTAAAGATTTTGAAATAAATCTCCATACCCATTTGTGCCTTAATTGTTGTTGGCAATACACTTTCGTTTGCTGATAATGAAATAAATAAAGAGAAAGGAACTAGCCATAAGCATAAAGTAAAATATGCCATTACCTGAAAATTTACAATAAAATCCAAAATTGAGTTTGTAGTTCTGCCACATACCTCTGCAAAATTATAATAAACAGCCCCAAAGAACTGAAACGCGAAATAATGATTGATAATTAATAACACGACAGCCAGGAGGAATCCCGGTGAAACAAAAGCAACATAAGGGAAATTTCTGAGGATTGCGAAATGTGCCAATTGAGCCAGAATTCCAGATATGATCATATACGCCGGAAAATTCTCCAAGAACCAAAATAGTAAATACACTACGGTAACCACCTGAAATAGAGTTGATAAATAACGTAAATAAATTGTTTTGAAAGCGCACCGTATTTGTCCACCAAATGTACTTTTTCGCTGTGTTTGAGTATTCTTCGACAAGTTCAGCCAAGTAATAAAGTCCGGCAGCTAAAAGTTGAAACTGTAATTTTAGGTTAGAATTGTAAAAAAATTGTACCTATTGATATGGTCACAAAAAGAATTTGCACTAAAATTGCTACGTAACTTAGGTAAGTTAAAAAGAGCATTATAACTTAATAATTGCACAAACACAATTATTTTCAACATCTACTGTCATGTCATATGGTTAGTTGTCAATATTGTCCGCTGTCATTCAGTTACAGTTAATCAGTTGCTGTTTCATCGGAAACAACGGGAATCAGAAATGATATCTACTTGGTCCATCTTGTGAGAAGATAGGCAACCAAACATACATTGATTTTCTTGAAGGGTAGTTAACCATCCCTATAGAAGTAAAATACGTCATTAAAAGCATAATTTTATTAAATGAAACTAGCAACAAATTTGTTTGTTTTAATAAAACGTAAACTTAACATTGGAAAACTAATATCAACTTAAATATTTAATCTTGTACTGTTAAACCCCTATTCGCCTGATGAGCTTGAAGTACCGCAACCGCTTCTTCAACTTTGGCCTTAAGAGAATCTTGATTATTAACCAAACTTTTCAATTCAGTAATATCAATTTCCAGAAGCATCCCAGTAATTTTCCCAGCAATTTCCGGATAAGTTTTTTCTATAACACGATACATCCTTTCACCCAACACTTGTTTATCATCCAACGGTGTGTTAGACGAAGCACAAATATTATCACCCCCATTTCCAAGTGAAACATTAACAGGTCTCAACATGGGAGTATTCGCAGTATATTTACTGTTGGGTCTCGAAACAGGAACTTGTTGCCCAGTTATGGGTCGAGCATGAACCGCGGCACGTGGAGGATTCATTTGAATTGAAGGTCTCGAAACTGATCTATACGCAGAATTGGGTAATCCGGGTAAACTGTAGGTCCCGTTAAGTCTCGGGAGAGGAGCTTGTGGAGTCCAACGAGGTGTCGGACGTATTTGAGTCATGTGGTTGTAAAAACGGGGGTTTTGAGGGATGGTTGGAATTAGAAAGGGTGAAGGTATAGGAGAAGACATGGTTTGATGTCGAATCCTTTGCATGCATTGGGCGCTTAAATAAGCGCGACGATCTTCATATCTTTGAGCTAAAGCCACGTAAATCGGTTTATTACCCACCATTCTCCCATCCATTTCCGTGATTGCTTTGGTGGCTTCTTCGGGAGAACTGTAACAAACAAAACCAAAACCCTTACTTCTTCCGGCTTCCATCATAACTTTAGCTGAAGTGATAGTGCCGTAAGGTGTGAATTCGTTTCGTAATTTTTCGTTATCGAAAGAATCGTCGAGGTTCTTGATGTAAACGTTAGCTCCTTGAATTCTGTTGTATCTTTCTAATTTGATTTTTTCGTAACATTTTTTTAATTCTTTAGCACGTTCTGTTTTTTTCTGAGCCCTTCCCACGTAAAGACAACAACCGTTGATTTCGTAATTGTTCATTTCCGTTACCGCCTTTTCTGCCGCCCGTGCGTTTTCGTAAGCGACAAACCCGAAACCTTTTGAAGTACCGTCCGGATTTTTCATTATAACGTGACTGGTGATCGTGCCGAATTTTGCGAAAATTTCGTAAAATTCGTTTTCGCTTAAACTCCTTCCGAAATTCTTCACGTAAATGTTTGTGAATTTTTTCGAACTTTCACCGAATTCTTTTTCACGTTCTGATCTTGGAATGAATTTGCCGACGTAAACTTTTTTGCCGTTTAGAAGCATTCCGTTTACTTTTTCGATTGCTTTATTAGCCGCTTCTAAGTGTTCGAAATGAACGAAGCCGTAACCTTTCGAAATTCCGTCTTCGTCGATAGCTACTTTGCAACTAAGAATGTTGCCGAATGCTGAAAAAGTGTCGTACATCGCTTTATTGTCGATACTTTTGTCTAAGTTTTTAATAAAAACATTTCCGATACCGCTTTTGCGAAGTGAAGGATCTCTTTGACTCCACATGATTCGAATCGGTTTTCCTTTCAATAAATCAAAATTCATCGTGTCCAGAACTCTTTCAGCTTCTAACGATTGGCTGAAATTGACGTATGCGTAGCCCAATGATTGTTTAGTTCGTGAATCTCTGCACACTCTTAATGACAATATTTGGCCAGCTGGAGAAAATTTTTCGTACAGAAGAGCGTCGGTTACGTCTGGATGCAAATCTCCAACGTAAAGGGACGTCATGGGGAACAAAATTCCTTGACGAGTATACATTTTTTTATCAAAATTTTCCTAGTATTC
Organism: Pyrochroa serraticornis; assembly: GCA_905333025.2. Lineage (NCBI taxonomy): Eukaryota > Metazoa > Arthropoda > Insecta > Coleoptera > Pyrochroidae > Pyrochroa > Pyrochroa serraticornis. The sequence goes on from HG995152.1 coordinate 47,655,952, forward strand.
AACACTTTTTTGCGTTATACACGCTACCACTGTTCTTCTTATTTAACGAACAACTTTTTTACTGTTTTCACCGCTTTTAATGGTTTCAAATTATTTTTATGATCTGTTTTTGATTTTATTATTTCAGTCAATAAATTTTGGGATCCTTAACGACGAAACGAAAAATTTTCAAAGGCACCTACACATTTTAAAAAAATCGCACTACTGTCCGTGATTTTGATTTTACATTCAGTTATTCAAAATTAGAAATAGTCAAGTGGGTTGTGACAAATTTGAATTTGCCGCGTCTACTTAGCGCAAAAGCAAACAAATGACTGTCACTTCAACTGTCACATTTTGAAAATTTCGAGAAGTTGCAAGTTTGTTTTAAACTTTTCGAATTGAATAAACAATTAATTTGTATCAAGACAAACATATTCCCTTGAGTGTTATTAATTATAAGAAAGATGGACTCGTTTTACGATGCCCCAAGAAGACCTCCAGTTCCCACCAAATTGGACCCAGTGAGTTATTTATTTTTAGTTTTAAATGGTTATAAACGAATGTTTTGTTGTTAATTTCAATATCTAGGTGACTAAAGTTGCTATTGTGCCGGAAGTATCGATGATTAACTTGGATTCTAACCTTTCTGCGAAAACTAAGACAACCAACTATTACGACTCGATAAGTTTGAAGAGATTTGCTGCAGCACCAGTAATTTCACAACAAAATACTTTACCTCAATACAATTTGCCAAGGAAACAAGTTCATTTCGAAACTCCATCTCGACTCAATTCAAGTAATGGATTTGCCGGATGCAACAACAATCCCTACGGTGGGGGCAATTTTAATTTAAACGGCGAAACTTTTCAACAAATTTACATGGCTAATATTCCTAATCGCCATTTAGATTTAAGTATTTTAGAACCTAAGTGTTCAAATCAAAATAATTTATATAAAAACGATCGTTTACAAACACCAACAGTGTTTCAAGAACCTAGTAGAATAATAACTGGTGTTCCTGAAATGCCTAGGAATTGTTCAGAAAATGTCGAAAGCCCCAAATTTCGATATGAACCGTTCGAGGAAAGTAATGGATGTTGTTGCAAAAGTGACTTTGCATTCAAGCCCCAAAAAAATAATTTTGCGTTACCAACACCAAAAATTAACGAACATATACCGTTGAGAAGTATCGAGAATACTCAGTTTCGTTACGATGATGGATCGAGAAACGCCGAGGTTGAAAAATGGAAAAATGATTCGAATATTGATAGAGATCCGTCGTTTAGGGATTTATTTGAAATAGTTAAGAAGCAAAACGAGCAAATTATGTTGTTGCAAGAACAAGTTTCTAGTTTAAAAAATTGTATAACGTCTACCGGCAAAGATAAAATTAGTGAAAATATTCAAGTAGATCCGAGATCTCGTACTAATAGTCCAAGACGGGCTTTACCGAAAAAGTTTTCTATTGATTTGAAAGCGACTAGTTTCGAAGTATCGTTTCGACCTCAACAAAAATATAGGAAACATCAAGGGGATTTTTGTGAGCCGAAAATTGAGGAAATTATCGAGTCGGGTACCGGCAAAAATGTTGATAGAAATGGAGCCAGCAACGAATTGGTTTTTAATTTACAAGAATCGATTAATGTTCACGAAACCTGTCCCAGTCCTCCACCCAGCATCCAGATCAACATGCAGGATTACGACAGTTCTAAGTAAGTTAAAGCTATTTTTGGATCCACGATATTTTAAACAATTTTTTTACAGCGATGAAGAAACGGGCATGACGCTTTATGAGGATATAATGGTGAATTTGTTTATATAAATTATATCTTGAACTTTTTGGGTACAATTTACTTTTTAAGAAAAAAAATTGAATTGAATAATTAAATTCCAGATAACGGTGTGCTTCTCCTATTTTTGGGATTTTCGGGTCTAAAAAGATAAACAAGATGCTAAAGACAATAAAACTTTTTGATCCGATAGTTGTTTCAAAGATGGCGCTGACGTTTTCAATTATGACCATAAAATTTTAATTTTTTTTTCCAATTTTATTTTCAAACATTTTTTTGTAATTTAGACAGTAATTGGCTGGATTCACTCTCTAGATGTACGAAAGAATTTTCCTGAAGTCGCGAGATTCTATTTGTTAATGTGGGCAAAACAGATTTCTATATCCAAACAATTTATGACGTCATTACAACAGTTCAAATATGCGCAATGAGAAGTGTTATTAGAACTAATAAATAAATACGTTTTTGTTGCAATTATCACAAAAACTAAGGAAAGTCCTAATTTTTTGAAAAAGTTTAATTTTAAAATTTTTCTACAATTTTATTTACAAACATTTTTTGTAATTTAGACAGTAATTTGCTGGATTCCATTTCTAGATGTACCAAACAAATTTTTCTAAAGTCGCGACATTCTATTTGTTAATGTCGGCAAAACAGATTTCTATATTTAAACAGTTTATGACGTCATTACAACAGTTCCAATATGCGCGATAAGAAGTGTTGATAGAACTAATAAATAAATACGTTGTTGTTGCAATTATCACAAAAACTAAGGGAAGTCCCAATTTTTTGAAAAAGTTTAATTTTAAAAAATTTTCTACAATTTTATTTTCAAACATTTTTTGTATTTTAGACAGTAATTAGCTGGATTCCATTTCTAGATGTACCAAACAATTTTTCTGAAGTCGCGACATTCTATTTGTTAGTGTCGGCAAAACAGATTTCTATATTTAAACAGTTTATGACGTCATTACAACAGTTCAAATATGCGCGATAAGAAGTGTTGATAGAACTAATAAATAAATACGTTATTGTTGCAATTATCACAAAAACTAAGGAAAGTCCCAATTTTTTGAAAAAGTTTAATTTTAAAATTTTTCTACAATTTTATTTTCAAACATTTTTTGTAATTTAGATAGTAATTTGCTGGATTCCATTTCTAGATGTACCAAACAATTTTTCTAGTCGCGACGTCCTATTTGTTAATGTCGGCAAAACAGATTTCTATATTCAAACAGTTTATGACGTCATTACAACAGTTCAAATATGCCCGATAAGAAGTGTTGTTGGAACTAATAAATAAATACGTTGTTGTTGCAATTATCACTAAAACTAAGGAAAGTTCCAATTTTTTGAAAAAGTTTAATTTTAAATTTTCTCTAGGACCAAGTCAACAATATGCTCGATAAGGTTCAAATTGAAAGCAGTAATGGCCACCAATCATCGCCAATTACGTTGGGTTCTTCTCTACCCAACACTGTCAAAGGACACACGATAAGGGAAGCCAAAGAAGCAACTCTCAATTATTTGAAGAGCATCGGGGTTAATGTGCCGTATAGAAACGACGTTTTTAAGGGAACAGGGTAAATAGGTTTCTGCAATTTGAATTATTTTGTTTATATTGTTGTAATTTTTTAGAACGAGTGCCAAGAAAATGGGGTACAGTCCATCGGAAGTTAGTTTTGCTGTTAAGCAGTTGCTATTAAAATATTTACCTGATGAACACTTGACGAAAATAACTTGTAACCAAGCCCAAGCTATCGAAAAATCCAATGCAGGTCCAGCAGGTTCAGAATTTTCATTTGCGACAATTCAATATATGAAGAAATACAATCTTTTGAACAGTAAGTTTCTGTAGGTTTGTCTTAATCCAGATTCAACCAATCATTGGTGTTGCAACTTCAAAAAATTGACACAGTTTCGGATTTTTTCACGTGGATTGTCAACGTGAAATAAAACATGCGCGGGTAGAAAGTTGAGCCTCGTTATGTCAAAATCTTCAATTATCGACTAAAGGGCAACTGTCATGTCACTTAAAACATAATTAACGACCTCTATATAGGAAAATAAAGATCTAAAAGAAACCGAGTGCTTCCTAAGATTTCTTCACGTGGACTGTGAACGTGAAGAAATTGAGTTTTCATTTTTATGGATATGGTTCTTTAAGAAAAAATATTTTTTCATACCAAAACTTTTGTTTTTATTTGTTGCAGGAACTAAACCTAGACATAGTGAAGTCAGGAGGAAAACTGCCGGTCAACAAGACGGAGAAATGCCGCAAATTTTAGATATAGCAACATTAAAACTTCAACCAAAACTTTTATAAAGAATTGAAGCTTAGGTAAAAATCTTTGCTCTACGTTACATATATTGACTATTTACAAATAAATATGAGGCAAGAGAGGATTCTAGATATTAAATGATTCACCACATCCACAAGTTCCTTTGATATTGGGGTTATTGAACACAAATTCCGAACTCAATTGGTTTTCTACATAATCCATTTCCGTTCCTTAAAAAAATATTTAAAATTAATACTAAATTAAGATAATCGATCAGCGAACCTAAAAGTGTAAGTTGTGCCTTTTTGTCAATGAAAATTCGAACTCCGTCTTGTACAACTTCTTCATCCATTTTATCTGTCGGTATAAAAAATTTATTAACAACAAACAACTGTTTGAAACTTACCTTTGGAATCAACGTAACTTAATGTGTATGATAATCCATTGCAACCTCTTTGTTTGACTCCGATTCTTAACCCCACCTAATAACAATAAATCAACAACCAAAAAATTTTATTATTTTGACTTACATAATCTTGTTGTCCGTTTAGAATTTGTTTAACTCTACTAACAGCCGAAGGGGTCTGAAAATTTTTAAGATTATACTCTATAGTTTTGTGGATTAAATTAAGGTTAATCCCAGTTCTCGCTTTAATTGTTTTTAACCAAAACAAGAAGTGGTGAAAATAACGTTGTTGTTACAATTTAAGTGAGGTTAGGTTGCAAAAACTCTAAATAATCTTGTAAACTTATAAATTTTTTTGTAGACGTACCAGAACTAACGCTGCTCTATTCGAAATTAATTTGGATCTTGCTACTGCCCTAACGGTTGCTGTTGCAACGGATTTTGCTGCCATTTCACTGATTTAAACTTTTTCTTGACGAAACCGCGTGGAATAACAAATTTTATTGCGTCTCAAAATACGAAACGGTTATGGATAGTTCTAATACTGGCATCCATTCCGATTTTTGGTCCAAACTTAATTTTGGATTTTGATTTTCATTTGACACTGACAACCAGCTGACGTTAACATGTGATAGGTTGATCGGCCAATCGGACGTCATCGGTGAGGATCGGATCAAAACAACACGTGACCAACATGTGACATTGTCGCACTTTCAAAAAGGTACTACTGTCGGTTCGCTTTTAGAGCACGACTTGAATCTTACTTTGACACGTTCGAGTTGACGTCAGTGGAATTTGTTTGACTTTTTCTTAGTTTTCAGTAGAGTTTGAGGATTTGGAGAAAGATATTGACTCTTCTATATGTGTTTAAATTATTACAACTCAAAACAAATTTATTCGATTGAGGAATTGAGGCAATAACGCCATCTATGTACTATGACACTTCAGAACACTTTCTTTTTTTTTGATGAAATTTCCAGGGTGTTAGGGCAGACCTGTCCATTTTAGAATTTCCTGTTGTCTACACTTTTACAGAGTTCTTTACTAATAAAATAGAAAACAAAATGTTCTGAAGGGGCCTTACTAGTAGTTATGACTTCAACTAATTACAGGACATTACAATTAATAATTATTTAACTAAAGTTGCATAAATAGTTTTATTTGTGTTTATTACGGTTTTTTTCATATTAGGGAAATAATAATAAATTTCTTGCCAACATTAAACAGGTTAATTTACATAATGGCAATTTTTGGCTTCTATTTTCTATTTATTGTTTCAATAATAAATTTTCCATAATTGCTACTGCGTCCATGTGTGCACGAATCTATATTGTTGTTGTTTAATTTTTATGCAAGTGAATTCTGATGTTTTTTCTTCTTGATTTTGCATCCACCACAAGTTGGGCTTGACGCTTCAAGTACGCCCTGGATGGCACATCTTCATCATCTTCGGGCCCTTAAGAAGACGTTTATTAATATTTTTATAGGCGAAAGGAAAGTGGAGACAGACCCCGACAATTTGTAAATTACCAACAGAAGGGGAATCACAAAAAACGAGAGGTAACATTAGAGATAGAAAATTAACAATTTAGAACGTCGCAATGATTATTTTAGACGGCAGTTCTCATTTTACTCTATCTCCATGTGGAGAAACTTTGAACGTGTTTTTCAACAAAATTTCAAACATTCGGCTTTCAGCCCAGTTTGGGTTACCTGAAAATGGGGATGTATCCCAACACAATACTTCACGAGTGGTAGTGCCACTCAAATCTAATAATGTTGTCGACTGCATTGTGTTGGATTGGAGTACATCCTCATCTTCTAAATGTCCCATACTGGGGGTAAAAATTCGATTTTTCTTTATTTATTTAAAACGAAACGACCTGATGTAGGGAAAAACTCTACGTCAGCCTAAATTGCCCTTATGTTATGATTTTCTAATTCTGTCAGTTCTTAACAAAACGAAACCGGTTTACACTAATAATAGTTAAAATATTAAAAATAATTAAATATTGGTGCAATTTCGTTTTATAGGCTTGCGAAACAATTTACCTGATGGTGGTGGAGGAGGAGCTGGTGAAGAACCTTGTTGGGGTAGCGGCGTTTTGCGCACTAACCCACTGTAGGGTGCGGGCAACCACTTTTCATCACTGGTATCCAAAATGACCTAATAAAAAATAACTGTAAAGTTTTTAAACTTAAAATAAGTTGTTTGCTTCAAAATTACTTAATTATTGATAACACGAACCTTTTGTTCGTTATTGTTCTGTTCTTGATCGATTTCGTTCGATTCGTTTTGGTTTAAAATATTTTGCAATTCGATTTTGATTTGGCCAAGAGCACGTAAAGTGTCTTTTTCGGGAGGAACCAATGGGTTAACACAACTATACAGTTCTTCTACTCCAGTTAAAATTGATTTTACTGATTTTTCTATTTCTATTCGGATTGAAGCGTACTTTGATGCACGCGTACGTTGCACATCAATCAAATCATGAAGCTGTTCCATTTCTCCGGATTTTCTAAAAATATTATTTATTACAACGCAATACTAACATTCAATTATGACTCTCAAATGTTCCAGGAAAATTTTTACCTTTCAATATCCCTAACTTCGTCGTATCTATAGTGTTCTAATTTTAAATTTAGTTGTTCTAAGTGTTTTTCAAGTTTTCTTTTCTCATTTTCGGACTTTTTGCGTAAAACCAGCAAACGAGTGCGAGTTTCTTTTTGGTAATTAAAACGAACCAACACTTCGTCCGTACTTGTTCCTCCTGGAAGAAGAATCATTCAGTAAAAAAGTATTTCTATGTATATGCATTTTCCAGAGGGATTAGTGCAATTTATAACCTGTCGCTTGTTTCAGTGTTTCAAAAACATCCGCGAGGATATCTCCCAATTGGGAGGGTGTTTCAGGAGATTCATCGTCTGTTCCTGCCACAGCATCTTCATGAATTTCCTCATGTTCCGTCCTTGTAGCCGGTTTTCCTCCTTGAAAAATCCGCTTTTCCAACATCTCCAGTTCTTGTTTTCTATTGTTGAGCAATCGTTTTCCATCTGCCATTTGACGTTCTCTATTGTTAGCGGTTGACGTAGCAGCTTTTTCTTCGTGAAGAAGATATCCACGTACTACAGTTCTCATACGTGTAGCTTCATTCACTACCTAGAAATATCAAATTATTTACAAATTATCCATAACAAAACAATTATTTCAATTTACTTGTTCCAACTTATTTATCTCAATGCTTTGCACCTTCAATTTTTCTTCAATCATATTAATATTGTTTTCGAATCTAGAGGAATCGTCCTGCAGCGATCTCTTGATGTCGCTATATCGGAAGTAAATATGATTTGCTTCACGCAATTGTACTTCTACTGCATGGATGCTATTTTGTAATTCTCGCGTTACCTTTAAACAATTTGAAATTAAATATTTTTTTTTTGTTAAAACAAACCTTTTTGACTGGCCTATCAACTTGTTGTATCACTTGCTTCTTAGCACGGTTCGACAATAATATTTCATATTCTTCCCCAAGTTCTCTTAGAAGCTTCTGGCGCTAAAAATCGTATTGACTTTAATATTGTTGTATCGAATAAAATATCAAAAATTTGTATTTAGTGAAGATTAATTTGGCAACAAACACCGAGAAGCACGTTATGATTTTAATTTTAGAAAATCCTAAAAAGTTACCTCTTGGTACATTAAACCTGTATAACTGGTTGCGGAAATAAAGGCGTGCAATTTTGATACGATATAGCTGAGAGCCAAATTAAAACGACTGACCTGTTTGATTTTATATTGGAGCAAGTCTAACAGTTTCAGTTTGTCTGTTTTTTGTAAATCGAGAAGATCCTGCACTTCTTCAATTGTTTTTTCTTCGCAAGGACCAATGATGGTTTCTATTCGTTTTTTGTGCACTATGGAATTAGTTTTAGAATATTTGACGTCGTTTAATTGGACAACTAGTTTCAGTATTTCTTTTTTTAATCTTAAAATTTCGTCCACATTGTTCTTCCTTTCTGTTTCGCAATCTTCAAATGCCGCCTTCCTTTGACCCTCTACAAATAGATGCAGTAAACTGTAATAGCGTTAAAAAATAATTTTATCTCGGATTATCAATGGAAATAATTTTTACTCAATCCTCACACATTTATATGATTGTTGAACAGTTTAATTGAATAGTAACGCAAATCATACCTGAAAGTTGGATTTTCTTCTTTATTTCAAATATATTTTTATGCACCACTGATATAGACAAGTTGTGTTTTTGTTCTTGTCTCATTTTTATTTTGGTTAACAAAATGTATCTTCGGCTTAAACGTCCATAACTGTGTTAGTAGAATTTCTTGTTAGGGTAGCAATACGTCAACATTGTATTGATCAAACAACAAACAGGGTAGAAGTCTAGAACTTAAGAATGCAGTTGTACTTTTGAATACAGATATTTGTTTGTTTGTATATAAGAAATTACATGAAACATTTTTCAAAAAATATCAACAATGCTAGGAAGATACGTTTTCAATACAGAGTTAGTCAAAAGTGTGTGTGCCTACCCTTAAAAGTCTCCAAAAAACAAAATTAGTAAATTATCTTATATGTAGAATTTTGTTGTTAAAATTATTAAGAATTACTTCCAAGTCATAAATAAATTTTATTCTCACAAAAACTATTTTATTATTGTGTTGTTCAGAGTTCTCATTTGTGGAAAAAATTATTTTTACTTTTTTTTTGTTAACCTTTTATTGAAATATATTTATTTAACATTGTATAATGTAGATACAGGTGGCTCATTGAGTTGCTTCAATTTCCAGCTAAATCTGGAGAATTTTTCTTCGACCGCTCCTCCTCGGAAGACAGTGGCAAACAACCAAGTGATAGCCTGGTTAAAAATACTTGCTGTAGTCGTTAGGACCAGACCTAAAACTGCAGGTCTTACATGTGGTTGCGTGGGTGACGCTGTAATTTTTTTAGTTAACTGATTAGAGTTGGTTTAGGCACAATGATTGTTGCTCCAATTACAAGTCCAAAAATAGAGAAACCAAACTCATCGAATCAACTTTCATAATAAGATATGTGACCAACTGCATATATCTCGTCTCAACGAATCAAAGCGACATCTATAGAGCGAATTTTAGGTACAAATTAGTTCCTCTGGTAGCGATAGCCAGCGCTAGATGGCGCGTCCGACAGCTAAGTTACAAATTAATTTTGCGTCGAGTAAATCTGGACCGTACCTTTTACCACCCCTCTTGCCACTCCGTTACCTGGCTTCTTGTCAATCCGTTTCCGCCTTTTCTAAATATTGTTTGTTAACAAAAAAGTTGAAACAACTAAATTCGTTAAATAAAATAATTTCCAAAATTAATTTTTTAAAATTTTTGCCACAATTTCCCAATTTTAGTTTTAGTCAATATTTTAGCACTAACATTGAATTTAGTTTAAAATAACCCTTCCGGTTGCGGCCGTTTCCTGCTAACACTTCGCGACTGACCTATCGTTGAGATCACCTAAAATCGATTTTTCAACCTGATTTCCCGCTCTAGCAAAAATTTTGAAATAATTTAAATAAATTTCGATAATTCGAAAATAATTGTTGAAATCGCGCTCAACTGCAATGAACTTTGCGAGACGTGTAAATAAAACTCACAATGCAACTTGCATTAATAGTGGCAAGAACTTTACATCCATTGGTTATCCGTTTGACACTGCCGGTGGTACATTCCTACATGTAGAGCGATAACTAGTTCCACGGATTTTCACACGCGTCAAACTGGTTAATGGGGCGTAATTCTTTTTCAATTTTGCAATACTCGGGTTTGCTGTAAACGATTGGGTTGATTCGAATTGTTAATTGTTGACGAAACGGATGTTGGTTGAGAAAATCGGGTAAAAGCACGGCGACTTCGGCGTAGGAATACAAGAACTATTTGGCTGCCATCTTACCGCGTCTCAAACAAAGCCCCTCTCAGAGTTGAGTGTACCGCGGTTGGTCGTGTTGTCTGTATGGAGATTGCAAGTTTAAATGTGGTAAAAATCAATTAAACTTTGCTCAAAAGACCGAAATTTAATGAAAATGTGTTGTACTTAGTGTTTGTGCGTTAGCATTTACATGTGTTGAGTGTCTTTGGAGTGTTTTAGTGTGTCCCATGAGGGAAATTACACAAAAATGTGGATTACTAACAGCAGGAGGGATTATGATTCTTGGATTATAGTGTCTTCCACGCTTCTACTTCTCTCCTTGGCACACTCAGCAACAGGTTGGTTTGGCAGTTTCTTTCTTTGTTTTTCGATTATTCTATCGGTCATTGGACTTAACATTTTCGTTACTTAGTTCAATGTTTTTCTTGTAATGACAATAATGACATGCTTAGGTACCGATAAGATTTCTAAATTCGCTACGGAAAAAGATGCTGCAAGTTGCTGTTTCTTTCACGTAACTAGTGGGGGAATTTATTTTAACTAATGGTAAAACTGGAAATAAACAATTGGGGTACGTTTTCGTTTCTAGTGACGAAATTTTTCGAAAAGAGGGCTTTGAACCAAGGTGGCTACGACCTATCGCTTTTAGTATTTAATTCATCTAGAAATTGTTTCGCAGATTGTTCGTGTGTGGGAGGAGGGTTTGCAATAGTATTGTTCGGCACGAAGATTGCTTCAAACCGAAGAAGAGATTTATCTTTTTTTATATTTAATATTTATTCTGTAGAAAATTGACGTATTTCCCCAAAACTCTGTACAGTTTTGTTTGACGAGTACAAATTCCGACGTTTATGATCTGATTAATTACCAGCAATTCGAGGTCATTAATCTTTATTCTTTCAATTTTTAGACGAAATCCGGACATTTACAACCATCGAAAGTTACAATTATAGCTACGAATCATAGAAGTAGCACTAGAAATTTATTATTATGTTGTAGTTACATGAGATGCTTGAAAGTTTAGGAATTACCATAGAAAAAATAATTAGAATTCTAGTTTGCTATCAATTATTTAAGTGATAATTGCAAATTTCTTTCCATAGAGAAGTGACAGTTCTAGATATCATTGAGAACCATCATAGAGGTAATAACTGGAAATGTATCTCCATAGTAAATTATAGTTCTAGTTATGAAGGATATTTTCATAATTTTGGAATTATCATAGAAATAATAATTAGAATTTTTTTCATAGAAGTAGACCTGTTAAGGAAGATGTTTTAAAAAAAATGTCAACTGTTATAGAAGTAATAATTGGAATTTTTTTGTAGAAGATAGATCTGGTTATGGAAGATTTAAAAAAAATGTTAACTGTCAGAAGTAATAATTACTATTTTTTTCATAGAAGATAGATCTGGTTTAGGAAGATATTTAAAAAAATGTCAACTGTCATAGAAGTAATAATTAGAATTTCTCAATAGAAGATAAATCTGCTTACAGAAGATGTTTAAAAAAATTGTCATTTGTCATAGAAGTAATAATTAGAATTTTTCTATAGAAGATAGATCTGGTTATGGAAGATTAAAAAAAAATGTTAACTGTCAAGTAATAATTAGAATTTTTTTCATAGAAGATAGAGCTGGTTACGGAAGATTTAAAAAAATGTCAACTTTCAGAAGTAATAATTAGAATTTTTTTCATAGAAGATAGTTCTGCTTACAGAAGATGTTTAAAAAAATTGTCATTTGTCAAAGAAGTAATAATTAGAATTTTTCCATAGAAGATAGATCTGGTTATGGAAGATTTAAAAAAAAATGTTAACTGTCAGAAGTAATAATTAGAATTTTTTTCATAGAATTCATAGAAGATAGATCTGGTTTAGGAAGATGTTTAAAAAAATGTCAACTGTCATAGAAGTAATAATTAGAATTTCTCCATAGAAGATAAATCTGCTTACAGAAGATGTTTAAAAAATTGTCATTTGTCATAGAAGTAATAATTAGAATTTTTCCATAGAAGATAGATCTGGTTATGGAAGATTTAAAAAAAATGTTAACTGTCAGAAGTAATAATTAGAATTTTTTTCATAGAATTCATAAAAGATAAATCTGGTTTAGGAAGATGTTTAAAAAAATGTCAACTGTCATAGAAGTAATAATTAGAATTTTTTCATAGAAGATAGATCTGGTTATGGAAGATTTAAAAAAAATGTTAACTGTCAGAAGTAATAATTAGAATTTTTTTCATAGAATTCATAGAAGATAGATCTGGTTTAGGAAGATGTTTAAAAAAATGTCAACTGTCATAGAAGTAATAATTAGAATTTCTCCATAGAAGATAAATCTGCTTACAGAAGATGTTTAAAAAAATTGTCATTTGTCATAGAAGTAATAATTAGAATTTTTCTATAGAAGATAGATCTGGTTATGGAAGATTTAAAAAAAATGTTAACTGTCAGAAGTAATAATTAGAATTTTTTTCATAGAAGATAGAGCTGGTTACGGAAGATTTAAAAAAATTGTCATTTGTCAAAGAAGTAATAATTAGAATTTTTCCATAGAAGATAGATCTGGTTATGGAAGATTTAAAAAAAAATGTTAACTGTCAGAAGTAATAATTAGAATTTTTTTCATAGAATTCATAGAAGATAGATCTGGTTTAGGAAGATGTTTAAAAAAATGTCAACTGTCATAGAAGTAATAATTAGAATTTTTCCATAGAAGATAGATCTGGTTATGGAAGATTAAAAAAAAATGTTAACTGTCAAGTAATAATTAGAATTTTTTTCATAGAAGATAGAGCTGGTTACGGAAGATTTAAAAAAATGTCAACTTTCAGAAGTAATAATTAGAATTTTTTTCATAGAAGATAGTTCTGCTTACAGAAGATGTTTAAAAAAATTGTCATTTGTCAAAGAAGTAATAATTAGAATTTTTCCATAGAAGATAGATCTGGTTATGGAAGATTTAAAAAAAAATGTTAACTGTCAGAAGTAATAATTAGAATTTTTTTCATAGAATTCATAGAAGATAGATCTGGTTTAGGAAGATGTTTAAAAAAATGTCAACTGTCATAGAAGTAATAATTAGAATTTCTCCATAGAAGATAAATCTGCTTACAGAAGATGTTTAAAAAATTGTCATTTGTCATAGAAGTAATAATTAGAATTTTTCCATAGAAGATAGATCTGGTTATGGAAGATTTAAAAAAAATGTTAACTGTCAGAAGTAATAATTAGAATTTTTTTCATAGAATTCATAGAAGATAAATCTGGTTTAGGAAGATGTTTAAAAAAATGTCAACTGTCATAGAAGTAATAATTAGAATTTTTTCATAGAAGATAGATCTGGTTATGGAAGATTTAAAAAAAATGTTAACTGTCAGAAGTAATAATTAGAATTTTTTTCATAGAATTCATAGAAGATAGATCTGGTTTAGGAAGATGTTTAAAAAAATGTCAACTGTCATAGAAGTAATAATTAGAATTTCTCCATAGAAGATAAATCTGCTTACAGAAGATGTTTAAAAAAATTGTCATTTGTCATAGAAGTAATAATTAGAATTTTTCTATAGAAGATAGATCTGGTTATGGAAGATTTAAAAAAAATGTTAACTGTCAGAAGTAATAATTAGAATTTTTTTCATAGAATTCATAGAAGATAGATCTGGTTTAGGAAGATATTTAAAAAAATGTCAACTGTCATAGAAGTAATAATTAGAATTTCTCAATAGAAGATAAATCTGCTTACAGAAGATGTTTAAAAAAATTGTCATTTGTCATAGAAGTAATAATTAGAATTTTTCTATAGAAGATAGATCTGGTTATGGAAGATTAAAAAAAAATGTTAACTGTCAAGTAATAATTAGAATTTTTTTCATAGAAGATAGAGCTGGTTACGGAAGATTTAAAAAAATGTCAACTTTCAGAAGTAATAATTAGAATTTTTTTCATAGAAGATAGTTCTGCTTACAGAAGATGTTTAAAAAAATTGTCATTTGTCAAAGAAGTAATAATTAGAATTTTTCCATAGAAGATAGATCTGGTTATGGAAGATTTAAAAAAAAATGTTAACTGTCAGAAGTAATAATTAGAATTTTTTTCATAGAATTCATAGAAGATAGATCTGGTTTAGGAAGATGTTTAAAAAAATGTCAACTGTCATAGAAGTAATAATTAGAATTTCTCCATAGAAGATAAATCTGCTTACAGAAGATGTTTAAAAAATTGTCATTTGTCATAGAAGTAATAATTAGAATTTTTCCATAGAAGATAGATCTGGTTATGGAAGATTTAAAAAAAATGTTAACTGTCAGAAGTAATAATTAGAATTTTTTTCATAGAATTCATAGAAGATAAATCTGGTTTAGGAAGATGTTTAAAAAAATGTCAACTGTCATAGAAGTAATAATTAGAATTTTTTCATAGAAGATAGATCTGGTTATGGAAGATTTAAAAAAAATGTTAACTGTCAGAAGTAATAATTAGAATTTTTTTCATAGAATTCATAGAAGATAGATCTGGTTTAGGAAGATGTTTAAAAAAATGTCAACTGTCATAGAAGTAATAATTAGAATTTCTCCATAGAAGATAAATCTGCTTACAGAAGATGTTTAAAAAAATTGTCATTTGTCATAGAAGTAATAATTAGAATTTTTCTATAGAAGATAGATCTGGTTATGGAAGATTTAAAAAAAATGTTAACTGTCAGAAGTAATAATTAGAATTTTTTTCATAGAAGATAGAGCTGGTTACGGAAGATTTAAAAAAATTGTCATTTGTCAAAGAAGTAATAATTAGAATTTTTCCATAGAAGATAGATCTGGTTATGGAAGATTTAAAAAAAAATGTTAACTGTCAGAAGTAATAATTAGAATTTTTTTCATAGAATTCATAGAAGATAGATCTGGTTTAGGAAGATGTTTAAAAAAATGTCAACTGTCATAGAAGTAATAATTAGAATTTCTCCATAGAAGATAAATCTGCTTACAGAAGATGTTTAAAAAATTGTCATTTGTCATAGAAGTAATAATTAGAATTTTTCCATAGAAGATAGATCTGGTTATGGAAGATTAAAAAAAAATGTTAACTGCCAGAAGTAATAATTAGAATTTTTTCATAGAAGATAGATCTGGTTTGGGAAGATGTTTAAAAAAAATGTCAACTGTCATAGAAGTAATAATGAGAATTTTTCCATAGAAGATAGATCTGGTTATGGAAGATTTAAAAAAAATGTTAACTGTCAGAAGTAATATATAAAAAAAATTTCATAGAAGATAGATCTGGTTTGGGAAGATGTTTAAAAAAATGTCAACTATCATAGAAGTAATAATTAGAATTTCTCCATAGAAGATAAATCTGCTTACAGAAGATGTTTAAAAAATTGTCATTTGTCATAGAAGTAATAATTAGAATTTTTCCATAGAAGATAGATCTGGTTATGGAAGATTAAAAAGAAATGTTAAAAATTAGAATTTTTTTCATAGAAGATAGATCTGGTTACAGAAGATGTTTAAAAAAAAATGTCAACTGTCATAGAAGTAATAATTAGAATTTCTCCATAGAAGATAAATCTGGTTACGGATTTTGTGTAAAAAAATTGTCAACTGTCATAGAAGTAGTAATTGAATTCTTTCTCCATAGAAGATTTTATTTTACTAAAGAAAATTGTTTGAAAAATTCTCCAACTATTGCAGAAGTAATAATAGGAAATTTTATTAAAAAAAAATTGTTATTGTTTGAAAACTCATAGAAATAGTTTCTCCATAGTTAGTACTAGAAATTTAATTATGCTGTCGTTACATGAGATTTTTGAAAAGTTTCCTTGCGATGTTCGAAAAATCATAGAAGTAATATTTAGCATTCATTTTCCATAGAAGATTTTAGTTCTGCTAAAGAAGAATATTGGAAAAATCTGCGATCTACTATTATAGAATTAAAATTGCAAACTTCTCCATAAAAAAATTAGAGTTCTAGATGTTTCAAAAATTTGCAAATCTAATAACTTTTTCTCCATAGAAGATTTCAGTTCTAGTTTCTCTCTGGTTGGCAGCGTTATATTGCAAAAATTTCCATAAAATACGTGACATTTCGTATAAGAAAATTGCGATAACGTCATACAGACCCAAAAAGTTTTGCATGATGTTGATTCAATGAAGCATTTCTATGACCAATTAGTTTAATTAGTTCTTGTGTTCTCGCTTTGACCATATTCGACACTGCTGAACTTCTCTCCGAATGATTAGTAATTTTCCTGTTTTTTAACGCAACCAAATTCTTCGGCCGAACTTATTTACTCAGTTGCGTGCAACTGGACCGTTTTTATATCTACCATGGCTCTTCTGAATATTCGCGTCCAGCGAAGATTAAATGCCAAAAAACCAGTCGTTACCTTTTAATTGCAGCGCCACCTTTTTAGAAATTTCACCGAATTGCGGTCCGAGTTGAGCAAATTTAGCGCCGCCTAGCGGCACAATTCGGAAGTTCTAGAAATAATCGCTCCAATTCACCAATTTTTTCACGAAAATTCCAAATTGATGCTATTCGCAATAAAGGTTAATGGACGTTTTACTCAAAAATTGTAACGTACACAAATATATCTAAGATTGCAAGCGGTTGAGTTTCGTCGCGAGTAAATTAGAGGATTTTTTCGGTCGCTCTCCCTCGGAAGACAACGCCAAATCACGTTTTTTCCTCTAAGGCTGAAAGGGTGATCGTGGCTCGGCGGTTGAGTTTCGTCCCGGGTGAATTAGAGGATTTTTCTTTAGTCGCTCCCCCTCGGACGGCAACGCCAAACCACGGAGTGGTCTAGAAAAGGTTCTTCCCTAATTCTTGCGGTTCTTCGGATCCGGCCTAAAACTTTAGGTGTTTGTGCCAAAGAAAATTATTTCAAATGTAACGAGATTCGAATCGAACAGTTCTAGTTGTTGACAAAAACTGAAATTAGAAATGGTTTGCAGTAGTGGAGTCCGCATGATGCATGTTTCAATTACTAAGGTCATTAACCTCAATCAATTTAGCTAGTAATAGAGGCAAAACAAATTCGATCATGGTACTAGAGATTTGGAATTAATTACAATTTTTTACCAAATTTTTAGTGTTGTAAAAAAATTTTTTTTGATAATTTGCAAATAATTTTAGCCCCCCAACTTTTGCCCAAAATTCTTACTAAATCACGATAGGGTAATAAGAACATGAGGTGCAGTTTTTTTTAATTAAGACAGTGATTTGCGCGATTTGGTGCCAGTTTTGGACTAATATTCTTTCTAGTTGTCAAAAACGTTGTAGCCAGATTGAAAAATTGTGAAAGTTTCAAGATATAAGGAAAAGTATCGCTTCTAAACAAACAATCTTGGTTATGCTCGCTACTTTATACAGATTAATTAAGTAAATGGTAAGTGGGTCTCTACAAGATGACGTGCACTACTAACTGTAACGAAGCGGGTTATATTTCCGCGCCGCTGTGTGTGAAACCGCATATCTACCGAAAGATTTCAACGAACGGTGAGAACGCATACTTAATTACTTGTGACATTAAATTTAATTTTATTGCCCAGTTTAGGCCGAAATCGCGTTGGTTAGACCGATTTTTTTCGTCTAACACCCAACAGAAATGGGGAAATTAATAACGCAAGTGACTGCAAAATTAATGTTTGTCCCGAGGTTTGGACTTTTTTTTTTTTGGTTTCGTTCTTGTCAAGTTTTGCGAATTAACCCAAATTCGATACAGACTCTGTGGGTTAACAGTTTAATTACCTTGCTAAAGTACCTAAGGTTACGGTTGCGTTCTCTGTCGCACGCAATCCAATGCGTTGTACTAGATTCCGATTTTTTTTACTTTTAAGGATCTAGATACATCAGTTTCGGATGTCAAATCGATCTGTCAAGATTTTTGAAATATTTTTTCTAAAATTTATCACTTACGCTACTTAACTTGAAACCGTCAGGTACAAGATTATTATAAAAACCATTTAGGTCCGAGATATTATCGTTGCCTTTCATTTGCAACAAAAAAATCGCGAAAATTCACTATGGTTTTGGAGTAATGTACAAGATACAGGTCTGTAACGTTCTGTGTGTGCGACAGAGAACACAAACTAAACTGCAACCTTAAGGGATAGAATTTTAACATCAATTACTAACATCGCTCTTGGCAGCGATTTTAGTATCGAATTGATACCTAAATTTTGTTTTTTTATAAGTAGAATGAATCGGTGGAAATCGAAGAATTCGAAGTAGAAGAAAAGGTAAAAATAGAAGATGCTGAAAAAAGTGACCCTGAAATATTGGAAAATAAAAAGTCTCAGTGATAACTTGAAGGAGAGGAAATCAGGGACAAAATTGATAAAAATTGTATTTGACAAATAACAAGTAAAATTTTTACAAGGAACTTGTAATTAGGTGTGAAATGGAGAATTGCACAGAATATTAACAAAAACAAATTAGTTTAAAGACATTAACAAAAAATATTTCAATTGTATCAAAATTAATTGTTGATGTACAGTAATGGAAGAGAAGAATCTCGAGATGAACTATGTCAAAAATTTCTCAATAATTCTGGCCCCGAGGTCAAAGACTTCTGAATATAAACAATTTTTTTGCATGCCACATTTTTCCTGTATTTGTTTGTGGAAAGCGGATGTGACGGATATTGCTTGTTTATTAAGTAAATTTATTTATTATGCTTCAGACTACAATTTTTATAACCTTTTCTGATTGCTATGAAATTTGGCACGCACGTGTTATTAAGTACGAACTCATGGAGGTATTCAGTTCATCTGTAGCATTCTTAGTTTTCCGACAATCTTCCATTATGTGGTCAACATGAAAATAACGAAAATTCCTCTAAGAACCCCCATATCAATTCTACTTTTTCCAAACCACCAGCAATTTTTAAAAAACAGATTGTAATTTTTGATTCTTTATGAAATTCTGAACACGCCTGTCAAGTTTTTTTAAAGTCTGAGGGGTTGAAATTTTTTTCAATTTAAAAAAAGGAAAATTTTTGAGTATTTTTTTCTTCTGATTGCTATGAAATTTGACACGCACGTGTGATATTTAAGTACGAACTCACAGAGGCATTCAGTTCATTTGTAGCATTCTTAGTTTTTCAAAAATCTTCCATTTTGTGGTCAACATAACAATGCCAAAAATTCCTCTAAGAAACCCCATAACGACGTTTTGTTTTCTAAACCACCAGCAATTTTAAACAACCGAGTACAATTTTTGTTTCCTTATGAAATTTTGAGCATGTCTGTCAAGTTTCTTTAAAATCTGAGGATTTGAATTTTTTTCCAATTTTTGAAAAACAAAATTTTTGTCAATTTTTTTTTCTGATTACTGTGCAATCTGGCATGCACGCGTGTTATTTAAGTACGAACTCATGCAGCATTCAGTTCATTTGTAGCATTTTTAGTTTTCAAAAAATCTTCTATTATGTGGTCAACATGAAAATTACGAAAATTATTCTAAGAACCCCCATATCAATCCTACTTTTTCTAAACCACCAGCAATTTTTAAAAAACAGATTGTAATTTTTGATTCTTTATGAAATTCTGAACACGCCTCTCAAGTTTTTTTAAAATCTGATAGGTTGAATTTTTTCCAATTCAAAAAAAGGAAAATTTTTGAGTATTTTTTTTCTTCAGATTGCTATGAAATTTGACACACACGTGTAATATTTAAGTACGAACTCACAGAGGCATTCAGTTCATTTGTAGCATTCTTAGTTTTCCAGAAATCGCCCATTATGTGGTCAACATAACAATGTCAAAAATTCCTCTAAAATCCCTCATAAGGCGACGCTTCTTTTTCTAGATCACCAGCAATTTTAAACAACCGAGTACAATTTTTGATTCCTTATGAAATTTTGAGCATGTCTGTCAAGTTTCTTTAAAATCTGAGTTGAATTTTTTTCCAATTTTTGAAAAACAAAATTTTTGTCAATTTTTTTTCTTTTTGATTACTGTGCAATTTGGCACGCACGCGTGTTATTTAACTACGAACTCATGGAGCATTCAGTTCATTTGTACCATTTTTAGTTTTCCAAAAATCTTCAATTATGTGGTCAACATAAATATGCCGAAAATTCCTCTAAGAATCTCCATAACAATGCTACTTTTTTCAAATCAGCAGCAATTTTTAACAACAGAGTGCAGTTTTTGGTTATTTATGAAATTCTAAACACGGCTGTCAAGTTTCTTTAAAATCTGTAGAGTTGAATTTTTTCCAATTAAAAAAAAGAAAATTTTTTGAGTAATTTTTTTCACTTCTGATCGCTATGAAATTTGGCATGCGCCTGTGTTTTTTAAGTACGAACTCATGGAGGTATTCAGTTCATCTGTAGCATTCTGCGTTTTCCAAAAATCTTTCATTATGTTGTCAATATAAAAATGAAAATTCTTCTAAGAACCGCCATATCATTGCTACTTTTCCAAACCACCAGCAATTTTTAAAAAACAGATTGTAATTTTTGATTTTTTATGAAATTCTGAACACGCCTGTCAAGTTTTTTTAAAATCTGAGGGGTTGAAATTTTTTTCAAATTAAAAAAGGAAAATTTTTGAGTATTTTTTTTCTTCTGATTGCTATGAAATTTGACACGCACGTGTGATATTTAAATACGAACTCACAGAGGCATTCAGTTCATTTGTAGTATTTTTAGTTTTTCAAAAATCTTCCATTATGTGGTCAACATAACAATATCAAAAATTCCTCCAAGAAACCCCATAACGACGCTTCTTTTTCTAAACTATCAGCAATTTTAAACAACCGAGTACAATTTTTGATTCATTATAAAATTTTGAGCATATTTGTCAAGTTTCTTTAAAATCTGAGGAGTTGAATTTTTTTCCAATTTTTGAAAAACGAAATTTTTGCCAATTTTTTTTTTCTGATTACTGTGCAATTTGGCATGCACGCGTGTTATTTAAGTACGAACCAATGGAGCATTCAGTTCATTTGTAGCATTTTTAGTTTTCCAAAAATCGTTCATTATGTGGTCAACACAAAAATGTCGAAAATTTCGCTGACAACCTCCAACTTGTCAAATCCACCAGTAATTGTTAACAGCCGAGTGAGCTTTTCGAGTTCTTATGAAACGCCTGTCAAGTTTTTTTTAAAATCTGAGAAAGTAATTTTTTTTCAATTTTTCAAAAAATAATTTTTTTTAAAACTTTTTCTTCTGATTGCTATGAAATTTTTCCTGGAGATGCGTTATTTAATTACGCACTCGTATATGTACTCAGTTCGTCTCTACCATTCTTAGTTTTCGAGATTTTTGTATTAAGTGGTCAACATTAAATTCCACTTCTCAAAACCTCCAAGTCATTCAGTTACGAAAAATCCGAAAACACCCGAATCTGCTCAACACTACTATTCAACATCAATTTTATCATTCATTTGTCATTGTATTTCTTGTTTCGTTCTCCATTTTCAACTTTTTTTTCAATGAAAAAATTACATTTTGCATCCTAGTTTGGGCTATTTGCAGAAAGGGGGTGTATTCCAAAACAAAATCGATATCACCATTAGAATTTGTTTCAGTTGTCACTTCAAATGCCACATTCTAATGATGTTGTCGACTCGATATTGTGTTGAGATACACCCCATCATCCAGATTGTCCAAACTAAGCGGTCTTTATTGAAATTATTATTTAAAAAACGCTTCTGTTCTCAGAAGGCGACAACAAAGTGGTCGAGTCCGCAAGACTTAGACCCATATCGGGGGGCGGGTCGTGCAGTAACCAAACTTGATCGGACCAGTCGATTACGCCAATTGTAGGGGAGTTTTGCATGTAGTTTGTAATTGTAAAATATGCAGAATTTTTCTACGAAATTCGCAATAGTGTCAGCTTTTACACAGATGTTGCAGCAAATGTTTTTTTTTTCTGAAAACAACATGAATTAGTATGTTGGTAACGTAACCACAAACAAGTTGGAAGAAACTTGTGGATAAATATTGATAATGTTAACCAATAGACGGTAGAATATTAATTGGGTAAGTTCTCAGACAAGTTATGGAGTCATGTATGTAGATCTTCGTTTAATAACCTTAAATTCCCAGAGCTTTTACTCGGATCTATTGTTGCGAGATTCGATTTTATTGTGACAGGCGCACCTGTTCATAATCCTCAATTTCTCTAGGGAATTTTGTATATATCATTGAGGTTCAGCAAAAATCCCCCTTCTGCAGATTTGTAACGGTTCAAACAAACTCCCTATCGTGGCAATTATGATTCGAAATTATTGAAAGAAAATTTTTGATGCCCCAAAAAAAAAACTGTAAATGCGTGAAGTCCGGTGATCTGCCCAACAATATCGAAATTATTGAAAGAAATTTTTTGATGCCCAAGAAAAACTCTAAAAGCGTGAGGTCCGGTGATCTGCCCAACAATATCGAGACAGTTGTTGCAATTTTTTTAGCATTTTTTTGGCCATAGGATTGCAAATTCTTAATTGATTTTATACAGGGTGATCCATTTATTTTATTGTAGACTCAATTTTATCGTTTTGGTTTTATCTATTCCAAGCATTTTCGATTTTATTTTCAAATAATAAATAAAAAAATTCTAACCAGAAATTTGTCCGTATAGGTGCCAAAAATAAAACTCCCAAGACCTGAGGTCCGGTTTTGTTGTTATTAATTATTTTTCTGTCGGTTCATTTAAATATTAAAAATCTATTTTGTAGATGAAAGAAAATCACGGAAGCGAAAAAGTAAAACCGATCCAGATCAGAACGATATGGTGCTGGGTGCCACCTGCTAAGACCGTTAAGTTTCGAGGGGAGCTAGAAGAGCACAAACGCAAATGCTCGTATGATGTCATAGATAGACAGCTGTGTGTTGTGGGCTCCAACAACACAAAACACATACACATTTTGTAGTGTGGTATCAAGCCATTGTACAACACATGTGCCACAGAACCCTATTCCGGAACAATAACTGATTTTTTACATTTTTCAAAATGTAACATGTGTGCGATATTGATCACAGTCATCGTCAATAGCTTTTAATTATGCGACACTTGTCACTGATTGCCGAGAGGGGTGATATACTAAGTCTTTTGATTATTCATACCATAACATTAATCAATTTTTTGTGGGGATATTTTCTTAAATTTTGTTTATAAATCGCGTAATCGTGACTGGAAAACTTGGCATTTCGTTACTTTGTGTCAATTAGTACTTTTTACAACCTTACTTCGGTCGGTTGGGTAACCAACGCTCATATGTAGTTAACAAACAATTCGGACAACCCAATTAATTTTATTCGCTTGTTTACTATCAGTTTTTGAACTTAGTTTAGACACGCTATTTAACTAGATGACGTTAAAGAAATTTTTGAAAAATAACAAATTGTTTTGGTAGTAGAAATTTGGGAAGGTGACCAATTGGAGAAATTAAACTTGATCGCGCTGCAATATTTTTTTTAATAGACGAAAACAATGGACCAAAACGAATTCATGTTGTGGTTGAGAAAAATCGTTTTTTGAAAAAGTCAAATTTTGGTCTAACTATTTTGATTCAGTACTCAAAAATAGTTTTGTAACTTCAAATTGAAATAGTTACAGAAAATATAGAACTTAAGTCCTGATTAGTGGTAGCTTACGGTCGAGTCATTTTTGGTCACTTCTCCTCAGAGGGCAATGGCAAACTATTAAGTATCTGGTCTAGTAAAGTTTTTGTCTAAATTCCTGGTCGTTCGGAACCAACCTAAACTGTGTTTATGCGAATAAATAGTTTTGGTGAAGGCTATTCCATAAACTATAAGGGGGATGAAACGTCAATTTTTTTTATTCTTTTTTAGTTAAAAGTAGGTTTTTTGACCAATTGAGATTTTGATTCTTTGCCCAGTACTCGGAAAAATTAATTAAAAACATGATACACATATGGGAGACCACATATGAAAATGATATTACCAAGACAGTGTTTTGTTGAAGAAGCTCTACTCGATAAAAGAGGACAAAGGAAGTCTTGATAACAGCCGGTTGCTAAATGGACACACAAAAACTCTCTAATCTTCAAAATTATAAAATTATTGACATGAATAACAGAAATTTGAACATTTTTCTAGTGGAAAGAGGTTGAAGAGTTTGCTTGACGATTTTGGTATGAGAAAAATTCTTGCGTGTGGATTACCAGATTTTTTACTCTTAAGAAAAATTTTGAGTGTGTTTGGGGGGAATCGAATTTTTTTCTTGATTATCTCCAAGAACGAGATTCCACTATCTGGAATCTTATTAGGAATCCTCCCTAGAGATTTCTATCACCAAGAGAGGTCGCCACTTTTTTTTAGAATAAGCTTATGGGTATCTTGTTCTAAGTTGAAGAGTCTGCCGGTATAAATGGACAAGTTTTCGGAAAATTTCTAGAAGAAAATTGCTTAAACAAATGTTTCGAGACAATTGTTCGATTTATAGACGAATAAAGTTGAAATCAATAATTGCAAGTTCACAGAGTTAAATCATCCACCTTGTAGCTTTAACATAACTTGATCAGAGTACTTTTGGTTCTTTTTTGAGGTAAAACAGTAACAAATAAAAAATTTTGGGTGCGTTACAGGGTAATAGAATTTTTTTGGATTATCTCCAATAATGAGATTCCAGTATCTGGAATCCTAACAGAAATCCATGAAGCTGCTTAGAGATTTCTACCACCAAGAGAGGTCGCCACTATTTTTTAGAATAAGCTAATGGGTATCTTGTTCTATATTGAAGAGACTGCAAGGTATAAATAGACGAAGTCTTCGCAAAATTTCTAGAAGAAAATTGCTTAAACAAATATTTCGAGACAATTCTTTGATTTATAGACGAATAAAGTTGAAATCAATAATTGCAAGTTCACAGAGTTAAATCATCCACCTTGTAGCTTTAACATAACTTGATCAGAGTACTTTTGGTTCTTTTTTGAGGTAAAACAGTAACAAATAAAAAATTTTGGGTGCGTTACAGGGTAATAGAATTTTTTTGGATTATCTCCAATAATGAGATTCCAGTATCTGGAATCCTAACAGAAATCCATGAAGCTGCTTAGAAATTTCTACCACCAAGAGAGGTCGCCACTATTTTTTAGAATAAGCTTATGGGTATCTTGTTCTAAGTTGAAGAGTCTGCCGGTATAAATGGACAAGTTTTCGGAAAATTTCTAGAAGAAAATTGCTTAAACAAATGTTTCGAGGCAATTCTTTGATTTATAGACGAATAAAGTTGAAATCAATAATTGCAAGTTCACAGAGTTAAATCATCCACCTTGTAGCTTTAACATAACTTGAACAGAGTACTTTTGGTTCTTTTTTGAGGTAAAACGGTAACAAATAAAAAATTTTGGGTGCGTTACAGGGTAATAGAATTTTTTTCGATTATCTCCAATAATGAGATTCCAGTATCTGGAATCCTAACAGAAATCCATGAAGCTGCTTAGAGATTTCTACCACCAAGAGAGGTCGCCACTATTTTTTAGAATAAGCTAATGGGTATCTTGTTCTAAGTTGAAGAGTCTGCCGGTATAAATGGACAAGTTTTCGGAAAATTTCTAGAAGAAAATTGCTTAAACAAATGTTTCGAGGCAATTCTTTGATTTATAGACGAATAAAGTTGAAATCAATAATTGCAAGTTCACAGAGTTAAATCATCCACCTTGTAGCTTTAACATAACTTGAACAGAGTACTTTTGGTTCTTTTTTGAGGTAAAACGGTAACAAATAAAAAATTTTGGGTGCGTTACAGGGTAATAGAATTTTTTTCGATTATCTCCAATAATGAGATTCCAGTATCTGGAATCCTAACAGAAATCCATGAAGCTGCTTAGAGATTTCTACCACCAAGAGAGGTCGCCACTATTTTTTAGAATAAGCTAATGGGTATCTTGTTCTATATTGAAGAGACTGCAAGGTATAAATAGACGAAGTCTTCGCAAAATTTCTAGAAGAAAATTGCTTAAACAAATGTTTCGAGACAATTGTTCGATTTATAGACGAATAAAGTTGAAATCAATAATTGCAAGTTCACAGAGTTAAATCATCCACCTTGTAGCTTTAACATAACTTGAACAGAGTACTTTTGGTTCTTTTTTGAGGTAAAACGGTAACAAATAAAAAATTTTGGGTGCGTTACAGGGTAATAGAATTTTTTTGGATTATCTCCAATAATGAGATTCCAGTATCTGGAATCCTAACAGAAATCCATGAAGCTGCTTAGAGATTTCTACCACCAAGAGAGGTCGCCACTATTTTTTAGAATAAGCTAATGGGTATCTTGTTCTATATTGAAGAGACTGCAAGGTATAAATAGACGAAGTCTTCGCAAAATTTCTAGAAGAAAATTGCTTAAACAAATGTTTCGAGGCAATTCTTTGATTTATAGACGAATAAAGTTGAAATCAATAATTGCAAGTTCACAGAGTTAAATCATCCACCTTGTAGCTTTAACATAACTTGAACAGAGTACTTTTGGTTCTTTTTTGAGGTAAAACGGTAACAAATAAAAAAATTTTGGGTGCGTTACAGGGTAATAGAATTTTTTTCGATTATCTCCAATAATGAGATTCCAGTATCTGGAATCCTAACAGAAATCCATGAAGCTGCTTAGAGATTTCTACCACCAAGAGAGGTCGCCACTATTTTTTAGAATAAGCTAATGGGTATCTTGTTCTATATTGAAGAGACTGCAAGGTATAAATAGACGAAGTCTTCGCAAAATTTCTAGAAGAAATTTGCTTAAACAAATGTTTCGAGACAATTGTTCGATTTATAGACGAATAAAGTTGAAATCAATAATTGCAAGTTCACAGAGTTAAATCATCCACCTTGTAGCTTTAACATAACTTGATCAGAGTACTTTTGGTTCTTTTTTGAGGTAAAACAGTAACAAATAAAAAAATTTGGGTGCGTTACAGGGTAATAGAATTTTTTTGGATTATCTCCAATAATGAGATTCCAGTATCTGGAATCCTAACAGAAATCCATGAAGCTGCTTAGAGATTTCTACCACCAAGAGAGGTCGCCACTATTTTTTAGAATAAGCTAATGGGGATTTTGTTCTATATTGAAGAGACTGCAAGGTATAAATAGACGAAGTCTTCGCAAAATTTTTGAAGAAAATTGCTTAAACAAATGTTTCGAGACAATTCTTTGATTTATAGACGAATAAAGTTCAAATCAATAATTGCAAGTTTACAGAGTTTCCACCTTGTAGCCCTGACCTAAGTCGATTCTTCTTTTTTTTTGAGGAAAAACAAATTTTAGGTGCGTTGCAGGGTAAACAATTTTTTTATTATCCCCAAGAGCGAAACTCGGATATATCGCTCTCATAAATTTCACCACCAATAGAGGGCGCCACAATTTTTCGAAAATGACCATATTTTGGAATGTTAAGAATTTGCTAGGTACAAATGATGGAAGCACAATTCAGAACTTAAATAAAAACCTCGATCCTGATTGATTAATGGTTTTTAAACAATTGAATTGATAGACGAATAAAATTCACATCCATAATTGTAACTTCACCTTGTAACCCTGACCTAGCTTCACCAGACTTCTTTTGTTTTTTTAAGGGCACGAACCCTAGCTGGACACGCGAGATGCTTTGAAATGGCAGGAGGGTGCTATGAGCAACAGAGGCGGACGTTGCCTTTGAGAGTCAGTGAAGTACAATCAAGGGGGCAAATTTTCTAAACTCTCACCCCGAAATCGGTTAAAGTAATAAGACTGTACCCTTCTACTGTTTTGTGAGAATTGCTTTCTCCTCACTATTTTCCCCCGAAAATTTAGGGCGCATTTACCCTCCAAGTGGTAAACTACTCAACGAAACTCTTTTGAAGCTGCCAGAAAAAATTAAAATAATACGTGGCGTCGAAAGAAATATTTTTCTATGATAGGGTAAAAGGTCAAGGTAACTAAACTGTCTAAATAACAGAATTTTGGACTAATTGGATGGTTGGTTTTCCTCGATGGTGCGGCTTCGATATTTGAGATGTTGGTAATGTTTGTCAGGAAATTTGTTGAAGTGAACAAACTGGTGTAAGCAACAACAGAATGTAGGAATGCGAATTCCGGAACTTCAACAAGTACGAATATTAGTCGCCTAATTACTTGGGGCCTCTCCTTGGAAAAATAAGTTTTTTTGTTATGTCGAAGTGGTTTAGTAATTTTTTTTATGAATTAAAATGTTGTTAGTTTCAACTTTGGAGGGATATCAAGAAGAAGGTTAATTGCAAAAATGTTAAATTTAATCAACAAAATTATTTTCGAATGTTTTTTGTTAGGGAATCACAAAACTAATGTGAGTTTCCATAATCCGATGGTCTGTTATGTCAAGGTGACTATCTAAACCGACGAAGATACATAAATTTTTAATGTTATTAATCAAACTATTTTATGGCGTTTCAACTACTTAACTTTAAAGTTTGAACCGGGGTCGAAACAATCCTAAAAGTTATTTGCGCACACCTTAAATAGGAAATTCATCTTCAAGGGGAAAATTGCTGGAAATTTTGGATTTTTACACTTTCTTTTGGTGTTCTAAAATCCACAAAATCTAAACCCTACAGCTTAATAAATTTTTTGTGCCTCCCTTGTAGCTTCAGCGACCTTCACTTTTTGAATTTTTATGCAAAAGTGATGGTGCAGAATTTTTGAATCGCGTCATCGGTTTTTCCAATATTTTTGTTGTTTCTTCTTCCATCTTCCACTAGTAATTTTTCTACTTTTTCCACCGTGTTTAAATAAATTCTTCCACCTATATACTTTCACATAACGTGATAGTTTATCCAAAAATTGCATTTTTTAATTTAAGTGTGACTCTTGAAAAATCACCTTTTTTGTTGTACTTTGTTCAAGTTTCATGCAATTTCTAATAATTTTTGTATGATTTCAGGATTTGTTTCTTGCTCGCCCAGTCCATGCAAGAACGCCGGAATATGCATTTCTTCACCAAAAGGCGACTCTTTCTGCAAGTAAGTAATTCGGTGTTTTTCTTAAATTTTGGCGAACAATAAAGATAATTTTTTTAAAATTTTGACTGCAAAAAAATTAATTAGCCACCAACATGCAGGGGAACAATTATTTTTGTACATAATTACAGATTTTCACAGGTAGTCCTCAAATATGAAAAATTTCTAACGCAGGTAGCACATGAGACCGCATCAGATGCAAAATATTTTCCCACAGAGCAAATTTGTTTGGTTTCTAATGAGGGAATTTTGCTTCTTTATATGTTTGGCCCTGTATGACTTGGTCAAAAAACCGAGCTAAGAAAAGAAGAGCAGAACTTATTCAGCCCGAAACTCTTAACCCTAAAGTACTTCAATTCTGAAAAACATTTTGGCTTTCGGTTTTTTTCAAATTTTAATCTTCCAATTTTTTCCCTCTGCCAGTTTCCAAAATTGAAGAACACTCACTATAGTGGCAAAAAGATGAACATAAATCTTCGGTTCTTACGTAACAATTTTTTTTCTGTTTAGGGAATTTTTCTCCCAAACTATTTAATTTTGGTTCTCCCAGTTAGCGCCAACAAAACTCAATTTTGCGAAATTCCACTCTTGACTAATCATCAGTGTCGCGCTGCACCATTTTTATGTTAAAAAATTAATTTCTAGCTAAAATGATAATTTCAAACTAGTTTGGTTGATGGCTGAAATAGCTCGACTCTCGTAGTTCCAACTGGCGGTTGGTCCGAGAACTGGGTAGGTACGTGCGGATTCATTTCGATCCGGAGCACGATGAAGCTACAGGTTGGAGGAAATGTGGCAACGTTGTAAACGGATTGCTCCGGACCTCGGGAGGTACCAGTCCGTTGTTTTGTGACTCTTATTGCCGGGCTCTCACTCTCATAAATGTTCATGCAGGAAAGCGGAAATAGCGCAAACTTGTGTTTTATATGGCTGTTCCCACGATGCAAAGCAAGTCACTCGAGATATTAGAAACAAGTTAATAACGCTATAAATTATGTAATAATTATCAAAAAAGTTACTTAGCTTAACGCTTACAGCCGCATATGAGATTTTTTTTTAAGTATCTCAACTGTATTTGTGTTGATGGTGTTTGTTCCACTTCAATAGGTCAAAGATAAAATATTTGAAAAGCCATAAAAATTGTTTTAACCTTCCTGGCTCGAAGAACTGCAAAATTTGCATTTTAGTCCCAATTTCAACAATAAAGTTCCAAATGAAAGTTCGCTTCCGGTAAATTCACTTTAATGGTTCAAGATTTCACGAAAATATTCAAAATTCTTCCGGTTTATACGAGTTTCTAAATGGTTTCAAGATTTTTTTGGTGGTTGACCAAAATTTGAACATTTTTGAAATTTTGCTTTTACCTCGATCAGTTGTTTAAGTAAAAACCAATCGATCTGAGTGAAGGAAACGACAATTTTTTTGCCTAATTCGCGTCGCTAATCTCGTTTTTTCGGTGCCATTAGGCTGTAATCAGTAAAAGGGGACAAAAATACAAATTTTGCAAATTCAAACTTATATAACTACCACAGATTCTAAGTTATTTCGAATACAAATGCATCTTTTTAATCGAAATTTAAAGGGCTTTCCAATGAATCTAAAATGAAAGTTTTGCCATGGTAAATAAAAAAGTTACCCTTTTTGCCGTTGGTCAAAGTGAAATACAAATTGACATAACTTGGAAAGTACGAGCCCGAATTATAAACTAGCGACAGCGTTACGTTAGATTAGCTCAATTGTATGAAATGAAGCCCCGAAATATTTTTTTTTCTGGACACCACTGTTGGTTGAAAATGTTCAAAAATTCCAAAATTATTTCGACTCAACGTAAATAGCAATTTATGGTTTAAATCATGTCGCTCAACGTGTTTTTGAACTGGGTTTCTACATTTAAGCGATGAATTTCGAGTGTTTCCCAAGACACCTCAAAAATTGAAATTTTTACTACGTTTGAACCTCTGTAACTTCTCGAGTTTTTGAGTTACTTCGAATTCAAGGACATTTCTGCAATCGACATTTAAAGGCCTTTTTAATAAACCGATAATTAAAGTTTTGCCATTGTAAATAAAAAAGTTACCTTTTTTGCCGTTGGTCAAACTGAAATTCAAAATGTCATCACTTGGAAAGTATGAGTCCGAATTATAAACCAGCGACAGCGTTGCGTTAGGTGAACTCGATAGTATGAAATAAAGCCATAAAACGGCCTCAAAATATTTTTTTTCTGGACACAACTGTTGGTTGAAAATGTTCAAAAATTCCAAAATCATTTCGACTTAACGTAAATGACAATTTATGGTTTAAATCATGTCGCTGAACGCGTTTTTGTACTGGGTTTCTACATTTAAGCGATGAATTTAGAGTGTTTCCCAAGAAACCTCAAAAATTGAAATTTTTACTACGTTTGAACCTCTGTAACTTTTCGAGTTTTTGAGCTACTTTGAATTCAAGGACATTCCTGTAATCGACATTCAAAGGCCTTTTTAATAAACCGAAAATTAAAGTTTTGCCATGGTAAAAAAAAAGTTACCTTTTTGTGCCGTTGGTCAAAGTGAAATTCAAATTGCCATAACTTGGAAAGTATGAGTCCAAATTATAAACCAGCGACAGCGTTGCGTTAGGTGAGCTCAATAGTATGAAATGAAGCCATAAAACGGCCTCGAAATATTTTTTTTCTGGTCACAACTGTTGGTTGAAAATGTTCAAAAATCCCAAAATCATTACTTAACGTAAATGGCAATTTATGATGTAAATTAAGTCGCTGAACGCGTTTTTGTACATTTAAGCAATTAATTTCGATTTTTTCCCAAGAAACCTCAAAAATTGAAATTTTTACTACGTTTGAACCTTTGTAACTTCTCGAGTTTTTGAGCTACTTTGAATTTAAGGACATTCCTGTAATCGACATTCAAAGGCCTTTTTAATAAACCGAACATTAAAGTTTTGCCATGGTAAATAAAAAAGTTACCTTTTTTGCCGTTGGTCAAACTGAAATTCAAATTGCCATCACTTGGAAACTATGAGTCCGAATTATAAACCAGCGACAGCGTTGCGTTAGGTGAACTTGATAGTTTGAAATAAAGCCATAAAACGGCCTCAAAATATTTTTTCTGGACACAACTGTTGGTTGAAAATGTTCAAAAATTCCAAAATCATTTCGACTCAACGTAAATGGCAATTTATGGTTTAAATCATGTCGCTGAACTCGTTTTTGTACTGGGTTTCTACTTTTAAGCGATGAATTTCGAGTGTTTCCCAAGAAACCTCAAAAATTGGAATTTTTACTACGTTTGAACCTCTGTAACTTCTCGAGTTTTTGAGCTACTTTGAATTCAAGTACATTCTTGTAATCGACATTCAACGGTCTTTTTAATAAATCGAAAATGGAAGTTTTGCCATTTTAAATAAAAAAGTTACCTTTTTTGCCGTTGGTCAAACTGAAATTCAAATTGCTATAACTTGGAAAGTACGAGTCCAAATTGAAAACTAGGGTCAGCGTTGCGTCAAGCGAGCTCAACAGTATAAAATGAAACCATAAAATGGCCTCAAGAAATTTCAAAATTTTCTATTTTTTTTTCTACCTAAATCGATAAAAATTTTCAAAAATGCTAAAATCGACACTAACCGTTCTCAGCCATCATAAAGAACAATTTCTGACGTAACTTGTCACTCTGATCTCATTTCCGAACACGGTTCGTGCACTTAGGCGATAGATTTTCAAAAGAACACAAAATTACAATTTTTTTGAAAATTTCCACCTTGACAACTACCACAATTTTTGAATCATTTCGAATATGAAAACATCTTTTTAATCGACATTCAAAGGGCTTTCGAACACGCCTAGAACGAAAGTTTTAGCTGCGTAAATAAAAAAGTTCAATTTTGACCAAAATTTTGCTCAAAAAATTCACATTGTCATCACATTGAAAATGAAGATTCGAAATTAAAAACTAGTGACAGCGTTGCGTTATCGAGTTATCCGTTATTAAATGAAACCTTAAAAGATCCTAGAAAATTTTGAAAAATTTTGTCCACTCGGCATATTAATGTCTAAAAATGTTAAGAGAAAACAAAATTGTTTCAACCCAACGACAATAGCAATTTTTGATGTAAATCTTGGCGCTGAACGAATTCAACGTTCTAAAATGAGACCATGAAGAGGGTTCAGCCGACTAGAATTTTGAAAAATACCAAAATCATTCCGGCTTGATCGCGTTTCTGGATTCGGTTTCTTCATTTAAGCGATGCCTTTCTAATGTTTCATACAAGATGAAAAAACGTAAATTTTCGCAAAACTTACACTTCCATAACTTTTCAAATTTTTCAAGTTACATCGAATAAAAGGACACCCTCGTACTCGACTGGCAAAGGGCTTTCAATGTACCTGAAATGAAAGTTTTGCCTTGGTAAATAAAAAAGTTCACTTTTTTACCAATGGTCAAAACAAAATTTAAAAAGAGCAAAATTAAAACTAGCTACAGCGTTGCATTAAGTGAACTCAAAACTATAAAATTAAAGGGGTCTCAAAAATTTTCAATGTTTTCAAAAATAAATTCTAATCGATAAAAAATTTCAAAAATGCTAAAACTGACATCAATCATTTTGAGCCATTAAAACAGCATTTTCTGACGTACCTTGTCTTGCCGATCTTTTGTTCGTACTTGGTTTGTTCCCAAAAATCGTACATTGCGCACGAAAGGTTCGATATTGGGGTCTAAGGTGGCTGAAAATCAAAATATTCACTGTAGGCGTTCTGTTTTTAATATTTAAGTTTGAGGCACTGTTTCAAGCTACAATCGAAACGTTGTTGACTGTAAAGATTTCAAATCGTTGTTTCAGTTCAGTATCCCCTGAAAATTAATTATTTTCGTCACACTTTACAGATTCTACCGTAAAATTAATGTCTTGATAATTGATTTTGTTTGGCAAAAATTTTGTTTAAAAAGTAAAATTTTATTTTTTTAAATGTTTAATTTCCTCGTTTCTCGGAGTAAATTATGGGCGCGATCCGATCTAGAAAATAATTTAATTTTTAAATGTCAACTTTTGACGGAATCGCGGCCGAGATTCCAGCGAGTTGCGAGCGATTAACTTGGTTGGAAGAATCAGCGGCGAGTTTTTGCCTTGTTGCCTTTTTGACGAATTTTGGAAAAATTAGACGCGACAATCTCCATAAGCGACAGAGACGCGACGTTGCCAAATCGAAAACGAACGACAAACTTGGGCGACAACCGAAATTCGACCTTATGCGACGTGAGAATTAAGACTACTGCAGTTTCCTCGCGATTTTAACCAATTTACAAGGGCTTCAAGGTCGTACAAATGTGATGAAATGAAAGTTCATCCCAATTTACAAGAAATCCCTCGAAGCGGGAGCAATATTACGAATCTTAGGGTAGAACTTGAGAAGTTACCTTAGTTTCTGGAAATCGCGACTGGAAGACTCTGGATAATGAGCACTGCGACGCACAATACGAATCCATTATTAACCTAACCTCAATTTTAACACCCCGAACCGTCTTCGACGCAAAGTCAAGTTTTTTACAATTAAGAGGGGAAGTTTAGATGTATAAACTGCACACACGCCACTTAGGGTAGTGCGAGTGCTAAGGCAAAAATTGACATCTCTCTAGTTTCTGAAACTTTTGAATTAATTAGAATGCAGTGGCGGCTCGTCTATTTGAGTGAGAAGTTTCCTGTAAATCGTACAAAAAGACATAAATACCGTTTTTGAAAAAGTCCGGGCTTGATGACTACAATTACATTGTACTGACCCCTTTCAAAGGGCTTTTTAATAACCCCAACATCGACGCTCTGCGATTGTAAATGAAAATGTAGAATTAACTACTTTTGCCCAAAAAATCCAAATGGTCACATCTTCAAAATTAACCACAAGAGACTTATCGAAAAGGACATTTCAGGATTCTATTTGTCCTTTTAAGTAATAGATTTCGAGTATTTCATGAAAGACCACAAAATACTGGGGATATTATAATGAAAAATGCGTCTGAAGTGGTGTAGCCGATAAAGCTTCGACGAGATATTAAATCGCGGTGGGAAATTGTCTTCGACGCGGATCATCTTTCACTCTGATTTCATTATGTGAGACCGTCACCATTGCATTACCCCAGTTTTCAATGAACCCACTTCTGGTAGTTTTTGTTTTGTTTTTCTTCGCTGTACAGTCACTTCATAATTAATCGTCGAATCACGCAATATGAACCTCTTACCGTGACAACCTTCCAAACACCAGTTGCAATAAAACCAAATAATTGTAACGTCTCCCGATCTGGCCGACCATTTAGTCGACATCCGCACGCAGCAACGGAATAATTCGTAAAAAAATTTGCAGCCAGTGAAATTTTTTGGATGGTCAAAATAGTGTTAGAAATTTTCTGAACCACCAAAGAGTTGGAGGGAATATTTTGAATTTTGTCAATTTTGCTCATCTAACTGTTACTTCGCTTTTCCGTGGTAATTTTCAGGGTAATGCAACCACTGCTGATCTCAACTTTCCCTTGCGGCTCGTGATTGCTGGATAATTACATAAATATTCTACATGGTTGTTATAAATTCAATAATCCCCGTCAAAAACCAACACGTTAACATATGGTGCAGTCTGCGTTATTGCAATTTTTGCTTTGAAACAAATTCAACTCGTTCCTCCATTAAATATTCACAAAGCCGGTTTATTAAGTGAGGCCGGTTCAATATCATCCCAGAACGGCTCTTTTATGAACCGTAATTAAATTGCATGTTTAACTTGATGGAATTCATCTCAGAATGCACACGTCTTGCTCGGAATTTCTTGAAATCCACTACAACGACCATAAATAAAAAAATTCTAATTCGTCATTTTTGTTTCAGTTGCACGTCGAAATTCGTGGGAGAATACTGTCAACATTTGAATCCTTGCCACACCGGACCCGGACCTCGTTGTCAAAATGGAGGATCTTGTCAAGTTCGAGTTTCAGCAGGAGGATCTCCCAGCTTCAGTTGTTTGTGTCCACTTGGATTTAGTGCCTCATTGTGCGAAATACCGATCGCAAACTCGTGCGATCGACGGCCATGTTTGAATGGCGGTACATGCTCTTTAAGATCTTTAGAAGCCTACCAATGTTCTTGTGCACCAGGCTATACAGGTAATTTGATAATTATCACGATTTTTAACTAACAATTAATCCAATAAGTAAATTTTGCTACTCGAAAGTGCGACCTCCATCCACTTAGAAGCTGTTACTCGATTATATGCTTTTAAGTGTGATCGGGCAAAAATTTAGCAAGAAATTAAAGAAAACAAGTTGACCAAAAATAACTAAGTAGACGAAGTAGAGGAGATTAAGAAAAAATTGAGCTAGTTTGGTCTTTTTCCCACTTAACGTTTGTTATGGTAAATTTTATAAGTTTACAATTGTTTTGCAGGAAAACACTGCGAAAAGGAGGATCATTGCGCGTCGCAACCTTGCCGAAATGGAGCAGAATGCACTTCAGTTGGCGATTCCTACAAGTGCACTTGCGCACCCGGCTTCACCGGGCCCGCTTGCAAGGACGATAAGGACGAATGCAAACATAAACCATGCGTACATGGAAAATGTCATAACACTCATGGCAGTTACACGTAAGTATTTTTAGACGGCTTTTGCTCCACGAGTAGGTAGCATAAAAGTCTTGAACCAGCAATTTTACCAATTTTTGATTTGGCTACAACGGCTACAGGTGACAAAATCGCGCCGCATTATCACGTGATTTACTTCTATCTGAGCAAATATTTTGTTTTCGTAACATTAAAATTCGTTAAGACAATTTTGAAATAGACTCTGCTAAGCAGAATTTGGTTATTTTTGAGTTTTTAAGTTCAGAAACGCTTTTGGCAAAATTTGATGAAGTGTAGAATTGCAGACTGAACAAAAAATTATTCCATAAAAGCGACAAAACCATTTGTGGAAGGTATTTAGTTGGGTAATAACAGGATGTTGTTTTCGACGTAAGTGCAGTTGCATAACGCTATTGGGTTATTAACGAGTCATTAGCGCTGCGTCTAATTTTTTATTAGCTTGGCAGCAACATTAATACGAGTCGATTTCAGCAACTGGCCCTTAAATCCGCTTCACGATGAATCTAACAGTGATAACAGAAACTGTCGATGAACAAAACAGAAATGGAGTAAAAATTTTCATATCGCTTTAACATTAATTTACGTCAATAGGTGGCGCTGAGTAAATACGACTGATTTTGCGCATGCGTCTTTTGAAGTAGAAGCGCTAATGTTGCATTTTTAGTTCTTGGTTTTCCGCTATCACACTGATAGTGTGTTGTCCATTTGGAAACGTATATTGTAACATTAATTTTGTTCCCATTTCTTCTTATTGTTACAGATTTTTTGTGCTGCGATCTTTAGTGATCCAAACTGCTGTCTAAGTCGTTTAATGTTGAAAAGTTTCTTGTTTGTTTGAACTGTCGAAGAAGAAATGGTGAAGAATGAATTTTCTCCCAATATCGAAAAGTTTTTTGAATAAAGAAAATATTTGTTGGAACTGAAGAAATGGTGAAAAATGAAGAGAATTTTATAGAGTTAATGTTGAAAAATTGTTAAATTAAGATGAAGAGGATAGACACAAATTTTCTTACTTAACAGTTGAGAGAATCTGACAATAATCGACAATTTTGTTAAAGTTAATAGACCGCTTATTGTTTATAATGCGTAGAAACTTAATGCAGTTAGTCACTGAAGAGTGGATATTTCATAAAAACTTGTTAATAACATAATTAAGATCGTTACAGATTTGTACACTTGTTGAATGGGCATTTTAACGTAGAATGATCATTGAATGAAATTAGTACCAAACAGTTCTCTTCACTGAACATTTATTTCAACCAGCCGTGACCACCGGCACTTCACGAAAACTATACAAAGTTCCAGCTTTCAACAAAAACAGTTACAATTGTAGTGACTTTATTATTCATTTTACAAATAATTCTTTTATTGTGAGAATTCCGGAAGCTATGACAAGTACAATAACGATTTTTCAAAATTTAGAAAAAAGTCCTACAGTGGTAGACCTATTTTGCAGCATATAGTTTTTTCGTACTAGAATATTGTTTTAATTTCGATCTCGTCAACATTTTGATCTTTAATTAGTCATCCGCTGTTAGAATTTGAAAGAAAGCAGAGTCCTACAGAATGCACCAAATATCTAATGTCCAGTTAATGTAATAAAATGTTTAGAGAAGCGCTAGCGGCTTGTTACTCACGATTGTGCAACAGGAGCTCAAAATTTTAGTTTTTTCCCCAATTAACTTCTGACATCGATCTAATTTTGACCCGATAGGACAAACGTCAATTTTAGCCGTTTACTATTTGCTAATATTTCCCCCATGAGTAATTTTTGTCAATGATGTCTGCTAAAGTCCTCACCCCTCATCCAACTAACTCTTAGGCGCCAATACTGAAAATTTACGTTAAAATCCTACAGGGGTGTTTCATGCCTTACAATTTTTTCATATTCTTTACTGGTTAATGTCGCCGAACTGGTCTTTCTCTCTTCACGCCTCTTATCGTCGTTGCACCCCTCGCAGCTTAAACTCGATGTCTCGATTTTGATGATGAAATGTCAAATATTTTTTGCGATTGTTTTGCAGTAGAATTCCACATTAGTTTTAGTTTCATAAACCGTATAGTTCGTTTTTGTTTCACGTTATTCCCCAAATTTTAGTACCGCAGATACTTTTTCAATTGGAATTGAAGCGTCCGATTTTTTGGTGACACAAACTGCTGTTTTTCAGTGTTACGAAATTTAATTTTTCATTTTGTTGCAATTCTTACCGAATTTGCGTTAACGTCCCCAGACAACTTTCTCTGCTCTTCACTCGCGTTTTTATTTGTTTGAAAATTAGACTCGAGTCTGAAGTGAATCTATAGAAAAGAAAAATTTTGTTAAAAAACTTTTAGCCCAAAATTATTTAATTTTAATTGCGTTTCAAAGTTTTTTCAAATTTTAGAACTTTTCTTCATCTGCCAATTTTTTTTTCTATCTGCCATAGTTTTCAAAATTGTGGCTAAAAATTTTGGTTTGAAGAAATATTCGGTGAAGAGTGTTTTCTAGCTGATTACATTAAATGGAGATTCTCTAGAGCGGAAATTGGTTGCACTAACAGGTGTCTGTTCATAAAATGTTGCGGACTCTTGATGACGTTAGTGATTTATATTGTTGAAGATCTAAGACGACACCATTAAAAGCAGTTTGAAACGCCAAGATCTTTATTTAGTGATCTCGATTGTACTGGTACGAATAACAATGCTAACATAGCAGAGTCCTAAATGATTTTAACCTTTCGCATAACATCAATTTGTACTTCTATAAATATCTCGACAATACATGTTATGAACTTATTCAGACTTCAATTCCTGCATAACCAAATGCATGCAACCATGTCACTGTACTTGTTACATTTATTATTTAGAGTTTGCTTTCCACTAAATGTCAAAATTTTGCGACAATTTCGGATTTTAAAATTCAAAAATCTAGTTCGATGAACTAGAAATTTTATATAAATTAAAATAGAGTCGCGGGTTCTTTCCTGTTGATTTCGTTGAACTAAATAAAACTTCCAACTTAATTATTGTCAATTCAATTGTTTCAACTGTGGGGGTGCTGCAACTTCAGTAAAATGCCTTCGTTGACACCTTAGTTAAGTTAATTACCGTTATTGGAAAGATCCGGTTACTGAGATTGTATAACGCCTAAAGCAATGGAGATCTATTAAAATGCGAATGACCTTGTCTAGATTAATGTCTATGTCCTATTATACATGCTTTTGTTTTTTTTTCTACGTTAAATACTAGGGAGCCGCAACATGTTGAATATTTATAAAGTAACTTAGTGCGAATCTACTGAATTGAAATTATTCAAAAAATTGTTTGAACAGTTTTTGGTAATTTTAAAGATTTTTTTAACTATCGGTGCTAGTTATTCGGGTATCAGTAATTATTTTAGAACTTGATGTTAGGTTTCTCTTCGTTTGAAAATTTAGTCAGGTGTATTGGTCGAAAGTGTCTGTTGAGAAAAGATCTTTTTATATTTGGTTTAGCAATTATAACCCTCTCTGCATTCTTTGAGCTAGACTGGTTTGACTTGTAAGTTGCATTAAACCATTGGTTAGACGGAACCTGACAAAAACCTGAACAGTTAGTGAGTCAGTCGCTTGTTTCCTCATTCTCATAATTTCAAATTTGTCCATAACGTTCCTCAAAACTACCAGAAAAATTATGAGACTTGTCCATCTTTCATTAAACTCTAATTGCTCCCTTAACCCAATAATAATAAAACAACTAGAAGAAACCATTGTCGATTTTCTAACTAAGCCAACTTGACATTGTCGTTAATTATTTATGTATCCTGATCAAATTTTGGCGGCCATGAAATAATATACTTGAGCAACGTGGGAAACTAGTGCTACATACATTATTAATATTATTCCAACATGTGTGTGTAGTTAGTTTTTCTATTTTTTGATTTTTTTCTAGATGTACGTGCGACGAAGGCTATACTGGACAAAATTGCGAAAGCGAATACATTCCTTGCGATCCCAGCCCTTGTTTGCACGGCGGACAGTGTCGACAAAGGGACAAACATACCTACAATTGCGATTGCCCGACAGGTACGTTTTTCTTATTATAAATCATTTTAACCTTCTAATTATAGCCGCTGCGTCTGCAACAATTAAAAATTAACTAGTTTTCGCAAGTAAAACATCTTGTTTCTACTCCCATATCCTTATATGAACTATGCAAGCGAAGAAAAATATTTTAACGCATTTAGATGACGTTAAGGATAAATCTCCAATTTCTACAGGAAATCGCCCGTTGCCAAACAATATTAACGGCATTTTTCTTTTTTCACAACTGTTTGTTCACTGTAAAGCGCGGACGTAATAGATATTAAAGCAACGGAAATGCGCGGTACTAGCCGTGACGTCAGCTGTGAAGCTGACCCGTAAATTAAACGACGCGCGCGTACTTGTTAAATAATCATAATGGCTAACTAATTTTTTTTTTAAAGTTGATGCAGTAATTTCTTTGTCAGTTACCAAACTCACTTATGTTGGTTAATTTAACTACGAATCAACTTCGATCTTTCTTTGAGTTTGGGTTTTTCTTCATAAAATTATTTTTCGTTTGCTTTAGAGCTGCAGTAGGTAGACAGTTTTAAAATTACCATGACTCGGAACGGAAGGCATTACAAGAAGTTTTTCTCGTCTAGCTGAGTTCAATTGAAACTGCTTCTATTTAAAAAAAAATTCAATTCCGTGACAGATCCATCTTTACTTTTCGACAGATGTTAGATAAGTGTTCACTGGTTCGTTTTTAATCTTTTGCCTATCTCCTCACAATTGTGTCAGCTGAAGAAATTTTTAAAGGTTGCAAATTTATTTGGTTTTCGTCATTTTAAATTTCGCAAAAGAAATGCTCCAAATT
This sequence comes from Pyrochroa serraticornis, assembly GCA_905333025.2. Classification (NCBI taxonomy): domain Eukaryota; kingdom Metazoa; phylum Arthropoda; class Insecta; order Coleoptera; family Pyrochroidae; genus Pyrochroa; species Pyrochroa serraticornis. The sequence goes on from HG995152.1 coordinate 47,697,744, forward strand.
AGAAAAAATGGCGGTATCCGCCCTGGCGGCGGTTAAAAAAATTTCGTCGATTCATGCCGGTTCTTATTTTTTTCTCGTTCTTCCAACGTTTTTGTCTTGTAACTATAACCTCTCATGCTACATGCCAATTTAGATTGTTAAAAACTTTCCGCGATTGCCGTTCTCATGAATCAGCCTGAAGGCGCGGCAAATCTACGCTTTGGACAATAGTTAGATATTTATGTATGGTACAGAAATCGATGTTCGGGACACCCCGAGGACCAAAGTGTGGGTATGGTGCTGCACGCATCACTACTTTCGCCGCCTACTCAAACGAGCTATGAGAAACTGGTACTTGCTTCTTACTTCTTGAAAACGTTTGCTTATGACTTGAATGGACAAGAGAAACATTCCTCGTCGGACAACAATCAACTTTTTATCTCCGTTTCAATTCCGCTGTTGAGGTTCTTCTCTCAAATTCGGAACTGTCTGTTGGGAATTAAATAATTTCGAATTTTTTTTCTTCTCACGCTTTTTATCTGCCACCTACTCGTTTTGTCACTTATCGTTTGGAAGCTCTTGAATTGCGGTTTCCGGTTAGATTAAAATTATTTGGCCCGTTTTCTGCTAATTTTTATTATTTCCACCCTATTTCTGCAATTCCTGCGTTACAGGAAGTGGAATAGAGACACATGCGGTTGTCTTTTTAAAGAAATAACTAACCGGAAAGATAATAGATAACGGCGCGGGAAATCGCCATTTGCTTCTTATTTGTCTCCAGCAAAAAGCGGAATCGGGCAATTTTCGGTTGCTGTTAAAATTTCTACAATTCGTTCTGCCGGCCACGCGCTATTGAAGCTGCAAAAATTAGCGTAAATAACTTTTAACAAAAATTGTAATGTTAATTTCTTTTTAAATTATTCAAAATTATTTCTACAATTCGTTATGCCGGCCACGCGCTATTGAAGCTGCGAAAATTAGCGCAAATAACTTGTAACAAAACTGTAATGGTAATTTCTTTTTAAATATTCTGAAATATTTCTAGAATTTTTTTTGCCGGCCACGCGCTATTGAAGCTGCAAAATTAGCGTAATTAACTTGTAATAAAACTTTAATGTCAATTTCTGTTTATTTACAGTAGTGGAAAAATAGTAATAGTCGTCTTACGATTCCACTGGCGACTCGTGCGGTGAAGTAATGCGAATATGTATTTAGTTTCAACTTTGATTATTAATAATCGACACTTTATTATTTAAATATTGCGCAATGTACAATAAGATCATGATTACGGCGATGTTAAAACTGGTATCGTTAAATGGTTCAGAAACCACCTGGGGATAGCACGCAGAAGGTACGATGATGAAATTTTTAATATTTCTATAACATACGATTTGAGTCTCCGTCTATTTGTTACAATCCTTTATATGGCAGTTGGTCATTTGTTTAAAAAATATTTAACACCGAGAGCACTGCCGGGTTTCTCAAATTCTTGAGCCGTGTTGTCATTAGACCGACAGATTTATCGCTTGTTGTCAAATATTTTTTTAAGTTCGTTAAGTTTAATTTTTGCGATTTCACCTACTAATAAAATTGGTTTTAGCAACACGCAAACATCCGCTGCACTCTGACGTACAGAACAAAAAATTGAGTGATTTAATTGATTTTTTATTATGTGTATGCAGCCAAATTGAAATATTGAACTGTTCCCATCTTACTAACGGAAGAGAAAATACCCGTCGTCATCTTCCTTTGAGTCGCTTCCACTTCCTCAATTTGCGCGCGCATGGGATTGGCCACAATATTTTTATATTCTTGTTCATCAATTCTTTCTTATTGTTCCATGTTTCTTTTATTACCTTTGCGCAATCTTCCATTAAATGTTCCGTTGTTTCTGCGCTATTTGTTTGATTCATATTTTCTCTCTTCATTATTTCACCTATACCAAAAAACAGAGAACTTATGTAAGTCTTTTACTCTTTGCCTAAACTTCACACACGTGACACTTGTCTTTGTCATACTCATTTATTAGATATTTTTCCTATTGCCTCTTGGACATCCCTGCTACGCCCTACCAACTCTTGTCTTCTATTCTTCTTTTGCTATATCAGTTTTTATACGTCTTCAATCTACTCTTTTCAAAATACTTCCCGTCCCTCTTTTTACTGTCGATTTCCCGACTATTTTGCAATCTTTTTGTTCTCTTCATTCTCTATCTCACTATCCGTAACACTTTCAAGCTCTTAAAAACTATTTAGAGATGTTTGGCAGTTCTAAGTGGACTCGGCCGAATTGTTTGTACTGGCAGAACTGTGAGAAATAAATGAAAGCGAAACTTGTTTGAGTTGTGATAATTGAAGTTTGACTTGTTTAATTATTTTTGTTTTTTTTTTCCTTCAGGTTTTCGCGGCTCCAACTGTGAAGAGAACATAGACGATTGTCCGGGCCATCAATGTCAAAATGGTGGTACGTGCATAGATGAAATAAACTCGTATACGTGTCAATGTCCTTCAACGTATACCGGTCGCTACTGTGGTCAAGACGTTGATGAGTGTTCGTTACGACCTTCTGTATGTCAAAACGGTGCTACCTGTACTAATAGTGTAGGCGGTTTTTCTTGCATCTGTGTCAACGGCTGGACTGGACCCGATTGTTCGGTTAACATCGATGATTGCGCTGGAGCGGCTTGTTTTAATGGAGCCACTTGCATCGATAGAGTCGGCAGCTTCTATTGCAGATGTACGCCAGGAAAAACCGGTAAGTTTACTTACAGAATTCTGCAATTTTTTTACTTTTACAATTAGACTCAAAACCATAATTAGCGAAGATTTTTTCGTAGCCAAATTTTTGCAGATTTTTTCGAAATTTATATTGAACAAAAATGGATTTGGCTTAATAACTTAATAAAGAAAAGAGTTGAGAAAAAGTAACATTGAGAATTCACAACATTGGTCAATTACTAGATGACGCGTTTGGGCCAATCATATTGAAGCAGAAATTGGCGGTAAAACTTACGATTTCAAAATGTCATTGTTAAAGTTGTCAAGTCTAAAGAGCTAAAGAGTTTTTAGTTCTCAATTCAGGAAATTTGCTTATAGTGATTTGCGACAACAATATCGAATTACTGAAAGTATTTTAATAGAAATACGCTCGTTGCAAATTGTTTCTAATACCCGCATTAATTTTTGTATTTTGAAAATTAATTTGTTTTCAGTCAATTTTCCAAGCTGTTACCTTTACATTTCGAGGTAATTGTTTCTGCTTTAAACCTTCTCATTTGGATATTTAAATAAAAATTAAGTTGAACCATTGATCCTTTAGTTAGATGAGAAATATTAGGAGCAACATTTTTTGCTGAATTTTAATTTTCTGTATAAACAAATTGATTAGTTGACCATCAAGTGTCTTTCTATTCGTGTTTTTTACCATATTTTATTCCATTGCAGGACTTCTTTGCCATTTGGACGATGCATGCACGAGTAATCCATGTCATGCAGATGCTATTTGCGACACTAGTCCCATAAACGGCTCCTACACTTGCAGCTGTGCATCTGGATACAAAGGAATCGACTGTTCCGAAGATATTGATGAATGCGAACAAGGTAAGAATAGAAATTCGAACAATTATGGGTCGATGCTAATTAATTTACAGAAGCCTTTGTTGTACAGCGTTCAACAACAATCCGTGAATTACTAGCGGCAAACATCGGAACTACCCGATATTGTAACAATTGTTCGATTTTATAAAAAACGTGTAAATTTTGTTTTTACACTCAACGTAAAGAATAAATTTGTTTCTAACTCCTAAAACTTGCAGATATCGCAGATAGGAAAAGTGGAGAAAAGCAACGATAACAAAGCGAAAATCGTGAAAATTTTGGCGTAACTGCGACTTTGTCTCAGTGGTCGGCAAAGGAACAAATTGTTAACAGCAGGCCATCAATAAAATTTATGTTGGTGTGTTTCAAACATTACGATTATATAAACTCTAGCAAACCGGTTGTAGCAGTGTCACCTGTGGGTGTGTTATCAATTTTGTGATGATCTAAAGCCCGGTCCAGACTTAAACTTACACTGCATCTCCGTTTCTAGAATTTGGATGGTCGATCTCTACTAATGGTACGCAACTACCGGTATTGTTTCGACGTGTCAGTTCACCAAGTTAGTTCACTAATTTAGCGATGGAGTTACAGTTGAAAGAAGAAAGTTGTCTAAAGATTATTTCCGATAATTTTGAGTTTAGTGGAAGCAAATGTTGCGGAAAATAGTGTACCAAAACACTTTAAAGGGTGCAAACGTCGAAATTATTACATTTGACGTTACTGAAAGTCGGGAGTAAGCTTGGAAATTGCGAAAATTAATTACGTGAATGAAGGGGAGTTGCATTAAAACTCACAACGTCACTAATTAGGAAAACAATATGCTGTCAATTTTTTAGTTGTATCACTTTCCCACCGTTAGTTGTTTATTGCAAGTTGCGGCGTTATAAACGACGTCTTCTCGGTATCGCTTTCGGTTGTTTGGAGGCGATTTTTGTTCAATGACAACAAAAGAATAATAACGCAATTAAAGCGAATTTTTAGTTGTGTATAAGAATTTTTAGTAATAAATGCGAAATCACAGCGATAAAATTACCAATTAGTGGACACATTCAAAATATTTTTGTTGGTGAGCTTGTTAAGTTTTCGTGGTCATAAAACTAACTTCTTTTGATGTTATTTCTTTATAATACGTTTTCAGTGTCGCTACGTTTATTATAATGCTACATCACGATATAATCTTCTTGTCAATGACCGTAATTTATCCGTTACTGGACAAGTTATTCAGTGCAAGAATTCGCTCCTTTTACATTCAAGTAAGATAGATGCTAAGCGACTTGTTCAAGCATAACTATGCAAATTAATATTTAAGTGTCAACCGACTGGCGGCGACAGGGACGAATCCATCTATCCGCAAGATTAAGAAAATTCTTCCAAAGTCGCTCCAACCCTTTTTTCAATTTCTTGAAACTAAACAAATTTGATTGGTTGAAGACTTTTTCAAGCACTTTCCACGCAACCAAATAGCAGTAAATAATTTTTTGTTTACCTAATAATAAACAAAGGGGTTGGTTAGGTGGTGGCTGTTTCAACTACAAACAAACGACATGTGTTTACTAAATAACACTTTTTGCCTCATTAATTAAGGGTTGAATTTTGGGGGGGCTGTTTTTTACCATAAACAAACCGAGCATGTGCAGTCAATTTTTTTGTGCACCCAAAAATAAATGAGAGACTGAATTTATTGGGGGCTGATTTTCGAAAAATTTCCAAAAAGCGATTTGGTGGTGACTGTTTTTTAAATAAATCCAGGAATTTTGCGGAAAGTGTTTTGGCTACAAATAACGAAATTTTTGTTATTAACAGTTGGCGTGATTGAAACGAGAATATTAATGACGCGATTTTGTTGCAGGTTCTCCATGTGAACACGACGGCATTTGTGTCAACACCCCAGGAAGTTTCGCTTGTAATTGTACTCAAGGTTTCACCGGTCCTCGCTGCGAAACCAACGTCAATGAATGTGAATCTCATCCGTGCCACAATGAGGGTTCCTGTTTGGACGATCCAGGAACTTTTAGATGCGTTTGCATGCCAGGTTAGCAAAAATTTGCTTCGTCCATTCTGATCCAGCAATTTTTCACAATTATTACGATTTAACTCACATAATCAACGGTTTTGTAACGATCAAGTTCGAAAAGAGCCCCAACAACGGTTTCAGTTATTCCAAAGTTTTGCATTTATCTTACTTTCGAAGTTTCAGCATTTGAAAAACAGAAGACGTGTTTAAGTTGCGGTGGTAGATTTATCGCAACAAACTAATCCAGGAAGCGAATCTTAATAGTGCTGTTCATCCCGTTTCCAACTTTTTTATGGGTTCGAAATCGATTAAAGGTTTTGCGTACGCGGTGTCTATACCATTAGTTCGCTCTACTCGTTCCATAAATGGGAACGTTGTTAATAATCGCTTTCACAGCAATTACCGGCCGTCCATTATTTTGTCGCTCGGTTTTGTAATAAAAAATTTAATTCACTGAAAAATTAAAGCGCCGCTTTAGCAAGATTTTGTCTCGTTAGGTTTGATGGTTCTTTTGAGGTACAAGAACTATTTTCCTTCTTCAAATTGTTGCACTTCTTATAATTTATTTTATTTTACTTAACGGTCGTGAAGTGGTTTAAAATTTCAGGTCCCTACGCCATAGACAAATATTCTTCAACGTGTTGGTGCAACCAGTACCTACAATTAGTAAAAAAATTAGGGTCACTTCTACTACTGTTGAGTTGAGGGATGATTGTAATACATTTGTAGGGTTGAAACATTGTTTTAGATTAATTATTTGTTACTTGAGGCCACTTCTCGTCTAAATCCATCGTTGCGTGCTCTGTCGCACGCATGGAGCGGTATAGGCATTACAGTGCATTCGATCATTGTACGAAACTAGAGCAGATTTGTTGATTTTTTTTCACCTTAAAGAATCCGGACGCATCAGTCAAGGGATTAAAACGAATTTTAAGCGAATTACTCAATTATTTTAAAAAATATCGAATTTCGTCTGAAATGTCACCAAATGATTTTCTATAATTTTTTTTCTGAAACTCGATTAATTATTAAAAACAGATTAGGCGCTAAATATAAAAACAAAAAAATCTTGAAGCTCCACTATAGTTTTGGCAGAGGACGCATAAAAGCGTAGCCGCAGCTTTAAGGAAACGCTTCGAAACTTGACAATTTAAAATAATTGTAACAAAAGCTTCCCGGTTTCATTTCAATTTATTTAATTCCCTCCGTTACGTCATCCACTTACTTAAATGTGTCCCGTTACAAGATTGTTGGGAGCGCACATGTTGCTGGGAATAGAAAAACTGATAATTAAAAATGTTGTTGATCACGAAATCGTTTTTATTGTTAATTTTGGATTTTTCCCGTAGGGTTCACTGGAACTCAGTGCGAAATCGACATTGACGAATGCAAGGACAAGCCTTGTTTGAACGGAGGAATATGCCGCGACCTCATCAACTCTTTTCAATGTACCTGCGCGATCGGTTTTACCGGATCCAGATGTCAAATCAACATCGATGATTGCATATCGAACCCATGCCGAAACGGCGGCGTTTGTCACGATTCGATCGCCGGATACACTTGCGAGTGTCCTCCAGGTTTCACCGGTTAGTTTCGTGGAGTTTCGAACGATTTGTTGGAATTGTTATAATTTTTTTTTGAAGGTCTTTCATGCGAGACCAACATCAACGATTGTCAATCTTCACCTTGTTTTCATGGTGAATGCATCGACGGAAAGAACTCGTTCAGTTGTACGTGCCATCCCGGATATACCGGCTATCTTTGTCAATATCAAATCAACGAATGCGAATCGAATCCTTGCGAATACGGCGGTTCTTGTCAAGATTTAGTTAACGGTTACCAATGTTTATGCAAAGCGGGAACGTCAGGACCGAATTGTGAAATCAACGTGAACGAGTGTTATAGCAATCCTTGTCGAAACAACGCGAGATGCGTCGATGGAATCAACAGGTACATTATCAAGTCATTTTTTCATTAATCTACATTAATTTTATCATTTCTTTCATGCAAACAGCAACATTCCTTATGATCTGTAAGTTTATGGTTCTGATGCGTCTAAAGTACTGCATGTGAATGTGTTTTTGCCGGCCGTTTTCTGTAATTTTTACCACTTAACATTTAGTTACTTTAAAATTATTTCTTGCTTCATTTTAATTCTTTTGAAATTTTAGTTACGTCTGTGAATGCATACCCGGCTTCACAGGAAAACATTGTGAAAACGACATCGATGAATGCGCTTCGAATCCTTGCGCCAACGGCGGCGTATGCATTGATATGGTGAACGGGTTCCGTTGCGAATGCCCTCGTGGATACTACGATGCCCGTTGTTTAAGCGACGTAGATGAATGCACGTCGAATCCTTGTAAACACGGAGGCAGTTGTGAAGATGGTGTCAATCAATTCATTTGTCATTGCGTGCCAGGTTACGGCGGCAAACAATGCGAAATTAACATGGACGAATGTGCTTCGAACCCTTGCCAACACGGCGGCATTTGTCATGATCATTTAGCTTCCTACACATGCGAATGTCTACCAGGCTACACCGGAACTAATTGTGAAACCAACGTGGACGATTGCGATATTAATCCATGCAAAAACGGCGGATCTTGTATCGATCAAGTTAACGACTATAAATGCGTTTGCGAATTGCCATTTACCGGACGCGAATGTGACGATAAACTAGATCCTTGTTCACCCAACAAATGTCGACATAACGCCAAATGTACACCTAGTTCGAATTATAAAGATTTCGCTTGCACATGTAGCGGCGGTTATACCGGTCGGTTTTGTGAACAAGACGTCGATGAATGTGTTGTGTCGAAACCTTGCCGTAACGGCGCCACTTGCCGAAACACCAACGGCTCGTATCATTGTATGTGCGCGAGAGGGTACGAGGGTAAAGATTGTTCCATCAACACTGATGATTGCGCTTCATGTAAGTATTAATAATATTTGAAGTATCGTAGTGTAGACGCGACAATATTTTAGTTCCTTGCCAAAACGGTGGAACATGTCTGGACGATATCGGCGATTATACTTGTCTTTGCGTTAACGGATTCGAGGGAAAACAATGCGAAGTTGACATCGATGAGTGTCTTTCCACGCCGTGTCTTAACGGCGCCACCTGTAACCAATACGTTGACTCCTACACGTGCACGTGTCCTCTCGGATTTTCCGGAATCAACTGCCAAATCAACGATGAAGACTGCACAGACAGCAGTTGTATGTACGGAGGAACTTGCATCGATGGGATCAATTCCTACACTTGCACATGCCAACCAGGGTGAGTTGAGAGGAAGATTTGAGACAGGTCAAAGCAGAGACGAGGTATATCTAGAAAACTGTCCCCTACGCGTAGGTATATCTACAACAATCTAAGCAACTGTACGGTAAGATGGGAAACTGAAAAAGACCCTCTTGCGTGCGGAATCGGAACTAAAATACTGCAATTACTTGTTTGTTGACCCAAAAAAGTCACGTTGTAGATTCTGAATAGATTGAGTACGCCAGTATCTGTATCAAAGTGGTGAGGGGCAGATTCACCACGTTAACGCTCCTTTTTTTGAGCATTTTTTGGCCGAAGACCATCTACCATGCGGTTTCTAAACTAAATTCTAGTAAACTAAAGCGTATCTTGTAACTTTTTCATAGTTTGGCTTCTTCACGATGTGCCTAGTCTCCGGTCTAGACCTAGAATCCGCCCGTTTTGTCTAGACAGTTGGATGACGTTTTTACTTTTTAGATACACCGGCACTAATTGTCAGAACCGCATCAATTTATGCGACAGTTCCCCTTGTTTGAACGGGGCGACATGTCAGGACCACACCACTCACTACACCTGTCATTGTCCGTACGGTTTCACCGGCAAAGATTGCGGCGAATACGTCGATTGGTGCGCTACGAATCCTTGCGAGAACCAGGCGACGTGCAGACAATCGAAGAACCAATACCATTGTTCTTGCGGTGTCGGTTGGACCGGAAAAGTTTGCGACGTTGAAATGGTCAGTTGTAAAGACGCGGCACATCGAAAAGGTACGTTGTTGCTTTTTAGGATTTCCGATTTAATTTCGATCAATTCCTGCAGGTGTTGCGTTACGAACGTTATGTAACAACGGAACGTGCGAGGATATCGGAAATTCCCACAGATGTCACTGTCTCGACGGTTACACCGGATCGTATTGTCAACAAGAAATCAAAGAATGCGAATCGGCTCCATGTCAAAACGGAGCTACTTGCAACGATCTTATCGGTTCATATTCTTGTCAATGTGCCAAAGGTTTCCAAGGACAAAATTGCGAATTGAACGTGGACGATTGTAAACCGAATCCTTGCCAAAACGGGGGGACTTGTCACGATTTAGTTAACAATTTCTTGTGTTCTTGTCCACCGGGAACTTTGGGTTACATTTGCGAAATTAATATTGAAGATTGCAGACCTGACGCTTGCCACAATAACGGAACTTGTATCGATAAAGTCGGAGGTTTCGAATGTAAATGTCCGCCAGGATTTGTCGGTCCTAGATGCGAAGGTGATATCAATGAGTGTTTATCGAATCCTTGTTCGAACGTCGGAACTCTCGATTGCGTTCAATTAGTTAACGATTATCATTGTAACTGTAAAGCGGGTTACATGGGACGTCATTGTGAAGTTAAAGTTAATTTTTGTGCTACGTCTCCTTGCCAAAACGGAGGTATGTGCACAGCGATCCACGCGGGTCATAAATGTACTTGTCAAGAAGGTTTTTATGGTAAAAATTGCGAGTTTAGCGGATACGATTGCGATTCAAATCCTTGCCAAAACGATGGGATTTGCCGCATTTCAGATGGTGGCGGTTACGTTTGTGATTGTCCCGTCGGTACAACTGGAACTAATTGCGAAATTGATTCCCTCAACGAATGCAATAGTAATCCTTGCCAACACCCTGACGCTATCTGTCAAGAAAAACTAGGAGATTACGCTTGTTATTGTCCCCCACGTCATACTGGAAAAAATTGTGAAATTTACGACCGTAATTCAGCTGGCGGTTTAGGTCAAGCTGTAATTCCGAAATTAGATCCCAACAGTTTCTACGCTAAAGACTTAGACAAACAACGGCAACAATGCAACCAAAACAAGTGTCCGTTGAAAAGGGGTAACAGAAAATGTGACGAAGAATGCAACACTTACGCTTGCGAATTTGACGGTAACGATTGTTCTTTGGGTATCAACCCATGGGAAAATTGTACAGCTTCGATTAAATGTTGGGAAGTTTTCATGGATGGCGTTTGTAATGAAGATTGCAATAATCCTCAATGTTTGTTCGATGGACGTGATTGCGAGAAATCTTTACAACCTTGCAACCCCATCTATGACGCTTATTGTCAAAAACATTACGCTAACGGATTATGCGATTATGGTTGCAACAACGCTGAATGTAACTGGGACGGTTTAGATTGTGAACTAGCACCACCCGAACTAGCTGAAGGTGTAATTTCGATGATAATTCTAATGGACATGCAAGGATTTAAAAATAACGTTGTCGCTTTTTTGAGAGACACCAGTCACCAACTACGAACTACAGTAAGGGTTAAAAAAGATCAGTTAGGCAACGATATGATTTACCCTTGGGTCGGTTCTTCAGCTTCGAGCAGTCTCCAAGATAATTATTACACCAGAAAACATCACGTGGTTTATTCGGAACAAGCCCAATCCGGCGTTAAAGTATACTTAGAAATAGACAACCGAAAATGCGTAACAGTTTCGGAAAGTTCCGAAACTTGCTTCCAAACGGCCAGTTCCGCAGCTGAATTTCTGGCAGCGAAAGCTTCGAAGCACACCCTCTCTCAATCTTTCCCCATTTACCAAGTTAACGGTTCCAGTGGAATTTCTGAAGACGGTGATGCCCCGACTAACGTTAAATACGTTTTGTTCGGTCTGGTTTTGGTGTTTGGTTTGAGCGTGGCCGTTTTCGCTATTGTGACGGCGCAGAAAAAACGGGCCACCGGAATCACTTGGTTCCCGGAAGGTTTCCTGAGGACGAATTCGGGAACTAGAAGACGGTCGCGAAGACGCGGTCCCGAAGGACAAGAATTGAGGAATATGGGCAAAAATCCGTCGATACCAGGTCTAGAAATTGATGCACATGGACAACACGGTCACGTTCCTCAATGGTCCGATGACGATTCCGATATGCCGCAACCGAAACGGTTTCGAGGCATCGAAAATGGTTATGTCAGCGACCATACTGGCATTACTGATTATGAGGAAGCTGAACCGAGGGTTTGGACACAACAACATTTGGAAGTTTCGGACGTGAAGCCGGTCTCAATGTTAACGCCGCCACAGGTAATTCTTTTTTCTATTACTGAAGAATACTTTTTTCTGAATTTAATTCCGAAAACTATAGCTAGAAATAAGTTTTAAAAAATTACAGTTTTCTTTAAATTTTGGTCCAAATTTTTAAAAATATAAACAAATCGAGAATTTCTTAACAAAAAGTATTAACGAAGAATACTTTTTCTGAAATTAACTTCTAAAACTTTATAGCTAGAAATAAGTTTAAAAAGATTACAGTTTTCTGTAAATTTTCGTCCAAATTTGTTGATTGGAAACTTTTATTGCAAACAATTCGGGAATTTCGTAACAAAAAGTATGATTTGATACGGAACGGCCTCTGATTAATAATTTTGATTCCTCAACATAACAATGAAACTTTACAGGTCGATATCAGCGATATAAACGCTCGCGGTCCTTGCGGCATGACTCCAATCATGGTCGCTTCTACTCGCGGTGGCGGAATGGACACCGGAGAAGAAGAAGAGGAAGATTCGACTGGAGCTGTAATTCAAGATTTGGTGGCTCAAGGTGCCGAACTAAACGCCACAATGGATAAAACCGGTGAAACTTCTTTACACTTAGCGGCTCGATACGCTCGGGCAGACGCGGCGAAACGACTTTTAGACGCGGGCGCTGATGCCAATTCTCAAGACAACACCGGCAGAACTCCACTACATGCCGCAGTCGCCGCCGATGCTTTGGGAGTTTTCCAAATTTTACTCAGAAATAGAGCAACAAATCTCAACGCCCGAATGCATGATGGTACGACACCTCTAATTTTGGCCGCTCGCTTAGCCATCGAAGGCATGGTACAAGATCTAATAAGTGCCGAAGCTGACATCAACGCGGCCGATAATTCGGGCAAAACGGCGTTACATTGGGCCGCAGCTGTTAACAATGTTGAAGCCGTCAACATCCTTTTGGCGCATGGAGCCAATCGGGACGCGCAAGATGACAAGGTAACTATACCGAGTAACAGCGCCCTCTATTGTGATATTTTGCTACTAGCAAAAAACGAGTTTTGATTTTTTTATTTGTTAGGATGAAACTCCGTTGTTCCTTGCTGCCCGGGAGGGCTCCTATCAAGCTTGTAAAGCTTTACTGGAAGCTTATGCTAATCGCGAAATCACTGACCACATGGATAGATTACCGCGAGATGTCGCCAGTGAAAGGTTACATCACGATATCGTTCGGTTGTTGGACGAGCATGTTCCGAGAAGTCCTCAGATGGTGAATGTTATCCCTAATAGCTCCATGATGAGTAAGTATCGCAACTACAACTATATTTGTAATGGTAATGATGAATTTGGTGCGAGTATTATTATTATTAATGTTTATTTTAGCTTCTCCGACGGGACAAATCCAACTGCAACAGCCCACAGTTATCGTTCCTAAAAGACAAAAATCGAAAAGGCCGAGTAAGAACAATAACAACAACACTGCAATCGATCCTACTAGTCCGGAAACAGATATCGGTAATGTAGGTAGCATAAGGAGAAAAGCGAGCGTGAAGAAAAGTAACAAAAAGAACGCTCAACACGCGGAAATTCCCCAAAGCGTTGATTCTATAACGTCAACGTTGAGTCCGGTGGAGTCTCCCATGACAAATTTGCCGAGTCCCTACGACACAACTTCAATTTACTCCAATATGGGGATAACTCAAGGACTGGAAAGTCTAATGGGAAACAAACAACCTCCCAGTTACGAAGACGTCGTGAAGAGCAACGCGGCAATCCATACGTTGGTGAATTTGGAAAATTACGGTGCCTTCAACCTAGCGAATTTCCACGACCCGATAATGATGCAGCAACGACAAATGCAGCAACCCAACACGTTAAGTCCTCCATACTCGAATCAATCCCCACCTCATTCTGTGCAATCAAACATGTCGCTTTCGCCGCAAGGCTACAACGGATCACCGTCACCAGCAAAAACACGTCCGTCATTACCGACAAGTCCCACACATATCGCAGCGATGAGAGCGGCAACGCAACAAAAACACGGAGGTGTTCCTCAAGCGCAGAATTTACAAATGGGTTTTGATTTCAGTCAAACCGGTTTAGAATTGCCGATGGCTTATTCGACTGGCCTGATGAACAGTGCCACACCTGCTACGTTACAACCGCAGCAATATCAACAAAATTATTATCTCACTCCACCTTCGCAACATTCTGATCATTTATTGCCCGATAATTTCCCGACGCCAAGTCCGGAAAGTCCGGGACATTGGTCGTCTAGTTCGCCGCGATCTTGTAATTCGGATTGGTCTGAAAATGTTGCAAGTCCAAACACTTATGCTTCGTCAGGTCATCAAGCGAATAAAGGATCTGATGCTATTTATATTTAGTAACTGTTGTTGGTTTTTTTTGTTATTGTCGGATCTGGAACGAAGTGTACAACACTGACGTTATTTTGTAACATATGGTCTCAAGTAATTTAATGCCAAACGACAGTTGAAATTTTACTATTAGCCACTTTGCCTTTAAAAAATGAAAAGAAAAACGTTTGTCGTGTGCCTTGAAGCATTTGTTATTTTTAAAGTTGTAATATTTTATGATAGATTAATAATTTTATAATTGTACATATTTACTAAATATCTTCATTAGTATTTTCATTATTTCTGAGCAGTCGCTAGTTGACGATTTTACATTTATTGCCATATCCAACAACTTCTCATGTTCCTCAACTTCTCTCGAGAATTGCCTTGTAATTACGTGAAATTTTTTGTAGCCATAAGGCAATTTACTTCCATGACAATTACCTAATAGGTGAAGGCCTTTAGGTGACCTTAATTCTCAAAATGTATTTTTATAATAAGCTAAGCTCCAACATTTAAAGATATTTTTATAGATAACATTTAGGTAGATTTTGTAAGGAATTCCACAATTTTACATTAGTTAGCAAGTCTGTGATTCTTATACTTCAATTCCAGTACAAGTACCTACGAATTTTAAGGTCGCAGAATCGTATTCAGTTGAAACCGCAACTCTGCTAGTATTATGTGTAAAAGCAATATTTAATTATTTTTTTTGTATTTGAAGCAATTTGAAAATGATTCTGCGACTTCGATGATTCGTAGAACTAACTGCCTTATTATTCTATAAACGAGGTTTTTGGAGAAACAAAGCATGACAACCTTTAAAATATTTATGTAGCGATTATTAAAGATATGCTAATGTTTTATTATAACGTCTAAGCATTCTGTTATGGGAACCAATATCAGGAGTCTTTCAATAGAGAATTTCCACGTCTGTATTATAAACAAATTCCAGTTAATTTTTTAATTTATACATCTACTTTTTATATTTTATATATATCACGGTTTTTTTTTATCTTGTAAAAAGTACTGATTAGGTAACTTACTAATTAATGATCATGGCTTATTATTTAAGTTGAACTTGTGAAGCTGTTACTTTGAGAAGGAAGTATGTGGATAATTTTTTTAGTTATTAAGAACACAATGATGCTTTTGTACTATATATTTTAAATAAATCCATTTTCTAATTTTTCTATTTTTACTTCACTCTTCCACAATGAAACAGTAACTAAGTCCCGTTTCACATGGAGCGTACCGTCAGGACGTATGAACAAGAGCCATGTGTTTAAATGCGTGCTTTCACATGGAGCCCGTAGCAAGTAGTGCGTCGACGTACCGTCAGCGCGCGTACGAGTCATTGGCTCTTATGGATAAATTCACATGAGGACTGACGGTCAGTTGCGTAACATTTCGCTTGTTGCCAGATTTATCGAATAGTCGTTTAAAGTTACAAAATAGAAATGGAAATTACAATTGTGCGTGAAAAATTTGGTATAGAGGCTACTTCAGTCTCGCAAAATGGTCAATTTTTTGTAATTTAATTATTTGTGGTAACACCGACTTGTCGGTTGCGTACCATACGTCGTGCATCTGAAAGCAGATCACCAAAATTTTGTCCCTACTTTATTTTTTCTGAAGCCATCCTCTATCAAGATATTATTGAAATCATAATCTTCATCATTGTTTTATGTACAACTTAGAAATCCCAAAGATTCACTTTAGTTTTGAAGTTTCGTACAACGGCAGAACATGGTCGTGCTTATAACGCTCCATGCGTGCGACAAAGAACGCAAACAGTCTAAACTGCAGCCTTAGGGAATTTAAATTTAAAACTGGGAAAATTAAAAAGAAACGGTTGACCAAATTTAACAGTAATAACGCCAAATGTGTAATGAATGCAAAGATTTGAAAAAAAAAATTTGTCACCAACCAAGTGCTGATTTTTATTTAAATCCGCGCAATTCCATTTGAGTATAAACTAAGAAATTCAACTTGTTCGCTCAAACAGTTTATCGAGATAGTACGAAAAGTGAACTAAACTGAATTTGTTTCATTCAAAAGTTTGTTACTAATTTATTTGTTGCATTTTATAGAAGAAGCTGGAGTTAGTTCGTGTGCGTACCGCTACAGGTGTTGTTAACTAGATCAGACACTTGCTGAGAAGATGTAATTTAATATTTCTATGTAATGCGATTAATTTCTCTTCTCTTGTGATTATTGTTAAATTCTAATTTGAGTCGGACAACTTGTGTTGTGACAACATGTAAAATTTGCGCTAAAATTGGAGTACGTTTATTCTAAAAACTTAATCTGTAAGACATTAAAAAAAAATTCTGTTGGTCTAAGGTTATTTAAATTGTTATAAAGCCAAATATGTAATTAATGTTGAAAAATGTGGTGCTCATAAGATATTTAAAAAATAATTATCAACATTTTTCGATCTATGTTCAATGGATTATTTGTTTTAACATTGTTGTACTAATTTAGTTAGAATTGTAACAATTAATCATATCAAGACATACCAATTATATCAAAACTAGTCATTGTATCCAACTGTGTTTGAGGGAGTAGTGGATATTTTTTATTTAATTCACATCAAATCGAGATTTTGTTCGATGAAATAGAAATTTACTTACAACATCCGAAATCTCCTCAATTGTTGTTCATTAATGTTAGCACTCAACCCAACAGTTTGTTCACTGAATTTTTACTTTTCAATTATTCGTTTTGCGTTATGCGTCGATGCTGTAATTTGTGGAACCAAAAAATACCGAAAACCATCTTTGAAATTATTCATGTGAAAGTTAGTAACAAATTTTTTGTTTCTGAATCGCCGGAAAATTTATTTTAAAATAATTGTTAATATCAGTAAACGACGCACAACGCAACGCGTCAAGTGATGAGTTGTACCTATAAATCTACTCAAAAAGAACTCGCCACAAGTAGACTACGAGGTCCGTTCGGAAACAATTGACGCTATAAAATCATCCAAAGTACTTCCTTTGAAGATTTTTGAAAGCAAATTTCATTTGTTTACTTGCCTCGTAATTTTTTTTAAATTTCCGTCAAATTGGACGTAAACTGACCGACCTGGAGGACAAGAAATTTGGCTGCAATTTTTTGAACGGGATAAACCTCACGCTACGGTCCGTTAGTGTCGTTTAAATAGTTCCAGGGCGCGGGAGTAGGTACTCACAACGGTCCCCCAATAGAACAACAAATCTTTTTACGCTAGTAGTAGATTGCGATTGTTTCCAGACAGTACTTCGAGTTTTCGCGGTATTTGTGCTATTTTAGTAACAATTGAACACTATTAGATGATTAACGTAAAATGTAAATTTGTCCATTATTTTTTTTATATAAATCTCGCAGTTACCACAATTATAACAAATTAGATTGGACTATGGCAGTTAGTACTTGGACACAACTTCAAAAATTGTTCAGATAACTTGTGGTTAGTATTCTAAAAATTTTGCCACATTTGACAGTGAAATAGTAACATTTTACAACTGTCCTTTCTACTTGTGACTCGAAACAATTTTCTTGTCGAGTAGTTTCCTTCAACATTAACAATAATTGATTTCCCGTCGATGTTGGTTTTCAATAAAAGTTTCTTGTGTGGTGGTCCGGTAAACACTAGCGCCACCTACCCGATAGTTGTTATTTAGTTAGTAGCTAGTTGTTTGGCTGCAGAAACTTTACGTCTGTTACGTTAGAATATTGTCGCCATTGGTGCCAACTGCACTACTTAATCTTAATGTTGTCTTTCCGCTATATTTAAATAATTCTCAACGTTTTCACGATTGAGTCAATTTAATTACCAACACTTGTTCCAAAGAAGAATCAAGTTGAAAAGTAATTACTTATTCAGTAATCACACAGAAGAATATTTCATCCGGCAAAATTTGTGAGTGAAGAGTGAACTACTTAGAGGTTTCAATTAATAAAAATTATGATCGGCGAGTTTAATGTTGCTCTCTACGTGGTTGACTCTTGTAATAAATAATGCAATCATTTCTATCAATAATATCCACTGAAACCAATTTATTTGTTTTAAAAATATAGTCGAGCTGGGATTTGTGGTGGCTCTAGTTTACCACTAGTCTATACGTAGATGTTTTGAGTTTTTAAAGTTTTGATTTACCATGAGAATTGAAACAAGTGCAAAGAATAATCAATTTTCACAAATACTACGAGATCTGTTTGGAAATAATTGACGCTATACTGCTAAAATAAAATAATGCTAATACTGGAAGTTGATCTCAACTTCTTTATTTTAAATGGAACACCCTCTATCTTTTTAATTTTTGGAACGCCCATTGGATTTTAGCGAATTCGACTATGTCTCGATATTGCACCATTTCTTTCAGATCTATTATTCGAGTTCGTAAATCGACCAGTGAAGTAATTGGAGTCGAATAAACTATGCCCTTGGTTTTTCCCTAAACAAAAAATTGAGGGGAGTCATGTCCGGAAATTTAGGAGGCCAAGTCTAATCCACCTATCTTCGAAAATTTTTGTCAACTCTCTCCTAATTATCTTGACTCAAACTCAATGGATTTTCTCACTACCGGCAACGCCAGTACGCCACATATCCACAGCTAGAGGTGTGTTCCAATATTTCTATATTCAATTGAAGTGCCACTTTCATTACTAGAAAAATAACGGCAATAATGTGAACTTAATTTTTTTAAATATTCTTAATTAATTGGTGCTAGTGAGAAATATTTTGTAACCGCAACAATAAATATTTCAATAAGTTTGCACAAAATTTTAGTTAAATTTACTCCTAGAAATTATCCTCATACAAATTTTCAATGGAAGAAATTTTGTTAAAAACTCGACACCTACAAAGTTATTGCAGTTGAATAAAAAATATTCTATGCTTTCACAGTTAATGTCTATATTGGTATAGAGGGTGGTTCTTGTTCATGGCCCATTAGAAAAATATAGAAAAACAAAGAATATACAAATCCTAATTTTGGGACATAAACCGGAGTCGTTAAATTCGTAAATTCTAATAAAGGACGAAATTATGTTCAATAGCCGCCGTTATTTTCTGCGGATTCAAACTTTCAAACGCTTCTATTACCCGGGTTCGTAAATCGACCAGTCGCATAAACTATCCCCGTGATTTTTCCCAAAAAAAAATCGAGTGAAGTCGTGTCCGGAGATTTAAGAAGCTAACTCCATGGACCGCCAAGTCCAATTCACGTATTTTCGAAAATTTTGGTCAACTCTCTCCTATGTTGCCGCAGTGTGCTGGAGCGCCATCTAGTTGGTACCAAACGAGCCAAGGGTAAACAATCCAAAAATCTTCCATTTGGTTTCGTAAAATTTCCAAATAGCGATTACCGTTCAAATTCTCACCATATAGGTGATAACGGACTTCAATGTCCAACAAAAAACAGAAAATCTTGAATCTGTGTTCCTTTGAAAATTTGTTGCCTGAGCTTTATGAAGATTTTTTGCGCCCAATGATGAGAATTACACGATGGAAGATTCCTTCATTGAAAAACTTGGCCTCGTCTATCCAAACATTTTTTTAAAGAAATTTCGATTGACCAATAATATTTCGCAGAAATTAATTTTGCGTGCAGGATCCTGAAGGTGCAGAGCTTGCACAGTGGTAAATTTGTAAGGATGAAAATGTTGATTTTTCAAAATTCCTTGGATAGAAGATCGAGAAGAGTCCAAATCATTTTGAGCAGATCGAGTTGACGCTTTTAGGTTGCGCGAAAATACCCAAAAGCCAAAATTTTAGTATCTTCACTTCCAGTTACAGCTTTTTCCATATGTCGAACGCTCTTTAGCTCTCCATAATTATTGAATTTTTTTGTAAATCTTCGAAATGTTTTTCTAGTATTGGGACAAGAAGAGGATATTTTGCAAGTTCTGCAAGTTCTGGAAATAATTTTCTCACATTCTCCGTGAATGCACAATAATTCGAAAATATTACGGAGTATTCAGTTTCCGTTGCAGGAGAAGTATGAGGAAAACACAAAGAAAAGTTAAAATGTCACACAAAGTCCGTAACAATTATTTTGAACAATAAGAAAAGATTGATTTTCATTGCCTCACCTGCTTTGTAATTCTTAAACGAAATAATTTTTATTTCTACACGAAAATTGCGATAACTCGAAAACAACCACCGATAGGTATAGGAAAACCCCACATCGTTAGAAACAGAATTTAATTATCTTTCGACTTTTTATAGTTTTTTTAAAGTACAAAAATTTTACTCCATAATTCCGTTTTCTATTAGAATTTTCAAATTAGATTATCCCCGATATATGTCGCACAGTCATATTTTTACGCTGTAAAAATTTTAAAGTTATTAATTTTAGTGTGTAAAGTTATGATTTTTTTATTCGAAGAGAAAATAATTTTTTTCTCAAAAATGGTGCAATATCGAGGCGTGGTCGTATTCACAGACTCATACTAAAATTCAGGGGCATCTAAAAAATAAAAAAGATAAAGATGTTTCTTTTAAAATAAAGAAGTTGAGATCAACTTCCGGTAGCTCAATACCGCTAATTCTGAAATATTTTTTTAAGAAAATGTGGTATTTGATATATTTACAAAATTTCCGATTTGTTTCCTTATATTTTTCTAATGGGCCGTAAACAAGCATCACCCTGTATAGGCGTGACAATTAGACAAAGCAAAGATGGCAAATCCACCCAGTTTAAAATTTATTGTGCGTTCGTTCTGAATCGTGAAGAAAACGCACTACGATTGAATTTAACGCTCGAAAGGAAACGCGCTTTGATTGATTAATAGCTAACCCACTAACTAAACGTATAAACAAAACCACGAGTACGTCCAAACGTACCCACCCAGATGGGGTCGCATTTGAAAATTCACGGGATTTTAGCTTGTTTTCTTTTGTTCCAGCTCAAATCAATTTCGTAATTATTTTTTTACAATTTCAAAAATGTTAATTGGTAGAAACTCGAAATTTTGAAGAAAATTTGTTTAAAATGGAAGACATTTAGGCTAATACCGACTCTAAATATTTAATTATTTAAACTTGTTCTTCTACATGTCCTCCTTCAATATTTTTTAATTAAACAAGAAATTACTCAAAAGTCTCTTTTTGGTTTAACTCCAAGAACCACAAATTATACTGTAAACTAGACGTTTTAATTAAAAATGTATGGTATTGTATCACATTATTTGTACATTTTATACATGGTAAAATTACTTTACTACTATTTGTACAATATTAGTAACGTCTACTATCAATTGTATTAAGTATCGCGCACTTAAAAAAAATTGTTTTTTCCCACGTCACTTTCCGGACCATTCACTAACTTTTCCGTTGTCAAATACCAAATTATAGCGGGGAAGCGGCACCAAACGTCCTCTTTTCATTATTTCCATGTTTTCACCAGGGTAATACTGAAACAAAAAACATGTTTTTACTGTGAGGCTATCACTAATTACCATGGGCATTAATTAGTCGCATTTTTTTAAAACAATTAAAGACGAACCAATTAACAACGTAACTCTGCAATTTTTGGCAAATAATGTCCAATTGTCGGAATAAAAAAAATGCACAACCGTGATGAGAGGCTAACAAGCCAAGATCTCTAAAATTACGTTAACTGGGCATTAGTCGTTTGTTACATCCTGTAGGAATTCAACAGACATTACTTTACTTTCTTTTAAATTATTAAAAAACAGAAAATGGCTCTGTAATCACCAATCAAAATATTGATGAGAGTTTAATCACGCTCCGTGCAACCGGAGCTTGGTGTACTTACTTGGCATTGGGAAATAAAATCTAGTAAAGCAGAACCCAATTTTCGTCCAGATTCAACCAGGATCTGCAAACTAAAAACACGTTTAATAAATTTAAAAAGAAACAAAAAACACATCAGTGTAAGATGAATTATCGGGAATTCGTTATGCTAAAATTCCGTCCAACTGAATGGTGAAGGATCGGAATTAATTTCTTGGCCGTCAAACAATGACCGTCAAAGCATGCAATAGAAGTTGAAATATTTTCAAAAACCAACAAAGTTTTCGTTTCTTTCTAGTTAATTCGTAAAAATTATTTCTAAGCGTATAAATGAAGGTGGGAAGTAGACTGTCGCACGTTTTATATTATTTTTTTTTTGCGCTAGTGATCCCCTAAAAATAACTGCCAAAACCGCTTTTACCCCAAAATTGACGTTTAATTTCAGAACGATTTACTATCATTATTGAACCAATCACTTCTACTGTTAAAAGTGTAGTTACAAACCTGTTGGTGTCGGTTAAGCCTCCGGAAACGATGGAATCGCATATTTTAGTATTTGCATTAACATCAAACAGCGGAATTCCAAACTGGCAATCTAACAGAGTCCAAACCTATTGTCAAACAACACAAAACAAAGTTAATTTGCAAAAACTATTAATATTGTTAATTGCGTAAATTGGGCACACAAAACTCAAGCCATGCCAGAATCAGTTTTCGGCCAATTTTTGTCAAATTACCACCGAAGTGAACAAACAATTTCACTTATGTACAATTAAAAAATTACCTCCCCAAAATTTTCGTCGGATTTCTTGACACCATCAAAAGTTTCTTCTTCCGGACACAACTTCCTGCTGAACATATTGATATTTTCATCGGTAGGACTCAACAGACCATCTATCGAAACGGTATGGTGTAGTGTTAGTAAATCGTTTTCCTTTTGAGCAATCAATTCGTTGCGTTCAAGTTGATCCAGTTCTTGTTGCAAAAGATCGGAACACTCTTGACTCGTGAACCCGTTAGCCGGCGATGAACATTGACTACTCGAAACTGGCGTTATCGCAAAATGGGACTCGTCAGGCGATTGCAATTTCCTATCACTTTCGACAGCAACATCCTCTTTTCTTCGACCGTCCCCCGACAGTTTTTCGACGAAAAAACTGAAGTTTTCGTTGGCCATCGATAGAGGTTCTTGCGGTTGTTTCGACTCGTTATTGTTGTTATTCATTTGTTTTACACCTTAATTCTCATATTAACTACCAATAATCAAAGTAACAAGTGGATATTACCTGAAGTGACGTGTCTCTGGTTCCTACCTAACCGCACCGACAGTTCTTTATTAGGGCATCCAAAATCTAAGACTCCAATGTTGGCGAATGTTAAATATCCGCAATTGTGGACGAGATCAACTATTTCCGACATGCCTTTAACTGCCGGATGATTTTTGAAAGGGAAATCTGTTTGGGTTTCGCCGCAACTTTTCGAAGGTGTGTCCAAGCGAAAGGGAAAAGGAACGATATGTGTTTGAGCCGGTTGATGGACGCCGTAAGCTTGGATGAGTACCGGTGAATACTGAGCTGCTGCGTTAAGATGGAAAATATTCGAAACTGGAATTACAGCCGGTTCGTGTAGCCAAGTCGTTACTAAAAGACGCGAGTATCCCAAAAACATGCGTGGAAGTTGTTTGATTGTTGTTCCTAATTTTAACAAAATTGTTGAATCTTAATCAAAAATATCGCATTAAACACCTTTAATCAGAAGCAAAGAGGGGGGACCGTATCCGGTGACGTGATACAAAAACAGTTTGAACCACAACGAGTTGACTTCCGGAACCGCCGGACCTAAATGTGGAGGGGATAAACTAGCCACCGGTCGAACCTCCCTGGTAAGTGGCGCCATCGAAACCAATAAACTACAAAAAAAAAGAATTAAAACCAAACACGTAATGGCCGCGTTACACGGGCGTGGAGCGACGCGGTTAGCGCTCTGAAGCGTCAGAAACTTGACAAGAACGAATAATTTAGAACCTCAAAAGAGAAATGCTGTAACAAGAGCTACTACGGAACCGAGGTCTGGACATTATCAAATAAAAAAAAGCTCCGCGGATGGCGCAAAACTGATCAAAATTCACGCCGCCAAATCGCGTTCACTCTACACGTTAAGCGCGTCGCTCCGCGCGCCCTCTAACGCGCCCTTAACAAGTTAACATCATACTTATATTTCTTCTGGAGTAACCGCAAGCAAGTTGCTTCGTCTAACGAATGCAAACTTTCTAATCGTACAAGATCGAGACCCGGACTTGGTAATTTTCTTAACGCTAATATTGTTGATCTTAATATGACAGCATGGTCGAAGAATCTTCTGGCTTCACCTTCACCTTCGGCGTCAATGAGTGACACTTTTTCTAATTCCGTCAAAAAACTGTCCAGACTTTCATCGCATAATTTACCGACTTCAAACATAGTGACGGCGTGCTTTTTCAAACCCTAGAAAGACACTGAAATAATTAAGAACTACTTTTTTTATCTACTTACCGGAGATAGATTACCCATCATTAAAAACGCCGTGAGGGTCGAGTCGAAAAGAAACGCAACTCGATGACCTTTTCTAGTTAACGTACTGCTAGCGGGACTACTTGGCGCGTCGTTTTGGGGCGAATGTAAGTCTTGGCGCGGAACGGATTCTTGATTAAAATTTAAGTTGGGTGACGCACTTGTGTGTACATTGCTTCTGCAGAAAAATTGAATGAGTGAAACGGTAGTTTCGTTGAGTCTGGTCATATCTGAAATATTTTCCTTTGGTCGCTTCCCCCCGAACCTTAAATTTCAATGATAATTCTGATGCGACCTTACAACTCTACCAGGAATTTTGAGAAGTTTTGTAGACAAGAAACCGCTCGGTGGTTTGTGATTGTCTTGCGAGGGGGAGCGACGGAAGAATAATCTAGATTGTGATCAACTGAACGGTAGTTGCCATAACGTTACTTATGTTACAATAAATTAGTTGAAACTTTCACTCGATCTAACAAAATTACCTAAGATCGTGTGATGGTGGGGTGTTCCAAGATGGATGTCGCCTCCCTTTAGCTGCATCTGTTTCGGTTTCTAGTTTACGGGCGAATTGAAGGCGACAATATAAAGAAACCGCTTGTTTGACTAATTCAGTGTCGACTTGAAGCACGTTAGCTAACTGTAACAATTTTTTTAATAATTCAGAACCCGAATAGAATGAAAAATTACTTCGCCAACCGTTGTGTGTTCATCGATAGAAACAAATATTTTATACAATAACGTTTCGAAATAATCACCAAGCACCCTATTCATAACAAATCCTTGTAACGGAGGTACTTGTATACAGTCAACTGCGGTCACAGGTACGTCTAAGTAGATGAGACCTTTCCTATAAATTTCAAATAACAATAAAATATCAAAATCAATTTTTTTGTTTACTTATAGAGACTAAGAACAATTTGGTAGTTTAATTCTCCTGCAGTTTGCGATCCCAAATCGATTAACCTGTCGATAACAGCGATTTCTTCTTCGTTAACAAGCTGCAAAACGATGTTGAGTTACGATTTAAAGAGATTGAAACTAACTTTAACGTCATCTTCGAGAACTAATCCAACTTCAACTCGCCACCAGGGTTCGATGTGGATATCTCGAGGAACTTTCGGTAGGAGACCTCGAACGTTTTTTTTTCCAAACAAGCGACCTCTGTTGGATCTGGATTTATTCATTAATTCTATATATTCGTTTCGTCCTATACCGAGTAGTCGCAAACCTACAAAAATGGTTTAGAATTTTCTTTTTTTGTCGTTACTCAACGTACAATCTGCTGCTGTGAAATTTGGTAATGTATCGTAACTTCGTTCGGCTTGCATCAACCTTTCGACAACTGAAATGTAATAATTGAAAGGGGTTATTCGCAAACCTTTTACTATCATATCCGCTAAATGATAGGGAAACAGCATTAATCTTTCTTTGCTGTAGCCGACAATACGTTCGTAGTATCTTCTTTCATCTTTTAAAACGTGACGAACTAAAAAAATAATTAAGAAAATATATTGGAACGGTTTCTATGTTATTACCCAAATTTCCCCGGTATCTCAATTGATTTTTAATACTGAAGGAAACTACGTATCTGTCGTAGTCTTTTGAAGAATTGCCGTAAATCTGAAAACGATTCAAAATTATTTAATCAACCACAACCATACTTTTAAGTTTTTTAAATTTCAATAAAAAATTGCTAGATGGCGCTTTGACACCCTACTTTTGTTTTTGTTTGTCACGAGATGGCGCTGCTGTCACTCGCAGAACTACGCACTACTTGGTTTATGCAACCAAATCCATTTAGTCGTTTCAACTGTAGAAACTTTGTCAAAGTTAAAAAACTCAACGATTAATGATCTTCCATTTCTTTGGGCTAGCTACAAAATATTGGCGACGTCACAAACATCAATCGGTATTTGATTAAAAAATAGTTAGATGGCGCTTTGAATCTCTTCTATTGTTTTTGTTAGTCACGAGATGGCGCTATTGTCGCTTGTAGAGCTACGCATTACTTGCTTTATGCAACAAAAACCATTTAGTTTTCACAGTACTGGATCGTTTCAACTGTATGGACTTTATCAAAGTTAAAAACTAAACAATTAATTATTTTCCATTTCTTTGCGCTAACTACAAAATATTGGCGACGTCACAAACATCCTAAAACGGTATTTGATTAAAAAATAGTTAGAAGGCGCTTTAAATCTTTTCTATTGTTTTTGTTAGTCACGAGATGGCGCTATTGTCGCTTGTAGAGCTACCCACTACTTGCTTTATGCAATAAAAACCATTTAGTCTTCACAGTACTGGATCGTTTCAACTGTATGGACTTTATCAAAGTTAAAAACTAAACAATTAATTATCTTCCATTTCTTTGCGCTTACTACAAAATATTGGCGACGTCACAAACATCCTAAATCGGTATTTGATTAAAAAAATAGTTAGATGGCGCTTTGAATCTTTTCTATTGTTTTTGTTAGTCACGAGACGGCGCTATTGTCGATTGTAGAGCTACGCATTACTTGTTTTATGCAATAAAACCCATTTCGTCTTCACAGTACTGGATCGTTTCAACTGTACAGACTTTATCAAAGTTATAAACTAAACAATTAATGATCTTCCATTGCTTTGCGCTAACTACAAAATATTGGCGACGTCACAAACATCCTAAATCGGTATTTGATTAAAAAATAGTTAGAAGGCGCTTTAAATCTTTTCTATTGTTTTTGTTAGTCACGAGATGGCGCTATTGTCGCTTGTAAAGCTACCCACTACTTGCTTTATGCAATAAAAACCATTTAGTCTTCACAGTACTGGATCGTTTCAACTGTACAGACTTTATCAAAGTTATAAACTAAACAATTAATTATCTTCCATTTCTTTGCGCTAACTACAAAATATTGGCGACGTCACAAACATCCTAAATCGGTATTTGATTAAAAAAATAGTTAGATGGCGCTTTGAATCTTTTCTATTGTTTTTGTTAGTCACGAGACGGCGCTATTGTCGATTGTAGAGCTACGCATTACTTGTTTTATGCAATAAAACCCATTTCGTCTTCACAGTACTGGATCGTTTCAACTGTACAGACTTTATCAAAGTTATAAACTAAACAATTAATGATCTTCCATTGCTTTGCGCTAACTACAAAATATTGGCGACGTCACAAACATCCTAAATCGGTATTTGATTAAAAAATAGTTAGAAGGCGCTTTAAATCTTTTCTATTGTTTTTGTTAGTCACGAGATGGCGCTATTGTCGCTTGTAGAGCTACCCACTACTTGCTTTATGCAATAAAAACCATTTAGTCTTCACAGTACTGGATCGTTTCAACTGTACAGACTTTATCAAAGTTATAAACTAAACAATTAATTATCTTCCATTTCTTTGCGCTAACTACAAAATATTGGCGACGTCACAAACATCCTAAATCGGTATTTGATTAAAAAATAGTTAGATGGCGCTTTGAATCTCTTCTATTGTTTTTGTTAGTCACGAGATGGCGCTATTGTCGTTTGTAGAGCTACGCATTACTTGTTTTATGCAATAGAAACCATTTCGTCTTCACAGTACTGGATCGTTTCAACTGTATGGACTTTATCAAAGTTAAAAACTAAACAATTAATTATCTTCCATTTCTTTGCGCTTACTACAAAATATTGGCGACGTCACAAACATCCTAAATCGGTATTTGATTAAAAAAATAGTTAGATGGCGCTTTGAATCTTTTCTATTGTTTTTGTTAGTCACGAGACGGCGCTATTGTCGATTGTAGAGCTACGCATTACTTGTTTTATGCAATAAAACCCATTTCGTCTTCACAGTACTGGATCGTTTCAACTGTACAGACTTTATCAAAGTTATAAACTAAACAATTAATGATCTTCCATTGCTTTGCGCTAACTACAAAATATTGGCGACGTCACAAACATCCTAAATCGGTATTTGATTAAAAAATAGTTAGAAGGCGCTTTAAATCTTTTCTATTGTTTTTGTTAGTCACGAGATGGCGCTATTGTCGCTTGTAAAGCTACCCACTACTTGCTTTATGCAATAAAAACCATTTAGTCTTCACAGTACTGGATCGTTTCAACTGTACAGACTTTATCAAAGTTATAAACTAAACAATTAATTATCTTCCATTTCTTTGCGCTAACTACAAAATATTGGCGACGTCACAAACATCCTAAATCGGTATTTGATTAAAAAAATAGTTAGATGGCGCTTTGAATCTTTTCTATTGTTTTTGTTAGTCACGAGACGGCGCTATTGTCGATTGTAGAGCTACGCATTACTTGTTTTATGCAATAAAACCCATTTCGTCTTCACAGTACTGGATCGTTTCAACTGTACAGACTTTATCAAAGTTATAAACTAAACAATTAATGATCTTCCATTGCTTTGCGCTAACTACAAAATATTGGCGACGTCACAAACATCCTAAATCGGTATTTGATTAAAAAATAGTTAGAAGGCGCTTTAAATCTTTTCTATTGTTTTTGTTAGTCACGAGATGGCGCTATTGTCGCTTGTAGAGCTACCCACTACTTGCTTTATGCAATAAAAACCATTTAGTCTTCACAGTACTGGATCGTTTCAACTGTACAGACTTTATCAAAGTTATAAACTAAACAATTAATTATCTTCCATTTCTTTGCGCTAACTACAAAATATTGGCGACGTCACAAACATCCTAAATCGGTATTTGATTAAAAAAATAGTTAGATGGCGCTTTGAATCTTTTCTATTGTTTTTGTTAGTCACGAGACGGCGCTATTGTCGATTGTAGAGCTACGCATTACTTGTTTTATGCAATAAAACCCATTTCGTCTTCACAGTACTGGATCGTTTCAACTGTACAGACTTTATCAAAGTTATAAACTAAACAATTAATGATCTTCCATTGCTTTGCGCTAACTACAAAATATTGGCGACGTCACAAACATCCTAAATCGGTATTTGATTAAAAAATAGTTAGAAGGCGCTTTAAATCTTTTCTATTGTTTTTGTTAGTCACGAGATGGCGCTATTGTCGCTTGTAGAGCTACCCACTACTTGCTTTATGCAATAAAAACCATTTAGTCTTCACAGTACTGGATCGTTTCAACTGTACAGACTTTATCAAAGTTATAAACTAAACAATTAATTATCTTCCATTTCTTTGCGCTAACTACAAAATATTGGCGACGTCACAAACATCCTAAATCGGTATTTGATTAAAAAATAGTTAGATGGCGCTTTGAATCTCTTCTATTGTTTTTGTTAGTCACGAGATGGCGCTATTGTCGTTTGTAGAGCTACGCATTACTTGTTTTATGCAATAGAAACCATTTCGTCTTCACAGTACTGGATCGTTTCAACTGTATGGACTTTATCAAAGTTAAAAACTAAACAATTAATTATTTTCCGTTTCTTTGCGCTAACTACAAAATATTGGCGACGTCACAAACATCCTAAATCGGTATTTGATTAAAAAATAGTTAGATGGCGCTTTGAATCTCTTCTATTGTTTTTATTAGTCACGAGATGGCGCTATTGTCGCTTGTAGAGCTACGCATTACTTGTTTTATGCAATAAAAACCATTTCGTCTTCACAGTACTGGATCGTTTCAACTGCACAGACTTTATCAAAGTTATAAACTAAACAATTAATTATCTTCCACTTCTTTGCGCTAACTACAAAATATTGGCGACGTCACCAACATCCTAAATCGGTATTTGATTAAAAAATAGTTAGATGGCGCTTTGAATCTCTTCTATTGTTTTTGTTAGTCACCAGATGGCGCTACTGTCTTTACTTCAGGTGCCCAATTGTTCTAGAGAAACCAAGACAATACTTTTGCTTGAGTTTTAAATTTTTTTGGGACTTTATACCATTAAATCGAACGAAAACTTTACTATCAGGTGCCCAATTGTTCTAGAGAACCAAAGACAACACTTTCGCTTAATTTTCAATTTTTTTTTGGGACTTTATAACATTAAATCGAACGGAAACTTTACTACTAGAAGCTCAATTGTTCTAGAGAGGTCAAGACAATACTTTTGCTTGATTTTTATTTTTTTCGGGACTTCTTACTATTAAATCGAAGAAAAACTTTACTTCAGGTGCTCAATTGTTCTAGAGAGGCCAAGACAACACTTTAGCTTGCAGAACTACGCATTACTTGCTTTATGCAACTAAAACTATTTAGTCTTCACAATACTGGATCGATTCAACTGTACAAACTCTATCAAAGTCTTTGCGCTAGCAACAAAATATTGGCGACGTCACAAACATCTTCAATCGATATTTGAATTAAAAATTGTTGCGCATTTTATTAAATCGGAAATCTTTTCTCGACGTGTCGTCTTTAAAAAATTAAACTGCGTGTAGTTCTATTTTTTTATTAACAAACAACAAATGTGTAACTCTTCCATCAAAATTACAAACGCAAATTGCAAGTTGTGTAATATCGTGGCGCTTATCGCTTCGACAGGTTCAACCCACCATCAGTGTACAAAAGAATTATGGACTCTAACTTGAGCGTCGTAAAGGTGGAGCTAACGCAGGTTATTATGGTAATTTTCCAGTTAAGGACTACTTCGATAAATATGAAGATTAAAAGTTTAGCACCACCTTTTAAAAACAAAATTTATTGCAAGTTTCTCTCCCAAACAATAGCGGCGGCAATTAATTTCTTAAAAAAATATTTTTTTTAGAACTCAGCTGGTTATCAAGAACGCTTATAATTATCACAAATTGTCAGATATAAATCAAATGGATTTCAACAGTATGGAAAGAAGGTCTCGCTGCGGGTAATCCGGTGAAAGTGGTTCTGGGTGATTTAGTTCACGATATCGTATTGGAATAATAATCGTCTCGCCTACTTTTAGAATTTCACATCTGATAGAGTAAAAACAATAAAGCATATACAGGGTGTGACAGAACAACAAAAATAATTTTCAGAACCGTTTGATAGAGACCAATCAATCAACCAATGTCTGGTAGTGTTTCGGCAAGCCGCTAGGTGGCGCTAAAAATGTCTGAGCTTATTTCCACATTATCCACAAGTACTTGTAGTAGCAAGTTCCGACAGACCGTCAGTGCTAACTGATGAAGGAATTTTTTTATTGAAGTCCCCTAAGTAGTTTATGTGTTGCAAAGTTTAAAAAATCTGACTACTGGTGCCGAAGTTGATGAGGGTTTCGGAGACTCAGACTATCTAACCCCCCAATTTAAGCGTCACTGGTCAAATTTTATTGAAACTTTTCTTTCTTTTTGGACATAAAAATAAAATTTCTAGAAGTAAAAATAGTGGAGCATTAAGCCAAAAAATTACGTAGATTTAGTTCCTGATAAAAGCAAAGTTTCAACTGACATCAATTTATGTTTTTAGGAATAAAATTCGAAAAGTAATTTATTCAGATCTGAATTCAAAATTTGTGCTTCGAATTGATTTAAAGTCCCCCATTTCCCCTAAATACGTGACAATCACTTAGGGAGCTTTGGAAGTTGTCAATTCATTTAAACAATTTGTTTTGGGGTCAAACCAACACTCAATCTGGCCCGACGTTACCCGAATTGCCACCAATCAAAATGGCAACTAAAAGTAAACAATTTTTATAATAACAAATTACCTGTTTGATGTGGGCAGGTAGTTGTGCCCACGATATATTCTTGCGAATATTCTCCTCTATTTCCACGTTCATTGCTGCTTTCTACACCTGCAAAACGAGTCCTTGAGCAAAATCAAAATTACAAATTAAAATTCAACCTAATTGTTGTTGATATAATGATAAACTTTAAGGTTGTTCTTCTTTATTTGACGCTACTTTCATCATTTATTGTATCAAACATTTAAACACCAACTAAATACACATAATTGACAAACAACGTCCAGACTTATGATGACAACTGTCAAATTAACTGTCATTTGCCGTCAAAATAGAATTCGCCAAAAATTAGTAGATGGCGCCACTTTTTTGACGTTTTGAATTGAAGTGTCAAAAATTTTAAAGGGGACAAAAGTAAGGAAATACAAAATAAACGTGTTTTATTCTAAAAACTGTTATTTTAGCAACTAACTACATTAAAAATGCTTACGTTAAGTAAGTTGAAGCCAGTTGTGGCACTAATCAAGCATAATGCAGGTACGCCATATCGTATTATGTAATCTTTTGATTTTTAATTAAACGTTAATTTTGTTGGGTATCTTTTGGTTATGTTTTTAGGGCTTGTCAGGACGATGTCTGGAGGACACCACAGAGTTTTTCCTATGGTGCCATCGAGATGGCAATGGAATAAGTTTAAGGATCTCGTCCATTTTTATACGATGCTTGGTTTAATTCCTTGCGGTTTAGCAGTAACTGCTGCTAATATATTTATTGGTCCTGCTACACTTTCGGAAATTCCAGAAGGTTACACGCCTAAATACTGGGAATACTATAAGGCAAGGGAATTAAAAAAAAAATTGAAATTAATTTCAAAAGTCTTCATGAGTAGACTTTTTACTGCTAGTCAACCGTAACTAACACTAAAAGGTCTCTCGTGTAAGTTTCAAATAGGAAGTTACTCTGAAAATCTTGCTTTCAAACCACTAAACTTTAGTGGTTTGAATGCGACTTCGTCAGAAATGATCTGATGCCTTAGAAATATTGTAGGATTTTATTGTTTTACACAGCGTAATTATTGAGAATTTTACGTTAAAAAAAACTGCGTTTAAACCGCTCTAAGTATAGTGGTTTGAATGCGATGTAGTCCGAAAAATTTCCTATAAGCTTTACAGTGTGATTTTGAGAATTTTACTAGTTTCAAAATAGTATTCAAGGCACTGCAAAGTAGTATTTGCTCAACTTTAAGTTGTTAGCCTCAAAATTACAATCCATGCGACTTTTTTAATGGAATTTATTTTCTAGAGTCCTGTTACCCGGTTTTTGGCCCGATATGTAATGTCTGATCCACAACAAGACTACGAGAAATATTTGGACTACATTTTTACGGAAAGTGAAAAAATACAATTAAGGTAAAAACTACGAGGGGTGGTCAAAATAAAAACGTAATTATTTGTAGGAAGGTAGAAACTGCAGTTAAGGAAAGAATGGCAGAACGTGCAGATTATCAAGCATATTACTATAGACCCGTTTTGGCGAAATACCATAGAATTTCAAGAGAAGCTTCCGATTATTTGGAGACGATCCGCGGTGACTAATTTCTTAAAAATCAATGTAATAGTTATATTAGAAACAAAAATCAAACCACAAGTGTTTTGTACTCATTTCCTAATTCCTCGAAACAATTTTTTTGACTGCAATAAATTTGGATTTTTCTAAAAACCCTTTTGGTAGAAGTCAAAAAGATTGCGCAGAATGATTTCTGGAAATTCGTTGCTTTTTGGTGTTAAAGAAATACTAGGTACCGTCAAAAGTGGTTGTGCTGGTCAGGTAAGCACTCTATAACGAATACTAGAGCATCATTTAATTTATTTATTGAATACAATTCGCATTTGCACAAATCTCGTTTTATAAATTAACAATTTATATTTACTTTCACCTTTTTTCGCATTGTAATACTATATTAACAGTCTTTAAAATATTGTACATATCTTTGTTTCCATTTTATACATTAGACTGCCTCAGCGTTACTTTAATACATTTTTTTTCATATTAATTAAGGCAGCAAAATTACATCAAAACATCTGAAAAGCATTTTGTGTATAGATACATGTAGTGTCGTTAAATTGATTTTTTAAATGTAACTTTGTAGCTATATTGAAAAACCTAAAGAACACTACAACCGAATACTTTTAATATCACAGACACGTCTTGCCAAATTACAAGATACTCAACTAAACTAGCTAGAAACACAACTAAAGTAGAGCCTCACTAATTATAATTTAATTAATTACAAGTCTTTTCAAGAGTATTTCGAGAATGGAATACACAAATTCCAGTAAATATACGTAATAGTTATAATATTGCATAAATAAATAAAACTAATTTACTATAAATAATTCGAAATAAATTTGTACTAGGTAATCATGTTCACGTTTCGATGTATAATGCGAAAATAATATTTTTCCTACGTCAATTGAGCAGTTACAATACTTATATACAAAACACTAAGTAAGAATTCGCTTACTACTGTTGAGACTCT
Source organism: Pyrochroa serraticornis (assembly GCA_905333025.2). Classification (NCBI taxonomy): domain Eukaryota; kingdom Metazoa; phylum Arthropoda; class Insecta; order Coleoptera; family Pyrochroidae; genus Pyrochroa; species Pyrochroa serraticornis. Next base: position 47,732,391 of record HG995152.1, read on the forward strand.
TGTACAATATCAAGACATTACGAGAGAATCTTCAATTTTTCGATAAATCGTTTCGTTATTCGTTACAAGGGTGGTACTTGTTGGGTAATATTTTTTGTACAGATAAAAGTAAATATTTTTGTCTCCAGTTGAAAAACTTTCATTTGTACCTTTTTTTCAAAAAGTTTCAAATTTTCTAATTTTGAACCAATAGAACTAGAAAATTTTTAACTTTCCAGGTTTCGAAAAAAATTACATACCCGTACCACGTCACTTTAAGAACAGCGCCACATACGTCACGAGTAGGTAGCAATTTTTTGAACTAATAGTTTGAGCCTGTCTAATTCAGAAAAAAATTAATGTCACTTAACTGTTTATTAAAAAATTGATTTACCCGTACCAAGTCGCTTCAAGAACACGCCACGTACGTCACGAGTGGGTAGCAATTTTTTGAACTAATAGTTTGAGCCTATCTAGTTCAGAAAAAAGTGACTGCCACTCAACTATTTATTCTACCAATAATCACAAAGGGATTATTGTTAAAATGTTGTAAAGATAGCTAAAGTGAAAAACAAGAAAAAAGATTTTCCAACCGTTACGCTTTTTTGAGTTTGAAGAAAAATCTCTAAGAAACTTGATAATATTGAAAATTTTGTCATATGTTCAAGTTCCTCACATTTTCTACAATTGCCGACAAAAGAAGAAAGTGCAAAAACACGGGAATAGATTAGGATTTGACTCGTCATGATGACGTATGTGGCGTTCTTAGAGTGTTCGGACTGTACCTGAAAACCTGATATGTGTTATTGTTTAACAGGTAAAAATTCGTGTAATGTTATGAATGAAATATTCGTCGTCATTACGTTTTACGTCACAAAAGCAAAACGGCAGTTAATAAATAAATTCCATTCAAAGCGAATTTGCCGTCCGGAATCGAACGTCGATCAAAATTTTCTTTGGTTTTCCAATTCAAACAGCAGTTTCACCTTTATCACTGGAACTATTACTACCATCAACATGTTGTCGATCCAATTCAACATTAACATAAGAATTGATATCAGAATCGGAAAAATACGGTCCACTCCGCAAAAGAGGATAACCATGTGTCGTCGGATTTGGTCCCCTTCGAATCTGTTGATACAACTCATCCAAATCACTTACAGAAACACTGCTGGCTCTACTCTGCAATCCTTTTTGCACCCCCAACTCATGTGAAGGATTCAAATAAATTGCACCAACAGTTTCTGGTAATCTACCGGAATTCTCAACTAAATTAAATTCAGTTTGAAGTGGTTCGATTCCTTCGCAAGGTTCTTTCGTAAATATTTTTTCTAGTTCTTTTGGACCTGTATCGTTAACGTTATAATAAACCGATTCAACGTTACTAACCGAAGAGTCGAAAATTGGATTTTGATTAAGTGAATACGTTACGAAATCGTCGACTAATAATTTTTTTTCTGGACTAGTTTTATCTAATATCGAATCAGACATAGTTTCAGAACTATAATCCAGAGTGCACTGTTGCGAAACTGATCTCATATTATTGATCGAATCCGATTTTTTCGGAATTTGTTTTTTTCTTGATTTATGTTTCGTTTCTTTTTTACGGTTCGCGTTTAGTACTAAATTTTGTAAAGGAACGTTACTAACAGAATCGAGATCTTCACCACTATCCGAGAATAGATTCAAATTTTTTAAAGGTTTTCGACGTATTTGTTCTACGTGGATGTTTGTGTTGTTAACTTTCGAGTTGGTACCAAAAATATTTTGGTCGATACTCGATTTTATTTCTGAAACCACCGACGCGCTGTCGGTGTTGTGGTCACGTTGTCGCGGGGCTAAATTATTTCGTTTCATTAAATGCCGTTTTTGTCTTTTAAAAAATTTTCTAGCAACAATACTTTGGTGAGGATTATAAAAAACTTCGGCAGCATTTGTCGGGTTTTCTATAATATTCGGAATTATGTTAGACCGGTATTGTTGTCGATGTAACAAAATTAAATTAACATTATTAATTTTGGCACCTTGCCCCTCACTGTGTGAAGCAACATTCAAATCCGCAGCACCTTTCAAAACATTACTGGCGTGCGAATTCGATTTGGTATGACTCGAAGTTCGACTGCTCGACCTCGAAACGCCAACATCCCCAATTAAAGAATTACTAACGGGAGGTAACGATAAATGTTGTATTTGGATTTGGGGGAGATTTTGGGTAGTATCAGAAATATTGCGGGAACGAAAACAAAATTGTTTTCTCTTTATCCAATTGGCGAGAAGAAACCATTGGGCTCTAACATCGCTTCGAGCTACGCAATAAAAAAATAGAGTGAAAGCGCTTAAAACTGTAACTAAAATCGCGTAAACGCTACTAAATAATTCTTTTTCGAACGAAACGAAATGGTAAGGTTCTACGGTAGCAAAAGCGCAACTCAACCAAGATAAAACATAAAGAAACAAAAATATGGCGTAAGCTTTCAATTGAGCGCAAGGGAGATGTTCGGGATCTTCGACTTCACTCGAAGCTGTTTTGAATGATTGGACACTTCTAGAATCTGGATTCGAAAAATTGGGTTCTAGAAGATCTAAATCAACGTTTTCAGTTGCTTGAGTGCCTTCGCTCAAATGACCGTTTGCGTCTAAATTATAAATAGAACAGCGGATTAGTAAGAAAAAAATTCCTAAAAATATCAAAAGAATCGCAAAAGGGATATATAACGCGCTCAAAGGCGGCCCTATTCTCAAAAAACAATACGTGGGCGATGCGTAATCCTGAATGTTGATAGCGGCAGAAATTCCGCACAAAATTATAGCAATTCCCCACCCCACGAAATAGAGTCCAATTATCGGTTTTTTGATCGGTTCACCCGAAGTTAGTTCATCATCTTGCAATTCCGTTACGTTATTTTTACTTAGTCTATTATACATGCAATTGACACCAACACAAATCCATAGTAGCGAAGAAATAGTGAAATAATGCAACAACATTCCGACGATTTGGCAAATTTTCGAATCTTCGGTTTGGTAAATCCCAAACAAATACATGAAACACAAAAAACAGATCGCGATCCATAGATTGATTAATGAATGTTTCGCTTTTTTCGGCATTTGTATCGAAGCGTAGGACAATAAATACGTTACGATCACCACGAGGAGTGAAATGAGCAAAATTAAACTTCCAACGTAAATCGCGGGGTGCGAAAATTTGAATTTCGCCCCCAAATTGGTGTTGGAATTGCTCACGTTTTGTAGTAAGCCGTAATAGCCGAAATTGTGGCAAAAAAACACGACGTGATCTTGATATTCGTGACTGAAATGACACCCTTCCGTTTGCCAATCGCCTGTTCCGTTGTTGAGGTGCGGGTTCCACCAAGCGGGGATGAATGAAGTTTCGTGCTGAATCGTAGGGGAAATCTTGAGCATAACAAAAACTGGGTCGGTTAAATTGGTGATTTTTCTATCAACTGAAACCGAACGATTAACAACAAAAAAATCGATTTTGGGACAAAACCTAATTTAGCGCCCACTACTGCTGATGTTACGTCGAGGGATTCCTTTTTCAGTTCTTCTACTGGAAATAATTTGTTGTTGGCGTGCATCGATACGAGTATGTTGTGGAATTTGTTGGTGAAATTGTAATCGCGGTCCTTTTTGAGTTGGTAGAATAAGTTTTCGGGAATAATTACGGACGCTTCGCTGATTTTCCCGTGTAGTTCCGCGGTGTCCGCTTGGCTGTTCGTCACGCAGTAGAAGAGACGATCCGAAGACTTCTCAATGTCGACGTACCAAGTGCACTTCAACCCCGAGAACCCGTTCCTTTTCATTGGAAATATCTCCACCGCGATATTTGACTGAAAAATTATATTCCTTCAAAGCACTTTTAGAACCCTCTCGCGAAGCCGCCAAGTATTGGAGCTTTAACAATTTTGCAAAAATTCGTAAATTTTTCGAAATTATGGACCAAACTAAACCAAAAATAGGACCTGAAGAGGGGTGAAAATAGCAAAATTGCGATTTTTCTACCCCCAACAAAAATAGCTAAAAATCCCAAAAATGTCAGATCCCCTGAGACGTTTCAACTATTTTTCCGACGTACTCGACCATCCCCAATCAGGATGCGTCTTCAATTTAAAAATTAATTAAACTTAGAAAAGGCGCAAAATTGTTTTCTTCGGACGTTTGAAGAATGACCCGTAAGATTCTTAACAAAAGTGGTAACAAAAATTGACAAAATCAAAATAATTACTTTATGCAACTGCGACGTTGAGGTGATCCCTGCTAGCTTCTCGGTAATGTTGACCAATTTGTTGCAGATGCGGTACATTTTGTTGGCTCTTTCGAGATATTCTTTGGGTAATTCGAGTAAATTGTTCATAATGTCCATGAGAACCCCCCCGATTTGGTTGATGGAAAGATGTTTTAAATAATTTTCCATAGTTTCAACCGCGAAAACAACATCCATAACATCCTTAAAATGTACTCGATGTGTATGGGTGTAATTTCGAAAATGTTTGGCACTCTCCATTATGCTCGAATTAACTTTCGAAAATTGTTCAAGAATTTTGGTAGTATCCGAAATGAACGAACACATTGAAGTGTTCAAATTTTCCCATTTCGCTTGTTGTGAACAGAAATAAGAAGCGTTCTGTGACGCCACATCGTAATTCAAATTGATAGATTCACACGGTATCGTTGTTGTGTAATTGACAATTGTTCGCGGCCAAGTGTAAGTTCCTTTATTATTTGTTGTTACAGTTATGGGGCAATAACGTGTAGTGTTTGATATTACTACGACAGTAATCCCTTTCGAGTGGTTTCCTTGCATCGAAATCAATCGACAATTCCATATTCCGGTATGGTTGGGTTTTAGTTGTGATATTCTTAAACTGCTGTCGATTAATCCGGTGCTTTGAAGAAAATGACTTTCTATGGTAACATCTGAGAAGTAAGATTTAGGGTCGGAATCGAGCCATGTCCATTCAATTTCCGAAGCTGAATCGTACACGTCGGATATAGTTGGAGCTTTACATTGAAGTTTCAAAGTATCGCCCTCGAACACCACTTGGTTGACGTCGGGCTTCATTTCTATTATGGGAATTCCACTGGTGCTGGCTGGGGATTTACAATGAATATCAACACCGATTTTGAGTTTACGCAGGGGTAAACCTTTGAATGTGGAAGGCGTGCTGCATTTTGGGTTCGATATTAGTTTTACTGACGTCTTCATACTCCAATCTAATAACCAGAGGAGGCCGCAATCGCAGGTGAGGGGATTGTTTGATATGTCCCTGTGAAATAAAAAAATATAAATTTAGCTACGCAATTTATTTCACATCACTCTATACCGGGTATCGTTGGAAAATATATAGTGTCCTATTTGAAAAAAAAATCTAAAAAGTTCTAAATTGAAAAATTAAGTTTTGCCACCCTGTATAACTTTTAGAAAGTAAAAACGAATATCAAAGATATCCCACAGATGTTTTCTAATTGGTACTTACATAATTTTTTCTTAAAACTCGTAATTGTGACTGTTGTGATTTTTTTAACTTGCACCTGCAGATGCCATTATTTAAAAAAAAAATTGACCCTGTATCTTGGCTCACCCTGTATGTTCAAAAATAATTTCCGGTTATAGACTCGTTTCTCTAATTTATTTATGTTCTTAAATCAAATTTCTAGCTATCATAGAACTCGAGTTATCGAAGTCGGTTCCACCCGGTATATTAAATTTTCTAAAGTTAAAATTTTTGGTTGAAACTACTTTAATAGTTATTATTATTTATATACAGGTATCGAAAATAATGGCAGGTAAAGAAACCAGTTAAACGAAATAAGTTTTCAAAATTTTGGATTTTCAAAAAATTTTCTCTCTAATGTAGTGAGGGTAGTGAAACTAACAAGAGAAAAATAAAATTTCTAGGTGCAAATAAAGAATTTGATTTCTTGAGTTTCTGCATAATTTTGACCAAATTTTTATCTCAGCAATTACTACGAATAGAAGACCAAAATTTTGGGTCCAAAAAAAGTCACCAACTAAATTTAACTTCTCGGTACAAGATGAACAATAACAGAAATTTTGGATTTTCGAAAAATTTTGTATTTGGAACTTTCTTCATTTTCCACAATTTTCTCTCTAATGTAGTGAGGGTAGTGAAACTAACAAGAAAAAAAAAATGTATAGGCGCAAATAAAGAGCTTGATTTCTTGAGTTTCTGCAAAATTTTGACCAAATTTTTATCTCAGCAATTACTACAAATAGAAGACCAAAATTTTGGAATTTTGGGTTCCAAAAAATCACCAACTAAATTTAACTTCTCAGAACAGAGTGGACAATAACAGAAATTTTGAATTTTCGAAAAAATTTAGATTTGGAACTTTCTTCATTTGCCACAATTTTCTCTCTAATGTAGTGAAACTAAAAATATAAAAATAAAATTTATAGGCGCAAATAAAAAATTTGGTTTCTCGAGTTTCTGCAAAATTTTGACCAAATTAGCAATTACTACGAATAGAACAAAAGAATTAGGCAAAATATCAAAAAGTAAAACTTAAATTTGGCGTTGAAAGGCCAAAATTTTGGAATTTTGAGTCCCAAAAAGGCACCAATTAAATTTAACTTCTCAGTACAAGGTGGACAATAACAGAAATTTTGGATTTTCGAAAAAATTTGGATTTGGAACTTTCTTCATTTTCCACAATTTTCTCTCTAATGTAGTGAAACTAAAAATAGAAAAATAAAATTTATAGGCGCAAATAAAAAATTTGGTTTCTCGAGTTTCTGCAAAATTTTGACCAAATTAGCAATTACTACGAATAGAACAAAAGAATTAGGCAAAATATCAAAAAGTAAAACTTAAATTTGGCGTTGAAAGGCCAAAATTTTGGAATTTTGAGTCCCAAAAAGGCACCAATTAAATTTAACTTCTCAGTACAAGGTGGACAATAACAGAAATTTTGGATTTTCGAAAAAATTTGGATTTGGAACTTTCTTCATTTTCCACAATTTTCTCTCTAATGTAGTGAAACTAAAAATAGAAAAATAAAATTTATAGGCGCAAATAAAAAATTTGGTTTCTCGAGTATCTGCAAAATTTTGACCAAATTAGCAATTACTACGAATAGAACAAAAGAATTAGGTAAAATATCAAAAAGTAAAACTTAAATTTGGCGTTGAAAGGCCAAAATTTTGAAATTTTGGGTCCAAAAAAGTCACCAACTAAATTTAACTTCTCAGTACAAGGTGGACAATAACAGAAATTTTGGATTTTCGAAAAAATTTGCATTTGGAACTTTCTTCATTTTCCACAATTTTCTCTCTAATGTAGTGAAACTAAAAATAGAAAAATAAAATTTATACGCGCAAATAAAAAATTTGGTTTCTCGAGTTTCTGCAAAATTTTGACCAAATTAGCAATTACTACGAATAGAAGAAAAGAATTAGGCAAAATATCAAAAAGTAAAACTTAAATTTGGCGTTGAAAGGCCAAAATTTTGGAATTTCGGGTCCCAAAAAGTCACCAACTAAATTTAACTTCTCAGTACAAGGTGGACAATAAATAACAGAAAGATGAGACAGAAAAATGTAAACAAAATCAGTTTAGTTTCAAAATTTCGAGGAGAGAAACTTTAGTTCAGTGACTCCCAAATTGGCGCTGTTTGCAGTCAACTGAATAAAAATGTGTCTAGAAGCGTTCCAAAGCCATTGGCGACATTTTCAACTTCTAAACGCAAAACTTACAATTGCTTTAAACTAACGAGAGGATCGAATGTTCCGGTACCAATTGAATTGATTTGATTCTGGTTCAGTTTCAATCGCTCCAAATTATCCAGTTTCGAAAACGCAAACAAGTCGATATTTTTAATATTATTTTCCGATATGTCGAGTCGCCTTAAATTCGGTAATTCAGAAAACTGGCCATTCTGCAGATCCGTCAGTTGGTTATTACTTAAATCACTGAAAAACAACAAATGTTATAATTGTTTGTAATTTTTAACAACTCACAGTTTTTGCAACGCTATTAATTGTACTTTTGGATGAAACGTCGATAATAAATTCCCGGAAAGATTGCTGCAAAAAATTAAAATATTAACTTAAGAATTTTACTCCCAGTCATGAGTTAACTTTAAACCCTCGTGGCTATTAAGTAGAGTTATCTCATAAATAAAATACAGGGGCTGAGTAACATCAATTGCTTCGCTTCATTCAAACCACAATTTGACAATAGTTAAAAAAGTGAGGTTAACTTTAAACCCTCTTAGTTACTATTGTTGCTACGGTTACTAACTGGAGCTTAAAGTTACCCCATGACTGAAATACGGGGCTAACTAACATCAATTGCTTCGCTTCATTCAAACCACAGCTTGACAATAGTTCAAAAAGTGACATTAACTTTAAACCCTCATTGTTACTATTGTTTCTATGGTTACTAACTGGAGTTAAAAGTTACCCCATGACTGAAATACGGGGCTAAGTAACATCAATTGCTTCATTTCATTCAAACCACAGCTTGACAATAGTTCAAAAAGTGACGTTAACTTTAAACCCTCATCGTTACCATTGTTTCTACGGTTATTAACTGGAGTTTAAGGTTACTCCATAACTGAAACACTGGGAATAAGTAAAGTAAATTGCTTCTCTTCATTCAAACCATAGGTTGTCAATAGTTTAAAGTGCCGCACCTGTTTTGTATTAAACAAACTTGCGTTAATTTCGCGTAAATATTGTACTTACAAATGAATAATTTCGCTAGCAATATTTAGTAGATCGATTTCGTCGAAATCGTTGATTTTTTCGACTTCTCCACATCTTAATTTGATGAAACTTGATCCGTCACGTTGAATGCTTCTTTTACAAACGCATTTGGGGGGACAATAATCACTTTCACCATTTATTTTCGATATTATTAATAATATTATAGCAAGGAGTAACACCGAATTCATTTCTTCAAGTCCTAAAATTATTTATATTAGAATTTTGCGGCTTTTTTAATAACAATAACATTCTCACCGCAAGTAACTTAATAACTAAGAAGCGAAATAACACATGCGAACTATTAAGTTTTTTAAGTTAATAATTTAGTTTCCTTATAGTAAATAAAAACATAAACGCCACCATGTTAAATCACATTTCAACAAGGGGTGCGAGAGGGGAGAATGGGCAATAAAATTACAGATTCCTTTATTAGAGCAAACATTAAGCGCGCCATCTTTAGGCGGCTTGCTGCTTATGTCTTATGTTCTTGTTGATAATGTAAACATAATAATGTTATGTATGCGTTTTCAGCAAAAAAATAATTTTGTTATAATATTAACAATAACATTTCAAATGTCACTCAAAGAGTACGTTATGTAAACGAGCGTGTTTACTGGCGCCAGTATATCAGATAGGTGAACGAAGCATTACTATATACAGAGATAGATCACACAAATTGGTCAAAAGTATAGTTCAAAAGTTAACAATCAAGAGTGCAATACTTGTTTGCAACAATACACGTTTAAGTTTTTTTTTTCTAATTAATTTTTTTTACATGTTTTAACTACACCTCAATTGTAATCTTTGTCTCAAATTTTATGCTCATGAATTGTAGAGAACACAAAAATTTGTAGTACAAAAGAACTAAAAATAGAGACAAAAATTTTAATAAAGCAATGTAATCGTCAAGTACTTACGCATAAACATGATTTTCTAGTTATTCGTATTTTGCGCAAATTTTGGGAGAAACAACAAAAGAACAAGAGAACACAAAATTTGTAGTAGAAATTAATTAAACGAATTAAGAATATAGAAAAATTTAATAAAGCAATGCAACCCTAAAAATCGTCAAGTAACCGCAAAGAGGGTTATTTTTAGCATTTTGGGTGTACCTAGCGCGGCGTTATCGGTTTTAAATCAAATTTTGCTAAAACGCTGAAAAATGCTGAAATTGGAAAGCTCCAACAACGTCCATTTTTGATTTTGCGTCGATTCACGTGGAAGCTCCCCGATTCAAATTTCCCGCAAGATCCCCGTTTCTGTTCGTCGATTTTCGTTGAAACGAGCATTTTGATTGGTTGCGATCCGATGACGTACTTGCTGGAAGCGTCCCTTCCACAAGATGGTTTCCACTTCCCCTCCACCGATAGCCCTGACGGGACGTCATGTGTATATTCCTATCGTAGTTTGTAATTAGGATAGTTTCTTAACGTTAGATTTAACTTAATTTTAAGTTTAGTGTAAGAAGTCATTATAGTAATGGAAGAATACGAGTACGGGTATGTATTAACACAATAAACAATTCCTCTTATCGTTAACGAATCGGCGTGGCGCGGTGGCGCCTAAATCACGTTTACTCCTCGTACACGGTGACGGAAGTCGTGGAGCTGCCATTGTGAATCGCCAGTAGCGGCTTTGTCGCTGGTTTCTTTAGTTAAATAAGTGTATTGAAAGTTTCTTAATCAATTAATTGTGTTATTATTATGAGAATGCTGAGGCTTCCGGAGATCATGGACGAGGAGGAAAAAGGGTATATTGTGATTTTGTTTTATTAGTGAACGATTTTTTGGGTCATATCGACGACGTGCTCGTGGTTGGTGCACCGTGACGCGTTAATTTATGCAGGGAAGCTCCGGGGGGAAGATTCGCAGGTCATCCCGTGTTTCTTTTTTTGCGATTCTCAATTCCGGGCACCGACCCCAAGCCAACGGTCAAAGAACGAAACGGTTATTGGGTGAATGGGCGCTTTTCCAACCTTACGGTCGCTATTTCACCGTAAGGCAACTGACGTTGTTGGGTTAATCAGCAATTGCGGCTTTGTTGACAAATAATCGAAATCGACCAGAAATTTCCCGGATTTTTCCCGGAAAACCTCGATATTTTCAGTCAATAACTCGCATTTTTGTTGCGGTCACATCCCTTGAAGACGGCACCTTTAGCTGGCTATTTCCAGGTAGTTTTACCTGGCTCTGACGTCATTGGTGTTCAACAGTAATTTTGACAGCGAAATCGCGTTAACTCCAATTTTCGTCTATTTCTCTTGTACTGTACTTTTACCATCACAAAGGGGCGAAATTTACGATTTTTAACATATTGTTAGGGTAATGACGCTTTTGGCCTTGAAACCCAAAATGTTTCGAGCCAGACGCTTGTCCAAGAAATAACAATTGAAAGTTTTCCCGGTAACATTCAAGATTTTGACAATTTCATTTTTATGGGGGCCCACGGCCGTCAAGTGAACAACTACGTTCTAGCACAAAGTGTCGAAATTCCTATAAAACCCTGATTTTTGACATATTGTTGGTTTAACGACGTTTCCGGTTTTGAAATCCAAAATGTTCAAAGTTTTGATTTATTTGTAATTTTTTCCGGTGATTTTGACAATTTTATTATTCTCATGGGGCCCTTCGGGCGGTTTTTGAACAGGTACCTACTGACACATTGTCGAAATTCCTCAGTAAAACCCTAACTTGTTACCTTTTGTTGGGTTAACGACGTTTCCGCTCGTAAAATACAAAATGTTTCCAGCCAAACGACTGGATTCAGTTCAAGAAAAACAATTGAAATTTTTCGAAATGACAGTTGAGATTTTGACAGTTGCTTTAATCTCATTTGCTGCTTTTACATTAATTACTCGAATTTTTGTGAACATGGAAACGGTGCCGAAATTTTTAAGTAAAACCCAAATTTTTGTTAGGTTAATGACGTTTCTAACCTTGAGACCGAAAATGTTTGCATTTTTTAAGTAAAACCCCAATTTTTGTTAGGTTAAGGACATTTCTAACCTTGAGACCGAAAATGTTTGCATCCAGATGACTTGATTTAATTCAAATAACATTTGTACGTTTTTCTGGTGGCTTTCAAGATTTTGACAGTTTCATTATTCTCATGGAGACCTTCAGCCATTTGCGCCTTTACATTAATATCACGAATTTTTGTAAACATGAAAACTGTGCCGAAATTTTCAAGTGAAACCCCAATTTTTGTTGGGTTAATGACGTTTCTGGCCTTGAGACCGAAAATGTTTGGAGCCAGCTGATTTGATTTAATTCAAGAAATAACAATTGAGGGTTTTCCCTGTCACACTCGAGCTTTGTCAGGATTTTGACAATTTAATTAATCTTATGGGGGCTATAGCGCTCCTCACTTCAGTAGCGTGTCCTCCATTTGTGTAGGAATTGTACGTGAAGTCGTTAACATTTTGCTAAACATTGCGCTGTGTGAAACTGGTGCATGACATCGCTTGTTTGCTTTTTCTTGGGAACATTGTTTAATTAGGAAAGGTAATAATAGGCTTCTTGTTAGCAGTTGAGGAATTAGATTAATTATTGATTACAATGGAAAACAGACGAAATTGAACTTCTAAAAATTCACCAGAATTTGAACGTGTTACAAAAAAAATTGCGTAGAGATTGAGCGGCCAAGAAAGCGGTAAAGAAAGACATTTCTGTCATTTAGAAACTGAACAAGAGTTTAATGACGTTACGACCAAGAAGGTGAAGAAAGAATTTCTTCTTCACAAACTGAATATAATTTAATGACGTCACGACCAAGAAGACGCAGAAAGACTTTTCTGTCATTTAGAAACCGAACAAGAGATTAATGACGTCATGACCAAGAAGGTAAAGAAAGAAATTTCTCTTCAGAAATTAAACAATTGTTTGATGGCGTCACGACCAAGAAAACTCAGAAAGACTTTTCTGTCATTTAGAAACTGAACAAGAAATTAATGACGTCCCGACCAAGAAGGTGAAGAAACAAATTCCTTTTCAGAAACTGAACAAGAATTTAATGGCGTCACGACCAAGAAGACGCAGAAAGACTTTTGTCATTTAAAAACTGAAGAAGAGTTTAATGACGTCACGACCAAGAGGGCGAAGGAAGAAATTCCTCTTCAGAAACTGAACAATTTAATGACTTTCCTGTCATTTAGAAATTTATTGGCGCCAGGACAAAGAATGCGAAGAGAGTCTTCCTTGTTATCTAAAACGATACTGAAAAGGAAATTAATAACATTGGTACCAAGACGTTATTAAAATTAATTTAGATATTGAATGGCGCTAACAATGATAGGAACCAAATTATTTGTTATATTGGAAAATAGTGACAAGAATTTAGGACGAAATTTGTAGATCAATTACACTACCCAAAATTCAGATACTAACAAGGATTTAACGACTCCAGCATTGGAAGTAACCAATTTCGTTCATTTCGAGTACCAAATAGTGCCATCAAAAAGTCGTTAAATTTTTCTGGAGATAAAAACGATTTTAGGGTTTTGGTTATCATTTCTACGATAATTTACTCGAATTTACGGGTTGATCTAGTAATCTAAAAATGGAACTGTGCCAAAACTATTGTTGCAAAAAAATTGCGTTGGATCAGTGACCTTAAATCTTCACATTGGAGTTTTTCTCTAAATGTTTGTTTTCGTTTTGATGTTATTTATTGCAAAACAAAACGTATTCGTGAATGGAGCGGTCTAGAAAAACTTTTTTGTTGGCGCTATTTTGATTTGGTTCCAAAAAAAAATTCGTAACGTTTTCGTGATTTTAATCACGTAAAGGACACTGTTTTATCGACATTGATTTTTTTACACTCACTTTGTTTTATATTTTTTTCTTTATTTATATCGACGGTACTAATTGATTAAAAATAATGAAATGCAAGCATAATAAACCATTTACTGTGTTAATAGAGCAGCGCCATCTAACCATTTTTGTTTCAATTATTTATTAAAAAAAAATGACGTCACAAAAATTTAATTTTTTTAATTGGAAGATAGTTCAACTTTGTTCAATTTGAACAATTATTTTTAAAAAATTGACAAATATTTTGTTTGAGAAAAACAATATTTGACATTAATCGTACTAATCATACGATTTCTGGATATTGAAATGTAGATGGCGGCACGGTAATGAGTATTGATGTGCCTCATCCTTGAGTGAAGCAGCGGTGTCTATGGTCTCTCAGCTGCTGTGACTTGGCGTGTCTTCAGTAAATTATAAGTCTTAATGCCTGTTAAATGATGATGTCATAAAATTTCTGCTAGTGAAGTGTAGATGGCACTAGTGTAGTTGTGACTTTTGTATATAACTTTAATTGAGATAAATCTCATTTAATTAAGCAAGCAAATCCATTGCCCGAGTGAGCGAGTATTTCGTTTTTTTGGCACTCCTTTCAACTAATAACTTTGTTCTACTTTGATTGTTCAATCTTCGTCGCGTCAATTAATTTTAGTAAAAAATTCTCCTATCTTGATAACTTAACTAAATTGTGTCTACAATTGTTTTTAATTTGGCACAACTGAAACCGCTTCATAATTTTCTACAGGCATTGGCCCAATAAAATTATAATCGCAATTTTTTCGATAATGCAAATAAAACATTGTTGGAGTTAAAAATGTTTAAGTCATCTAAATGGACAATACCGAATTTCCAACTTTTTCCGCCAGCTTCATTTGTAGGTAAAAAGTAATAAAAAAACTGTAACGCTGTTAATAGCGCTAAGTATTAGTTTAAGTAGGACGAATTTTTTACGTTTTCAAACGTCACGAGTTTGGAATTTACAGTTGCTTTACGAAACCAATTTACAGTAAACGAAACCACTTTGTTTTTAACAAATGTTTAAACAAAAATATCGCAGTGAATCAATGCTTAGTTTCATTAATCAATTTAATTGTTATTTGAAGTCGATTTACTCGAAAATGATTTAAGCTCGCAGCTATTTAGCATTTTCTATAAATAAAGGTAAAGTTGTTTATTGTTATGTTGAATGGAAAATTCTGTGGAGTATTTTTTCAAGAGATGCATTTCAGTAGGTTTAAGTTTCAAGTTTTTTTTTTTAATTAATTAAACCTGGAAAATTTATTTGCTTATGAAAACTTAATAAATTGACAGCGAGTTCAAAAATTAGGTTAGAAAATATCTCAAAAACTGGACAAAACCTACTTGGCTTACACTTCTTTAAACTTCTGTTCAGTCACAAAAACTTTGGCATCGACCGCAGTTGATTTTATGATACGTTGTCAAATAATTAGGAGCGTTCTATAGAATTTTACTGGAAGGTGTTTGGTCAATAAACTAAATAAAACCGTAATCCCACAACAAAAGGCTACTAAATCTGTTTTTAAAATGTACAACGTCGTAACAGCACTTTTTATTGATTTAAATTTTTATATGGCCACATGTAGGGAAAACACGACGTTTTTTTAAACAAATCCGCATTTCAATTTGCACTAAATTTCAATTAAAAGCGTCACCAACGCTTTCAATCTGATAAATAATTGTAAACATTGATACGCGTCATTCAAAAAATATATTAAACAATTTGCGTTGATAATCGTGACGTCGCGTATTGGGTGAGTCAAGCCACACGTATGTAGCTTGCAATTTCGTAGAGATCTCTTTCAAAAAATGGAACTTTTATTGCAAAATTTTTTGCTGGCTTCTATTTTCCTTTTTACCTCAAGTGTAAGTAGCACAATAATTTTCTAGTACTTGACTCTTTGTAGCGCCACTGAAATTTTTCTGCGCCACCGCAGTTGCGCAGTGGCTCCGCCTCCAGTGGTCCTTCTGAAGCGCCCCAGCGGTCGTAATGGTGAATCACAACTTTAACGCTTATTTTCGATAGCGGATCCAGTTTAGTGTTTTGGTTATGTAAAAAGAACAATTTCTGACATTCCGTTACTTCTCGAAATTGTTTTACCCAGATTTTTGCGAAATCGGAAGGAAATGGGGAAAATCGTAACGAATTAGTAAGACTCGATAAGGACGGAATCGAGGAATTCGTTGCATATTTGATACTAGGGACTGTATCTAATCGGAAATGGTTTTTGTTGTATATAAGAAACCGCCACAATTCCGTCAATCCGCCATTTTGGCAACGAACTTTGCTGGCATTGTTTTTGAAAATAGTGCAACGCAACTGAAATGGGTCGTCACTTCAACGAAACGAATTTCATGTGTCCCCATGAATCGTGAGTTTTTCGAAAATCGTCATTGCATAACAAGCGAAATGTTTGACAAAATTTGGTGAATAAAAATCGTTTACGCAACTGTTTTCGTTTGCAAACTAATAAAGTGTCAAAATAGTTAAAACAAATTTTTCTTGGACAGTTCAAAATTTCTACAAAATATTGACTAAGTAGATGTTTACCCCCTCAAAAATATTGCGTCGCTTTGCAAAAATTGACTCGATTTTATGCCATTTAAGGTTATACTTTGAACAATTGAAGATCAAGTTATCAGTAAATTTTGCTGAAATAATTTGATTAAAAAAGTTAACAAATAGATGAAAGCAATCTCAGAGAATGGGATTGTTATTGATCACGCTGTTGGGCCCACTTTCACTTTCTATCAAAAATTCAAACATTCACTCGGAGAAGTTTTAAATTATTTATCGCTTCTCTTAACCCGTTTTCGCATGTAGAATTGGCCCAAAGATCGTTTCGCTTCCGATTTTGTTGGCAATTATCGTTTCGATACTAACAATTTTGTTGTTTGCAGCAAACTCTTCGTAGGAGGTTTGTCTTGGGAGACAACCCAGGACAATCTTCAGCGCTTTTTCTCCAGATACGGTGAAGTCATCGACTGCGTTGTAATGAAAAATGCAGAATCCGGCCGATCCAGAGGGTTTGGTTTCGTAACATTTTCAGATCCAGCGAACGTTAATTCCGTATTACAAAATGGCCCACATACACTAGACGGGAGGTGAGTTTATAGCGTTTCGTTGTTGAAATTTTTCTTTTATTAATAAAATTTTTTGTTGCGGTCTAGAACTATCGATCCAAAACCATGCAATCCGAGAACGTTACAGAAGCCCAAGAAAGGTGGAGGGTATCCTAAAGTATTCTTAGGAGGTTTACCCTCCAACGTGACGGAAACAGACTTAAGGACATTCTTCACGCGTTTCGGAAAAGTTATGGAAGTGGTCATCATGTATGATCAAGAAAAGAAAAAATCTAGAGGTAAGGGTCGAACCGAAATCTCGATATTTCTAGTTTGGAAATGCATTGTTCATTTAAGCAAATGCTTTAAACTGTAGTCACTCCCATTTCTTTTCAAGTCTTCCAAGCGATAGTTTTTTTTTTTTAACGTAAAAACGCTTTTGGCGTCGAAATTTCGAAACTTTCGCATGAGAGCTTGTGAGAAATCTATGGCATTGATGTTTATGCTACATACCCGGTGCTAATTTTCCAGACAACAGAATTTTTCTTTTAAAGTATCGACTTTATTAGAAACGGGTATTAATAGGAACTGTTTACGTCATTTACTTCACAGGCCGTTGTCAATAAGTTCCCCAGTAAGTATACAGAAATTTTATTAAATTCAGACAACTAACAAAACGATTGGAAATTAGTGACGTCAATTGCAATTTTTACAGTCTACCAAAATTATTGACTCCACTTGTAGGTACTTTTCGTGGTTTCTACCACGATTTAAGAAAAATACAAGCGCAACAAAAATAGTTGCTCGCGTTTCCGTTCGTCTTGCGATTATTTATTGATGTCTCGAGTGCAATGTAAGGCGTGTAAAAAATTATGTTGTTTGGTGAAGTCATCACTCTGTATGTTGGAAAAAAAGATTCTTAAGATTACTTCTAATTTCGAAATTTTGCAGTTCCTTAAATGATTTTAATGTCTTTTTTCCTTTTTTTCAGTTTTATTTTCTCGAGGTGTGTATTTTTTACTTTTCTTCTTAGTTTTAGGTACCTACTTAATAGAAAAACTCTTTAATTTTATCTTTTGAACAAGTAGAGGTGGTCCATATCAATTTTCCAAGTTTTGATCACGGTCTCCGCGCTTGTCTCGCAAGTGCCGTTTGAGTCTAACACAAAAATATTTTTAAAAGAGTTTTAACATATCGAACGTCGAATTTAGGACAATTGTTAATGCAAAATTTACCATAATCTTGAGAAATTATCCTTAAACATATCGAAAATTACCAAAAAATTAATTTGAGGCCCTTCAGGTCACGTTCCGGACTTTTAATCAAAATCTTGGCAGTTTTATGTGCCTCTATTCTGTGATTCTGATAGGAATAAAGCTGAAATAGATGTAATTAAATTTTAAACGTGGGTTCCCATCGATCGATGGGTGCGTTTCAGAAATTGCAAATTTCTTTTTTGAGGCGCGTTTGATTTTCAAAAAACAAACAATTGAGCTTGACATAATGTAAATCAAGACTTGGTCGTTTAAAATGGATTTGCCCGGAAATGAACCTTGCCAGTGGCGTGGACGCATGATTAATTTAGGGGTTAATTTAACGATATAATTTTGAACCCGCAAAACTGGTTGTTACAAAGCAATTTTTGACTTGGCAATTTTTATTGGTGTCCATGTTTTTGCATCAATAACGAAGGTGTAGGTTTATACAAGAAATTTCTGTTATTTGTTAAGTTTTAATTCGCCAGAGACAAAGTTTAAACCCGATTTTTTTAAATAACAAACTTAAGCAAAATCGATCGTGTTTAAATTCAAAACTTTCGGCGAAAGGGGTCAGGAATTATTTAGAATTTAAATTGCATACGAGGGGATCGGAAAAAACTGTTTTAAAGCTCCTAAAAACGGCAGAAAGTGACTGGATTTTACTAAAAGTGGCACTATTTATGCTCGAAAGACTTGATAAAATTTTCTGACAGTTTTTTTGTGGCCGCTTGTAGCAATTATTGAATAAATGTTCAAAACAAGAGAAACCATGGTTGTTAATTTACTTGTTATGGCTGGGAAAATTTGAAATAAGTGCCAAGATGGCAAAAGTTTTATCCTTTTCAATCTCTTGCAGGTTTTGGTTTCTTATCTTTTGAGGACGAAGAAGCAGTTGACAGATGTGTCGCAGAACACTTTGTAAATCTTAACGGAAAACAGGTATTGTATATGTTGAAATATTCCATAGTCCTTAATAATACACGAGATTTGCATTCAAACCACAATTTAAATTTCTCCATTCCCAAGCCGGTTTAAGTCTAAAACTTGCGTGTCTTTGCTCAGAATCACTTTAATAATGAAAATTTCAAGTCACATTTGTTTAAATCTTTTCCATTATAATTTTCAATTAAAAATCGCGTCGTTAGTGCATGTCTTTTTGTGTTATCGCTGATATTCCGTTAAACGGGACGTCTCGTCTTCCACTCACCGGTCGTTAATTTTGTGGCGCAGGTGGAAATCAAAAAGGCCGAGCCTCGAGACGGCTCTGGCGGCAACAAGATGGGCGGTGCGGATCCGGCTTCGGCTTGGGGTCCCCCGCAAGCCCCAATGGGTATGATGCAAGGTCCCAACGGTCAAATGGGTGGTCCACCAATGAATCTGGGAGCACCAATGGGTCCCAATATGATGCAAAACTATCAAGGTTGGGGTACTTCGCCGCAACAGCAAAGTTACGCCGGTTACGGTACACCATCCGGACCGGGATCTTATCAGGGATGGGGTGCACCGCCGGCACCACAAGGACCCCCACCGCAATGGGGCAACAATTACGGCGGCCCACCTCAACAACAGGGATACGGATCGTACGGTAAGTCACAGTCGATGTTTTGAGAACGAATAAAACCGGAAATTTCATCGAATTCGAGGTATTTCGTTTCGATATCGTTTGTTTGACCGCATCGTGTTAGAAGTGAATTTTTTGATTAAGTATCGACTTGTTGGGCATGATCTGTTGCATCGAGTAACTCGCAGTCTTGCATGTGGAACGGTCTGGTTAACAAAGTCAGTTCGAACCACCAGCCATGATATGGCGCGATATTTCAGTCAATTTAAAACTCGCGGTTGCAATTGTTTCTTAAGTTATTAAATTTCAACGCTAGAAACAATTGTGACGTTGGTTATTTAACGGGGGTTTAATCGTTGACTGAGATACTGAGTCGTGGCGTTTTTGTTGTAACATTTTAACGGGAAGACAAATTAATTTGTTCACATCTGCGGTTGCAACGAAATTCCCGTTAAAACGTTAAGGTCCGGTATTTTAGTTGTGGATTTGTTTGGTTTTGATTCGATGAAATTTCTGGGTTTTGGTTACGCGTTTGCTTGAGTGTTTTGTTTTCATGTGAAGGTCCGAGTGCCGGAAGCGGCACGAGCTGGAACAGCTGGAACATGGCTCAGAACAGCGGTTCGACACCTTCAGGTAAGACTATCGAGATTTGTTTGTCTCGATGATGTGTAATAGTGGCGAACATGTTGATGGAATAAAAATTGTTGTTGCTGACAGGTTACATTGCAGGGGATATGTATTCGCGGCAGCAATCTGGTCCGGGTGGCCCCGCCACCCCCAGTGCGCCCCCGAACATGTCCTCTAGCGGCGGCAATTCGAAGCCCGGTTCAGATTACAACTACGCCAGTTACGGTTCGTACGGTTCGGCAGCCGATGCCGGTTACGGTGCCCCACCACGTTCCTACGGAAGCGACGCCGGCAGCCAAGTGGGCGGATATTCTTCGCAGCCCCCGAACGCAGGTGCTAAACATTTCAATGATTTTAAAGAGTGGCCCAGTTCTTGACAACCTTGCGATAATAACAACGCAACCGCCCCCAGTAATTATCGTGTTTATCAATTAAAAACTACATTTTATTCAGAAAAATCGTCCCTTATTGGTTGGGGCGGCGACGATGATATTACGGGGGCGGTAGCGTTCAAGCACCACCAAAACTTAAATAATATGGGTATGTGTTGTAACAGTTGGAAACGTGTTGGCTTGATTAACATGAAGAGAGCAGCCGGACTGGTCACTCCCGCCAAAATCAATTACTCTGATTAGACAGACATATGAGAATCGACGGCATCACACCATCATCGTAGTTAGTTTTTTTTTAAACCTTCTCTCCCTTCACCTTTAAGTCTTTTCTTTAATCCTTTTTTAAGTGTACTACTATTACTATCAAAACCTTAATACTACAGACAGACAGAAGTGTTGACTAATTTTAAGCACTGCTCAAGTTGTTATTAAAGTTAATATATTAAAAATAGTGTAAATTCAATTTTTACCTCATATCTCTATTTCAATTAGATAGTCTGCGTGGTTGCGTATAAAAGCCCTTATTAAAATAACACTTAAACAATGTGATTCATTACTTAGTTAGTAGGTGTATTAAACTTTAGTTAAATGCATTTACAATAGTTAATAAATTTTATGTATCTTGCGAGTAGTATAAAAATCATAAAACTGATTACTTATGTAAGTTCGTCGTGCTCTAGTCTACTGTTTCTTGTTAAATATCGATATCAAATTGTAGATGGCGTGTATATATACTATATAAATGTATTTTATCTAAGTTATTGACCACCAGACAATCTAATCCAACTTAAGAATGGTTAAGGAATTTTAAATAATTGTTGTAAGTTAAGGTCACTATTTAATAATTTTATAAATAAGTAAAAATCGACTTAATAGTACACAACCACAAAGATAGGGTAGGGTTATAATAAGATCTGGCTGTACTGTAGTATGCTTAATATAGAGTTTTTTTAACTATTTTATCGCCTTTCCTTCGGTTAACACAGAACTGACTCGAATTTTTGTTTGTAAATGTCGGGATGATGTACATTTTCTTTCTTTTTTTAATTATTTTATACCGCAATGTAAAAAAGTATTTATTTACATAATTATTTTAGTTCCGTAATTTTATTGTGTGGTTGTGATCTATGTACACAGTAAACTGCAATTATTTTTTACATTTAAGAAACCGCTTTTCAGATTTAAAACGATTTACCGACACTCGTTGATCGGTAGTTGAAATTTTCAGACGTGGATTTTGACCAAAGTTCTCAAATTGGTTAGGGATTTAAGCAGATCGATGCAAAAGAAAACCGTGGTGATTTATGTTTGAATAGAATTAAAAAAGTTCTGTCTGTCTGCCCCCTCATGTGTCTATCTAATCACTTAAGTAATTGACGATTCTTTTGAGTGTGACAATCTACAATTTAAGCAATGATTATAGGCGTAAATGATATTGTTTTCTAGTTTTAATTATACAATTCCTTGGTTAATGCAGACCAATTATTAAATTTTGGGCGTCTTTTAACGTAGATTTAGAAGTATAATGGTTAAGTAATTGTTCCCCAAGGTGCGTGAGTTAAAGGTGGGCTCGATTGGTGTTGTCGTCTGTAGATTTCGGAGCCGTTGTGCTCATCTTCCACCCGTACACCTTGTCCCTTTCTTCTGTGGTGGGGGAGTGCTGTAAATACACACATGACACATTCTTAAAAATAACAACAAGAAATTAAAAGAAATTCAACCGAATCGTCTACACGAAATTGCACATTAATAAAGAGCGTTAGTTGCCTTTTTAGTTGGTCTCGAACTCAGTACAAATTTCATGAGCAGTTACAAGTTGGGGCGGGGCGTGTTATTTGGTAGATGATTCTATTTCCGTATTGATTGTACACACGAATATATTAATATACATTTATGCCGATATCTAGGTATTATTTAGTAGCTTTAGACACTTAATACAAAATATATCTACAAATTAACTATAGAATTAATTTATAAATTGTACTTTATATTTACAATGCTGATGATAGTTAATTCAATTGTTAGTGTAATTAATTAATTAAATTTAAATAGAGGAGTAAAATTTAGAACAATTTGACTGATGTACAGATACAGAATAAGTTTTTAAATTTAAACTATTATACAATAAAAAGAAACAATTTACCTTATATAATTAGGGCCTTTAATATAGTGCAATTCCTCATGTGGTTTTTTACTAGCAGAATAGTCGGTTATGTAAGGTGTTTTCGACATTTTTTAAAAGTAATTAAAATAGGCTTGTTTCTTGCTCAAAAGATATTATTTTGTATTGTGTTAAAACCTAATTAAGGAGAATCGTATGTCAGCCGACCCAATGCTCTTATTATTACAAGAAAATAAAAGTGAAACGAGAAAAATTGTATATTCAATATATGAGTGTGACCTGTAAGTGTAAAATTGTTTTCTAATTCTTAAGTGTGATAGTTTTTCGAAGGAACGTGTTAATTAATAATTAAGTGACCGTTGTCAGCGTAACTTGTCCCTCTTTTAACTTCCTCATTTCCCCCTATTTCTACTTACTAATGTTATCCTCTACCACTGTAAATCAGCTTACACATTAGGTTTGTAAATCACCTGTTGCAAGCAATCTTCATGATGATTCAATAAGCCTGTTAAGTATTGTAAAGGTTGTCGAGGTCTTTGTAGTGGTTGTTACAAAAACGCTAGAGAAATTAATTGAGAGACCTGTCGTATGAATTATATATAAATATTTAGTAGTGCATTTGTATCGGGGTAGTTTGAATATATTTAGCCTGAATTAAGATGTCTATTAGTTTTAACAAAACTACTTACTACAAAAGATTGTACCTATCATTATTGACAGTTCGATAATGAGGAAATATAAATATGAAAAAATGAGATGTTGTCTTTGTGTGCATCCCCAGAATGGTCGGCTGTTTTACAAGTACATACCCAACGCGTTTTGGTTTTCGTTCCCGCCTAGTCCTGATCCTTGATTTTCAGACGAAACTCCCAGTCCTCCCGCCTTGCTTAACAGACCACCAGCTGGTGTCAAGTCAAAACGTTCACTTGTGAATAATTCTACCGTAGGTGATTATGCATCAGGAGACTCGTACAGTGGAGGGCCTCAACGAGGATCTGGATATAACACACCTTCACAATCATACCATCCATACAGACGATAATAATCATTCCTATGTTGATGACGGTGTACCATCGTTAAGCATTTTTAACAAGCCTCGCTTGTATAGTCTTTGTTTTTATAGAAATACTCCAAAATTAGTTAAGTTATTAACTGTTATTGTAAGTTTGTTGACAGTAACTTAAGACATGTTTTCCCCCTGTAATTCATATATCGTGTAATTTCAATAAAAATAAACCGTAATTTTTTATTATTGTCTCTTTTCTCCATTCATTTAACTTTATGTAAACATGTTAATTAATTTATTTTATCTTAAATTGCTAACATTATCGTTTGTTTATTGTTAAGAAAATACTGTCGCTTCCCCACCCAACTACAAGACATTTTATGAATCCACAATCTCGAACAAAGCGGAATTTATTGATTTATTTCAATAAAATTATTTTTGGACTTTGCCTAACAAAAACTCTCGCAAGTTAAATTATAATAAAAATACGCTTTTTGCTGTGTATTAATCGTTCTCCTTGTTTTTGGCTGGGATTTTTTTTATTTCCAGATAACATGGAAGAATAATTGGCGACGTCAAGTGTGCAACTCCTTTTGATGATTGTTTACAAGAACTCGATGCCACCCACCACTGTAATGCAGGTCTTCTCAACGACTCACCATTAGAGTGCCTCTTTCTTCGAGAATATACTTTTTCCATTCAACCAGAGATTCTACATAACTTTCTCAGGTCAGATCAGATTTTTGTTTTTTGACAAATCCGCTTCGGGTCAGGTCTGCTATAAGATTTTTTGTTCTGTTTGAAGAATAATTTTCACATATCCTCGCCAGGTCAGCTATAAGTTTTTTTTTTGTATTACATATAGTTTTCCCTTCAAGTCAGGTCAGTTTCACTTTTTTGTACTTTTTCATTTTCCTGTTAAATAATTTTCACACATCTCTTTTAAGTCAGTTTTTCTTAGTCAGTTTGAAGAGTAATTTACACATATCCTCATAAGGTGGGCTATAAAAGTCTTTTTGTATATTTTCTTGTTTAAAGAATAATTGCCACACATCCTCTCCAGATCAGGTCACCTATCATGTTTTTAGTCATTTTGACAATAGTTTTTATAACGCCCCTTAAGTCAGGTCACTTGTCAGTTTTTTAGTCAATTTGACAATAGTTTCCACATATCCTGGTGAACTATCAACTTTTGGATACCAATTTCCACAAATCCTTAAGTCACGTCACTTATTAGTTTTTTTATTCTGTTTAAAGAATAATTTCCGCATCCTCTTTAGGTCAGGTTAGCTATCATTTTTTTCCACTCAAAAAATAACTTTTACATAGTTTAGATTTTTCATTCCACTTGAAGAACTTCTACAAGTTCTCCGTAGGTCAAGTCAGGATTTTTTGTGACTTTCTATATTTTATACTTTTGTTAGTTGTTTTTTTTTCTAGAATGTATAACTTTAAACTATTGTAACTTGTGGTGGTTAACCGTTCAAATGTTTCATGCAATCGATAGTCTTAAAATTGGATTTAAAAATTTAATAGATAAATATAATTTCAATAAATATATTTTGTTTAAGGTTGTTTATTTCTTCGGCGCTATAATCCCCTCCAGTTGCGTCTGAAATTATTCGCATTAGAAAAGTTGCTTCAGCCACTGATTCCATAAAAATAATTTGTTAACTAAATAATGTAGAAATTAGAATGAGTCAACACTCATTGATCTAACAGTCTCGGCGGTGTACTCTCCTTCGCGATATAACATGAAAAAGAAGACTTTCAAGACTTTGTAGGGATTTGCAATAAATGCATTCGAACCCGGGCCTCCCAATGGCCGGTTGGTTGCTCTGACCGCTAAGCTATCAAGCTACACTGATAATCCCCGCTACACGTCCATCTCAACACTAGGATCTAATTCTATAGGAGGAAACTACAACAGCAAATATACACTGTGGGATTCCAGAACCGTAA